>FR997739.1:16478380-17804886 GCA_905475445.1 Ochropleura plecta
ACAGCAAAGTATTTTTTTTTATATTGTACTAGCTGTGCCCAGCGGTTTCACCCGCACATCGGTCCACCGAACCAATTTGTGGTATGAGAAATAGATTTTGACCTATTCTCGGACCTACGCGATATGCACTCCAAAATTTAAACAAATCGGTCCAGCCGTTTCGGAGGAGTTTGGTAACAAACACCGCGACACGAGAATTTTATATATAACATTATTTTTACATTAGATCGGCCTACTCTTTGATCCCAATCTTGTTCAAGAACAGAGATGAGGTTGACAATGGGACGTTCTTACTCATACAAACAAGAGATGATGGACATGCTACTAACCGGGAAGTTCTTACTGAAATATATGCCGTTTAATTTCGCCAACTCTTACGTGTGTGAGAATACTATTCAAATGTGTCAACAAGTTAGAAACATAAACTTATTTTGACGTGGATCTAACGATTTTTATCATCCATTTAAGTATTGTGAACGATACAATAGATTGTGAAACTCAGTCTCTTCGAAAAACTATTTGCAATTTTCTAGATGTTTATTCTGTCTAGTTCGAGTTACTTGTAAGTGCCTTTTTGTTGTTAGCCTTATTTCGATTTTTTCCTTATTTTTGTTTCAATGTTCTGAAAATAAAGAACTTTTAAAAAAGCAAAGAACTCAGACTTTTGTTTTATCAATCAATAGCTTGTTTTTATTGTTCTATGGAATTCGTGTTTATCGCTGTAATATTTTGTTTGTTACGAATAAACAGCTTTTGTAGTACAAAAGTATAAACTGTAATTGGAAACAGAACCAATAGTGCAACAATGCACAAGTTTTTTTTTTAAACTGTTACGTAAGCAATTGGAAACTTTAAAATTGGCTTCCATTCTGTTGGTACGGCCTACGGCAGCGTTCGTTGTGATCGAAAAAGTTCTTAGTTTACAGCGTCGTTTGTTCAAAACTCCTTTGCAATTAAACGGTATCGGGTTATAAACAAGTCGAAAACTGAAGGCCAATAATTCTAGAATTTAAAAAATTTCATACCCAAGCTCTATGCCTTCAATACATGAGACTTTGAAAATAGAATTAGAACGTGAACATTCTTAGAAATATGTTAAATTCACCTTTACTTTGTAACAAGCATAGCATGACGCCCTGATGGAAAATATGTTCTTGTCAGTCTCCTGCAGCAACCCGGATAATACGTTATCCTTGTGAAAGCGTGCCGTGGACACCAACGACATAAATATGTGACAATAGTTGGGGTAAAAATGTGTGGCTTGCAACTGAGTAAGTTACTTGCAACTGAGTGATGTTAGTTTATCTCAAATGTTCGCAGAAGTTGTCGATTTTGTTGTAGTTGGCATCATCAAGGAAGGATTTAATCAAAGCTGACGACACGATTGGCGCAATAGTTGAGCGATCGACTGCTGCGCTGCGTGTCGCGGGTTCGATCCCCGCACGGAACAAATATTTGTGTTACAGGTAGTTGTTTCGGGTTTGGCGGTTTCTGTATGTGAGTTTAAATGTTTGTAAACGAACCCACGATACAGGAGAAATTCCTAGTGTGGGGCTGCGTTTTTATTTAAAAACAAAAAAAAGCTAGGTGGGTTGCGTGGTACCAATGACACCCTAAAAACATTCGTTATTAAAATGGAAAATTCATTTCTTAGGTTTAGACATGTCGACTCGGTCCTTAAAACCGGCAAAATTTCCCAAGTAATATTTAAAAACTAACTTTTTATCTAATTAAAAAAAAACGCTTCTCCAAATGAAGTAATAATTAGTGACTGATTAACCAAAACTGTTTCGTTGTCTAAATACCTCTTAATTTCAACCAGCTTTTATAAATATAAATACCTAATCAACTTATCATAATTATGAACAAATCTCATTTTCAAATTACAAACACTTGAAAAGAGATAGATTAATGCAAATATCACACAAACTCAATATATCGGTTTCCCAGCCAACAAAGTGTTTTGCAATATCCACATGGTCGCATCACAACTGGCGCGTCACATCCGGTGAGAGACAACATGGCCGCTATCTAGCTTCCCGTTGCAAGTCAACGCTACTCTTTGACGGATTTCTACGGCTGATCGACGGCAACGTGTGAAATTGTGTTTTAAATATCTGTTACTGCCTGTAAACTGACATGGTTACTTTGTAAATTAACACTTGAAACGGGATGTTTACCATGTTTATTATTTATATCGAGTTTCCAGTTTCAGTTCATCCGTGATCATGGCGTTTACAACATCGCCGACTCGATATCGGAAACTCGATATAAATAATAAACATGGTAAATATCCCGTTTCAAGTGTTAATTACAATGTTACTGCCTGGTTGCTGGTTGCTTGTTACAACCAGCAAAGGGTAGTTCCTTAAACGAAACGGTTTATGTAGTTTTCTTTTTTGTAATATTTTTACCAGGTTTTCGTTTAGCTGCTATGCGCCTAGTGTGAAGCGATGATGCTGGTGAAGCACAATTATACATCCTTTAGTAGTAAAAAGTACATTTTGTTACAAGTGGAAAAACTTTGTTATTTCATCCGAGGCGGGATTGTTATGGAGCTGAAAACTACAGTGACAAATGCCCACGTGTATAAAACGTTTTTTAATACGCTCTATAACATCCTCGCCTGCGGCTGGGGTGTGAATGCCGACACATTCGCAATGACAAAGTTTCCCAGTTGAATCAAAATGTAGGTACTTAAATTATATATTAAACCATTAACAGGCACTCTCTTTGTTTCCTACTTTTATTTAATGGACTTTTCACGTGACTGGCCACAAAAACGGAGTAGAACAGTAAAGTTTAACCGATCGTCGACCGACTGAGAGTGTTATGGTTACTTCCGTATTTTACCATTTAAATCGAAAATATCTTACTTGTAAATACTGATTTAACGGTACTCAGTGAAGACTAACAACGCAAAAAAACTAAATGAAAAAAGAAGGAACATGGGATTTAACAGTAAAAGGCTGTCACTCACCGCTCATTATTTGATAATTTCCCTGGTGATGAAAAGGGTGAGTTCAGATAAAGATGCACTCTCTCTTCCTTTACTCTTATAGTTAGGCATTAAACGGTTATATAATTATACATCCATCCATCTATCCTCACAATCATTCGTTTTTATAATATAAAAGTAGGAATTAGGATAGCTGGCGCCCGCGGCTTCACACGCGTGATATCGAAAGAAAACCTATCCTATGTGTTATTTATAATCTACCCTTGTGCCAAATTTCTTCAAGATCCGTTCAGCCGATTTTACGTGCAAGAGTAACAAACATCCATACGTCCATACATCCAAACATCCATACATACTCACAAACATTCGTATTTATAATATTAGTAGGGATGAACATAGAATTTCACAGAAAACTTAACAGGAAGAACCCATAGGAAGCACAAGTAAACCAATAACTACATGTGATATAAACCCTCGGGGGTAGATAAACTACCAACAAGTTTATCCCATAAAGGTTAGGTAAACTAATAAAATAATTAAGGGAACATCAGAGGACCGATTCAAGATTCAGGGAAATAGTCCATCGTCTTAGTTGGATGATTAATTACTTGTAGAATCAAAGGAGATGCCTGGCTACGTTTTTCTTGGCATCACAGCGCTTTTTTATGTTAAAAATAACGTAACTATTTGATATTGTTAATATTTAAAGCCAGGTTAAAGTCTTAGAAAAAGCTTATTATTTTATCCAAGAAATTATGGAAGATTCCAAGTTAAAATATAATTTTAAAGTATAATTATGTGTGTGCTTAATTTTTAAGGTTAGATATAAATTGAATGAATATTGTTTATGTTGTTTATGGCTAGATATAAGTTTAATCAATATAATATTATTGTGAAAGTTCCTACCATACGTGATATTAGATACTGCAATATAATATTATTAGTTGTAAGATATTTTGCTACCCCCTAACAGGGTCATGTACTCACGAGTTATAAGCCTAGCGTGTAACTATTTGTATTTCATTTTTGTATGACATGGTAAAAGAGATACGAATTCAACACGTCACAACAGAGGCCCCAGCATCAATCAGCTACTCCAGGCACCGTGTTAGTTAAGTTAGTAGACAACATAACAAGCCTATTATAAAGTAGTAGTTATTTCTGGTTTGTCGTTTCGCATTTGAGAAGAAATCTACAAAATATTCCAACTGTCGCATAAAAAAGACAACCGTGATTACGAAGAATCCTTACTAATGTTATAAAAGCGAAAGTGAGTTTGTTTGTTTGTTACGTCTTCTTACGATAAATTTTGGAACAGAAATAGTTGGGACCCTGGAGACGGACATAGGCTAAAAAAATGAGAAAAGGGGGAGAAAGAGGTAAGAAAAGGGGAGGGAAAGATTTTTTTTTTCGATCATCACACGGGTTAAATTTAGCGTTAGCCCAAAATAACTATGCCACGCGGACGAAGTCGCGAGCGGAAGCTAGTCCTTTTATCATCAAATAACTGACGCTACAGCTGAACAGATAAGACAAAACATTGTAGGATGTGATTTTCCCCCGCAGTAACTCGAAAGCCTCAAGCAACACATTTTGACGGTTTATGCCTCAAAGATGGCGTCGATCTAATGCCATAAAATTTTGACGTCTACAGTGGCGGAATTGCATGTTTTGTGATAATAATAATTGGATGATTTAGATTATGATGTTTATTGCTTGCTGGATCCGATTATCGTTGTAATTTGACTTGAGTGGCTGATTAACAGCTTTTACAGGTAATCCGCCAACCCGCATTGAGGATCTATCTAAAAGGATGCCCCAATACTCCCAGACAGTTTAAATGTCTTAAGCCCCGTTCCAATAAACAAAAACGAGTCGTTTTGCTTACGGATAGTAGGATTTTGACATAAGTCTCATAGAACTTATGTCAAAATACTACCATCCGTAAGCAAAACGAGTCGTTTTTGTTTATTGAACGGGGCTTTAGACAGTAGTTTTATTTTTAACCGACTAAAAACGGAGGAGTTTCTCATATCCAATGTACATTTTTTTGTATGTTGGTTGCGCGAATTTTCGTCGATTCTGGACCGATTTTCTAAATTATTTTTAAAACTGAAAGGGTATTTTTTACTACCAAAAAATCATATGGAATATATAAATATGAATTTTATATAACAATTTATATAAAATTCATATTTATAGATATAAAATTCATATATACTAGGGTAATTTTTTAATTATCTTCAATAATGCATATTTTTTCTTCTTTCTTCATTAGTACTAACAATGAAAACTGACTACTCAATAAGAATTTGTGCGAGATACCATTATAGCACAACTAAAATGGCTGAAATAAAAAAAAAACTTTTTTGTCAAAAAAACCGATTATCAAAAAAACACAAAAAGACGAAAAAATCATATGTGGTGGCGAAAAAAAACTATGAATCAAATAAAAGCCACCGACTTCCGGAAAAACAAAATATTTTCCGTCTTATTAGTGTTTTTTGGAAGTAGGTTTTTTTACTTCATTGACATCAGTTCGACGAATCGGTAAAGCTAAGCAATGAGTATATACTCCATATACTCATTGCTTAGCTTTACCGATTTACTTAAAGCCAAATACATATTTAACACGCGCAACAAATAAAAAAGAATAAAAAAAAAAGAAAACAACCGTTACCTCACACTAGGAATTTCTCCTGTTTCGTGGGTACGTTTACAAACATTTAAACTAACATACACAACCAGCCAGATCCGGAACAACTATCTGTAGGCCATACAAATAAATGTTTCGTGTGGAGATTGAACCCGCGACACGCAGCGCAGCAGTCGATCGCTCAGCCACTACGCCAATCGTGTGATACAAAGTGTACGTGGCCTTCAATAAGTCCAGAAAAATCAACTGATTCCAAAACAAAGTCTTAAAAAAAACGTGAAAATGGGTCACATCTGTTACAGCTGGAAATTGATATCTATGTCTATCCTTACTAATATTATAAAAGCGAAAGTGAGTTTGTTTGTTTGTTTGTTACGTCTTCACGTCTAAATGGCTAAACCGATTTTAATGAATGGTACAGAAATAGTTGGGACCCTGGAGACGGACACAGGCTATTTTTATTAAAAAAAGATTGAGATATGAGGGAGAAAGAGGGAAAAAGGGAAAACCTAGCATTGCTATAACAATAAATAAGGCGCAAGGGCAAAAACTACAGGTAGCAGGTACCTGTAAATCAGGAAAGGGGAACTGTGTTACCCCGAATTTAACGCGAGCGGACAAAAGCTATTTTTTTCATAAAATCATATCGGTTGATATTTTATTAAAGTGTTTCCAGAACATGTAGATATTCAAGTTTAAAGAAATATACAACTATTGTCCAAAACAAATTCACACTATCACAAACTACGGAAAAAAATAAACTTAAATAGAAAATGCAACAGCCAATTATAACTGGGGAAAAACTTGTGCCCCGCCAACAACAAACAATAGTGGACCGACTATAACGTGCGCACACCCCCGCTATCTATTGCGAACCCAAGTTTGTGTAGGCAATTAACACCATCCTGTATTGTTTTTATCGCGGCCATTTTCTACGGAAATACTTGTGCGTATGTTACATATCTCATGGTGGCATGGAGAGAGCGACTGTCGCAACCCCGTGCAGGGCACGCCACAATAGTTGCGTTAAGTCCTCTTTGAGGAGTGGCTGGAGAGGCGTCATGGCGTCCGCACCTACCGCCTGACGGAGGTTAGAGCATTATTGAGTTTCTTGGATATAGTTGGTTATATCAGTAGTACCATATCTAGGACAGACGAGTCTTTTAGCATTTTGAACGCTATTGTTACATATATGTCACAAGCAAGCGCGTGCCAGAGACAAATATGTTACAAAAATTAAGGCTTGAGGTGAGGCAGAGTAACCTATAGGACACCCACTTTTCGCCAGTTGGAACGAAGTTCCTTATCGCGCGTTGCGGAAGAGGGCTAGACGGAAAAAATTAAGACCAAAAGTTGTAACGACACTTTTTGCTTAAGACCAAAAGTTGTAACGACACTTTTTGTTTAAGATCAAAAGTTGCAACGACTCTTTTTGCTTAAGACCAAAAGTTGTAACGACTCTTTTTGCTTAAGACCAAAAGTTGTAAGGGTGTCCCTTGACACCTCGGCTGCCCAAATTCAAAACCTAGTAACAGGTGATTTGAAAAAAAAACGGTTTTTGGCATTTTTCGACTTACTAGACAGTATCAAAACGATGTGGACCTTAAAACACCCAGTTTCATACGTAACTTTTAAAATATAATTTAGCAAGTCTAAGCAATTTGGCATGATTACGAAAATTTCATTGAAGAACAAATTTGAAACTTAGTATGTCAAAATACAAATTTAAAACCCTAGCAACTCAAGCGACTTACTAAGTTATGGTTTTGAAATACCAACTTGCTATGTTTTGAATTTGGCGCCGATTGTAAAATAGATGACATTTCGTTTAGTAAGTCCAGTGTCACCGGCGCACGAGTGTTTCGCTCCGTATTAAAAAATAATCAAATGAATAATTGTAGTAGTAATTGTATTTACAGAGATAATAATTTTAACTAACGCGGTCGCTACAACGCCACATACCTGAATCTTCTTTACTTTTTGCCCTATAGAACAGAACGGGACTTTCCCAAAACTTTACCCCAGCTATTTAACTAATACTTTCTGCCTTATTATTTGCCTTTTTGGTTTCGGTGTTGGTTGCGTGTTAGCTTTGTTCTTTTTTACCGCTTTCAGAGCAAATAATTAAGCTAAAACAGATACTGGCCAAACTGTTATCAACTACAACAACCCTATCCCTGGGTCATCAACCGAAAGTGTAACGATATGTGATAGTATCGTTTCTGATAGTAACCTTGGATTTGTTACTGCTTATTTGAGTGATGACTCCGTAGCTGATCCCGATTGTATACCTTTGGTAGTACAAAAACCTGCCCTACAGCTGTTTAACGATAATTCCGAAGATTGTTTTCAAGATCTAGATCTCCTAGAACCTATGTTTGCCATAGAAAATCTGCCCCAACCACCTCCAATGCAATCCCCTGTACCAGAAATGCCAATTTTCATTGCTACTTATTCAAATACAATTATTTTCATCGACTCTGAACAAGCAGATGCCTGCCACCAGCTCGGTTCACTGTTAATTATCCAGGCTCTATATTTGATACGGTACAATAATCGAAATTTCAGATAATCCCAAAGAAACAGCAAAGGTTTAAAAAAATAAAACGATGCATCCCATGATATCTAAAATGTGCGACACTATTCCTCCACTTTCAAATACTATCCCCCGAGGGGTGAAATCATCGAAGAAAGATGGTATTGTTTCAAAATAAGTCCCCCTAATGCCATTGAACAGAAGAGAGTTTCGGCTGAATCTACCCACGAGTGATAACTCAATTGATTTGCAAACTGATGGTGAAATCGTTCCCAATAACAACGAATAGTTCATTATCAATAAGTACGATTTTAGCTTATGTTTATTTTTTTAGTTATGGTTGACTGTTGAAAGTGTGAGTCATGTTTAAAAAGAGTCCCTTGAAGTACGTTATTAAATATATGTTTATAAGTCAACAGGGTTTTTATTCAAAACCTGCATTCATAGGTACTTTTGACTAATTTTTTAATCTTATAAACACTAAAATGTTTATAATGAATTTGTTTAGTCTTCACGTTTACCATAGAAAATCAAATTGATAACCTAGTAAGCAGACTTACTAAGTTTTGATATTGTTTTTACATTCATATTTGGGTAAATTCACAAATAAAAATAAAGTATGAGCGATTCAAGTGTAACTATACTCTAAAATTATTGCAAGTATAACAAAGTAAAATGTCAACAATATAACACAACTTTTCGCCAAACATCCAAATCTCTATCTCTTTTAGTTTCTTCGGGCGAACCAATCAAAGTGGCGGACCAGTTTTTTTGCTCTCCTGAACATTTTTGTTGGAACGAGTTACTATGTTTTGATTTTAAGCAGCCGACCTCTCAAGTTTTTATGTTTAATCCCAAGTGATAGGGCGCGTACCTATTGCCATCAATTGAACACAAATCCAGTCTGCATGGCTGTTACTGAGAAATTCCTATTAGAAAAACTCAATAATACTTTGCCTGAACTGGAAATCGAACCCACGACCTCTTGCTCATCAGTCGTCCTTGCGACCACTACACCAGAAATTGGTTCTAAGACTTGCCGGTTCCTACTCGATAATTTCCTTCAAGAATACAAAGACAATAGTTCTAACACAACGCCAAGAACTTGACTTGGGATTCTCGCTACACGCATGTATGGGGAAGGATGGTGGAGGACTGGGCACTGGAGACAGGCCTGGTCGTCCTAAATCGGGGTGCTGTTCCCACGTGTGTGCAGATGTGGGGTAAGTCGGTGGTGGATATCTCGTTCGCCAGCCCCGCTCTGTCACCGCGTGTCGTCGACGAGCGCGTCATGGAGGAGGTGGAGACCTACTCCGATCACCGGTACATCAGGCTCGCCGGCTCCACCCAGACCTCCAGCGTTCATTCATTCCAGCATTTGATGATTTCCCAACTCAAAAAAAATATAATAAAAAAATAGTTCTAACACAATCTATGTTATGTCTACTTTGCAATAAATATTTTCTTCTCGGATGAGAAAATTGAAAAGCTCGTGTGTGTGTCAGACGTGAAATAGTTACGATTATGATAACAGCATTATGTGGCTCATGTGTCGCTTGTTAGATTGTGTAGTCAGTGGTTAGAGTGGAGCAAAGCACAGGAGGCAGCGATTTTATTTAATTCGATCTATTTTTTAAGGTTGTTAATCTTTGGGCGACGCGTGACGACTCCCGGCCACCGTAGATGCGGGTCTACACTGTGGACGGTGAGCAATGAGTAGCTCAAAGACCATACGTCCAGTGACGACAGGCTGTGTGGAAAAAAAGTTATTAATGTTTGCTATTGATGTTTGTATGTAGTTAGTCCACAATCTTACAACAGAATTTAAGTTTTATCTACAAAATCTGCCTTGCCTTTTCAACATTTTTGGAACCGGTTTCCAGTTTGACCGGTTACAGCAGAGTGCCGAATACATTAAGTATTGTATTCGGCATCTTCTTTTAGCATTGAATTACTCATCCGTAAAACAAGGGTGGACCCTTGTTTTGGGTAATCATCAAATAACTTCCCCCACTCTGGGCAGAGCGGGGGGCATTGTCAGATTATAGCAGTGGTACCTCTTTTGTATAGCCCGTTGTAGTTCCACACTGACAATATTTTTTTATCCAGATGAATGTCCCTTTTAGATATAATTTTCAGAAAAGGGAAACTTCTATTTATAAAAAAAAAATGTAGATATACTCTAGGGGCAACAAATGTAAGTCGGGCACAGTTGAGCAATGAGCAAAGCTTTAATCTCAAAAAATATTCAAGTTCCTGTTACTATTAGCCCAGAGTGATAGTTGTTTCGGGTCTGGCTGTTTGTGAATGTCAGTTTAAATGTTTGTAAACGCACCCACGATACAGGAGAAACTCCTATTGTGTGCAACGTTTTATAAAGAAAAAAAAACATAATCCTGCTGCTGGGTTAAGTCCTAAAGTGACTTCCAGTTCCTTCGATCCGGGGCTAAGACGGGCCACTGGTCGTTGGTTATGTCCAACTCGTTCCGCCATCTTCTCTGAGGTTTTCCACGTCGCTTTCTAGCTGTGTCAGGGCGCCACTTAGTGGTTATTTTGGCCCACAGCTCATTAGACATACGACAGGCGTGGCCAGCTTAGTCCCACTTACTCATTTAAGAACGCTAACTGATTATAACCAACCTAATTTCTAGTTCAATTTACATTTAAAAGATGTTTGAGTCACAAACGCTTCGCTCCCAGCCATCATAAAGCCTCAATGAGTGCCGCAGTAGACTTTAAAAGTCATAAATTACGTCTTACGAGCGAAGATAACGCCTTTTATGACTTTGTACTTTTTTGCTTTCGTTATGAAATCCTGGGAAATTAAATACAGTTAAATTGTTTGCATTAGTTTGTTTAGAATTTAATTTGTTTGTAAAAATAATAATAATTACCTAATCAAAGGTAACATATAATATGTATCTTCTATCAACTATTTGGTAATTTGCTAGCTGTTTCTGTAAAATCTACTACGTATTGGATGCATAAGTCATTTTATGCTTAAGTATTTTTTTTTTAAATAATATACATTGTGTAGAAAATAAAATTACAATACAAGAGATTACAATTATTAAATGTCATTTTTTTACAAAAATAGGAAACATCAAAATAAAATATTATACATAAGATGTCAAAACCTATCATACATAAAGGATGTCAAAGATATAATCAATAATAATTACAAACTTTGCAAGCAGGAAATGCAAACATAAAGCACAATTCTTCATATTCCTGGAAACTTTCGAAGACTGAAATATAGACTTCGTATAAAGAATATTTCTTTTTAAAGTCTTGATTTAGAAAACAAAACACATTGATTCAACATTCTTCTTCATATAGATTTACGCTTTGGAATGGGCATCTACAGTACTTTCACAAGTTATTATGTCTTGTGACTGGGACTGTAGCAGAACCTTTTTTGTTTTCATGACATTTTCAAAAGTGCTTGTAATGGTCTTATTGAAAATGCTTTGAGTTTGAGTTTGCAACACTATAAAGCTACGAAAATTACTATGAAAACTAGATTTCTGAACAGCTATAAAATAACAAAAACATATGGAATATAAAGTCTTTCAACTATTATCTAGAGTATTTTTCATGTTCAGGTTAGCGTGGATTATCAGCTAGGGAGGCGGTTATTCAATAAATGACATTACTTAAAACTATAAAGATCGCCTAGATCAAATAAAATATAACGTCCACCAATCACGTGGCTGTGCTCGTCAAATTCAAGATGGCCACCTCATCAGTGCTCTTTGTTTGTTTTGGCGTTGACATTTGTGATGTCAATTGAAAGTCTGGACAAGCAAAAGCGCCGACAAATATTAATTTTTACTAATATTATAAAAGCGAAAGTGAGTTTGTTTGTTTGTTACCTCTTCACGCTTTAATGGCTAAACCTATTTTGATGAATTTTACAGGAGACGAACATGGGCTATTTTCTTTTAAAGTGGGATATGAGGGAGAAAGAGAAGAGGGAGGAAGAAAAGGGAAAACTTAGCGTTGCTATTACAAATTAATAAGGCGCCAGCGCAAAAACTGCAGCTAGCAGATTCCTGCAAATCAGGAAAAAGGAACTGTGTTATACCGAATTTAACGCAAGCGAAGCCGCGGGCAAAAGCTAGTTTTATTATAAAAGACTGCGTACATAAAATGACATAACACTTATACTGTTTTCGTTGTGGCATGGTACAGGTGACATTACTAAAAATGTACCATTCCTCTTCAATCTGGAACGTTACCTCGATTTCTGATCATGACTGAAAGCCTTTAAGGCTTTACCCTGAACATCATAGCCGTATAGGACTACCCACAAACATGTTTACTGATGGGATGTATTAATATAAAGCGCTAAACATATAGTTTCATCTAATGTCACCCGCACCATGTTACAGCGAAAATAGTATAAAACAAATCAAATAATTTTTCCGTGCACGCCGCGTCCATTTGACCACGTCTGTCCGCTCGAACTTCTGGTCGCAGAGTGACACCACGACGGATGAGAGACCGTCCTTCAGCGGCTCTAGTAAGTTTCTAATGTATTAGACCACTAAAATCTTTTCGCTTGTACTACAACCAAAATATTTGTATTCCGTAACTTCTGCTTCAGAGGCAATAACAAAGTGAAAGTCTGAATATTGACTGTCGCAAAATTGTCTCCGCTGAAATTGATGCCTGCCTGTTTTTACTTTCGGAAGAAAACATAGACTAAAAAAAATTACCATTACGTAATCAGTATAATAATGCTTTTAGGATGTTGGTGGGGCTGCCTCGCTTTTGTAGTGCGTCAGGGATGTTCGCGGTTGCGCATGTTGATTGATTTTACTCAATCATGCGTAAAAGTGTGCATTCTTGATGCGCAGGGTGTGGGGCAGCTTCATCAGTATCACAAAAATGCTTGCAAGTCGCCTGTACTGTATATATGTGGGTCGCGCTTGTGCCATCTCATAAGGGTTATCACTCCGATGCGATGATGCATAGCTATTTGTTTATTTTTGAATTGTCATTGTGTTTAATAACATAGTCATAATAAAAAAACACTAAACATAATGTATGCCTGAGTTAATCCTTACTTAATAATATTATAAAAGCGAAAGTGAGTTTGTTTGTTTGTTACGTCTTCACGCCTTAATTTCCTACCCGATTTTGATGAATTTTGGAACAGAGATAGTTGGGACCCTGGAGTCAGACATAGGCTAATTTTAAAAACAAAAGTATGAAAAGGGGTAGAAAAATACATTTTTTTCGATAATCACGAGCGTTAAAGTCAGCGTTAGCCTAAAATAACTGCCACGAGGATGAAGTCGCGGGCGGAAGCTCGTTCATAATAAATATATGATATGAAATTAAATGATTAGGTAATTCAACTACTCAAATAAAGTTTTTTTAACAGACTTCTAAAAACGAGGACATTAGATATTCCGACAGCATCTTTTTCTTATTTCTTCATGTATAAGTAATATAGGTATGTATGTAGTATCGACTACACTCACGCCTGACCACTTTTCAACCTCACTTTTTAACTTTAAGTAAAATTGATCAGGCGTCAGTGTTTTCGATAGTACCAACACTACCCGATAACTGACAAATGCTTGCACTGACTGGACAGGTCCACTCAATCTGTGTGGTGCTTTCTTAAAAAGACCATTTCAGACACTAATTTGCATAGTCCTCATGTAGGTTGAACAAATTTGGACCCTCTGAGTTTGTTTCGGCTGTTTCTTCTCAGAGTAGTCGGGTACAAAACACCGGCCTCATCTAGTTTTAAAAAAGACGTGTAAAAGTGTTTGTGAAAACCTACTTGCAAAATAAACATCATTTATCATTAACTGGAAATTGTGTTTTTTTATATGGTAAAAAAATAACAATACTTTCGGAAGACGGTGGCAATAAAGTCAAAGAAACAAACAAAGTCACCACAGACGTCCGAAGTTTTTTTTTTCCTTTTAAATGTTCTTTTGGAGATCGTTTTTTTTTTCACAATAATATATTTTTCCGTGTTGTTGCCAGCCATTTCATAGAACTGACAGTCGTAATTTGCATTAGACAATTTAAATTTGGAACCCATTTTACTTACCAATAAATTTCCTAAGTAGACCATGAGACTTACAATTCTTACAGTTTGCCAAAGTTTACATAAACTTTTAAGAAAACGATCGATTTACAGGCAAAGATTTTCACGAGGATGCCAACTTTGCTAAAAGTTTCAGCTACGTACTTCACTGTTTCCAAGATCTCGCCATACTTACAAACTCATAGTTTTAAAGATTGCAGCACTTCGCACGCAGAGGTAAATAGCTGGGGATTGAACAAGCTACTTGGCAACTGCTCCTAACTAGAAACTAGTTAGGAAAATGTCGTCTAATTTAAAACTTATACTTTGTTGAGGCAATGAGAATAAGGTCGTAGTTGCAACGTTCTTAGCGTTAATTCTATGTTTTCCATTTTCTTTGTTCTGAAGCGGCCATAGCCACACCGGTAGATTCAGAACATAAAAACGTAATTTTAAACTTCTAGTCTAAATTGTAAACACTCCACCATTCATTCACATACCAACATTCATGAAACGTCAAAAACAAGAAACACCACAGATACAAAACACCACAGACATAAAACACGATTCATCCTTACTAATATTATAAAAGCGAAAGTGAGTTTGTTTGTTTGTTTGTTTGTTTGTTTGTTTGTTACCTCTTCACGCTTTAATGGCTACACCGATTTTGATGAATTTTGGTACAGAGATAGTTGGGAACCAGGAGACGGACATAGGCTAACTTTTATTTTAAAAAAGTGGGATGTGAGGGAGAAAGAGGGAAGAAAAGGGAAAACTTAGCGTTGCTATTACAAATCAATAAGGCGCAAGAGGAACTGTGTTACCTCGAATTTAACGCGAGCGAAGCCGCGGGCAAAAGCTAGTTATCTATAAATAAAACCATACTATTATATTATATCTATTTCACACATCATATTTTTATAATTTTTAACAATACCAATAAATATTTACACTATACAATACTTCTTTAATGTAATGTAAATTGTCTTTATTATTTCTGAATTTAACTTCGGGAGCCTTCGGGCTAATTCGGCTGTGGTCGAAACAGATGACTTGCGTTTTTATCAATTAGCAGGGTCGTTGATGGGCCACTTTATCTGCTCCCCTGACAAGTACACGCTGTTCTCTCCGCAACCGAGTTAGCCAAATAAGAGTTAAACAAGTTTAGTGTAACCCTAAAAATTAAGCAGCTTTTCGCCTACGACCGATTATTCTTCTACTTACTATTCGCTTTTATTAGCTTTTCGCCTACGACTATTCTTTTGTCGGGCCTGTTGGTCTAGTGGTTAGTGGCCCTGACTGCTGAGCCGGAGGTCGTGGGTTCGATTCTCACCCAAGACAAACTTTGTGTGATGAGCATGATTGTTTGTTCTGTGTCTGGGTGTGATTTATCTATAATATGTATGTATTCATAAATTATATAAGTATGTACAGTTGTCTGGTTACCATAACACAAGCTCTGCTTAGCTTGGGATCAGATAGCCGTGTGTGAGTTGTCCCAAGATATTTATTTTATTTATTATTTACTACACTATGGTTTTCGATGCGATTTTCACCATAATTAAATTAAAGAACATAGAGAAAGAGATCTTGTATTTTTTTTTCAAGTCAACACACATTACGAAAATAGCCTGTGTCGCTAGTTTGAAGTATTGACGTTGTCCTTCATTTAATTAATTCAAGTAATAAAGTGAAACTTAATGAAATACGAGCTTCTCATTACACGTTATTACTCGGGTCCAACGAATTTTGTAGAGCTGCTCTACAAATCAGATGAGAGGTTTGCTCAAGTGTAGAATTAAAATTTAATATGTAGGTCATTTCCTAAATGACGTGAACCGTTTTTCTAAGAGGTTGAAATAACAATTTAGCTATGAATGTGGCTTGTTATAACTTGCAATTTAATAAATCTACACGTTATTTTTACCGAACATTTACTTACAAAAAAAGAAACATAATTTATTGACAGACAAACTAAAACCTAACCTTTCTAAAAAATAAAGGCATTGAAATCGTGCACAAAAGCTGCTTAAAAAATATAATAAAAAGGAAGGAGACTAAAATTTAAATTGAAGTTTTTAAGTTCTCTCAACGATTTCGAGTATGACTACTATGAAAAGTGTCCATAAAACATAAGTAAACAATTCGGCACATTTATTTTAACATAAAAAAGGAAAAAAAAAACAGAAATACAATCTAAATAGAACGAAAACTTTTTCTTTTGTCAACAAACCTTTTTGTTTGTGAAACAAAAGTACCTGAACTTAACGGTAGTATTGAGGACTAACAATAACATTGACGTGGAAGCTTGGAAAGGCTTATTTTCATCACGTGGCTGATTTCCTTTGGGAAAGCAAGGACAGGCGTTGCGTCATCAGCTTTGACGACGACAAAGTACGACTTTTTAAATGTCACCTATTATTCTAAATGTTAGCTTTATACTAAGCTATCGGAAATAATTTAAAAAATTATAATGGTTAAGGTAAAAAAGACCTGTACTTTTTTTTCATATGGGAAATCATCAAATAACTTCCCCCGCTCTGGTTGGAGCGGAGGGCAGTGTCAAGAAGGCTGTCTAAAACCCACCTATGTTCTTTCTTTTGCCGTTTATATTCCGAGGCCGCGATCCATAAGCGAACTTGCAATCCCGAATCAGATTCTGTAAAATCTTACAGAATCTGAAGTCTCGATTTTTGTTAAATAACTTAATAATATATTTATTAAATTAATTAAGGAAATTAGAAATATTAATTGCCTATGGTCAGTTGGCAACAATTTAATGTATTGCTCTACTACAACAGTTGTAGATACATTTGTGGTTTGTTGCATTTTAAGTAAATAGTAAAAGTATCTCACGGTTTTTTCAATTGATTTTCATCAAATATAATAGAAGTTTGGCAAAATTAAATAACCTAACTAACATGTTTTACTGTCTAGAATATTTATTGTTGTTGATTTTTGTTTCTGTAAAAGCCACTATATGCTAAGATCGGGAAATAGCAATGACGTCGAATCTCGGGGAGGCCTATTTTGATCACGTGGATGATTTCCATTGGGACAGTATCCAATACTGCTCAGTGACATTGTGGTTGTCAAAGTGCTAGGCCTACATTTCGAAGGCTAGTAGGTATTTTCAGCTTTTCATGACAACTTTAATTTTGACGGCACGGTTGGCGCAGTGGCTGAGCGATTGACTGCTGCGCTGCGTGTCGCGGGTTCGATTCCCGCACGGAACAAATATTTGTATAACCTGCAGATAGTTGTTTCGGGTCTGGCTGTTTGTGTATGTGAATTTAAATGTTTGTATACGCACCCACGATACAGGAGAAATTCCTAGTGTGGGGGGGGGGGTTTAAAAGAAAGAAAGAACCATCGGAGACTTAAAGTCATAACAATGCCTTGGTTTTTAAGGTTCTATACCTTAATATGTAACCTTAAAAACCAACAACCTCTTTGAAAAATATATTAATGAGCATTTGACAAGATTAACTCTCAGACTTTAATTGCTGCTTTGAATTTACTTCTACGGTTTTAAATAATTGAATCTGGAGACAAATAAATAACTGTGAAAATTAATTCTTCTAATTGTTAGTTTCTCTAAGAAATACGAATAGACAAAGTACAAAATAGCTTTTTGATGACCATAAAATATTGCGAAGATCGTTCATTTATTCTTTTCTTCACATATAATTATATTTTTAAATATTTCTTAAAAACAAAAAAAAAAACATTGAAAAATATAAAAATAGTAGCCCACCGGTATCGGGAACAAGGTCCAAGCTACCGGCGGTCAGGGCTCCAGAGAAAGGAACCTCCTAACAATACGAGCCGTGTCCAGGAGTACCGCTTTCTGTATCAAGCCCTTGATCCAGCTGCCTAACGAGAGCCTCCTCAGGTATTGATCGAGGCTCTTGGCAATTAAGCCATTGACAGATACATTATATTCATTATAGATTGCGAAGATATTATTAACGACTTAATAAAGCTAATATCGACATAATGTGTATTTTGAATGGATAAGCTAGCTAATAATGATAATCCAGTAACTATGAGAGGTTATTAATCTTTAATCTGTATCAATAATGCTGTAGCGGCACAACAAAAAGTACTGCAGCGCCATCTACTACACAAATGGGGAACTAACATCAACATTCTGAATCGCACTATTAAAGTTATCCGCGGCTTCAGAACACATAGAAAAACCCAACAACAGTTGTCGGGCAGTAAACTACTGGACACCTGTCTGGTGGGAAAAAACTCCCTTTGTTATGCAGTTATGAGAAACTTCACATCCTGTACATACATACTTTTAAAATAATCCCTTTTTTTGCGGGTGGGAAATTATCAAGGCGCGGCGGGGTGGAGTGTCTGAATTTTACGGACTAAAACCATCCGTGTTCCTTCTCTTTATGTTTCAAGGCCGCAGTATTTTCTTTCGAACACCCCGCAACCCCGGAGAGACACCGACGTTGTACGTCGTCGTCGACAGTCGCGATTATTTTGTTCGGCGAATATGAACTTGTAGTTGTTTAAGCCGGGCTGGCCCAGGTTAGTCTATAGATGGATGACCAACCGTAACATATCGAATTTTCTCCGTGCCCCGGAAAGCAGGTTAAGCCGTTGGTCCCGGCTGTCATTTGTAAATCTTTGACGTCCTTGCAGATAGTCAGTGTCCTGAAAGTCTGACAACCAGTCTTACCGGGTTGTAGAGGCAGTTGCACCATGTAAAGTACGAGTACTTAGCTGCATCCAGTTAGACAAAAAGCTGAACCTAACATATTTGGAATAAGCTAGGCAGGTGGCGGTCGAGTCGTCAGATGTTGACGACACGGTTGGCGCAGTGGCTGAGCGATCGGCTGCTGCGCTGCGTGTCGCGGGTTCGATCCCCGCACGGAACAAATATTAGTATGGCCTACAGATAGTTGTTCCGGGTGTGTCTGTTTGTGTATGTGAGTTTAAATGGTTGTAAACGCACCCACAATATAGGAGTAAATCCTAGTGTGGGGCAACGTTTTTAAAAAAAGAAAGTAAGAAAAGAAAGATGTTGCCTTCTAGTTTTCCGAATAACTAAGTAAAAGTCATAACCGCATCGATCGCTTACTCATACAGTTATTGAGCAATGAAGCGTTTTAAACTGTCGGTATGAAGTTGGCCTTCTACATGTAAACGTCCCCACTGGTCAATCGCCACACAATATATTCCAGAAGCTGTCCAATTCGGGTTCGATACGCTCAGGCATCAATCTCACGTATCAGCCGATACATCGATGAATGTGCGCCGATTCTCTAAGGACCCTTTCTCACGTGTGTGTCTAATAAATCTGAGGTTGAAATATTGCTGAAAGTGAAAATGTCCTTCCAGGGGATTAATACAGGCAGGGTAATTCTGAATTATTTTAATTTAACCGTTTAAGGTAAGTTACCGTGTATGATGATGGTTCTGAACCCGTTTTTAGTTTTTATTTATCGTGTGGTAGTTAGTGTCTAAAGCACATGTGACTAAAAGAATGATGGATCTGAATGTTGAGAGCAAGAGGAAGGCTAAATAAAAGATGGATGGATTGTGTAAGGAATGATATGAAGGAGAAAGGAGTAAATGATGCCGTGACGTCTGATAGGGGAGAATAGAATAAGAAAACGTGTTGCGCCGACCCCAAATAGAATGGGACAAGGGCAGGTGATGGTTAGTGTCTAAACTGGTATCAGAGAAATTTTGCTGGCCGTGGGCATAATTCAAGTCACAGGACTTGACTTATTTTAACATATCTTTAAGAAATATCTCTCAGGCTTGCTGGTTTCCTTCACCGCAGCGAGTAAACAAGGACCCATAATAAACAGGTATTAAACGCTGTTGATACGTTATAACACTTTTGTTTAGCGTATGGGAAATCATCAAATAACTTCCCCTGATCTGGGCGGAGCAAGGAGGGGTGTCAGAACCTTTACTGAATAAAACCCACCCTGTTCCTTCATTTGCCCTTTACGTTCCGGGGCCGCGGTATCTCTTTCGAACAACCCGCAACCCCGGACTTATAGTGAGTCTGTGTTATGTTTCTTTCCGTCCTTGATACGTTCATACCACGGTCATGGAATGGCACGATATAGAGAGCAGACTCCTATAAGGTAACAATTTGTTCATCAACTTTTTTTACACCCTGCATATCATTTAACTCCGAATCGTTTTTGTCATTTTTAGCTTAATTTTTTGCTCCTGCTCATTTGCTACTAAAAAGAGTTAAAAGAGTTAGTCGTTATATTAAGTTTCCTCCGAAACTTCCCAAAATATAATATGAAAGTTGACGTCACGTAATCGTACTGACGACCCAACCGGACGATTGAGTATTGTTGATAGAACTTGCAATAATCTCTTGGGAATAACGAAGCATATTTTATATATACTTTTTATCTATCTCAAACGGCGCTAATATCACTACTTGATTGGTAGTTATGTGTTTGAGCCGTTTGGGGTTGAAACACTTCTCGTGACCGATCAGAGGGCTGGCCTTTTTTATTAGCATTGCCATCCAACGCGGTAATACTGCAAGCCTTCTGGGCACTTTTTGAAAAGAAAAAAATCATCCGCATTGCTGTCAACAGACGCTGTAAATTCATCAAAATCGGTTAAGCCATTTAGGCGTGAAGACGTAATAAACAAACTCACTTTCGCTTTTATAATATTAGTATGTAAGGATTATAATAATCTATAACCATTATCTATAGTAAATCCTCAACATAGTATTTTCCAGACTACAAGATTTAAAAACAAATAAACCTGGCCGTCAAACGCCACACAAAAATACCAAATCCTTGAAAAAAAAACACCTACTAGTACTTTCATCAAAAAGGCGTTCCACATTTCCATTCCCATAATTACAAAAAGAAGTTTGGAGCTGTTCCCTTGTGCTGCGCCTCTTAATGAGCTCAGGCACTGTAATTAGCGCCTAAGGCTTTAAGCTAAATGCCACTCATCTAGTTTATGACGTTAATCAGGCTCCCACGTGGTGGAACCGACCTTGATGCTTGTGTACCTACACAAGTGTATAAGTGTTAAAAGCCTAATTTCACCACTTATCACTGAACGGTCAGTCCAATCCTACTATCCTATCCCACTTATAAATGCGAATGTTTGTGAGGATGTAAGGATGTTTGTTACTCTTTCACGTCATAACGGCTAAACGGATCTTGATGAAATTTGACACAGAGGTCTGGAATAACACATAGGATATTTTTTTTCGATATCACGCGGGCAAAGCCGCGGGCGCCAGCTAGTAAAACATAATTTTGTTTTTTTTTTATAAATGTAAGAAAAAAATACAAAAAATACATGCGACATCCAGGAAACCGGCTAAGAGCGAGTCAAACTCGGGCACCGAGGGTTCTGTACAAACTTACGTTTTAAACATCCATATTTTTTGACTGCGAAGACTTAGAGGGACGGTTTTTTGCACAGCACAGAGGAACCACAGATTGAAGTATACGGTTTCTCGATACCTCCACGCATTACCGGGATAAAGGGTCATGACAGACAGACGGTTAAAAAAATGATTTAATAAGGGTTCAGTTTTTTCCTTTTGAGTTACGGAACCTTAAAAACAAAATAACTTCACTTTTGGAAGTCGGTAACTTTGTGACTTTATTGCCACTAACATCGTAAAGTAAAGTTATTTTTTTTTTTTTTTTGGTCATGGATTTATTTCGATTGCATAAAAATTACCCTTTTTATTTGAGAGACCAAATCCATTCTACTATACCAACATAAATAGCCGGTAACATCAAATAAAAATTATAATTAAATTTTAAGTACATAATATGAAATGACTAAAACATGGCAAATTGACGTAGGGTGTCAATTTCCTTACCAATTAATTGCCCAAACGATAAATATTGTTGTCGTCCACATTTCACGTTTAATTAATTATTGTATGATTGAAAAGCCCCTAACTAGCGTTACGATTAAAACTGTGGTTACTCTATTGAGATATGATAACTCGTAATGGTAATAAATTTCCAAACATTACACGGACATGCAACTTTAATAGTCGTTTAGTGCGTCCATTACACGACAGATTACCTACACAGGTTTCATACTCCAACATCGGCTATAATACTTTTCCTGCTTACGACCGTAACCAGCCACCCGATGACATCAACTTTTCGTTCAACACTAATACAGTTCAACTCGAAACTGCATACCTCCACTATTTAAATAAAAGAACAGCTCGGAGCGGAGTTGCAACGCTAACACACTGTGACGGTTACTCTTAACGCTAGTCTCCCAAAGGAGGCCAACCTACGGCGTCGAGCTCAGTCGCTAGCAGACACGACCTGGGGAGATAATGTATAACCTGGAATGTTGGAACTTGTGTATTTTGATATGATCCCTTAGGATTTTTATTTCTAGATTCGGGGATGAAGATGCTAAGATGTTATTTCCTTGTGTAAATGATCATAGAAGCTCTCACGTTCGCTGCTGTTCAAGAAAGCCCCAAAAATGGCTTATCGTAAGAACCTCATGATTATAATTAACTAGCTTTTGCACGCGGCTTCGCTCGCGTTAATTTCGGGGTAACACAGTTCTCTTTTCCTTCCCCTACCTATTACCTGTAGTTTTTGCCCTTGTGCCTTATTGATTATAATAGCAAAACTAAGTTTTGCCTTTTCTTCCCTATTTCTCCCTCATTTCTCAATTTTAAAAATATATCTAATAAAAGCCTATGTCAGTGTCCAGGGACTCAACTGTCTCGGTACCAAAATTCATCAAAACTTTTCGTTCAACACTAATACAGTTCAACTCGAAACTGCATACCTCCACTATTTAAATAATAGAACAGCTCAGAGCGGAGTTGCAACGCTAACACACTGTGACGGTTACTCTTAACGCTAGTCTCCCAAAGGAGGCCAACCTACGGCGTCGAGCTCAGTCGCTAGCAGACACGACCTGGGGAGATAATGTATAACCTGGAATGTTGGAACTTGTGTATTTTGATATGATCCCTTAGGATTTTTATTTCTAGATTCGGGGATGAAGATGCTAAGATGTTATTTCCTTGTGTAAATGATCATAGAAGCTCTCACGTTCGCTGCTGTTCAAGAAAGCCCCATAATGGCTTATCGTAAGAACCTCATGATTTTTGCCCTTGTGCCTTATCCTTACTTAATAATATATATAATATAATATATAATATTAATATATTAATATTTAATATTTATATATTATATATATATATAATATTATAAAAGCGAAAGTGAGTTTGTTTGTTTGTTTGTTTGTTACCTCTTCACGCTTTAATGGCTAAACCAATTTTGATGAATTTTGGTACAGAGATAGTCTGGAACCAGGAGACGAACATAGGCTAACTTTTATTAAAAAAAAAAGGATATGAGGGAGAACGAGGGAAGAAAAGAGAAAACTTAGCGTTGCTATTACAAATCCATCAGGCGCAAGAGCAAAAACTGCAGGTCTGTTTGGTGTGTTATACCGAATTTAACGCGAGCGAAGCCGCGGGCGAAAGCTAGTTGATTATAATAGCAAAACTAAGTTTTGCCTGTTCTTCCCTCTTTCTCTCTCATTTCTCAATTTTAAAAATATATTTAATAAAAGCCTATGTCAGTGTCCAGGGACTCCACTGTCTCGGTACCAAAATTCATCAAAATCGGTTTAGTCATTTAGGCGTGAAGAGGTAACAAACAAACTCACTTTCGCTTTTATAATATTAGTAAGGATTGTGATCATGATTACATATCGTTATCATCAGCAAGCACGCTGCAGAATGTTATAATGTTTAAAGAGGGCTACAAATTGTTCCATTAGATTCAAACCATAAATTCATCATAAAATAGAACTTAAGCGCTTCCATAAATATGGCCTCTTTATGTTTAGTAAAATCAGAGAGCTCCCGTCTATCTGTCCAAGTTGATGCCAAAATACCTACAAGCTAATCGTGACTTTTAGATATGATAGAAAACTCCGAATGAATAACTAACTTGACCACAAGCTTTTCAGTCCATCCCTAAACTCGAACTGTAAATTGAATGGCTGGACCAACGGTCCCACTATTCCTCTTTTAGCTTAACATATAACAAACTTAAAAATATAAAAAATAAAAAATATATTGGAGACAAGCTTTACCAATTCAAAAGCGACGCGTATCAATGCCCCATTTCACTCAAACTAAACGACATTCTCCTTACTATCACTATTTATTACAAATGCGAAAGTTTGTAAGGATGTACACGAAAGGCTATCAGATAATTCATAACCTGGATTAGCTCGATGGATATTTTTGTCCCAGTATTACACGATCGCATGGGACAATTATCTATCTCCCCGCGAGCGAATCATTTAATACATCTGTACGATTGAATGAACTGATATGAAATCGTTAAATATTTTTAACTGTTTTAAGCGGAGCGAACGGACGGTAAGTTTAACACTCCCCGTGTTAGACTTACCGTCTAAAAACCACCCATGTTCCTTCTTTTGGCTTTTCTGTTCCGGGGCTGCGGTTTTCGCCGTCGGCACGGCCTGTCGTCACTAAACGAACGGACGGTGAGCTACCCATCCGCATCACAGACCCGAATCCACGGTGGCCGGGAGTGGTTTCGCGGCGCTCTACGGCCGGAGAGTCTCCCGCGGAAACAGGCTAAAATACAGAAAGAGACAATGCTCTTTAAAATTCTAAGGTTAATGGTAAACCTGTATGTTACTTTTTATTTTTTAAACACCCTTTGGTACACGTGTAACGGAATGGCATCAATTATACTATGAAACGTAAATGAACCTTTTTTTTCGGGTGGGAAATCATCCAATGACTTCCCCCGCTCTGGGCGGGGGGGCATGTCAGACTTGTACTGACTAAAACCCACCCATGTTCCTTCTATTGCCCTTTACGTTCCGAGGCCGCGGTATCTCTTTCGAACAACCCGCAACCCCGGCAGGCGGAGGAGGCGTTAGGTGCATTTATAAGACATTGACCAGCAGTTATACAGGGTGTAAACCATGCATTGTGTATATCAAATAAAGTACCTCTACGCATTCTTTTTTGTTTTGACACAAATCTTTTTTTTTGGTGAAGAATCACGTTTTGCGGTACAACTCACTATTTCGCCCTCAAAACATTGTGTTGGTGAATGCGATGAATAGTACTGGGGTTAGAGAGGTATTTAAAGTTAAGTTAAAACATTAAAAACTTTGATTACAAAAAAAAGTTCACAGAGTCCAAAACGTTAGAACTTTGGCCCCCAACATTTCCGTAAGTAGAATGTTATTAGGGTAGGGTAATTTTGTATGTTTAGTGCATGCCGTGGCAGCCTTTACTTAAGGCAACACCACAATATATAGTAAAACTAACCTTTGCCCGCGGCTTCGCTCGCGTTAAATTCGGGGTAACACAGTTCCCCTTTCCTGATTTGCAGGTACCTGCTACCTGTAGTTTTTGGCCTTATGCAATGCTAAGTTTTCCCTTTTCGTTCCTCTTTCTCCCTCATATCTTAAGCTTTTTTAAAAAAAAAATGTAGCCTATATCCGTCTTTAGGGTCCCAACTATCTCTGTACCAAAATTCATCAAAAACGGTTTAGCCATTTAGGCGTAACAAACAAACAAACTCACTTTCGCTTTTATAGTATTAGTAAGTAAAGTAAGGATAACAGCTTTAACATGTAAGTCGGTGTATGTCTTGTTGGTTGTCCTTAAATAAATAAATAATCTTTAAAGAATCTTTTTCCATGTTCTATTACATTATAGCGTTTATTAGTGACCTTTATTTGCTGACAATTGGTACAGATTATTCAATACCAATTTGCAACAAGCGCTTTTTTATATTCAGTGCTCAAAACATTTGTCTACTGATCAATTTACAGTAATATTTAGCATCATTTTACTCATCGCCCTTGACAAAATTTTCTGCGGTAAGCCACGATCCTTGATGCATTTAAAATTTTAATAAAAAGGTTTTAATGCAAAAACGTTTTTAAACTAAGTGAAAAGTGGTTTTTGCACTTATATCAGTGAAAATTTCGCTTGAATGCATAATTATGAGGTTAAAATTGAATAAGTTCTCTTGAATGCGGTTAATAATGAGGTTAAAGTTGAAATTCAAAACAGAGCTCTCAAAGTGTAGGACAACTTAGGTAGTGCCTGAGAATTTGTACTAACGTACTAATTGCTTCAAGTATCAGGCATGCGGTTCAAGCCTCGTTGAACAACAGATACAATGATAATGAGTAGCACACTAGAGTAGAATCATGTCGTACCTACTCAAGCAACAAATTTCTAAATATTCATTGCTAAAAACTAGTCTGCTTAATCCTCATATATATATAAGTTGACAAAGATCCTGCCGGGGTTGCGGGTTGTTTGAAAGAGATACCGCGGCCCCGGGACATAAAGGGCAATAGAAGGAGCATGAGTGGGTTTTAGTCAGTACAAGTCTGACACTCCCCCGGTCTGCCCAGAGCGGGGAAGTTATTTGATTTCACTTCCATAATAACTAGCGAAGGTACTGTAGATACCCATTCCAAAGCGTAGATCTCTATGGAAGAGAATGGGCAAGAAACTCCATGGACACTCTTTTAGATCATAAGATTTTTACAAAATTATGGATGCATCATTCATGTCGAACTGTTGAGGTTATACATACATGTGTTTAGTGGTAAAGGCTTGAAAAAGTAACATACAGACATATTTAAAATATAAATATATCTTGGGACAACTTACACACGGCTATCTGATCCCAAGCTAAGCAGAGCTTGTGTTATGGTAACCAGACAACTGATATACATACTTATATAATTTATAAATACATACATATTATAGATAAATCACACCCAGACACAGAACAAACAATCATGCTCATCACACAAAGTTTGTCCTGGGTGGAAATCGAACCCACGACCTCCGGCTCAGCAGTCAGGGCCAACTAACCACTAGACCAACAGGCCCTTACGATATTGACGCACCGACAGGCAGACATACAGCCAGGAAGACTGGTTGGCAGAGATAGAGTTACTTTAATATTTGTATGATTAATTTTAACTACCACACGTTATTACTCATTCCATTATTGTCTCTTGAATTCTTATACGACCAAATTATTTTCTGTAGCCAACCAAATGGAAAATCGCATTTCATGCAATTTCCTATTCCGCAGAAGTTTCGATCATTTGCAACTTAAACCCATTACATTTAGGTGCTTTTCACATTAAAAACTTTGAATATGCCAAAAGTTTTGTGCCAGCTGCAATGTAAGCTCATTTCGAGAAAAAGTAGGCTTTTTTTTCGGGTGGGAAATCATCCAATGACTTCCCCCGCTCTGGGCGGAACGGGGGGGCATGTCAGACTTGTACTGACTAAAACCCACCCATGTTCCTTCTATTGCCCTTTATGTTCCGGGGCCGCGGTATCTCTTTGGAACAACCCGCAACCCCGGCAGGCGGAGGCTCTGGCAAGCCCCTCTGTTTTGCTGACTCTCTTTGAGGCGCGCGTGAAACACGAACGCGCCGTCGACACGGCCTGGAAAAAGTGGGCTTCAAGTCGTTTAATGTAGGACTTTGTTAACACGTAAGTACTATCACAGAACCTTGGAACTAGAATCTAGGTAGAAATGTCACTTATATGTCGGTATAGTCACCTAAAACAACACCCTAATGTGTCAAAGTTAAGTAATGAGGGACTACAATTACTTATAGAGTACTTGTTTATGCTCTAAAGAGACTAAAATATGTTTTTCCACAGATAGGACAAAATTTAATTTAATATTTATGCCTAAAACCAAAAAAAATGATCATAAATCGTTATTATAGTTGATTAAACTTATAACTAATAGTTGCAATTAGAATTTTATTTAAAAAGGTTGACCTTTTTTTATTAAAAACAAAAGAATATAAACAGAGGTTTGTCTTGATAACTGTAATTACCGCTTTTTCAATTACGACTTCCGTACCGCCAAGGTGTTGTCATTATGCGAAAAATGTTTTATTCGTTTTGTTTTGAGAAAAAATGCGTATTATTTATTAAAATTTACGTACATTCTCTTTGCTATAGTGCTTTTTTTGTACTCGTCACAGACATGACTGTATGACCAGACAAATAAAGGTGTACGAAAGGAGTGTGTTATTTAGGATCGAGTTTATATACGTGTAGGCATTTAATATGTTTCATGTCAATTCTATTTAAGTCTACTTAATCTTTGCCATGTATTCCTTACGGGGCAACAAGTAATGCTGTCAGTATTATGCCGTATATGAGTACTTTTGTGATCTGACTTTGACCTTAGCTTTTATTATACCGCTGTCTGTCTATGACTATATTGCTAGGCCCTTTTCCATTGTTATTACGACACTTTTCAAAAATATTATTAAGCTGATGGGTGTTGCCCAATATTTTGGTATGCCTTTTAAATGATAATTTATAGAAAGCCTTGATATGATATTAATACTCAAATTTCGATAATTGATATCGATCGATGTTTTACAGTCTCCTAGCAGTAAGGAAGAAGAACAGGAAATTTATCGCTTTGTCTTGCGCTGAAACTCCACCACGCCACTAATAAGACAAGTAATCTTGTTTGACGACACGGTTGGCGCAGTGGCGATCGACTGCTGCACTGCGTGTCTCGGGTTCTATTCCCGCACGTAACAAATATTTGTATGGCCTACAGAGAATTCCTAGTGTGGGGAAACGTTTAAAAAAAAACTTTGCATTCGGCGGGTTGGCTACCGTATATGTGAATCTTTGCAGTGTCAAACTGCTCTTGCGCGACGTCACTATCGTGTTCAAAGCTTCCAAATTAATGTACAATACGATTACAAAATTGAAGTTTGATTGGAGATTAAAGTATCAGTGGAGGTGGATTAAAGAAGCTTGTCTCTAACCGTACTTAAAGTAATGGGAAGACTCATAGTAATTTGTAATTAATTTATTTGGCTCTTCAACAATGAGTACACAATTACACATATAAGAAAACATTTCAGTCTTAAGTCTAAGTGCCCCATCACTTCTAGAAGAGCACTACATCCTTACTATAATATTATAAAAGCGAAAGTGAGTTTGTTTGTTACCTCTTCACGCTTTAATGGCTAAACCGATCTTGATGAATTTTGGTACAGAGATAGTTGGGAACCAGGAGACGGACATAGGCTATTTTTTTTAAAGTGGGGTGTGAGGGAGAAAGAGGGAAGAAAAGGGAACTTAGCGTTGCTATTACAAATCAATAAGGCGCTAGGGGAACTGTGTTACCCCGAATTTAACGCGATCGAAGCCGCGGGCAAAAGCTAGTACACTATATTTAACGCCTTAACAGCTAGTTAAACAATAACAAAACTGAACTAAATGAAAACAAGAGAGTTATCAAAAAGCTAGGACAAAAAGTATTTATTACACATATTGATTATTCATATATGTAGGTAATATACCTATGTTCATAAATCATACAACATTATTTTTAGTATATGCGAAACCTGAATATAGTTTGTTCAGAATAAGTAACTGAATCGATTCCAATCATTTTTACACCTTTTTCCCAAAAATATTTAAAAAACTTTATAATATGGACACCATGCGACACTAAGTACCAAGTAGTAATAATATCTACTTACACTTGACCATTACGACAGTCCAAAGCCTGCAAGACAGTGTGATGGAAAATGTTATCACCAGTTAATTACAATACAAACCGAGAAATTATTATTATCAATGAACGCAGGCGCGCGGCGCGGGGCCGCCGTGCGCCGTTAGTGACAGTGAATTTGTACGGATATCCAGGTAACATAAAAAGCTTATAACTTTGTGGTTTTTCATGATACAGTTTTGAAATTTTGTACATAGATTCTTTATATAAAAATACTGGACAGGTGTTTCGGCTTTCGCATAAACTAAAAATAATATTGTATATTTAGCTATAGATTAAAATGCAATTTGCACAGACTATAACAATTTATTACTGCATTTATAATAGAAACTTATTACAGACCATTATCGAAAAATCCTTACTTAATATTAGAAAAGCGAAAGTGAGTTGGTTTGTTTGTTTGTTACGTCTTCACGCCTAAATGGCAAAACCGATTTTGATGAAATTTGGTACAGACATAGTTGGGACCCTGGAAGCAGACATAGGCTACTCTTTGTCTCTTTCTAACACCCCACTTTCTTAAAATGGGGGTGGAAGTTTGTATGGAGCATTCCGCAATTTTCAAGGTAGAAAGCTGAAAATTGGTATGCGGACTATTTGCCACTTACAAATAATCGTGCATAATTTTTTTTTTGGAAATCTGCCTGCAACCCCTTAAAAGAGGGGGTGAAATTTTATATGGGACTATTCGCAGTTTTCAAGGTAGGACACTAAAAATCGGTACGTACACACTCTTTGTTACCTACGTAAAATACCTGTACCTAAATCAGGAAAGGAGAACCTTGTTAGGCTTGTTGAGCGAAGGCGCGGGCAAAAGCTAGTATACTGATAAATGTGATCAAGCAAGTCAGATTTCTCAGTATAAACACGAACGTTATGCTGAACAAAATAAATGGTTTCCTATGATCGATGCGCTGTCAAAAATATTTAGCAAACATTCCTAAATCACGTAATTGCGTCTGAGCAAACTTTTATTACAAAGGTATAAGGTGGAAAATGCTTTAAATCAATATTAAATACTTTGTAAATCGTTGAAATAATCACGCAATACAGTATCATCTTATCAAGATTGATATTCGACGCTCGGGTGTAAAATCCATTAGGCTGTTTGCCTTTTTTTAGGTAAAAAAGGGAATTTCCATTCCCTAAGGAGCAATTATCGGTAGATCCGGTAAGCAGGGATACAAGGTACCTACGATTTTTTTTGTTTTAAAAAGAAAATAAACCGCTTTTCACTGAAAAGTTTGCTAAGTGAAAGTTGGTTGAGTGAAAAGGATTAGGGATCCGTTTTCTAGTGAATTATAAAGTGCCTATTTAAGAATACAGGACGTGAAAGATATTGGCCTTATAAATTACAGAATGGTAGGTGGTACATTAAAAGGTTCTAAAAAGAATTAAATATTAAAAAACTTGCCAAAAAAACCGACTTCCAAAAAAACTTCTAGATTTCCTAACAAGACGGAAAATAAATTTTCTTCCAGAAGTCGGCTAATTTTGTTTGCTTCAAAAGTTTTGCAAGTTTTTTATTGCAACGTTTTTAGATTTGATATGATGGTATTTCACACTAATTCTTATTGAGTGTTTATTTTTCATTGCTCTTAAGGGATATGAGCATATTGTCCACATTAGAAGAAAAAATATGTATTATAAAAAAAATATGAATTATCTTCTACAGAAGATAATTCATATTTTTTTATTATACATATTTTTTAAGCGATATAAATCAAATTCATTATAGAACCCCTCGAGGACTAGGTATACCATTTCGATTAATAAAATAATTTTAAAAATCGGCTTACAATCGACGAAGAAATCACATAACAAGCATACAAAAAATAAAACATACAGTAGAAATGAGAGCCTCCTCCTTTTTATAAGCCGGTTAAAATTTATGCCTGTTCATAACCTTATAGCCTGTTCATAAACTACTAAACCTATTTTGATAAAATTTTGCTTAATTATTGTCCTACATACGCCAGATAGGGAAGGTTCCCGAAAAAAAGGCAGGCAAGGAACATACGTGGTCAGTAAACTTAACGCCTAGAATACTGCGCTAGATTGCTCGTACTCAAACCTTGACTTGGAATTTTATAACGATAATTTGTATACTAAACCAACGTTTATCAGGTTTTTGCCAACTTCATGAGAGTTATCACTGCCTACGCAAACCCATAGCTTCTCTTGTGGCTATCCTAAACTAACACATGATTAAAATTTGGGCCCATTCACAGAGAGCCTTCATTAATACTTTGCAAAGTAACCAATTAAAGTGTAAGACAAACTGGGTGGTCAAAACTTTTGTTTGGAGACTGTCTGTTCGGAAAACTTCGGCAATCATCGGCTATATATTGTCTTGGTTCCATCACATATACTCAGTTAGAAGTGTATGTAGGTAAGGGTACTATCACCGCTGACCGTCCGTCCGTCAGGCCATGTCGGCGCTTTAGTGTTCCACGCACGCCTCAAAGAGATGTCAGCAAAGCAGTGGGGCCTGCCAGGGCCACCGCCTGCCTAGGTTGCGGGTTGTTCGAAAGAGATACTGCGGCCCCGGAACATAAAGGGCAATAAAAGGAACATGTGTGGGTTTTGGTCAGTACAAGTCTATACAGGCGACACTCCCCCGCCGCTCCGCCCAAAACGAGAAGTTATTTGATGATTTCCCATCTGCAAATAAAAAATTAAATTAAAAATTTAAAAAAACCCCCGACGCGACAAAATTTAATCAAAAATTTCATACGTACGGTCCACAGCAGGCCAAGATAATCATTTGCAGTAGATTGTCTGACATGGTTTAGTTGGTACTTACGTAGTGTTAAAAGTTATTTTTTTTGCTTTTTATAGGGTTTTGCATTTTTAAACTTTTGTCATAATAATGGCGTACTTTTTTTGGGTTGAGGGTTTTTTTAAATTTTTTATTTCATGCTTTTTGAAGGGGTCCACCCTTTATAGCAGAACTTTTTCTGTCATAATTTTATTTTGCATAACAACGGATAGCATAAACTTCATTTCGCAGAAAATTGTTTGGCAGACACTCATTTATCATACATTCATAACTCATAATTTTGTAAGTCAGAATCATGTCTAGACATAAATTTCATATCCATAATATTTAAAAAGTAGAAATATCATATCGCAGAAAGTTCACAGTTAGAATCGCCTTTTGGCATATATTTCATATCAATAATCATTAAACGGCAGAATTGTCATTACGCAGGAAAGTTTATAGTTAGAATCATCTTTGTCATTATTTGTTGTAATTTTTCTATTTTTTAAATAATGTCAATTAATTGAATTTTAAATAATGTCATTTAATTCAATAAGTAATTATCCTAATCTAAATAGTTCAGTTCCGGGTAACCTACTAAAAACAATCTCTTTATTCTTTTAATGCAAGTCGTTTATAGTTGTTAGTTCGTGTAGGAGGTCACAGTTTTAACCTAACCTAACCTAGCCAATTTTGCCATCTGCATAGTATGCCAAGTGAAATTATACCAAGTAATCATCGCTCTAAATGAACATTATGCCAAACGATATTATGCGAAATTTGAACTCTGCCAATCGTAATTATAATAAATGTAATTCTGCCATCTTAAAAGTATGTCACTGTAAATTCGAGGTTTTAAACATTATGCCAAACGATAATTATATCAAAAAAAAATTATGCCGTTCAAATTCAAATTCAAATAATTTTATTTGTAGAACATAGGTAAAAACCAAACACAGGTACAGATCATGTCAATATTAATAAAATGAACGCTATGTCTTGCCGTGAGCGGCGTACAAATATTCTAATTACAATTGCTTAGAGTAGGTAGTAATTATAATAAAAAATAAAATAAAAGAATAACTATTAAAGACAACAAATATTAAACTATTAAATTAAATTATAATACTAATAATAAATTATAATTATTAAAAACATCATTTGATTAATTTTAAGTAAAACAAAGCAAAATATTAATAAATACAAAATGTCAATGAATTAAAAAATGTCTTCTAGGTACTCATTGACTGTGTAGTAAAATGTCCGTTAAAATGTTCGTTTAAAGAAAATTATGCTAAGTGTGTTATGCCAAATAAATTTCGGAGCATCAAGATTCTGCCAGACAGAGGGAACCCTTTTTGAAGGGGCTCCTTAATTTTCATTAAATTTCTTTTATTTTTCTTGCCATTAATTTTGTGTTTTATATTTTCAAACTTTGGTCATTCTAGATTTTCAGCAAAAATATAAATCGGTTTATCCGTTTCATTCCGGCATTCCAGGGTTTCATACGCCACATCCCATTTCCAGCATCAGGTCCTCGTCAATTAGAAACATGAAGAGAACTAGTCAAGACAAATTCACCGAGCCCAAACTCGATGGGTTTAGTAAAAGGTAGACCAGGGTTACGTCTCCTACCTTCGAGCCCTATCATCAGACCAGCTCAGAGGCTCAGATTTCCAGCATCAGGTCCTCGTCAATTAGAAACACAAAGAGAACTAGTTAAGACAAATCCAACGAGCCCAAACTCGATGGGTTTCCTAAAAGGCAGTCCAGGGTTACATCTCCTATCTTCGAGCCCTAGCAGTAGACTAGCTCAGTGGTTCCAGAAGACATTAATGTTTCAAATGTTAGATCCCACATATGCTTGCAAGTAAACTGAGCGTGTAACATTCCTATCACAGCTAACAAACGACCTGATGACCTTGAAGACCTGAACCGATTTCCACCAAACATAGCTAAGAACACTCTCGACTGATATACCTTTCAAACAAAAATGACGGGCCTGTTGGTCTTGTGGTTAGTGGCCCTGACTGCTGAGCCGGAGGTCGTGGGTTCGATTCCCACCCAGGACAAACTTTGTGTGATGAGCATGATTGTTTGTTCTGTGTCTGGGTGTGATTTATCTATAATATGTATGTATTTATAAATTATATAAGTATGTTTATCAGTTGTCTGGTTACCATAACACAAGCTCTGCTTAGCTTGGGATCAGATAGCCGTGTGTGAGTTGTCCCAAGATATTTTTCAAACAAAAAAAACCGCATTAAAATCGGATCATCCGTAATGAAGCTACGATGCCACAGACAGACACATACACATTTACACACAGACACGTCAAACTTATAACACCCCGTCGTTTTAACTTCGGGGGTTAAAAAGGCCCAAGCCAAGCGCACTGAGGGTTCCGTACTTGCGGCATAAACGGCCATATCTTTTGACTGTGTAGATTTAGATTTTTTCACAGCTCTAAAGGATTACGGACTTGAGTGTATGATTTTAATTTCAATTTCATGCCTCCCGCATTCTCGAGATAAAGGGTCTTGTCAAACAAACAGACAGACGGTTAACAAAGTGACAATATAAGGGTTCTGTGGTTTTCCTTTTGTAGTACGGAACCGGAACTTTTCGGTATTTTTTTGTTTTACTACTATTAGTTCCCACAGCACAGGGCTGTTAGCAGACATGGAAGATGAGCAGATTATTTTTTTGGTGGCAAAATAAGGTATCATTAAAGCGATATTAGCCGATGGTTGCCGAAGTTTTCCGAACATACAGCCTTTTTTTTGCGAATGGGAAATCATCAAATAACTTCCCCGCTCTGGGAGCGCAGGGTGTGTTAGACTTGTACTGACTAAAACCCACCCATGTTCCTTCTATTGCCCTTTACGTTCCGGGGCCGCGGTATCTCTTTCAAACAACCCGCAACCCCGGGGAGAACATACAGCCTACGGTAACGTGGTGTTTGACGGGCCTGTTGGTCTAGTGGTTAGTGGCCCTGACTGCTGAGCCGGAGGTCGTGGGTTCGATTCCCACCCAGGACAAACTTTGTGTGATGAGCATGATTGTTTGTTCTGTGTCTGGGTGTGATTTATCTATAATATGTATGTATTTATAAATTATATAAGTATGTATATCAGTTATCTGGTTACCATAACACAAGCTCTGCTTAGCTTGGGATCAGATAGCCGTGTGTGAGTTGTCCCAAGATAAAAAAAATAAAAAATGAAAAGTTTGTGCAGCAAAAATAGAATGAAATATGTTTCTCTGGCGCATTTAAGTTTAACAAATTTAATTGATTTGTAAGATCTTAGCAGCTAAATTTATTCCTGTTAAATCTGATAGTTCACAAATATATTGTACAAAAAAATTCTAGATATATTATAGAAAAAATATTAAAACGCATTATTCAATTTTCAACCTTCTGAACCGAACGTCTAAAATCCCAAAGCGGGTTTTTTCAGGGTAAACATCGTGTTAGTGAAAACCATCTTAAAATGATTAAATCTTACCGGTGTTTTCTATTAGCCTCCAATCGCTTTCTTAAAATTGATAACCGAATTAAAAGCAACGGGAAGAGAATTTTTCCATTTCCTTCGTTCATGTTTACTTTTTGCACAGTCGGTTTTTTAAAACTCAACACATAATTTTATGTGTTGAATTCGACAAGCCATTTTGAATTGAAATGGAGTAATCAGAATGTAGGTAACAGAAGATATGTGGGCCAAAAAAACTAACAAACTTCGCCATCAGTACAATTTTTATAACTTATCTGTCGAGGGGATTGAGTTGCCTTCGTCCGTCCCTTACTCCCGAATCACGTGATCCCTGTGTGGTGCCAACCAGGCAACAACATACCGATGCTGGGTCTTGGCTGTGGTTAGTAAACACCCACCAAACCTGTCAAAGATTTATAAATGACAGCCAGGTCGGGAGCCGTGCTTTTCGAGGCGCGGAAAAATCTCACCCATCCACAGACTAACCTTGGCAAGCGCTGCTTAACCCTGGAAGACTTATGCAACTGTTATTAATTAGCCACGAACTCCTCTTTTACCTATCCTTGGTTAGTCTCAATTGTATGCGCATTGTACCCTGCAACAATCGAAGACCTCGATTTATTGAAAATTTATCACGAATTGTTCTTTAATGCAGTGTGACATCCTTGCATGCCAGTAAGTATTCATTCAAACATTCTGTTGGCATAAATGAAAATGAACTCTACGTCTTGGAGATAGAGTTTAGTAAAGTTTTTTGAGTGATAACTAGGGTTGGCAGTTTTTAAGTAATAAATTGACTTGTGTGATCGATTGTGGGCTGTGTCGATTCATAAATCAAAGAAACAATATGTCTGTTTGTGTAAAGGTGTTTTTTCTGTTTGTTATTTATTTAATGGTTGTGGTTTCTGAGGAATTAACCGACTGTGACGATTACGATGTGGGTGATTTTGTAAGTACATAATTAACATTTGTTATTGAAGGCCCACAACATGTGTATTTAATGTTTCAGATTATTTGAATTTTTCTGTTTTTATTATTTAAATATATTTTTTAATCTCTTGAGTCTGGATTTCTACCCAGCTGATGGAAGTTTTCTCGCCCCTATTACATGTGACATTACATATCTGGCAAAATGTGGGTGTACAATTGGGTACACTTCTGCTTACACCTTCGGAATTTTCAGGCGTGATGACGCACCCAAAAACGCCATTATCAATTACACACTCCACTTATAATGGCTGAATTATAATAATTGTTTACCGATTCAACAATAAAAATGTCAAACGGACCATATCACATTAATAAATTCCATTATGGAACTTTCACTATTGTTGTAAACAGTCAAATGTTTAGTACCCGTATTAAACAAAACTATTGAAGCGTTGCTAAATAAAAACCAGTATAAGTTGGCCCATGTCCCCTCTATGTGCATAGTAATTGTCAAATAGTAAGGACAACTCGATACATACGTAGAGTTCTAGTTGGAGTGGTTATTGTTTCGACATCTCACTTACCTGGAGGAGTTATTACGTGTCATGGATAATACCAATTTATTTTAAAAGATATTGTAAGAACGTTTATGTGACTATTATACAACCAGCTTGATACCCGTTTTCTTTTATAAATTCTGTCCCAAAGCTAGACAAGGCAATAATTAAGTATTCTTTCCTATATTTTAAATTGTGTTATCTTCCATCCCAATAACATAACCAGTTGTCTGATTTTTTTATTCACCACATAATGCACAATTAATATTTACTTCGAGAATACCCGCAGCATTCGCATAAGAAATTATCTCGTGTTTTTTTAATCAAAACATGCTATTGAAAATTAAACTCGTATTTCAAAAACCTACATAATCAATTAATAGAGCATCTGAAATCATTACGAACATCAAGCGTCGCATCGCAGCTGACAGGTCAATTATCCAATTACGGAATCACAACTGTCAATCTGACATACCTAATTCCATTGCCATCGCCATACGTAATAATACAGTGCACCGGCTGTGCTAACTCGGCCACAATGGCCGAGGCCGGCGCGGGCGCAGATACGACCATTTTACATAATTTCATATACGCGATTCCTTGTGGTAATTTCCTTTTATTTATTTTTGACAGTTGTAGTGAAGAGACATGTGGAGGAAGTTAAAATGAGGATAGTGATAGTGTTGTTATTCAGTTACGTGGTTGTGTTTTTGGGTGCGCAGGATTGCAAAGTTGGCGGGAAAAAGGTTGAGTTCCTTCTACACTGACTTTTACTTTTGTTATTTCTTATAATCTTAGTGTATTGAAAATACCTACTGATTATTTTTTTACAAATTTTAGTAAACGTCTTGCAGGACTGGCAGGCAGGGCAGGTGTTAAAAATAAAAAAAAAATCACCTCGAAACATTTTTTTTTAATTTTTAACACCATGTAATGAATTTGAAAATGTTCATAAACATTTGAATTTTGTTTACGTACTCTGCCTGCCCTAAGATTTTTGTTGCAGTTAGTTCTTACACAAAATACTCTCCTTCATATATATAATTTTAAACGCGGAAAGAAAGACGGGATTTTTACCACCCATATCTGACATTATTTAATTTAGTTAATAACTGATTTGTGTAGGCCGTATGTAAAATACTGGTATTCAACTTCATCCTGTAAGACTCGAAGCTGAAACTAACAGCAAAAGGCTAGGAAGGTGCTGACGACATTATTTAATCCAATGAATTCTAAATAACCCAGAACAATAGTTATACATTTGAGAGCAATGAATCCGGGTCACTTAAAGAAACCTATAAATCTCGGAAACTAAGAATGCTAGCTTAATAAAATAAATAGTTTTTCTGTTTGTTGTGTTTCGGATTCTTCGCTCTCGAGTGTACTAATCAACTAATATGAGCACCAGCAACACAACACCAGCCCGTTATACAATACAATACAATACAATACAATATGAGCACCAATTCACTACTTATTTTTTTACTGAAATGCATGTCTAATGGGACAAAACGATTGATAAAACCGCGTGGGTCAGTAAGTAAAGTGAAAAATCAGCTGATTTTTTTGTCATGCTCAAAAGATTTACTACCTTATTGTATTATAGTTAGAGATACAGTTATATATAGTTGTTGAATTTTACTTTGCTACCCATAGCTAAGTACCAAGATAATAAAGTATTAGAAATGCGATAGTAACTGTTTGAAAATCGAAATTGGAACACAGGTAGACTAAGAACCAAGTCTTGACAAAGCTTTTGAACAAAAAAAGTAAGGAGTTTCATCGCCAAAAGTACGTTCATATTACATTATATATTAATTGTCAAAAAAAAAACTGGAAGCATTTATTTCAATTAGACCGTTACAGACACTTTTGAATGTCAAAAAACAAAAGGATGAAGCTACAGTCCCAGTCACAAGGCATAATAAAAAAAGAAAGTACCGTAGTTGCATGGGCAACTACGGTACTTTCTTTAAAAAATATTCTTCTCCATAGAATCAATGCTTTGGAATGGTCCAAAGCATTGATTCTATGGAGAAGAATATTTTTTGGCGAAATCAGCTGACTTGGCAGCCCGACAGCCGGACTACTATGCTGTCACTGCTCTCATGGAACTAGATGATAAAATCATTAATTAACACAAACGTTATGTTCACAGTGTGTCGACCACGAACAATGCTGTGGAGGCTGCTGCTTGTATGGAGAGTGTATTGACAGTGAGTTTTTTTTTCTGAATGCCAGTCTCGCAGTTCAACCAAGGAGGTTGTCGTCTGCTTAACCGGGCGAATCCTGTGGATGCCTTAAAAATTAAGACCTCCAGCCACGGTAAAAAAACTCACAAACTAAGCGACTACAAGCTAAGGGCACCCCCTGTGGGATACGAGCCTCGGCTTAGGGCGTCGCTGAGGGAAGATAGCAAGGGACAGGCTGGATCTGAGTGATATTAATTTGGGACTGGTTTGAACTTAATGGCTCAGCAGCGCGGGCTGGCTCTAGCAAGGGACGGGTGGGGCTGACAGTGAGTATCACGTGTGTCATATTTATAGTCGAAATCAACGTAATGCTCAACATAAACGCAAGCGTTCTCGATATTTGTATACCAATTTATTTGGCACCCCGCAGCATTTCTTCTTCTTCGCACTTTACGAGACCTTTCAGTATTTAAACCATTTCCAACCTTTTCATCTTTTACTCACTCGATCCATTCTTTCGTTTTCCGTCGTATTTTTAGGGTTCTGTACCACAAAAAGAAAAAACGAAACCCTTATTAGATCACTTTGTTGTCCGTCTGTCTGTCTGTCAAGTACCTGTACCTCAGGAACGCGTGGAGGTATCAAGTTGAAATTAAAACCATATACTTAAGACTTCAGTCCCTTTGTTTTGTGAAAAAATGAAGTCTCTACGTCCACGCAGTCAAAAAATGTGGTCGATTATGTGGCAAGCCTTGTAACTATAATAGACTGTACCTTAGAAACCTTTTTATTTATAAGACCATAATGAACCGTAGTTCATTCAAATAAAGTATCTTACCTTATCTTCCCGTTACATTCGTACTCAGAACTTTCTTCACTGCATTTTTCTCATTCCATTAACAATTTCCACAAATGTTTTAGTCACTAGTGTGACTTTTAAACTTTCTCTTATACAGTCATTTGTAATTGTGTCAATTCGTTTTCGATTCAACAATACTTATCTCAAATTTATTAAAATTGATGAAATGTTGTGGGTAGTGTAATTGTTAACTTAAATATACTACTATAGTGACGACGGGCCGTGTCGACGGGGCATTCGTGTACCACGCGCGCCTCAAAGAGATGTCAGCAAAGCAGAGGGGCCCGCTAGGGCCACCGCCTGTCGGGGTTGCGGGTTGTTCGAAAGAGATACCGCGGCCCTGGTACATAAAGGACAAAATAAGAAACATGAGTAGGCTTTAGTCAGTAAAAGTCTGACACTCTCTCCAAAACTCCGCCCAGAGCGGGGTTAGTTATTCGATGATTTTCCATCCGCAAAAAAAAATATACGACTGTTTCTTTTCCTGAATGTATAAATAAAAATGTCACAAATCCTTTATAGGAAAATAAAGCAGGCCTTTAGATTCCAAACCGCATCTAATGAGACATTCAATTACATAAGTAGTCATCCGTTAATGAGAACGAAGTATGATAGTCATGAGTGACATGCTGACAGACTAGCATGCATTCATGTTAGGTAACGTGATTATCCCGACAGTTTGCATCAGTGAGCTCATTAAAATCATTTGTGCACTATGTTTCCGAGTTCTCAAGGCCTTCAGACAATAGTTTAATTTAGACCGAATAATTATTCATTTTTAGTAAAACTATTGTTCATTTGTTTTTGATAACGCCAACTTACTTACATGTTTTTACGAACTGTAGACAATAATGGAAGGATATAGAACTCGATTTTTGGGTTTTGCCGGTCACAGCCGACGGTACTGTATTGATTCAGTTGGATATTTCAATAAAATGCGTATTTATCCTTTTAAGATTATAATGTGAACTAGCTTTTGCCCGCAACTTCGCTCTCGTTAAATTCGGGGTAACACAGTTTCCCTTTCCTGATTCGCAGGTACCTGCTCCCTGTAGTTTTTGCCCTTGCGCCTTTTTTATGGTAATAGCAAAGCTAAGTTTTCCCTTTACTTCCCTCTTTCTCCCTCATTTCTCACTTAAAAAAAAAGCGAGAAGCCTATGTCCGTCTCCAGGGTCCCATCTATCTCTGTACCAAAATTCATCTAAATCGGTTTAGCCATTAAGGCGTGAAGACGTAACAAACAAACCAACTCACTTTCGCTTTTATAATATTAGTATGGATTCTATTTATAATATGTTTTACTAAGTTCTATCTTTAAAACGACCTGAGTATTTGAAAATTATGGTTAACCAGCAAGCATCGTCATTCTCCCTCAGATGTCATTGCTTGCGGTAGCGTCGTGGGTCGGGTTACCTCCTTCCCTCAAATATGGCGAGGGAGTTAATGGCTGATCTTCGCGTGCTCGTGCTCGTGAACGGGTGCTGCTTGTGGTGACTGGTCGTCTTGTTGACCAGGTTTTTTTTTGTTGTAATTTTTTTTTTTTTTTGTTACTGTTATTGGTAATAATCTTTTTATGCTTAGCTTATATGCTTAGCTTTTGCACTATGGTCCTAGTTTATCACATGTAACTTCTTTGCTGCACGTGTAAGCAGGCACACCCGTTAGACTGGTGAATTTATTATTTAGACTTGGGTAATTTTTTTTTATATATAATTGATGTTTGCTAGCTGACAAGTGACAATGAATGAATAATTTCTGAATTTTTTGTGATAAACGGAATTGTATAAAATCTGGTTCTTCTAACCTGACAGACAGATGTGTTGCTGGGGATTTTGTTCCGCCACTTCTTCTTCCCAGCTAAAACACTAGGAAGTGGCGAAGGGCAGGGCGTTTTTGTGGGACTGTCTCTTGTAATCTGACGTTCAAAAAGTGCTGATTATCAGCCTAATTTGAATACATGACTTTTGATTTTGATTGGTTAGCGTATAATATTAGAGAATGGGATACGATTGCAGGAGTAAAATACTTATTTGTAGTGCAACAGAAAACTATATTTTTCAGACTAATGTTACAACGGTTGCTAGGACACACCATGCAGTAGACAAGATGTAGTTTATATTAAACTTATAGGTTTGCAACCTCTAACACCGCCCCTTAAACTTATCTTGTAAACACACATCAGTAGCCAGACCTAACTCGTTAACAAAATACTTATGTTTCTCTACCGACAAAGGTTTTGTTAAGACATCCGCCGTCATTTTGGACGTTGGCATGTAATTTATTTTTACTGCACCATTGCTGACCGCCTCCCGGACGAAATGATGACGTATGTCTATATGTTTTGACCTACCATGAAACATACTACTTTCAGTCAATTTCAAGGCCGACTGATTATCATTGAAAATAGTTATTTCAATGTTACTACCTATACATTCGTGCAAGAAAGTTTTTATAAACAGTGCTTGTTTACAAGCATCGGAGAGCGACATGTACTCCGCCTCAGTACTCGATAACGCAACGGTACGCTGTTTCCTACTTTCCCAACAAGTAATAGAATTCCCAATTTTGAAAACATATCCCGTATAAGAACGTCTATCAATTTCATTAGAAGCCCAGTCTGCATCAGCAAAACCCGTCACAGATAAACCAGTTTTCTTATAGGTAATGCAGTAATCTACTGTACCTTTAAGATAACGCAACACACGTTTAGCTGCTTTCCAGTGAACATCGGAAAAACAGTTATTGAATTGGCTTAATACGCTTACAGCATGACATATATCAGGACGCGAACAGACCGCTACATACATAAGACATCCGATCAATTCTCGATACTCCAAACTGTCATCCTTTTCTTCAGCTTTGTTCAATTTTTGGCACTGCATTGGAGTTTCAACAGATTTGCAGTCTTGCATTTTGTATTTCTCTAATATCTTTTTAATATAGGCACTTTGATCTAGAGTGATCTTGCCATTATCTTTCCTGATTCTTAATCCTAGAACTTTTTCTACAGGACCAAGATCTTTCATCACGAATTCTTTCATCAGCAATGATTTAGTTTTAGTTTTTTCCGCATTACAATTGCTAAAAATTACTAAATCATCAACATACAATGCGATAATTACAAACTTGTCGCCGTTTCGGTTTATGTATACACATGGTTCGGAGACCAATCTCTTAAAGTTGAGTTTGTTGACAAGAATATGATTGATCTTTTCATTCCATGATTTAGGCGCTTGTTTTAGACCATACACAGCTTTGCGTAGTTGATACACCTTATTATTGCCTCTACCTTTTTCAAAACCTTCTGGTATTTCCATGAAAATGGTTTCTTTTAAATCGCCGTTTAGAAAGGCTGTTTTTACGTCCATGTGGTCAATCTCCATGTCGTACTCCACAGCCAAAGCTAATAACATTCTTATGGTTTCGTATCTCACTACAGGTGAAAAAGTTTCAAAATAATCCACTCCATACTTTTGTGTAAATCCTTTTGCCACTAGACGTGCTTTGTATTGTAATAGTTCACCGTTAAGCCCTCTTTTCTTCTTAAATATCCACTTGGTCTTTATTGGTTTTGCACCTTTCGGCAAATCGGTTAAGGTAAAGCACTTATTGTCCAAAAAGGACTGATACTCGTCTTTCATAGCAGCTCGCCACTGCCTGGCTTCAGGACTATTCAACGCTTCTTCAACTGTTCTTGGATCATCACTGCCACACGCTTCCCCCGTCAAAAAACCACACAGGAAGAAGTTCTCATCAGCTTCCACGTATTCTGCTCTCGAGTCATCTGTCTCAAATGAAACATCTGGAACATAAGTAGCATCCGAGTGATGATCTGTGACCAAGCTACTGGTCGAAGCTTCGCTATCATTAGCATCATCAGTAGTCACAGAAGTTTGTTCTAACTCTGTTCTATTCTCGGATACACAAGGAGTCTTAAGTTCTATAATCACATCTGATTCTACTTTAGTGAAGTTCAGATGCTTGAGGAATTTATTCTCAATGAACTTAACATTTCTCGCTATTGTTAACTTATAGCTCTCAACATCCAAGAGCCTGTATCCTTTTGTGTTCTCACAATATCCCGCGAATATGTAAGGTTTAGATTTGCGATCCAGTTTATTACGATTATTTTGTACAGCATATGCTAAACAACCAAACACACGTAAGTTATCTAAGTTTACCTTACGTCCAGTGTAAATTTCTTCTGGAGTTGCACCTCTAACAGCCTTTGTAGGTGAGCGATTTTTAATGTACACTGCAGTGTTCGCAGCCTCAGCCCAAAAACGTTGATCCAAACCTGCTTCCAGAAGCATACAGCGCACCGCCTCCATAATCGTTCGGTTCGCGCGTTCGGCAACTGCATTTTGCTGTGGACAATGAGGAACTGTAGTATGATGCCGGATTCCACACTGACTCAAATACTGCTTAAATCTCGTATTGATGTACTCGCCACCATTGTCGCTTCTCAGGATTTTAATCTTTTTATTAGTCTCGTTCTCTACAAGAGCTTTGAAAATCAAAAAACACTCAAAAACTTTGTCTTTCGATTCTATTGAATAACAAAATGTCTTCCTAGAAAAATCGTCAATAAATGTTAGCAAATATCTCGCACCGCCTATAGATTTCACTGGCATAGGGCCGCACACGTCCGTGTGAACCAGTCCTAACACCTCACTTGCACGTGAAAAAGATTTCTTAGGAAAAGGTAAATTAGTAACCTTACCTTCAATACAAGCGATACATTGCTCGTATGTGGATACATCATAGTCGATACCAGTCGCCATACCACTTTTGAGTAGGTTCATGCTGCGACTATTCAGATGTCCAAGCCGACGATGCCATAAACCCTGAGATTGAACCTCTACCTGGGTACTCAAGGAGACACTTACTGGCATACTGTGTTCACGCGAAACGGAATTTATAGACGCATCCCCGGTTTCTAATTTATAAAGACCGCATGCATCCCGTTTTGCTACAGCTACTACCTTTCCTTTTTCGTAAATTTTACAAAAATTCGATATAAATTTTACTTCAAAATATTTTTGTGTCAAAATAGTGACAGATAACAGATTACATGACAAGTTCGGTATAAAAACTACATTACTGACAGTTATCCATTGGTTTTGTAAAAAAAGTTTCACATTACCACAACCCATTGTAAAAAGTTTTTCACCGTTCGCAACACTTATTTCTTTTGGCGTATCACACACAAAATCATGTAAAATGTCTCTATTATTGGTCATGTGGCAAGTTGCACCACTGTCGACGTACCACACATCTCGATCCAGCTTTACCATCAGAGCCGACAACATAGTCATCCTACCAGGAGTTTTTTGAACCTTCTCCTCCTCTTGACAACTGGAACTAGATGGCTTATCCTTATGCGTAGCTTTCTGCCTGTAATCTCTAGCGTAATGACCTAATTTTTTGCATCGAAAGCACTTGGGACGCTTCGAGATCGAAGTCAAAGTCGTTAGGGCATTCTGTTCCGTACCCTCTGCATCACCTCGTCTCTGAGCCTCCTGGAGTAGTTTAGTTTTCACCAGTTCACTTGAGAGAGAAAGGCTACTATGCTCTAACGTCATAATGAGTGGGTCAAACTGCTTGGGGAGCCCACTGAGCATTATTATAGCAACGAATTCGTCTTCCAGAGAAGCATTTATGTCTTGCAGTTGTTGGGCTGTATCTAGAATTTTTGTAACATACACCTCCATACTCTCAAACTGCTCTAATTTTAAGCTAAATAGCATTCTGAGGAGACCTAATCTTCTACACAGACCTTTGTCCTCGAACGAATTCTGTATATTCTTCCAGGCGTCAAACGCAGTATTGCAATTCCTGACAACGGAGTAAACAGATGGCTGAACACTGAGGCAGATTCGTGCTAGCGCTTTTTCCTGTTTCTTCTTGTCTTCGCATTCTGGTTTATTTTTCTTATCGACCTCGTTGACACATTCAAACAAGTCTTCATGAATAAGCAACATCTTCATTTGAAATTTCCAGGAGGTGTAATTATTTACTCCGGAGAGTTTTTCAATTGCGATGGGTTGGTTACTCATTTTCGCGATTTCGTAATTATTACGTGATAATGTAATTAATTATATCATACGCGTTCTGCTTCCTCACGCTCTGCTACCATATTAGAGAATGGGATACGATTGCAGGAGTAAAATACTTATTTGTAGTGCAACAGAAAACTATATTTTTCAGACTAATGTTACAACGGTTGCTAGGACACACCATGCAGTAGACAAGATGTAGTTTATATTAAACTTATAGGTTTGCAACCTCTAACATATAAAACCTCTAGGTCTTACTAGCTGTTGAGAGTTTCCAAACAGGAAATCCCTGCTATTTAGTTCGATCTGGATATTAAACCCGATCACAGCATACACACTCACGAATAAACTATTTTATTTGCTAAGTGGCACCGGTTATTAAAAAGTGTTTGGCAATCGATTGTCATTATATCAGCAAGCGATGCCGAGAATTGAAGAAAATGTCGGGCAGAAAGTTTTGAGTATTAAGTAGGTATGACAATAAGAGCAGGGTAGACCAAAGCCGGGGTTGCGGGTTCATATCCGAAAAAAAAAATAGAGACGACCTTGTTGCCATCTATCGGGTACAAATTCAAATTTCTGTAGTTGTTACTGAGAAATACCTGATGGGAAAACCGAATAACACACACACTTTGAATCTTTTAACCTGGATATCGAATCCAGGACCTCATACTAGTTACTAAGGTAACCAATAGACCATGGAGGCAGTTACAAGAACTTTTTTTTGCAGATGGGAAATCAAACCCACCTATGTTCCTTCTATTGCCCTTTATGTTCCGGGGCCGCGGTATCTCTTTCGAACAACCCGCAACCCGGGCTGGCGGTGGCCCTGGCAGGCACCTCTGCTCTGCTCAGAACTTAACTATTATTTTTCTTCCAGCCTATAGATCCTGCCTCTCATCAATGGACGTGTGTGATGACCACGTCTGCCTCGGAGACGAAGAGTGCATAGTGTACGTACCACCGCAGTGCCCCGGCTGTGAACCTCTACCGCTGTGTCGAATACCTGGGACTTATCTGTAATAAACGAGAAGAAGAACTAGATTTATAAAAACAACGACTTCCTATTATCGGCAAGAATAAAGAACTGCTATACTGTGCGGGAATTAACGGGATATGCCGGAATAATAAACTCTGGATGCTCAATGCAGGCAAATATAATTTTAATTCGGTGTTCACAACTTGAGGTTTAAAGGGCAAGTGAAAGTGTCAACAAGACAGACACCATATTATAATAAAATAATACAATTAGGGCTAATTGCTTACTTGCAGCTATGACATTTTGGTCAGGCGTTTGAATATAAATAGGGCGCCTTGAGAGCGACCCGTATCCAGCAGTAGACTGCCGTAGGCTGATGCTGATGAAGGTGCTTACCTTCGTTGTAAAAGGAACTCTTCTACAAAACGCCATGTTTTTTTACCGTGCAGTTCAGGTTATGCGTTGTATTCCAGTAATGTAATTTAGACAAAACCGGTCAAGAGCGAGTCAGATTCGCACACCGAGGGTTCCGTACAAACTTGTAACATAAACGGCCATACCTTTTGACTGCGTAGAAGAAGGTTGATTTTTTCACAGCACAAATGCACCATAGATTTGAGTATATGGTTTTTAATTTCAACTCGATAGCTCTACGCGTTCCCGACCGCGTAACCGCTGCGCACAACTAGAGTATAAACAGAAATTTCCAACGCAAAATTGCCGAAATATTTATTGTTTTATAATTAAGAAAGTAGGATAAAACTTGTAATGAGTTGATAATGCATTATGATAGAAACACAATACATACATAACTGGCCACATGTGGTTATACTATTAGGTAAACCGCTGCTGTTGCGGGTTGTTCGAAAGAGATACCGCGACCCCGGAACATAAAGGGCAATAGAAGGAACATGGGTGGGTTTTAGTCAGTACAAGTCTGACCCTCTCCCCCCTGCTCCGCCCAGAAAGGGGGAAGTTATTTGATGATTTCCAATCCGCAAAAAAAAGGTATACCACTGCCTAACCCTGCCAGATAAGAAACGTGATGATATGTTAAGTATATGATCGAAATGTTAAACGTTGTTATAAACACAGCCAAAACAAAGTATTTATGAGTAAAAATATGTTGTATAATTGTACAAATAAAATTAATTTCTAATCCCAATTTTTTTCTTCAAGTAGAGCTTATTAAATTGTAATTTTGATCTCACGAAATTAAGAATAATTAAGGATTTATGATGAATGTAATAACCATTTATGCATATAAATTAAATGGCATATGCTGCTGTTTTATTTAATAAAATTAAAACCTTTATTTAAAATTATAATTAACTAAGGTAATTAACAATACCATGGTTAAGTAAATAATCATAAGTTACAAAAGTTACGAAGAAAAAGAAGGGGCAAAAGAAATAACTTTAGAGACACCACACTATTGCTTAAACTTGAATCCAATATCCGCACATATTGTGACTGTAAAGCTATGAGCTATACAGTCACAATCTGTCAATTTGTATCCCTGACTAACATCTAATTATACTCCTAAACAATCCTCAAGAAACCAGTTACAACCAAAAAAAAATACGTGTCTATAATGTTTGAAGAATACAATTTAATATTAAAAATAATTAAATAAAATCATCATCTAGATAAAATAAAATAAAATTAGCATCCAGTCTAACCGGATGCAGCTGAATGTCAGTATTTTTACCTGGAGTGATTGCCTATCTGACCTCCACAACCCAGTTAGTAGGTAGAGGAACCGATTATCAGACACTTTTGTTTTAAAATTTTAAAAAAATAGTAAATATTGGCTCAGACCTTAAAAGTTGACATTTTCACTATCCGCATTTTATATTCTATACGAAACCAGTAACTATTTAACGCATTACATTTAATTTATTTAAATTATATTTATTTTACAAAAATCGGTAGAAATTGTGGTTTTTAAAAAGGTTTCCCTTAATCGGATATCCGATAATAGGGCCCAATTACCATATCTGGTATTAGGCGACTACTTTTTAAATAAAACGAGGTGCTTAATTTTTACATTGTATTCATTTATTAAAAATCATCAGTCTTATTAATTATTAAAATCAGTCTTTATTTTGTTCATTTCGATTAGGTAAGCGCATATTGCCTCCTATCTTCAAAAATCTCACTTAAATATAATTCTCTTAAAGCTTCAGGTGTTCTAAAAGCAAGTTGTGGGTGCCTCTTAAAAAAACTAGCAAGCCACTTTTTTCCAGCCTGACTCTTGTGAGAGAACTGATGCGGAATGTTATTTTTTACAGCGAGTTCAAATGCAATGTGTTTTATATCATTTGCCCGAGCCCATAGTATTTTTTTACCATCTCAAGGCAGTATTCAACTAATTCTTCTTCTATTTCCTTGTCAAATGTAGGTTTTCTGCCTAATTTAGTTGCCAGGAGCTCATCTTTGTCCTTGGGACTCTTAACATAGTCTTCTAAAGTGCTTTTGGGAACACCATATAATTTCGAAGCCTTAAGATACCCCATTTCTTTGTTTTTCACAGCAAGATAGGCAATTTTCATAGATTTGCTATCCCATGTTTTTCTATTTAATCTTGAAGACATGGTGAAACTGAAAGAAAAACATAAAACATTGTAATGACATGGACAACCAAAATTTTACAACATGTAAAAATGAGGCGCGTTATATCGGATATCCGATTTTGGGCACGCGTAGGTATCCGATATTGAGATTTAACATGGCTGAATAAGAACGACTACATCTTTTCAAACATTGCTATTTTCTGCAATAAAATGCGTTTAAACAACAAAATAAATGCTACCCTTGATAAAACATAGCAATGACAAAAATAAATTGTACTTACTTCAATGAAAACAACACTTTTATACACAATAATATTTTTTTCACGTACGAGGGAAGTTGCGTCCGCTCACTGTTCCGCCGTTTTAGTTTCTAGACTGTCACACTTTCTGCAGTGGCGCTTTTTTACGATTACCTATAAGTATATGAAATTAAAAATAGATGTCGCTTTATGAAAATTTTGAGATAGTCAACTATCCGAATTTGCGCAACTATCCGATATACGGTGCCTTTCCCTACTGGGTAATACGATACCCCTTGGTAAGACTGGTTGTCAGACTTTCGGAACACTGACTGCCTGTAACGACTGTCAAGGATCTACAAATGGCAGCTAGGACCAACGGCTTAACGTGCTTTAAAAATCCTTACTAATATTATAAAAGCGAAAGTGAGTTTGTTTGTACGTCATCACGCTTAAATGGTTCAACCGATTTAAATGAATTTTGGTACAGAGATAGTTGGGACCCTGGCGATGGACATAGGCTATTTTATTTAAAAAAGATTGAGATATGAGGGAGAAAGAGGAAAGAAAAGGGAAAACTTAACATTGCTATTACAATAAATAAGGCGCTAGGGCAAATACTACAAATAGCAGGTACCTGTAAATCAGGAAAGGGGAACTGTGTTACCCCAAATTTCACGCGAGCGAAGTCGCGGGCAAAAACTAGTAATAAAATAAAATAAAATCTTTTTATTTCAGACATATTTAGACCACATTATTGTTAGTAGTATGACTTGAAACCTATGTTAGGTACATTTACACATTACAAAATTAATTTAAGTAAATTAGTTTGTTACACTAGTGCAAAAACTTGAGAGGTGTCAAGGGACAGTCGGATGGAACGAAGTTATTATTTACTCATTATGTACAAAAATCACACAATACACTCAACAAAAACGTCGTGCCACCACTGTTCAATGCGAAGTAGAAAGACGAAACGAAAATAACTGGCTTGCTTTCTATGAGAGAGAGAGAGAGAAACACGCGTACGCCGCACGGCTTACAAATACAAAAAGTGTCATTACAACTTTTGGTCTTAAGCAAAAAGCGTCGTTACAACTTTCGATCTTAAGCAAAAAGTGTCGTTACAACTTTTGGTCTTAATTTTTTCCTTCTAGACCCCTTTCGCAACGCGCGATAAGGAACTTCGTTCCAAAAAAGGCTGTATATTGGACGAAATATATAATGGCCGTAAAAATAGTGCCGGGACACGATACGTGTTCTGGAAAAACAATTGCGCGAGTGGTTTTTGCCAGTGCCTCGTCCTTTTTGGGACACGACATGACATGACGTTGAAATGTGCGTACCATCACATCAGGCGCAGCTAAACGACTTCCGCCCACCAGGTCTGTAGACGGTGAGAAATGAGTAGCTCTCCGTCCGTCCGTCTAGTGGTGACAGGTCCTGTCGACGCTGCATTAGTGATCCACGCGCGCCTCAAAGAGATGTCAGCAAAGCAGAGGGTCCTACCAGAGCCACCGCCTGCCAGGATTGCGGGTAATTCGAAAGAGGTACCACGGCCCCGCAACATAAAGAGCAAAAAAAAATCATGGGTGAGTTTTAGTCAGTAAAAGTCTGTCACGTCGACCTTCTCGGGGAAGAGAGCGGGGGAAGTAAAAATAAATAAAATAGTTTGACATGATCACTTCTTGGAGAATTTAGAGGAGATAAAAAATAGAAACAAAACAAATCATGAATGTGGTCGAAAAAAGTTAAATTTATTTGATAGAAAACTAACAGTTCATTCATTAAATTAAATTTTATTTTTGTTAAAACGTCCATTGGTTTCTAAGAAAAAACGACGAGCCTCTTTTACTGACTGTACGTCAAAAAATAAAAATGCATTCCAAAATTGAATAAAATAGCATCAAACGGTGATTGTACGAAATTTCCTTAAAAACTCAATCGGGAAACAGTTTACTGTATAAGCGAAAAGTTCGTTAATAACAGATTTAGTTTCAATTTACATTAATATTCACGCAATCTATGCGCTATTGTCACATGGGTTAGCAAATAATTCACATATCAGCTTTTGCCTGTGGCTTCGCTCTCCTTAATATCGAAAATTCTCCCACTGGAACATATTACTTACCCAAGCAAAATATATCTTACTTTGGACGTGATATATGCGCGTGCAAAATATTTATATATGTTTAGCTATGATTTACTTATTATAAAAAAAAAAAACAGGAGGATGAATAATTTTTTCAAATTTGTTTGTGTCTTATCTGTATTGCTCCAGCAGTTTATGAGTTATCTTCTATATTATATATTTTTTTCTTTTAATGTATAATATGTATGAATGCTTTTCTGAATACTTTAGTAGCGATAGCGAAAATGGAAAATTTGTGTGATATATTATCATATTACAACTGCAAAGAAAATAACAAACTAATAAATTAACCAAAAAAAAACTGGAAAGTGTAAAATAACTTTACTTCCGAAAGTCGGTGACTCTTGTTTTTGCCACTGACGGAACTAAAGTTATTTGACACTCTTCAGTTTTGATTTTTTTGAGGGTCGGTTATTTTTTTATGCAAATATATTTTTTATTTAAGCACTACTCGTTATGGTATGATAATATCTCACACAATGATTTATCGAGTAATCATTTTCCATTTTCAGATCATCCATATCGACATTGAATATTAATATGTATTAGGGACGATGACTCATAAACTACCCAAGTGTTTTAAATAAAATTTATATGGAACCACCTCGAAAGTAAACCCTATCGAATAAAAAATAATAATCAAAATCGGTTCACAGTTGGTGGAGTAATTGGTGAACATACATACAAAAAAATTGGTCGAATATAGAACCTCCTTTTAAAAAAAAGAATCGTCTATTCGTGTATTGCGCATCTCTAGCCGTTCGTTTCAATTTAGAGAGATAGGTGTAAGTCGTGTGGATTGTGCGGAAAATTACTTGTGTACCATTCCTCTGTGTTAGGAAACAAATATCAAGGTGACTTAGATGTGGGAAATAAGTAAAACATTTAATTTACTGTCTACATAATGTTTTGTGCATGGGTCTATAATTCCCAAAGGGTTTGGTAGAGGTAATTCTAGTTGAAACTACCGGCATTTCTTTTGGGTACCCAAATATTATTTCCAATTTCTGTGATGCTTTAAAGGTTTAATGTTTATTAATATTTTTGAGAGCTCTTCGTCATTTGAGACTAAAACATATTTTCTAAATTTTTCGTTATTAATGTAGTAGTTAGTTACTAGTACCCCACATATTCGCCACTTAGAAACGGGTTCATAAACCTCTAGGCCATTGACATCTTTACGACGAGATAGGAAACTACATGACTACCGAATAACATATTAGACTCGAATTACTTGAAAATTGACTTATTTATCCTTAGGTATTTCGACGCCTCCTGTACGCCAATCAAACTTGATATATTTGGAAATGTTTGTTACTAGGGAAGAACTTAGTGGTGCCAATCAATATTTTGTATGTCCTTTGCAAACAGTTTTAACCCAAATATATTAGGTTTTTAGATAAGACCTCACTCAATTCTATTTTTCTAGCTCTACAATTGATAAATCACCAGAAGTATTCAGCGAAAATAAGTCACTAAAAGGCAATGGATGGGATCGACACTCCCATGCGCTACGTTAAGAGCGGAAGAAATCATTCAACGAGTTGCCATCCAAAAAAATGGCATAATTAAAAAACTTGTGGCTTCTTGATTTATTTGTACCATTTTTTTATGGATTCGTCGGTTTTACATGCTGACAGTAATGATTATAATTATCCGTTTTATACACAGAGGGCTGAATAAATCAATATTAGTTACACCTAACTTTATGCAACCCAGTTGCAGAGAAGTTTTCAAGGAGTTTTATTCACTACACTGGGTTACAGTCACATTTTTAGCACGATTGCAACATCAGCGCCTGATGAGGAACACGGTTATAAGCTAATTGTAGATGGCGCCACTATAGCTAGATCTCGAACTGACCAATGAGGTCAATCTAATGGCATTACTAGATTGTCAACTACTGACGAGAGTGTACGCAGAGTTATCTAGCGCGCATTGTATACTTGGAACCAATACCGATAGCGACATTAGTTTCACAGTTGTCATTCCCATTTTAACAGAACCTTCAAAGTTCTAACAGGAAGCAACAAAGCTTTTTCAATAAACTTCCTTGAAAACTGGCTCTTATTTGCACTACGTTTAGGTTCAACATGCAATGTATTTCACAAGCGTGCTTTTTTCTCATTTATCGCAACAAAGGGTTTCATCCCGGGTGAAAAATAAATAATTTAAAAAAATAAAAAACACGACTACCGTGTCAAAAAATTTTAACTAAAAAAAAGAAACAAGATGTTAGTTTTACATTTGCCAATGGAATGTGCTAGGAACAAAGATCAAAGGGAATCGAAAACGTTACAAAAAATTTAATCGCGGTCGGGTGGACCAATCTGTTGAATACTTTCTTGTATAAAAAGTCCCCCGACTTCTTCTTCTTCCGAAACATACATACTATATATATACATATATACAACTCCTTTTTTGGGGCAATCGTGTAAAAATAAACAACTGCTCAAATCTCTATAGCCCGCAATGTCTTTTTTAGAGCAAGGAAGCCCTTTAAGGCCTTCATAATTATTTTTAAAAAAAATGGGTTTATCAACAGAATATCACAAATAAATATAATCAGGCAGAAAACTTATTTGCATATAACAACGAGTTGACATTTATTCGAGTTCTTACTTTAAAAAATATTTGAATTTTTTATTTTTAATATTAGATTGTTTAGTGATGTCATGATTTTGTTTCTCTTTCAATATGAGAAGACAAAGCGCGGGGAAAAAACAAATTAAATCATAGTTTCATATTGATTCATGAAAAAAGTACTTTTTGTCATGTTATTTAATTTCTCCGAAGTGTTTTGAAAAACGTCGTTTGATTCACATAAAAATTTGTCACTGCTGTTCTCTGCTTTATAACACCCTCGCCTTGTTGACTCGTGCGTTAAATCCAGCTCGGCTGTAATGACAAACTTTCTTTACTTCAATCAAAATGCACTACTCTAATCCCTTGTCAAGGATTATTTTCAGCGTTTACGAGGAAAACGCTAATTATCAAATCGCTTCCTCAATTTTATGTGCTATTTACTGTAATGGACCAATTAACTTATCCCTTAAGCTTGTTTATATCCGGTATCTCTTTCGAAAAACCCGCAACCCCGGCAGGCTGTGGTCCTGGCAGGCCCCTCTGCTTTGCTGACATCTCTTTGAGGCGCGCGTGGGACACTAACGCGCCGTCGAAACGGCCTGTCGTCAATAGACGGACGGACGGAAAGTTACCCACAGGAGGTCCACAGGAGGTTGTGTTTTAAAATAGATTTTATGTGTGAGGATCCCTTATGTTTTACTTACTATAATTAATGTAATGTTATACTCCACACTCTTCATTTAAGGGTCCGTTCACACAGACCGGCTCGGAGGGCATCGGCGCGCAGTTTTTTTTTTCACACAGACCGGATCATATACGCTTGGATAGTCGAGCGGAGCCGCCAACTATTTCACATAGACCGGCTGGAAGCGACCTGAAAGCGGATGCGCTCGCAGCCGGTTGGATGCGCAGTTGTCACTCTGATCTAGAGCGAAGTACATTAATTGCTCTTTGCAACTTTGGCAAAATTCGTCTATAGAATTCCCAACTCCGTAAAAATTTGGCTTAAAACTTAAAACCGCAGCTTTATCAAATGAAGCACTTCTCCATGATAACCAGTTCACAAAAAGTGCAAGGTTGGAAATCTCTGTAACCGCTTGGCCATGAGCTGCACGGTCAAAGGACACGTGCGTTACGACCTCAGAAGAAAATAAACCTTGCTTAAACCTTGTATCGACTCACCGCACTGTGTTTCGCGACACAACGATAATTTCACGAAGGAAACGAGAGACACGTGCTTCTGTTCTTTGCAATGGAGAATGTTACTAGGTGTGCCAAATCGCTTAAAATGTTGTCTGTTGTCTGTATGTATACAAACACACTAGTTTTTGTTGTAGTAAAAAAATCCTAGTAGTTTTGATTTTATAGGCATTCAAAGTTTCGAAAAATATCGAGCCCGCTAACAGTCACGTGACCGCACATTCATTTCACAATGCGCCGCGCGTTGTATTTTTACATTTAGGGACAACACATGATTTCCTAGTATTTAGATTGGACTTTTTTAAAAGTATTTAGTTATAATTTCAACGGTAAGGGCGCGCGACCACGAGCGGACTGAATGAGCCAGACTGAGCATGTTGTGTGATGACGTCAGATCGTAACCGGCAGCCCGCGTCTTGTTTTACTTCTAAATCGGAAACTTATTGACATATATAAGTAATTCTTTCACTAGTATTTTTTTTATTTTTGACAGAGAATATGGACTGCTAATAATCAAAATTAGTTAACATTCTTCATTCTGATAAAGCATTATGTCCATATTCCTCAACAGTTTGGCAACTGACATTATATATATTTTTTTTAATACTGGAGATATTAGGTAACGATTGCAAACGAATCATAGGATTATGAGCCTTATGGCCAAAAAACTAATCGCGAACCTAACGCGTACGATGATATTTATACTATTAATGCGAACGTTATCATAATGTTTGTTACTCGTTCACTCTAAACCTACCGAATGGATTTCGATAAAATTTCTCACACAGATCGTTTTTTAAACTATATTAACACATATCATACTTTCAATGATATAATATACAGGGTGTTTGGCGCATGGACCGACAAAAACTTTTGGGGGATTCAGGGGTCATGTGCTAGTTTTCAGACCTAGACCCCATGTCCTAAGTTTCACTATAATCCAGATACGATTTTTCTTATTGTTGTTTAAAATTATTTGAATTATCGTCTTAAGAACGTTATAACTTTTTAGTTTGTTGTCGTATTTGGACCAAATAACTTTTATTACATTCTCTAATGTGTTGTTATTCTAAATGAATCATAAATGTACAGCGTAAGATGTTATAAAAATACTTATAGAGCATCCAAACTCATAAAAATTAAATAAACTATGAAAAATATCTGAAACTATAAACTATGATAAATATCTATATAATAATCTATAAACTAGGTCTGAAAACTAGCACATGACCCCCTCAGTCCCCCAAAATTTTTTGTCGGTCCATGCGCCAAACACCCTGTATAAGTTATTTCAACACGACTTGGGTAGGTAGGAGCCGCCAAATGATAAGAGTTGAACGCGCCCAAAGAGCGATCCTTAAGGTTTGTTGTTTCAAGCCCCGCCTGTTTTCCACAGTTGAACTGTATTAGTATTGCCAAGTACCTACTGACTGTTAGGCAATTATTTATTCTGGCCTTTAGCTTTAATATTGGTACACAACAATGATAACTGTAAAATTAGTTATGAATGAAAACCTGGCGACCTGTAATACAGGTGCTTCACTACCTACCACAGGCACCAGTGATTCACAAATATGTAAAAACTTTTTTGCCAATAAAAAAAATTATATAATACATACCAAACATTTCGCAGGCAACGACGCGGTATTAAGGTAGTATGTAATAAATTTTCACGACCAAAGCTCATTTAGTTCTGGAGTTACTCTAAAAGCGTGTCTTGTATGAAAGTGGGACAAATCCGGGAAGTAGACGCCACAGTAGAACGGGTTGCGAGCGGATCGGTCAGCAAAATAAGACGGAGTACACATGGAGGGAACTGGGAACTGATAAAGACTTGGAGATATCCCACTTCACTTGATTACTGAGAGTTGAATCTTATAATGCTGGATATGGTTTATTGTTTTCATTTGAATTGTTTTTTTTATAGACAGTTTTAAGCTATTGCATAGCTTCTATCGCGGGCCTTGAGCGTGGAGACCGAATCCAGAAATTTCGTAACGAAAAAGCCTAACAAGAAATTTCATTGCGAATACGTTCAGTTATTTCATTTACGATTCCAATGTTCTATTAGCGTGTTTGGAAGAGAATCGGATAGTCAAACGACATTACTCTGGATCAAACCCAAGGTCTTGTTTTTTCTTTTTGCGACTTCTTTTCATTGGAAGTACTTTTTAAATATTATATTTAGATTTTTTATTTATTTATTGCATAAGTTGATAAAAAATGCTATGCAATAGCTTTACCGCGGCAGTCCCCGAGTGCCACACGAATTTTTATTTTTAGTTCATCAACATTTCATTCAATTTTTTTTTTTTTGATTTTTTATTGCGCACTCACAGTGTACAGACGTGTTCATTAGCAATATTTAATAATATTGACCTACTTAACTTTATTAATGTCGTAATGTATAAAGTATTCTTGCTTAGTGTGTAGTTTTAGTGGACAATGCACACAAAACAGTGAATCTTTAATACTAAAACAAAATGGAAAACAGTCCCTGTACTCCAAGGGGGCCAGCGCAACACTCCGCCTCGCCGTCACAAAATCCAGCAGATGTCATTGCTTCAACGCCTGAAATCCAACGATGGATGGCCACCATCCAGCAGTACCTGAATGAAGTTTGCTCTATTGCCGCGGATGGGAAACTCAATACCGAGCAGAAATTGAAGATCACAAACCTCTGCCGTAAAGTCGAATCTGGTACATCACAAATGGCTGTGCTATACCAGTCGCTGAAGCAAAGGGCCATTCACGCGGATGTCATGATCGAGACCCTGAAACAACAACGCGACCTAACAGAGCATTTTTCAGACCTCAAGCAAACGTTACAGGACTCTTGTTCTGCGAAGAATACTTCTTTTGCCGATGTGGTGAAAAAAGGATCTAACCTTTTCATTCGACCGAATAATTTAAGCTCTGTCGCCATTTATCCCGATGATAAGTTAAAAACAAGTGACGAAACAAAAGAACTGGTGAAAAAAATCATACGTCCCGAGCAAATGAAGCTGCAAGTACGTAGTGTCCGAAAAACAAAGAACGGTGGCGTAATAATTAGTACCGAGACGAAACAAGATGCGGATAAACTAAAGAGTGCAGTTCAACTCTCCACAGCCGGACTTACCGCTGACGAACCCAACAAGCGTAAACCCCGGATCGTGGTTGTAGGTGTGCCGACATCCTTGTCTGAGAATGAGGTCTTTAAATGCATTTTTGAACAGAATGTAGCCGATAAGATACCAGCGATGTCTTTGGAATCCTTCTTGACCTCTATAAAATTAAGCCACAAATCTGGGAAGAGAGAAGCTGCGACCTGTAACTACGTTATTGAAGTAGCGGCCAACATACGAAAAATACTAATACCTCAAACAAGGATTTTTATAAATTGGACATCTTGCCCTGTTAGAGACTTTACATTAGTTACGAGGTGTTATAAATGCCAACAGTATGGCCATGCAGCAAAATATTGCAGAGAGGTAAATCCTACTTGTGGTCACTGTGGTGAAGCTGGTCATTTAATGTCTGAATGCACGAAGAAAGGTGACACCCCGAGATGCGCGTCTTGCTCACGCTTTAAAAAACCCAGTGATCACAAAACGGGAGACGCAGATTGCCCTGCTAGAAAAATAGCTGAATACCGATATATAAACTCTGTGAACTATGACTAGGTGCCCACCTAGTGCGTCATACTCAACTAGGCCAGACTTCCGTTGAGTTTTACGCTGTCTAAGCAAATACTCGGCCGCAACAAAAATGTGTTGACGGCGTTTTATTTAGCAAAATCTATTTACTTGATTAATTTCTAATTCTGCTGACATTCATATTAGTATTTGCAATGAAGTGCTACCTTGCTTTTCCTTACATTGTATTTACACTTTTTTTGGTAATCTTCTATACGTTCTTTTTTTGTTCGTATCTTTTAATAGCGTTTAAGAATATATATCATAATGTAACTCATACTAAGTTAACCTTTTTCACTAATGTTATCTAAATATTGTTAAGAAATTTATTGTCCAAACACTAATTATTAGAAAATACCGCCTGTGATACAGGTTTAATTTAACCTAGTACAGGCAACGAAATTTGTTATACCAACATTATTTCTAGGATTTAAATTGTATTTATAATGCCAATTATTTGATCTTTGAATAAATATATTCTATTCTATTCTATTCTATTCTATTCTATTTCGCTGGTTATATTTAAGTTCCATGTAATAAGGGCGAGCTTATTCCCATCAATTGGGCACAAATCCAGACTCTGTGGCTCTGGGGTTACGGGTTGCCCGGGGTTGCAGATTGTTCAAAAGAGATACGGGTGGTATTCGAAAGAACATGAGTGGGTTTCAGTCAGTACAATTCTGACACCCACCTATGTTCCTTCTATTATCCATTACGTTCCGGGGCTGCGGTATCTTTTACGAACAACCCGCAACCCCGGGCTTTCTTGTTTGAGTTTTCTTGTTTTTCTTTCTTATTTTTGGTATTTTGTTTAACGTATTTATTAGTTTATTTTATTTGAATATCTGTATTATTATCTGTTTAAGTATATAAGTTCTCCTAAATAAATAGATAGTAATATTTTTTGTACCGTATCTTTGCTTTGTGGCATTAGGTCCACCTATGTACCACTATTGTACACACGACGGTGAGTCAACCTATTCCAAACTATTATAACCTGATCTCTCTACTAGGGATCGCACACCGTATTAGAGAGATCGGGTTAAAATGGTTTTTTATAGGTTGATGTGCCGTCGTGTGTAAATGAAGTTTAAATTAAAAAAATGAGACCTTCAGTCTTTCGACTAAACCTTAGCAAAAACTCCGCTACGTTGAAGCTCGCTTTGATGTCTCTTCTAGAATATTAAAATGTTATTATTCTTTGTAAAACTCAACCAATATTTCTAGAAATTTCAATGAATAAACAAATCAGTGACCTGTAAACAATACCCACAACACTCAGTTGTATTAAATTCTTAAAAAAACCTTGTTCAGAGGTAAAGTTGCTTACTGTCCATCTTTACTATCTCAAATATGTATGTACCTATCTAAAATATGTATATTTATAAAATATGTATGGCAGTGCAAGATTCTATTGTTGCGTCGCTGTATTCGAAACTAACGCAGCCATCTTGTGATTACAATACAATTTTACCAATGTTTTCCAATAATTGCCCTCCTGACACTGTCATTAAAGCGTCAAAAAAAACAATACGCATTAAAAATAGTTAACAGTTGATATCATTTCACGTTAACCCTATAAACACGCTAGTGTTTGCTTTGATTTTTTTATAACAAAGGCAAAAGAACAACCTCATTTTATTCATTCGTTCTCTATTCAAACTCGATCTTAATACCCTTTCCTTGGTATTTTTAAATTAAGAACAAGGGAACGAAGCAAAAAAAATGTCATTATGATTTTCTAACAAGAAGGTTTATTTAAAAGGGTCTAATCTATTTTCGGTTATTAATGTGGGCGGGCATAGACAAAATGGCGATCGTAAGACGACCTTTATTTTGACAAATTACGTAATCATTCTATTGTGGCAAGTAACCTTGAGATGTCCTAGATTTATGGCTATTATAAAAAATGTAGCATGGGATACGCATTTCACCAATTTCGGGTAAAGAATAAACCAGCTGAGGAGACGGGTTATCGACAAGCTCACTTGACTTCTTCGAAGAAAAACTTTTTTTAAAACATAACATCATGCTATCGTGCCTATATTATATTAATATTTTCGCCAGAGTTAGTCGAAGTTGTGTGAAGTACACACCTCCGACTGCACATTTCGTTGGTTACGGTGAAAATTATTGCCTAACCGGGTAAAATTCCAGTTTTAATACAAAATTAACGAAAAAAATTGACAGAAAACCCCAATTTTGCAGTCTGACCAGAGAATAGAACTCTACATCTCATAGGTATCACTAGCACTTGTAATAGTAGGTAGTAGTGTAATGAGCTGTATTTAAAAAAAAAGTATTGGATAAACCGGCAGAAAAATAATAATTAGTTCAGTTACAGCGAGCCTTGATTGGGAACGGCTTCAAAGTTGAAGTAAACATTTTGGAGGGAGCGCCGATTTTTAATTGAGAATATGGCGGGTATACAAACTTGACGCCATTTGCATATTTATTAGGTTTCAGGGTTTCAGTCTCTTTCGGGTGGGCCCTGTCGGCTTAGTTTTGAAGGCGTTAAGTGAATGGCGGTTGTGTGAACGCTTTTTTTTCGTTTTTACGACAAGACGCATTCATCAAACGCCCACGCTTCTTGTAAACACCATTATGTCAGTACACTGAAAATTGTTTCAGTAACTGGTGAATACCACCTACCTACCATACAACCACCCCTCGCTATTAAATTTCTGTAACACATTAGGTAGGGATGTATAAATTCATAAGAATGCTCGATTAAATGAATTTATTTAGTACAATTTTATTGAAATAAACTTAAGACTATTATTTACAAACTATAAATAGACATAAACTAATAATACAAATATGTACAAATATAAAAATGGTAAAATAATTAAAAGGTGTCAAAAAATTCGTTCGCATCGCAGTCAACAGGAATAGTGCCCAGAAAGCTGGCAGCATTACCGAGTTGGATGGCAATGCTAATTTTTTGTGCAACAAACAGGCCAGCCCTCTGGTCACGAGAAGTGTCAAGAATGTTGGAAGGTTGATGTTGTTGTAGATCTTTGACAGTTTTTTTTTGCGGATGGGAAATCACCAAATAACTTTCCCCCCTCTTGGTGGAGCGGGAGGCATGCAGACTTTTACTGACCCGCAACCCCGATTTGAACAACCCGCAACCGCGGATCTTTAACAGTCTGACAACTAGTCTGACCAAGGGGTATCGGTAGTCGCTCCTTGTAAAATACTAGAATTCAGCTGCATCGCGGTAGATCAGAAGCTGACCCAAACACAGTTAGGAAAAGGCTAGGCAAGTAGTCATATGATGATGTTAAGATTCAGGAGATCAAAACATTACATTTTAAGTTAACAAAAATGAAAATCACGTTATTATTTTAGGCTTACCAGACAATTACAAGTTCGGGTTCCAAGGTCCGTTATCCACCTTACATGCCTACAAACCTTCTAGAACGGGTACAAAAAACAGTCTACGCATCCAAAAAATATCAGTTACCTACGAAAATAAACGGTGTGAACCCTTATAATTCTCCTAACAAACCTGAAAGGATATTTCCCACAAAGAGCTCAGTCATCAAAAGATAATATTTTAGCCGAGTGTATCAAAGGAGGTTGAACGGGCTCCCTCAGAAAGAAAGCAAAAAATACGTACATTTGCCAAAAGTAATAATATTCTGAAGGTATTTGCATAAACATGGCAAGCCTGGGGCCATACTTGTGATTAGTTGTTTTATTAATGTCGGCAAAGTATTTAATCTCACAAGCAATGTTGAGTTATTGGAACGAAGTTTTGGAACAAAGTTGCTTAACACGCGTTTCGAAAGGGGGCTAGACGGAAAAAATTAAGACCAAAAGTTGTAACGACACTTTTTGCTGTAGTTGTCAACCGTGCGGCGTGCGCGTGTTTCTCATAGAAAGCAAGCCAGTTATTTTCGTTTCGTCTTTTTATTTCGCATTGAATAGTGTGGTGTCGCGACGATTATTTTTGTTGTGTTACAGGTTTTTTGTACATGATAATAATAACTTTTTTCCATTCGGGTGTCCCTTGACACCTCCCAAGGTTTTTTATCTATGTCGTGTTAAATTTTATAGTTTATTATGAACTTGCTTCTTTTGTATGCGTCCAGCAAAGATATTAGGTCCTTACATATGAAATTGGCGTTTTTCGTACTGGCCACTTTAATCACGAATTTCTCCTCTTTGGTAAGGAATTCCAAATTCAAATTTGTACAGCTATTTACTCATGTATTTGTGCTTCGATGACCGTCATTCATTTGTTTTTTTTCTTCTGTTTTTTCTGTTTGCGTCACTCATTTTACAAAATGGAAAATTTAAAATATCGCATTATTTATGTGTACGAGTTCCGCCGTGGCACTAGTGCTGCGGAAACGACTCGAAGGGTGAATGATGTGTATGGCGGTCATGTTGCAAAAGAAAACACAGTTCGTTTTTGGTTCCAACGTTTTCGTTCTGGAAATTTCGACCTGCAGAACAAGCCCCGTGGACGGCCTGAGACCCAAGTTGATAATGGAGAATTGAAGGCTATTGTGGAAGCGGACCCATCGCAAACCACGTCCGAGTTAGCTGCAGGCTTCGATGTTAGTGATAAAACTGTTTTAATTCACTTGAAGCAAATTGGGAAGATTAAAAAGCTTGAAAGGTGGGTACCTCACGAATTGACTGAAGCAAACCGGCAAACGCGCGTCGACTGCTGCGTTACATTACTGAACCGGCACAACAATGAAGGTATTTTAAACCGAATCATTACCTGTGATGAAAAATGGATTCTTTACGATAATCGGAAGCGCTCAGCGCAATGGTTGGATCCTGGCCAGCCAGCCAAATCCTGCCCCAAGCGAAAATTAACCCCAAAAAAGTTACTTGTAAGCGTTTGGTGGACTAGTGCCGGTATTGTTCATTACAGTTTTCTCAAATCTGGCCAGACTATTACAGCTGATGTCTATTGTCAGCAATTACAAACCATGATGGAAAAGCTAGCGGCTATACAACCAAGGCTGGTCAATCGCTCCACGCCACTGCTGCTTCACGACAACGCCAGACCACACACTGCGCAACAGACGGCTACCAAATTAGAAGAGCTTGAATTGGAATGTCTTAGACATCCTCCGTACTCCCCGGACCTTGCTCCAACAGATTACCATTTTTTTCGCAATTTGGATAACTTTTTGCAAGGGAAAAAATTCAACTCCGATGGGGCAGTCCAAATCGCCTTCAAAGATTTTATTGATTCCCGTCCGACTGGTTTTTTTAGTAAAGGGATCAATGAACTACCTATAAGATGGCAAAAGTGCATTGAAAACAATGGTTCATACTTTGATTAATTAAATATATTATATTAAAAAATATTCGACTTTTTGTTCCTTCCATACAAAACGCCAATTTCATATGTAAGGACCTAATATTTAAAAGACTTATAGAGCGGACACTATTGTACAAAAAATTTGATCCTGAACATTTTCGAGTTTGACAAACGTCAGGCAGCATTCCGTCAAGACTCCTGACAAGCGGGCGTGTGATATTAGACGGCTCGATTTCTTACCAAGTAGTAATAAGAATTGGATTAAAATTTTATTTGGGTTGCCACATCTATCACTCGTAAATATTTGAAAATCTTTGGTCTGTAGTAACAAATTAGTAACATCACTTACAATATTATTAGTGGGTTTCAAAATTACTGCTTATTTCACTTTTTATCATTCTATACATAAACTTCTTTTTTGTCGTTATTATCGTAATCTATCTCTAAAATCTATATCTCTCAAAAACTGACTGACGAATCGATTGGCGCAGCGGCTGAGCGATCGACTGCTGCGCTGCGTGTCGCGGTTTCGATTCCCGCACGGAACAAATATTTGTATGACCTACAGATAGTTGTTCCGGGTCTGGCTGTTTGTGTATGTGAGTTTAACTGTTTGTAAACACATCCACGAAATTTCTAGGGTGGGACAAGGTTTTTTTAAAAATAGAATAAACAGAATTTTAGTCAAAAGTTAACAGACTTCTTATGGGTTAGAACACGTGTCGATTTCATCTCTGTGCTTAGATAAGATTGAGCTAAAGAATAGGTAAGCCCGTTTAAAAAATCATCAGACACCTCTCTTCTTGTCATATTCTCCTTCTCACAGACCATACGTCGTTTCGTTGATCTTCTTCTTCTTTTAAACCTCATTCATACTCAAAACTGTCCACACTATATTTATCTCATTCTTCCACATCACATGCACATACCTACCTACCTAATATTAGTAATTAATATTGCCAAACTATCTTCTGTAAATTAGTACTAAGTTTTTTGAGAAAATAAATGTTATTATTTATAGCTTCCGCCCGCGACTTCGTCCGCGTGGCATAGTTACTTTGTGCTAACGCTAACTTTAACCCGCGTGATGATCGAAAAAAAAATATCTTTCTCTCCCCTTTTGTTCCCTCTTTCTCCCCCTTTTCTCACGTCTTCAGGGACCCAACTATCTCTGTACCAAAATTGGTTACAAAAATCGGTTTGGCAATTTAGGCGTGAAGACGTAACAAACAAACTCACTTTCGCTTTTATAATATTAAGTAAGGATTATACCAAGCCAACCGACTACCATACAGCTTTTCAATTACCGGCGTTTCTTTCAGATTTAACACCATAAAACATATTTTATTTTTCGACGTCTTACTATGAACCTAGTATCCGGCTAAACAGTCCACTGAATAAAATCATCTCGACTAACTTATCTGTATTCGCGATAGAATTAAGAACAAATACTAAGGACACTTTTAACGTGCACGTCTTGTTACATCGTCCTCACATAGTTTACCATATCAACACAAATGATGTAACCAAGGTTTTGTAACAATATTCTGATTTAAAAGAGTGTCCATGGACTTTCTTGCCCATTCTTCTCCATGGAGATCTACGCTTTGGAATGGACAACTACAGTACTTTCACAGTTATTATGCCTTGTGACCGGGACGGTAGTTTAATTTTATTGTTTTCAATGTTTCGACAGTTCAAAAGTGCCTGTAACTGGCCTACTTGAAATAAATGAATTTGATTTGATTTGACAAAGACTCACGTTTTATTGAAAGCCATTGTCTTCTATTGCTTTTCATTAAAACCTCAATGGAGAAGGTTGTGTTTGATATGCTAACCTCGGGAATGCCAGATTTTTTTTATGTTTATATAATTGAGATAAGCGATCTTTTTTGTTTTTTGAAGTAATTGCATTTATGGATTATTTATTTTCAATAAATTTCCTCGAAAACTGGCTCTTATTGCACTACGATTAGGTTCAACATGAAATGTATTTCACACACGTGCTTTTTTCTCGTTTATCGCAACAAGGATTTCATTTTTTCTGTTTCATAACGGATTACAATAATCAATTGGGTAGTTGACACCATTAACCAATAATTTAAAGACACAATTTCTCTGAAAGAACACGTTATTCTAGACCTGAGATGAGACTCCATTAATTTCAAAATAACTTTAAAATTCGATTTTTAGTTGCTTTTAAATTAATAAATAGTTGCGTCATTGACTTGACAACTTAGTGACGTCATCGGTTGCGAGTCTCATACAAAATCTATGGGGGTATCGCGTTTTGACAGCTCATAAAAAGTATGTCAATTGATTGGTGGTGTCAACTACCCTATTGCTCAAATCCCTATAACCGACAGTGTTTTAGAACAAAGAGCTGCTTCTGTTTAAGGCCTTCATATTGGCGGCGGCCGACAATATGACACGCGGGGTTGCGATAGTCGCGGAGACGATCCGGCTACTGGGTCTCGAGGTGGCCTTGCACAAATCCGAGGCCATGGTTTTTCATGGCCGCGGAAACACGACACCGTCGGGATCCCAGTTGACGGTAGGAGGGGTTCGCATCGGCGTCGGGTCGACGATGAAGTACCTGGGAATCGTCCTCGACAGCCGGTGGAACTTCGTCGAACACTTCCGACGTTTGGCTCCCAAGCTCGAGCGGACGGGGGCTGCTTTCAAGCGGCTCCTGCCCAATCTGAGGGGGCCAAACGCCTCCTGCCGTAGGCTCTATGCCGGAGTCGTGCGGTCCATGGCCCTTTACGGGGCCCCGGTATGGGCGCGTTCTTTAGGGCGGCGCGCCGCCCACTACCTGAACGTGCCCCAAAAGGTGGTGGCCATACGGCTCATCCGGGGCTACCGCACGATCTCCGGCGAGGCAGCAAGCCTCCTTGTCGGACTGCCACCGTGGGATCTGGAGGCGATAGTCCTCGCGCGCCTGTTTGAGTGGCGCGCGGAGGCACTACACCGGGGGGAAAACCCGCTGCCGCGGCAAGTTGCCGCTCGTCGGGCGGACCTCCGGTGCGATCTCATGGTGGCATGGAGAGAGCGACTGTCACAACCCCGTGCAGGGCACGCCACAATAGTGGCGGTAAGTCCCCTCTTTGAGGAGTGGCTGGAGAGGCGTCATGGCGTCCTCACCTACCGCCTGACGCAGGTCCTCACCGGACACGGAAGTTTCGGGAGGTTCCTGCACATCATCGGGCGGGAGGAAGCGCCCGGGTGTCACCATTGTGACGATCGCCCTGAGGACACGGTGGAGCACACAGTGGCGATCTGCCCAGCGTGGGCGGAGCACCGCCGTGCCCTCGTGGAGGCGATCGGCGGCGGCGATCTCTCGCGTCCGGCCCTGGTTCAGGCCATGGTCCGGAGCGAGAGGGAATGGGAAGCGGTCACCACCTTCTGCGAAGCAGTAATGCTAGCAAAGGAGGTGGCCGAGCGTTTGAGGGAGAGAACATCTGCCCAACCCAGCCGCCGCGGGAGACGCCCCGGGCGCCGGGCGCCGCGAGACGACTCCCGGCCACCGTAGATGCGGGCCTGTGGGCGGTGAGCAATGGGTAGCTCACCGTCCGTCCGTCGATTGACGACAGGCCGTGTCGACGGCGCGTTCGTGTTTCACGCGCGCCTCAAAGAGAGTCAGCAAAGCAGAGGGGCTTGCCAGAGCCTCCGCCTGCCGGGGTTGCGGGTTGTTCGAAAGAGATACCGCGGCCTCGGAACGTAAAGGGCAATAGAAGGAACATGGGTGGGTTTTAGTCAGTACAAGTCTGACATGCCCCCCCGCTCCGCCCAGAGCGGGGGAAGTCATTGGATGATTTCCCACCCGAAAAAAAAAAAAAAAAAAAGTCCTTCATATTTATTTGTGTGTATAACAGAAGATCACAAATAAACATGATCATTTATAAAATAATTTGCTTCTTACCCGTGGTGAAATCAGAAGAAATTGAAAGCCGTTGTTTAAGTTGTGAGAAAAAAAGCACTTGCATATTGAACCTAATCTTAGTGCAATAAGAGACAGTTTTCGAGGAAATTATCCTATTGAAAACATATTTCCAATAAGGAATCATAAAAAACTATAAAATGATATGAAAAACTCATCTCTCATACACACTCACACACAATAACCACAAGAAAAATCATCATTTGTTCATCCTTTCACAGAAATTCAAACATGTACAACATACGTCTATCAATCTCGAGGCGAATAAATCACACTCCGTTGTCGATGTCAGTAGAGAATTCAGAGAGATTACATATTTGGAATTGGAAAATGTGAATTCGAACGTAACGTACACGAATCTGTTTTCACGCGGTTCAGTTGGTAGGCATGGTAGAAACAAAATGCCTTACAAGTTGAGCTACTAATAATATGTGCTACCAACATTATAAATTCGAAAGAAAGTATTTGACTTTCTGACTGCCTGTCTTTTTATTTCTTTTTACGACATTAGGGTTGAACATTTTGCATTCAATTAAACACAGGGATAAACCATGACCTAAAGTGGGACTTATAATACTTTCATCTATCACTTCATCCCGCTAGTAAGGTTCTGTGAGAGAATATCCGAACGAAACCGCGGGAAAAGCTTTAGTATTCACAATTTACAAAACTGATTGATAAATCAAACACAGCAACGTGAAGCTGTTGGCCTCTTAGTTTGAGAACACTTGGAATTAGTTCACTAAGCCCTCTTAGTAAACTAATTTCCTGAACTCGTCATACTTTGTGTCTTGGATCCAGTCTGTAACGTCTTTGAAGAGTTACTGAAATTTAAGAGGATTGTGCTGTGCACAGAGCCTTTACGAATGTGCGACATTATTCTTTTGTTGTAAAGATTTTTGTGGCGAAAATACTTCTATGTATACAATAGCATTTTGGTTTTAAATATATGCGACAGGCATAATAAGTTTCAAATGTAAATAATGTGACGTAACAGAGAATTGTCAATTTTTAAAATCGTTCAAAATCCTTACTAATATTATAAAAGCGAAAGTGAGTTTGTTTGTGTGTTACCTCTTCACGCTTTAATGACTACACCGATTTTGATGAATTTTGGTACAGAGGTAGTTGGGAACCAGGAGACGGACATAGGCTTTTTAAAAAAAGTGGGATTTGAGGGAAAAAGAGGGAAGAAAAAAGGAAAACTTAGCGTTGCTATTACAAATCAATAAGGCGCGAGGGGAACTGTGTTATCCCGAATTTAACGCGAGCGAAGCCGCGGGCAAAAGGTAGTAATAATATAATTATTAGTTGTTTTTGGACACCAAATGACTCACCTCATTACTTATAGCGTGACCTCGTGGGAAGCAGTCACCTTCTTCTGCGAAACAGCTATGCTAGCGAAGGATGTCGCTGGACTGGAAGAGATCCTCAAACCACCGCGGGAGATGCTCCGGGCGTCGAGAGCCGCGAGCCGACTCCCGGCCACCTTAGATGCGGGTCAGTGGACGGTAAGCAATAGGTAGTTGACGGTCCAGCCGCCTAGTGACGACAGGCGCGTTCCTGTTCGCGCGCCTCAAAGAGATGTCAGCAAAGCAGAGGAGGCCCGCCAGGGCCACTGCCTGCCGGGGTTGTGGGTTGTTCGAAAGAAAAACAATGGAAGGAACATGTTTGTGGTTTTAGTCAGTACAAGTCTGCCACTCCCTTTTTGCTCCACCCAGAGTAGGAGAAAACATTTGAATCACATCAGAAAAAAATATTACAAATCTGTTTTACATGGAAAAATGTAATCATATCTTCAGATTAAGCCGCGCTTGCCTAAGTTGGTCTGTGGGTGGATGACCACTTATGACATACCGAGTTTCCTCTGTACCTCTGAAAGCACGTTAAACTATTGGTCCCGGCTGTCACTTATCTTGACACTACATTACTGAACATTGACTAGCGATACAGGTGGTCAGTGGCGGGGGGATCTAAAACACACGTCACAAAGTGACAACTTACAATGTTAACTGCGTCTGTGACCATTTAAAAAATATTTACGTAATTCACATGATTTTTCTATTAGCTATGCTTCTAAACATACATTTTAGAACCCCTGAAAAATCGAAAACCAATCTTACCAAGGGTTATCGTAGAACACAGTACTAACTGGGTTGAGGAGGTTAGATACGCAGTCACTCCATGTTCAATACTAGTAAGTTTTCATACAAAGCTTTCCCACTTCTGATCTATGAAAATTCTTATGATTAATTCAAATTCCTACAATATACTTTTAAAACTTAATAAAAAAAAGACGGTAAAATTCAAAGACGAGCTTTAATTTCGGACTTTTTATTGTCATTTTATGATAAACAGCATCTGTTCTGGTCTTTGTTGTGTCAGGTGAATAGCACGGTTGACGCAGTGGCTGAGCAATCGACTGCTACGCTGCGTGTCGCGGGTTTGATTCCTGCACGAAACAAATATTTTTATGACCTTTAGGTAGTTGTTTCAGTATTTGTGTATGTAAGTATAAATGTTTGTAAACGCGACAAACGATAGAGGAGAAATTCCTAGTGTGAAGCAACTTTTTTTTTTTAACCAATAAATAGGTGTGCTACTACACTGTGATTCTCACATTGTATTTTTGTACAGGGTAAAACAAAAAGCTAACGCCCGATACCGTAAAAAAATTGTCATGGGTCCGTTCTGTTTTTCATAGTCCTCAGTGGGATCTATATCGACAAAGGTACTAGAGATGTTGAGTTTTACTACCAGCGCGCGGTCGTGTAGTCGTAAACACGAGACGGTCCTTGTCTCGCCCCCTATTGTTTCCTCTCCGGCTCCCTCGAGACACAACCTCAAGATAATCGGTGCGGTTCACGAAAGAGGCGGAGAATGATGAGCTGAAGCTGTTTTATTGGTGGATCGATTTCTAGAATATATCTTTTGGTTAGAAGATGTAGAGAAATAGGAGCGGTCCAGTCAGCAAATTCATTTTTTTTTCTCCATAGAGATCAACGCTTTGGAATGGGCTACTACAGTACTTTCACAAGTTTTTATGCACTAGCTTTTGCACGCGTTAAATTTGTGGTAGCACAGTTCCCCTTTCCTGATTGGCAGGTACCTGCTACCTGCAGTTTTTGCCCTTGCGCCTTATTGATTTGTAATAGCAAAGCTAAGTTTTCCCTTCCTCCCTCATTTCTCACAAAAAAAAATGCCTATGTCTGTCTCCTGGGTCCTAACTATCTCTGTACCAAAATTCATCTAAATCGGTTTAGCCATTAAGGCGTGAAGAGGTAACAAACAGACAAACTCACTTTCGCTTTTATAATATTAGTAAGGATTGAGATTTAAAAACACGTCATCAAATTGGCAGTCAAAAACTTCTAAAATATTGCTAGAAGGCTCTATTATGGCCAGTTCCTTCGAACTTCAACAAATTTCCACTAGTTAATTAAATACACCCCAATGGCTACAAGTCTTACAAGTAAGTGGCGCTTAACTTAGATCATTAAAACTGTTTCGGCTTAGTCTGACAAGGCACAAAACTTACCTAAGTTTGTAATACGATGACCATAAAGTATCATTATTAAAGTCCGCTAGTCAGAATAGTGTTCTAACAAGAAACTCTATTCAGATTTGGGTAAAACTACGTTTTATTTCAGAATCAACTGTCTTGTACTCAAACTAAGTCTAGTTAGCCTCCAGCCGGGATTGCGGCTTGTTCGAAAGAGATACCGCGACTCCGGAACGTAAAGGGCAATAGTAGGAACATGGGTGGGTTCTAGTCAGTACAAGTCTGACACTCCACCCCGCTCCTCCCCAGAGCGGGGAAAGTCATTTGATGATTTCCCATCCACAAAAATAAGCCTAGTTAGCCTAAAGGCTCCTACACACAATGCTGGCGGCAATGCCACCGGGTTTATGCCGAGCGGGTATGCCGCCAGCAATACAAGCAAAAGCCGCGCAAAGCCGCCAAGCATCATTCCGGTTGTGACAGTCAACATAAAACGCTAGCTAAAAACCGCACACCACTACCGCTCGAATGCCAGGAACAAGCCGAGTTACCCGCCGGCACACCCCGGTGGCCATGCCGGCGGCTCCTTTGTGTAGCAAAGCCAGCGGCTTTGAATGCCGCCGGGTGCGCGGCGGCCCTGCCGCCGGCACTGTGTGTAGGAGCCTTTACCTAATCAGCCGATGATCAGTACTTTCTGAACATCATTACACAAGACAGTCCCACAAAACGCCCACCCTTCGCAACGTTTCCTTCGTTCGCATCGTTATGCAGTCTTGGGCCGATGTCTATATAAAAAACCGGTCGAATGCAAGACGGACTTGCCCCCGACACTCTTGATATAGCGTTACTCAAGAATGTCAACCTTAAGTTGCATTCAATCGAGGCGCTAAAAGAACTAGATTCAGACCATCGTCCCGTACTGGTTCACCTCAAGCCCCGCACGGGGCCTGACCCTGACCAGCCCCCTCTCACAAAGATGATCACCGACTGGAGGGAAGTAAGCGTCAAGCTGAAATCCACCTCGGCGCCTCATCTCGACTCCATACCCGACCGATTTGACTCAGTCGCAGACACCACGGCTGCCATTCACTCGTTTACAGAGCACATACAGTCCGTCATTACGGATTGCTCACGGGAAGTCCCAGTGATGGATGACCATCGCTGGAAACTACCCGCTGACATACGTGCCCTGATAACCGAAAAGAATGCAGCCATCCGTGCCTATGACAATTTCCCCAACGAGGCGAACAAAGCTCACATGCGCTCCTTACAGAAATCTGTAAAGAGACGCATTAGTGAGATGCGTGACTCTCGATGGGGAAAGACGCTCAGCGATCTCGAGCCAAACCATCAAGCTTTCTGGCAACTGGAACGAAAGTTCAGAGCCAAAGAGGAGGCAGCAATGCCCCCCCTCATCCGCCCCGACAAGAGCGTGGCCTTCGAAGACTCAGAGAAGGCCGAGTGCCTGGCCGACAGCCTGGAAAACCAGTGCTCCCCCAGCTCCCTACCAGTAGACAAGCGACACCTAGATAGGGTGAACGCTGAAGTCGAACGTAGAGCAGCCCTCCCCCCAGTCGAAGACCCTGATGATCCTCTGACTCCCGTCACACCGGAGGAAGTACAGGACATCATCAAGCGACTGCACACTCGAAAAGCGCCCGGTTCTGACGGCGTCACTAATCGAGTCATTAAACTCCTCCCCGCCCAACTCATAATGCTTCTGGCCATCATCTTCAATGGTGCCCTGAATAATAACATCTTTCCACAAGCCTGGAAAGAAGCCACGGTAATTGGTATTCCCAAACCGGGCAAACCCAAATCGGAGCCCTTGAGCTACCGCCCTATCAGCCTCCTGAGTTCTCTTGGCAAAATATATGAGAGACTTATTTATAAGCGACTCAAAGATTATGCCGAGAGAAAGAGCCTCATTCCCAACGAGCAGTTCGGCTTCAGGACCGAACACTCGTGTGTCCAACAAGTACACCGGATCGTCGAACACGTAAGCGCAGGCTTTCAACGTGGGATGATGACCGGAGCCCTCTTCTTTGACATAGCCAAAGCATTCGACAAGGTTTGGCACAATGGCTTAATATTTAAGCTATACCAACTCGGAGTGCCGGACCGTCTCGTACTCATCTTACGAGACTTCCTGTCGAATCGCTCTTTCCGTTATCGGATGGGAGATTCCCTCTCATCCCCCCACCCTTTACGAGCCGGAGTCCCCCAAGGCTCCGTGCTCGCCCCCCTCATCTTCACGCTATTCACGAGCGACATTCCAAAGTCAAACTCAGCGCATCTAGCCCTTTTCGCGGACGACACGGCCATTTATTACACTGGTCGTTCCCCCGAAACCATATCTCGAAAGCTCCAAGCTGCGGCCTCCGCCCTCGGGTGGTGGTTCAACAGATGGAGAATCGAAGTCAATCCCGATAAGAGCCAAGCGGTCCTCTTCTTCCCCAAACAAGCGGGTAAAATACCCGACACTCATCCCAGCCCGGTAACCATGTATGGCAAACCTATCCCTTGGGGTAGAGAAGCCAAATACCTAGGCGTTATCCTAGACGATCGCCTCACCTTTCGGAGCCACACCACAGCAGCTCGTAACCGGGCTGCCTTTGCCATGGGCCGGCTCTTTTTCCTTACAAACAGAAAGAGCAAATTGTCACTTAAGTGCAAATTGCGACTATACACAGCTGTAATACGTCCCATCATGACGTACGCTTGCGTCGTCTTTTCCCACGCCAAACCCTCCTGCCTACACAGGATGCAGACTCTGCAGAACCGCTATTTCCGTAGAATCACCGGAGCCCCTTTTTATGTCCGTAACGACAACTTACATGTCGACATGAGAGTGCCCACAATAGCCCAGTTCATGAAACGCCTTCTCAAGCGTTTTCTAGATAGTAATGCTAAACATAGCAACCCCCTGATCGCAGCGGCCGCTCAATACGAGCCGTCGCGCATCAGTAAAGTCCGCCGACCAAGGCACACCCTCTCCGTCCCTGACGACCCCATCACCATCCTTCAAGAGAGCGACAAACGTACTAGTACTCTTAAGAAATACAAATACAGATCACCGTTTTTCCGTCCTCGCCGCCGAGGACCGCCGCGACGTAAAACTAAAAGCCCCCCCCCGTCTCTTTGCTAGTGCCAGCCCGCGACGCTGAGCCAGTAAATCAAAATCCCCTAATTAATCCGATCCAGCCTGTCCCCTTGTTGTGTTCACCCAGCGACGACCTAAGCCGAGGCCCGTACCCCGCAGGGGGTGCCCTTAGCGTGCAGTCGCTTAGTATATAAGATTTTTGCCCCTGGCTGGAGGCCTTAACTTCTAGGCATCCACAGGGATCGACCGGTTAAGCAGTAAACGACCTCCTAGGTCGAACTGCGAGATGCCATTCAAAAAAAAAAAAAAAAAAAAAAAAAAAAAGACGGACTTGCACACCGAAGGTTCCGTACAAATGCTACAATCAAGTCCTAGGTTTGATTCCCAAGTCGAACAAAGTGATTGGATTTTTACCATCAAGAATTTCCCAGCCATGGATTTGTACCCAGTTGATTTCAGTATTCTCACCCACATGGGACTTAACATATCTGGAGAAATATGGGTGTACTATGAGGTCTACCTCTGCCAAACCATTCCGGGATTTGGGCTGTCATTTGTAGATCTTTGACAGTCGTTACTGGTAGTCAGTGTTCCGAAAGTCTGACAACCAGTCTTACCAAGGGGTATCGAATTACCCAGTATTAACTGGGTTGTGGAGGTCAGGTAGGCAGTCGCTCCATGTAAAATACTGATATTCAGCTGCATCCGGTTAGACTGGAAGCCGACCCCAACATAGTTGTGAAAAGGCTAGGCAGATGATGAGTCGGTCAAGCACCTACACAAAACAAACAGTTTGTCTGTCCATTAGATGATACACAGAGACAAACAGCGGTAATTTATTTATTTGGATCACCAGCAAAGAATACACAGATACATTATAATATACAATACAATAAGTTGTTTTATGTGTGTTTCTTCAATTATAGGAAACCACAGCATACACATATAACTAGATGTTAAAACAGAAATATTAAAAAAGACAATATTATAAACCACTAGCTTTTGCCCGCGGCTTTGCTCGCGTTAAATTCGGGGTAACACAGTTCCCCTTTGCGCCTTATTGATTTGTAATAGCAACGCTAAGTTTTTCCTTTTCTTCCCTGTTTCTCCCTCACATCCCACTTTTAAAAAAAAAATTGCCTATGTCCGTCTCCTGGTTCCCAACTATCTCTGTACCAAAATTCATCAAAATCCGTTTAGCCATTAAAGCGTGAAGAGGTAACACACAAACTCACTTTCGCTTTTATAATATTAGTAAGGATTTAAAAATTTTGGAAAATTATAACATAGGAGGAAAAGACAACAAATTGAAATCGAAACAAAAACCAAGATATAGAATAATAAGACAAACAGTAATCCAATGCACGAAATATAAAACACGAACAAACTGCTTAGTACTTTGAAGTTTTAAACAGCTCTTCTTTTTATCTTTATCGGGTTACAAATCAGTAGTACAGTGGCTTACAATTTAATACGACAATATCAATTACTTTGTCTGCGAAAAACCTCAAAGGAATTCACAGCTGCATCGGTTAAGCGAAACGGCTAATATAAATCCTCTTTATCAGAAGATAAAAGAGATTTGTTCCGTTTGTATTGCAGACAAAGACCACGCTGCGAATGCTAGGGGCGAATTGCTTTATCTATTCGTTGCTTTTCTCCAGTGTGGATGTGGCCTTAGATTGAAGAATCTGTGGCTGATTTTACAATGAGTGGCCAGACAATCAGGCCTGTGAGACCGATCGTAATACTTTGTGGCAAGTAATGTCGACGACTGTCTCAAGTTAACTTTGTAGTTTATTTTAGTTTAGTTTACCTTGAGACAGACACCGCCCAGTAGTGGGCGACCGTTATAAATGTACGTGATGTGTCTATATATCTTCTATCTTTTTAATCCTTGTTTTTGTTTCTCTCACCTTAATGGTTTTTTTCTTGATTCCTGTATTGTCTTCTGTTGCATCAAATAAATTATTTATGCATCTATTATGCCAACCAAAATCAAAATATTTTTATTTCACATAGGCCTACATGGGCACTTATAAAACGTCGAGAAAAGGTGCACGGTTCAGGTTGGTCGTTTTCTATGGAGAAGAACCGGCAAGATACTCCATGGTTACTCTTTTAAAAACGAGTAGTGTCGTGTGGAAACCGCCTACAAAAATCATCAGACAGAGCGACTGCCTGTCTGACCTCCACAACCCAGATATTACTGGGTAATATAATACCCCTTAGTATGACATGTTGTCAGACTTTAGAGACCATCGTTAGACTATCTGTGCCACTTAAGTAAATGTTGTTGGAAAAATTAAAATCTGTAGACATCACAATCTGTAAAAAAAATAAAAATAAAAAACTTTATTTCAGACCCAGCAGAATCCATAATTTGTTAGTGAATTAGTAACAGAATATGCTTATATACTATGTTAATGTTATTAGTGCTACTTAATTACATGAACCTATACCTAATTTCACTCAGCCTCAGCCTTTGAATAGGGCAGTCGGGCCTACCAGCAATCATTTTCAAGATGCTGTTACGAGTGTTACGCAAGCGTTGCAGTAAGGAAGTCGCTTTCTTGCGCATGATGGCATGGAAGCCATCTGTGTGAGCTGCAGCAAACATTCCCACAACAACACAACATAATTGGTATTATTTTTAATTGTATATTCCAAAAGCTTCATCTACAAAGGTCGTATATCAGAAGAGAACTCGACATTCATAGTTAACACTCGACCGGGTTTCCAATCCCAGCTGTAATAAGCCTTCCATCTTGCCATCACCTTTATTTCACACTTCTTGGACACCGAGAAATAACAGGCGCAATAAATCGGTTTTCTTTATGGAAAGTGGGTTTACGGAACCCTTTTTTTCGTACAGAAATATCTACATTCCTGTGTAGGAATGTCCTATCCTCATTTTCATGAATTCACTACGATAAGATCGTGTGAGAGGTTTTTTCAGGCTGTAAAAATATGTGCTCCCTTTAGTAAATGATGAAAGTATTGTGGAACAACTCTTTGGTAGCACAAATGAAAGAAAGAAAAAAAAGTGTAGAGTAAGCAATCTCTTTGGCTTTGTCAACAGCCAGTATTTTATTTTCAGTCTGCACTATATTATGGTTCTTTAAAATCAGATCTTTAGTACAGAGTTTTGATATCAAATATTGTAAAAGCGTGCAGTAGACTTTTCTTCGGTCAGTTGGAACTGTGAGAGTGCACACACTTGTGCCCTACACAATTTCTGGAAATTTCCAGTGTCAGCGTCGCCTCGACCGCGGCTAGTCCCCACTGAAATTTCCCGCCATGATAGAAATTCTGTTTGGAAGATTTATCCTTCCATAACATAAGCGAACAGCAAGGTATCAGTGAACCGGAATATGAGTTTATTTATCTAGAGCACTTCTTTGAGAACGAAACAGAGTATAAACTTATACTTAAAACTCACGGGGACACATAAAGTCTAACTACACGAATCAAATAATTGTTTGTCTTTTTATTTCAGTTTAGCTGTGCATACACAGATATTGTATTTTGATATATATTTATAGTAATTTGTTTTATATTTATAGCCATGTAGTATAAATTAATAATTTATTTTCTGTTCTACATCTATCACTGTTTGTCTCTGCATCACCCAAAGGTGGACTGGTAGAAAATGTCTATGAAATTAAATCCGCCTCTGTATGATGTTCTTGAAGTGTTAAATAATATTGAATCGTACCTACGAATAAGATAGCAAACCTATCCGGAATAACATGAATAATAATCTTATAGCACACGTTTATAAAATCTCGTGTAACTTATGTAAAGGATTAATGTAACTCATATAGTAAATTAGTACGCATGTTTCAGTATAAACTCGTGAAAAACTTTCACACGAACCAAAGTTTTTTCATAATATAAAGAGAATTTTGTTGTAAACGACTCTTTTCTTCAACTTTAGTAACCCTTTATAAAGTTAAGATTGACAAGTGTTGAGAGCGAGCAGCCGAATTATTTATTCTGTACGCTAAAATTCAAAGTGTAATTTCGAAATACTGGTCACTTTGTCGCCATTTTCGTTCATCTGTCAAAACAATTAAAAAAAACAAGTGACATTCACAACTGAACTTTGTTGCGGAGTGGATTATGGCCTATTCAAAAAGACTACAGCCTCTTAAGGACTGTGTCCCAACATTGGTATAGTTAAACGCTGATTACATATCGCACACCAAGATATAAACTGAGAGAACTCAAAATCCGTGCATTTTCAGTTATCCATATATTCGAATGCTCAGTGATCATACCTACTACAACTGTCTAACATAACACAATTTACATACAATGACATTTTACAACCTGCTTAAGATATAAAAATAATGTTCAAAACTTGCCATTTACATAAACACTTACCTATACGTTTTATCCGTCTCCTGAATAGATGATACCTTTTTAAGATGTCCCAGTATAGATCTGGGTGTGCGATATCCTTACTAATTTTATAAAAGCGAAAGTGAGTTTGCTTGTTACGTCTTCACGCCTTAATGGCTAAACCGATTTTGATGAATTTTGGTACAGAGATATTTGGGACCCTGGAGACGGACATAGGCTAAATTTCTCATTTCTCGCTTTTTTTTTTAAGTGAGAAATGAGGGAGAAAGAGGGAAGAAAAGGGAAAACTTAGCATTGTTATTACAATAAATAAGGCGCAAGGGCAAAAACTACAGGTAGCAGGTACCTGCAAATCAAGAAAGGGGAACTGTGTTATCCCGAATTTAACGCGAGTGAAGTCGCGGGCAAAATCTAGTATACAATACATTTATTGAATGCGTAATTATTAACGTTATCTTGTTTTTTTTAAGGAAACGTTTAAGTTATGATCTTGTTTACCAAAACTGATGTCACCTTATAACCTATTCCTCCTTTACAAACAATAATTGAAACGGTAAAGAAAATAAACACGTCCCTGATTTCCCTTGTGATGACACCAGGAAAACTAAATCGACTGTCTTGTCAGCGTGAATTATAGTGTTCAGCTTCGAAGGTAATTTAAAGAAACATTTCTAGAATAAACTTACCATCACAAGGAAATAGTGTATTTTTTAGTCCATGATTACCTATTACATTTAAAAAATAACATTACCTACCCGATATGCATACAAAATTTCACACAAATCGGTCCAGCCGTTTCGGAGGAGTTTGTTAACAAATATCGCGATACGAGAATTTTATATATTAGATGAAAGTAGGCAGAGAAACACAAACAAACTCAGTTCTAAGCAAAGCAAAAGTACCAGGCTTGCATAAGTTTAAAGAAGTAAGCTCGAAGAGTCTTATCTCAAGACTTTAAACATGAAAGTAGTTTTATCTGTTACGATATTCTATTCAAAACGCGGTACAGAAATTTGTTAGTTTGCTGAGGAATTTGCATGCATAAACAGGGTGGCCAGTTGATAGGCGTCCAAAGAAAAAAAATAGATGCCTTATGCTAAGGGGTACCTGAATTACCCCCATGTATGTTCCGAAATTTTTTGTAGTTTAGGAGCTAGAATTTTTTAAGTACTATTTTCAAAATTTTCACCTGACATTGGTTTTTATTTTTTATCTCTTTATTCCTATCATTTTTAGATATAATTTTTTGTGGAATCTATTAGCGATAGCAATAGCTACCATGCAAAAAAAAACCGTTTGCCTAGGCATTGTAGAACTTACCACAAAATTAGTCCAAAGTTCAAAATTACCATTAGAGTTCGGTAATCAAAAATGTTCAGAGCTTAAAAAAAAAATTACAAACACTTTTACAAGTCGTTTTTTTTAAACTACATGAGGCCGGTGTTTCCGGGCCTGTGGACGGTGAGCAATGGGTAGCTCACCGCCCGTCCGTCTATTCACTACAGGCCGTGTCGACGGTGCGTTAGTGTTCCACGCGCGCCTGAAAGAGATGTCAGCAAAGCAGAGGGGCCTGCCAGGGCCACCGCCTGCCGGGGTTGCGGGTTGTTCGAAAAACATACCGCGGCGCCGGAACGTAAAGGGCAATAGAAGGAACATGGCTAGGTTATAGTCAGTACAAGTCTGACACTACCCCGGCTCCGCCCAGAGCGGGCGAAGTTATTTGAAGATTTACCATCCGAAAAAATAAAAAAAGGCCGGTGTTTCGTACCAACCTCAGAGTTCATAGTCTCTTTTAAAGTCCAGACAAAAATCTTGGCCAACTTATAATGAGGATTCAGATTAGTGTCTGAAATGGTTTTTTTAAGCACCACACAAATTGAGTGGTCCTGTCCAGTAAGTGCAAGCATTAATTGTCAGTTATCGTGTAGCTCGACAAATAACTTAAGGAGCTCGATGACACGATGAACAATACCAAAAAAAGGACATTTCCGTAGGTCACATATAGTACTCAAACTGCAAACGGTGTACAATCACGAGCAATTACATGTTTACACTTAGCAAAATTCCAAAGGCCTTTTCTCGTGAAAAACCAAGAGATTTCTAAACTAATAGAAGACTTATTTCCTAATTCTGACTTCCAAAATACTGTGTTCGTGAAACAAATAAATACAGAAATCACTTTTGAATTGAATTGGTAATTGTATAAATATTATTTACTAGCTTCCGCCCGCGACTTCGTCCTCGTGGCATAGTTACTTTGGGCTATCGCTAACTTTAACTCGCGTGATTATCTAAAAAAAAATATCTTTCTCTCCCCTTTTCTTCCCTCTTGTTTCCCCTTTTCTCACTTTTTTAGCCTATGTCCGTCTCTAGGGTCCCAACTATCTCTGTATCAAAATTTATCAAAATCGGTTTGGCCATTTAGGCGTGAAGACGTAACAAACATACAAACTCACTATGGTTTTTATAATATTAGTAAGAATTGTTCGTGAGTCGAAATACGGATGAAATTAAATAAATGAATTCGAAAAGCTACTGAATTAAATATCTGTTTACTTCAATTAACGAGTCTGTGGTTAGTAGAAGCTGTTAATATTTAGATTAAACTGCGGTCTGGCGTCTTGGCTCAGTTAGTCAGCTGTATAAATAGTTGACTCAATGTTCAATGTAAACCAAGATTTAATCCGGAGCTAGTTTTGATAACGAAATATCGAAGGTTTTCTTCGTTTTGCTCAAAGAATCGGCATTGCAATGCTGCCAGCCATCTGGGCATTTTGTCCATTGACAGCGATACGGGTGAATTTTAACTCTTTTTTTTTTATTTTGATTCAATAATTATACGTTTATAAGTCTACTAGCTTTTGCCAGCGGCTTCGCTCGCGTTGAATTCGGGGTGACACGGGGTTCCCTTTTCCTGATTTGCAGGTATTTTTCTTTGGTAACAAAGAGTGTGTGTACCGATTTTTAGCTTACTACCTTGAAAACTGCGAAAAGTCCCATATAAATTTTCTCCCGTTTTCTCACTTTTTTAAATTAGCCTATGTCCATCTCCCCAACTATCCCTGTACCAAAATTCATCAAAATCAGTTATGCCATTTATGCGTAAAGACGTAACAAACAAATGAACTCACTTTCGCTTTTATAATATTGTAGTACGGATTTACAGTTTGTAAATAACGTTATAATACGTTATTTGTATATTTTTTCAAATAAAACGTGGGTTTATCTTAAAAGATTTCTGATAATTACTTTGTTATACTGATAACACTTTCGAGTGTTTGCTGTAGTATTCATCAAACCTGCTCATGATACAAATAACCCTAAATTTATAACTCCTTGACCTTTACAGGGTTCAAACCCTTTATAAATAATACCTTAATACTTTATTATGTACTTAGCTAGAATATAGTAGCATTATCTTCAATTAAACTAGAACAACGGTCTCCAATACAAATTGGCCGATAGATCACTTAAATGTCTATAATAGATAAAGGTCGTAGAGTTTATTAATTGTCTAGTTTGATTAAAAAGGTTTCTGATTAAATATTAACCGGATTTAGAACTCTTTAAGTAGGTAACTAAGAAGTAGAATGGTATGATTGAAACCGGCCATAGACGATAGTTAGTACTAGTTTCAGTTTAAATGTCCAAAACCTCCATTCAAAACCGAGTTCCATAGAGGACACAGCTTTATTGAGAGGCCGTAGTGCGCCCAAGCTTTCGTTGTCTATCGCCAATTTTATAATTAAGTTGGACCATGATATATCAATTGGTAATAATCATAAGGTTGACTTAATAGACTCGTAGATAAGTTCTTCAGGGCAACTCTTATCAAATAAGACAGTTAATACCATCTACTAATAAAAAGTAATTTAATCAAACTAGGTAAAGACTAGCGGTTTTTGAATGTCAATTACATAAGACAGTCTCGCACTGCCTGGCTGGAAATAGTCTCCGCGGCAAACGACTTTCGGAACCCCTAGTTGGTTTGAGAACACCATTAAAACTTATGTTAGGCTTCAAATAAATGGCCTATAAAGCTGATATTAATACACAAACACCATCAACGTATCGGAAATCATTACCTATCTGTTTATTCTCAAAACGCTGTAGCCCATAAAATGAGGTGGGAACATAAAAACCTCCTTGGTACGGTATAAAGCGTTCGAACGGAGCTAATATTTATAAATTGATTTTTAGATGGATTTGCGCACAAGTGCAATCACGACAATATGGCGACGACGAAGTTCTAAAGGGAGAGATGACATGGCGTAATTGATGTGAGGTATTTTAATGATGGATAGAATACCTTGGATTTGAGGTAACTTGACGGCACGGTGGGCGCAGTTGCTGAGCGATTGACTGCTGCGCTGCGAGTCGCGGGTTCGATTCTCGCATGAAACTAATATTTTTATGACCTACAGGTAGTCTGGCTGTAATGTTTTGAGTCTGGCTGTTTGAGTATGTGTTTAAATGGTTGTAAATGCACCCACAGGAGAAATTACTAACGTAGCGCAACGATTTTCTTAAAACTGAAATTGACATTACACCTATAAGTCATGAAGAGTTTGACAGAGATGTAACTAATAATACATCCGTATCTATTAGTCGCGATGTTATGACGAAAAGAGCTCATTCAGTTTCAGTTATTTAAGTGTAGTTTTAACATCTTCTCCTTCTTCTTCTTTTGTTGTCGAACATGTTAACTAACTGTACCCTCTTCATCACCCGCCTAGCCTTTTTCCCAAGTATGCTGGTAGTGAGTAACTAAGTAATACGGGTTTCTGACTACGTGTAACGAATGGTGCCGTCTTATTAACGTAATTCAAAAGCCTACAGAACCATACAAGAGTATGATGCTACATAAGTTTCAGAACAAATTAAAAATTGCGTAGACAAGGTTGTATTAAAACAGGGTGTTGTTGTAAAGGTCACACTAAACCAACTGATATCAAAGTGTCTAAAAGTTATAGTTTTTCAAGCAAAACGTGTTTTAAACAATAACGGACACTATAATAATAAGTTATTTTCTTAAGGCGTGGTAAGAAGCTAATCTTTAGGTATTCGCGGAGGTGAGGCTAGCTGCAGACTGAGCGTTGTCTGACACAAGTATACGACAGTAGTGCATCGAAAGAATAGAAATAAGGTCGAAAATATTTCGGCGTTTGATTTTATTTGAATATCAAGTCCACCAAAATGTAAGTCATTTTGCAGTTTTAATTAAATATTTTAAAAAGGTACTCTCTAATTGTCTAGTGTAGTAGAATAGCTGAGGAACTCACCAGGGCCAATCCCTGACAGGGTTACGAGCCTTCGAAAGAGGTACCGTCCATGTTACGTTTTTATCAACTTTTTTGTTGAGGGGTCAACAGAAATTGATAAAAACGTAACATGGACGGGTTTTAGTCAATAAAAGTTTGACACTGAGTATTCCAAAAAAAAAGGTATCAGGTCCTTTTTCGCTCGCTTTCAGCTTGTCACTTAGGTAGAAAATTATTTGTACAGTACATATAAATAAGATGGAAGTTCTCATCACATTTTTAATTTATTCACAGATAGATGGATTATATTTTAAAATGGAATACGAACACGGATGATTGAGTGAGCTCCTTCATGTTCACGCAATAATTTGAATACTAAATACGTTTGCCAATCGTTTTTTTTTACTATTTTCATTTTTAACGACACGGTTGAAGCAGTGGCTGAGCGATCGACTGCTATGCTGCGTGTTGCGGGTTCGATCCCCGCACAGAACGAATATTTGTATGGCCTACAAATAGTTGTTCCGGGTCTGGCTGTTTGTGTATGTGAGTTTAAATGTTTGTATACGCGCCCACGATGCAGGAAATATTCCTAGGGTAGCGCAACACTTTTTTTCTTATAAAAAAATGGCTATTTTTGGCAGCTAAGTAAAAATTTGCTTCTCTCGTTTTTAGGGAACTGTTGAAAAATTACAGAAACGAAACTCTTTTTTTGGACTTTCGGTCTTTCCGTTCTGTCGTACGCCTGTCAAAGCCGTCACACTCCAAGGCTCTTGGTGCCAATAGCCTCTTGACATCACAATTGAAATTTGGAGAGTAAGTGGTTTCTATAAACTTTCAACGAAAATTATTTTTGAACAAGATTTGATTCTGTTTTTGAGATAAATATAGATTTTGCTGAACAGCAGCAGTAACTTTGTTTTCCACTAAAATACTATGAAAACCTAATTTAGAACATTCAATAATTAGTTATTAAAAACAACCATTACTTTAAAATAATCTATGTTTTCAATAACAAGATTTAAAAGACTTATTTATAGATTGGACATCGAGAATATTTTCATACAATAATATTGATTCCGAACATTTTCGATATTGACACACAAATGCTACGTGGCAACAACAAGTAACTCAAACTCAAAGCATTTATTTCAATTAGACCATATCAGGTACTTTTGAATGTCAAGAAACAAAAGAATGAAGCAATAGTCCCAGACACAATGCGAAATAACTTATGAAAGTACTGTAGTTGCCAATTCCAAAGCATTGATCTCTATGGACAAGAAACTCCATGGACAGTCTTTATGTCATAATAATTTTACAAGATTATGGTTACATCATTGATGTTGAGATTATAGAAATATGTGAGAACGATGTAGTTAAGATGTGCAATATTAATAGCGTCCAGAGTTAAAGCAAAAGTGGCAATAAATATATATTAATTAACACGTATTAACAAGTATTGGATTACGATTCTTCGTCATGTCCTGTCTATCGTTCGTATATATTTGAATGTCTTCGGTTTTGAACGATACTAAAAGAATGCGAAGTAAGTTTTTCTACTAAGTATTTATCGAAGTTTAACATCCCTATCCCTATCCTAACTAGGTGGAAACTAAGGGAAAGGAAATTCAATTAAACTTTTTGCCTTTTCTAGAACAAAACAAAAATCAAAATGTCGAACTTTAAAACTACCGGAATGATAGAGCGCCATTTTCATGTCGATCAAACTAGATGTTGAAATCAAATACGATTTCGGATAATGATCGAAAGAGAAATAAATAAAGGACTTATTATTTTTGTATTCGAAGAAACGATTACCTCGATTTTTAGCTATCTTGCATTACATAACATCTTAACATCACGCCTGTATTAACAAAATGAAAGAAATATTGTTTATTAAACTCGCACAGGACAAGACAAGGCAAAAAATATGTATTTACTTAAAAAAAACACACAAAAACTAAAAAACAATACAAAAAAGACAATTAATAAAATCAGAATATAATTTGAATGAATAGAAAATAAGAAGTCGACTCTTCTCGTGACCAAAGGGCTAGCCTATTTCTTGCCCAAATAATCAGCGTTGCCATCCAACGTAGTAATGCTGTCAGCCTTCTGGGCACGTTCCCCGTGGACAGTGTAGTGGACGAACTTTTTGACGCCTTTTATTTTTTTCTCCAATTGCAAAATATGTACATGTTTTTATTATTATTTGAGGTCTGGACGTGCGGTTTCGTGAAAGGTGGAAGGATTGGAGGTAGGCCTTTGCTCAGGATTGGGACTGATTGGGTAAGAAAAAAAAAACTACATGAATTTTGCATAGGTAATTAAAATTGAATTATGACGCAAGTGAAACAGGGTCGCAAAGTTTGTATTGTAAACGCGATTCCTTGGCCGGATTGACATGATTTTTATTTTCTTTCACAATATTAATTGACTCTATAACGCTGCGATACTAAGGAGCTGAGCAGCGGGTGAATCCGCTGGGCATAGCTAGTCCTTACTAATATTATAAAAGCGAAAGTGAGTTTGTTTGTTTGTTACGTCTTCACGCTTAAATGGCTCTACCGATTTAAATGAATTTTGGTACAGAGATAGTTGGGACCCTGGAGACGGACATAGGCTATATTTAAAAAAAATGAGATATGAGGGAGAAAGAGGGAAGAAAAGGGAAAACTTAGCATTGATATTACAATAAATAAGGCGCTAGGGCAAAAAGTACAAGTAGCAGGTACCTGTAAATCAGGAAAGGAGAACTGTGTTACCCCGAATTTAACACGCGAGCGAAGCCGCGGGCAAAAGCTAGTAATATATAAATGAGAAAGTTGTTACAAAAGTCACAAGTGTACTTAATCCGAGTTTATTGTCATTAAACACCCTTAACGGGGTATAAATCCATTCCTGATGCCGAAAACCGAATAAAACTGTCATACCAGCGAAGCAAACCCAAGACTTAAGCAACAGTATCACTTAAGACTGCTAGACCGACAAGGGACTTATACCTCTATCTTTAAAATACAAAAATCTAAGATGAAGACTTTTCCAAGAGTGGTATCTATGTCTATTATACTATGCAATTACGTTGGGTAGTAATTCCTTTGCAACTTTGTCGACCACGAGCTCTCTATATTGATTCTAAAACATTCCTGAAGCTTACAGGGTTTTAAAACCAGTTTATCGAGACATTAATAGATCCATGCATTTTAATGTTGTCAACGAGTAGAACTCTCTAGAACTGAGGTACTGAGGTTCTAGTGTAGGCAGAAAGCGGGGGCGTAAATGGACTTGTGTTGAAATAATATTGAAACATTTTGTACAACATTTAATTTTGTTTCTATAAGAGGTTTTTTTGTGTATACCACAAGTAATTGCTTTAAATACCAAAACTCTGTTACTGTGGGCGTGGTTGTCTTAATATTTGTCAATCTGATGCAAGAAATATTTCGTCATACATACAGAAAGAAGAAAGAAAAAACATTTATTAGTCGCAAATTACGACAAGCAACAAAAAATATAAAAATAAACATTCAACATGCAAAGATTCACAAACATTAACAAATACATATATGGGACAAAATAAAAATAGCTTGCACGTAAAATTAGTTAGCACAACTAGTCACGCTGGATTTATTTGAAGTGTAATTTTCATATGAGAGTTAACTTACTACATTCATTATAACAGTTAAATAAACTAAAATAATTAAACAAACTATAAAAGTGGATACAAAAAACTCGTCCTCACAACGCCATCAGCTGGTAACGTGCCCAAGAGACTGGCCGCGATCCCATGTTGTATGGGCATACTTAGCCCTTAGCCAAGGTAACATTCAGCGCTTGGATCGTGGCAACTGTTAACTAAACGATTTAATCATCATCAAGTTCCTGCCCTTGTCCCATTCTATTTGGGGTCGACGCAACACGTTTTCTTCTTCCATTCTCCCCTATCAGACGTTTTCCTTCATATCATTCTTTATAAAATCCATCCATCTTTTTGTTGGCCTTCCTCTCGCTCTCCGTCCATCAACATTCAGATCCATCACTCTTTTAGTCACATGTGCCTCATCCCTCCTCATTACATTGTCCATACCAAGACAAACGACTCCCTTTAAATTTTACTGTAACTGGCGCAACTTTCAACTAAACGATTAAATAAGTCTTTAAAAAAGGCTATGAGCGTTCGGACCCGATGGCTCCAGAGTTTTCACCCCAAACGGCACAAAAATATAATTTCCACAAAGGTAATGAAATTGATATTTAAACGCAATAAAAAAAACAAGTTTCTCCTTAAAAGGAAAAAACGGTATCCTTTATTTTTGGGGTGGGAAATCATCAAATAACTTCCCCCGCTCAGGGCAGAGCGAGGGGGCATGTCAGACTTTTACTGACTAAAACTCCTGTTCCTTCTATTGCACTTTACATTCCGGAGCCGCGGTATCTCTTTCGAACAACCCGCAACCCCGGCAGGCGGAGGCTCTGGCAAGCCCCTCTGCTTTGCTGACATCTCTTTGAGGCGCGCGTGAAACACGAACGCGCCGTCGACACTATTAGTATTAAATTAAAAACAACTTGTTTTATATAGAATAACTAGCTTTTGCCCGCGGCTTCGCTCGCGTTAAATTCGGGGTAAGCAAAATTGTGAATCTAAACCATTCCCAAATCCCCTTGAACACACACAAAAAATTTCATCAAAATCGGTCCAGTCGTTTGAGAGAAGTTCAGTGACATACACACTCACAGAAGAATTATATATTTGAGATTAAGAGACACGGCCTGTGTCGTCAGTAGACGGACGGACGGTGAGCTAAAAAAAAAAAGTACCCTTATAGGACATCTCGGCAACGTTTGGTGGTATTGAGTTCAAATTATAAAATAAACCATATACTCAAGTTTGTAGTCCATTGCAGCTGTGAAAAAATCAACCACCTAAGTCTATGCAATCAAAAGATTGAATGAAAAGATCGATGGAATCCTCGCCGCGCGAGTCCGACTCGCACTTGACCGATTTTTGGTGTCAGCCTTTTTTTGTCGCCCATTCAGCTTCTGACTTGCTCTCCACTGTATATAAGCTTTATTATTGTAATTATGTGTTTTTATTAAAAACCGATTTCAAAAAAGGAGGAGGTTCTCAATTCGTCGGAATCTTTTATTAAGATTAACAATGTTTTATTTGGGGATCGATCCAAATGAAACATGTTGTTAAATATCAGCTTACAGGATCTATTATTTTTCAGTAAACTTCACCAGAAGTGACTATCGACTTTTTTATGATGAAACTAAATTAAGATATTATCGCTTACAATCCCACCTCTTCTTCCCAGATTAAGTAAAGCCGGGTACTAAACAATAGGCCCGAACTGTAGTTGACAGCCTCATTTAATATGTCTCGAGTACCTAATACATTTGACGTACTAGCTAACACGGTTTGTGTTCATGAAGTGAAGATAATGGAGAATTTGGTACAATAGGAACACGAAGAGCGTTACGTCCCGAAATGAAAATTTTTTGTTCTCATTTCATGTTGAATCGTGCTTTATAATGCTTCACGCTGTACCAGTTGGGTTGCGGGTTGTTCGAAAGAGATATCGTGGCCCCGGAACATGAAATGATTGTTGACATAACAGTCCCGCATGATGAGAACCTCGTGAAAGCCGAGAAAGATAAGCAAATCAAGTATATTGACTTGGCTCGCGAGGTTGTCGACATGTGGGATGTGGACTCAGCGATTATTGTGCCGATAGTCGTATCTGCCAATGGCTTAATTGCCAAGAGCCTCGACCAACACCTGAGGAGGCTCTCGTTAGGCAGCTGGATCAAGGGCTTGATACAGAAATCGGTACTCCTGGACACGGCTCGTATTGTTAGGAGGTTCCTTTCTCTGGAGCCCTGACCGCCGGTAGCTTGGACCCTGTTCCCGATACCGGTGGGCTACTATTTTTACATTTTTAAATGTTTTTTATTTTTTTGTTTTTAAGAAATATTTAAAAATTTAATTATATGTATAGAAAACAATAAATGGACGAGAATACTTACTACCTTAATACCTACTACCTCAATAGTAGGATTGACCAACCTTAGCCTAAGTTTATCGTAGATTGCTTTATAATTGTTGGCTGGTCAATAAAGGAATATAAAAATAATGCGCCAGAGGTTCAGTTGACTTTAGAAGCGTTTACTCAAAGATTTGTCAGGTAAGCATAAAAAACAGTAAGGAACACTACGCCAAAATGTTTGCTAGGAAAGGTTTTTTTTTCCGTCAGTGGCGAATACTCAAACCGAGAGTGCCAATATAAAAAAAAGGTTTTTTTTAGGGTGAAAAATTTTTTTCAGTAAAACTCAAAGTTATTTTCGAAGTTTAATTTTTTTTTTGAAGTCTGTTAGTATTTTTGAAATAGATAAAAAACAAGCTTTGGAAGTAGAATTGCGGACAAAAAAATACACCATGTATTGAACAAACAAACACATATACAATACAGTTGCACAGCAGATTTATTCAATATTTTCCCAACACATTCTCCCACTCTCCAAGGAAGGAAAATGTCACGCTCGGAGAAGGCGTGACGCGAATTAATGGGGAACGTGATTACGGCTGACGGATTACAGACATAGAAATAGGTTTAACGATTTTTGCGTTCTGATTGGTTCCGGGTGAAATAAGGTCATGACCAGATCTTGTGCCATTTTTTTGCGGATGGGAAATCTTCAAATAACTTTCCCCTCTCTGGGCGGCGCGGGGGGAGTGTCAGACTTGTACTGACTATAACCCACCCATGTTCCTACTATTGCGCTTTATGTTCCAGGGTCGCGGTATCTCTTTCGAACAACCCGCAACTCGGATCTTGTGCCTTGGGTATAGAAAAAAAAATTGGTTGTTTGTAAAGTAGGTTTACGATCGAGATGTTTACGTGATAACGTCTTATTGGTGATATAAGTTATCACCAGTAGTGACATCTAAAATGAAATTAAGTACTAATTCAAAGTTTTTTTTTCGAGCCAAGTAACAGATGGCGCTACCATCTTTATGAAATGTCGCTCGTGAGGTTTACAAGTTTCTGAACATGTCACCCGACTAAAACGATTTTAAAGACGTTATCACGTCAAAAACGGTTTATTTATTAAAAAGACTAGCTGCGACTGCGTACGCGTTAGTTTCGCGATTTACCTTGCCTTAAAGCCGTTCTATTCTAATGTTTGTTAAGTATGACTATTATCAAACGGTTGAGAATTATCGACATAGTGCATTATTGCTCAGCCCCCTAACTAATTACCATGATAATATTTAGTATATGCCCTTTTCCATGTTGATATCTTTAATACGATTCGATAAGTCATTTATTCATGACAAGGTCGCAAACAGAGTTATTTTTACATTTAAATATAAGAATTTATTAAATAAAGTTCCGCAATAACGATAAGAATTTAACGGGAAAATAATATTTTGGGCATGTTTGGGTAAGTGCATTAGTGCCCTGTAGGTGCAACTTCCCTAACACAACAAAAGATAGCAAATACACAATCATGGATTTTGTTAAAATTGCTAAGAAAAAATCATCGACACTTACACGCTCGCACCCATACGTACACACACACACATTCCACACAAGAGCATGTTTAAATTTAATTTTAAGTGATTTTTTCTTTTTGTAACTTAAACTGTTAGTTCCGTTGCGGATTGTTCGTAAGAGATACCGCGGCCCCGGAACGTAAAGGGCAATAGAAGGAACATGGGTGGGTTTTAGTCAGTAAAAGTCTGACACTCCCCCCCGCTCCGCCCACAGTGGGGGAAGTTATTTGATGGTATCCCAGCCCAAAAAAAATCAGTTAGTTCCAAAAACGGGTGAAGACACTGACTTCTGTAACACAGGTCTCACCTAGCTCAGGAGTCGAGCTTCTTATGATAATGTAACATCTCTTTATGACAATATTTTTATTATTATGTCCTTTATTCAATTCGCATCTTAAAATTACATTTTTAAATATTTCTTAAAAAATAAATAAAAAAAAAACATTTAAAAATATAAAAATAGATTTCCGCCGGTAACGGGAGCAGGGTCCAAGCTACCGGTGGTTAGGGCTCCAGAGAAAGGAACCTCCTCACAATGCGGGCCGTATCGAGGAGTACTGCTTTCTGAATCAGGCCCTTGATCCAACCACCTAAGGAGAGCTTCGACAGATGTTCTTCGAGGCTCTTGGCAATTAAGCCATTGGCCGTTACGACAATCGGCACAATGATAGCCGAGTTCACATTCCACATGTCAACAACCTCGTGTGCCAAGTCAAGGTATTTTAGTTGTTTTTCTTTCTCAGCTTTCACGAGGTTCTCGTCATGTGGGATGGTAACATCGATTATCATTACGCGGCGCGCTGATCGGTCTATCACCACTATGTCAGGTTTATTGGCGACAATAGTCCTGTCAGTAATGATAGACCGATCCCAGTACTATTATTATTATTATCGACATTGGCGTCGATTCTGTTATCACAAACTAAACTAACACTACTCTAAGTATCACTTAAATTTAGTTTATTCCTGTCAAACAACGTTTTCTTTTCTGATTTGATTAAAGTGTCACAAATTATCCATTTATAGTTTGACAGCACTTTTGATAGTTGAGTTACTCAATTTAGAGAAAATGCCAATCTCGCTGTTCTGAAATTGACGTTTTTCACCAAAAACAGTGGTTGTCAAGCTAAATCGGACTATCTTTAATCAAAACTAAAATGGTGTGGAACAAAATAAAATGTGATAAGGTCTGTCATTTTATATAATAATATTAGTTATATATAATATTAGTTTGGTTCATCCTTACATACTTATCCTTACTTATTATTATTTTTTATTAAAATAATTATAAAAGCGAAAGTGAGTTTGTTTGTTTGTTTGTTACCTCTTCACGCTGTAATGGCTAAACCGATTTTGATGAATTTTGGTACAGAGATAGTTGGGAACCAGGAGACGGACATAGGCTATTATTTTTTTTAAAAAGACTGGGATAACTTAGCGTTGCTATTACAAATCAATAAGGCGCTACCGAATTTAACGCGAGCGAAGCCGCGGGCAAAAGCTAGTATCCTTATAAAAGCGAAAGTGAGTTTGTTTGTTGATTTGTTCCGTCTTCACGCCTAAATGGCCAAACCGATTTTGATAAATTTTGGTACAGAGATAGTTGGGACCCTGGAGATGGACATAGGATAAGAAATAATAGGGAAAAAGAGGGAAAAAAGGGGAGAGATTAAATATTTTTTGTTCGATCGTAACGCGGGTTAAAGTTAGCATTAGCCCAAAGTAACGATGCCACGCGGACGAATTCGCGGGCGGAAGCTTTAGAAAATTTAGACCATTTATCTATTAAACCATAATACGACACGGTTGGTGCAGTGGCTAAGCGTTTGACTGCTGCGCTACGTGTCGCGGGTTCGATCCCCGCATGGAACAAGTATTTGTATGACCTACAGGTAGTCGTCGTTTGTGTATGTAAGTTGAAATGTTTGTTAACGCACCCATGATACAAGAGAAAAATGCCTAATGTGGGAAAAAGTAAAAAAAATTTTTTTTTTTATTTGGACAATTTGAATTTCTTATCTAATCCTTACTAATATTATAAAAGCGAAAGTGAGTTTGTTACGTCTTTACGCCTAAATGGCAAAACCGATTTTGATGAATTTTGGTACAGAGATAGTTGGGACCCTGGAGACGAACATAGGCTATTTTTTTAAAGTGAGAAATGTAGGAGAAAGAGGGGAACCGTTACCCCGAATTTAAGGCGAGCGAAGCCGCGGGCATACACACCATACCTGTTCTAAAATGTCAAGCGATCAGAATCATATTCTAAACCGCAGTAAAATATTCTAACGCTTTTCCATGTCGGCCTCGCAGTGCGGCATTGCTGTGTTGATTGGAACTGAATATTTCAGCTTAAGGGAAAGCGCCACGGTTGTCCCTGAAATGTAAACTTACTTACGATTTTGTAGGTCAGTGTAAAGTTTTATGTTGATTAAAATGTGATTTTCGATTGAGGCATGTATTTTGACTATTTCGTGAAAAGTCTTTTATATTAGATTTTAATGATTATAACTCGTAGTCAACTGCCTAGCCTTTTCCCAAATATGTTGGGATGGGCTTCCAGTCTTACCGGATTCAGCTGACTACCAGAATTTTACATGAAGCGACTGCCTATCTGACCTCCGCAACCTAGTAAATAACTGGGAAATACGATACTCTTTGGAAGGACTAGTTGTCAGACTTGCACTACCCGTATTGACGGTCAAAAATCTTCAAATGACAGCCGGGACCAACGACTTAACGTGTTTTCCTAGGCACTGAGGAAACTCGGTATCAAATCGGTGGTCAACCATCCACGTACCAACCTAAGGAAGCACGGCTTAGTCTCAAGATCGACTCGAGCGGCAGTAATTATTAAGCCACGAACTCCTTATTTATGCTCATCTTAGCAAAGCTTCTTATAAATGATTATGACTCAATGAAGCCATATTTCTAACGGTCGCGAATTATAATTTAAAAATTTAAATATCGCGGGCTACCCCTACGCTTGCAGTTTAATTAATTTTACCGGTACAGCTAGCTGTAGCTGCAAACTTTTTTTTTTTTTTTATAAATATCTTGGGACAACTCACACACGGCTAGCTGATCCCAAGCTAAGCAGAGCTTGTGTTATGGTAACCAGACAACTGATATACATACTTATATAATTTATAAATACATACATAATATAGATAAATCACACCCAGACACAGAACAAACAATCATGCTCATCACACAAAGTTTGTCCTGGGTGGGAATCGAACCCACGACCTCCGGCTCAGCAGTCAGGGCCACTAACCACTAGACCAACAGGCCCGTCAAACTCGATGTTGTTAGTGCAAGATAGAAAGCAGCTTGATGTCTTGTTGATTATTTATTCCGTGTTGACTAGTAATTGATTGGTGTTGGTACCGACTCCAATTTGTCTTTTGTTTTTCCTGGTCTGATTGGATTAAATTTGTACCATCGTGAATGGTAAAGCGATTGGCGAGGTGATCGTATTACACGATTGAATGAAAGGTATATTTTGAACTAGCTAACAAACAAAGTCAAAGTTATTTATTTGTGAAACATAGGTACATGGTTTATGGTATAAAGAATTTAGTAAAACAACAAATACTTTAGATTCATCCTACTTTATAATATTATAAATGCGAATGTTTGTGAGGATGGATGGATGCTAGCTGGCGCTTGCGGCTTCGCCCGTATGATATCGAAAAAAAAATCCTATGTGTTATTCCAGACACATCTACCTCTGTGCCAAATTTCATCAAGATCCGTTCAGCCGTTTTGACGTGAAAGAGTAACAAACATCCATACATCCATCTATCCTCACAAACATTGGCATTTATAATACTAGTAAGATAGTACACCCACATTTCGCCAGTTCTGTTAAGGGGGTCTAAAATGGCCGCTTTAGAAGAATCATCCTTACTAATATTATAAAAGCGAAAGTGAGTTTGTTTGTTTGTTACCTCTTCACGCTTTAAGGCTAAACCGATTTTGATGAATTTTGGTACAGAGATAGTTGGGACCTTAGAGACGGACATGGGCAAACTTTTGTTTAAAAAAAGTGGGATGTGAGGGAGAAAGAGGGAAGAAAAGGCAAAACTTAGCGTTGCTATTACAAATCAATAAGGCGTAAGGGGAACTGTGTTACCCCGAATTTAACGCGAGCGAAGCCGCGGGCAAAAGCTAGTAATTCATATTATTATCTTACTAGCTTCCGCCCGCGACTTCGTCCGCGTGGCATAGTTACTTTGGGTTAACGCTAACTTTAACCCACGTGATGATCGAAACAAATGATCTTTCTCTCCCCTTTTCTTCCCTCTTTCTCCCCCTTTTCTCACTGTTGGCGGACATAGGCTAAAATAATTAGCCTATATCTCTCTCCAGGGTCCCAACTATCTCTGTATCAAAATCGGTTTGGCCATTTAGGCGTGAAGACGTAACAAATAAACAAACAAACTCACTTCCGTTTTAATAATATTAGTAAGGATATAGTAACGAAAACTGACAAGCGCGGCTACTAACTATAAAAGATAGTATTTAGAAGCAATTTTAATGCCACATTGTCACAGCAGTATTAACTGTACCAAAAATCAATTTGTTCACTTTCTATGAAGGCGGTATTCTACCGAAAAAAATGTAATAAAGAACGCGTTATACGGGAGACTTAGTCAAAGAGAGCCTTATTAATGTTTATTCAGTATTTTATCTTCATTTAGCAGAGCTTATGTGGAAATATCCTTACTAATATTATAAAAGCGAAAGTGAGTTTCTTTGTTACGTCTTCACGCCTAAATGGCTTAACCGATTTTGATGAATTTTGGTACAGAGATAGTTGGGACCCTGGAGACGGACATTAACTATTTTGTTTAAAAAAATATTGAGAGATGAGGGAGAAAGAGGGAAGAAAAGGGAAAACTTAGCTTTGCTATTACAATAAATAAGGCGCAAGGGCAAAAACTACAGGTAGCAGGTATCTGCAAATCAGGAAAAGGGAACTGTGTTACCCCGAATTTAACGCGAGCGAAGCCGCAGACTAGAAAGAAAGAAAGAAAGAAAGCTAGTTTTTCAATATTTTGAACTTTAAATGTCAGCTCAGTCAAAAACCGGGAAACGAGTAAAATTTTTGTTCTAAGACTTGGTTACATAGCTATTGGTGAAGCTAATTTATTAAATATAATAAGCCAGCGCAGGCGTGTTTATTTCCCAACATACATTTCACACATAAAACTATTCGGTCCCCGCTAAACCATTAAGCCTGACAGCACAAACAAAGCCGACATTTCAAAACAGAAATCAAAATTCAATTGAAGCTCACATCTCTACGTGAAAGTGCTTTTTAGAAGCCACACAGCATTACAATAAGCGGTTTACAGTCACAATATCAAGTGTGCACAAACTAAGCTTATCGCGTCCTCACAGCAAACACTTTCGCTCAACATAACAATTTGCATTCAACGATGGAAAAGCTGATTCAATTTACATATTTTTTATGCGAAACAAGGTGCAAAAAGGTAAAGCGAACCAATTATCGGTTCTCGGTAACGCATATGAAAAACTAAACGTGAATTTTGTGCAGGTTGGCAATTGCTATTTCCATACTTTATTTTTTGTACTCTCTTTAGTAATTTTTTTTTAAATAGTAGTTTAATCAAATATTTATACAACCTTTGTTCTGAATAGTAATTACAGTACTGATTCCAACTTCTGTTAATGTTGGCAACATGTGTTGATGGAGTTTCTTGCCGGTTTTTCTTCATAGGAAACGTCCAATTCTTAACCGTGCACCTTTTCTCGACGTTTTATAAGTGCTCTTTTTTTTGCGGATGGGAAATCTTCAAATCACTTCCCCCGCTCTGGGCGGAGCGGGAGGGAGTGTCAGACTTGTACTGACTAAAACCCACCCATGTTCCTTCTGTTCCCCTTTACGTTCCGGGGCAGCGGTATCTCTTTCGAACAACCCGCAACCCCGGCAGGCGGAGGGCTTTATAAGTGCTCCTGTAGGCCTATCTGCATTAAAAAAAACTTATAACTTTTTGATTGACCTTATTTCTTTATTTAATGCCCAATTTACAAACAGTCACACGCTAGGATTATCACTAGTGAGTACATGACCCTGTTAGGGCGCAGCAAAATGTCTTAAAACTAAAAAAAATATATTGCATTGAGTATCTAATATCACGTATGTTAGGAACTTTCACAATAATATTATATTAATTAAACTTATATTTAGCCATAAACAACATAAACAATATTCATTAAACTTATATCTAACCTTAAACATTTAAGACATAATAGGTTATTTTCGTCTGAGAAAAATTAGATACCTTTTTGTAACATATTTTTATGATAAATGATGTTTATTTTGCAAGTAAGTTTTCACAAACACTTTTACAGGTCTTTTTAAAAAAAACTAGATGAGGCCGGTGTTTCGTACCCGACTACTCTGACAAAAATCTTTGTCAACTTACATGAGGACTTTTCAGATTAGTGTCTAAAATGGTCTTTTTAAGAAAGCACCACACAGAATAGATGTTTGACTTATGCAGCACTAAAATGTAATGAGAGAGACCGTTAAAAGCTAATTATAGATGGTGTAACCATAGCTAAGTATCAATGATATCGACGGGCCTGTTGGTCTAGTGGTTAGTGGCCCTGACTGCTGAGCCGGAGGTCGTGGGTTCGATTCCCACCCAGGACAAACTTTGTGTAATGAGTATGATTGTTTGTTCTGTGTCTGGGTGTGATTTATCTATAATATGTATGTATTTATAAATTATATAAGTATGTATATCAGTTGTCTGGTTACCATAACACAAGCTCTGCTTAGCTTGGGATCAGATAGCCGTGTGTGAGTTGTCCCAAGATATTTATTTATTTATTAATGTTACCAATAAGAGCAAAGTATTTTGAGACATAAAATGGCATTACCAGATTATCAACCAATAACGATGCTTCGAAGCAGCTATGCTAGCGCCATTCGTTTCTAACTGATTCAAGTTTATATTACTCGTTTTTAACTAAAGAAAACTCAATTAAGTTGCCTTTCATAAACAAAATGGTTAAATTACGTTTCATTCGTTAGAAACACGTTCCATTTGGATTTTAAATAACATTTTAACAAATATCCACTGCAAATCATAAATTTAATACTACCTAATTTATCAAGCTAATTATAGATGGTGTGACCATAGCTAAGTATCAATGTTACCAATAAGGGCAAAGTATTTTTAGACATAAAATGACATTACCAGATTATCAACCAATAACGATGCTTCGAAGCAGCTATGCTAGCGCCATTCGTTTCTAACTGATTCAAGTTTATATTACTCGTGTTTAACTAAAAAAAACTCAATTAAGTTGCCATTCATAAACGAAATGGTTAAATTACGTTTCATTCGTTAGAAACACTGTTTCATTTGGATTTTAAATAACATTTGACAAATATCCACTGCAAATAATAAATTTAATACTACCTAATTTATCAATAAAATACCAATTAATATTGCCATTTAAAAGTTTCAATTAGCTGTAATTGTGAACAAAGTTGTCTATAGGACGTTCTAACCCTAGTATCCGCCCGCGACTTCGTCCGCGTGGCGCGTGATGATGAAAAAAATATATCTTTCTTTCCTTTTCTCACCTTTTTTTAGCCTATGTCCGTCTCTGGGGTCCCAACTATCCCAACTATCTCAATTGTACCAAAATTCATCAAAATCGGTTTGGCCATTTAGGCGTGAAGACGTAACAAACAAACTCACTTTCGCTTTTATAGTAATAACTATAAAAGCGAAAGTGAGTTTAAGTAAGGATATATATACAAATAGTAAGGATTTGACGGTACAGTTGCCGCAGTGGCTGAGCAATCGTCTGCTGCGCTGCGTATGCGCGGATTCGATCCCCGTACGGAACAAATATGTGTAAGTCCTACAGACAGTTGTTCCGGGCCTGGCTGTTTGTGTGTGTGAATTTAAATGTTTGTAAACGCACCCATGATAAAGGAGATATTCCTAGTGTAGAGCAACATTTTTTTTTAATTCTTTTTATTCAACATTACACAACAATGTTAATTTGAGTTACCTACCCATTTCTCTACCTTTATGAGTTTCCATCTCTCATTACCGTGATCGCAATTTAATTTCACATTCAAATTGACTCAAAGGCACTTAATAAAACGCTGTTATAACCATTAATTACCTCATCTAACAAATTGTTAATGGCGCTGTTGGGCTTGCCAGCGCAAAATACTAATCACCCACCCGTAAAAATGTGTTGCCAATTTAATAATTGCGCCATCTTTTTTGGGGCACGACAAAAGCTTCTACCTTAATTAAAACTAGTGCCTTAAAACTAATGATATAGTTGTTATTCTAGAAAATAAATCTGTTTGGTTATATTTCAATTGCCTAGATACTTTGTTTTTGCTTTCTAAATATTATAGTCTTGTTTTCAAGTGTAAATCTATCTATATACATGTATTTAATAAAAACTAGCTGCACCCGGCATGCGTTGCAATGCAATTTGTCTACCTACCTTCCCTACTTACCCTACCTAAACCCCTACCTACCCTCCATTATTTTTCATAAGAACCCTCTTCTAACATTAACCAACACAACAAAAAAAGAGTTAGCGAAATCGGTTCAGCTGTTCTCGAGATTTGCGCTTAGCTTAGCTTCTCGAGATTCATTGTTTATCATAGAAGATGCTGTAAGTTGGTTTGTGTGTCTTGAACTGAAGGAATCTTGATGAAATTTGGCACAGAATTAAACTATAGTCTGAAATAACACATAGGTTACTTTTTTTACGATCATCACGCGGTCAAAGCCGCGGGCGCCAGCTATTATTTTATATAATATTTACATGTCTCGTGTTTTAGTTGCCAAACTCTTCCGAAACGGCTTGACCGATTTTTATAAAATTTTAAATGAATATTCGGTAGGTCTGAGAGTCGGTCGTAGTCTATTCATATCCCTAAGTGATAAGGGTACCTGAGCAGCGGGTAAAAATCCTGTGCTACAGTTTTAGTTGCCATACTCTTTCAAAACGGCTAGACCGATTTTTATGAAATGTTATGTATTTAAGCGGTAGGTCTGAGAATCAATCGTAATCTTTTGTTCATGCCCCTAAGTGATAGGGGTGTGGGGTTTGAGTGGGGGGAAACGCTGGGCATAGCTAGTTTTCATATAAATATTGGAGAACAAACAAAATATGTAAGGCTAGAGACTTATATTAAAAATACTTCATAAGAAACTCCTATAAGTGAGTGATTTATTATTCCACGATGTTGTTTATTCTTCCTAATCTAAATATTTGTTACAATACGCCATTTTCACGGTAAGTAGAGCCTAATCGTTATAACAACAAACAGGGCTTGAGATATTACTTCACAAGAAGATGCCTATTACCGTTTTATAATGCCTAATATGATGCAAATTGTTCTCAACTTCCTCTCCGTAATAATTACTGAGCATTTCATGAATAATTTTGCTTACTTGATTGTTTTTATTTATACATCCTACTTTAAGATTATAAATGCGAATTTTTGTAAGGAAAAGTGGATGTATGGATGTTTGTAACTCTTTCAAGTCAAAACGGCTGAGATCAGATCACGGATCTGATGAAATTTGGCACAGAGGTAGATTATGGTCTGGAATAACACATAGGATACTTTTTTTTTCTATATCACGCTGGCCAAGTCGCGGGCGCCAACTAGTAATTTGTAAATGGTGATTAAGCTTTCGTCATCATCTAGTTTAGCCTAGTCTAGGAGTATTTTTAACTATGTTGGAATCGACTTCCAATCAAATCGGGTGCAGCTAAATACCGTGTGTTGTGTGACTGTTGGAATTCTAACCTATGAAGGACAGCCAGGACCAAACGCTCTGAATCATGACAACTCCAGCTTTTTACTGTGTTAGTACTCTAAAAACTTTGTTATTATAAATACTGTGTCCTCCTTTACTATAAAGACTGTCCTCCTTTACTATAAAAACTGTCCTCCTTTACTATAAGGACTGTGTCCTCCTTAACTATAAAGACTGTGTCCTCCTTTACTATAAAGACTGTGTCCTCCTTTACTATAATGACTGTTACCTTCGCTACTATAAATACTGTTACCTTCCCTACTATAAATACTGTTTCCTTCATTATTAAGACTGTTTCTTATTCCGTACGTTAGAACATAATCCTCCATGAATAAAATGAAGAATTGCTCGTGAAACCTGCTCGATATTTTTATTGGTCAAACTGCGTTTCACAGGAGGCGAGGAAACATTATTACACCAACATAATTAAGCTATATCTGTAAAATCTGTCAATAATCATGATATCTATAAAAATATAGAGGATATCCAAAACAGTGTAATAAACAAAATTACAAGCCACAATCCAGTTCAGTATATCTAGCACGATCACGGCCTTGCATGAATTCGTCTTTTAATTAGCTGAGGAGCTAATTAATGAGCCATGTTGATAATGAGCTCGAAAACATAACAATGCTGAAATGTGGTACAACCTTTGTGTTGTTCATGCAGATATGTGAAAATATTGTTTACTAGAAACTACTACTGCAGGTAAGTACTTTAACAAAAATAAAACTTATTTTTGTATGTGTCTGTTTGTTCTAGCTCATCTCTAAAACAGCTTGACTGATTTGAGTATACACGAACAACTACTGGCTGATAGCTGTTATTATAAGGAATAACGTAAGCTACTTCAGAAAAATAATTAGGTGTCCATACAATTTTTTTAACAAAATCCCTCTCTCAACTGAAATAGAGGCTAATATCGAGCGCAACAGCTAGTTAATCCTAAACGAAAACTACCTCCAAGCCCACCACATACACCTCTAAAACCGTTCATTGGTTTAATGCACTAGTAATTGATTGGCAAACAAACCGGGCCAGCAAGTCTACCGCTCATAACGCCATGACGGCGTACCAACCCCGATTTATGTACGGAATAAATCAACCAAGATCAGATAGGTTCCATTACGGTAGTGCAACATGATTTATTTCAGCCATTTTTAATTTTTAAAGACTGCTTTTCATGAGTTATGGAATCGATTGTAATTTATAGCTACTAGGTAATACGAAAGAAAATTCTGTGTAGGTAATATTTCCAGTGATTCATCACTATCAACTTTGTAATGGTTACATTGTAATGGTAACATTGTAATGGTCACATTGTAATGGTCACTTTGTAATGGTATAAATACAAATAGTTTTATTTGTTGAACGTAGGTGGGTTAGGTACACATATTGTTAATTTTAATGAACGCTATGTCTAGCCCTGATCGGCGTACAAATATTTTTGGTACAAACATGCTGTTTTTAACAAATTATTAAATTGTATAAAATCAGGAAATAATTATAAACAAGAAAAACAACTTAATATTATAATCACATTTTAATAGTTCTAATTCAAAATATCAACACAAAAAAAGTGAACATTTAAAAAAGTATAAAAAATAACAAATTCTAATGTCAGTTTTAAAAAGTAGTCAAAGTTTGTCAGTTAGGTATTCGTTCACCGTATAATATGCTTTTTCATATAGTATTTACAGGAAGGCCTTTTTGAAATCGTAAATGTTTTTAATTTCTGTAATTTGCCTAGGGATCTTATTATAGATCCTAGATGCCATTCCTAAAAAGCTTTTTGCTGGTCACATTATAATGGTACATTGTAATGGTCACACTGTAATGGTCACATTGTAATGGTCACATTGTATGATAAACCATATAAAATTTGTAAATGTTAATTTTTAAGTAATAGTTCGTAAGTTAGTTTTTTATATTATTGTATTTTTTTAGAATATCAGTGTTTTGGTTACACTGTTAACTTGTATTCTTTTAAGTCAATAAATATGATAATTGTAATGGTCACATTGTAATGGTCACATTGTATTTTCGCCTGTAACTAATAGCACCTATACCAAATTTTGTCAGTTATATTCAGGCCACATGTAATAGAGAACGAACATGTTTACACAAATCCAACTCTGTGACTTTTTCTCTTGTGGCTGTTTTTCTTTTCTCGATTATGATGGTGATACCATAGAGAAAATTGTACAGTTTAGTAAATCACACCCTGTAGATATGTCCATCCATTCCTGGTACACACATAATTGATTTATTGCTTATTTCCATACGACGCTTATAAAAACACATTCAAATATTAATGAGCGATAGACGGGATAAGACAAAGAAAATCGAACACTTGTTACATTTTGGTCCAAATCGCCAATAATCAAAATCATAAATATTCGGGATCAAATTTTTTGTATGAAAATATTTCCAGTGTCCGCTTTACAAGTCTTTTAAATCTCTTTGCGCTAAACTATCAAAAGCAATCAAAAGTTTTAAACGATTGAAGAAGTTTAGAAGGACGTACTTGGTAACATAGGTAGGCATAGTACCTGTATTTATACTCTCAAATAGATCAGTCACCCTACTTCGACCCGAGGCTCCCCTTGAAAATTGATGGTGTTACAAACTTTATACATTATCTATTTACGCATTAATTACTGCCCCTAGATACCTTTACTTTACAAGTAAGTACATGTTAAGACATTTAGTTACAGTTTTAGTTAGTAGTTTTTTCCCGACTGCCAAAAGGAGTACGTAGCGGAGCGTTTTGTATGTACGTCTAATTCTTTGGCACGTTCCACAGCCTACACCGTTTAACGGTATTCGACATATGAGGTGTCTTTGAATTCGGCTCAGTTGAGGGGATGCCATAGAGTAACACCAAAGAAAAAAAGAATCCGACTGCCTAAAAACGACTGGATCAAGTATTCCCAACTAGCTTTAATGGAGAAACACTGTCCCCAAGTTACACGTGAAAACCTAGTTTGGGAGCCAGGGGACATATCCGTTCACAATGTCTGTACAATAAATATGAGATGTCTATAACAATGTTCACTGTACCGAAATAAAGAATTAATTTAGTTAAAAAAATATATTAATATTAAAAAAGCTGGCGCCCCCCGCGGTTTGGCCGCGTGATATCGAAAAAAAAAGTATCCAATGTTATTCCAGACCACAATCTACCTCTGTGCCAAATTTCATCAAGATCCGTTCAGCCGTTTTGACGTGAAAGAGTTACAAAAATCCATACATCCTCACAAACATTCGCATTTATAATATTAGTTGGATTTATAATATTAGTAGGAAGTAAGATAATGGGTCCAGATTTTATTTGTTTTCTTTAACATACAAATATAACATTACACCTAATCCCCGGAAGGATAGGGCACGCCACAATAGTGGCGGTAAGTCCCCTCTTTGAGGAGTGGTTGGAGAGGCGTCATGGCGTCCTCACCTACCGCCTGACGCAGGTCCTCACCCGACACGGAAGTTTCGGGAGGTTCCTGCACATCATCGGGCGGGAGGAAACGCCCGGGTGTCGCGCGTGCCCTCGTGGAGGCGATCGGCAGCGGCGATCTCTCGCGTCCGGCCCTGGTTCAGTCCATGGTCCGGGGCGAGAGGGAATGGGAAGCGGTCACCACCTTCTGCGAAGCAGTAATGCTAGCAAAGGAGGTGGACCAACCCAGCCGCCGCGGGAGACGCCCCGGGCGCCGGGCGCCGCGAGACGACTCCCGGCCACCGTAGATGCGGGCCTGTGGACGGTGAGCAATAGGTAGCTCACCGTCCGTCCGTCTATTGACGACAGGCCGTGTCGACGGCGCGTTCGTGTTTCACGCGTGCCTCAAAGAGAGTCAGCAAAGCAGAGGGGCTTGCCAGGGCCTCCGCCTGCCGGGGTTGCGGGTTGTTCGAAAGAGATACCGCGGCCCCGGAACGTAAAGGGCAATAGAAGGAACATGGGTGGGTTTTAGTCAGTAAAAGTCTCACACGCCCCCCCGCTCCTCCCAGAGCGGGAGAAGTTATTTGATGATTTCCCACCCCAAAAATAAAAACCCCGAAAGGATAGGTAGGAGTGTCCTTATGTACACCCACTTTCGACATTTAGATATGTTTAAGTTAAGCATAAAGAACTTAAACAGAAATGTTATTTCTAATTAAATTAATAACAGGCGTGTTATCTTTTTGTTATATTTATTTTTGATATGCATTTTTACGAATGCCACTCATATTTTTGTTGTGCATGTGGTGTTAATCTTTAATTAATTGTTGCACTTGTAAATGTTTATTTTTGTTATTAACTAAGAAATGTATATGTGTAAACAATTGTTGATTAACCTAAATAAATAAATAAATAAATATTTAGGGGTTTCTTAAATATTAATGTTCATATGTCTATCTGTCGTTTCGTCCACAAATTTATGTTCCTAAAAACCACTTATCCGAATAACACGGTTTTGGTTTTAATTTACAGTATGTTGTCTCGGAAGATCTTGACATGTAAATCTACGCAAGCAGAACTGGAGCTCAACTTCTTATCTTCCGAATAAAATGTGATTAATAACAAGATACATAATGTCTTATTTGGGCATCATGAGCTATGATTAATTACCGTAATCTGCTCTTCACTACAAAATCATTATTTTAGGCCGATCTGAATTATTTTTAAGATTTTGACTAGATTTTCTATAAACTTAATTTATTAGGCCTTAAAAACATGGGGCGGGTCGTAAGATTATTAATTACGCGCTTTACCCCACGTGATGATCGAAAAAATATATGTATCCTATGTGTTACTCCAGACTATAATCTACCTCCGTGCCAAATTTCATCAAGATCCGTTCAGTCGTTTTGACGTGAAAGAGCAACAAACACCCATACATCCATCCTCACAAACATTCGCATTCATAATATTAAAAAAAAATACAATAGGATTAAGAAAAACATTTTCGTTCACAATTTTTTCAGTCACAATTAGCAAAAACAAATGAAAAAGCGAGTTCCATATTCCAATTAAAGTTCCAGTTAAGATTGATCTTTGTTACAAAGGTTATTCACCCCTCTCATGTCATTCACCTTTGTCTTGATATCAGTAGGGCTGCCTCGCCATTGGATAAGGTTAATCCGTCTCCATTTCTTCAGCTGACCCTACTCACGAGGTTTCATTGACAAGATTGTACCAAAGACTATCGCTGATAGTAGATCTTCTAACCGTCAAATTGAGATTGGACTGATAAAGCTTCTATTATCAAAATCTACGTTGTTTTTCATTAAATTAATGGTAATATGTTGTGTTGGTTGATATTTAAAAGCTTAAAAAGGTTCGATTTTAGTATTTACTTAAATCGGGTACACATTACATCACCTCATTTTACTTAAAAGAAGTTTTTTGCCAAAATAAGTTTTTTTTGTTTTTTGATAGTATGCTACGCTGAGACCATTTTTTTTATTTATTCCTTTTTACATAAAAAAAAAACAAAAAAAATATTAAAAAAAACCTATTTTATTATAGTTATAATATTCTTTCTTGTAGCGATAGTAGCTAGAAGTACTTGCATTATAGACTAACCCACTATAACATCACAGAGGTACACCTAATAATACACCCACATATCGCCATTTATGGTTAACTTGCTTCCGCCCGCGACTTCGTCCGCCGGGCATAGTTACTTTGGGCTAACGCTAACTTTAAGCGCGTGATGATCGAAAAGAAAATATCTTTCTCTCCCCTTTTCTCATTTTTTTTTATTGCATATGTCCGTCTCCTCTGTGCTAAAGTCGGTTTTGCCGCTTAGGCGTGAAGACGTAACAAACAAACTCACTTTCGCTTTTATAATATTAGTAAGGATTCCCGTGTAATGAAGGCCAGCCATCAACAGGGCACAAATCTAGACTTCGTGGCTAAAAAAAAACTTGATGGAAAGATTTATGGTTTTCACAAATTGAAGTAAGTACGTACTCCAATTAGTCGGATTCTAAATATGTAGTTCATCATCTGCCTAGCGTTTTCCTAACTATGTTGCGGTCGGCTTCCAGTCTTCCCAGATGCAGCTGAATACCAGTATTTTACATGGAACGACTGCCTATCTGACCTCCACAACCCAGTTAATACTGGGTAATACGAGACCCCTAGGCAAGACTGGTTGTCAGACTTTCGGTACACTGACTACCTGTAACGACTGTCAAAGATCTACAAATGACAACCTGGACCAACAACTTAACGTGCTTTCCGAGGCACGGAGGAAACTCGGTATATGTAGCAGGTGGTCACCCATCCACAGACCAACCTAGGCTAGCGCGACCTACTCGAACGGCTACTAATATTTGACCACGAGCTCTTCTATACATATAGTTAATTTATATCACTACATAGTATAAAACAAAGTCGCTGTCTGTCTGTTGCTATGTTGTATGTATGCTTAAATCTTTTAAACGGATGTTGATGCAGTTTTTTTTAATATAGAGATTTTTTTTGTAGAGTGATTCAAGAGGAAGGTTTATATGTATAATACTTCACGCTATGACTCTTAGGAGGTGAGCAGCGGGTGAAACCGCTGGGTGGGTCGCTAGTGATATAATAAGTAGTTACCTAACATTATAAGTAAAATAAAAATAGAATAAATACTATACCTTATGTTTTCCAATCCTTATAATATTTTAATCTAGGTGAAAGGAAAGAATCTCATCTACGTTATGTACTAAAGCGGATTATTCCGAGACGCAGCACCGCATGAGCGCCATATTCATGCGTTATGAGATTGGATACTAACTTGCATGATATTACCTGAGATTGCTGACGTCTTAGTACTTGCGTCGGTCGAGGAATCTTCGCCTATAGTGAACATCACAGAGAATCCTAAACTTAATCAAACTTCCTATTAACAATCACGTGTGGTTTATCACCCGGCTACCGAGAAGCTTGTGGAACAATAACAGCTGGTTGGGTGGTTCGTTAGGTTTAACCGTGATTACAAGCCATGGATGGCTGACCATAAATTACATTCTAAAGTTGCACCGTGCCTCGGAAAGCACGCTACGCCGTTAGTCGCAGTCATTTGTAGATTTTTGACAGTCGGAAGGAAGAAGTAGGAAGTCAGTGACCCAAAAAGTCGGACAACCAAGTCTGTTTGACAACCAACAACCTTAAAAGATGAAGAGGGATCTCGGTATATGATATTGTTGAGCCAAAAGCTCCTCATTTATTCCACTCAATCATGGTATTAAAATCCTTTCTTTTTAAACATTGTTTTTTTTTAAACTTTACTGCTCAAGGCGTAATAACACCTATTCACAGCCTCTCTATGTCTTGTGACTGTTTTTGTAAAATAGACAATATTTTATCTACAATAAGAAATCAATCGCTTTTCAGTAATCAGTGTAGCAGAAAGAAACTTTGAGTAGACACGACATGCTATATTCCCACACAGTTCATTGCCCCGGCTCACTGTAATTTTGTTGTTGAGAAACATTCCTAAATTCGCCCACGGCCCAGACTGGAATAATTATCGAAAAACCGTTGAAGTTATTATATTAAAAGTACTGCTTACTTATGCTTTAACGAATAAACAATCTTTAAAAAGACTACATAAACTGCCTAGCGTTGTAACTAATTTGAAGTCGGCTTCCAATCTTACCGGATGCAACTTGACTTTGACGACACGGTTGGCGCAGTGGCTGAGCGATCGGCTGCCTCGCTGCGTGTCGCAGGTTCGATCCCCGCACGGAACAAATATTTGCATGGCCTACAGATAGTTGTTCCGGGTCTGGCTGTTTGTGTATGTGAGTTTAAATGTTTGTAAACGCACCCACAATACAGAGGAAATTTCTAGTGTGAGGCAAAGTTTTTAAAAAAACAAAAAAACCCAGTTATGACTATTCCCTTTACTTAAACTGTTGGTCAGGCTTTCGGGATTCTGACTACCTGCAACGACTGTCTTTCAAAGATCATTGAATAAGAGCCATGATTTGACGGAGCTGTTAAGAGTGGAAATGGAATTTTTCCAACACCAAATAAAGTGAAAATCCATTCAAAAAGATATTCGCAGACAATTGAAGGGGTAGGAGGTGTTATGCCCAGAAGTGGGACAGGTTAGACAAGATCTGAACTCCTAGTACTAACATCTGAACAAACGATCATGGTGAAACTATTAAGGTACCTTGTCGACTACAGAAACCTAAAAAAGAGATTGACCAGAAAAGAAATCTGTGATTGTTTCCTATCCTTACTAATATTATAAAAGCGAAAGTGAGTTTGTTTGTTTGTTACGCCTAATTGGCTGAACCGATTTTGATGTATTTTGGTACAGAGATAGTTTAGACCCTGGAGACGGACATTTGCTATTTTTTTTCTAAAAAAAGTGAGATGTGAGGGAGAAAGAGGGAAGAAAAGGGAAAACTTAGCTTTGCTATTACAATAAACAAGGCGCATGGGCAAAAACTACAAGTAGCAGGTACTTGCAAATCGAAAGGGGAACTGTGTTAACCCAAATATGACGCGAGCGAAGCCGCGGGCAAAAGCTAGTCGTAAGTATATTTGAAAGTCTTTGTCTATTACGTATCTAATATTTTTAGGACCAGGAATATTTTTATCTACCAATCACAAAAGATAAAACCCTTTCAACTATATTTTCTGCCTAGATATCTATCAAAAGGTCTGAACCAAAAGGGGAATCTAATTTTAGTACACGAGGGCAAAGTGCCCCAAAGCTTAGTACTATAGTTACAAAAATGTCGAATGAAAAAACAGGACACGTTTTCTGTAATTCAGAGTACTGCTCCAAAAAGACTTTTACGTAGAAACCTACTCAAAATCTAATTGGAACTCCTGTCGTGTCAACGGCACTATTTGTAATCAGATCGGTAAATTTAAACTCGCATGTCACTTTGAGCCCGTTTATTAGTTTCTCAGGGCGAAATTGCCTAGCCTTTATCTATGTTGGGGTCGACTTCCAGCCTAACTGAATGCAGCCATACAACCTAACCTACTATCCTTACCAATATTATAAGAAAGTGAGTTTGTTTGTTTGTTACGTCTTCACGCCTAAATGGCCAAACCGATTTTGATGAATTTTGGTACAGAGATAGTTGGGACCCTGGAGACGGACATAGGCTAATTTTAAACAATAAATAAAGCGCAAGGGCAAAAACTACAAGACGCAGGTACCTGCAAATCAGGAAAGGGAAACTGTGTTACACCAAATTGAACGCGAGCGAAACCGCGGGCAAAAGCTAGTAATATTATAAATGCGAATGTTTGTGAGGATGGATAGATGTTTGTTACTATTTCACGTCAAAACGGCTGAACGGATCTTGTGAAGTCTAGCACAGAGGTATATTATATCTGGGAGGTATTTGTGTCTGGAATACTTTTTTTTGGATATCACGCGAGCAAAGCCGCGGGCGCCAGCTAATATTAGGTCCTTACATATGAAATTGGCGTTTTTCGTACTGGCCACTTTAATCACGAATTTCTCCTCTTTGGTAAGGAATTCCAAATTCAAATTTGTACAGCTATTTACTCATGTATTTGTGCTTCGATGACCGTCATTCATTTGTTTTTTTTCTTCTGTTTTTTCTGTTTGCGTCACTCATTTTACAAAATGGAAAATTTAAAATATCGCATTATTTACGAGTACGAGTTCCGCCGTGGCACTAGTGCTGCGGAAACGACTCGAAGGGTGAATGATGTGTATGGCGGTCATGTTGCAAAAGAAAACACAGTTCGTTTTTGGTTCCAACGTTTTCGTTCTGGAAATTTCGACCTGCAGAACAAGCCCCGTGGACGGCCTGAGGCCCAAGTTGATAATGGAGAATTGAAGGCTATTGTGGAAGCGGACCCATCGCAAACCACGTCCGAGTTAGCTGCAGGCTTCGATGTTAGTGATAAAACTGTTTTAATTCACTTGAAGCAAATTGGGAAGATTAAAAAGCTTGAAAGGTGGGTACCTCACGAATTGACTGAAGCAAACCGGCAAACGCGCGTCGACTGCTGCGTTACATTACTGAACCGGCACAACAATGAAGGTATTTTAAACCGAATCATTACCTGTGATGAAAAATGGATTCTTTACGATAATCGGAAGCGCTCAGCGCAATGGTTGGATCCTGGCCAGCCAGCCAAATCCTGCCCCAAGCGAAAATTAACCCCAAAAAAGTTACTTGTAAGCGTTTGGTGGACTAGTGCCGGTATTGTTCATTACAGTTTTCTCAAATCTGGCCAGACTATTACAGCTGATGTCTATTGTCAGCAATTACAAACCATGATGGAAAAGCTAGCGGCTAAACAACCAAGGCTGGTCAATCGCTCCACGCCACTGCTGCTTCACGACAACGCCAGACCACACACTGCGCAACAGACGGCTACCAAATTAGAAGAGCTTGAATTGGAATGTCTTAGACATCCTCCGTACTCCCCGGACCTTGCTCCAACAGATTACCATTTTTTTCGCAATTTGGATAACTTTTTGCAAGGGAAAAAATTCAACTCCGATGGGGCAGTCCAAATCGCCTTCAAAGATTTTATTGATTCCCGTCCGACTGGTTTTTTTAGTAAAGGGATCAATGAACTACCTATAAGATGGCAAAAGTGCATTGAAAACAATGGTTCATACTTTGATTAATTAAATATATTATATTAAAAAATATTCGACTTTTTGTTCCTTCCATACAAAACGCCAATTTCATATGTAAGGACCTAATATAAAAAAACTAGCTCAGAGCGAGTCAGACTCGCGCACCGAGGGTTCCCAAACTTGGGAGTTAATCAGCCATATCTTTTGACTGCGTATATTTAGAGGGTTGGTTTTTACAACACAAAGGGACCATATAGTTAAGTACATATATAGTTTTAATTTCAACTCGATATCTTCACGCGTTCATATAAGCCGCGCTTGCCTAGGTTGGTCTGTGGATGGGTGACCACCCGTTACATACCGAGTTTCCTCCGTGCCTCGGAAAGCACGTTAAGCTGTTGGTCCCGGCTGTCATTTGTAGATCTTTGACAGTCGTTACAGTAGTCAGTGTACCGAAAGTCTGACAACCAGTCTTACCAAGGGGTATCGTATTACCCAGTATTAACTGGGTTATGGAGGTCAGATGGCAGTCGCTCCAAGTAAAATACTGGTATTCAGCTGCATCCGGTAAGACTGGAAGCCGACCCCAACATAGTTGGGAAAAGGCTAGGCAGATGATGATGATCTTCACGCGTTCATAAAGGGTCTTGACAGACAAACATACAGTCAGGACAGACAGACAGAAGGACAACCAAGTGAACCAATAAGGGTTCGGTTTTTTCCTTTTGAGGTTAGGGAACCCTAAAAACATCAACCAAAATGTATTGTATACCTTTTTTCATTCGTTCTGAAACATGCGGATGAGCCATGACTACGTGTTGAGACGTATGCATGCGGCATGCATCAAATTGATTCAAATTGATTTAATCATCACTTTGTTTGTCTTAACAAACATGGGATTATGATGATTAAATCAATTTCAATCAGAAGAAAAAATGTTTTGTGCTTACACAAAACATTTTTTCTTCTGCTCTCCTTATTTTTATTCAATCTACAATGACAGATTACACGAAAATAGAAGAACTACTTTTCATAAAAAGTTATATAATAGATTACTAACACCTCACAAAATTCACTACACAACACCACACACACGTGTCATACACACACCATGTCCCATATACACCCTATGGCTGTCGTCATACACTTCACAAAAAATGTTTAAATTTTAGTTTTTACTACCTTTTGCCCGCGGCTTCGCTCGCGTTAAATTCGGTATAATACAGTACCTGCTACCTGCAGTTTTTGCCTTTGCGCCTTATTGATTTGTAATAGCAACGCTAAGCTTTCTCTGTTCATCCCTGTTTCTCCCTCATATCCCACTTTTTTTTAGAAAAAATAAGCCTAAGAATGCCCGTCTTCTGATTCCCAACTATTCTGTACCAAAATTCACCAAATTCGGTTTAGCCATTAAAGCGTGAAGAGGTAACAAACAAACTCACTTTCGTAAGTAAGGATTCTACTTTTTAATAATTCTTTTTTCTTCTAACAATAATGTGTGTAAATTGGTTGAATTAAATTAAAATAATATATTTCGCCATGCAGCAGCTAATGATAATGTTTTGACGTTATCTGTCCTTATAGGGGGAAGTCCCTGGTGTCCTAAAATACAGGCCACGGCTTAGTTAAGGCACCAGTCTCCCACAAATGAACATTAGATGCTTACTGCAAATATTGTTATCTTTTAAGTCTTAGCCTATAAATAGTAGTATAATAGTAATAATAGTACTTAGTATATATATGTTTGTGGAGGAAAAATAAAAATATTTTTTTGTATTTAAGCTAGGACATTCACCTCTGACGGCGGAATATTCCTACAAAATGACAAAATAAGCTGCCCTTCAGTTCCTCTCAAAATAAAACCATAGATAATTCGTCCTGTGTCATGAGTAGGCACGATTAGAACCGACTCCAGTCTCACATTACCTCTAATGACTGCGATTTAAACATAATTGTGGCATATCTGACATTCTGACAGCCTGGCGTTCTAAATTAGCCTCGAATTTAACGGGACTAACTTTATAATTTCGTTTGAATTAGCGCTTTTAGTTAATGCGGTGCTTTAATTAAATTATTTAATCGTGGGTGGTTATAATTAGGAGTATTTCATATGATAAACCATATCTTATTTCATCTCGTAATCATTCTACCTGGCATTATGCTGAGCTGGACTCCTATTTGGTGCTACCTTGAGACACACCACCCAGTAGTGGGCGACTGTTATAAATGTATGTGATGTGTCTAATTGTCTACGGGTCAATCTACCTTCTATCTATTTTATTTTTTTAATCTATGCCCCCTTTTTCTCAGTTTGTTATTTTTTGTGTTAATTCCTGTATTGTATTTTGTTTGCATTAAATAAATGATTTAACTATCTATCTATCTGTAATCTGTTTTTGAATCCCATAAAATAGCAGGCGAACTTTTTTCCATCAACTGGACACAAATCAAACTCTGGGGAGCTACACTTTGCCCGACCTGGCATGCGAACGTAAGACTTCATGGCATTTGCGATGTTTGGGGCATTTACATTATAGAATTTGATCAGAATAGTTGGATCACATCGTGCCTATGCTTATTTGTGTCGTCTCTACGAGTTCAACATTATAGGCGCATTAGTCCATCCAGCATGTATTTCGGACCATGAAACTGAACAGTTTTGTTATATAATTTTTGGAAATTCTTGTTTATTAGTTTTCCCATACATGTTTACAATACATAGATTGCAAAGTCCAATATGTAAGAAAAGCAGTTCAGTACATATTTTATTATGCAACATTTTTTCATTGCTTCTCGTACACATATAATCCTTACTAATATTATAAAAGCGAAAGTGAGTTTGTTTGTTTGTTTGTTACCTCTTCACGCTTTAATGGCTACACTGATTTTGATGAATTTTGGTACAGAGATAGTTGGGAACCAGGAGACGGACAAAGGCTATTTTTTTTTAAAGTGGGATGTGAGCGAAAGAGGGAAGAAAAGGGAAAACTTAGCGTTGCTATTACAAATCAATAAGGCGCAAGGAGAACTGTGTTACCCCGAATTTAACGCGGGCGAAGCCGCGGTCAAAAGCTAGTATTTCATATTTTAGCATGTTAAAAAAGAACGAGGGCTATCTCAATTTTCCCCACTAACATTTACATTATTTTCTATTCTTATACCAACACTCATGTTACAAACCAAAATAGTTTATAGCGATCTCATATTAAACTGGCAACACTAACACGGGTAATCCGAGCACGAAAGTTTGTGGCGACGATGACAAAGTTACAAGTTACACAAACTAAGTTAGAGCAGGAACAACGGTTGGAACTATTCTACATTTTATATTTGAAGCCTTGAGGGATCCTGTTGAAGAAATTCAAAATTGTTTCTAAGTTTGTCTTCTTTTCAACGTTGATTCGGTTGTTTTAAAGTGGAGTGGGAAGGGTAAGCATTGGAAACAAATAATTCATGGGTGTTCTTTTTCTGATAAGAAGAGAAATTAAAGTTTAATCTATGGGTTTGTGTTCTGTCTTCTACAGCCAATAAGTCAAGAACGAGTGCATCCCGCCAACTATTCTTGGGATTGAATCAGCCATAATGCCCTTCTTCTAGAACCTACTGTGTGTCTAATGTACCTTTTTTAATTGATTCTGTGTGTTCAAGCCGACTCCACTAAAGATTAATAATTACCAATTCGAATACAAGAGAGTGAGTAAGGCAAGATTGTCTTTACATTTTGAAAGTATTAACGATCAAAACAAATTATGGACATCTAGTTTGAAGATACCATCGGGTTTTTCATTGAAAGTAAGATCGTTAAGTAAAGTGGCGTGCGATTGAAGAAACCTGATTGACTGTAGTTGAAGATTTTAGTGGTGCAATATCAACTAAAACTTTTTTGATACATAAAAACCAAAAAAGTTGGCTTGCTGGTTTTTTTTTAGTTTCTAAGATGTAAAATAAGTTTTACTTTGATAATCACAATATAAACACGAACAATTTTATCCAGTCTAGCTCATCTTAAAGTTTTCTAGTAAGCTTATTAAATTTCCCTTGAGAGCTTTCAAAACTTCAGCGTCGGTGTCTGAAAAATGCATACTAAAATCTGTTTTACTGGCAGAACTTTTACGGTAAACACACGGAAAAACTAAAACAAAATTTTATAAAAATGCAATTAGTAAGATCTGATGCATCATCATGTGCCTAGCATTTTTATTCCAAGTTTCTTGGGGTCGGTTTCCAGTCATACAAGATACAAGGTAGTCAGGTACCTAAAAATAAATTAAATTACTAACTTAAATTGAGCGACTATATCAGATAGTCACTCAATTTAAGTCTCCTTTAAGTTCTCCACGACCCAGTTAGTTCAAAAATCAGATTAGTAAAAATCGGATACACAATCGCAATGGAAGTGAGTATCGGATACAAAAGGTCAATTTAGAACTCGTCGCAACATGCACTCTTTAAAAAACATTGTGAAACTTTTTTGTATGTTCTTTCTAATCGGTCGACATTCGAATTTAGAACTACATAGCTCAGTGAACAGTCAGTAGTTGAGTGGCTTTTTACGTCCCAGCTATTTTTGACAAACTCGGCAACAGCAAAATAAAACTCGATGTCTGCGGAACCATTAGTTTTGTTGTTCAAATCAATGAACTATTCAATTTAAAGCTGCAGTCCATGCGAAAAATCCTTTGTTTGAAATTGTCACATAGAAATAGAAAACATCGTTCTATTTTTAAAATTTCGGGCTATAGACTTTTTTTTATAATGGCTGTGATATTAGTTTTCTGTTTCGTTTTCGAACCATTTTATTCTTTATTTCGTTTCCTTTGTTTTCATAATTGGCTTCTCTTTGTATTGTACTTCTTTTCGTACTTACGTTACTGTGGTGTAAGCAAAGTTACGAAATTCAAAGGGTTATGTTGTTTTTGGGACTCCGAAATATTGTGAATAAGCTTTGAATATCTCACAATTTGTAAGTACAACCTACCCGATAGATAGTTAGAAAGCTATCTATTTGACTGCCCCATTAGTCTCTCGGTCGTAAGCACGACTGCTGACCACGGGGTCCTGGGTTTTTCCATAAGTGCTTTTAGAGTAGAAACCCGGAGTTTGGGAGTTGGCGGTAACAAACCCCCCCGTGCCGTGGAAAGCACGTTAAGCTGTTGGTCCGCCTAATCTCTCCGGTCATGTTGGATTGCCGTCCCATCGGAATATTAGAGTGATGACGTCAATGGGTAGTCTCCGCTGACATTCGCTGTGGCTGAAAACGGTCAGGAGGACTATATTATAATATAACTAGCTGTGCCCAGCAGTTTCACCCGCTGCTCACTTAGGGGTATGAAAAATAGATGTTGGCCGATTCTCAGACCTACCCGATATGTACACAAAATTTCGTTCGTTTAAATCGGTCCAGCCGTTTCGGAGGAGTATGGGAACGAAAACTGTGACACGAGAATTTTATATATTAGATAAATTTTGTTTATTTCTCTTCCACATATAAATTAAATCAGTGCTTAAGATGTAACATACATACAGGAATAATGTATTTTACTGTAGAAGACCAGCGCCTAAACTAAGCCAAGGCCACCAGGTCACCAGGAACCCACTAAAATATTTATTAGGAAAGATAACAAAAGTAGTGCCTAAAATTGCAATATCTTAAGGTGCTCCCTCACCGGAAACATTCGCGTGTAATGTAACGTTACAGATTAAAGCATTACTTCAATGAAGGAGAAGAACCGAGCATTACAATGCGCACCTTGTAATGATACAATGTGTAATATCTTGATGGAATCCACTAAAAGCTTAGTGGAATCTATTATGTTACATTACACGTGAATGCTCGTCAGTCAGGGAGGTAGTTTTGTAATGTAATATGCTCGCAGTCGAATCTATAATGTTACAGTACAAGTGAATGCTCCCGATGAGGGAGCACCTTTATATCAGTTTCTAAACCAAATAGGCAGACTATTTACAAAATCTAGTACTTATTTAAGGTAGTAATAGAGTGCGTGATTTTGTATCAGTGTAAGAATGTAACTTGTGTGTGTGTGTGTTTTTGTATGTGTTGTGTGATGTGATATAGATAATTGGCTTTCTACCCTCACCATTCATAACATTAAAAAACATTCACTCCGTACAATACCAGCCAACACACACCACCTACTACAGCGTTCACATCGAATTACCTAACTTATAGGGGGTTTGGAACAAAAAAGCGATGAGTTCTAAAGTACGACCGCTGAATAACATCCTTTATACATTCACACAAAATAAACCAAGCGTTTTTAACGACAGAAAAAAAGCGCTGAATTTTTTTACATTTCCCATTTTACCCGGTCACATTGTCACGCACAATCTGTTTACCTTTGTAACTACCTTTTCGTTCAGGTGCTACGTTGACAGACGTTATCTAAATGAACCGGCTAGTGACAGCATTGGCTGGTCGAGCAACAATTTGAACCAGGGCCGGACGCGAGAGGACGCCGCCGTCGGTGTTTACCCTTTTCTAATGACAACTTTTTCAGAAGTGAAGTGAAGCAAATTCAACCTTAATACAATCGAAAGACTGTTTAGGGTTGATCAGCTCATTTAAACCACTTAGATCAGCTATGAGTGTGCTCATGTGCTGATGATGTCAATTGGCAAGTGAAAGTCACCATTATTTTTTTTGTGCAGGAAATCATCAAATGACTTCACGCTTTGGACGGAGCGGAAGGGACTACAACTCATACATGGGGATATGTATGAGCTTTAAGCAGTTTCATCTTTAGGTCATACAAATATCTGTTCCGTGCGGGGATCGAAACCGCGACACGTAGCGCAGCAGTCAAACGCCTAGCCACTGCGCCAACCGTCTCGTCTAAACAGTGTCAGTCTAACTTTGCCAGTGTCCTTCTTTGTATTGCGGGACCGAGGTATCGTATCTCTTTCGAATCAACCCGCAACCCCGATGAAAATAACACTACCTACACGAAAAAAAACCTAAACAATATGTAGCTAAGCAACACAACCTCATTACCTACTTAACCGTCGCTAGATTTTATCTAAATTGCGAGCCAGAGGTCGGCATCAAAGCTGTGAACATTCCCGTTAACTGCAGGGGTGTCGCCCTTCTGTAATCTGTTGATCTCGTTTACTTCAATTTGTGCCGCAGGACGTTACACCTTACAGCGTTAGGAAAATTATCCTTGATTGGTGTAATGAGCAAGGAGGAGCTCGTGGGTAAATAATAACTGCTGCATGCTTTTTATTTTGTTTTTTTTTTGGGGTGGGAAATCATCAAATAACTTCCCCCATTCTGGGCGGAGCGGGGGAGAGTGTCAGACTTGTACTGACTAAAACCCTCCCATATTCCTTCTATTGCTCTTTACGTTCCGGGGCCGCGGTATCTCTTTCGAACAACCCGCAACCCCGGCAGGCGGTGGCCCTGGCAGGCCCCTCTGCTTTGCTGACATCTCTTTGAGGCATGATGATACTGGGTTTCATTTGACAAGATCATTTGTGACATGAATAGATAACATAAGGCATGAGTGCTGCATGCTTAGATCGAAAGTTAAGCCATGTATGCTTCGCGTTGTGCATAGTCGTGGCTGAGCTATTGACTACTGCGCTGCGTGTCGCGAGGTCGATACCCACACGAAACAAATATTTGTATAGCTTACAGATGAGTAAGTTTAAATATTTGTAAACGCACCCACGATACAGGAGAAATTGCTAGTGAAGGGCATCGTTTTCACCGTGGGATCTGGAGGCGATAGTGCTCGCGCGCCTGTTTGAGTGGCGCGCGGAGGCACTACACCGGGGGAAAACCCGTTGCCGCGGCAGATTGCCGCTCAGCGGACAAACCTCCGGTGCGATCTCATGGTGGCATGGAGAGAGCGACTGTCGCAACCCTGTGCAGGACACGCCACAATAGTGGCGGTAAGTCCCCTCTTTGAGGAGTGGCTGGAGAGGCGTCATGGCGTCCTCACCTACCGCCTGACGCAGGTCCTCACCGGACACGGATGTCTCGGGAGGTTCCTGCACATCATCAGGCGGGAGGAAACGCCCGGGTGTCACCATTGTGACGGTCGCCCGGAGGACACGGTGGAGCACACAGTGGCGATCTGCCCAGCTTGGGCGGAGCACCGCCGTGCCCTCGTGGAGGTGATCGGTGGCGGCGATCTCTCGCGTCCGGTCCTGGTTCAGGCTATGGTCCGGAGCGAGAGGGAATGGGAAGCGGTCACCTCCTTCTGCGAAGCAGTAATGCTAGCAAAAGAGGAGGCCGGGCGTTTGAGGGAGAGAACATCAGTCCAACCCAGCCGCCGCGGGAGACGCCCAGGGCGCCGGGCGCCGCGAGACGACTCCCGGCCACCGTAGATGCGGGCCTGTGGACGGTGAGCAATGGGTAGCTCACCGTCCGTCCGTCGATTATCACGACAGGCCGTGTCGACGGCGCGTTCGTGTTTCACGCGCGCCTCAAAGAGAGTCAGCGAAGCAGAGGGGCTTGCCAGGGCCTCCGCCTGCCGGGGTTGCGGGTTGTTCGAAAGAGATACCGCGGCCTCGGAACGTAAAGGGCAACAGAAAGTCAGTACAAGTCTGACATGCCCCCCCGCTCCGCCCAGAGCAGGGGAAGTTATTGAATGATTTACCAGCCGAAAAAAAAAAAAAAAAAGGGCATCGTTTTTTTTCTTAAAGGAGGCCGGTGGTTCCCTTTAAGAAAAATGTCATTTATAGATCTTTGACCGTCAATACAGAAGTCAGTAATCTAAAACGCTGACAACGACTCTTACCAGTGGGTAGTAGTCGTATTATCCAGTTCTGTGATATGTACGTCACATAGACAGTCGCATCACGTTGAGCTGATACTCAAAATACTGACTTTCAGCTCCATCTGGCTATACTGAAATGCTGAATGAATAAGCATTTTTTATGGAGGTACCATGTTTGGCCTGCGACAACAATCTATGGTTTTTAATTGATTTCATCTGTAACTATATCAAAAAATAAAAGAAGTTAAATTTGACCCACTTCCCGGTTTTCGCTTGAAATAAAATGTTGCATCTATGTTTAATTTGCAAGACAATTTATGCACCAAGGTCATGTCATTCTTATCTTCTAATTATTAAAAAAGAATAGGTATAAGATCTCTTTGCGTACACAGAACGTCTCAAAAAACATTCAAATTATAACAACATACATGTATGTCAATCAAATTGAGATTGTCGATAAAGTAGGGTTGCCAGCATCATAAAAGTGTGTACTTACTAAAACGTGTTATTTGTTTTTTTTTAAATAATGTGTTTTTGTATATATACAATATGTTGATTTGCATCCTCGCCAAAATTTAGGAGGTGCTAATAAAAGTCATTAATAATCAATGAAAATTACGGTACCTGATCAATAATAATATACGGCGCTTTTATGATATGTCTCAGTCTGTTTTAATTTAACAGTATTATAGAATATCTCCACTTCAAAGTACAGAATCACCTACAGAACAAACAGAACAGTGTGCGTGAGCGTCGGCGCATACGTATCATACAGCGGCATGCACGCACACAGGTATGCGAGGCTCCGTCTACTTAGTTACCTACTAAACACACGCAGCGTGCGGCGTTCGTTGACCCACGCATCAGCTGATTAATAAAATGTTAGTTTAGTGATTTTGTTTTGTTCTATCAGTTTTGGTTGATTTTAAATTTTCCTTCCTACTTAACGGGCTTAGGGACCGGCAAAAACACCTCAGTTGGTGTACCGATCTGAAAATGTTTTCTAGTTATTGGAGAAATGATCATAATAATGTTGTCTAGGTATTAGGTAGCGGCGTAGTTAAACATTTGAAATCAACTTATTTACATTGGTAATTGATTACGCTAATAACGTATTTACAAATGATTGTTTATTTAGAAATAAATAAAATTGGTAAGTAGGTACCTTATGTTACCCGGAGGAATTGTTCGAAATTGCCACCACCACACACCACACACACTTTAGACACAGATTAGCACGACGTCGCTGATTATCTTTCAGTTTACGTAACACTAAAACGTTTGATTTGATGGTGTCGAAAGCACTTTAACTTTTGCTCACTCGACGTAGGCTATCTCCACTAATGGCATACAAACGGACCATCTCCACCAACTCAACATTGGAGTCATTTTGCGTTATCTTGCACTAAAATAATTATAACATACGATGTACCGAGGGTGCACCTGCCTGAGGAGCGATATTTTTATTTTTTTGCGAGCGTTTTCACTGCACAGAGACAAGGTCAACACTGGTCGCGGGAGAGGGGGCCAGCTGGGCGGGTCATAAGGGTAAAAGCGGGGGTGCGCGGGCGCCGCGGTTGAAACACTAGAAATACGTGCAATAGTTTGTGTGTTTGTGTGCATTCGCTTTATTGTAGTGTGCGTAATTTTATTGTAAAGGTAGGAGCAGATCGTCCGAGTGTAGTGTACACTTACCGATTTCTGAAAAACGAAAAAAGTAAAAATAAAAACTACTTATTTTACTATCGATTCGGGTCGAGAATCATTAGCATAGTTACGTCCTTGAATTTGGCGAGGATGCAAATCAACATCCTGTATTGTTTTGTAAAATATGTAACGGAAAAAAAGTAATTTAGTAAAAACCTTGCCTCACACTAGGAATTTCTCCTGTATCGTGGGCTTACAAACATTTACATACAAACGTTTACAACGTCATCGCAGTTCCATTTTGGTCCCAGACTTGCACAAAAATACAAACGAGCTATAACAATTTATCTTCAACCAGACAGTTCACTTTGCAAACACGTCTCCACGTTCAAAGAAACTTGTGTCCTGTTCATTTCTTATTCATTTGGGTAGAGTACCTATGGACACGATTTCCTGATACAAAACAACACATCAAAAGCCGATAAATCTTTAGTATGGGCAGTAAATAATACAGCTGCATTTTTTAATAACTAAAACGCAATATAGAACAAATGTAGAAACGATCCTTATTAATGTTATAATTTTGAATATTATAAATGCGAATGTTTGTGAGAGTAACAAACATCCATACGTATGTTTGTTACTCTTTCACATCAAAACGGCTGAACGGATCTTGATGAAATTTGGCACAGAGGTATATTATAGTCTGGGATAACACACAGGATTTTTTTTTCGATATCACGCGGGTGAAGCTGCGGGCGCCAGCTAGTAGGAAATAAAAGACTATCGTCGAAAATCAGTCGTAGCTTTTATTGAAGGACGGTGTCATAACCTTTTTTTATACTAAACTAGCTTTTGCCCGCGGCTTCGCTCGCGTTAAATTCGGGGTAACACAGTTCCCTTTGCGCCTTATTGATTTGTAATAGCAACGCTAAGTTTTCCCTTTCCTTCCCTCTTTCTCCCTCACATCCCACTTTTAAAAAAAAATTATAATTAGTCTCCTGGTTCCCAACTATCTCTGTACCAAAATTCATCACAATCGGTTAAGCCATTAAAGCGTGAAGAGGTAACAAACAAACAAACTCACTTTCGCTTTTATAATATTAGTAATAGTAATAAAAGTAATAAATACTATAATACTAAATAGACTTACGTTGGTCCGCAACTTGCCTGACGTGAAACTATGTTGCGGCCCAGGGTGGTGCACGCTTGCCAAAAAGACACTGATTTACGCGAACTTTAAAGAGCTTGAAATTATAAAGATCAGGGAACAGAGAAGCCAGCAGGAAATTCCGCAGACTGGCTGTGAGCACAGTAATTGACGGAGCATAGCACTATGTTGGAGTTCCAGATACTGTAACGATATAACAGTGATGCTTCGCCATATATCTAATAATAAATCTTTATTTTCTCTCTTCACAAAGGTACAAATTGTAATATAGGTCTTATAAATACAAATATAAGAATAACATTGTAACAAATGCAAAAAAAATGTTTCTTTGTGAGAGACTGGAGTCCATACTAGGACCTCGAACTAGAATTAAATGTGGTTAATTGCAGATTTGTATACGATAGACAATTGATTTATTTCAGAAGTGAGGAAAATCTCTGCTCGTCCGATGATACTCGTAGAATGGGGATGGAAAAAGATTGTACAATTCCAACGCCCGAAAATAACTAAGATTATAATTAATTGGATTTCACTATTCTCTTTGGGTCTACAAACATAGTACTCTTCTACTAATTAGTTTTCTAAGGGTCTTAAGCTCATAAAACATTTTTTTTTTGGCAAAGCCTATTTGGACTAAGCATTACGAACTAAGAGCAAATTGACGCTAACAAAATATTAAGGGACTTGACAAGATAATATACACGTAAGTAGATGTGTTAGGAAATACCCAACAATTCACATATAAAGGATATCCTGTCTGTGAAGGTTTCATCCTGTGTTTTGTGACGTATTAGGGTAAACTGAATGTAATTGGGATGGGTCATAGTTTATAGTTAGGCTTATAGTTTGGACGATGTTGGAGCGAACCATTTACGTCACTACCAGATATTTTGTTGGTGTTTATGTAGGTAGATAGAATATTTTTTATTACGTATGCCATACAAGTTACAAAAATAACAATATTCAACTTATAAATAGGGTAGCGATCTTTTCAAGACAACTTTTATACCTTTTTACGTATTGTAGTTTTTGTGGACAAATGTTTCGCATTTGCTTTTAATCGGAGACTTAAATAGGTTCCCGTTTTTCCCTAGCCTATTATGTAGTACAAGCAAGATTGCCGAATTATACAAAACATAATGCCTCAATTTTTTGTTTATGGCAATAAACTTTAAAAAACAGGTGCCCCCGCATTTTGGCTTTAACAATAAAGATGCAAAAAGCCAATCCATCAAAACGTACTGAAATATTCTTTACATTATTCATACATTTGTACGATGTGAAGGATAATCAAAACAAACAACTTAAAGAGTGCCTTGTTCCATCACTCTGCATTTTATTGGTTATTGGCAAGTGGCAACATGTTAGAAAAAAATTAAACGTACTTTTCTTCTACACTTATTTTGCTTTATTGGCATTACTGTCATGATGATAGTGATCTTTATTTACGTTGCTATATGGTTGCAGTTCCGAAGCTGCCACAGGCAAGCCTGTCACACAAGGGTGACCTTTATTTTATCTGTGTTTCTTGTTGGATTGCTGCTGAAAATATCTGAGAGAAGACGGTAGAGGGTCGTTTAGTTACTCGCCAGTGACGATGCAACTGTCTATTAGAAGCATTTACGAGAAAAGGGTTCACGTCCTTCATTCAACGTTCTGGAATGTCTCGAAATTGAAACATTTGGACTTTGAGTCGGACCCGCAATGCATGGAACGTACCGTTTAACCATTTTACATTCAAATTCGAACGTGGAACGCTTCAGTTGTTTTCAAAATTCGAACGCTTGGTTTGTTTTTTCGACGTTTTAATGGCTTTGCGGGTTCGATTGACCTCCTATTTGTTCCTATGGCGTAACTTTCATTACGGCTGTTTGTAAAACAACTAAAGCATTTGTTGCTCCTAAACTGTTTTTGGTTTCTTTTGAATGTTACTTACCTTATTTCAAAGGTAAACTTGTATACTCCTTATTTCTTTTTTAAAGTGGAAATCTTACAAAGTCTTGTAAATACAAATTGTCATTAGCCGAAAATTTTCCCACGCACCTCCGAAATTCACTGAACACAGAAATAAATCACAGCACTTACTAGAATTACGCTAAATCTATGGTCGTTCGTCAAAGACTCTTGTTCACATACAACAGTCAAGAAATTGAGGTCCCTCGGGTTTCCCGCCAAAATTCGACAAATGGCCGCCAATAAGTGCGCTCGAGTTACGAATGTGTAGCTCCCACCATGTGAACCGCGTTCTGGGATTTGTGGTTAATATTTTATTTGTTGATGAAAAGGCTAGACTGATGATGATATGTTGTTGTGAGTTAAATTTTTCATGTGTGTATGTTTTATGCTACAGTAAAATGTACAAACGAATATTTTGGTAGTGTAAAAAGCCACCACAGCAACCAGTACAGCGCCATCTAGGCCAAAAATTACGAACTAATATAAAATTCCTAAATGGCGAAATTAAAATTATCTAGGTATTATATAAAATTCTCGTGTCACAGTTTTCGTTCCCATACTCCTCTGAAACGGCTGGGCCGATTTAAACGAAATTTTGTGTACATATCGGGTAGGTCTGAGAATCGGTCAACATCTATTTTTCATTCCCCTAAGTGAGCAGCGGGTGAAACCGCTGGGCACAGCTAGTAATATATAATAACAACTGGGCAACAACTGCAGGGCTGTAGCCCACCAGACACGACACCGTTTGTTTGGGGGAACTTCCCTTTTTATGGGCCGTGAAGAACTTTACATGATCAGTATGTAAAGTTCTTCACGGCCCATAAAAATGGAAGTTTTTTATTTTTCTTACCCCTGAAGTAGCATACATAACAAAACCATCGACAAAACCACTAAACGAAACATAAATATAAATTGATTAGGTATAAATATTATAGGTTATAAAAAACGAAAGTCACGCTTTTTCGTATATTTTTCTCGCAACTGCTACCCATACCATAAGAAAGCCTAAAAAATAACTTACCGCCATCTTTGGGAGCCTGCCATATTGGATTTAGTATAAAACCACTCAGTTTATCGTTGTCATCCAAATTACGCATGTATCTATGCAAAATTTCTGTTTAATTGGAACCCGAGAAGTAGGTCAAATTTTACTTCATTTTTTTTTACATGGTTAATTGGTGACAGGTGAAGCTAATAAAAGCGAGTCATTAACTAACCAACAGCCATACGGGTCAATGACATTAGTAGGTTCGCGGGTAAAACCTGGTTGAGACTTGCGCAGGCGATGGAATGGCCTGCCACAGAAGCAACTAAGCATTTACAAGAAGATTGTCTACGATGAGGATTAAAGTCTGTGAGTCTAAATTTCACATAGGTACTTAGAAAGAAAGAAAATATATTTATTTGGAACATGCAACAAGTGCACATAGTATAAAACACTAAAAGAGAAATTTAAAAAAAAAACTTCAAACCAAACAATAATATGAAACCGTGGCAACACTTAGACGCAGATAGTTTAAAAATCATAGAGACATGACACTAAAATATCGTTTAAACTGTGTACTATATTCTGAATTTCATGAAAGTTTATCAAGAACAGACTGCCTCAGGGAAGTGTTAACCTTTGGACACTATTCTTACGCATCCACCTTTAAGGATCCTATTATAAGTTACCTAACGGTTAGTAACATACATTACCTTTTGTTATTTTACTGTTGCCGAGCATGATAAGCATAAACTTGTTTATTAATACATACAGACACCAGTGGGCGAAATTACTTCCATCCAAATAGGAGGAACAAAATGTCCAGAATCACAAAACGTGACGAGTAATGGAACTATTCTCTAAATGTACTGAATTTGGCAGACAGTTGTCAATTGGCAAGCAGCGCCTCCCTCAGGTTTCAGTATTTGCTGATTAACCCGTTGTTTGTTATTTCTGTGTTCCATTGTGCCTAGATTTATCATTTGAATTATTGGTAGATATTAATAATAAACCCTTTGATGAATAACTACGGAGATTTATTGTGAAGGACGGCACGGTTGACATATGTCGGGCATGCCACCGTCCGGGTGAATCAATTCGACACATTATCTCCGGTTGTTCTCGTCTAGCTAACGGAGAGTACTTGCATAGACACAACCTTGTAGCCAGGATTATCCATCAGCAACTTGCTCTAAAATACAACCTTGTGGAATCGGAAGTGCCGTACTACAGGTACGAGCCCGACCCAGTTTTTGAACATGGCAATATCACATTGTACTGGGATCGCTCCATCATCACTGACAGGACTATTGTTGCCAACAAACCTGATATAGTGGTGGTGGATCGATCAGAGCGGCGCGCAATGATTGTTGACATAACAGTCCCGCATGATGAGAACCTCGTGAAAGCCGAGAAAGATAAGCAAATCAAGTATTTTGACTTGGCTCGCGAGGTTGTCGACATGTGGGATGTGGACTCACAATCATTGTGCCGATAGTCGTATCTGCCAATGGCTTAATTGCCAAGAGCCTCGACCAACACCTGAGGAGGCTCTCGTTAGGCAGCTGGATCAAGGGCTTGATACAGAAAGCGGTACTCCTGGACACGGCTCGTATTGTTAGGAGGTTCCTTTTTCTGGAGCCCTGACCGCCGGTAGCTTGGACCCTGTTCCCGATACCGGTGGGCTACTATTTTTATATTTTTAAATGTTTTTTTTTATATTTTTAAGAAATATTTAAAAATGTCGTTATATGTTGATAAATCAATAAATGAACGAAACCCTTTGATGATAACATCATTATTATAAGTGAGGTATTTGTTAATTTTGACAAAAGGAGGATAATACAGTAATTAATAAATAATGAGAATATATTTCTCTAATTTGTGAAACGGCTTCATGAGCTGTTAATCCGATTTATTAGTCAGCTCCATGATTGTGATTTAATTAATAAAATAGACATGTTAAAGTTGACAAAAGGAGGACAATACAGTAATTAATGACTTATGAGAATATATTTCTTTGTATTGCTTTAATTTGTGAAAACACTTCATGAGCTGTTAATCCGATTTATTAGTCAGCTCCATGATTGTGATTTAATTAATAAAAGGGACTAAGTAACTAGTGACGTAAGTCCAATATTTTCGTTTCGAAGAACTCCGTTTCAAACATGTTTTTTTTTCTAAAGCTTTTCTTAACTCAAAAGTACAGTTAGCATAGCACATCATTGAACAGGACTAAAAATTATAATGAAATAGCATTATTTTTTACACAAAATAGGCTGCGTATGGCCGCAAGTCGCCTGATGTGTCTTACTTTAGAAGGTCTTTTCTTTTTATTTTACTAGCTTCCGCCCGCGACTTCGTCCGCGTGGCATAGTTGCTTTGGGCTAACGCTAACTTTAACCCGCGTGATGATCGATAAAAAATATCTTTCTCTCCCCTCTTTCTCCCCCTTTTCCCACTTTTTTTTAGAAACAAATTAGCCTATGTCCGTCTCCAAGGTCCCAACTATCTATGTACCTTTTATTCATCAAAATCGGTTTGGCCATTTAGGCGTAAAGACGTGACAACAAATACAAACAAACAAACTAACTTTTGTTTTTATAATATTAGTAAGGATTGACCTTAGATACTTTGACGGCACCGTCAAGGTCTACCGCAGCGAAGGTGGCATGACGATCTGATCTTGTTTGCGGGGCTTACATGGCCAGAGATAGAACAGGCTAGAGATGTACGGAAGGAGAAAGGGGACACCTTTGCCCAGCTATGGGACACAACGTATATGCTTCGACATCAAAGTTCATATAAATGGCCCATTGTATCCGTAAAAGATCCAGCAACCACCATTTAGTATGCAAACTGCACTATACATATAGTCAACTGACTAAATGTATAGTTGCAGCTTTTGTCTCCCCTGCAACGGTTTAATATTGCTCGCAAAGTGAAACTGCATTCGCCGCTTTTTTCCAACGATTATGGACAAAAGCAAAACTGCCGTTTCAATACAAGTTTAGAGAGGCTTTTCACTTTCCGATAGTGCTTTCTATGTTTATATCATTGCCTTGGTCTGCTCCGGTTCAGCAAAACTATTATTGGATATAGGGATACCGCCATTGGATTGCTTTTTATAATTAACTAGCTTTTGCCCGCGGCTTCGCTCGTGTTAAATTCGGTATAACACAGTACCTGCTACCTGCAGTTTTTGCCCTTGCGCCTTATTGATTTGTAATAGCAACGCTAAGTTTTACCTAATTTCCCTTATTCGCCCTCATACCCCACTTTTTTAAAAAAAATATAGCCTATGTCCGTCTCCTGGTTCCCAACTATCTCTGTACCAAAATTCATCAAAATCGGTTTATCCATTAAAGCGTGAAAAGGTAACAAATAAACAAACTTACTTTCGCTTTTATAATATTACTAGCTTTTGCCCGCGGCTTCGCTCGCGTTAAATTCGGTAGCGCCTTATTGATTTGTAATAGCAACGCTAAGTTTTCACGTTTCTTCCCTCTTTCTCCCTCATATCCCAATCTTTTTAAAAAAATAATAGCCTATGTCCGTCTCCAGGTTCCCAACTATCTCTGTACCAAAATTCATCAAAATCGGTTTAGCCATTAAAGCGTGAAGAGGTAACAAACAAACAAACTTACTTTCGCTTTTATAATATTAAAGTAAGGATTTTATGCTTAACTTTTCTGTGCGTTATAAAGTGGGTAAATAAAAACTCATTCGACAACATTACGTAACATCATATTGTTACTGGTTATTTTCAGTAAAAAACAGTTTATAGCCATTTGCTAAATAAAAAAATAAAAAAAGTTTGTCAAATGGCATCTCAGTTTTTTTTTGTCTTTTGTGTTGATTTTTACAATAAAACCTAATTTAATAGACATTCATTTGCAATGATTTCCCTCTTATTTACTTCTTAAATATTTTCAGTTTAATGAATGCTAATTACTTTCAATGCAGGTGTCTTGATGTACGTTGTAAATTTAATCATTATTAATAATGAGCTTGTAGTAACGCTCTCTGATTAAAAAAAAAACTGATTGATTAAGCAGATGTTCTATTATAATTTAATTTTAAATGTTGAAGTATGTTATAAAGGAGGCCATTTTTCAGCAGTGGCTCAACTTAGGCAAAACAAAACAGATGCTTTAAGAAAAATGAAAAACTATTTATTAGTCGCAATTAAGACGAGAACACAAAAATAAACATTGAACATACAAAGCATGCCAAACATTTATAAATACATATGGAACAACAAAAAATAACGTTCACGCTGACTGCGACACGTACGTCACCACTCAGCATTATGCTGTGCCATGGGAGCCCACAGGACAGTGCTGGTTTTCAGTGGCCATTAATCCCACGAACCCCTACAGGACCTAACTGAAGTCAAGACAGCATACATAAATATTTTAAATCCTACTAATATAATAAATGCGAATATTTGTGAGGATGGATGTTTGTTACTCTTTCACGTCAAAACGGCTGAACGGATTTTGATGAAATTTGGCACAGAGGTAGATTATAGTCTGGAATAACACATAGGATACCTTTTTTTTCGATATCACGCGGGTGAAGTCAAGGGCGCCAGCTAGTACTTAAATAAACAGAAAATAACCTAAACAGTATTTAGATTACAAAAAAAATAACCCAATGAACTGACGTGACACTAAAACAAATAGAATAATTTTAAATAACTTTCCTCCTTACGTTTTACTTTACTCCTTCCCGTCTACAATATTTAGAGTACAGGCACGTGTGTAAAGTTCTCAACAGTGTAATATCGTTTTGCGATTAATACCGAGCTGTAGAATTGTGAAACAACTCAGCTTTTCCAAGTAGTTATGTTAGTTTGCAAACTTTGCGACTGTTACAAACGATTCAAATCAAATATTATTTTTTGCCAATAATTTAGGTATACAGATATGATGTTGTTGTTTTTGTCGATTGTCCCGCTAGATTTGTTTTTTGACGACACGGTTGGCGCAGTGGCTCAGAGATCGACTGCTGCGCTGCGTGTCGCGGGTTCGATCCTCGCACGAAACAAATATTTGTTTGACCTACAGGTAGTTGTTCCGTGTCTGGCTGTTTGTGTACGTGAGTTTAAATGTTTGTTAACGCACCCACGATACAGGGGAAATTCCCAGTGTGGGGTAATGTTTTATTTAAAAAAAAACTGAAGTCTGCGGTCTTTTGGAGCTGTGAAAAAATCAAGCAATTTACCATACATTTGCAAAGGGAATGAAGACCTGTAGGGTACTTCTCGTTGACCTATAACCAACAGAATGTAATTTGGCAAGAACTAGCAGTTAGATGCATCACAAAGTTTCAAATTAAGTCACATCGCATCGAATTGAGAACATCCGTACACAAAAAGTAAATCGTAGAAACCGTAACTGAAAATAAAAATGAACAAATAAAAACAACTTTGCCAAATTACAGAAAAAACATATTCAGGGATAAACTAAAACGGAGTCATTCAAGAAGAAAATATAAATAGGGCCCAATCTTAAGTTAGAAACATATAAGGACAAAATAAACCAACTAGGTTATGTTCAAAGGTCTTATTAACATAAAGAAGCTATATTTTTAAATATGTACCGATATTTCGAAACAGTATAGTTATGTTCTCTTTACCGTAGCAATTTAAAAATTATTTAGGTTCATACGTACTTTGGTAGTGTAATGGAACAATATGCTGCCTCTTGTATCAATCGTTTTGTATGTTTTACTTTACACCACAACTGTAATCACCAAAGGATTAGGTAGGTGGACGGCGAGCAATGGGTAGCTTACCGTCCGTCCGTCTATTGACGACAGGCCGTGTCGACGACGCGTAAGTGTTTCACGCGCGCCTCAAATAGATGTCAGCAAAGCAGAGCGGCCTGCCAGAGCCACCGCCTGTCGGGGTTGCGGGTTGTTCAAAAGAGATACCGCGGCCCCGGAACATAAAGAGCAATGGAAGGAACATGGGTGGGTTTTAGTCAATACAAGTCTGACACTCCCCCCCCCCCGCTCCGCCTAGAGCGGGGAAAGTTATTTCATGATAACACATCCGCAAAAAAAAGAAGCTGATGTTGAAAAAATCCTGATGGAAAAACCCAATAACAATTTGTCTGACCCGGGATGCGAACCCAGGACCTCAGGATCAGCAGTCGCGATAGCGAATATTAGACCAACTCAAACTCAAAACCATTTATTTCAATTAGACCATAACAGGCACTTTTGAATGTCAAGAAACAAAACTAATCTACAGTCCCGGTCACAAGGCATAATAACTTGTGAAAGTACTGTAGTTGCCCATTCCAAAGCGTTGATCTCTATGGAGAAGAATGGGCAAGAAACTCCATGGACACTCTTTTAAATTATAATATTTTTACAAAATTGTATTTACATCATTCATGTTGAGATTATACAAATATGTGAGAACGATGTAGAAAGACGTGCACAGTAACTAAAAAGTAGTCCAGAGTAAATAAAAAGCAAAATTTAATTTAAAATCTAAATAAGTTAAAAATGAACCGTGGTAGCTAAAAAAATGACCAGTCCCAACTGACAGCGCCCGTTCACGAACATGACGTATGGATCAGCCCCATTCAGCTCGACCATTTTGAAGGGAGCTAAATGAATGCAACGATGCAGTATGTCCTATTTTAATTAAAATCAAAAACAGACCTAGATTTTTTTTCTTAAATATTAATTTCATTTGCATTATGTAGATAGAGGATAGGATAGGAGCTCGTGGCTAAATAATAGCAGCCGCTCGGGTCGATCTTTAGGTTAAGCCGCGCTTGCCTAGGTTGGTCTGTGGATGGGTGACCACCAGTTACATACCGAGTTTCCTCCGTGCCTCGGAAAGCACGTTAAGCCGTTGGTCCCGGCTGTCATTTGTAGATCTTTGACAGTCGTTACAGGTAGTCAGTGTTCCGAAAGTCTGACAGCCAGTCTTACCAAGGGGTATCGCATTACCCAGTACTAACTGGGTTGTGGAGGTCAGATAGGCAGTCGCTCCATGTAAAATACTGATATTCAGCTGCATCCGGTAAGACTGGAAGCCGACCCCAACATAGTTGGGAAAAGGCTAGGCTGATGATGATGATGCATTATGTAGATAGAAATATTCAAAAAACATGACGAAAATGGAGCAAGTTCTTCACAGTCAAGTTACAATCTGATGGAATACCTGCGTCAATACGATAAGACCTGATTACAAATTCCCTAAAGTTTAGAATTAATGAATTTTACAGCATCGGCCTCATAACTCAGGTGTGTGTACATGCCGGCTGTATTGAAAATCGAGGCCATTCGCGTTAATTAAAAAAAATACGGAACAAAAATTATATTGTACCAGTGTTGGAAACGGTATCATTTGTACGGAAGTTCTCGTTATTTCCTCTCAAATTTAATTGGATCGAGAACATAATAGACAACAATATTTTGAGCCCAATGGGTATTGGCCAGATGTTATTAATTTCGGAGTCTCCCCTCCCCCAGATTGTAGTTAAGATTGCTTTTGTTCGTTATTTTCTTCTTTGTTAGATTCAAAATTTGACATTGAATGTTACAATAATCTGGTGTATTCCTTCAATGACCCATTTCTGGGACAAACCTGTTCTCTCGTAGTAAGCTATAATTCACCACTTCGGCTCACAACAGATTGGTAAATATCACATCCCTTCTGAATGCTCATAATATCTGGATTAACTCATTTTATTTATGTCCAATTGTCCATCCATAAATCACTTCATTACCTATAACACGAGATATGACACTAGATATGACCCCAGATATGATACCAGATATGACACCAGATATGACACCAGATATGACACCAGATATGACACCAGATATGACACCAGATATGACACCGGATATGACACCAGATATGATACCTTTATGGCACCAGATATGACACCAGATATGATACCAGATATGACACCAGATATGACACCAGATATGACACCAGATATGATACCAGATATGACACCAGATATGACACCAGATATGACACCAGATATGACACCAGATATGACACCAGATATGACACCGGATATGACACCAGATATGATACCAGATATGACACCAGATATGACACCAGATATGACACCAGATATGACACCGGATATGACACCAGATATGATACCTTTATGGCACCAGATATGACACCAGATATGATACCAAATATGACACCAGATATGACACTAGATATAACACCAGATTAAATTATAAGTTTCAAAATAGCCTTATTGAGCCGTTTCTGATGCACTATTAGGAAAAAGCGAGCGACTGTTTAGCCAAGAGCTCCAAAAAACTCCGACACTATCCGTTTAGACTCTGTAAGTGTACAGTCACAACCAACACAGCATTATCAATCATAGCAACAGATCAGTGGCACCTGTTACTCATACTTTATTATCCTAGTTCCGCCTGATTGATTGGATCTCGACAACTTTCCACGGAACCACACCTCCGTATACATAAATGTCTAGTCGACTAATTACTGTTGTTCACCCAAATTGCGGCGGCCTTGAGGTGGCTTAAAATATCAGCCAGAGCTTTAGTGTAGGCTCGACAGCGTGCGTAGGTTTAGACGAATACTAAACTCAAGACTAGAAATTCTAGACACGTAAAATGACAAATCGACTCGTCTTACTATGTAGCTCTATTCTTGAATTTACTTTTCGAAAGCCAATTTTCAAAAAAATCCTTTTTCGCAGAACTCACTCTTTGTCATGTAATATAAAGTTTCAATGCAATCTGTGACCGCTTCTCTGGTAACATTGAAACAAAATAATAAAATAAATACACACAGAAACAATATTTCAGTCTCCCAATCGCACTAAAGTACGTTTATTTATGGGACATTTTTTAATTATGACTTGGTTACAGCAGCACTAAATAAACACGTACCAGCTCCCTCATACCCGATCGGCATTACACCTTGTTCACGACCTCAGACTTGCGACTAGTAACAAAATCGAGCGTCACTTTTTTCCCACGTGAGCGTCGCGTCGCGTCTCCGGACTCGTGGCATCTATGCAATTTGTTTTCTCTACAGTCTCAGACACAACGCATGACGCTTGACTGTTTTAAATATTTATGATGCTTTGCATGTTCAATGTTTTTTTTTTGTTATTTTGTGTGCTCTTGAGAGTGTAGCTCGCGGCCAAGCAGTAAAGTACAATTATACGTGAGGTAATTAATTAATTTAATTTAATTATTATACATGTTGGTAAATTGCTTCCAAATAAGAATACTAGTCTTAATAATTCTTATGAGGTTTCTTCTTTTATTTTCATTTTGGTATTTGCTAACATAATAATAATTTTGTTAGTTTGTTGTAACATATATTTAAATTCTCGTGTCACATTTTTAGTTGCCATACTCCTCTGAACCGCTTGACCGATTTTTATGAAATTTATTTGGCAGGTCAGAGAATCGGTCGTATTCTATTTTTCAAAATCCTATTTTTTGCGGATGGGAAATCATCAAATAACTTCCCCCGCTCTGGGCGGAGCAGGGGGGAGTGTCAGACTTGTACCAACTAAAACCCACCCATGTTCCTTCTATTGCCCATTACGTTCCGGGGCCGCGGTATCTCTTTCGAACAACCCGCAACCCCGAATTTCATATATCATAACCCTAAGTGATAAGAATGGCTCTCCAGAAAAAGACCTGAGCAACGGGTGAATCCGCCTGGCACAGCTATTTTTATATATATTCGTGTTTGAATACATTTCTGAAAACATGTTTTTATTTTTAGATAATACTAGCTTTTGCCCGCAGCTTCGGTCGCATTAAATTCGGCATAACACAGTTCCCCTATCCTGATTTGCAGGCACCTGCTGCCTGTAGTTTTTGCGCCTTATTTATTGTAATAGCAAAGCTAAGTTTTTCCTTTTCTTCCCTCTTTCTCCCCCATTTCTTACTTTAAAAAAAATAGCATAATGTCCGTCTCCAGGGTCTCAACTATCTCTGTTCCAAAATTCATCAAACAAACAAACTCACTTTCGCTTTTATAATATTAGTAAGGATTTTTGTACCCTATCATTGTGATGTCCTATTTAATCCAAAAGTTGACTGGCAGACAATGCCTTGTGGCTTTAAGTCCACATATGGACCAAAATTGTACATAAAATATAAATAAATACACATCACCATAATTCTCCCATCGCCTGGTCATCTGCCAACCTCATTTCACTTACAAGCACTTTAGCTACGCTGCATGCTTTAAGGCTAGTATTTGTCAATACTCTGGAATACGGCCAACGCAACGTGAACACGTTTCATATTACATTTTTGCTTTGTAAGTGGCGATGCCGCCACAAAATTCGATCAAAGTGCTGTTGTTTGAAATCTGGAGCTTACATTAACATTTTGGGAGCATCACATGGTGTATGACTTTGACCGTGACCTTAACACTTGATTCTAGGTCCTTTTTTTACGGATGGTAAATCATCAAATACATACTTCCGCCCGCTCTGGTTGGAGCGGAGGGAACTGTCAGGCTTTTACTGTCTAAAACCCACCCATGTTCCTTCTTTTCCCCTTGATGTCCGGGGCCACGGTATCTCTTTTGAACAACCCGCAATCCCGGGACAACCCGCGATCCCGGATTCTAGACCCTTATATTTTGCGGATGGGAAATCATCAAGTAACCCCGCTCTGGGCGAAGCGGGGACGGGGATTGTCAGACTGTTACTGACTAAAACCTACCCATATTCTTTCTTTTGCCCTTTATGTTCCGGGGCCACGGTATCTCTTTCGTACAACCCGCAATCCCGCATTCCGCATTCTAGACCCTTGATAGCAGAATTTATTCGTCAGGTATTTAAATCTGCTGTTTCAGATATAAGTAATGAACAACATAATGAAAATGGTCGGAATTACCTACAAATTTTGATCGAAATTCATAATTACAGGTTGTGCGCCGATGTATTCTATTGTCTTTATGAAACAATTGTACGTACTATCTAATCGTTTTTTAACGTCCACGGGAAAATGTGCCTAATTCCATACGCATTTATATCTTTATCCAAATTTATTGTCTTATCAAACTTTTTAGTAACTAGTTTTTAAGTGAATGTTGTGGTTTCCTATAATTGGAGAAGCACAGTAATCAGCTCCTATTATATTTTTTTGTAGGTAATCATGTTATTTGTGCATTCTCTGTTGGAAATCCAAATAAATAAAAACCCTTTTGCCGCATATGAAATCATATTCTTTTTACATAATGTGAGTCGGCGATCAACTTCGTAGCTGCTACGAAATCTCGTAGCATCTCGTAGACACTGCTACGCCATGTTTAACGAATCGCTTGAAATAAAGTTCGTGCAGTACTGCAATATTTTAAACTGTATATTTCTTCAGTAAAATATCTCTGAAAAGAGGAATATTTAGGTGCCAGATAAGTGCGCTTCGTCGTGAAATATACTCACCTGAATATTCTTATAATATTTCATGTTTATTTTAAGCGTTATTTAAATTCGCGTATGAAAGAAAAGACCATTAAAGTTTTGCTTTTGATATTAAACTAGTATGACTCCTTTGTCATAATGGGAATAAAGATGTACTAATGACGTTACCATAGCTAGTTCCAAATATCGATATTCAACGCAAAGTTGGAAACAAGCATATACTACGTCGACGAATCTCTCTTTAGTGAACGATTTTGCCGTCGATTCACTCATGAATTAATCGTGCTTTCGGCGAAATGTTCGTAGTTCAAAAATCTTGTCATTGTACAACTCATACACAATACACTTTGTCGGAGGCTCATTCCGAAGAGAAACGTGTGTCGGAGGTAAAATTCATAATCGTTAAAAAGATTAAGACTTTGCTTTTACAGATCTCGTCAATAGAAATCTACTCTTGTTTTTATTTTCCAAAGAGTTTTACAGCTATTAACCTCGTTTCTTCATAAACGTAGAAAATGCTGGAGCTCAAGCCAATCGGAAGCAAAACTTTTGGGGTTCAAAGCCGCCTCATGGGTCTAAAGGTTCAAAGCTATCAAGTTTTGGGTATGAAGGTACAATCATTTTGTAAATGGCAATTAACACATAAGTTTTTACACTAAATAATGATAGATACAAAAGGTATGGAAATTATTAGCAAATCTTCCACATGGACGATGAAGAAAAATGCTTATTAAAAACTTATAAAGGACCAAAGTAAAGTTAATTAAATTTATATGGGACCAAAAAACAAACTTTCTTCATCAAATGAATCATGAAATCAGACCAGTTATCACAGTAACCGCTGTACGATGGGCTGCATCAATTGGGTACCCCCTTTTTATCGGATGGGAAATCATCAAATAACTTCCCCCGCTCTGGGCGGAGCGGAGAGAGTATCAGATTATTACTAACTAAAACCTATCCATATTCTTTCTTTAGCCCTTTGTGTTCCTGGTAACTCTTTCGAACAACACGCAACCTCAGCAAGCGATGGCCCTGGCAGGCCTCTTTGTTTTGCTGGCATGTCTTTGAGGAGCGCGAGGAAAACGAACGCGCCGTCGACACGGCCTGTCATCAATAGACGGACGGACGGTGAGCTACCCATTGCTCACTATCCACAGAGCCGCGTCTAGGGTGGCAGGACCGGGAATCGTCTTGCGTCGCCCGATGCTCGGAGCGTTTCCCGCGGCAGCAAGGTTGGTCTGAGATTCTCTCCATCAAACGTCCAGCCACCTCCTTCGCTTGCATGACCGCTTTGCAGAAAAAGGTGACCGCCTCCCATTCCCTCTCGCCCCGGACCATGGACTCAGTCCCGGACCCTTGAAAATTATTTTATACCCAATTAATGCAACACACTGTACACTAATAAAAAAACTGGTGGAATACATAACTTCCACCTTTTGAGAAGTTGACTAAAATCCCGTGCAACAAACTTCTCAAATAAAACCAATTGTTAACGCATACGTTAACACCTCCGATACACACATGCATCATCAACAAGAGGGGAGCGGGCGGCGGAGTAGCGGAGCGGCTCCACGACGCGGCGACGCGACGGCGCGCGTCCTCGACACTAGCTTCAACAACGCGACCACGATCGCATGATTTTTATTTTAAGTTCAATTTTGACCATCATTGTAGAACATCTAATATAACCCTGAAATACAGTCCGCTTGTAATTCCACCTGGGCCTAGCTACCAATGTTCGTTTATTATTCATTACTTTCAATATAACAGCTCTAGTTGGGTTCAGCGGACAAGTATCCGCAATAAAGAAACTACATAGTTTTGTAATAAGCCTCGGCCAACGATCAAGTGTAACCGAGTGGAGTGCCCAATTAGTGGGGTAGGCAGAATTATAAGTAGATTTGAAAGTTAATACAACTGTTGCTATAAATATATTCTTTAGAATTTATGTTTAGTTTATTTTATAACTGAGACATTGCATTGGCTGAAGGATTGCGCACAGTAAAACATTAAAATGTGAACTGTATGTCGTGGTACTTACGGTTAAATGTTACAAACACCATTCTTTTATTTCGGTAAACGAAACCACCGTTATTTAACCCTGGTCTGTTTAACATTATTTTACTAGAAGTTAATTAACGCCTGTTTTGTAAAACATTTGTTTAAGCTTAATCAGGCTAACAGAAGGCTTCGACGCTTAGCAAAGTCTAGAAATACTAAACATTTGTTATCCCTCAGAAACTGTGTTAAACTATGTTCGAGAATTACAAGAACATCGACTTGTACGTAGCCTGCGATTTTTTTTTCTTCACTGTTTGCCCAAGAGTTGTACATGTTTAAAATAAATTACAGTTAATAAAAAAACACGCTAAAGACTTATGCTGGTAAACTTATTTTAAAGTCAATTTCAATTTGATTGACATAAGCTTTTGCAGCAGCATTTGTTGAAAGCACATAAGTATTGTAGCTGCATTTGTTGAAAGCTAGAGAGCACGTCGAGACCAATACGTTGCAACGAACTTTTACAATATTTTGGTATGGTCAGGATGCGAGAAAGGATTTGTATTATACAATTTAATATTGAATTTGTGGCTAACTGACGTCATCAATAACCATGGTCTGATAGTGCTGCTCAGCAGAATAGCTTTACGTTAACATCCGACTTTATCCACATCTACCCCGATTTCGTTTGCAAGACTGTTCGAGTCGTTCTTTGTTCAAATGCCATTCTTGATGTTCATGATTAAACATAGTTAATGTTCCGACCGACCGACGGCAGGGTTGGCGGAGTGGCTGAGCGATCGACTGCTGTGCTGCGTGTCGGTTCGATTCCCGCACGCGTTGCCCCACACTAGGAATTTCTCCTGTATCGTGGGTACGTTTACAAACATTTAAATTCACATACACAAACAGCCAGACCCGAAACATCTATCTGTAGGTCATACAAATATTTGTTTCGTGCGGGAATCGAACCCGCGACACGTAGCGCAGCAGTCGATCGCTCAGCCACTGCGCCAACCGTGCCCTCTGAATAAACCTATTTTCGTCTCAGTAAGACCAAAACCAACAACTCAAAGCAAACTCAATTTCAAAGCATTTATTTCAATTAGACCATTACAGGTACTTTTGAATGTCATAAAAACAAAAAAGATGCTGCTACAGTCCCAGTCACAAGACATAATAATTTGCGAGAGTACTGTAGATGCCCTGGCTGACTGTGTGTGTATACATCTGCTTAAACCTTCAGGTATTATAGTCGTGAGGATGATGCTTCAACCTGGTATGACATTAGGTAGATGCTAAAATGCTCTAATCTATATTACAGAACTGTAATTGCTTTACAATGGCAGTAAATAAAATGGATATAATCTCAACCGACTCGGAAAATTGACTGTGACATAACAGCAATGGAATGGACACAGACAGCTCTCCAACATAGCGTAGTTGTGTTAGTTTCATTCGATTCGATCTGCTTCCGAGTTTTCTTTACAGAATTTTTCATTTCAAGAACTACATACGCGTGCTGTGAACGTCAAACTTACTGATCGAATAAAAAACACCATACTGCGCGCTAGAACTCAAATTACTGACGTAGCTCATAAAGTTGCAGTACCTACTGGAAATGGAACTGGACAGGCCATGTCTACCAGATACCAGCATAGCAGCCACACGAACCCGAGACAGCTAGGCGCGGCAGACCAAGGAGAAGTAGGCGCGATGCCGATGCCTTTTTGGGATGGGAAATCATCAAATTTCTTTCCTCGCTCTGGGCGGAGCGGGAGGGAGTATCAGACTTTTACTGTCTAAAACCCATCCGTGTTCCTTTTTTAGCTCTTTGTGTTGCAACCCCAGCAGGCAGTGGCCCTAATGGGCCCCTCTAGGGGCCATCCATAAAGTACGAAACACGAATTTCATGATTTTTAGACCCCTCCCCCCTCCTTGTCACAGGTGGTCACATTTTTGAGACCCCCCCCCTCCCTAGTGTGACGTCACAAATTTGCAATTTTACATCTAAAAGTTAGGTACTTTTAGATGTAAATTTACAGAGAAAACTAAAAAATAATTTAATATTTCGCTATTAAGTTTAAGCTTGTGAGGTTCGAGGTTCGATTCCCGGCTTCGGCAGAGTGCTATTGGGTTCTTCCATCAGGATTTTTTCTGTTGCAGCCACGGAATCTGGTTTTGTGCCTACACAGAACTTAAATTATAAGTAGCAACTAATGGGTGTACTAATATTAGGCACACCTCTGCCTAACTCTCTGAGCCTTATGCTCTAAGGTTATAAAGTCCACAATGGTACCCTATATGAAAAGATTATTGTTTACATCAAATTCTTTGCAATAAACTCGTATTGCACGAACACGCTTCATGTATCACGCTTTATGTACACACAGTATGGCGCTAATGAAACTGACAGGCCACGATTCAATGGTTTTAACATGCGGAAAATGTGTTGATAAAATGGTATTACATAGGAAAATAAACTCTCCTATATTTTTTTTTTTAAAAACGTTGCCCCTCTCTAGGAATTTCTCCTGTATCGTGGGTGCGTTTACAAACATTTAAAGTCACATACACAAACGGCCAGACCCGAAACAACTATCTGCAGGTCATACAAATATTTGTTCCGTGCGGGAATCGAACCCGCGACACGCAGCGCAGCAGTCGATCGCTCAGCCACTGCGCCAACCGTGCCGTCAACGTACAACTACTATATACGTACATTATTATATTATTATTATTATTGATATTTAAAGTTGTCTAGATTCACAGCTTTGAAATTATTTTTCTTCTTAATTAGGTACAACACTGGAATTGACTGAACAATCAATTGCAGTTTATTGTTTTATTAGATGTATCATTTGTTTTTTTTTTTTGTTTAATCAAAATCTGTTAACAACATCCAAAAATTCTGCCAAACCGCGATACAGTTTGTCAGTAAGTAGTTACTCTTGTTTCTCAAAACACAATAATAATTTAAAATATCAAATTTCGATTTTAGTATTTGTTATATTTATTTTTTATAACCTGAATGAACAATTAAATTAATTAACCATTTTGTATGCCTTTCGGCGGGACATTGTTAGGATCAAATTTTTTTATATAACATCATAATATTGTACCCTGTGTTCACAAAATAAATAAATGAAAAAAAAAGATTTAAAACCGTATAAAACAAGAGCGAGTTGATTTTTCACAACTACAAGGAACCACAGACTTGAGTGTATGGTTTTAATTTCAACTCGATACCTTTATGTGTTCCCGAGATGAAGGGTAGTGACAGACAGACGAACAACATAGTGAGCCTATAAGGTTTCCGTTTTTTTCCTTTTTAATGAAAGGAACCATAAAAAAGTCCCCAGTGCATTTATTTATTTATTTAACACTTCAAGCACAAAGTCCAGAGGCGGACTTAATGCCAAAGGCATTTTCTACCAGTCAACCTTCGGGTGATTTTATTTTTATTTTGTTATTTATGAGTGACTTATCCTAGGTACTTAAAAGATGAACTGTTTTTTTAAATATGAGCCCCTTAACCGCTGAGGACCGGCTGGTTCCAAATAGTACCAGCAAACCGCGACTGATTTAAACTTTATTTTTACGTACATTAAGGTTTAAAATCGTCTAGTCTCCGCTTAGGACCGGCTGGTTCCAAATAGTACCAGCAAACCGCGAATGATTTAAACTTTATTTTTATGTTTATTAAGATTTAAAATCGTCTAGTCTCCGCTTAGGGCCGGCTGGTTTCAAATGGTACCAGCCCGCCCGGTTAACACCATAAATTCGTGTTTTTAATTACAGTCTGAAACAAAACCAGCATCGAAACTTCAAAGTGCATTCACCATCCGAGCCCTCTTTTCGAAATAAAAATCCGAACCATTATTTAAATCCATAATCTCTTTCAAACTTTCTCTTTGGTAAATCCGTTGTCAGCCACCGTTAAAAAGTGACGTCACATAAAAAGTCTTTCAAAGCTCTTTTAATTAAGAAAGCACCGACATAGGTACTACCTCTTACGATCCTCGTTAGCCAAGAATTAATTACCGCCTTTTTTTGCAGATGGGAAATCATCAAATAAGGGAGTGTAAGACTTGTTCTGACTAAAACCCACCCATGTTCCTTCTATTGCCCTTTATGTTCCGGGGCCGCGGTATCTCTTTCAAACAACCCGCAACCCCGGCAGGCGGTGGCCCTGGCAGGCCCCTCTGCATTGCTGACATCTCGTTGAGGCGCGCGTGGAACACTGGACGGTGAGCTACCCATTGACGGTGGCCGGGAGTCGCGTACCAGGGCTCCAGATCTTTGAGAAGCTTGACGTACTTCGTATCTGCTGGTCAAGTAGCAATAGCCATCCTCTCTTGTGAAGAACCAGGGGGTCTAAAATGACCGTTTTAGCAGAATGGTCTAAATGGTCACAGACGCAGTTAGTATTGTGAGTTGGCACTTTGTGACCATTTTACGAATGGTAACGTTCTTACCTAAAAGCGAAAGTGAGTTTGTTTCTTTGTTACGTCTTCACGCCTAAATGGCTAAACCGATTTTGATTAATTTTGGTACAGAGATAGTTAGTCCCTGGAGACGGACAAAGGCTATTTTTTTAAATTGGGAAATAAGGGAGAAAGAGGGAAGAAAAGGTCAATCAATAAGGCGTAAGGGCAAAAACTACAGGTAGCAGGTACCTGCAAATCAGGAAAGGGGAACTGTGTTACCCCGAATTTAACGCGAGCGAACCCGCGGGCAAAAGCTAGTAATTCATATTATTATGATTCAGCTAAAGTAGCCATTTTAGACACCCTGGTCAATGTTCTACATTTTTAATTACAGGCTCATACCAAACCATCCGAAAAAGTCGGTTTTATGTGCTAAAGCGTTGTCGCAAATAAATAAACAGATAGGAAGCGCCAAACGCTATAAATCGAGAAAGGTTTTCACGGAACCAATAGCATCATTTAATTTCGTAGTCAATAGAAACTCGCCGTTTTTCCGTTACAATAAACTGCGGCCTACCTAATGGCAATTTATTGCTATCATTGTTAAACGGAATTATGTTCCTCTTTACACGCGTATTAAAACTCAATTAAGCATATTTTTTCTCTTAAATTACAATTCAAATGGTTTTAAAAGAAAATACATAAATTAAACGTATGGAAAATCTTATAAAGGGAAAATCTCATACGCAGCGGAGGAGAAGAAATTAGGTACTGTGAACAGAAGAGATAAGTGATCAAGCTCGTCTGACACAGTTGAAATTTTCTTAAAAAATCCATGACTATTTGGAATAAAGTTACTATTATGTGATAGAAAAAAAAAACAGTTTATTTTAAACGTCCCTAGGCATCTCAGCTCAATTAACCTTTTTTTTAGTAATAATTCATATTGAATTATTCATAAATCGATATCAAAAAAAAGATCTGACGGTCCTGGTTACTATTCTCTTTCGTTGACCGTACCTTGTATTCTGCAGACCACATAATTTATCTTTAATGTTCTTTTATAAAATAGAGCTAATTCGGGTTTTCACAATTTAATGGATTCATGTGACAGGCTTACGCAAACGAATTGAGTTTCTTTTACTGTTCGAGAACTGTGCCGTATTGCGTTTTTACTCCTAGTTTAAAGTCGGGATAGATGCCTCAGGGGGGTAGATCTCCGGATCTACTAACTTTCTCGACATCCGTGTGGCACTAACAGGATTCAGCAGAACACCAGCGTCTGATAGTCTACCTGGCATTATGCTGGACTGCTATTTGGTGCAATCTTGAGACAAACCCAGTAGTGGGCGACCTTTATGTGTAACGCTCGCTCGTTGCTCTTCGAGCGAGGTTGTAGTTTTCAGCTGTTAGAGGTGTACAAAAAATAGCCACTTCAGGTTTTAAAATATCTTTATTCCCGAGGGTGGACCCTTTAACAATAAAACAACAAAATTGAAACACTAAAACACAAAAATAACGTAGAAGAGGTGAAAACTAATCCTTACTATCCTTACTTCCTTATCCTTATCCTTACTTAATTAATTAATTAATTTAATTAATAATATTATAAAAGCGAAAGTGAGTTTGTTTGTTTGTTTGTTTGTTTGTTTGTTTGTTTGTTACCTCTTCACGCTTTAATGGCTAAACCGATTTGGATGAATTTTGGTACAGAGATAGTTGGGAACCAGGAGACGGACATAGGCTAATTTTTATTTTAAAAAAGTAGGATATAAGGGAGAACGAGGGAAGAAAAGGGAAAACTTAGCGTTGCTATTACAAATCCATCAGGCGCAAGAGCAAAAACTGCAGGTCTGCTTGGTGTGTTATACCGAATTTAACGCGAGCGAAGCCGCGGGCGAAAGCTAGTACTAAATAATTTTACACATATCATTTATCAAGGGAGAAAATACAATTTGTGTATTTTTGGTTAAGAGAAAAATCACATAAAGTTATTATCACAAATCAAAATTAAAACTGCACAAAAACTTCACAAACTGATTTTCACAAACAGGTACAATTTAATAAAAAAAAAAAACAATAACTAACAAAAGTGGCTGCTAGCCGAGATCCAAAAAAAAATACTGTTGAAGATGAAATGACAGAATGAAATACGAATATTTAAAAATCAATGCTATCCAATAGGAAAGAGGTTGAGGCAATGTTACAAATGTATGTGATGTGTCTAAATGCCTATGGGTCTATCTAACTTAGTCTACCTTTTTTTTTTTTTCAGGTGGGAAATCATCCAATGACTTCCCCCGCTCTGGGCGGAGCGGGGGGGCATGTCAGACTTGTACTGACTAAAACCCACCCATGTTACTTCTATTGCCCTTTACGTTCCGAGGCCGCGGTATCTCTTTCGAACAACCCGCAACCCCGGCAGGCGGAGGCTCTGGCAAGCCCCTCTGCTTTGCTGACTCTCTTTGAGGCGCGCGTGAAACACGAACGCGCCGTCGACACGGCCTGTCGTCAATCGACGGACGGACGGTGAGCTACCCATTGCTCACCGTCCACAACTTAGTCTACCTTACGTTTTCTTTTTAATGTGTTCCTTTTTTTCTGTGATGTTTTTCTTTGTATTAATTCTTGTATTGTGTCTTTTGCTGTATCAAATAAGTGATTTATCTATCTATCTACTAAGGACCGTGTTTTCTGGCTATGTGCAATTGCATGGGAAGGCAAAGTGCGATCAAAGTTTTGTGGGAATACATGCCTTGATTTTCAGTGGGTCGTCTATACTAAACGTAATTTATTTTGGACTAAGCTTCTATCCAAAATTTGGAATAGAAGTCCCAAAAAGAAGAGGTCCACGAAAATCGCTACTACTCTATAGCTATCACAAATAATGATTTTTTACTTTTCATGAATTTGTAGATAAAGAACCAAAGTACTTGCCAGTTTTACAAATAAAATATTTAGATTTTTGTACTGGGAGATTAACAATTATTTCTAAAAGTGTGGCATCTATCCCGATTTTACCCTATATTGAACAGGCAATTTCAATTCTAAAAGGAGAAACGAATAATGTTGCATTGATTCATAAGAAAAATAAATTAAGAGTTTTTCTATATGAAACCATATTCCCAAAAAAGTTCGTTAAAAGAAAAAAGTAGTTGTTTAACGAAATTCGGTGCATTTGTTTGTTTCAATTGACTTCTTGCCACGACTACTGAATCTGATATCCTAGCCACATCTAGTTGTTATTTGTGAGAAAGAAAATGTGAACAATTCAGTTTAAAATTAGTATCACATTTACACCAATTAGCAAATGCATGTAATAAGTAAATGTCGCTTTTATTAAACCAAAATGGAAGACATATTTCAGGGTAGATTTCCTTTTTTCCAGAAAGATCAAACGTTATTACTCGACTCAAGGAAAAGATTAGGACTAAATTCCAGGGATGTTATGGAGCTCTGTAACAGTAACCGAAACTATTTGATTTTCGAAGTAACCGACTTCCATATAAAAGTTTCGGATAATGGCGGAGTCCAAATGACAGGGTTGTTTGTTTTGTCTGGCAGGGCCGCCACTTGTCACAGAAACCGCGTGTCTTTTGCAACTTGCATTGTGAATGACTTGTATTTTACTTTTAGAGTTTTAAAAAATCTAATATACGTAACTGAAACTATTCGAAACTAGCGAATAATCCAACATAATTTCGTAAATGTATACGGTTACGGAACCGTATTCGAAACAGAACATCCAAAAATAAACATTAAAAAACCGTATCCGAATCCGGTATAATATACTTCTTATATCCGCATCAGTATTTAGATCCGAAATTTTATATCCAGGAAATCCCTGCTAAATTCCTTACTGCAAATATTAATAGAAGTCCAAGAACCCGAAATATTACATATACTTAATTCCTAAAATGTCTGCGCACTGAGAATGCGAGTCAAATAATATTACCCGGAATGAGAGATATGTCGGGAATGTAATATTACAAAGACTTGCGTTTGTTAGACACATTGCTTTTTACACTAGCCTGCAGTATTATGCTGAGTTATTACGTAATTAAACGTGTTTATACGACAAGAAACAAGACCAGCTACTATAATATGGGTCTTAATTTAGAGAGTTAGATTTGTGACAGCCGTTTTCCCTTTTTCATTATCGTTTCTTGTTCGGTGATTTAGTGAATATCTGCTGCTAATCAGCAGCTGTGCTTACAACCAAATTACGAACGAAGTCGGAAATTATTTCCCACCTAAACGGACAATGGGTAATAATTTCCCACATGAAAAAAACCTATTATATTCAGTTTCAGTAATTCTTATTGTATTTTATGTACACTGCTATCTATATCTAACATGATATCTTAACTTACATGTGGGTTAGGAGGGCGTCTAACACGAGATCAAATCATGAAAACTGACACACACCTAAAATTAACGACCTACTACTGTACGTACCACGGCTGGGTAATATTTATTTATTTATTTAAACTTCATGTACAATAGTGGTACATAGGCGGACTTAATGCCATAAGGCAATAATATATATAATATTCTATTCTAAAACAAAAATGGCAACGAGCTTTGATCACCACGCTTGCTGAAGATGGGTTCTCAATTTCAGACTTATATCAATTATAAGTAAATATTAGTGTCGTTGGGTTTTTCCGTTAGAAATTTCTCAGTAGGGCTATTCTCTAAGAAAACAGCGTCAAGATTAGAGCTGCCGAAGCGTCAAGTTTCATAGAGAGTCATCTGGGATTGGCGCTGCGCTCGACGCTGAATGCTTAGAGAATAGTCCCACAGTAGTTTATATAATTCTAAATAAAGCAAGTCTGTAAGCACATTTTACTCTAGGAATTCCCAGAGCCCTAAATCAGTAGAAACTCAGACTAAAACCAGTTAAAGCAACAAACCCACGGAATTGAAGTCAGGGGGCCTAAAATGGCCGGTTTTGCAGAATCATAATAGCAAAATAATATGAATCAAGTTAAAATGGTCACAGGCGGAATTAATACATTATGAATTAACACTTTGTGACCATTTGTCGAATTGTATTGTAATTATTATTATTATCCTATTTTGATACTGCTAAAGCGCCATTATAGGCCCCCTGTTGAATATTGTAGTATTCCAGGAAATTGCCAGCGTTCAAAATCGTAATTCTTGTTAGTTATTACTCGTTTCAACACCCAAAAACGTTGAGTGGAACTCAATCGCAATGTTTTAGTGCTGTTGTTTCTTTTTAACGATTTACGTGGTTCTGGTATTATCTGGGTCATGGCTTCTAAACGTGAAAGTATGACGTTTAAAACATCTACAGAGCAGTAGTTTGGCTTTTCGTATGGTTACGAAACAAATGTGACTAAGTCATGGATCTGAATGTTGAAGGACGGAGAGCGAAAGGAAGGTCAAAGAAAAGATGGATGGATTGTGTAAGGAATGATATGAAAGAGAAAGGAGTTAATGATGCCGTGACGTCTGATAGGGGAGAATGGAAGAAGAAAACGTGTTGCGCCGACCCCAAATAGAATGGGACAAGGGCAGGAAAATGATGATGATACTGCCTAAACTTTTTTTGCGGAAAGGAAATCATCAAATAACTTCCCCCGCTCTGGGTGGAGTCAGGGGGAATGTCAGACTTTTACTGACTAAAACCCACACATGTTCGTGCTTAAGGTCGCCTTCGACATGGCCTGTCATCACTGGACGGACGGACGGTGAGCGATCGGTAGCTCCTACTAGTACCTACTAGTTTGTACCTATATTTATTTAATTATGTTCTTATTAGGTAAGCGTATACAGATAACAAAAATATCCAACAGACTTACGCGATGTAACACTTGCGTCAAAAAATAGCAACCGTTTTTATGTATGTACACACGACGACACATCAACCTATACAAAACCAGTTTATGCTGCTCTCTCAACAACGGATCGTACACCATAGATTTCAAGTACAATGAGAGATCCGCATAAACTGGTTTTGTATAGGTTGATCTGTCGTCGTGTGTACGTTATTTAATCGCTACAAAATAAAATACCCGAGGTCGTTACTTAGTTAAATGACTGCAGTGCAATTCCACAAATGGATCTCTACGAAGTGAAATTAGCCTTATACAGCTCGCACGAGATTTCGCGATGCTCCAAAGTTGCACACAAAGAACTAGCAGAGCAATACAAAATGACAATGGTTTTAGTGTTATAGGGAATGACACGGACACGGGGACATGGGAAGTTTGGCAGTATTGCTATTCGCCTTCGCCAACCGTTTTTATAACGAATTAATGAGTATTACGAGTATATTTTTTTACTTAATGTGTTTCATTGAAACCACGTTTCCTTTTTATTTAAATTAAAAGGAACTCTGTGGATAAAACATGAGAGAGCACTGGTACCTATAACACAAGTTTAATCTTACCATGGGTACCAGAGTTCATTTCACTACTTACCAAATGGACTTTTTTTTTTGGTGTGGGAAATCAACAAATAACTTCGCCCGCTCTGGGCGGAGCGGGGGGGCGTGTCAGACGTTTACTGACTAAAACCCACCCATGTTTCTTCTATTGCCCTTTACGTTCCAGGGCCGCGGTATCTCTTTCGAAAATTCGAACAATATTGTTAGTTTGTAAGTGGTATTGTACAAGTCTCTTTCTGACAATAAATATTTTTATTTATTTTTATATTAATTACGATCGCGAAGATCGCTTTGGTCGGGCCACAGGGTTACAAAGCCAAAATAAAGTCACACAATTCTTTAAATGGAACGCAAGCCAAAATACCAAGTTTTTACCATAAAATTAGTGTTCAAATGCAAAATCTCCGCCATTATAATCGCGTCATTTCTTTGTAAGGCAAAAAACGTGCTCCCTACGACCTATTAAATAAAAACATGAATATGCATGCGCCTCTCGATCTTTTAGAGTTCTCTATTGAATTAAACAAGACCTGCACTGTTTCAATCAAACGGCTAATAGTTGGCATACGTAGCTCGTTAAGAAACGAGAGCTGTTTAATTAATTTGACGACACGGTTTGTGCAGCGGCTAAGCGTTTGACTGCTGCGCTGCGTGAGTGCGTGTCGCGGGTTCGATCCCCGCACGGAACAAATATTTGTATGACCTACAGATAGTTATTCCGGGTCTGGCTGTTTGTGTATGTGAGTTTAAATGTTTGTAAACAAACCCACGATACAGGAGAAATTGCTAGAGTGGGGCAACGTTTAAAAAAATGAAGAAATTATATTTCTCCTGAACCCAAGTTTTTCTAAAATGGGAACACTAGGGTTGAATTTTTAAAATAGTTGTGAAGACACGCTTTAGAGTAGTTACCTATTATATTTATCATATTCTTCTGAGCGAACGCTTTAATTTGTTACCTATGACATAGAAATGCAGCAAAATAACTAACCCTCTTAGGGAGTCCGCCATATTGAATGTGACGTCACTAACTGCATTTTTACACTAATGTATGCAAATTTTCAGGGTACTTAATTGGAAAAAAATAAATGTTGGCTTCAAAGATTTTTTTAACACAGCTGAAGCCAATGAAAACTTGTCAAAAACAATTTGAATTTTAACTTATAATTTTAAACATTTACGGAACCCTAAACAGTTTATTTTTTCATAATAACTCAACTCTCTTAATTTACAGGAAACTCTGAGATCCAATTAAAAACTGCAACTAACTTATATTAGTTTTACTTATTCTCAGAGCCTTCCTACGCCTGCAATTTTTTACAGTTTATTAAAATGAGAATTGAGAACCCTTTTCAATTAGAAACTTTTTCATAAAGGCTAACGTCAAAAAAACACTATAATATTATTTTAGACTATCTTTCGCCCGTGGCTTCGCTCGCGTTAACTTTGGGGTAACACAGTTCCCCTTTCCTGATTTGCAGGTACCTGCTACCTATAGTTTTTGCCCTTGCACCTTATTTATTGTAATAGCAATGCTAAGTTTTCCCTTTTTTCCCTCTTTCTCCCTCATTTCTCTTTTTATTTAAAAAAAAAAGTTAGCCTATGTCCGTCTCCAGGGTCCTACTACTCCAACTATCTCTGTACCAAAATTCATCAAAATCGGTTTCGCCATTAAGGCGTGATGACGTAACAAACAAATAAACAAACTCACTTTCGCTTTTATAATATTAGTAAGGAAGTAAGGATGTATGAATTCAATAAAGATATTGTGGTACGAGTACTAATACTTAGGAAATGTATATATTATAAGTTATTTGTTTTGCAGTGCCTTTGAAATGTTCTAACTTTAAATTCTTATTTCCTTGTCACATTTTTGCAATCAACTGATTTGATGTCATAAAACAAATGTGCATGTAATGAAGCTGCTTTATTTTAATATCACGGAAAAGAAATGAAAGCTTTAGGAAAGTTATATAATTATTTTAAAAATCATCTATTGAATTGTATATTTTGCTGTAAAGAACATTCTAGCATCTAGTGCTAACGAAAGAATTGTTATGCGTCAGCGGCCTCAGCGGCCTCAACGCCCTCAGCGCCCTCAGCGGCCTCAGTGGCCTCAGTTTCCACTTTTGCGGCTCTAGGAGGCAACGGATCATCTGGCCCTATCAAACCGTCAGCGATCATCCTCTGTCTCCTGGCCTCGTCCCGAGCAAGTTTCTCAGCTTCCTTCTTCTCTTGCTCTGCTCTCTCTTCTGCTGCCTTTGCCATGGCCATTTCAGCCAAAGTCTTCTGGTCTAACTTGAAGAAGTTGATGGGTTCTTTGAAGAATCTCTGGTCTTTCATGTTCATGTTCTCCACAAACGTAAGGATTTTAAACAATCCAGTTTCTGGATTATATGTTTTATCCCTCGTAGCTAATCTTAACCAATCCACGAACTCGATTTCTGTAAGTGGTTCACCCCACGTCATCAGTTCCTCTCGGAACAGTTCAAAGTTGACAAAGCCTGTCTCCTCGTCGTCGTGTCCTAACGCTGCCATGGCTTTCGTGATTGCCAGCTCAAAGTCGTCTCCCATTATCATTTTAGCTTCTATCATTTGGTACCATTCATGAAGCTCTACTGTGTCCACAAATTCATCTTCGAGGAACATTTCAAACAGTTTATTTACTTCAGCAGTTTTCGGGTTGAGTCCGATTTGCCTCAACATCATTGTAATTTCTTTTATGGGCACCTGTAAAATAAATGTGTTCTTTCAGATCGATTCGATAGACTTTGAATAACTTTTCGGGATTGTTAACTTTTGTGTTGGATTTACAAACTGGTGCCCCCGCCCGGTTTCACACCGGTTTTACGGGTGGGGACGAGATATTGCTCACGTTTGATATTCGTGTGCCCAGCCCAGACCCTTGCATGAGTGCGTGGTTTAAAAGAAAGTAAATACGACAAGTTCAAAATTAGAAATACCCGCTTTACATAATATGTAATTTATTAATATTTATTGAGGATATTGATTGTGCTTGTTGGAAATAATTTAGCTACAGCTACAGGATAATTGTATTTCCTAATAAAAATCGACGTAATTTACGTTAACACCGGGCACTGCCTCGTGCTTGGACCTCAGACAAAAGACGTGAGACGAAAACAGGACATGGACGAAGCACGGACGAGACGCTTGAATGATGAAAGATTTTAGTATTCGGCCTGACCTGACTAACTTTCGTCTTTTTCTTTAAATAACGGCTACGTTTGAAACCTATATTAATCAATAGCAGGTATCTACTAAAGTGTCACGTTGCATCTCGTGTTTCCATCTCGTCTTAGAACAGACCTGGAAAGAACACCGTGTCTCCATCTCATCACCGCGCCTTAAAACGGACATGAAAGGCACACGGCGTCTCCATCTCATCACCGCACCTTAGGAGAGACGTGAAAGAGGGGAGGAGGCCTCTGTATAGCAGCTCGAAACAAAAATATAGCTAGATTCCTATTACCTTATCGATGTTCTCTTCATCGTGCAGTTTATAAACCTCCTTGTATCTCATGATTTCTTCTGAAGTAAAAGATTTAGGCGGAGGTGGGATTTTCTTTGGCTTTGGAGGCTCTCCAAGAATCAGCTTCGTGGGCTTTGGAGGGGGTTTCGGTGGTTCCTTCTTTTTTTTTGGAGCCATTGTTATTCGAAACTACTATAGAACGTCAAAAAAAACGGCAGAAACCCTTTTTTTGTGTATCCGTTGTTTCTTGAGTCACTGTATCATTTGTTTTTGAGTTTTATATTTGATGACAAAAATGTTTTTTGACACTATCTTGGATGATATTACTGTTAACCAATCATTGGGTGTTTACGGCGGTAAAAGTAAAATAATTAAACCAAAGGTACTTATAAGTAATAAAAAATAAAAAAATACTAAGTACGGAAAAACGTCACTTTCATTTTTTGACGGGTATCAGATACGCTTAACTGAAGAAAAAACTGTTTTTACTTACAATGGTAATAAGGTTGTATACTTATGTGCTCGTAACCTCATTACATTACATAGAATTTAAGCATACAAAACATTTTATAAACATTTTTGACAGCAACGTTTGATGTTGCTGTAACAAGTAGATATTGTATAAGAACAAACTGTGCAATAGAATATACTATGCAAACAACATGTGGAACACGGAGCACGCATCACAAAATTAAATGATCAACACCATGGAGAGAGAGACACTAACAGAAATTTGGAACGGCCACCTAAATAGCAATTTGACGTCCAGTAGCCACGGATAAAATCAGATTAGGAGCCCGCGATCAAACCACCAACTTGGATCGAAGGACCGAACTGTACCCAAAAATCTGCCCTTGTCAGTCAAAAAGCCACAACTCAAAAAAATATGTCTAATATAATACAACAGGTATGTCAAACAAAACCCAACGAATGGACTGCAGACGTATGACCACTAAGATGAGAAAAACATGGAAAAAGCAGACATGCTACACCGACCCCAAACCAATTGAGATACAGGCAGGAGAAAAAAATGTTTTTATGGTTTACAGCGGGAAAATAGAGCTACTCTTTGTTCGGTGTTATTAAAACCCTAAATGAAAAGGGAACTGTGATGGAGCGATCATCCTGTTTGTTTACCTACACGCCCTTTTCTCGTAAGCGATGAGTTGCTTTCATCCTGAACAGAACTACATACATACTGTATTAAATTGGTATTACATGTGATATGAAAGTGTGTACTATTTAAATAGCAAAGTGGATTTAATTTAGTTCCGGTTTTACCTTTACCGATGAAAATGTTGCAAACAAGCCGTATTCCCGATGACCGCTGCGCAAAAGTATCCACACAATGGGTGCTAAGCGATGAACAGCGATGCCCAGAAAGCGGTGATGAGACGACCAACATAGATGCGTACCGTTAGGGCTCATTCGAAGTGGCGGGATAAAACAAAATATGGAAGAGATTGGAGGAGGCCTTTACCAAAACGTGGGACAGCATATGTATAGGTAAGTATATGAAATCATCGAACGAAACTTCGTTCGATGATTTTTTCATCGGTAAACGAGCTACTGTACAGAACTCTGTACAGTAGCTCGTTTGCCGATGAACCTGACTCCCATTCACTCGTAAAACGGGAACAAAGTAGGTGACCTCCCCCACAAAATAAATCATTAGAAGGCGGAACGTCACTGCTACCCCGATTTCTCTAATTTGGTTCCGTTAGCAATAACCTTTAATTTCACAGACGCTTAAAGCTAAGTTATTGTCCAGAAGGCTCAATAAACCCTTCCCAAATTGCTTCAATCGACCTTTAGGTTGTTATTCCCTGTACTCGACAGTGGTCGTCAACCATTTACTGTGACACCTTTTCAAGTAAGAGCATCAAATAAAACGACGATGATCCCGTTTCGCACTATATTGCATTTTATAAATATAAAAGCTGTTAGTGCTGTTCTATAAAGTTAAAAGCAATTTTAATGAAGCAGCTACGTAACACCGCATTTTATGTTGAAGACTATGGATGTTGAGACATATTACAGTAGGCTTTTATTTGGTAATCGCCCTCACTTCAAATAGCAATGTGTTGTAAAAGAAGATTTCAAATATAATTGTACGTAGATAGTAAAGTAAGTAGCTACTGCTATTAAAAAGCAAAAAATCAAACCATACAAACACACGTGATTGTCATTTTTTCAATAACATCCAGGCATAATATAAAATATACGGGCAAGCTTACAAAAAATGGCGTATTTAGAGGGTCTGACCGCTTGAATAACAATGTATTTATATATCTGTTTGTACTGTTTTTTTCGGGTGGGAAATCATCATGTCCCGCTCTGGGCGGAGCAGGGAGGAGTGCTAGACTATTCTGACTAAAACCCACCCATCTTCCTTCTATTGCCCTTTAGGTATGTTCCGGGGCCGCGGTATCTCTTTCGAACAACCCGCAATGGTATTTTGGCTTGCGTTCCATTTAAAGAGTTGTCGCAACCCCAGCAATCGACACGACCTGTCTTACTACTTAGCTAGACGAACCGACGATGAACCGGTACCCATTTACGGTACCTATCCGGAAGTCATTTCGCGGCTCCCGACGTTTGGAGCGTCTAGCGCGGCGGCTGAGTTGGGTTGAGGATCTCTCCTTCAAATATCCAGCCAGTTCTCTTTATTCTCTCTTGCTCCTGACCTGAACCAGGGCCGGACGTGTTTGCACTGTTGACTGGTAAGGACTGCTCCTCTGTACATTAAGTGTGCGTAAACTGCCTAGGAAAACCGTTTTCTTTCATAAATTGTAAAGCTACATACAAGTACTCTTTGGCAACCAAGAAACGGCATGGAATGGAATGGCTATTTTGATCAATTGTATTTTGATGCAAAAATATAACGCAGTTTATGGACTCGTCCAGAAATGTAAACAGCAAATTCCTTGAGTTTTAAAAAGTAAATTTTACTTTATTATTTGTCTAAATTACTACGTGTTACGATCACTTATCAGCAACTAAGTAGAACATAATAACAATTTAGTTAAAGAAATAAATAAACAGCAATAATTACATTTTTAAAACCTTTATTTTGTTTCTGAACGTTTGAAGAACTGAGCAACTGACGCCAATATTGACAGTTGACTAATGAATCCTCGCTACGCTTAGCGTTTACGTTGTAACATTAGAATAAAACTGCAAATAATTGTAGAAGTTCCTCACTGAAGTGTCTTTATTTATCAAAAACCAAGATGGTAGCGCGGGTGGCTGGCGTTTTTGACGAAAAGTTGACGGAAGCCATTGCAAATTCTAAGATTTTGGTTGTAGGGGCCGGCGGTATAGGTTGTGAAATATTGAAGAATCTCGTGTTGACCGGCTTTCCTTATATTGAAATTGTACGTGCTACATTTATTATAGAAAAAGATTGATCATTTACGGGGAAGTGAGATGTTAGTCATGTGTTTATTTTTTCAGATCGACCTTGATACCATCGACGTAAGCAACTTGAATCGTCAGTTTCTTTTCCACAAAGAGCATGTTGGGAAGTCAAAGGCTCAGGTGGCGAAGGACAGCGCTCTCAGCTTCAACCCTAACGTCAACATCATAGCACATCACGACAGCGTCATCAGGTAAGCCAGACTTGCGTCTTAAAATGTGGATTAAGGGTAAATAATCTCGATATGTCATGTCAGTTGTGTTGACAGCGTAAAGCTAAAGGTCATTGACTGCATGCTTGCAAATATTTCTGCAACATGCATTTTATGTTTGAATGATCTAGAAATGAAAGTTTGTCACTCAATATTTTAGATTATAATCCTTATTCTACCCATAGAAATAGACCACATTTAATCTCAATCTTATCCTAATCAGATAGTAATTAATTATCAACAATATAACAATCATTTAGTATTTTACATAATGATAACATCACACCTGTTATACCCAAGGGATCAGATAGAGGTGTACCTAATAGTATACCCACCTGGGGTTTGTTTGGGGTTAAGGGTTGTTCAAAAGAGATACCACGGCCCCGGAATGTAAAGGGCAATAGAAGGTACATGAGTGTGTTTCAGTCAGTACAAGTCTGACACTGACCCCCGCTCTGAGTGGAGCGGTCAGTGTCAGACTTTATTACATATATACAGGTTATTTGATGATTTCCCTTCCACAAAAAGAAAAAAAAATAGTATACCCATTACCATTACCCATTAGCACAATGTACACAAACCTCCAATCAATATTGTTTTAAATATTTCAGCAATGATTATGGAGTCAGCTACTTCAAACAGTTCCAGATAGTGATGAATGCGTTGGACAACCGTGTGGCTCGTAACCATGTGAACAGGATGTGCCTTGCTGCCAATGTACCACTCATTGAGACCGGCACTGCTGGCTATGCGGGACAGGTAATACTGTATTTTAGTTTACATTATGCATGTAGTCGTTTAGTGGTCTGTTAGTCCTACAACCAGTCTTACTAAGGCATGTAATATTACCCAGTAGTAACTGGAATGTAGCCCATCTTAGCCCTGGATTGAAAGAACTGGAAGTCACGGCTATATTACCTCGTTAATTGCTTTTACATTAAATTGTTATTTATAAAATGAAAAATTTGATTTTCATCAATGAAAAAAATAATATTACTTTTTTAGATTTTACTATTTTTTTTTATTATTACTTTTATATTACTATTGGTATTCCTGACAGGTTGAGCTCATCAAAAAAGGCCTGACACAGTGCTATGAATGCCAGCCAAAAGCCCCACAGAAAACATTCCCTGGCTGCACAATTCGTAACACTCCATCCGAGCCTATTCACTGTATCGTATGGGCGAAGCACCTCTTCAACCAACTTTTCGGTGAAGAAGACCCTGACCAAGATGTCAGTCCAGACACCGCAGACCCAGAGGCGGCAGGAGAAGCTGGTGCATCAGCACTATCAACTGAGGGAAACACAGCCGGCAATGTAGAACGAAAGAGCACTCGGACATGGGCTGCAGAAACTAACTATGAACCTGAGAAGCTATTCAGCAAGTTGTTTGGCGATGATATCCGTTACTTGTTGTCTATGGAGAATCTATGGAAGAAGCGCAGGCCACCCACCCCTCTGGTTTGGGACAATTTACCAGGCAAAGATAATGCTCCGGCTCAGCATTCTGGGTTGCCTGATCAAAGAACTTGGTCGGTTCATGAATGTGCACAGGTAATTTTTCACCATTACTTAATCATGTTTTAATCCCATTGTCGTTGTTAATTTAATCCCGCCGACAAACTGTTGACAATTATTGTCCAAAATAAATCATTTATTTATTAAACTAACTAAGTAGATAATTTAATTTCCACTGCAACACTTAAATTAATGCTTGAACAAAAGAGCACTATTAAGTTATAAATCCTTGCCTCAATGGCATGAGTTGAAGTTCTAAAAGTGCAGTACATATTTAATTTAAATTTTGCTTGAATTTGAACATCAACAGAACCCAGGAAAAAGCTAAAGAAATAACAATATTTTGGTAGAGACAAGTTTCTATAATTTCAATGGCATATTGTAGGCTACCCAGATGCTTCTACTTTAACAAAAAGAATTGTCAATTATCACAACAATTCACTGACAGACATTGCACAGCCACTACCACCAGATCCTGCAGTGCTTAAAAATGATGTGAAAGACTTCCTTAATAAATATAAGAATTTTTGAAAATCCATTTTTATTATGAACACAAACCTTCATCCTCATCTTCGACATTTGTATTCTGGAAACTACACAGAAGTTGTCTTTGTTATAACATGTTTTCCCTTAAATCCATTCTTAAAAACTAATTATGCTCATTACAAAACTACTATTTCCAGGTGTTTGCCGCAAGTTCCGCTGCACTACAGAAGGACCTGAAGGGTCGTCCGGAAGGCGACCACCTGGTCTGGGACAAAGACGAGAAGAGCTCCATGGATTTCGTCACGGCCTGCGCTAATATACGGGCGCACATCTTCAATATACCGCTCAAATCGAGGTTTGAGATCAAATGTAAGCACTAAACATTTATTTAGGTCCTCAACTCCTCACTACTCATTTATACTCAAAAACCAAAGTATTTATTTCAATTAGACCATTACAGGCACTTTTGAATGTCATTAAAACAAAAAAGATGCTGCTACAGTTTCAGTCACAAGACATAATAACTTGTGAAAGTACTGTAGTTGCCTATTCCAAACCGTAGATCTCTATGGAGAATTGAAATGGAATGGAATAATGGGCAAGAAACTTCATGGACACTTAAATATATGTAATAATATTTTTACAAAATCATAATTATACAACAAGAACAAACATTGTTGTTATAAGTACCGACAACCAACAGCAATAACACGTAACGTCGTTTTTCTATAACAATTATATTCAAATCAGAGCTTATTTTCATTGTAGGCGTACTATTTTGGCCCACACATAAAGGTTTAAAAATTTAAGCATTCTAAACATGCTTTGAAACTCTTGAATGCAATGTATGTAGCAGGCAACTAATAAATATTATTAGCTTACGCCCGCGACTTCGTCCGCGTGGCATAGTTACTTTGGGCTAACGCTAACTTTAACCCGCTTGATGAATTGATGATCGAAAAAAAAAAAACATTTTTATCTCCCCTTTTCTCCCCTCTTTCTCACTTTTTTTTTAAACAGCTTATGTCCGTTTCCAGGGTCCCAACTCTCTGTACCAAAATTCATCAAAATCGGTTTGGCCCTTTAGGCGTGAAAACGTAACAAACAAACTCACTTTGGCTTTTATAATATTAGTAAGGATTTCCATAATCATGTGAGAACAAGAAGCCCTTGATGATTTTGATTTTTGATTGATTCTATTCTTTCTATTTACAGCAATGGCTGGTAACATAATCCCAGCTATAGCGACGGCCAACGCTATCGTGGCCGGGCTCGCGGTGCTTCGCGCGCAGTCTGTGCTCCGCGGCGAGATACAGAACTGCACCAGCGTGTACCTGCGGCCCAAGGTCAACCATCGCGGCCAGCTATTTGTGCCGGAGAAGAGTAAGTTCATGGAGGCTATATTACATTGTATTTTCTGTTATTCAAATAAAAAGATGACGGAATTAGTAAATATGCGTTAGGTGTTTGCGAGAATATGCTTAACAGAGCTTCGAAAATTATTGGAAGGCGTGGAGGATACAAAAAATGCGACAAATATAAAATTATGTCTGTGATGCTGCAGTATCAACGGCATGTGGATATGGATTTCAGCAAAGCAGATGGACTTGCCAGGGACACCGCCTACTAGGGTGAAGGGTTGTTCGAAGAGATACCGCGGCCGCGGAACACAAAGGGCAAAAGAAAGAACATGGATGGGATTGAGTCAGTAAAAGTCTGACACTCCCCCCGCTAGCCCAGAGCGGATTAAGTTATTGAAAAGATGATTTTCCATCCCTAAAAAAACCTGTAATCTTCAAAGGATTCTTGGAGTGTCAGATAATCATATGATGTGCCTGCAATGATTTTTTCTTTGTCATTCTGTTCCAAAAGTTATGCGTGGTCATAAATAAAAAAATATACATGTCGAATTGAGAACCTCCTCCTGTTTTCGTCGGTTAAAAAATAGATTTAGGTTGGAATTCAGTCAATTTTTGAAAAACAATTTTGAAATGTTTCTTTACTCACAGTGTAGTTATCAATAGATTGTAGGTCTTGTAACACTTTATAGACCTGGCAATTTAAACTGAGCGTACCTAATATAAATAGTATGCCCAAAGTTATACTTATGTCCGTATGCCCAAATGACATGGCCAGAATGGGTATAGAGCTATGCCCTAACAAAAAAATATTCATGTACATTGATGTACAGTACGTCATTTTAAAGCTTACATGCAGGGCTTTACTATAGTTTATGATTTATGATCAGAGAATAGGCGAGAGACTCTATAAATAGAAAACAAAAATAGCGCCTTGACAATTTGAATAGCAATGATGAAATATTCAGAGTTTTATAGGCGTAACAAAACGAGGAAGACTATTCAGACGCCATTTAGTAAATAGACTAGGCTATTCATAAAAAGGAACTAATTCCACAAGGAAGGCCGATAGATATCATGCAAACAGTTATCGTGCTATTCTACAAGAAAACAGCGACGAGATTACCGCTGCTGCAGTGTCAAGTTTTATAGAGACTCGGCTGGAGTCGTCGCTGCGATCAAAACTCACTACAAAAGTGAAATGCATAGTAGTATAATGTAAATGATATAATAGTAAAGTAGTGTGAAATGTTAGAGACAGTTTAATAAACGTGTTTTTTTTTCTCTGGATACCCACATATTTGTAAAACGTAACTTAAACTAACAAGTCTAATAAGGTACAGCAGAATATTAATATTAGTAAACAATAGTTTGTGGTCTAGTTTCAATAGTAACAAATTACGATAATACGTGATAAAATCAACGCAAGACGACAATGTAAATGTCAATCAATGCAATGTCAGAATATAAAACCACACAATCGACGAACAAACATATATTTTTTTGCATTTTCTCTCGCCTATTTTAGGGAAATGTAATTAATGGGATTATTTTTTATTTATTTCAAAAGGATTTTTCATATATTAATCAGTACTGTGCATTATCAGGGCAGGAGCCGCCAGTGATAAAATCAACGCAAGACGACAATGTAAATGTCAATCAATGCAATGTCAGGATATAAAACCACATAATCAATGAAGAAACATATTTTTTTTGCATTTTCTCTCGCCTATTTTAGGGAAATGTAATTATTGAGATTATTTTTTTATTTATTTCAAAAGGAATTTTCATATATTAATTATTACTGTGCATTATCAGGGCAGGATCTGGCCATGTCCTTTCACCAGTTAGTGTTCCATGAAATAGGGGCGAGACTATTGCCATCAACAAATTCCTGATAGAAAATCCAAAACACTGGCCAACCCGGGAACCGACCTAAACCCAGGGGCCTAAGTCTGCTATTACAATGGTGTCAGAATGGTCAATCACTGATCGCATAATGGTTGATTTTGACAAGTTTAGTATGTAGTACCAAAATTATCAAAATCAACCATAATGCGATCAGTGATCGACCATTCTGACACTATTGTAATAGCAGACTAAGGCCCCAGGTCTTCATACTCAGTGTCGCATGAGACCACTCGACCAACAAGGCATTAACAAACATTGTAAGCATAAATAGCTAAGGAGTTACGTCGCCACCGGTCTTATAGGGATTACGCAGTTTCCGCACGATACTGATAATAAAGGTAATAAATTAAATGCCCACACTGCTCACTTGTTGTAAAATAATCCTCTCTTTAGAAAGAGGATTATTTTATTAAACTTTCGCACACAGAAGTATTTGGCAGACAACGTAACACTGAATGTAAATATAAAAGTTGAAAGGTGTCAAGGGACACCCGGATGGAACGAAGTTCGGATCTTGTGCAGAAACAATGTCAGGATTCATTATTATTATTTTTTATTGGAGTTTACTCCTTATGAATCTATTTTCATATATAAGGCGCCTTGTATGAGAAAAATGTGAGGTGTAAAATCTACTGATGAATGACCTCGTTACATTTTTGGTGCAACTTTGGTGCAAACGCACCTATGGTGTTTGTCGTACAGTTGAATATTACTAGATGGCGCTTTATGAAATTTGTCGTCCGTCAGTGATATTTTTTTTTTTTATGATATTTTTTTTTTGTACATAAGGAGTAAACTCCAGTTGTGCGTCGGAGCTGACACACACACTTTTTTTATTTATTATGTACAAAAAACCTGTATACACTCAACGAAAATAAATTCAATGCGAAATAGAAATGAAAATATCTGGCTTGCTTTCTATAAGAGAGAGAGAGAGAGAGAGACAGACAGAGAAACATGCGCACGCCGCACAGCTTACTATAGGAAAAAGTGTCGTTACAACTTTTCGTGAGAATTTTTCCCGTCTAGCCCTTTCACAACGCGCGATAAGGAACTTCGTTCCAATAATAAATTTAACAATTGTAATGTTTCTTTTCAGCTCTAACTCCGCCCAATGCTAAATGCTACGTGTGCGCTCCCAAACCAGAAGTGGGTCTCGCTTGCAACTTGAAACAGCTCACACTCAAAGATCTCACCACCGCCTTCAAAGAGGGACTCAACATGCAGGCACCCGACGCCACCGTCGAGGGTAAAGGCCTGGTGGTCCTCTCCTCGGAGCCCGGTGAAACTGACCATAACAACGATAAGACATTAGAGGAAATAGGTCTCAATGACGGCTGTGCGTTGTTGGTCGATGACTTCCTACAAAACTATGAAGTCAGGGTCAGATTACAGCAGGAAGACGAGGAAAAGTCCTGGAGACTTGTCACAGACACTGATGCCCCAATGCCGGCGCCGAAAGAAGATGAGAAGCCGGCGAATGGTTCTAATGGCAGTGACCCGAAGCCTGGACCCTCCACATCAAGGGCTCGAGAGGACAGTGACAGTGATATGGAGATCATCGAGGAGGATGACGACGAGCCCACAGTGAAACCACCGAAGCGCAGGCGCACAGAAATGAGCGACGAAATCGTAAACCTCTGTTAACTTAGCCTTTTTAAATTCAGAATAAATCGCGTTCATCAGTACTGGTCGCAAATGTTACAATTTTCTACTATTCAATGAATATATGTTTAAATACAAGTTTTTATAGAAATATTAAGGCGTTTTGCCTGTTTAATATATATTGACACATGTTCATATGTTATATTGGGTCATGTAATCGAAATGTTTAAAGAGATTGCGCTACATAGTATTTAAACTCGTTCAGAGGAATAATTATAAGAACAATTCGTTTTAAGAGTTATGTAACTTTTCTAGTACTCTTCTCATTAATAAATTAATTTAGATAAGAATTTGTAATTTTATTGGAGCTGTTATTACCCAATTATAATTTCTAAACTTATAGGTACCGGACAGAAACTTTATCTCAAACCCAAATCACAATCATGTGCTTTGAGAACAATGAACTTTCTTCTAGATCAACCTAAAAAAGTAGGCATTCTTTAAAAGTTGAATGGACCATACCGCCATAGAACACTATTATTATCTTTCTCTGATACCATAGTCGGCCAAGATATTATACGTCATTCTTGTATGTTTTCACTGTTGACCACCGAGAGTGATTTCCCCTCATTTCACATGCTGATTGCCCCGTTAATTGCGATGTGGTTGGCTCATTCCCACGGTCATATTACGCGGCCAGTGTCCATTGTAATTTGAAGGCAAAACAGCTCATATCCTTATAAATTCCTGCTTTTAGTAAAGTTTCTAACTAAAACTCTGACCTAACTGAGTTGATATGATTTATCAGGCAGTCAAAATAATAATTTGAACATAAAAGTCGAAATATATACTGACCCTAGGGCAGCACTATCTCCGGTCATGAAGACGATTATTCGTTGTTTTTTGCGTTGTTTACATATTCGCTAAATACTTCCTGCATTTTTATAAACTGTATTCAGCAGGCATCGGCATCCAGGCATCAAATTAAACCTTAAAAGTCACAATAGTGGCTAAAACAATACAATAACGATATGTTGATAGTCCATTGTCTAATTAACAAATAGCCCATCAACTTGGGTGGGATCTTGCACGCTTTGTTTCTCAAAGAGATGGGCAAATCCTTCTGCGAAGCAGTTATTATGCTAGTGAAGGAACAACCCAGCCGCCGCGGGAGACGCTCCGTGCGTCGAGCGCCAGGGGAAGACTCTCGGCCAACAAATGCGGGTCTCTTGACGGTGAGCAATGGGTACCTCACCGTCCGTCCGTCTAACGACAGGCTGTGTTGACGGCGCGTTCGTGTTCTACGCGCCTATTAAAGAGATGTCAGCGAAGAAGAGGGTCCTGCCTGGGCCACCGTCTACCGGGGTTGCGGGTTGTTCCAAAGGGATACCGCGGCTACGGCAGACAAAAGGCAAAAGAAGGAAAATGGTTGGGGTTTTCTCAGTTAAAGTCTGACACTCGGCCCCCGCTCCGCCCATAGAGAGGGAAGTTTTTTGATGATATTCCATCCGCAAAAAAAAAGAGATGGGCAAAGATTGGTTGTAATTAGGTACGTTAGCATTTTGCAAACGTTGGGTGTAGTGATCACATTAATAAATAATAAATTAAATATTTATTGCCAGAAAGAGACTTGTACAATACCACTTACAAACTAACAATATTTTTAAAATTTTAACATAACTCCATTTGTTAAGTAGAATCACAATGGATCCTTATTTCTTAAAGAGATACCAACACTTAACGGTATCAAAATCCAAAAGATAAAATCATAACTTTAACATGAGCTACGCAGTAACCAAATCTACTCATCAGAACCACCGTAACAAATTACAATTAGTTCCAGTCAATTAATAACATACCGCGCGGTGTATTTTATTTTTCCTCAAGATAATAAGTTAGATCGGTTTCGTGAGCGTATAAATAAACCATCTGCCGAGTTGAGATGCTCTTATTTACAAAAAGTAATAAATAACATGGATCCTGCGCGTTATGTATGTACACACGTTTTCACGACTTTTTTTCTAGTTCGCGTGTTTACGACGCCATGTTCTAAACTTAGAATAGATTCACAGATAGCGGGTAATGTTGTGGTAGCGGTCTCAATAAAGAACTCACTGTAAAGCCGACCTAATCATCTTACGCAAATAGGTTTTGTGATTCTCTTTTATTATGTGCTCTTTATAGCACAGTTTTGTATGTCTATACTTACTAATATCATTAAGAGGAAATATATTTTTTGTTTGCATATACCGAATACGCTCCGAAACTACTGGTGCAATTTTAACCAATTTTACGTCGTTTTTTTTATCTTTATGTATTTACGGGGTTTTTGTTTTACGTCGATAGAAAGCAAAATAATCAGGAAGTAACATAGGCTATATAACATCACGCTACGATATTTAGGAGCTGAGCTGCGGTTGAAACCGGTGGGTCTTCTAACTGATAAAAAGAAACTGCTTACTGCGTACATAAACGCACGCCTTTTTCCCGTGACTGTAGTCACGTAGAAAGACCTTAGTACGACCACGCAGTGTTAATGTGACGCAAATACGTCGAATTTAAACTTTGAATTTATTAATATGGATGATATTGATTGTGCTTTTTTGCAAACAATTTAATTGAAATAATATAATACTAAACTATTACTGTCCACTACTCAGCAAAGGCTACTTCTCATAAAAAGTAGGCACGAGGATTTATCACCACCCTTGCTCAAGACGGCTTGGCAATTTCAGACTAATATTAGTCTGAAATCGCCAAGATAAAGTTAGAAAGTACATACATGATTTGAAAACATTAGTAATGCCCGGATTTTAAGCCACGTTTTACATGAGAGGCGAGGTCTTAACCTCTGAACCATTACGACAATCCTACTACTTAATATTATAAATGTGAATGTTTGTGAGGATGGATGTATTGATATTTGTTACTCTTTTACGTCAAAACGGCTGAACGGATCTTGATGTGGCACAGAGGTAGACTGGAATAACACATAGCATACTTTTTTTTTTCGTTCATCACGCGGGCGGCGTAGCCGCGGGCGCCAGCTATTTAACTATAACGCTATTGGGAAATTTTATTTTCGATAAAAAACGACGTGTCTTTTGCTTTTGCCGCGGGTTTGCTACGTCAGGGCGTCTCACTGCTTCCATGTTACGTCATGATAGAATAATTATTAGTTAAATAAATAATGAGGCATATTCACGTAAAATTCACGTTTATTACATTAAAATATTACAATTAGAATTTATTTCTAAAGGTGTATTATTAATTAGCACCCGCTAAATCTTAGGCGGATATTATGCAGCCAAAAATTGGATTACATTCAATATGATTATGAATTTATGATACATTACAAGAGCCACCATTATTTTAGAAATGTAATTTATACAATGGGTACTTCTAATGGGAAAGTGTAAGTACTAAGTTTGGAAAGTAAATGCATTTTTGTCTTAATTATAGAATTAACTTTTTAAAACTAAGCAAGAGCTTCAGAAGTACCACAGCGATATTTTAATTTAAAAAAAAAACTTATTATTCTGAAAAAATGCAGTTGCAGATTATAGAGACACAAGTTTTAGGTGTTTTCAGTGTCTTTAATCAATTAAAAATTTGATTAGTACCCACAAGACAACACAACACTGAATGTTATGAACTAGTAAGGCTGACAAATTCTTAACATTACACATAAAAAACTACCACATCAAAAACTAAATCTAAATATTGCTACCAATATTTTAAGCTAAAATATTTAAAAATACACAAGAATGTGCTACATTCGGCAGTTTTTCTTTTCATTCATTTATTATAGTACTAGCTTTTGCCCGCGGCTTCGCTCGCGTTAAATTCGGTAGCGCCTTATTGATTTGTAATAGCAACGCTAAGTTTTCCCGTTTCTTCCCTCTTTCTCCCTCATATCCCACTCTTTTTAAAAAAATAAGAGCCTATGTCCGTCTCCTGGTTCCCAACTATCTCTGTACCAAAATTCATCAAAATCGGTTTAGCCATTAAAGCGTGAAGAGGTAACAAACAAACAAACTCACTTTCGCTTTTATAATATTAGTAAGGATACTTTGGCTGAAAAACATTCATTCGGTTGAAAAACAAAACTTGGTGCTTAGAAATAGGTCAAGAATGCATTGTTAATCTCAATGGTTGATTGTTGCTAATTATTACAAACTTGACATGAATCGTTGGCTCACAATGCATCATAAACATGTGTAACATCAACAAAGATGACATACATATGAATGAGACATTGACACACCGACAATTCCCTACCACAAGGAGAAAATGTAGCATAAATACAGGGAAAACTTCCTTCAAGGAATAACTTGTACAATATTATAGGTGGGACTACAGTAGTTACTGAAGCATAAACAAATGATATGTGCAAATACCTGCTGCACATTAAAAAATAATATTCCAAAATTAAAAATAGGTCAATAAGGCAGTATTATTTTCCTTAAGCACTGGTACATCAACATATTTATTTGAAATTGTTCCTATAAAAGGTATGAGATACAATTTCCTTAATGCTTACCTAGCCAACCTTACATGATTTTTTAAAATAAATAAATTTTTAACTAACCCTCCTTTTCAAAACTTGAGAATTACTTAACTTCATACTTAAATTATGATGATCTTGAAACAAATAAAGTTGCTACTTAGCTTAAAATTTATATTCGGAAATCAAGATTCAAAATAAAAATTAAACCTACTTTTCTGGTAGCATCCCAAACTCAATGAGGAAACGTTCTACATCTGTAGCATAGAAGTCATTACCAAGTTCTGTAGCCAGTTGCACAAAGTTACCAATAGTTTGGCCTGCTTTATACACAAGTATTGCTGGTACACCATCTACACGGAAGTGACGACTCAGACCAGTGATGTCTACAGCAATACGACAGAACTTTGTTGTTGGGTATTCAGTCGCTAATATGTTCAGACAGCCGTCCATTGTCTCACAAGCTCTAGTGCTATTGCTGTAAATGTGAATGATTACAGTCACTTTTGGATCTTCCTTATCAATAGCATTTAAGAACTCTTCCTGGCTGTTTAGAGTTGTTAGTACACCAAACTTTGGTACCTTCTGTAGCTGACTCATCAGTTCTTCCATTCGTTGTTTCTGATATTGCAGGAGGAATTCCTCATCCATAAGCTCAGATAATTCGTCTTCCAGTTCTTCCCGTTGCTTCTCTTGTGCTGCTTCGCGTTCTGGTTTGACTGTTAATGTAAGCTTCTTCGCTAAAGCGATCCGTTCTTTGGCAAGCTCTGCGCGATTTTCAGCCTCTAACTGCTTAAATCTTCGCCAGTCTTCTAGTACTCCTTTCGGGCCAGTGTTGCTGGCTTGACCGCTCCAGTTGTTAATGGGCGGTGGCTCCGCATTAGTCGCCAACTCAGCTTTAGCAATTCCACCTTCTTCGTCTCCACTTCTGTCGTCATCAGAGTCGCCTTCGCCTTCGTCTTCGCTGCTACTACAATAGTTTTGTAGTTTATTCCCAAGAATTTTATCTTCTAAAGTAGCCATGGTTAATCCGTTACTGTATCTCACAATAGATGATTCACAGTAATAAAATCGCAATGTATACAAGTGAAACAATAAAAAATCTAATTTGAACACACAACAACTCCAACTGCTAACGCCAAACGCAATTGCGTTATTTTCCCTCACATGACATCACATCAAAGATCCAAACCTGTCAAAAAAATGAGAAATTTATTTTAAAATTATTTTTTCAAATGGGCAATAATAAAGATGGATTCCAAAAGTCCATGGTGCCAAGATAAAAAGTAAAATATCGCGTTCCAGAGTCAATTTGTCTGAAGGAACATGAAGAATTACATCTATATAATAGTACTCTATGATGAAGAATCAAGATGTCAAATGATGATAAATTTTACTAAGCTAAAAACGTGGGTCCGTGTTTTGTTTACGTATTTAAATAAGTGAAAATAACAAAAACCTTGTAATATAATAGACGCCCGTTAACTATAACGTTAAAATGAGTGAGTATCAGTGTATTACTTTATATTATCAGATTGTGTCGCAGTAAAAAATATTTATAAGACGATTATTTTGCCTTCAAAATATTCTAGGTCAAATATTACAAAAACTACGGGACGTAGATCCAAGCGATAGTGAGGCGGTGAAGGATGCGATCACCTCCTTCTTCCAGAGTTTGATCAAACACACTCAAGATAACTGCAACATATGGCTGCGTGCATTAGAAGACGTGATAACCCGGTAATTTAACCTATAAAACTGTAAATTATGGCTATACTGCATATTACTACACAGCACCGAACTGCAGGTCAGGTTGTAAAATAACAGTTAGCACCCATTATTTATATCTGTTTTTGAGAACCATTTATTCATTGAGTTTAAGTCGACGGGCTTGCACATCTTGATGAGCAGAAGACTTTACTGGTAGAACTTATAACATTACAAGGTCCTTGATTGTTACTCTGTCTAAAACCATTCTATTTTCAAAGTACTTGAATTTGAAAGAACTTTATACTTTCCGAGGTTTTTTTTCTTGAAATGTAATTTTTTGAAGATACTCTTTCATCATAGTCTATATTTTTCTTTACTTTTAGGTTCCCGAGGTACTGTTCACAACATCGGCCAGCAATTGAGAACTATTTAGCTCATTTCTTGGAATCAAGCAATTACTACAATGTTATTGTAGCTGCAAAGTGTGCACATGGCTTACAACAGGTATGTATTAAATATAATTCAAAACATAGAAAGATTGGAATTATGGCTTTTGCTCAATTGGTCTCCCATATACAATCTAATCTATATTAACCTGTTCTGTGATTTGTTTAAGTTAATTTAGGGCTTTAATGTTTTCGGTCCAATTTTATATGAAAGCAGATCACAATATGATTTATCATTTATTGGCTTGCTTTACCAAAAAAGAATTAAAAAATATCTTTTTCTACCTTTTCAGATTCGTCCCTCCCAAGACAAGACAGCTAGCCCAAAGAACTGCTGGAGGGAACAAATGGCTATATTATGCAATTCGGCACACACACTCATTGAGGCCATTTTCTCCAAGACCGTTAATATTTATAAAACCAATCGAAGTGCCAAGGTAAGGTTTACCTTTGACTTTATTTATATTCTATAATAGACCATCAAAATTTGTTGATTTTTTGAAAAAAATATGGCCAATGAATGGGAAAATAAAAATATAGCTAGCCAGTAATATCCCACTGTAGGTTCTTCTAATCCTACCTACCTTCTTTTAACCCTAAAGAAGTTTGTATTTGCTACAGCCCTGGTTCCTGATGATTAAAGAAGCAATTCATCCACAGTGTTTTACGAATCATCTTAACCAAAATATATTATGTTAATTACACCTATGTACATAAACACTTGGTTTGATCTTGTTTTTCTTATGGTGAAGACCTCTTGGTTCAGTTGTTATTTTAAGAGCCATCTGCTTATGTAACATCTCTGTCATATGAACCCTGCTTCTTCAGGCGTGTGCTTTTCTGGTTGGTATGTAGTCCTAAAGGTTGGACCATAATGCATAGCTCAGGTAGCATACAGAAAACTGAACGCTTTGTGTCTGCAGTATACCCAACTTAGTGCACACAATAACTTTACTATAAACATACAATTAAATATATTTTTTCTTTCAGAAAAAAGAGCCAGAGCTTTTGGCTAACAGTCCCCTGACAAAAGCTCTTTCTAATATATTGACTGTAAAGAATTCACGGGAATATAGTACTGAAGAGAAAAATACAGTGTTATCTAATAAACTAAGGAATGTTTTTGTCTTCATTCAAGCTATGCTTGTGTAAGTATTACATTGTTGTTTGATTTATTATGTAAATGAGAATATCACGAAAATGGATCAAGGTCAGAGATTTGTACATAATTATGATAATACGGAGAGTTGGAGATGTGCCGAGAGAATGAATAACTGAAATTATTTACCTAAACTACATTTAATTTTATTATAAAGAGGAAAGATTTTTTTTAGTAATACCACAGATAATATAATTCTAGCGTAGTAATACCAAATAGCTACCATACCGATTTTAACTAATTTTAGTCAATAGAAAGCTTAATTATCAGAAAAACAAAACTGCTACAACACTTAGGAGTCACAGGAAGTCAGTTTTAAAATTAAATTAATTACGCTTTTTATATTTATTTTACAAACACTCATAATGTTCCTGCCCTTGTCCCATGTTATTTAGGATTTGCGCAGCACAAACGACATTGTTTTCTTTTAGTCTCCCCTGTCAATCTTCACGCTATCATTTATTATTCTTTTACAAACAGTAAGTTGTAGTGTTTTCTATGACCATAGACATGATTGTGTTTTGTTTTTGGGGCCAATCACCGTCTCCTGTATTAATTTGATCTTACTTAGTAATAGGTCCTGTATAGATGCATCTAAGATCATAAGAGCTAGTAGTATAGCTCCTGAACTTTTCATTTATAAAATAATTTAAAAGTTTATAACTGTCGAGCACTCTTAAGCTATAATATTTTAACCTGACATGGTCACTAACATTATTAATAACGTTTGAAACGGGATATTTACCAAGTTTTTTAAAATAATACATTAAAAAAACCGGCCAAGTGCGAGTCGGACTCGCGTACCGAGGGTTCCGAACAAACTTGCGCCATATCTTTTGACTGCGTAACCTTAGAGAGTTGATCTTTTCACAGCTTGAAGAGACCACTAAATATACGGATTTAATTTCAACTTGATACCTCCAAGCGTTCCCAAGACAGATAGACAAAAAAGTAATTCTATAACGGGTTACGTTTCTTCCTTTTAAGGTACAGAACCCTAAAACAGAGTAAATATCCCGTTTGTAACGTCAATGGACCTTAAAAGAGACTATGACCTCTGAGTTTATTTCGGCTGTTTCTTCTCAGAGTAGTCGGGTACGAAACACCGGCCTCATCTAGTTTTTAAAAAAGACGTGTAAAAGTGTATGTGAAAACCTACTTGCAAAATAAACATCATTCATTTATCACTTTTAAGTAGTATTAATAGATCATTTTCTATGAATACCCTTACCAACAATGCCAATCCACATTACACAGTGAGGTGTACCCAGTAGCCAAGCCAGTTCAACCCCAGCTTGTACTAGAAGTAATAGTTCAGGCTCTCAGTGTATCTAGCAGCATCAACACAGATGCAACAGAAGCTGCCACAGTGAAGACACAGGCACTTAGGACTTTGGATGCATTGATATTATGGTAAGTGTTTTTAGATAGTTAATTTTGTAAAGTGTGACCGATTAAACTCTTCAACCAAATTTAAAAAAAAAATACTTACATAAAGTTATTGCCATAGGATATGTTTTATGGTTGGTATTATGCTCATTCTTGACTTGACATTATTTGACTTGTTTTTACTATTAAATGAGCAATATTTGCAAATACAAATATTTAGTCACGTCCATGAAAATCGCCCGGGAGAGGGATCGATCTAGGTCTTATATCTGAGAAAAATAGTTTTCACTATTTTCACCTGAGCAGACGCAGAGTTCGTTTTCTATGTGCTATGAATAAATTAGTTTGTTTTCTTTTGCAGCTTGGGGTCAAATCTCATTCCATTCTCTGGACTAATGTTCAGATTTGTGATGCAGACGTTGAAGTGGAGCTCAGAGAATCCTAATGACGAGTCAAGGTAATACACACACAGCTTACACTATGCTCCACAGCCATATCACATCTGTCTTCTTCTAGATAGAGGTCATTCTCGAGCAAGCCTTCCACCATTTATCTTTAGTTGTGCATGTTAGTCTTCCTAAGATTACCACAACTTTTTCTTTTTTTACTTTATTGACTTTATGTTACGAGATACTAGCTGGCGCCCGCGGCTTCGCCCGCATCATATAAAAAAAAGTATCCCATGTGTTATTCTAAACTATAATCTACCTCTGTGCCAAATTTCATCAAGATCCGTTCAGCCGTTTTAAAGAGTAACAAACATCCATACATAATATACATCCAACCATCCATCCTCACAAACATTCGCATTTATAATATTAGTTCAAAAAAAACCGGCCAAGAGCGTGTCGGGCCACACTCAGTGTAGGGTTCCGTAGTTTCCCGTCCGTCGCAATAAGTGTTCCCACTTATGAGTTTAAAGGTGGAGGAGGAAATTATTTTGTACAACTTTTTGTCTTTTTTGTACAAAAACTGTTGTCAATCAAGTTCAAAATAATTTTCCTAGAAAGTCCTTATAAAGTTCTACTTTTCAGATTTTTTTCATATTTTCTAAACTTACGGTTCAAAAGTTAGAGGGGGGGGGACACATTGTTTTTTACTTTTGGAGCGATTATTTCCGAAATTATAGACATTATCAAAAAATGATTTTAGTAAACCCCTATTAATTTTTAAATACCTTTCCAACAATATATCACACGTTAGGGTTGAAATTTAAAAAAAAATCACTTCCCACTTTACATATAGGGTGGCTACCCTAATAAAACATTTTTTTCCAATTTTTATTTTACCACTTTGTCGGCGTGATTGATATTGGTACCAAATTTCAGCTTTCTAGTGCTAACGGTCACAGAGATTAAGCGAGGACGGACGGACGGACAGACAGACATGGCGAAACTATAAGGGTTCCTAGTTGACTACGGAACCCTAAAAAGGGGCCTTTGTGTTATTCCAGACTATAATCTACCTCTGTGTCAAATTACATCAAGATCCGTTCAGCCGTTTTGACTTGAAAGAGAAAATATGAAATACTAGCTTTTGCCCGCGGTTACGCTCGCGTTAAATTCGGGGTAACACAGTTCCCCATGCGCCTTATTGATTTGTAATAGCAACGCTAAGTTTTCCCTTTTCTTCCCTCTTTCTCTCTCACATCCCACTTAAAAAAAAATTATCCCTTTTTCTCACTTTTTTAATCTATGTCCGTCTCCTGGTTCCCAACTATCTCTGTACCAAAATTCATCAAAATCGGTTTAGCCATTAAAGCGTGAAGAGGTAACAAACAAACTCACTTTTGCTTTTATAATATTAGTAAGGATAGTAGGATATCCTGATAAAAGATTATCAAAACACAAAATGTCCAATCACCTCGTTCATTTATTGATTAGTTTACATATTATTTACATTTTTAAATATTTCTTACTAAAAAAAAACACGAAAAAATATTTAAAAATATAAAAATAGTAGCCCACCGGTATCGGGAACAGGGTCCAAGCCACCGGCCTTCAGGGCTCCAGAGAAAGGAACCTCCTAACAATACGAGCCGTGTCCAGGCTGCCTAACGAGAGCCTCCTCAGGTGTTGGTCGAGGCTCTTGGCAATTAAGCCATTGGCAGATACGACTATCGGCACAATGATCGCTGAGTCCACATCCCACATGTCGACAACCTCGCGAGCCAAGTCAATATACTTCAATCACCTTATTGTTTTCTTTTTAATTTATCACCTTTTCAATTCTGCTCGTTACTTTATAGAAAAGTCCGCATCACCGCTTACAACAGCCTGTCAAAGTGGTTGAGTACGTTACACGTGCACCGAGTCTCAAACGAAGGCAGGGGACGCTCCTGGGAGGAGGAGCTCACCAAACACATTGTAGAAGACATTACACCTGTTAGGAAGATTGTGCAGCTTACTGTAAGTTTTTCTCTCTATGCAATGCTACGCTCTGCTCTGATCTGCGACTTCATCATGATTTCCATCATCTGCCAGCCTAGTTTTTTCCCAAGTATGTTTGGGGTTGGGTTCAGTCTAACCGGATTCAGTTGAATACTGTCTGTCTTGCTGGATTCCACAGCCTTTTAGTACTAGATAACATGATACCTCCTAGTAAGACTGGTTATTAATGTTTAGGGGCACTTGACTATCTGTAACGACTGCTAAAGAGCTACAAACGACGACAAGGACCAACGAGCTCAAACTCAAAGCATTTATTTCAATTAGACCATTACAGGCACTTTTGAATGTCATCATCATCTGCCTAGCCTTTTCCCAACTATGTTGGGGTCGGCTTCCAGTCTAACCGGATGCAGCTGAATATCAGTATTTTACATGGAGCGACTGCCTATCTGACCTCCACAACCCAGTTAGTACTGGGTAATACGATACCCCTTGGCAAGACTGGTTGTCAGACTTTCGGAACACTGACTACCTGTAACGACTGTCAAAGATCTACAAATGACAGCCGGGACCAACGGCTTAACGTGCTTTCCGAGGCACGGAGGAAACTCGGTATGTAACGGGTGGTCACCCATCCACAGACCAACCTAGGCAAGCGCGGCTTAACCTAAAGATCGACCCGAGCGGCTACTATTATTTAGCCACGAGCTCCTCCTACTTCTACTACTACTACTACTACTACTTCCTACTTTTGAATGTCAAGAAACAAAATAATGAATCTACAGTCCCGGTCACAAGGCATAATAACTTGTGAAAGTACTGTACTGTTGATCTTTATGGAGAATAATGGGCAAGAAACTCCATGGACACTCTTTTAAATTATAATATTATTGCAAAATCGTATTTACATCATTTATGTTGAGATTATATAAATATGTGAGAACGATGTAGAAAGACGTGCACAGTAGGAGCGTCCAGAGTGAATAGAGCTTTCAAGGCAGGGAAAACTCTGTATGTAATGGGTGGTCACCCATCCACGGACCAACTTAGGCTTAACTAAACAGCAGTTATTATTTAGCTGAGAGTTCCTCTTCATCATGATTACCAATATCACGGACGACACGGTTGGCGCAGTGGCTGAGCGATCGACTGCTGCGCTGCGTGCCACGGGTTGGATTCCCGCACGGAACAAATATTTGTATGGCCTACAGATAGTTGTTCCGGGTTTGTGTATGTGAGTTTAAATGTTTGTAAACGCAACCACGATACAGGAGAAATTCCGAGTGTGGGGCAACGTTTTAAAAAAAAATATCCTTTATTTGTAAACTTCAAGCCTCTACGGACTGCAGACTGTCTATCAGCCGATGGTTAAGTCATGTTTGTAATCATCATGAGCATGTTTGCGGGAACTCTTCATCTCGTGGCCACGTACCACACCGACCAAGTGTACGCATCTGCTGCCCTACCACGACGTCTTAAAACAGAACTTAATCCACTGAGGGAAAGAGACAAAGCTATACAGGGTGTCTAGCACCATCTCTTTCTCACACAGGAATAAGAACTGCTATAAGATGTCATGGTAACCCTTCTGGTCTGTCTGCGGTGAAAACAAATGAAAGAACTATTTGTCACAAGGACGCGACTGACGGTACACACGCTAAATGTTTTTGCAGATGAGCAACCAATACACCAAGAACCTGAGTAAGAAAGCTAAGAGGAAGCTAGCTAACCAGACGCTACAACAAAGTACCATAGCTAGTCATATGCCAGGAGAGAAGAATAAGGCAAATTTGTAAGTACTATCCTTGTCCATACAGAATTCCTCAGTATTATTTGAATTTCCTTCATTGGTGACATCTATACCGCGACATACGATGGTTTGGAACCAGTGGCGAACCGGCTCTTTAAAGAAGATAAAGCCTAGTTAACCCGTTGCACGATTGTTTACAAAAATGTAGGGTAACAATGTAGGTAAACTTTGCACCCGTCGTCGTAACACTTTGTCGCGCGAAGGTTTAAACAAAAGTGGAGGGCAAGAGGATTTTTTTTATTCCTATTAGGAATGAAATATGCCTAATTAAAAAAAACACACACACAAACAGTAATGAAAAACAGTTTTCGTAATTTTATAATCCACGCAGTTTCAAGTAAATGATAAAAGAGCCATCTATTGAGTTGAATGTAACAACTATAGTTCGAGTCGATTCATAAAATTTCGCTCGCTCTCTACGGTTGCTATGCAAAAAAGTAAAACACTTACCGCAACTTGGGACAAGTGTAACACATGAATTTATGCTAGTATTTATTAGCAAACCATTAAATATAATAGAACTAGATGTGCCTCAGGTCACCATCAGTCAGGGGTATGAAAAATACATATCGACCGATTGTCAGATCTACCGATTATACATATGAAATTTCATAAAAATCGGACAAGCCGTTTCGGAAGAGTAAGGCCACCAAAACTGTGACACGAGAATTTTATACACATACTAGCTGTGCCCAGCGGTTTCACCCGCTGCTCAGGTCCCCCTTATCACTTAGGGATTTGAAAAATACATAGTAACCGATTCTCAGACTTACTGAATATGCATAAAAAATCATTAGAATCGGTTGAGCCGTTTCGGAGGAGTATGGGAACGAACACTGTGAAACGAGAATTTTATATATTCGATAAGACATATTATAAAATGTAAATACTTAGGCTACTTAAACATATTTCTTGTCCTCTGATTAAAACTCTTATGCACCTACCACAATTTTTCTATGAATCACCCAAAGATTGACTGGTATAGAGTCGTAGATCTCTTATTTTTTTTATCGTATGGGGTATCTTCAAAAATAACTTCCTCCGCTCTGGGTGGAGCGGGGGGCAGTGTCAGCCTTGTACTAACTAAAACCCACCCATGTTCCTTGTTTTGCCCTTTATGTTCCGAGGCCGCGGTATCTATTTCGAACCACAAATCTTTACCCCGGCAGGCGGTGTCCCTGGCAGGCAGGCCCCTCTGCTTTGCGGACATCTCTTTGAGGCGTGTGTGGAACACGCCGAAAGTAGACCTCTTTAGTTTGTGTTTTTGTGGTTTTTTTAAGCGGGTATCACTTATGTTTTCTTGCTGTTATTAGGTCTGATGAAGCTAACGACGAGGTCGCAAACGCAGCTCTTGATTGTGCTGAAACATTCCTCACAGTCACTGGAATCTTCCTGAAACCAACTACACACAAAGTATGTCAATACCTACAGAATGATTATAATCTAACCCTAGTTAAAAGTTATTGACTAAGTACAGCCTACTTAGAAATAGTTAATATTTTTGGTTTTTTAAACTGCCGTGACTTCTTTTTAGTTTTTTTTCCTAGCACAAACTGTCCCACTGTTGGACAAAAGCCTCTTTCTATGAATTCTTGTCCTTTGACACCTAGAAATTTCTGTATGCTTTTAGTTTTGCAACATACATAACATTTTCAGATCAGTGATTATTCTTTTAAGGGCTGATTTTTCAATAGTCAGATAAGTTTTATCTGAGGAATAAAAATAGCGGTTTGACATAATTTCTATAGATAAGCTGTCAAACCTCCGTTTTTATTCTTCAGATAAAAGTTATCTTCTAGCTATCTTCTTTTGGTATAAAAATTCCTGGAGTGTACATGATTTGTGTTCAAAACCCTAAAAACTAACCCCCTCATTTTCAATCTCCAGACGTTCCAAGAGCGCCTAGTCCGCGAGTGCTTCAACCTGGACAACTACAGCGTTACCCGGTCTCTGCATCTCCTGCGTGCACTGGACGCAGCCCGCAAGAACACCGGGACCACAGTACCGCCGCCGACGCAATACTGTGTGCAACTATACAGCACACTTGTCAACAGTCGCTGTGATGAGGTAACTCTCTCTCTCTCTCTCTCTCTCTGCATCTCCTGTGATCACTGACAAAAGAGATCAGTTGCACATATTTTTAACAACTATTTTGTCGCCGCTACTATCTGTCATGACATGGATTTTTGCATGCAATGCCAATAATGTGTTGAGTAGTAACTTATTTAGATGATTGCACACTGGAAGTTTTGCATGGAACCACAAACAACTTTCAGTGTACAATCAACTCCTTATGATAGTAATATCTGCAGCAAACTTCCAGTTCTTTGTTTCCATAGCCTATAATGTATCCTACTGCTGGGCTAAGGCTTCCACACCTCTCTGTTTTGTGCAATTTCGGAACACAACTGTCCCACTTTTTATATTATTTTATTTAATAATATTAAAAGATTTATTCCGCACAATGCAATGTCTAGAGACAGACAGAAAGTGCTATACTTTTGAGACACGCCACATCTTTGTTTGCCCCATTTGATTATCACAACAATTATATGCTTCATTAAAACCTTTTTTCTCCCCTCAGATAAGGAAGTTCTGCTCACACGCACTCCTAGACATTCGACTGCACCTGCACTGTTCGCCGCCATCAATCAACTTCGCGCTCGAAGCACAACCTGACACTACTAAAACTGACAAAAATAAGAGGAAAGAAATATCTAATGCGAACAGAGCTGCACTTGAATCCATGATAAACGATGGGTAAGTATTATTATTTGAGGAATATTGATAACAGATGTATTGAACAAGGAAGAGAGTCTGGTGTGTCGACTGGCCTTTCGACCAGATGTGGACAAACTTGTTCTTGATCTGAGCCTTCGTTGTCGTTGCCGCGTCACGCGCAAAATCCCTTAGTCATTTATACGTAATTTCGTCTTCTATCATATCAAAACTTATTTTTAGGAACCTATAACCAAAGTATAAATAACTTAAATAAGGCATAATTATGTTTAATTATTTAACAGAGCGGGACCCTCGGACGTTGGACAAGGTGCGGGTGAACCATCAGCCAAGAAACCACGATTAGAAGAAGACAGAATCAGTATCAGCAGTGATTCTGAAGAATCTGTAGTTATTCCTGAAGAAGACGCCTCAGACGACGAAGTTGAGGAAATTATAGAAGAAAACAATGACCTCGATGTGGTTGAAGTAGAAGTGCTGCCAGAACTCGTAGCTGATGAGACCAGTCAGAAAACTAGCGAAGAAGCTAAAGAAAATACAGAAACCTCAGAGAGCATGGCCACAAACGAAGACTCAGTAGATACTACAGATGCCAATCAAAACAACAGGAAAAGAAAATTAAGTGAACCAAGCGAAACCGAGGAAATTTCTATCTACGAAGCCAAGACACAAGCTCCTCTAAACACATCAAATGACACATTAGACAATAGCCCAGTGTCTGTAGAGATAGCTTATGATGCTTCCAATGTAGACAGCAAAGTGGTTGTTCTAGAAAGGCAGGATGATGAAACCCTTCCTAGCACGAATGAAACGGATGATATTCAAATAACTTGCGGACAAGTCGTAGTTTCCCAAGATTCCGAACCTGCCAAAGAAACTGTTGAGGTAGAGATAGAAATATCTGCGGTAGCCACTAAAGCAGCTGAAATAGAAGAAATGCCAGAAAAAAAAGAAATAAAAGAAAATGGTGATAATATTGCAGTAAACGGAAATAATATAGAAGTGAAAATAACTAGCCAAGAGATTAGTGTTGAAGATATGATGGCTGATTTCGTCGATGAGGTTGTTGAAGAAGCAAGTTTAGTAGCCTAGGCGTAAAATGTTTAATTATAAGAATACATTTGTGTATTTACTTCGATATTGACAATTAAATAGCTTGAAAAGCTTCCATAATTTTTGTTGTTTCATTCGATAACGCTTTTTTATTGAAGATTATGCGACTTTAATGCGTGCAAACAGATATTGCAGCTGGCAGCAATCCGAAAAGGTAAATAACTGTTAGTTGCTGGAACTGTGCTCTATCGCAGACCCAAAATCCCTAGGACGTGAAATAAAAATCTTACACTCATACGTAATTATTGAAATGTACTTATTTCTTACTAGCTTTTGCCCGCGGCTTCGCACACGTTAAATTCAGGGTAACACTTCCCCTTTCTTAATTTCCAGTTACCGTTACCTGTATTTTTTGCCCTTGCGCCTTATTTATTGTAATAGCAAAGCAAAGTTTTCCTTTTTCTTCCCTCTTCCTCAATTCTCACATTTAAAAAAAATAGCCTTTGTCCGTCTCCAGGGTCTCAACTATCTCCGTACCAAAATTCATCAAAATCGGTTTAGGCGTGAAGACGTAACAAACAAACACTCACTTTCGCTTTTATATTATTAGTAAGGATTACAAAATAGTATGATTTTATTGAGACCCTAATGTAACAAAAGCCGCTGGTCTAAATAATATTTTTTTGGGAAATGGTAGAAATTTTAAAATGACACCAACACCACTCATTTGATTTGACAGCTGTTAAAATTTGACATTTCTAATTCAGAGAGGAATTGAGAGGATCTGTTTAATGAAAAGTTGAAAACACGGAATACACGAGCTTCAATACTAAAAATATTGCAGAAAACTCATTCCAACCATGGTTATAGCAATTGGTTTTGAAGGAAGTGCTAACAAAATTGGCATCGGTATAGTCAAAGATGGAGAAATACTGTCCAACTGTAGAAGAACTTATATCACACCGGCTGGTGAAGGTTAGTTCTATATTTCGGTAATATTAGCTGGAGAACATCAAGAAATAAGTAGAATGCTTGCCATGTATTCTCCAGAATACTTTTTACAGTGTTAAATAGCGTCGCAGTTTCTCATATGAGTAAATTGACCACAGTATTATTTTCATGGCTTACAGCATTTTATAAGGCATTACTTATATCCTTAGAAAAATACATTAAACCTTCGCGCGACAAAGTGTTACGACGGGTGCAAAGTTTACCTACATTGTTACCCTACATTTTTGTAAACAATCGTGCAACGGGTTAATGCAGTACTGTAACAAGTTTGCTATTTGCTTTTCTTGTGTAAAGCAAACGATAATATTGACAAGGTCAAGGTGTTTTCTTAAGTTCATAATTTCATTGATATACGTGTATAACAAATAAAAGTATGAACACTTTACAGCCTTTTATTTCCAGGCTTCCTTCCCAGAGAAACGGCAGAGCACCATAGACAAAACATCCATGCAGTACTAAAGGAGGCTTTAGACCAGTCAGGGATAACTCCTCAGGAGATTGATGTGGTGTGCTACACCAAAGGCCCTGGCATGGGAGCCCCTTTGATGGTATGTGCCATAGTAGCCAGGACATGTGCTAAGTTATGGAAGAAACCAATTCTAGGAGTAAATCATTGCATTGGACGTATCCTTTTTCAAATTATAATTAAGTTATCGCTCCCATAATCTCTTATTCTTTCAGATATAAAATATCTGGAAAATAAGGCAACTAAGGGGGCGTCCATAAATTACGTGAGGTGTTTAAGGGGGGGAGGGGGTCGAGTCAAATCTCATCTAATCTTACGTTGGAGAGAGGGGGGGTCTCGGCAAATATCACGCAATTTTTTTTCTGATTGAAACAAAAATAATACGTGTGGCACTCGGGGACTGCCGCGGTAAAGCTATTGCATAGCATTTTATATCAACTTATGCAATAAATAAAAACCATCTAAATAAAATATTTAAAAAGTACTTCCAATGAAAAGAAGTCGCAAAAAGAAACATTTTTTTATCAACTTAGACAATAAATAAAAAACTAAATATAATATTTAAAAAGTACTTCCAATGAAAAGAAGTCGCAAAAAGAAAAACAAGACCTTGGGTTTGATCCAGCGTAATGTCGATTGACTATCCGATTCTCTACCAAACACGCTATTCGAACAATAGAATCAGGATTGAAATAACTGACCGTATTGTGTAAACGACGTTAGACAATGCACGGCCTTCAAGCCACACCTCCGTGCCCGTCGGAGTGGGGAGCGTCAGGTTTTTTTTCGTTACGGAATTTCTGGATTCGGTCCCCGCGCTCAAGGCCCGCGATAGAAGCTATGCAATAGCTTAAAAAAAATATACTATTTTTGTCCATTTAATCCAGATTGTTGATTTTTATTACACTTATAATTAAACTCTCAGCAATATTGATTACTAGTCTTAACTAGTCGTAAATAAAAGCACGAAGCAAATTTTTTTTTTCTTTTTACAATAACAATCCAACGCGTTTACGTAAGAAACCCACATTTTGAAAAATCTCACGTGAGATTGGGGGATGGGGGAGAGGGTTGAATAAAATCTCACGACATCTCACCAGGGGGGGAGGGAGGGACAACAATTCAAAAAAACACCTCACGTAATTTATGGACGCCCCCTAAGCAAAATGAAAAAATAGTTAACAAACTTTAAATCAGCTTTTAAAGAATGAAAGTGAATGATGAATCATGAGAAGTTTTATACCAAACTATCTTTAGCAATTTCCTTAAAATACAAACAGACATAGAAATGGGCAGACTGATCACAAAGGCGAACAACCCAACTGTCCTGTATGTCAGTGGTGGCAATACACAGATCATAGCATACTCCAGGAACAGGTACAGGATATTTGGGGAGACCATTGATATAGCTATGGGCAACTGTTTGGACCGGTAAGTGTACCTCACATTATTTTATTTTATTCGAATTCACCAATCCACACTGAGCTAGATAACTCTGGGACCCAGCTTAAGGATCTTTAAAGGCTCAACCTGATGTGTATCTACACTAATATTATAAAGCTGAAAACTTTTTGTTTAATTTCATTATCAATTTTTTTGTTGAATTTCATTCATTTTTCATACTTAATCATTATTACTTTAATTGTGACAGGCAAAACTTCATGAAACAATGAATTAATTACCAATCCAATTGTCAGTTTTCAAAAATACATAGCTAATACTTTTACTTTCTCATTTTCAGATTTGCAAGAGTACTAAAATTGTCTAATGCACCAAGTCCAGGTTACAACATTGAACAAGCTGCCAAAAAGGGAACAAAATATTATCAGCTTCCTTATTGTGTAAAAGGTAATGTCAATGTGAATTCATCTATATCTATCTATACTTATAATAAATCTGTAGAGAGGTCAATTCTGTACATGAAATATATTTCCAAAATAACTATCAGGGGGTGATTAGTGATCGATACTGATGCCAAAAATGCAATCAGTAAAATTTTTGTCTGTCTGTCTGTCTGTCTGTCTGTCTGTCTGTCTGGATGTCTGTATGTTCGTTATAGAAACAAAAACTACTCGACGGATTTTAACGAAACTTGGTACAATTATTCTTCATACTCCTGGGCAGGTTATAGTATACTTTTCATCACGCTACGATCAATAGGAGCAGAGCAGTGAAGGAAAATGTTGGGTAATCGGGAGAAGTTGGTTAAAGCTATTCAGAAATCATGTATGACGGAAATGTTCTACTTAAAATTATATAAAAAATATCCTACGACAGCATAGGTCTATCTTTAATGGTTGACTCACAATAACACGTGTAACTCCCGATAACTTAGCAGTTCGGAGCTCTCTGATTATATTTGTCTACTCTTACGTTTATAACACTCCCACTCATCTCTAATTAAAAACAGTTAACATTATTACGTATTTAATAAAAAAAGAATCATATAAATCGGTATCAAACACCAAAGTTATGCATGAAATACGCTAATAAGCCATCGCGCATGAATACTGAATCATGCTATAAGGATTATTTTTGTGTAATATTTGGCTGTTGATGAGAATAGACGTTCAGAGTGTTCGACCTTATTGACAGACAATGCTTTCAGCCAGACTTTTAGTCTTTAAATAATTTCTTTTTAGATTTCTTTTGTTGTTATTTTATAAAATAGGTATTAGTTATTTTGGTAGTGTTTAAATATTCGTTCAAATTACAAATTATTCATAGTTTACATTTTATTTCTTTTAAGGTGAAGTAGTAGTAGGTACGCATAGATTTTTAGAAACCGAGTTTCGGCTAATTTAAGTTCAGTTTCTTTTTTATACTATATTGGTAAAAGCGTAGTTAATTATAGTAATTATAGTTATCATTATCATCATCATCAGGCTATATTAGTCCACTGCTGGACATAGCCCTCCCCTAATGAGCGCCATAGCGTTATATAGTTATATTTTTTATTATAGTTATAGGTATTATTAATTAAAGTATTTATAGATTTTTATTTTTAAGTGAAGTAGGTATACATAGGTAGATAGTATTGGACGGGTTCCCTCTATCTGGCAGAAACTTGATGCTCCGAAATTTATTTGGCATAACACACTTAGCATATTTTTCTTTAAACGAACATTTTCAAGGCATAAAATTATTTGATATAATTATCGTTTGGCATAATGTTTAAAACTCCGAATTTACAATTGCATAGTTTTAAGATGGCAGAATTACATTTAGTATAATTACGATTGGCAGAGTTCAAATTTCGCATAATATCGTTTAGCATAATGTTCATTTAGAGCGACGAGTATTTGGTATAATTTCACTTTTCATACTATGCAGATGGCAGAATTTAATTAAGAATAACTTTAAGTTTAAAGACTTATATGCCTAATAAGTCTTTAAACTGACATGGTCACTAACATTATTGTTAACGGTTAAAACGGGATATTTACCATGTTTGTTATTTATTTTGAGTTTCCAATATTTTGGTGTGAACCGATACAGTGAGTTACAATTGTATAAAAAACATATTAAGGCAAAAATAAGATATTTTTGGAATCATATAGAAAAAAAAGACATTGTTTTTAGTAGGTTACCCGGGACTCAACTATTAAGATTAGGTTAATTTGTTAAAAAAAAATGCGTAGGTTAGGTTAGGTTAAAACTGTGACCCCCTACGCACGAGCGGAGCGAGCGGTGCCGCGGCAGCGGCCGGCGAGTGCCAGTAACGACTTGCATTGATAGAAAATGAGATTGTTTTTAGTAGTTTACCCGGAACTGAACTATTTACATTAGAATAATAATTACTTATGGAATCTAGAGATGATTCTGACTTACAAAATTATGAGTTTTGAATGTATGATAAATGAGTGTCTGCCAAACAATTTTCTGCGAAATGAAGTTTATGCTATCCGTTGTTATGCAAAATAAAATTATGACATAAAAAGTTCTGCTATAAAGGGTGGACCCAGTATTGGACAGGCGTTTTAGCTTTATTTTAATTTCTGTTTTTGTTACAAGTTGTACTTACCTACATATTTCTGGGTATAATTCTATTAGAATTATTTAGTTTTAGTACCTACTTTATTTGGTAATTAATAGGTTCTTATAGATAATAGGCATAATTAGATATATTAAAAAAAAAAACAAAATATAAATATATAATTTAGTAGTTAAATTATTTTCAGATTAAATATAAATTCAAATTATTATTTTTTAATTTATTTAGCTGTAGTTTTATTTAGTTGTAGCTGTAGTGTATTTAGGATCAGTTTTATTATTTAAGTAGGCACTTTTTTAAGTGTAAGGTAGCTACAGTTAGGACCTCTAACGTAGCTTATTTCGTTAGGTAACTGAATAGGCATTCAGTTACCTTCGGTTATTTTCATAAATCCTTACTAATATTATAAAAGCGACAGTGAGTTTGTTTGTTCTTTCTTATTTTTAAAACGTTACCCCACACTAGGAATTTCTCCTGTATCGTGGGTGCGTTTACAAACATTCAATCTAACATACACAAACAGCCAGACCCGGAACAACTATCTGTAGGTCATACAAATATTTGTTCCGTGCGGGAATCGAACCCGCGACACACAGCGCAGCAGTCGATCGCTCAGCCACTACGCCAACCGTGTCGTGTTTGTTACGGCTTCACGCCTAAATGACCGAACCGATTTTGTTGCATTTTGGTACAGAGATAGTTGGGGCCCTGGTGACGGAAATAGGCAAGTTTTTTTAAAAGTGAGGAAAGGGGGAGAATGATGGAAGAAAAGGGGAGAGAAAGATACATTTTTTCGGGTCATCACGCGGGTTAAAGTTAGCGTTAGCCCAAAGTAACTATGCCACGCGGACGAAGTCGCGGGCGGAAGCTAGTAAATTAATAATATTGTAGCTAGCTTTTAGTATTGTCCAAACCCAATACTGAGCAAACACCAATTGAACACCAACCAACCAACCAACGTCCAATTGAAAACCTACTCCTTTTTTGAAATCAGTTAAAAAAGAAAGATAATCAAATCACCAACCCAATATGCACAATTAATTACGTATAAATCAGTCCAGCTGTTTCGGAGTAGTTTGGTAACTAATCGGAGTAGTTTGGGAACTAACACCATGACACTGGAATTTTATATCCTTACTAATATTATAAGCAAAAGTGAGTTTGTTTGTTTATTAGTCTGTTTGTTACGTCTTTACGCCTAAGTTAAAGTTAGCGTTAGCCCAAAGTAACTATGCCACGCAACGAAGTCGCGGGCGGAAGCTAGTAGATTATAAAGCTAAAGAGTTTGTTTGGTTGAAAGCGCTTATCTCAAGAACAACTGGTTCGAATTGAAAAATTATTTTAGAGTTGGATAGGAAAGCTATAGGCTATATAACAACACGCTGCAACACTTAGGAGCTCAGTGGAGGTGCAACCGCAGACTTCTCAAATAATTTATTGTACACAATTGTTTTACAGGTATGGATGTAAGCTTCTCAGGGATTTTATCTTACATGGAAGATAAAATTGATGAACTCCTGAAAACATACACCCCTGAAGACCTATGTTATTCTTTACAAGAAACTGCATTTGCAATGTTGGTGGAAATTACTGAACGGGCAATGGCACACTGTGGCTCAGATGAGGTAAATACGACGTGTACTCCACCCCACCCCACTTCATCTCCATAGAGATAGGCTACATAGTTCGATAGTACATCTTCATTTCGCCAGTTATGTTTAAGTCCTAAAGTCACAGGGCGCGGATCCCGTGACTGTTACTGACAGAAATTACAAATAGAATAACCCAAATAACTTTTTCCTGACTTGAGAATCGAATGCAGGACCTCATGATCAGCTTTCGCACTTGCGGCTGGAACAACGACATTTTGTTTGTCAAAAATATGTTTCAAAACTGATAAATCTCTTACTGAATGGTCTCATTGGCGAAACATTCACATAAAACATTAAAAACTCTCATATCTTCATTTAAATATTGTATCCTATCTCATCAGATTATTCCGCCAATATTTAGACCGAGCTATTTGTCTAAGCCCGTGTTGCCAGTTATCTAAAACAGAATGGCCAACAAATAGGTATACTTCTCTTCAAAATGTTACCTTTATTGTTTCAGGTCCTAATAGTAGGAGGAGTCGGCTGCAACGAACGATTACAAGAGATGATGGGAATAATGTGTGCCGAAAGAGGAGCGAAGTTGTTCGCCACAGACGAACGGTTCTGTATCGACAACGGCGTTATGATCGCACATGCAGGCGCTTTGGCATTCGCATCGGGAGCGACAATGGATTTCAATGATTCTACTATAACACAGAGATATAGGACAGACGATGTTTTAGTTACTTGGAGAAATGATTAAATAATTAAATTTATGTTTTTCTTTTGTGATGTTACACCTAGCTGACCTAGCTCTTACCCTACCTACTCCTTGTGCAACTTCACTAAATTCGAATACACTACTAGCTACAGGGACCACAGGGAAGCGCACACGCTACAGTTTAACAGATCATACAGATGTAAAAGTGTTTGTTAAAATATTAGAGTATAGTTTTTGTACCAAGTAATATCTTTAATAGAAGAGTTTTCCCGAAAGTCCAACACATTCTACACCGTTAGGTACACAAAACATCCAACAAAAAAGTTTGGCTACTAGAATTCGTATACTCTGCCGAGGTGGCAGAGTACCCGCGAAGTTCAAATTTACTTACGCTCTTTGCATTTGCAGTGTATACTCATGTATTTCCTTTATCAATACAACCCTTTAAAAAACTGATTAATGTCTGTATATTTTAGCAACTAAAGGACACTACCTGACCAGACACACTTCGTTTTTTCTGGGCTGACAAAATTTTGATTGCACTCAACATAGAAAACTTAAGGACAGCTTCCAAAGGTTTTCTTTCTAAAAACTATATATATAAAAGAAAGTCGTGTTAGTTACACTATTTATAACTCAAGAACTGCTGAACAAATTTGGCTGAAAATTGGTGGGGAGGTAGCTTTAGAACCAGGAGACGGACATAGGATACTTTTATCCCGTTAGGTAGGGTAGAGTAGTAAAAGGTGCATTGCAGCGCATAGGCCGAGCACAGCTCGTATTTCATAAAACCAAGAGAAAACTTACAAAAACTTTATTAAACCAACCATTAGGTATATTATTTGTTCAAAATAAGGTTACCACTGCAAACTCATTGGGAGCAAACACGCAACAAATAATATTACAAACAAGATATCAATTATAATTTCATTTTCAAAATAAATTACTCTATTTATAACCATATTGATTGAACGCTGAGGAAACTTGATAAAACTTAACAAGAAGATTTTACTTACAATAATAAAAATAAATACTACAGAAATGCAGACGGAGATATTGTCAACAACAAACTATGCTTCCAGTTTCTCTATTCACAGCATTATTATCTATGATCACTCCCAAACGATTTCTAATACTAAAATCTTAAGTTTGTCTAGACTGATGAAGCGCTTCCATGAGTCAAAAACTTCATTCTGTCTGGACAAACTTAAATACCCATTTTATTTGTGGTATTCTGTACCCTTCACTGACTATTTCTTTACATTTTTATTTTAAACAATGTTTATTTTCAATTAATTAAAGTACCTAAAGAATTATAAATACAATTGCTTCTCTGTACTTATACTTTTGCAAACAATTTAATCTTACACCCATAATCTAGTTAATTTAAATGGCAGTGCTGATTTTATGTAATAGTTATAGAATTATTTTACTGTTCTTATTATTTGCAGTCTTTGATTTAAAACTAACAGATTGCATTTTAGATACTTGTATTGACAACAAACATGCCATGCCAGTGAATTTAATATACAATAGGCTTTTATAGAACTTGAGTAAGTTTTAACACTAAGACGATAAGTTACTACTAGTATTTAGTGAACCATCAAAAGGTTTGCCATTGTGTCTTATTGTGCATTTGAGCCCTGTTTGTTGAACAATTTCATTGAATATATGATTCTGGTTCAGTATTGTAAATGAAGACATGCTGCAACAACCCCAAATATACTAAAAATAGCAGAACAATGATGATAATATGATACTCATTAAATTTATTTAAATATTGCTTTATACTTGGTAGAAAAGTTCAATTGGCCATATTTGGCACTGGCTTGAAGACTGCATACATTTAAAATTTATGATTATCTAATTTATGTTGTATTTTACATTTTAATTTATATACACTTGATGACTGAAATATGTTATCCAACATAGGATATATTATATGTAAAATTATATTATGTCATTACAACAAAAAGTAGTTGGATTCCAGTCAAGTCTGCATAATGCACTTGATAACATTCACACAAACATAAGCTTTGCAAGGATGCTGAAAAATCTAGAATAAAAACTAAGAAACAAGTTGCCGAAACAATCTGACTGATGGCTTAAAAGCAACAACAAAAAAACTTAATGAGCTTATTAAAGTAGAAACCACATAGAACAGTGTGTTCACATATTTTGTACTAGGACTCTCTCTTGCAAGTCTCGGCTTGATACTGTAGCACTCAATATTGGGTTTACTTTGTGTCTCATAAGTTGTCTGCAATGTGTAGTCCTGTGTAAATGATGATCCACGTTACCTGGGCAAATTAAAAAGACTCAATGACAAAATATCAGAAATATAAGGTTTATACAACAAGTATAAAAGAGAATAATATAAAGAAAATTGGCTAGTCACAATTAAAACATTTACACAGCATTGAAACCTTCAGATTTATCTCATTTTTTGTTTACAATGCATTACTTTTTATAGTTTTACAGAAAATTGCTAGAGTACTTTGTATTTAGCATTGACTTACCAAAAATCCAGCAAATGAAGTCATAAATCCTTCCTTTGTTATTTCCCAAATGCCACCATACTCTTCCTCATCTATGTTTTGGAAATTATTCACATAGATGTAAATTACTGCTGCATTTACTAGCACGAATCTGAAAAAGTTTGCATCATTATGAGATGAGAACTAAAAAAGATTATATTACAGTTTAGTAACAATCTAATAAGAATTTCACTATTTTGATGTATATTTGAATATTGTGTAGGCAATTTAAATGAATACTTACAGTAGTAAACCAAGGAATCCTTTCATTGGCAGTAGGCCCCAAAACAATCCCAAGAAAATGCCCATAGCTTGACGCATCCAGTAAATAACGTCCAGGAACTCTTCCTGAAAGTGCCGAACACAATAAAATTATCAATAAATCATATTTTCATTGACGAATGTAAGCAAAGTCTCGTGATACGAAGTCTAACCTTGTCCGGCCATTCGGCGTTCGCAATTAACGCTCTCTTCCATGCTGATTCGAGCGCTTTCACCTTATTGCTTCCTTCTGAAACTTTGCTTTTACTCGACATGTTTAAGTAAGTTATTTTCTTTCAATTTATTAAATTAATTCATATGATTTCTCGAATCAATAAGTCATTTCACGAAAATGGTACACGTCACTGTGACATTGTAATGATAATTGTCAAAAATGTCATTGGACTTTTTTTATTTTATGAATAAGAATATGGTTTTTAGTTCCTAATGTTGCACAGGTAAAAATATTTTTTTTAATGGTAGAAAATCACAATCGTGAAAAACACCATTCGTTACGATTGATCCTAAGGTCCTAAGCTTATAGAAATCTAATATAATAATAAGTAAATGATCATTAGTTAGGCTCATATATTATAAACATTTTGACGTTCATCAAAATTCCATTCGCATTCCACTTCCTTCTATATTGTGAGGTCGCCAGTTAGCTCCTTTAAAATGTTGTTACATAAACAAAGCGCCAAGTGATTATTTCCACCAGCTTTAAGGGTAGACAAGAGTAAAAAACAATTTAAAATAGTATTAAAAAGATATAATTATATAAAAAAATGCATCACTTATTCTTAAACTTAAGCACTTATAACGTAGGAGCGACCCTGTTCTTTATTCTGTGGACCCTCTCTGCTTCCATACTCTTGGTGATGTCCCAGCATTCCTTGTTGAGGGTATCCAGCCCTCGAGAGAGGCTAACCAGTCGCGCCAGTACTAACAGCCTGTGCAAGTCGTCAGCTGTCACTGGATTTTCTGAATCTGAGTTGCTTCTCATTTCTATGAAATCGTCTTCTACAAACTGAAACAATGGATTGTATAAGTAAATAAAGAGCTGGGTAACAAAATTACATGGCCCGTAGAAGATGGAAATCCTTACTAATTTTATAAAAGCCAAAGTGAGTTTGTTTGTTACCTCTTCACGACTTAATGGCTAAACCGATTTTTATGAATTTTGGTACAGAGATAGTTGGGACCCAGGAGACGGACATAGGCTTTTTTTAAAAATAAGTGGGATATGAGGGAGAAAGAGGGAAGAAAAGGAAAAACTTAGCTTTGTTATTACAAATCAATAAGGCGCAAGGGCAAAAACTGCAAGTAGCAGGTACCTGCAAATCAGGAAAGGGGAACTGTGTTACCCCGAATTTAACGCGAGCGAAGCCGCGGGCAAAAGCTAGTACAATTATATATAAACACTGAGTAGTGGGTAAATGGAATACTCAAGAGTTTTGTAAAAACAGACCCACCATCTTGTATTGTGGAATAAACCAGATGAAAAATATTTCTCTATTTGTAACAAATCACATCTTTAGTCTTATATCGACCACAAATATTACGGAAAATGCTATCAAAACTTGGCCTCACCTGCAAATCTTCACTTATAGTATACTTGACAAGCTTGAGATTCGTTATATATTTCCTGATGATGTTCATGATGTCTTCCTTTAAGTAATAAGTTGCTGCCTCTACAATGGCGTCGAATATTTGTAACGATGACTCTTCAGGGCGCAGAGGCAAGTGATAATCGCTCTGAAACAAATTGATAGGTGCACTCAAATGCTGCATTGATCTGCTCGCTTGCTAAAGAACTAAAATAGAAAAACATTTGGCATGAGTTTGACTCTGACCACCTCTTTTAATGATCGTGATGGTTTATAGGGCACTTATAAATCTGATCAGAAATGTAATTAGAAGTTGCTACACACAATGGCTCGTTTTCAATGCTCATGAAACTTAAAAGAAAAAATCCTGATTACTTCTTGTTTAATGCTCGCGTCGAAGTTTATTAGAAAACACTTATCACTATCATGTTTTTTTTTGTTTAAACTAGTTGTAAACGGTTTTTTTTACGAAGAGATCAACCAAGCATTTTCTACATCTAAGTAACTTTTTCGTTTGGGGTTCTTAAGCACTTGAAAACATTGTGATAATAGAAGCATTGAATAGTATTGGGGTCATGGGGGTAATCAAAGTTGGTACTTAGGCCTCCAAAACTAGACTTTTAGATATGTATGGTCCATAACAACAACAAAAATCGTAATCGTAATGGCAAGACAGAGGGAACAGGTACCTCTTCACTAAGGGTCTTCTTCTTTACACTTCTTGTCAAATTAATCCAAATGTACCTGCCTAACTTATATTTATATTAGAAGCCGCCAAATGTAGAATGGGTTTACCATTCTACAGGCTGTAAGAAAAAAAAAACATACTTACAGGCAACAAAGACTTGCCTTCAGACAATATCAGCACTGCCACATCAGAATCAAACTCCATCTTATAATACTTGAAGTCATACTCCACTTTCTGCGTCATGATCATATTGCCCAACGCCGCGACGTTGTTCACTCCGGTCGCATCTAGTCGACCTTGTTCCATCTTAGTCTCATCTAGTATGAGGTGGGTGTCTTTGCTTAGTTGTAGGACTCCGCTGGTTAGGCGGTTGCATTCGTAGTCTTTTCTGTGGAGTTAAAAGAGGGATTAGTTCTTCTGGCGGTTTGAGAACTTCAGTCGAATGGCCATATACCTCTCCCAAGCAGTGGCTCGAGGCTAACAACCAGTTCTTCGCCAACCGCATCCACTCTGACTCACCAATCGCAAAGTCGTCGGTTTAGCTAGCTGGTGAGCGTCCTACATGATACTTGACAATACATGGTCTCCATTTTAAGACCGTGTGTCGGCAAGCAAAGCAATGAATTGAACATTTGTGCGTCGAAGACAGATCGCCTATTGAGCAGACGAGTCTTAGCGTGTATAACGTATAACGGTTACCATGCTTCGGCAATTATTTTTTTTTTGTAGAGGTTCCAAATGATGTACTGAATACATAGTAACTGTTTGTGCGTCGATGTCCATTCCACCCTATATAATGAACTTGACGCGCATTAAAGAATTATTTGTTGATTTTCAAAATAGATGAAATGCTATTCTTACATTTTTCATATTGCTATTAGGCTTAACATTGCATAACCAAGTTTAAATATAGGCTCAAAGATTGCGAATTCGATTGCACTTTAGTAAAATCACTTTGTCCCATGAACTCTTATCTTTATACGTTTGAAAAAAATAGTAGCTACGAGTATGATGCACCATAGCAGGTGGCATTCATTAGTTTCTGCCTACTTTCTTCCCATGGGAAAAAGGTAGGCGTTAAAGTATCTATTTTTTAACTTACTTGGGCAATAAGCAGAGTGTATTCATATTATCAATGGTAAGCGGCAAGTAATAACTCTTGGTGACAAACTGCTTGATAATCTCATACAACTGTTTGGCGTAATCTGGATACTTCTGTGTTGGCAGATTTGACAAGTTCAAGCAGAACTGGCCGAGGGCAAGTGTTTCTTGTCTTAGGTATCTGAAAAATGGGATGATAACATAAACTTTCGTTTAAGCATCAATACTGTTAGTTAATAAATTAATTGGATATTTTGTAGCCAAACCTTAAAACGCCATGTTTGGAAATAATACATTGATGATAAGTCTATAGAATTTAGGATCCGTTAATACGACTTTCTGTTTTTTTTTTTTGGTCACTTAAAAGGCACTTTTGTAATTTCAAAACAGCAACTCAGTGTCTTCCATAGTCGTCGAACAAACGCAATCACCCGCGTTAACACTTCATTTATTTACTACTCTGTGTTCTCTGCAAGAGCTAGTCTTTCGAATGTGATACTTACATACAAGCAATAAGGTGGCATATTAGATACTCGGCAGCTAGTTTATCTCCCAGCAAGAGTTCTGTAAGCGCTTTTAACAAATGTTCGCGCGCCGAATTTGCCTCTTTTAATACCGCATCTGTAATTTCATGTATTTTAAAACTATAGAACGGAGAAGAGAGGGCATAAGTTAGTAAGTAGGTTGAAATGATTGTATGCTTCAATCATATGCAACTATGACGGAATAACGTTGGTGAGATCTGCATGCATACTCAGTCAGGATTTTAGTTTATAGAATTTGCTGCCAAATACATAAACACTACACATACGCAGAAGTATACCCATATTTTGCCACAAAAGGACAGTGGGGTGTCGGTTTTTCTAAAAACCCATATTAGGAACGGTATAGTAGACTTATATGGCGAATCTGACAGAATAGCAGACCTCAATGTCAAGTTACGGACGTACTGACCAGAATTATAGACCAGCAAAAATGGAGATGGGCAGGCCACATGATGAGTGACAACCAGGAAAAATGGAGCAAAATAGTGACAGTTTGGTATCCCAAAGAAAAGGGGTAGAGGACGAATGAGATGGGAGGACGAGCTAACACTGCCGGCGGGTCCTAACTGGAGAAGAGTGGCACTTGATAGAGTACAGCAGTGGAAGCAGATAAAGGAGGCCTTTGCCCAGAAGCAAGCTGATTTAAAGTACATTTTTTAACAACTAAAATACAACAGAGACCCAATTCAGAATTGTAAGGCTAATTCTTCTATGTAATAATAATGTATTAGGGGCCAGCCTATTGCAAACCGAGCACAAATCCAGACTCCATAGCAAAATGCACACTTATATTTCAAAAAGAATTATGCAAAAATTTGTACCTTGATCAAAGTTCTTAACCAAAGGGTTGCAATGATCCAGTTTCTTCACATAAACTGCATGGAGCCGCGGCACCAAGCTCGGTGGGGGATTGTGTGTGATAGTCTCTACATCGGACTCTGTCTGAGGGTCCAGTAGCGGATCCTTCTCAGGTTGAAACTCTCCAGATAGTGCGGGATCAACTGACAAGAAGCCTATTACTTCTATCATGTCATTTAATTTGATATTTTCACTATCATCATAAAGCTGAAATGGGAACATAAATACTGTTAAAGGCTTTCACAGGTTATAAAGCTTAATTTGACACTTATAGGATATTATATGTATTCAGTTTTATTAAGGATGACCTGAATATGGTTGAATATACCAGAGTAAAAAGGGAAAAATCATACTCAGTATTTGGATAGAAAAGGCTGCCAATAATTATGTTGATTTTGACCATGTTGTCTTTGAAAGATTCTTATCTTCAATTTAAAATGCAAACAAAATAAAAAAAATATGGTTAATTTTTTTTTTATTGCTTTAGAATTTTAGATAAATGAAATCATAGCAACTGGAATATAAAGCGAAATTCAGATCACTGCAATTTTTTTTAAGTTAATATACAAAATGTTTTCATACCTTAACAATACAAGACTTGCTTGGCATATCAGGCAAAGGGAAGTTCAACAAATGCTCCCTAGACACTACATTGGCAGTACAGCTATCTGTCTCAGTAGTTTTTGGTTCTTTACTAGCAACTGTCTCTTCAACCACCTCCATAGCTTCAGAGTCCTCCTCAGCCTCATCGTAACTGCGTTTCAACTTCAAGCTAGCTTGGCTGAGCCGTTTAGAAGTGTTTGGTTGCTGTTCCAAATGCTTAAGATGGTTCTGTCTGTCTTCCAGCTGTTGTGCCCAGTCATTGAAACCAGGCATTGACACAACAACCATGGTTTGTCGTTGTGAGCTTTTGAGATTCTCTGTGTAATTAATTTTTTCATTTTCCTGCATTAATACAGATTAGGATGTTGAGATATTGAAAGAAATTTTATAAATATCAATGTATTAGAGCAGCCATGTCAAACTCAAAATCAGGAGGCATAAAATTGGATTGGGCCGCATGTTTAACATGCCTGTTATGGAGGAGACCTTTGAAGAATTTTTAGTAACAAAAACACTTTTTGCCAAAATAGTCAGTTAAAAAACAATTCATTCTTAAAAATATCAATAAAACATGAAAAATTAAGCAATATGTATATTGGCTTAGATGAACGTACTCACCAAAATATGAGCTGTATCTCTGTACTTTCCACTTTTGTTTTTAATATCATTGGTAACTGTGTTGAAAACTTCAAACTGTTCAAAATAAAACTCAGGGTTGTGCATATCTTGCACCATCCCCCGGAACCGGACTAACGTACCATCAGGCAAGTTATGTGATGCATTGGAATTGATCAGGGGAATCTATTAAAAAGAACATTGTAAGGTTAAGTAGAGGTCAAATGCATTAAAACGAAGCAAGTTTCTAATAAAAAAAAAATGTTAAGCAAGGAATTGATACCTGGAACCAGTTCGGCAGTTTCAATAGTTTATCTTTCCACCCCTCTTCATTTGCCATCCATATATCAGGGGTAACAGTTTCAAAATCAGTCTTTAGATCATGCATTTTTATAACAGGTACACAACTTTTGAATTTTAAGAGTGGTCAAGCAGTGGAAGTATCCTTCTGATGAGGGTTTATTTATTCAACGAAAAGTATGAAATTCACTAAATTTAATTATTTTAAAAACACAGCTCGTAACAAAATATCACATTGACATGGGTAAGATCACACGATACGGCTTTTTGACAGCGCGCGAAATTACATTTTTACACTGAAATATTTTTTACTCATTTCATTCATTCAATTTATTCTTGGCAATAAATATTTTTAAAGTATGTACATACTTTTATCTTTTTGTCATAAGTATTTTAATCTTTTTTGCAATCTATTTAGATTTATCAATCAAGTTTTTTAGAATTTTAATATCGGTTTTGCAATTTTCACTTTGTTTTTTTTTTCATGTTCTCGGCGTATAGGTATATTATTTTACTCTGTGTTCTCGGCTCTCGCTCCCGCTTGATTGACTTGTGCTGTGCTAGGTGTACGGTGTACAGGGTGTCTTGAAAGAGCTGTAATCTGTGGTCAGTGGACAGTGGTTGGTTTTGGTAGTAAAGTTTAAAATTAATAATCTGTGGTAGTAGTAGTAGTCATTTTCATTTGATGTGTGTTGTGTGGCGTCGGTAGAAATCTTAAAAATAGTTTTAATATTTATTTGCAATACCCTCGTGTGTTCTAACAATATTGAGTCTAACAATTTAGACACTTTATTTCAGGCAAATATTTTATTATTTGTCTAACGCGGTGCTTACCGCCGGATCACCGTAGCATCTTTATCGTAAAAAATCCAAAGCTTTCGACATGAGTAAGTCCAGCTTTTGCATTATAAATGTATTTATTTTGTAGCTGTTTTTTATGTTTTGTGCATTTAAACAGCTTTTTAGACTAATCCATAATAAAATAACCCCTTCAATAACCTATCCCAAACTTAACCTCAAAACTTTCTGTTGTGGTTTTCTAATTTCAATTTGTACTTTGTTTCAGCGATGGATATACGACCCAATCATTCAATTTACATTAACAACCTCAATGAGAAAATTAAAAAGGAAGAATTAAAAAAATCCCTTTATGCTATATTTTCTCAGTTTGGCCAAATATTGGATATTGTGGCATTAAAAACATTAAAGATGAGGGGTCAAGCTTTCGTTATATTTAAGGAAATATCTAGTGCTACTGTTGCTCTAAGAAGTATGCAAGGGTTCCCATTTTATGATAAACCTATGGTAAGTATTGCAACAATCTTTCTCTTTAGTACACTATATTTAGTAGTATTCCAGAGTAACTAAATTTTTACAACTTTTCAGAGGATTCAGTACTCAAAAACAGACAGTGATGTCATTGCCAAAGTCAAGGGAACATTCCAAGAAAGACCAAAGAGACCTAAAATGCCCAAAGGACTGGATGACAGCAGGAAGAAGAAGAATAAGGATGCCAATCGTCCTGGCATGCATGTGGGACCGGCTGGCATTCTCAACAATGTCAATGCTGAGCAACCTCCTAACCAGATCCTGTTCTTGACTAATCTACCTGATGAAACCTCAGAAATGATGTTGTCTATGTTGTTCAACCAGTGAGTATTGTTTACTTTATTGTACAGTATTCAATATAAGCTATGGGAAATTAATTTGTGACAATTTAAAATCTTCTATGTAATTTATTAACCTATTTTTTGTTACAGATTCCCTGGTTTCAAAGAAGTGCGTCTTGTACCTAATCGACACGATATTGCTTTCGTCGAATTTGCAAATGAGATGCAATCAGCTGCAGCAAAAGAAGCCCTTCAAGGATTCAAGATAACACCTACCCATGCAATGAAGATAACTTTCGCGAAGAAATAATATTACTTTACTGTACATTGTTAATATATTTAATAAAGTTTAAGTATATGAGAACTGATTTGAGCATTGCACTAAGCCTGAACAGCTCTCCTTATCTGTGATATTATTCTAGATCTCAATGTGACTTTTACTTCTACATCAAAGTCGAGGGGAGAGTGAGAGGAAGGCCAAGGAAAAGATGGATGGATTGTGTAAGGAATGATATGAAGGAGAAAGGAGTGAATGATGCTGTGACGTCTGATAGGGGAGAATGGAAGAAGAAAACGTGTTGCGCCGACCCCAAATAGAATGGGACAAGGGCAGGAAAATAATGATGATCAAAGTCGAGCTGAATACATTTATCTTGATGGGGTAATGGGGGTTTATATTAATTTCTTCCTGCAAAATCTAGGACTAATGTTGCACTAGTGTGGTTTCAGACAACAAGTAGTAGTAGTCTGTACCTACAAACTTAACATTGTCCCAAGAAAATTACAATAAGTGATTAGTGTGTCTGTGTGATTTTGCCATGCCATACGCCAGTAAGTACATCTTGGAATTATGTGGTGAAGTATCATACTTCTTATCCTCAAAGCCCTCCCCCATAATCATAGCTGCATGCTACAATGATAGTATGATATTATACAAAAGAAACTACTGATTCCCCAAGTTTTCTGGAGAACGCGAAGTGACTACCGGAATTTGATCGACTTGAAATGTGCAGAAAGCCTCGATATTGCTTGAAAAACTGCAAGTCTTTTAATATTTTTTACTACACTTATTAGTCTGGCAACCCCATAAATATTATACGTAAAAAAACAGTACTCAGAGTTTTCCTAGCGAGAAAGAGAAAAACTTATACACAAAACTGTTGCATGAAAGAGATATAAATCACTTTTTGAATCAGTTCAAAATGTTAGTAAAACAATATTATTTTCGGTGATTGCGAAACTGTCAAACAGGTCGCAGATGAAATGATTTCATTCACTTTTTAATAAAATATTTACTTTTTACAATAATTTTCAATTTCTCTCAGTTAACTGTGCTAAGTGTCTTAGAAAAAAACATCGTTTCATTTCAATTTCAAGTTGTGTTGTCAGTGGTTTTGGTGTTAAAACATGGAAGATATATTTCAGTGGTGTAGAGAAGGAAATGCACTACAGGTGCGAGTTTGGCTCGATGATACTGAACATGACATGAACCAAGGGTAAGTAGAGTATTTATGCACAGTGTTTTTGCCAGTTACTCCATATGGAAGGTCTAGTTTCCCCTTATATGGCATTGAGAGAACACGCCCACAATGTAGTCATAGCATAGTGTTATGCGTCAGATGTGTACCAAAATAATAAGTATGCGTCTATGAGATCAGGTATTTGACCTTCGTAGTAAAATAATTAATTAAAAAATATGTTTCTGGCAATAACTCTATAATACTGCTGTGTATATAGGTCAAAACTTCCTGACTAATTGGTCTGCAAATAGATCTGATCTTGTTAAGTCTTCATACCTAACAATAGGTATCTAATTTACTTTTTTCCTGTTGTAATATCTCACGTTTTGAGTAAATTATTTCCTTGTTTAGCAAAATCCAAAGCTGTTTTAAAGAGGAATTTTAAAACAATTGTTATACCTGAATTAGATTAATAATAGTATTATATGCTAGTGTTTCAGCAACTGTTGAATACCTTTGGGTTTCAATCATCCTCAATCTATCTCAGAGCACTATGAATAACACTATAATTTAAGTTATAAAAACAAGACAAAAAAACATATCATAAATCATATACAAATTCACAATACAACTGTTAATTAAAATAAATCTTGTTAATAAATACCTGTATGAAATAAAAATAAGCAGGAAACAAAATTTATGATCATAGTTACTGAATGTGAGTACTGTAGTTTGAAGTTACCATAAAGGTGTAAAATTGAATTAAGCTTTGAAGGGAGAGGCTTCCTTTGAAGGAAGACCCCATACAATCTGTTTTACCCCATACATTTTGTTTGAATTATTGATTTATGGTATGATAATGCAGTCTGTATAAATCCTCAAATCGAAAATCTTAAAGTTGTTATATTTCAGTTTCCATGCATTATAAACACATAATGAAATGGACAACAATAAAATACTTAATGTTATAAAAATGTAGATCATGTCATCACTCATTGAGGAAAAAATTAGTCATGACAAAACTACTCTATGTCTTAGAATTCCAGTTTGCTAATTATAATAGTTTTTATGAAGACCATTAGACATTGAAGCCCTATCTAAATACCCTCTCTACATTCCAGAGATGACCACCACTTCAGTCCTCTCCACTGGGCATGCAAAGAGGGCCATCTCAAGATTGTGGAGATGCTGATCAGGCGCGGCGCCCGCATCAATGTCACCAACATGGGGGACGACACCCCACTGCATCTCGCGGCTGCACATGGCCACAGGCCTATTGTACAGCTGGTGAGTCATTTACTTCTCTTTGGCAATCCTTACTAATATTATAAAAGCGAAAGTGAGTTTGTTTGTTACATCTTCACGCCTAAATGGCTGAAGCGATTTCGATGAATTTTGGTACAGAGATAGTTGAGACCCTGGAGACGGACATAAGCAATTTTTTTTAAAGTGAGAAATAAGGGAGAAAGAGGGAAGAAAAGGGAAATCTTAGTTTTGCTATTACAATAAATAAGGCGCAAGGGCAAAAACTACAGGTCAGGAAATCAGGAAAGGGGAACTGTGCTACCCCGAATTTAACGTGAGCGATGCCGCGGGCAAAAGCTAGTAGAGCCATATAATATCGACTAGTATGTGCGCCGTCGAATTTTATGTAGCTTTAAGAAGTAACACTATTACTAACTAGTAAACATTAATATTCTGTCTAAAAAAACCTATTTCAATTACTCCGCGGCTTTTACTTAAATCTCCGGCCAGTCTCTTAGCCTGTACGATTAACAAACATACACACAAACTTTGGCATTTATTATAATAAGTGGGATTGGGGTAATTTCATTAATTAGTTATCAAATTGTACTTAATTCAAATTTTCCTGATTAATGATTGCTCATAGTTCATTGAATGTGCATATTCTGAATTAATCAATCAAATTGTAAAATAATTGCATAGGATAATCCGACCACTTGTTTTTAGATTTTTAAATTATCAGGAAAGTGTGTTTTCTTCAAAAAATAATAGTGTACGTGAATTTAACAACAAAACAAAAATATTTATTTCAGAATGTCATTCTTCATCAACTTCATATTCAGAATTAAAAATTAACATTCTTCCTCAACTTCATAATCAGAATAAAAAAAAAACATTCTTCTTCAACTTAAATCACGCCTTTTTGTTGGCATTCGTGAGACATTCTATAAATCATTGTTACTGTATTTATTTTTAAATGTGTTCTATTTATCTGTTCCAAGTAAATATCTCCCGTTCTTCCATCCTAAGAACGTATTCGTTTTAACTCCAGCTTCTCCAAAACCGCGTGGACGTGAATTTCACAAACGAACATGGCAACTCACCGCTGCATTACGCCTGCTTCTGGGGCTACAGTGCCATTGCCGAAGACTTGCTGTTAGCTGGGGCTCTCGTGTCGCTCGCCAACAAGGACGGGGACACGCCTCTGGATAAGACTAGGGGAGTGCTTGTGCAGAGGTAAGAAACTTCTAAATGTCACTGTAGGTGTGATCAGCTTTATGTTCATGCAGTTAACGTCGATTTGGACAACTCTGTTCACCTCGGCTAGACACCGTACCGAAAAAGCAACGAATGTGGTTAATTATATGATCGGCTACGATACGATACGATAGAAAACTAGACGAAGTTGGGGTTTTATCATGAGGGAAACCTCGAAACAAACTCTGAGGTCAAAGTCTAGAATTACAGACAACATATATTTGAGTGGACCTGTTCAGTCAGTGTACAAACACTTAATAGAATATAATCCAAAAGCTCTTTTCTCCTACTGTATTTTTTACGGTTATCATTTTCACGAATGTAGACCATATTTAGGAAGCCATTCTGTTACAAAAAAAAACTCTTATCTCAATTATTCTTTTAAGTCTATACATTGTATTGCTCCTGACTGTACGCGTGTGACAATAATCGTTATTAGCTCATTCTTGCCCCTACTCCCCAAAGGCTCCACGAGCTAGCCACTCAGCAAGGCCAAGATCTGAAGAAGATCCAGTTCAAGGATCAGTCGTGGCTCGGCTTGAAGACTCGCAGCCGGGACGCCACGCTGTCGCGTCACAAGGGCATCAACATCAACGAGTTGTCGCTGCATACCAGGATCGCCGTTACTCCATCTGGTAAGAAATCTTTGATGCTATACTTCCTGCTGATATTTAGTTTAATACCAAATTTATCTAGGGACCACATTATTTAACTTAGTTTAATGATATAATTATCAATCATGGTTCTATTTTTAGCATTTTTTACAAGCTCTATTCCGCCTGGGGCTCTAAAATGAATAGAATCATATTAGTGTGATACTAATATTTTGTAGGCGAAAGTTTGTAAAAATGTATGTTTATTACTTTTTTACGCTCAAACCGCAACCGCGAGGTAATTTCATCCAAATCCCAACGGATTTTTGATTACCTCGATTAACTACTACTTATGCTACTTGTCATCCCAGTAGACGCGGGTTAAACGGTTTTTTTTTTTATTCATAATAAATCGTTAAAATTCTTAATATTATGATCACGAACGACGTTCTAATGAAACCACGTTGTAGGCGAGACATGGCGCGGCAGGTGGCAGAAGAACGACATCGTGGCGAAGATCTTAGCGGTCCGCGAATGTACGCCGCGCATACAGAGAGACTTCAACGAGGAATTCCCCAAATTGAGGATATTCTCGCACCCCAACATATTGCCTGTTGTAAGTAACATTTTATTTATGCTAACAATGTTAGGAAATCTTAGCGGTCTGCGAGTGTACGCCGATATTCTCACACCCCAACATACTACCTGAAATATAAACTATGTTGCCAGAGACCATATACATATTATGCCAGTGTCCGCCAAATGTTAAAGGCGCCAGTGCGCACGCGCGTGAGTCCACTAATTGCTCTTTTCTGCAGAATAAATACAGACTCGATGTCTGCAGCCAGTCCCCAAAGTAAAATACCGTATGACATTCTACTTTGAAAATAACTAAAAAATAGACTAGCCTCGCGGTATCTACATCAGTAAACTGACGGATTTTTCTAACAGCATTTATGCTGCTGAACTAAGTCGTCCTGCAAGAGATGTTATATGCGGACCCCATTGTAGCCTTCAATCGAGCGTTATCCCCAGGAAAACAGTTTTATCCACGACTTCTAGTTTCTCTTGATTCAATACTATGTCACAATCACTACTTTGACGTTTGGCAGAGCAAATCTTACGCACTTCCCATTGAATACTAAATTATTTGCGGTGAACCAATTATACAAAATAATATAATTAAGTACTGCAATAGGACGTTATTTACGTCGTCAAGATTTGTGGCACGTCTGTTTATTTTAAATATTAAAGAAGTATCGTAAGCAAACAACACCATTTGGTTGGTTTTTAAATAAATGGGGTAAATATATACTAAAAAAAAATAGGAAAGGACCTAATATCGATCCTTGTGGTACACCCATCTTTACATTTAAACACATTGAATTGACACCGTTTATTTGTACTTGCTGCTGTCTATCATCTACTACAGGGTGTCCCATAAGTCCTTTGAGCTGAAAAAATCAAATAAAAACATAACTAGGTACAATATGAAATTTTTATTTCATGTTTAGTAATTGACATTAAAAGGGATTTATTTTTTAAAAATCACTTCATCTAAATGTGCTCCATTTCGTTCTTGGCACTCCTGTAAACGATGACTAAAATTTTCAATCACACACGAAATTAAGTCTATTGGTAGGATCAGTATCTTTTAATTCCTGTACTAACTGAATTTTGTATGGATGATGTTTCTTGTCATTCTTTAAAATGCGCTGTAAAGTCGATCTGGGTATATTTAATGCACTGGAACGCTTATGAATGCATTGAGTAGGATTTTCAAAAACTGACTCTTACGCACTACGTCGATGTTTTCTTCAGTCCGTGATGTCCTTGGTCGGTCCGATAGTTCTTTATTCAACGTAGAGACAGTCATCTCAAACTTTTGAACCCAAATCTTAATCGTTTGAACACTAGGACAGTCATTAAACGTGCGTGAATTGCGATTCTCTCTAAATTTACGCCGCGCAATGGTGGCCGAATCATTGTTGCGATAAAACTCATGCACACAAAAAGCACGGTCCGCTCCGGTGAAACGCTCCATGGCGACCGAATTCCGAAAGTGGAAGTGGTGCTTCACCCGCACTCCACGCGTTATTCCTGCGCGCCATTTGAATTTTATTCCAAATTTAAATTTGAAAGGACTTATGGGACACACTGTAGTTCCCTTTCTATCTACATCGTGTCCTGGCTTTTTGAAGAATGCCCAGAACGCGTTGTGTTGTGACACCCGGTTGGACATACCTTCGTGTTCGTTTTGCGTTTACTAAAACGTGTTGTGCTCGTTTTTAAAAGAGCCACGTTGCGAATTTCGGTTTGTGGTTGTTTTGGAAATTCAGCAACAATGGTATATTTCTCTAATGGTCTATTTTGAAAAGAAAATGAAATGGTAGAAGTTAGACTGGCCAAATCAAAGCCCTTTGAATTTCGCGGACCATCCTGGCGGCACAACAAACTACGCAATTGTTTCTAAAGATTTATTGTAAGACTAACGTAATGTTTCCATATCAGGTGGGTTGTTGCGTATCCCCGCCGTCCCTGGTGGTGATCTCGCAGTACATGTCGTGGGGCTCCCTGCACGCGCTGCTGCACGGCGGCGGCGGCGGCACCGCGGGCGCGCTCGTGCTGGACGCGCACGCCGCCGCACGACTCGCGCACGACGTCGCGCGCGCCATGCGCTACCTGCACGCGCTGCAGACCGACAAGATACTGCCCACCTATGCGCTCAACAGCAAGCATATCATGGTGAGTTGGCACACTTACTTACACTCGTACATGCCGCTACCGGGCGCGCTCGTGCTGGACGCGCACGCCGCCGCACGACTCGCGCACGACGTCGCGCGCGCCATGCGCTACCTGCACGCGCTGCAGACCGACAAGATACTGCCCACCTATGCGCTCAACAGCAAGCATATCATGGTGAGTTGGCACACTTACTTACACTCGTACATGCCGCTACCGGGCGCGCTCGTGCTGGACGCGCACGCCGCCGCACGACTCGCGCACGACGTCGCGCGCGCCATGCGCTACCTGCACGCGCTGCAGACCGACAAGATACTGCCCACCTATGCGCTCAACAGCAAGCATATCATGGTGAGTTGGCACACTTACTTACACTCGTACATGCCGCTACCGGGCGCGCTCGTGCTGGACGCGCACGCCGCCGCACGACTCGCGCACGACGTCGCGCGCGCCATGCGCTACCTGCACGCGCTGCAGACCGACAAGATACTGCCCACCTATGCGCTCAACAGCAAGCATATCATGGTGAGTTGGCACACTTACTTACACTCGTACATGCCGCTACCGGGCGCGCTCGTGCTGGACGCGCACGCCGCCGCACGACTCGCGCACGACGTCGCGCGCGCCATGCGCTACCTGCACGCGCTGCAGACCGACAAGATACTGCCCACCTATGCGCTCAACAGCAAGCATATCATGGTGAGTTGGCACACTTACTTACACTCGTACATGCCGCTACCGGGCGCGCTCGTGCTGGACGCGCACGCCGCCGCACGACTCGCGCACGACGTCGCGCGCGCCATGCGCTACCTGCACGCGCTGCAGACCGACAAGATACTGCCCACCTATGCGCTCAACAGCAAGCATATCATGGTGAGTTGGCACACTTACTTACACTCGTACATGCCGCTACCGGGCGCGCTCGTGCTGGACGCGCACGCCGCCGCACGACTCGCGCACGACGTCGCGCGCGCCATGCGCTACCTGCACGCGCTGCAGACCGACAAGATACTGCCCACCTATGCGCTCAACAGCAAGCATATCATGGTGAGTTGGCACACTTACTTACACTCGTACATGCCGCTACCGGGCGCGCTCGTGCTGGACGCGCACGCCGCCGCACGACTCGCGCACGACGTCGCGCGCGCCATGCGCTACCTGCACGCGCTGCAGACCGACAAGATACTGCCCACCTATGCGCTCAACAGCAAGCATATCATGGTGAGTTGGCACACTTACTTACACTCGTACATGCCGCTACCGGGCGCGCTCGTGCTGGACGCGCACGCCGCCGCACGACTCGCGCACGACGTCGCGCGCGCCATGCGCTACCTGCACGCGCTGCAGACCGACAAGATACTGCCCACCTATGCGCTCAACAGCAAGCATATCATGGTGAGTTGGCACACTTACTTACACTCGTACATGCCGCTACCGGGCGCGCTCGTGCTGGACGCGCACGCCGCCGCACGACTCGCGCACGACGTCGCGCGCGCCATGCGCTACCTGCACGCGCTGCAGACCGACAAGATACTGCCCACCTATGCGCTCAACAGCAAGCATATCATGGTGAGTTGGCACACTTACTTACACTCGTACATGCCGCTACCGGGCGCGCTCGTGCTGGACGCGCACGCCGCCGCACGACTCGCGCACGACGTCGCGCGCGCCATGCGCTACCTGCACGCGCTGCAGACCGACAAGATACTGCCCACCTATGCGCTCAACAGCAAGCATATCATGGTGAGTTGGCACACTTACTTACACTCGTACATGCCGCTACCGGGCGCGCTCGTGCTGGACGCGCACGCCGCCGCACGACTCGCGCACGACGTCGCGCGCGCCATGCGCTACCTGCACGCGCTGCAGACCGACAAGATACTGCCCACCTATGCGCTCAACAGCAAGCATATCATGGTGAGTTGGCACACTTACTTACACTCGTACATGCCGCTACCGGGCGCGCTCGTGCTGGACGCGCACGCCGCCGCACGACTCGCGCACGACGTCGCGCGCGCCATGCGCTACCTGCACGCGCTGCAGACCGACAAGATACTGCCCACCTATGCGCTCAACAGCAAGCATATCATGGTGAGTTGGCACACTTACTTACACTCGTACATGCCGCTACCGGGCGCGCTCGTGCTGGACGCGCACGCCGCCGCACGACTCGCGCACGACGTCGCGCGCGCCATGCGCTACCTGCACGCGCTGCAGACCGACAAGATACTGCCCACCTATGCGCTCAACAGCAAGCATATCATGGTGAGTTGGCACACTTACTTACACTCGTACATGCCGCTACCGGGCGCGCTCGTGCTGGACGCGCACGCCGCCGCACGACTCGCGCACGACGTCGCGCGCGCCATGCGCTACCTGCACGCGCTGCAGACCGACAAGATACTGCCCACCTATGCGCTCAACAGCAAGCATATCATGGTGAGTTGGCACACTTACTTACACTCGTACATGCCGCTACCGGGCGCGCTCGTGCTGGACGCGCACGCCGCCGCACGACTCGCGCACGACGTCGCGCGCGCCATGCGCTACCTGCACGCGCTGCAGACCGACAAGATACTGCCCACCTATGCGCTCAACAGCAAGCATATCATGGTGAGTTGGCACACTTACTTACACTCGTACATGCCGCTACCGGGCGCGCTCGTGCTGGACGCGCACGCCGCCGCACGACTCGCGCACGACGTCGCGCGCGCCATGCGCTACCTGCACGCGCTGCAGACCGACAAGATACTGCCCACCTATGCGCTCAACAGCAAGCATATCATGGTGAGTTGGCACACTTACTTACACTCGTACATGCCGCTACCGGGCGCGCTCGTGCTGGACGCGCACGCCGCCGCACGACTCGCGCACGACGTCGCGCGCGCCATGCGCTACCTGCACGCGCTGCAGACCGACAAGATACTGCCCACCTATGCGCTCAACAGCAAGCATATCATGGTGAGTTGGCACACTTACTTACACTCGTACATGCCGCTACCGGGCGCGCTCGTGCTGGACGCGCACGCCGCCGCACGACTCGCGCACGACGTCGCGCGCGCCATGCGCTACCTGCACGCGCTGCAGACCGACAAGATACTGCCCACCTATGCGCTCAACAGCAAGCATATCATGGTGAGTTGGCACACTTACTTACACTCGTACATGCCGCTACCGGGCGCGCTCGTGCTGGACGCGCACGCCGCCGCACGACTCGCGCACGACGTCGCGCGCGCCATGCGCTACCTGCACGCGCTGCAGACCGACAAGATACTGCCCACCTATGCGCTCAACAGCAAGCATATCATGGTGAGTTGGCACACTTACTTACACTCGTACATGCCGCTACCGGGCGCGCTCGTGCTGGACGCGCACGCCGCCGCACGACTCGCGCACGACGTCGCGCGCGCCATGCGCTACCTGCACGCGCTGCAGACCGACAAGATACTGCCCACCTATGCGCTCAACAGCAAGCATATCATGGTGAGTTGGCACACTTACTTACACTCGTACATGCCGCTACCGGGCGCGCTCGTGCTGGACGCGCACGCCGCCGCACGACTCGCGCACGACGTCGCGCGCGCCATGCGCTACCTGCACGCGCTGCAGACCGACAAGATACTGCCCACCTATGCGCTCAACAGCAAGCATATCATGGTGAGTTGGCACACTTACTTACACTCGTACATGCCGCTACCGGGCGCGCTCGTGCTGGACGCGCACGCCGCCGCACGACTCGCGCACGACGTCGCGCGCGCCATGCGCTACCTGCACGCGCTGCAGACCGACAAGATACTGCCCACCTATGCGCTCAACAGCAAGCATATCATGGTGAGTTGGCACACTTACTTACACTCGTACATGCCGCTACCGGGCGCGCTCGTGCTGGACGCGCACGCCGCCGCACGACTCGCGCACGACGTCGCGCGCGCCATGCGCTACCTGCACGCGCTGCAGACCGACAAGATACTGCCCACCTATGCGCTCAACAGCAAGCATATCATGGTGAGTTGGCACACTTACTTACACTCGTACATGCCGCTACCGGGCGCGCTCGTGCTGGACGCGCACGCCGCCGCACGACTCGCGCACGACGTCGCGCGCGCCATGCGCTACCTGCACGCGCTGCAGACCGACAAGATACTGCCCACCTATGCGCTCAACAGCAAGCATATCATGGTGAGTTGGCACACTTACATGAACTCTGCGTACGGCTAGCGCTTTCGTGTTATGCGCGCATACAACCACCAGGCGGACGCAGAAGACGTCCATTATCGCCTGAGTTTTTGACAGCGTCTCTTTTAGTTTTTGCAAACGTGTCCATCTGTGAAAGTGCAAGTGATTTTTTAAAGTAAATTCTTGAAAGACATTATCCTCCTAATGCAAATGTAAATATTACCCTACTTTGCGGCGCGCAGTCGGGTAAAAATACATTCTTCTTCGGATATTTTTTTTTCTTGTCTAAGTAAATATTCATTCTCAAATTAGTTAAATAAGAGAAATAATGGACAATAGTTTATAGCTTAAACAGCATAACTGGCGTTTTAAAGTAATATCCTATGAAAGTCTTCATCAAATAAATAGAAGGTGGTTTTGATAAGATCTGACTGAGCGGTATTATACATTATAAAGAATATTCTATTTATTTACATTCAATAAAATATCGTAACAACTGTTCCAGATCGACGAGGACCTAACAGCGCGCATCAACATGGCAGACTCGAAGTTCTCGTTCCAAGAAAAGGGTCGCGTGTACGCGCCGGCCTGGATGGCGCCCGAAGCGCTACAGAAGCCGCCCGCCAAGCGAAACCTGGAGGCCGCTGATATGTGGAGCTTCGCCATCCTGCTGTGGGAACTGGCTACTAGAGAGGTAAGTTTTGTGCTACGCTGCATGGCTCTACTAGCACTTTAATGACATAATCAAAGGGGCACTGATGGTACTCATTTGTAAAATTGTATTGAAAAGGAAAATTGTGGCCTTAGTTACGATTTAGGCCACACTCCAAAAAAGTCAAGTGATATACGATGTTGTTTGTAGTTGAATATGAAATTATCAAAATTAATTATTATTGTATGGCTCAGAGGTAGTTAAGTTGTGAGTTGACGAAAACCACAGATTTCACCTTCTAGCTCGTAAGTTACAGGCACTCAGTGTAGATCACCCTCCTTTACGCTATGTGCAACGTCTCAATGCTACTGGTGAGACCCGCTTGTGGGAGGCCAATAGCACCGATTTGCTAACGTAACTGGGATATACCACGCTAAGCACTCTGCTGATGAGGAGACACGACGACTCACGAGATGATATGCCGTGTCATCCGGCTCGAAGGACCACTTTTATGTATGGCTCAGAGGTAGTTAAGTTGTGAGTTGACGAAAACCACAGATTTCACCTTAGTTCAGTATATTTGTAAAGTTACACGTAAGTTATGTTTGGATGCTAATCCGCGGTTATAGCGCTACGGCAGCTATTGGTCAACTAATTTAATAAGTATAAGTAATTATAAAAGTAAACTAAACGAGTAGCGTAAAGTAGGTTGCGGCGTTAGCAATTTGCCCGTACGTGAACCGTACATGCTCCCGAGGGAAAAGTGGGATGAGCATCCATTACAAAGCAAATAATTATCTAAGAAAAGTGCAAAGTAAATAATAAAAGTTAAATAGTAAACAAAAGTTAATGTGTAAAGTTATAAATGTAAAAGTATAGGTATAACACTCAATTTAAATCGTCAAAGTGAAATACTTTCTTCGGCTGTCTTGCTTCGCTGTAAACGGGCTCCGCTGCTGTCGAATGTATTTCTTGTAGCTCGATGTCTCCTCCAAAGTTCTCCCTTCCTCTAGGTGTCACTCCAGTTTTGGAAGAGAGTGTTTTGATGCCTTTCTTTGTTTTGCACCTTCGTTTGATGATATGATAGAGGGCAAGCACAGCGATTCCTCCCAACAACAAAGAAGTAACCGAATAGAGATAGATGTCGTGATTTGACATGTCGGATGCCTTCGGTAATATTTCCCTGTTTTTCTGGAATGTCAACTGCTGGTCTATTTTTCTTATTTCTACAGCAGTTGGTGATCCTTGTTCGGTTATATTCAATTTGGCATTATTCCAGCCGTGGTCAAATATGTTGTTGATTGTTGAGTTTAAAGTAGGTATTTCGATCTCTGGTTCCATGTTGTAACTACTTCCCAGCTGATTGTGTGTAAATATTGTGGCGTCGTTTTTCTGCAGTAAGCATTTTGATTTCAAGGAAATCACTCCAGTCCCGTCAATGACCGCAGGCGTAACTTGACCGTTACATATGACGCGCATCAGCTGTTTTCCGCACAGTGTAAATAGCCACATGTTCGGTTTGTGCAGCTTTATCCAGGTTTCCTTGCATGTTACGTCTTTGAGGACGCATGATAAAGACTCTTGTTGGTTGAAGACTTGGGCCTCACATGGAGCGTACTTGTCGTGCATGTTGTAGACAGGATTACGTGAGACACATAGGAATTCGTCTTCTCCGTATGATGTACATTGCCGCATGTCTTGGTCTTCCATTGTTATGTAAGAGTTCTTTAAAAAGTTGATTGCGATGAAGCTTGAACTTGCTTGCACGAGTTTTAAACGTCCTTGTGTAAGGATCGGTGTTGGTATAACTCGGTATATTTTGTAGTCCTCATCGCTCAGCAAGGGGATGTGTATTTCAAATAGCATAAAGTTGTTTGTCATGCGAGCCTTCACGTGGATGAGGTCATAAATATTTTTCAAATCCCTTTGAATGTCCTTTACCGGTAACGACAATCCCTGTGGCAACCTGCCTGATATTATGTTGAGCTGTTCGATCAGTTGGTTAGCGGGAAATAAATGTGTATCTAAATGTCCTCTATAAATGTTGGCGAGAGCATTTATCAACATTTCCACTATTCGATTTAAATCACTAAAAATCAGAGTTGCCGTCATGGCTGCGGTATTTATGTCATTCATCGTGAATAGCATTTGCGCCCTGTTTACTATTTTTGTGATGTCGCTGCTAGTTTGGTTTATATAGGCGTACAATGTTTTGAATTGTTCATCCATAAAGGCAGTGTTTCTTTTTATAATGTTATTTTCAGCCTCTACAATCAGTGTTTGGTTTTTCATAAGTTGGAGTAGGTAGTCATCGTTTGATTGTAGGTTCTGTATGTCTTTTTCGTACTTTTCGGCAAAGTCTGCGTCAAGAACTCCAAAAAGAGTTCTTGATAGTTTCCCAACTCCATCAAAGTAACCTCGTTTTGGTCTTGAGTGTTGAGTGAGCAGCATAGAGTTGTAGTCGGTTAGGTGACTCAGTTCATGACGTAGGTGGCCGACAATTGTTTCACAAGGCGTGTAGTCATGTGATATTCTTTGGCATAGTTTATCTATTTGGTTCACGTAATCATTGATTCGATCAGTTGCTTGCCAGTATGACGTTAAGTTATAGTAAACCAATAGATTCCATTCGTCATGTATTAGTTGTATTGTCCCTGCTTCATCGAAGTAAATCGGATGATTGCTCGGTATAGGTGTAACCTTCCAGTTATTCGTCGTTGGCGCAGATTGTGCAATTCCCGTCATCGCTACTATGGATAGGAGAACAAGTGACAGCCAATTGTTTTTGTTTTTAGCTGTGCCTCCTAGTTTTTTGGTTTCCGGAGTAGGTGTCCTTTTCTCTTCCTCTTCGTTTACTCTTGTTTCTTCTAGTTTCAGCGGTAATGGTGAAAGCTTCGTTATTGGTCGTTTAAGTGAACCTTTTCCAGTTTTCAAGGTAACAACTCGTACTCGACCATCGGCGCCTGGATGTAGTTCCTGGACTCTTCCTAAAGCCCAGCGCCCAGGAGGTAAGTGTTCATCTTTTACTAGTACTAGGCTTCCTTGTTTCAGGTTTTCTTTTGGGTGCTGCCATTTGCTACGGGTTTGGAGTTGATGTAAATATTCGTTCGACCAGCGCTTCCAGATGTGCACGTTCATTTGTTCAACAAGCTTCCATCTGTTTCGTAGATCGTGCTCAGCAAAGTCTTGCTCTTCTTGTGGTAGTGACAGGAGGGGGCCGCCAATGAGGAAGTGGCCTGGCGTTAGATATTCCAGGTCTTCGACATCCTCTGTTAATGGGCACAGCGGACGATAGTTTAGACAGGCTTCAATTTGATTAAGTAAAGTAGTGAATTGCTCGAAAGTAAGCTTCTGTTCCCCCAGTACTCGATGTAGGTGATATTTCATTGATTTGACGGCAGCCTCCCACAGGCCTCCAGCTGTTGGCCATAGTGGCGCGTTGAAATGCCACTCAATTTGTAAGTGGCTCATCTCATCGGTGAATTCAGAAGTCTTAAACGTATTGTGTTTTTCAAATCCCTGTTGAAGAAGTTTTGCTGCGCCCACAAAATTCGTGCCGTTGTCGGAGAATACGTGGCGGGGTGTACCCCTGCGGGCACACATCCTTTTGAATGCGGCGAGGAACGTTTGCGTAGTCAGGTCTGACACCAATTCCAAATGCACGGCTTTGGTCACCATGCATATGAATATTGCTATGTAAGCCTTGCAAGTTGTAACTCCTCTTCCTTTGTTGATTTTCACATCAACATGTCCGGTATAGTCTACACCCGTGTTCGTGAACGGTCTTGATGGAGTGACACGCTCCTTTGGTAAGTCTGCCATCAGTTGGACGTTTCGGTTTGGTTTGAACCGATGACATCGGATGCATTGTCGAAGCCCCTTCTTGACTGTCCTGCTACCTCCAATGACCCAAAATTTCTGACGTAAATGAGCCAAAGTGAGCCGGGCGCCACCATGGAGAGTGTCACGATGAGCCTCTTGAATAATAAGCTCCGTTAATCTTCCTGTTGCCGGAAGAATAATAGGATGTTTAGCTTCGGGAGATAAAGTTGAGTAGCCTAGTCGCCCCTTCACGCGCAGTATTCCACTGTTGTCCAGAAATGGGGTTAACTTCAGCAAGTTGCTTTTTTTTGATATTGGTCGGTTTTTCTTTAAACATTCTATATCGTCGGCATAGTTTTCCTTTTGAACGTTCTTAATAACCAATTCTGTTGCTCCCATTATGTCTTGTGTTGTTAAGCACAAAACCTCCTTTTTATTACCGCAGTCGGTTAAGTTATTGGTTGCGTTTAGTGCGCGTTTTTGCTTACGAATATTGCTGAGTCGTAGAATCCATCCAAGCACTCGTATTACGCGTTTATAATTACTGTTTTTATTCAGTAATGTGTCAATTATTTCACATTTCTTGTATGTGACAGCGCAGCAGTTTATTTCTCGCAACTCAGTGTTTGTTGTGTAGGTCGAGCGATTGTCTTGATGGTTTTGTAACGTATTTGTTTGTAACCATTCTGGCCCATTCCACCAAAGTTTAAAATCGAGAAGTTGTAATGGTGTTAAACCTCGAGTTGCACAGTCAGCAGGATTTTCTTCTGATTTCACATAGTCCCAGCAGTTTGCCGAGATAATGCTGTTTATTTGTTTCACTCTGTTAGCTACATATTTGTCCCATCTGTTTATATCGCCCTGGAGCCAGGCTAAAACGACCTTGGAGTCGGTCCAGCATCTTATGTGTAGGTTTTTCGTGTAGAGAGTGTTTCGCACCTTTTCTAGCAGTTTAGCTAGTAAAACGGCCCCGCAAAGTTCCATTCTAGGTACTGTTATCTTATTGCTGATTGGTGCAACCTTTGTTTTTGCCGTAATTAGCGTAGTCTTGTAGTCGCCGGTTTGATTTTTAACTCGGCTATAAATGACACATGCATAAGCTTTTTCGCTTGCGTCGCAAAACCCATATATCTCTAGGTTGTTTTCTTGACATTGCAGCCATCGTGGTATGGAAAGTTTGTTAAGCACTGGGATATCTTTTCTCATAGTTTCCCATTCCGTTGCGAGATCTTCGGATAAACGTTCATCCCAGTTGATTTTGCTTATCCAGATTTTTTGGAACAGGAGTTTGGTTTTTATTGTAAGTGGCGATAGTAGTCCAAGTGGGTCGTACAGTTTGCTAATTTCGCTCAGTAGTACGCGTTTTGTCAGCTTTTTCTTGAGCGGTAGATCCCATTGGTATGTGAAGCTATCGTTGTCTTGATTCCACCTCATGCCCAACATTTTTGAGTTTGTTGTTTCTTCTGGGCTAAAGTCTATGTTCGTATTCTGGCTCTTTTGATCATCTCGCAAGTCCTCCAAGATAGTTGGTTCGTTCGTCTTCCATTTTCTCAAGTTAAATCCTCCTTTTTTTAGCAACTCAATTAGTTGTGTTACCAGTGTTTTCGATGCAGCAATAGTATCTTGCCCGTAAACCAAATCATCCATGTAGAAGTAGTTTTTTAGGACGTTTCCTGCTTCCGGGTAAGTATCTTTTTCATCTTCTGCGAGTTTATGCAGAGTGCGCATTGCCAGATAAGGTGCACTTTTTGTTCCGTAAGTTACTGTGCCCAACTGCCAATCTTGTAGAGGTTCGTTAGGGGAAGATCTCCAGACTATAGTTTGCAGATGTTGTTGTTTATCGTTTAGCCAGATGAACCGATATAGTTTTTCGACATCTGCCGTGAAGACGTATCTGTATGTTCTCCAGTTAATAAGTAGTGTCAGTATATCCTTTTGTAAGTTCGGACCGCAGTACATGTGATCGTTGAGACTGCTGTCTCCTTTTGTCTTGTACGACGCGTTGAACACTACTCTTAGTTTTGTTGTAGTGGACTCAGCTCTTAACACGCCATGGTGAGGTAGGTAGACTTGGAACTTACTTTCTCCTGAGACAGGTTTCATGTGTCCCATAGCGATGTATTCGTTCATAAAACGCTTGTATTCGGTACTGAGTTCTTTGTTTTTTGACATTTTCCTTTCCAGTTGAAGGAATTGTGCTAATGCTTGCGACTTTGCGTTTTTTAAGTTTGCTTCGAAGTTAGGTTTCATTGGCATTTGTACCACATATTGTCCGTTCGCCAGTCTTGTGGTAGTTGCGTTATAATGTTCCTCACAGTGTTGTTCCTCAGTAGTTGATGATGGTTTGTCTGGAATTTCCTCTGTTTCCCAAAATCTTGTCATGTTTTCGAAATCGTTAAGTGTCACCAAGCAGTTGAATGTCTTTACATTCCCGCATAGAATCCAACCCACTTTAGTTTGTTGAGCTACTGGGTATCTCTTGTCACTCCTGATGACGCCGTTCAGGATAAGTTCGGAATAGATGTCCGCGCCCAAGAGTAGGTCGATCGGACCCGACAGGTTGAACTGTGGGTCCGCTAGTTTTAAGTTTTCTAAGTAGTCCCAGTTGCTGATTGAGAACGATGCGGTAGGTAAGTTGCTTATGAGTTTTTTCATTATTAACGCTTCAAAGTTGAATTTGTAGTCTGAATGTATTGACTGACATTCTAAGTTCATCGCCCCTTTGCAGTTGCCGCTAAGGGTTCCCACACCCGATACAACAGCGCTCACTTTTCGTCGCTGCAATCGGAGGCGTTGTGCCGCGTTTTCTGTTATTAGGCTTACTTGGGAGCCTTGGTCAAGTAGACCTCTCAAGTTTACGAAGTTTCCGTCAATTGTTTTGACTTTCAGAAGTACTGTTGTCAACAGCACTTCCCTCTCTTCATTCGTTAAGTTATTGACCCCATAGGACGTCGATGGGATCGAAGATGGGTTTTCCTCCCTTGTTACTTGTTTGTGGCTTGTTAGCTCAGTTTCATCTTCATGCATAAGTGTGTGGTGTGCCTTATGACACAATTTACACGTCTTTCTTGATTTGTATTGTTGTTCTCCATGGCTGAATAGGCAGTTTTTACAAATGTGCAATTTGCGAATTGCGTCAATCCGTTTGTTTATGTTCATCGCCAGGAATTGTTCGCAATTCATCAAAACGTGATTAGTTTTGCAAATCGGGCATGTTTTTGCTGTCGTGAAGAAGGTTTTTGGCGAGTTTTGTGACTTGTTAAAGTACGATGACCCCTGCGTTTTAATCTTGTAGTTGTTATTTCGGTTTTCTGACCCTTTATGCGGCTGCTTTTCCGTTTTCCATGGTTTGCTAGATGATGATAATTTTTGACTATTTCCTTGCAGAGCTTCCAGTGACATGAATTTTGATTCCAAAAACTTGATAAACTCTTCTAGGTCGGGAAACTCCCGGGGATGTTTGACCTCCTTTATATATTCGTTATATGTAACGCTATCTAGTTTTTGAACCAATAGGTGAACCACGATCGGGTCCCAATTGGTGGTGTCTAGCCCGATGTTTTTCAGCCCGTTCAAGCATTCCATCATGATGTCGTGAAGTTTCCGTATGCTTGCAGCGGTTGGTTGCTGAATACTAGGTTGATTCAGAAGCGTGTTCATGTATGAGGTGAATAACAGCCGTTTGTTGTCGTAGCGGTGGGCCAGCATCTCCCAGCAAGATGCGTAGTTCTCAGCACTGATGCCAAGATGCTGAACCAGTTTCTCCGCCTCACCTTTGAGTTTTGTTTTTAAGTGCTGCATTTTTTGTGCCTTTGAAAGTGTCGGATTGTTGTGTACACTTTCAAGATAGAGGTCTCTAAAACTCATCCACTGGTTATAGTTGCCATGAAAATCCGGTATTTGTATGTTTGGCGTAGATTTCTCATAATGCGCATTTTTCCATATGTTGTTTTGAAGTTGCCTTTTCAGGTCATCATAGTGGTTTTCCGCTGTATTATATTTTAGTTGGTAAGTTGAGTCGTCATCTTGTAAAATATAGTCTAACTCCCAATTTGCTTTTTCTATGTGCTCCCATTTCGTTTTCAGGGTGCTTAACTTGTCTTCCAATTCCCATTTTTCCATTGGTGTTGCCAATGCTATGGTGATCTTCTCCACAGTGCGTTCGAATGCTCTAAAGTTACAGTATTGTTGACGCAAAAGATCTTGTTGTTTCTCCGTCGACTCGCTTGTTCCCCGAGGAGGTATGTGGAATTGGATATCGTCGAAAGTAAATTTCGATTGCCCCTTCCCTTGGTTAGGCGTCGCAGGTGGTTGCTCCGTCTTACTAGTAGACGGAGGTGGCAATTCAGACTTACGTTTCAACATGTCTTGCAGCACTTCTTCATACATCTTCTTCGTACTGTTGAAAATGTCGTCATTGAAGTATTGAAGGTCTGTCGCTCCAGACTCTTCCAGCAGTTGGTGGTTATGAACAAACTTCTCCCAGTTTTTGTTCAACCGAGAAAGACGCTCCTCCAGGTATGCCAAGTTCTTCCTGGTGGCACTGTCCTTCTTGTAGTTTGTGCAGATAAGTTTTAAGTCTCTGAAAGTTGTTTCCTGATGACTTATCAGTTCTGCCAAGCTCTGAACCATTTTTGTTAGTTATTGGGTTGACCGTTGGTGGAGTAAAGTTGTATCACCACAGGTACTAGTTCACCCAAGTTGCGAAGTTTTCGCCGATAGTTCAGCTGTAGCAGCAGACGTGATCTCTGCTAGCTCGTAAGTTACAGGCACTCAGTGTAGATCACCCTCCTTTACGCTATGTGCAACGTCTCAATGCTACTGGTGAGACCCGCTTGTGGGAGGCCAATAGCACCGATTTGCTAACGTAACTGGGATATACCACGCTAAGCACTCTGCTGATGAGGAGACACGACGACTCACGAGATGATATGCCGTGTCATCCGGCTCGAAGGACCACTTTTATGTATGGCTCAGAGGTAGTTAAGTTGTGAGTTGACGAAAACCACAGATTTCACCTTAGTTCAGTATATTTGTAAAGTTACACGTAAGTTATGTTTGGATGCTAATCCGCGGTTATAGCGCTACGGCAGCTATTGGTCAACTAATTTAATAAGTATAAGTAATTATAAAAGTAAACTAAACGAGTAGCGTAAAGTAGGTTGCGGCGTTAGCAATTTGCCCGTACGTGAACCGTACAATTATATTAAATAACGAATTACGGTTAAAAGTGTATAACCGTTCATCATTTAACAAAAGGTTTGTAAGCAAAAAGTAAAGTGTAACTTAAAAAACGCTGTCCTGTATTTCTTATTTTATTGAGTTATGTCAACCTTGTTGCAAATGATTTTTTTCATTTTTTTAGTAAAAGATTTGTATGAAGTCTGCAAGATTTCGTTTCGACCATTGATACCCGTTACATCCAGGCCAGTTGCTTTTAAATTAATAGACAATTGCCCTTTCAGACTAGATCGATGTGGCATTATTAATCCTTTACAATAAAATATAGGTACCGTTCGCCGACCTATCTCCAATGGAATGCGGTATGAAGATAGCCCTAGAAGGTCTCCGCGTCACAATCCCACCAGGCATTTCTCCCCACATTGCGAAGCTAATCAAGATCTGCATGAACGAGGACCCCGGCAAACGACCCACTTTTGAAATGGTAATTCCAATCCTTGAGAAAATGAAACGCTGAAACAAACCAAAATGATAAACGTTTTATTAATATATTATTTTTAGATGGATATTGAAGGTCAGGTAATTTATACAAGGTGTATAATTGAAAAAACGGCAATCACTAGATATATTTTTTTTATGTTGAATTTAATATAAATGTTTTTTTTTTGTAAACTGACACAACCCACCCTGCAGATTATAAGTTTCAAATATACACTGTGTATAAAGCAAAATTGGTATAATTAAAAAAAGGGTTATACCAAATGCTATTTATATTTATGCAGTCTAGTTAACGAAAAACAAACGTACAATTTGTGGCTTTTATATTATTAAGTATTTTTCGTTTAAAGTTGAATGAAGTTGAATTGAAATTGTTTTATCCCATTTAACAATATCTATGAATTCTTTGATAATATTCCACAGCAATTTGCGAAATAAAATTGTGCAATACGAAAGAAATGAATGACGAGGTGCCATCTGTTGAAATATTTTTTAAGATTTTAAAATCACTTTTAGGTCTACACCTTTAATTCAAATATTGTACTAAAATTATTTTTATTTATATTTTTACACAAGTTTATTTAAAAGATAACTGTATTTAAACATCACTAAAATCGTTTTTAACTGCCAGTATTTTAAGTGTTGTTTAGTACATAGGTTGTGTTCTATTAATAAATTGACTTTTTGGTTTTGATAAAATATGTTTACTAAATTATATTTCTTCTTAGTAATTTGACTAAATTATTTTATAATCTACAGATAAGTGTATATGCTAATATTTAAAACGGTGCTAATGTGAATTTTATGAACCAGCAACATATGAAATAGATCTTAGGAGACTTGCCTGAAATATTTGTTGTAAAAGTACTGTCATAGCTGGAAACTATACCGACGCTGAAACAGTTCATGCATATTCAGTAGAAAATTTACAATGTCTATTTAAAAAAAAAACAAAATTAATTGCAATTCTACGCGGCCAAAATGTATGTACAGCCGCGTATTTTTTTCACCTTTGTGATGAAAATTTTTCATTTGTGTTCAGAATTATGTACTCAAAACATAACCCTTTTTAACCTCGGTGTCCCATCCACCTTGTATATTTTATCCTTGTGGTTGTAATTAAGGACAACTGAGAACAATGCAAGGAAAAATACTACCAATTTAATTGATAAATATTGAACTCGAAAATCCTGTTAAAGACTGCATTTTTTTATGTTTCGACAACAATCAACTAGAATCTCTGCAATCACTGTGTAATTTGTATCGTTGAGATTAATCGCTGTAATAAAATGCATAGTGTAGTAAAACTAATATTGTTAACGCTATTGTAAAATGTGCCTTATAACCTGGCCAAATAACATTATTTGCCTTATTACATTGTAACTGTTATAGTTAAGTGTAGATTTATATTTTCGATGACAAATCAATGTTACAACTTTCATAAAGTTGTTTTAATATACTAACGACATAGTAATACAGTTTTGTTTTATTTATCTAAAATCACATAAGACTAAATCTACCCCATCGGCAATCCTTTAGTGGGTGTTTTAGAGCATGAAGGAACAGCGTGGCAAACTCCATTGGAATGGGAGGTTACTCCAGCCAAACATACATTCATAAACTAATTCGTAAATACCTTTTGTAAATCGCCCTTTACTCATCCTCTCATCATGACCTGAAGTCAAGCATTCTCTAAAAGTCTGACACTCCCCAGGATGATGATTGATGACTGGTGGGAACCCGAAAAAAAACTCGATCAAAATCAAAATATTTTTATTTCACATAGGCCTACATGGGCACTTAAAAAACGTCGAGAAAAGGTGCACGGTTCGTGTTGGTAGTTTCCTATGGAGAAGAACCGGCAAGAAACTCCGTGGTTACTCAAAAAGACCAAGCGCCCGCGGCTTCGCCCGCGTGATATATGATTTTTATATAAAAAAAGGATCCTGTGTTATTCCAGACTATAATCTAACTCTGTGCCAAATTTCATCAAGATCCGTTCAGCCGTTCATCCTCATAAACATTCGCATTTATGATATTTTATTATAGTAGGATAGGAAGAAGGATATTAGTAGGAAGTAGGGTAGCTGACGCCCGCGGCTTCGCCCAGGTGATATCTAAAAAATAGTATCTTATGTGTTATTCCAGACTATAATCTACCTCTGTGCCAAATTTCATCAAGATCCGTTCAGTCATTTTGACGTGAGAGTTACAAACATCCATACATCCACCCATCCATCCTCACAAACATTCGCATTAATTTATAATATTAGTAGGATAGCTGGCGCCCGCGGCTTCAACGGGTAATATCGAAAAAAAAGTATATGTGTTATTCCAAACCTACCTCTATGCCAAATTTCATCAAGATCCGTTCAGCCGTTTTGACGTGAAAGGGTAACAAACATCCATCCATCCTCACAAACATTCGCATTGAAAATATTAAGTAAGATATTTAATATATTTTATGCGTTGCTATGCAATTTTCTACCTTTTTACCTACCCTACCTTTTCTTTGCTATAAACCTCATGGAGCCCGAGACCTTTCCAACGAATGCAAAACCGTGGAAATCGGTTCGTGCGTTCTGGAGTTATAGCGTCAGGAAGGAAAACCCGACTTATTTTTATATAGTAGAAGATTATAGTAGGAAGTAGATTTTTTAAGCCGCAACGTTTTTGTCCAGACGTGTCTGAAAAAATTGCTCAAAATCCAATGTTCCATTTTATAAAAAGAGTGAATGATTTCACGTCAAACTACGCGTTTCATTAAATAAATTCAATATTTGTAGCGTTTATATTTTTGCTCTCGTTTGTCTTTACCTAGACAGACAGAGATAACAGTTTTCTTCCTTTCAATTAGCTGTCATCGCTATGACGTGACGGGCTTTAGTGTTTATAATCTGTCAAAAAGTGGTACAAAAACTTGGTAGTTTCAAGAAATAAGAATATCAAATATTTACAAAATAGTACTAATGCATATAACCTGAAAATCAGAAATGTAATGAAGTATATGTAACTATTATCAAGATTTATTTACCATGGAGCCGGGCTTAAACATTGATGCCAGCGTTTTACCCAAAATCACAGACGTGGAGTGGAAATTAGAAGTTATGACCAATACTACAGGAGTTGGGTCTGACAACTTGTTGTACACAGTTATATTGAAGACGAACAGTGGTGAAGATATCAGGTTCACTTGTGGGAGTCAGCAGCTGCAAGATTTGGTATATAAACTGAAGGATTTAGTGAGACATTGCGAGAAAGTGAAAAGTGATGTAGCTTGATGTTTTTATTGTTTGTAATCTTATAAGGCGCCAAAAAAATTTCAGATAAAAATTATATTGTAAGTTATTTTTTGTTTGATATTTTTCTCCTACACATCAATCATTAATAGATTATTATAAGTTCAGCTCAGCTTAGGTTAGTATGAGTATGTAAGAATTCTAGCGACTAGCATTCTGTTGTTCTGCTTGTATCAGTAAAAGTAGAGTATATATATATATGTGTTTAAGCCATTTACTTCAATTCCTTTAAATAAAACCAGAAATTCATATTCAAAATAACTTTATTTTCAAAATACCATTATAAAGTACCATAGTGAGAACACAAATCAGAAAAAAAAAAACAATTCCATTGTGTAAAACATAAAGCTGATCACAGATAAACTAAAAATGATGTGAGTAGGTAAGCTGCATTTTTCATAATTAACGTCTACCATTTAATAATGAACTACCCAAGGTTCACTTCTATAACAAGGACATCTTGACCCAACGAAATAGAATAAGCCTTGTAAAACATGGACTTGTTTCCCATTTTTCCCTATTCATTGCATCGTAACAGAAATAATTGGACTTACACTTTTAAGACACACATGATGTGCCCATCTTGGCTTTCATTCAAATTATTTTTCTGTTTTTATGCCCATCATGGGCACATTGGCTTGTAAGTTTGTGTGTTAGGTACATGTACCTCACATAGTTCTTTATTTCATGCATCTATTCTACATAGGGTTAGCTTCTTGAGACTATTGAATGCTTATCATAATATTAATAGTAAATTTATCTTAAAATATCACAATATCAACAACTACACTACCACAATAGAATGAACATTTTGATTTATACTGTATTTGTGGGAGCTGCGGTATGTAAGGATATGCTGATTGAAACAATTGTTTACTTGTAACTGATCAAGTAATGAGATAGCAGAAGAAGAACGGCTCTTTATTCAAATATTGGCCAATAACAGTGGTAGATAGGATAGTCTCTAACTATTGCTGTTATTACACTAGTGTGTAAGGAGGAAAAGATTGCCTTCGACTTGCAGTGGGACACAAATGGCTGACAAAAAAAAGTCATCAATTGGGTCTGCATGGTGGATTTCTGCCCACTCCAGCTCAAAGAAAGAAAGCCAGTGTCCCAGCAGTGTTGGAAAGTTAAAGGCTGATAATCAATTTACACAACACCAAATGCTGGTTAATAATTGCACTTCATGCAGTGTTTGAATAAATGCAAATTGAATGCTTGGGGGTGGCAACCCAGCAAAGGACTATTGCGTAATAGGCAGAACTCATGTATGATGAGCACTATTTTCAGAGCTTGCAACCCACTAAATACAGTCTACAACACAACACACATAATTTCAGACTTAGTAAATAATTTTGCATTCAGATTCAAAAGTAATCACAGAGACCTTATATTACTGTGACGGATAGAACTTTGAAATGATAACTTTAGGCCTAAAGAACCTTATACAACAGTTTTATATATCTAAAGTGAACTTGCAAATGTACAACAATTTACTTTTAACATGCGGCTATCAATGTGTAATAAAATATTGCTTTCTTAGATCTATTAGCTGCACAGACATTTAACGCTTAGGCACAGAATGTTCAATTTGCAAAATATCCAGCCGTAGCTAAGTGTCCAGTTCACAGAATGTCCATATAGCAGTGGCTCTGGACTTAGTGCACTCCAACTCAGATAGGTTAGGTTCGGTAATAGGAGACCCTCATCGGGCTCCGTGGACTACGCCTTATTACAAAATATTTATATTACTTAAACTTTTAGTGTGTTTATACCTTAAAAAGGATTTAAAAAACCCACTGCTAGGTGGACATTGAACTGGACACTTCAACTGCTGGGCATTTTACAAATTGGGCATATTACGCCTAAACGTCATATTGTATGATTTTTACAAGTATTTTCAAGTCTACTAATAAACTACTAATATTGTGATATCAATACTGAGTTACGCTTAAATTTGACGAGTGAAGTTTTCTCTTATGCTATTGTTGAAGGCAAAAAGGTCTCGTCAAATACTTGCGTGAAATTCAACTAGATTCACTATTCTACAATATTACGTGTAATGATAGACTATCACGGATAAAACGGATACGCGCCAAAAATTCCTTTGCAAGCTAAACTGTTTACATAATTATGCTTGGTATGTAGGTGAAAAAAATCTCCTAAGTAGGTACCTACTCATTATTAGTGTGCAAATTAAATGCAAGCACAGAATTTAAAAGCAATTAAGTATGTCATGGTATTAAATTCATTAGCTGTTAAATACTCTACTTCAAAACAAAGAAACTAATTTTAAATAGCATCCTAATTATTTGATAGTTTTTATACAGCCAAGTTAGTTTTTTTTTTTCAAATTAGTCCCCTCGAAGTATTTTCTACTGTTGCAATTTATTTTTAGTGGTATCAAACCAGTCTTTTTTTAAGAAGCATATTATTATTTATTCTTTGTAAAATTAGCTTGTGAATTTTATTTCAAGTTGGCTACTTTTAATTTATATTTTTAACTAAATAAAAACCATATAAACATAACAAACAAACAACACACAAAGATAAATAGTAAATACCGATTACGACACACTTATACTGATATAATTTTGGAATTATCACATACTTTTTTTCATTATTTTTAAAGTCTTATCCATATAATATATTATAAGCATTAAGTGCGTGCGCAAACAAAATAGGTGAACAAATTAATTCCTTAAACATAACATTATATTCTTAAAGAAAACAGCAACTTAAATGTTTTTGGTCGCATTCACTGGTAGTGTTGCCATTATTTATGCACACCAGCATAACCATTTGTTTGAAAGGAAATGCATTAGCATGGCAACACTTTTAACTGGCTGGAAATACTATTTAGCTGTTAATATAAAACAAAGTTTTCTACTTGTCTACTTGTAAATTATCCCTATATTAAAAAAATCCAATATTAATAGAAAATAGCTCAAATGGAACACATTGGTTCATTTCGCGATAGATCACAATTCACAAACCATCATAAAATTATTATTGTAAATGTTAAAATGATTTACATAAGCCATAGAAAAAAGGAATTCATTCCTTAATTAAAAAGTTCTTACTCTTAATAAGTCAAATACATAAAGGTCTTTCTTGGAATTTATTGTAAAAATTGTGATGATCTTGTAAATGTACACCCAACAAAATAAATAAGTATACAGGTACCAAATACATGTCATATTTTTTTCCATTGCTGTAAAATTAAGTCGAATTATCTTTTGCCGTTCATACTCCAAATTAATACATACACCTACAGTTTAAGTAATTCATTTCCTATAAGAATAGTATTGATAATATTTCACAGTAGGCCTGTCGCCCGAGATCTTAGTCAGTCATTGATATTTTATATTAAAAGCTGCATTACAAACAAGTTTCCATTTTAATATATGTTTTAAAATACTGGACAAAGCACCAAAGTATTATGAATCGCATTTAGTAGGCATCTAATGATAGATTTTATAAATTTATTTTTAAATTAGTGTGATAATTTATTTTTGTGAATGTACTTGAGGTTTGAAATCACATAATTCTTTGTACATTTAAATACTGAGATTAGTTTATTTAGCACAACACCAATTGCTATTTTTCAGCTTATAAGGGAGAATATGAGTTTTTCCTCATTACTGTGGAAAAAGAGACATATTCATTGGTTTATATCGCATGACGATACTGAAAACGTCACCAAATAGCTATAAAACCACAACCTGTGGTTAGGGGCCAAAAACTTTTTATAAATACATGAATTATGCCCACATTAATGAGCTAATGAAATGAACCCCAGAAAATTACGTCACAGTTTGACATACAGCTGCAAATATTTTGGGCTGGTCGCTGTCCTCGGCAGCCCAGGAGTGTCGTATTCGAGAGTGGTGTCCAGTCATTTAAAGGGAGAAGAACTTGAGGAAGGCAGCGGGCGGCACGGGGTGCGGGGGCAGCGGCCCGCCGGCCTCCTTGAGTCGCTCGCGGTACTCCGGGCACTGGTCGGCGATGCACGGGTGGCCCAGTGAACGCCAGAACAAGCACTTACAGTGGCGACATAGGGAGAGGGTCTCAGCGAATTGCGCGTCTTCCCGGAGGCCATACATCCTGTCAAGTAATAAATGTATTTGATTATTTTCTCAAAAAATATAACAAAAACTACATAATTTAATATCTACATTTTTGCTGTCAGTTTAGCAAGTCCCATGTAGGTAATATGGGGCGAGTTTAATGTCAGCATCTGGGTACAAAGCACAAATCCAGACTCAAGGCTTCTATTGACGTCGCGGGTTGTTCGAAAGAGATACCGCGGCCCCGGAACGTAAAGGGCAATAGAAGTAACATGGGTGGGTTTTAGTCAGTAAAAGTCTGACACTCCCCCCCGCTCCGCCCAGAGCGGGGGAAGTTATTTGATGATTAACCACCCCAAAAATAAGGCTTCTATTGACCGGGGTTGCGGCTTGTTCTGAAAGAGATACCGCGGCCCCGGAACACAAAGGCCATAAGAAGGGGCATGAGTGGGTTTTAGTCAGTAAAATTCTGACACTCCCCCCTCCAATCCGCCCGCCCGGAGCGGGGCAATTATTTGATGAATTCCCGTTCGTAAAAAAGGCTTCTTTTAAGTGATCCCTGATGGAGACACCTAATAATTCACTCTGTTCAACTTCTAAGTTAAGAATCGAACCCGGGACTTTATGCTCCGCAGCAGTAGCACTTGCTGGTTACAAACTAGTCCAACGCAAGTTACTATATGTTTTGAAATGACATCTTCGCTCCATAACTTACTTCCTAAGCTGATGGAACAACTTCTTCCAGTCAAAGTCTTTCTCATCGACGATCTCTTCCTTGTTCTTGGCCAGCGCGGCGTCGGTCTGCTGCTGAGTAAAGTGGAAGCTCACTAGCTCGCGCCAGATGCGCTGTTCCGTGCACACGGATGCCATGACTGTCCATGCTGAAGACGCCGCCTGGGGAAAAGAAAAAAATCTTGAAAAGAATGCCTCTGTTGCTACTTGCTTTGGTACTTCTGCCAACGTAAGCAAATGGGGCGTGAAAGTAAGACTTATTTTGCCTACAACTGCGTATTTTGTAGTAATGCGCAGACTACGCAATAACGGGTTTCAGAACCTAGATTAGCAGATCATCCATACAGACATAGAAAAATAATTGTATTATTGACGATAACTCATTAACTACACAAATTAAATTGATATGGAACCACCTGGGACGTATACCCTATCAAACAAAATTTGCAAATCGGTCCGGGCGTCTTTGAGTAATTGGTAAACATACTTAAAAAAAGATTCCGACGAATTGAGAACCACCTTCTTTTTTGAAGTCGGTTAAACACCAGGTTGCCCGAAATAACGATGGGCTAAAGCCAAGGCGGTCCAAACATCAGTTCTACTTACATCCAAGTCCCTGTGATCCGATATCCTCAGCAGAATCTCTCTGATACACTCCTCAGGCAAATCGTGAAGCTTAGGCACTACCTCTGGTCCCGGCTGTAAACAAATGCTTAGTTATTTGTACCGTACATCTTGATTTAACTACGAGCATACTCCAAACGGGTGCACATTGAGTGCTCAGACCATTTGGAGCATTGCCAGAATGCCCTTAACAGAAAATAGCACTAAATGAGCGGTTCTGGCGATTGTGCAAGATAGATTGCCCAACTGCTGTCCAAAATATAACGGGGGCTTTTGTTTTTGCACGATAATTATATATTTACGAGAGTAGTTAAACCATTATCAAAGTTATTCTGCTTTAAAATAAGGCAATGCTGTGCATTTATGAAGCTGCTTTTTTATAGGTTGGCGAACTTGTCATCAAAAGGCTCAGACCAGGCACGACGAAACAATATGCGATTAAAAATAGTATGACATCATGCCCTACTCATTGCACTTCTTTCGTCAACTTTTATTTTACGGCCCAGTGACGTTAGAATCAGAACGATTCACATTTACTAGCGAGTTATCTTCGGTACATTACATACCTCTTGTATCAAAATACTGCTAGCGATGCGGTTGATCCTGGCGATGGCATGGTCGTGGTGTCCCCAGAGAGCCCGAGATCCGAGTGGCCGGCCCCAACACGAACGTTTCTCTGACTCACGAGCTGATGATACTGACATCACAAGTGCGCGGAGAGCATTTAGATTCTGTTTTGAAGTTGCAACTGGAAGAATTGAAAGGGTAAAGGTGAGGTAGACTGTATAGTGTTCTCCTATAAAAGTTCTTCTGTAAAAGCACAAAACTACTACTGCTTGTCCAAAATAGGACCAAAACCAGATAGACATCAAAATTAAAATATGCTGAATTTGTTTAGTGTTCAGACAGTACTAAAGTTGACTTCTCTTCGGAAGGTCCTGCTCATTTTGTCTAGTATTTTTTTCTAGCTAGACTTTATTGAGTTGTAGAAAACAAAATCTAGATCATTAAAAGGTTGAGATTATGTCTGGTAGGTAAACAAAGTTTGTTATGTTACTGCCTCACCTTGATCAGCAAGTTGCTCCAACATAGACAGTAACAGTTTTTGCGCAGCACCGGGCAGATGCGTCAGCCTCTGACCACCGACCAGCAGTTCTAACAACGCGCAGATGTAGTTGAACCGGCGAACATCGCGCACGGCAGAGGAGAAGTCTAAACGACGGACGGCTTCAGAGAGACCGTTGAACCCTGCAATCTGAAGGGGAAATAAATTAAAGATCGCAACGCTATAGAAGCCGTCGTTAGCCAATAAGAACGGAGCGAAAAGAAGGAGTGCGGGAATCAATCAATCATTCCTATTGGTTAAAATGTTGCATTTCTCCTCCCGTCCCGATCACATGGGAACCTGGGATAGGTAAGTTATCTTGCACTGTTCTACTTGTCTCCTCTCAAGTGGATAACAGGTCTTAGGACTGTAAGGTATCTAACTAAAAAAGAAAAAATATCTTAAAGATCCTTGACTACATTTGTTGCGACAAAATGCTCTGCAAAAAATGTAAAAATATGATGCCTACATAACAACATTTTGTAAAACTGTTGTTTCAATTTTGGTGTGCAATAAAGTAGATTCTTTTCGATTCTATAACCTCATCCTTTTTTAAGAAATCGTTTAAAAAAGCAGTACCATGTTATTAAGTGGATATGCCGTGAACTCATAAAACAGTTTTCAAATCAGTCCAAGAACCCTTACTATCGCAAGATATCGGTGCTATCGCCAAAGAGGGTGGAAAGGATTTATATAAAGCGGAGACCACTAGATAGATAACTTGGCATTTGTTACATATATCAACGGTATCAGCTTGCAACGAGCGATCTAGGATAGGTTGAAATCAAATGCGATTAGCCTATTTTATGTCGAAAAACGCACTAGTCAACATAACTACACAAACTAATCATCATCTTTTTGAGCTTGTGTGTACTCAAGGTTCCATATTAGTTGTCCGTTTGTCTGTCCTGTCTAGACCCTTTTTCTCGGGAACGAGAGAGTTGAGACTAAAACCAAATATTCAATTCTGTGGTCCCTTGGAGCTGTGAAAAAATCAACCCTCTAAATCTACGCAGTCAAAAGATAATGCCGTTTATATCGCAAGTTTGTACGGAAAGAAAACATTTAAACAAAAACCGACCAAGTATCCCTCACTTGGTCGGTTTTTGTTTAAATGTGGAATCTCACAAAATTCATCCTTTTTCTTTGGTCAACGGTGAACGATGACATGGTCATATTCAATTAATTAATCAGGTAGCGAAATGTGAGATTTTTGTATCGGAACTATCCGACCTCGTATGTAAGTTAATGATGAAAAGCATTTAATGCTTACCTCTCTAGTACATTTGATAGTGATGTGACAATGTGGAGGTATCCGGTTCACGCCATCACTTGTGTTCTTATCGCTCTCCTCGCCTTCAGGGGACCTGGGAACAAAAGATAACTTTATTAAACATTATCACATTTATAGACCCAGAAATCGTTAATCTATGATTAGCATTAATTCTGATTTTATTGACCTAACTAGCTTTCGCCCGCGGCTTCGCTCGCGTTAAATTCGGTATACCACACCAAGCAGACCTGCAATTTTTGCTCTTGCGCCTGATTGATTTGTAATAGCAACGCTAAGTTTTCCCTTTTCTTCCCTCGTTCTTCCTCATATTCCACTTTTTTTAAATAAAAATTAGCCTATGTCCGTCTCCTGGTTCCCAACTATCTCTGTACCAAAATTCATCAAAATCGGTTTAGCCATTAAAGCGTGAAGAGGTAACAAACAAACTCACTTTCGCTTTTATAATATTAGTAAGGATTATGTGTAGCATGCGTCATGCGTATGTCATGTGTGGGTACTCCGCCAGGGAAAGGATACCATAGATAACAATTCCTTTTTAGAGTTGCCTATGATAAAATAAATACCTATCACCTTTTTTAAAGTTTGACAAAATAAATCAGACAACTCAGTTATGTAACCTATTCAATAATAAAACATCATACGAGTAGGTATATGTCTACTTAAGACATATACCATGTTATACAAGCCGAATCATTCACAAGGTTCGCAAACTCGATGTAAAAGCTAATATTGCCAATAATAGCAAAGTAAATCTTATTACAGAAATATGAGAACCCAATTTACTTTATATGAAACCAATAAAAATGTAATAAAATTAAACACGTATCATAATAAAATAAACCTAAATGACATAATATAGTATGAGGGCTACGATAGAATTTTGCGTAAAGGGACGAACAAAAATAGATCAGGGATATCCGATATCCGAAATATGGACCGAGCAAAATGGGTCGCTAGTAGTTCGTTAAGCGTGACCCATAAAGCATGTCCAGTGTTATAGAACGATGACCAGGAAGATGCCCCATGGGAGCTGGGGTCTCATTCAAATGGCCGGCTTAGAGCTATCACTCGCAGTTCCTTTGTATTCGTTGTGAACGAAGCGTGGAGTAGATGCACACTTAAACTCCGCACTAATGCAGCTTAGAAACTGTTTCAGAAGAAAATGGAAGATTTTTATAGAACGTAACATCAGCTATACCCTTCTTTTTTACCGATGGGAAATCTAACTAATTATATAGATTATCAGACTTTTACTGACTAAAACCCACCTATTTTCCTTCTTTTGCCTTTTATGTTCCAGGGCCGCAGTACCTCTTTCGAACAACCCGCAACCCCAGTAGGCGGTGGCCCTGGCAGGCCCTTCTGTATCAGTTCGCTTGGAGGCTATGTACGATAACGCTGACTTACTTAATACACAGTATTTCCCTTGTGGATAAAATATAGGTTGAGTAAATCCCAATATCCGATAAGCTTCCACAAGGGTTTACATCTTGCCCACTTTTCTATTTTCGTAAACAAGTGTTACTATAACCCATCCAAGTACTGACCGCGCCCGATGTTGTTTAACTTCGGTGATCGGACGAGAACCGGTGTATTCAACGTAGTATGGACGTTGGCAAGTGTTACTGTCATGGGACATCGATTACGATTTTTTTTTGGTACGTTACAAAATAGCGTCAAATAAGCGTTCAGCGTCCATCTGAGTTTCTGTCATTAGGAAAAGAAAAGCATGAAACTGAGACGATGACCTGATTTTTCATATTGTCAGCTTTCATCACGTTTCGCGTTGCTTTACATGTAATTACCGTTTCGTAGCTTCACTATCGTAATTGACAATCTAGTTGCTGTTATAACTATACCATACCCCGTGGTTTATTACCTTTTTATCGTGCATAACTATCGTAAATTCTTTTTATAACAAATAATTTACGAACGTCACATTTTTACTCTGGTCATTAGAAAGTTCGTTTACGTAAGAATAGGCTGGCATATTGACTAAGAAACTTTTTTTACTGAACTCATCAGTTGTTTAAGTCGAAAAGATTATGGCACGCACGTTCTTTGGACTATTTGTTTGAACAAGCCAGGATATTCCTGATTAATTTTGATGTGCCGTGCTTCACCAAGGCTATGGGTGCCTGGAAAGTCACCCGAATACTGAACAACAAGACCATTCATTTTCCCAGAGACTGTGGGACGAGCCGCTCTGCAGAGTAGTTCAGAATAATCTACTGAACACGTCTGCTACTACTGCTGAGCGTGCGTGCCTGTTGGCTGTGGGCAAGTGGAGATCGGGTCTTTGGCTTCACGCACTACCGTCCTCGAGCATATGCACTTAGTTCCACGACACTTCTTTCCGCCTCGCTGCTTATTTACGTTTAGGAACTCCTTATTATTCTCCTCATCGTTGTCACTGTGGTGAAGTTGTCAACAGCCTCGGATACCACGGTCTGTCATGCAGCCGAAGTGCGGGCCGTTTTGCGCGGCACACGAATATTATCGACATGATCCGACGCGCTCTTGTCAACGGCGTTCGAGCTGTCTTAAAACCCAATTGCTTAGCACGCGACGACGATGGCAACTTCCGGCAAAAGACCGGAAGGCATGTCTTTGTTTCCGTGGAACCCTTAATTGTAGGACGCAACATGTGTCGATACTCTTGCGCTATCCCATCTTCGTAGCTCTTCGTGCTGCGCTGGCGCTGCTGCTGCGGCTGCAGAGAACCTCAAGCGGCGTAAATACAGTAACCTTATTGGTAACTATATTTTCGAGCCGTTTGGGGTTAAAACTCTGGGACCGTGGGATCCTTGTGCTCACAGCCTTTTTTAGGATATTTCAAAACGTTTATTTGACACTCCCTGTGACCCAAGGGCTGGTTTTTACTTTGAGTCAGAGGCTTAGCGTTGCCATAGAACGTGGCAACGCGTCATTCTCTTGGGGACATTGCAAACTGACAGTGTTCAGGACGATTTTTTGACGCTATTTGTTAGTTTATTCATAAGTTATTCTTATTTATTTTTGTTTAATATTAAAAAAAAAAAGTTATTTATGCACACAGAATAAACAAAACAAGTTGAAATTATAGTATTGTAGTTATAGTATATGTCTGTCGGGATAGCTATGCTCATAAAGATTCGTCACTTATAACTTACTAGCTATTGCCCGCTGCTTCGCTCGGGTTAAATTCGGGGTAACACAGTTCCCCTTTTCTGATATGCAGGTACCTGCTACCAGTAGATTTTGCCCTTGCGCCTTATTGATTGTAATAGCAAAGCTAAGTTTTCCCTTTTCTCCCTCATTTCCCAATTTTTATATAAAAAATAGCCTATGTCCGTCTCCAGGGTCCCAACTACCTCTGTACCAAAATTCATCAAAATCGGTTGAGCCATTAAGGCGTGAAGACGTAACAAACAAACAAACTCACTTTCGCTTTTATAATATTAGTAAGGATAGTTTGTTAGAAACACGTACAAGTGATACTAGATGCACGTCCACACATCTGTAAAGCCTCGTGTTTGGGAACATATTCGAGAGGTGACAATAATTACAAAACCTCAGAGTTGTCTGGGGCTCAAAGTAGGTACATGTTCGTTATATGCCGTATGCATTTGTATGATACAAATACACGCTCTCTGCACTTAACGAGGGGCGCCACTAAGGAGGGTTGTTACTTAAGACTTGATGCTGCAAACACACAGTACTACATACGAAGAAACAGCAAAGCTTTCTAGGAATTGCCTTCCTTACGATGTAGTTCCTCATTAATTAGTTTTCGAAGACTTCAGTACTTTTGGAAGATGAAGATAGTACTTTTGGCAGATGACGGTAGCAGCATATTTTAGTTCAAGGAACATAACCACTTTGAATTTTTGGCAGGATTCACCGAAGTCAAGCCAGAAAGAAAACGCTGTAAAGACAGTGTTATCTGTGAGCGAACAGTAAATCCTGTATTTTCATCGTAACACAGAACTTGAACCAATGAATGAACATCCGCAAACGGCAAAGCCGACGACGTATTGAAAGAAGGTATCTTTTCAATCGTCCGTCTGTCGGCCTTCCCCGGAAACGCACGCAAATGGCCGTGTATTATGTTATTACGTGCTAATGGTATGCAGCATAAAAATATTAGTGTAATAAATTAGGTCTTATTCTTAATGATCCTGCTTTAATGAGAACTCTGCACTGAAAACTTCAATGAACTAACTTGTCAAAAAAAAAACAGTGTGCTGCCGAGGACATTGTCGGTGCTGCCGAAGAGAACACTCCTTCTATAGCAAATTATAGTTAAGAGCGATGGAAAAGGAAAAGAGCATGCTTCTAAAAACGCGTATCCTAACCTTAAAGCTAAGAAGGAAGCTATGCAGCTCATCAAATATTCCAGCAATACATGGTTTGGATATAGAAACGTGTCAGACAACTGACTAGGCCAGTACTTACCTAGTACCTAATGAACTTTCGATTTCGTCATGAAATTGTTATGTTCTCCACATGGGGTAATCAATGCAAAGTCCGACGAGTCTAGTTACGGGTCTATGCTGTGGTAGCTATATTAGAACCTGAAGGAGATTCAACCAGGTAAATCTTATACGTTTTACTATAAGCACCTAATGCCCTCTCCTAATTAGGCCCATTAGGGGAGGGCTATGTCCAGCAGTGGACTAATATAGCCTGATGATGATAAGCACCTACCTATGTTGAGTATTTTTGGAATCCATTAAATAATAGAGGTTGTAAAGAAAAATAAATAACACAAATAATCTTTCTGGGGATTTGTATTTCGTAACAAATCAATACAAATTTACTGAAGCGTCATCAGCTCTTAAATTCATTGAATTTTTTAATAGACTGCTATTGATCGGTGCTGTATCGAAATCGTTTTTATTGAGTAGGTACATGCAAGAGAGATTATATTAAGGACTAGCTTTTGCCCGCGGCTTCGCTCGCGTTAAATTCGGTAGCGCCTTATTGATTTGTAATAGCAACGCTAAGTTTTCCCGTTTCTTTCCCCTTTCTCCCTCATATCACACTCTTTTACAAAAAAGTAATAGCCTATGTCCGGAAAGTCCCATTAAAATCGGTTTAGTAGATTCTGAGATTCAATTTCCTGCCTGCCCCCTAAGTTCATCGGCGTGATTATTTATATCCCAGTTTACTCTCCAGGTGATACTGAGTCAAATAAAAAAAGTCCCGTCAAAATCGGTCCAGTAGATTCTGAGATTAGCCCGGACAAACAGACAGACAGACAGACAAAAATTTTAAAAATTGTTGTTTTGGCTTCTATTACGGTAATTAAGACCCCCTGTAACAATTTTTCATAAAAATCTTCAATGTACAGAAATCGATCTTTTACAGTCTTATTATATGTATAGATATAGTAATATCCATAATATAATCTCTATCCTTATGTAATTAATACCGTTTATTAATTCCTTCCACTTACACAGAAAGATCAAAGATGCACAACAGCTGCGAATTCGAATGTGCGGAAATACGATACTATCTACCAACTATCTTGGCATCTTTTACTCGCTGTTCCAAGTATTAACGTATTAAGATCAGTTGCATATAAATTATTAACTACATCGTGATTGACTTAGTACATATCAACTACATATTGGACCCAAGATAGCTAAAAGGGTGGTGGTTAAACGGGGAGGGTGGTGGTTGCTGGCTAAACTATTATACCTAACCATACATTATTACTTCGTAGTTTCTTCATGTATGTAATAGTAGTTCAGGAATAAATGAAAACGATTAATATACATTAAAAAAGAGAAAACGATCTTAAAACGTAAATCAATTTAATTTGGTCATTGCATATTTTAAATCATGGAAGTGTCACCTATAAACAACCCTTATTATGATTTGTAAAACCGATGGAGTATAGTAGAAAGAATGTAGAATATAGTGAGTTTGTTTGTTTGTTACGTCTTCACGTCTCTCTTCAAGCCTTCACGGCCAAACCGATTTTGATGGATTTTGGTACAGAGATAGTTGGGACCCTGGAGACGAACATAGGCTAAAAAAAAGTGAGAAAAGGGGGAGAAAGAGGGAAGAAATAGGAAGAGAACGATTATTTTTCGATCTTCACGCGGGTTCAAGTTAGCGTTAGCCCAAAGTAACTATGCCACGCGGACGAAGTCGCGGGCGGAAGCTAATAGTTTTGAAATAACATTACATTTTATCTCTCGCAATATTGCATTGAGGAAGCAATATCTTCCTATCAAACATCTTACCGTGATGCAATAACCAATAAAGCAATATATTGTCTTACGTAATACGTGCATAATATAGCTTAGAATAAAAACAAGAAAACCCTGTGTGAGAGACTGAGTCATCGTGATCTCTTGCATTTTCTATGAGACCGTTCGCTTTACTACGCTACTCAGCGCCATTTTCGCAAGACCTCTAAAGTTCCTTTCAGTTTCGTCTTTATGTGCTGGGTTTAGGAGATTGAGAAGGGGGGAAGGGATCAGGTTATGGTAGACGAAGTTGAATGGCAGTGCAATGGCGTAGGTCGTTGACGTGGATCAAAAGATTCCCTGTATGGTAACAATGTTTTCAGGTTGACTGCTGTTTTGGTCTGGCAGTAAGGCACGATGTTTGCATAGTAAATGTTGTTTGTAAACAGTGGGACTGAAGTATTGGCGGAAAGTTTAAATTATGGAGGGCATAGTACATTTAAAATTGTGCCAGGTTTGTTTGTGTTAACGCGATTATGCGCATCTTCAAAAAGAGCACCCAGAAATATACCATTTTATTTCCTTGACACGCAGAATAAACGGGATCCAGCTAACGAGATACGGTTATTCAATTGTATTGGACGTGTCGTAGATTCTGGGTTTTTGAACAAAGATATAAGCTAAGATGAAGTATTTCAGGAATACATACAGATGTGTTACCTATATGAAATGTCAAATACTGCGCTACCTTTCAATTTATACTTTAACTACCTTTAACTAACTTTTAGCTTTTCAGTAACAACTCAAGAGCAAGCCAGTCAAAAAATACAAGCCTTCACTTACCTATACGTATAATAGATGTTTGTTTTTTTTACGCAGATGGTTTTGTTAATTAATTATCGGCTCTATATTAAATCTGCGAAATTCCACTAATAATAAGATAACAATACAAGTTATGCAGGCTGAAGTTAATGCAATTCCAGTGAACTTATCTGTGGAAGTCAATATTACTGCCATTAATTTCCGACAAGACAAAATATAATTTTTTCTTTCTGTTGGCACCAAGATAATTGCTTAACAAGTTATGTAAAACGATAATTTATCGCAGCTCGCAACGCAACTTGCAAGTGCAAGATGTTTTAATGATGCAAAACAAGATTTGCATATGATTACAGTCTCGATTTGAGTGTCATAATTGTCAGCTTCGTAATGTGACATTAATTAATCGTATTACTGCTAGTCTGCTACGCGGGAAAGCGGACAACAATTTCACTGTCGTTGTATATTATTTAGGTTGATGTAATTGACGCCACGCTTAGCGAAAACGAAAGTTATCGCGTGCGAAAATCGTGAACGCACGAAAATGGAACGCAGCCGAAACATCATACTTTTTAAATTGGCAATCTGAGGAACATATTCATAAATAGAACACTGAATGCAATCAGATTCGAATAAGAACGTTTTCAAAAATAGACGGCGAGTCGACTGAAATACTGAATGTTATTATAACTTACCATTTATGAAGACCTTTCAGGGTGTGTAAAGGTATTGAAGTTTATTGAGCACTGAAAGGTCCGGATATATTGGTGATGTTATTCGAACCAGTTGTTCCTGGAGATTCCGGGTCAGCGCGTGTGCAACGCTCTGTGCTCATGACAGCCAGTCGCATGAAGCAAGCGGCGCGCGGCGCCATTCTAATGCCATTTTGAATATTTGATGCAACATCGTTGAACGTTATTTCTTTTTGTACAATACATTGACGTAGAACACGATTCTTGAGTAAGTGCGAACATTCGATTGTCTTTAGAATATTTATTGGATTCGATATTATGAAGAGTTAAATCTGCTTCATTTGTTCTGTTTTTGTAGCGTAATGATAAATAAATAGGTAAGTACCTACTGTCTATATAATCTATCTGCAGGTTAAAATTTATATTTATACTGCGTTATTTATTCCAACATATAATTAGCAGACTTTACGAAGTGCGTTCCATTGCGTGGATTAAAAACCAAGATAGGTACCATAAACAATGATTGCACTAATCAAAAGCTAGATTGCACCATTCGCAGTTATTGCACGCTTTTAAACTAGGATCAACTGCATAAACTCCCGTCAGGACAAGGCCGAATCAATAATAATAAAAGTTGAACTTGTAGCTATCCGTCTGTGTTACGTGTCGCTTGCATCGCACACAAGGTCATGGTCGGTAGAAATTGTTAGTAAACATTAAACAAACACAACTTATTTATTTCCTGTTGTAATGAAGTTGCGTTTTCATGACAGAGTCGCAAAAGAAAGTCAAATAAAAATTCTGGTATGGTCATTTTGCCATGTGGTCATAGTTGGTACTAATGCCGCCATTCTGTTTTTTTTTTCAATTCAATTTTCGAAGATACTTTAACAAATGTTTATCAAAAACTTAAGCCATTCATTAAAAAATGCCATTTAAAAGTAATATTCTTGCTACACTGGCGGACAAAATGGAAGACCCATTTATTAGATACCTACTGGGCAGAAAATTGAGCGCACAGACGTCCATGTCGCCAATGAAACTGTGCTTAACTGTCAATTTATTGTAATTTTGTTACTTACTCACAGGCTATGATTGTACTAACACTCTATGGCTCTATGCCATAGAGCCATAGAGTGTTAGTAAAAAAAAAGCGTCAACGAGGAAAAAATACTTATTTTAAACTGCATTTCGATTTCATTCAAACGGTCGCTAGTCCTACGTTGATTATAAACTCTAGCATGAGTTGTATTGCTGCATGGTTCATTCAGTTGTTTACGCTGTTTATTTAATTGATTTAATTCAGACCATAGAGTCTATACGCTTACACATAAATTATAATGTGATGAAGCAACAGCTGATTAATTAACTCCAGTTTGTATCCTTATTATTCTTGTTCATCTAAATAGTCTTTCCTCTTTATTACTCAGTATTTGCTCATGAGGGAATTTCGTGAGAAAACACATACTAAAATCAATTTAGTAAGTCGTGCAATTTTCTCTTAGAACTGTGTTTCAGTTCAGTAATTTCAAATTAGTTTTTATCTGACTTTAGTTCGATTGCGTGAAATTCATAAATCAGTGACATAAGTATACCTAATTGCTGTTATGAAGTTCAAGTAACCACAAAACGAAAAGCTATAAAATAATCCTATCCCTGTTCTGAAATTGAATTAAAACGAAGCAAGCCCGAGTAAATTGCGAACCGAGCTAGTAATTATTGCTTGGCTAACCAATCCAGGCAATTTGAAAAATAAAAACCGAGCAAGTGCGAGTCTCACACACCGAGGGTTCCGTACAAACTTTGCGACATAAATGGCCATATCTTTTGACTGCGTAGACTTAGAGAGGTGTTTTTTCACACTACAAATGGACCACAAAGTTGGGTATATGGTTTTAATTTCAACTCGTAATTTCCACGAGTTCCGGATATAAAGGGTCTTGATAGACAGACAGACGGACAACAAAGTGATCCTATGAGGATTCCATTTTTACCTTTTGAGGTACAGAACCCTAAAAATTAAATCCGAAACCTTTATTACCAATCCAAGTTAGACAAAACTAATATGGAAGAAAGTAAATGGATTACATTTATTAAATACAAGCTACAAGACAATGTTATACAAAATATATAAACACTAGTCATGACTGACCCTCACTTCTCTGAAGAAGACTAGGCCATGACCACCATAAAAAATAAAACAATAGACCTACAGGAACCTAAACACTCCAAACTTATCAACCACGAAGGTTGGATACTATTAACCATAAACAAAGAAGATAAACCTATCGCAGAGCTAGCGCCACTAAAATCGAATAAAACTTCATTAATCACAATTCCATTTCAACAAATAGATCGTATAACAAGTAAGCCAATAGCCACTCTTTTGTAGCAAATAAATGGATTCATATTGTGGACAGTTCTCAGTGAGGCCAGGGACACAGGCCTCCCACTTCCCAGGCCTTGACCTAATAAATGGCCGACAAGTTGAGGCCAGACTGCGGAAGGAAGGGTCTAACAAAATATTTATAGCCACTAGAGTCTTTGTAGTCCTTTTCAATTAGCTCTTGGCGATTTGTGGGGTCTGTCCACGGACCACGAGCATATTTTATTTGGGGGCTGATTTTTGCCGCGAAATTTGAAATGCGAACATATTGTAAGTTTGTACAATGTAGAAGTCTGATAACATTGATTAAACCTGTGACAGTACAGGCTGGTTTTCAATTGTAATGTCCCATACATTAAAATATACGTAAATAAAAAAAATAAAAATACAAAAACAAGGCTAAGCTCTTCTATTCTTTATTTAAAAAAATGAGTATTCGAATATCTTTGCAAACCAGCCTGTACTGTCACAGGTTTGATCAATGTTATCAGACCTCTATAATACGCGGGCCGCCATTTGGGTTCACTGGTGTAGAATTATCTATGGGTGAAATGTTAATTTTATATGTAGTTCATTGTTAATTAGAGCGAGAATATTTATACTTTCTGAGATTGCGTTTCTTTGATAAACAGAATTTCGTTCTTCTTCTCCAAAGTAATCCTTCTTTTTTAGGGTTCCGACTTCCGTGCTTCAATAGAAAAATCGGAACCCTTATTGGATCACTCTGTTGTCGGTCGGTCTGTCAAGACACTTTATTTCAGGAACGCGTGGAGGTATTGAGTTGAAATTAAAACCATATACTTAACTCTGTGGTCCTTTTGTGCTAAGAAAAAATCAACCCTCTAAGTCTACGCAGTCAAAAGATATGGCTGTTTATGTCGTAAGTTTATACGGAAATCTCGGTGCGCGAGTTTTTATTGAAATATCTCAAAATTGCGTATAATGTTTTTTTTTAATCTTTTTATCTACAAGGCAATTGTAAATGTACCGATTATTCAACGTTTTACTTACCTTCGAATATTACTTCATCTGGTTCACGCTCATGAAAATTTCTAATATGCATTAGCACATTAGCATGAAAGGGCTTATTTACCCTTTTCCTTTTATCTTCCCCAGTTAAAAGTACAAAATTTTGCTTCTGAACCTCGTCAGTGTTCTGCGTGCGACAGGTTCAACAATTCAATGTGTTTAAATCAATTTTTGCTATAACGTGCTTCCAATCAATATAAATTGCCAATGTGTTTCGTGAATTCGGCGCTTCATGCATTCATTTCAGTTATATAAGAACATTTTGTTCGTAAACGGCTTTTGTTATGAAATGTTCCATATTATAATGGTTGTTTCCATGGCGAATGTAATGTTCACTTAGAATGTAATGTTTAGTAATTTGCTTAAATTATCAGAAATTCCATAATTGGTGTTGGGGTGAATTCTGGCATTTAATATTCAGCTTTATGTACAATCTCATAAAGTCCAGTACAGAAACTTGGGCTGTCAGACCCGACACTATCTAGCTGACCGATTTTATTTCATATAGATAGCAAAGAACAATTTAAGAAAACAGTTACATATTGGATTAAAATGAATTGAAGCTCCAGAATGACTTGTCGACACGCCAATCTTGAATCGAGTTTCTAAATGTTTCGATTGCTATTGGAAATACAAATGTCAGCTGAACTTTTATCAAAATTCTATTTTAATGTGCCGAGTAAATTATTATTACGCCATTATCCGCCTTTACGTGTAATCATACATCTGCTAACTATAGGAAGAATAGTTAGATTATACAACCAAGTAGACAATTTAATAGTATAATTATGACACGTATGTGACGTCAGTCAGCCTTTAATTATTTTTCTCATTTAAAACAGTTTCAGTCAACTTTTCTTTGTACCTTTAAATTTTACTTTATGTAACCTCTATCTATGTTAACTCAATGTGTTAAGTGCTGTTGTACAGACGCCAGCAGGTCAAGCTTCCCGAAACTGTCAATTTTTCCCAATGAACCTTGAACCTAATACTTTAGAAATAAAGTCGAAAATCTATCAAAGAAATCTGACAGATTGTTGTAGCTTGATGTGCAGGCGTCTGTACTCACATTTCATTTTCAACTTCTAGTCTGAGACTAGACGTGACGACTTGTACCTAATTGGCTTGCTTTTGTCTATGGTGCTCTTTTTTGTTAAGTTTTATATAAGCTTATATAAGCTGTAAGTCCTCCTATACTGTAATAAATAAAAGAGATAAGTGACAAGGTACAGTTGAAATTTTCTTAAAAAACCACGCATGTTTTTGAATAAGGTTAAATTTATTTGATAGAAAACATACAGTTCATAGAATAAACTCATTATGAGTTGAATACATCTATTGCTTTCTAAGGAAAAAAAAAAGTGACGACCCTGGTTACGCATCTCTTTTACTGACTGTACTATCCCGCATTAAAACAAAGCGCTGAATTGTATTGGTTGTTTTCAGTTAACCCATGGTAGTTGTAGTGTTGCCCAACCGACTTTTTTGAAAACGGACTTCCACTATCTCTCAAAAATGCCTGTAAAAGTACTTATTCAACATTCTTTTACTGAGGCTATATAAAAGATATACTGTCATAAGCAATGGGCCAATGGGCAATTTTAGTAAATGTAATATGAGAAAACGTAGCTGCATAACGAATAGATGAAAGAATATCTTCCCTAGCAACTTGCCAGTTTTAAATGAGGGAATCGGGTCACTCCGATACTAGCCAGCGATAACCGTTCTTCTGAATAAACTTTTAAATATTATATTTACACAACATTAGGAGGAGGACGCACAGAAAAAAGAAGTTATATTTTCCACATCGCATTACCGCGGAATCTCCATTTATGATTGAATTATAAATACAGAAAAAGGAAGATCGCACCTTGATATCCAACCCCAAAAGGAACGAAAAAAATATTTGTTATGCTCCGATCATTTCTTAATTAAAATTAATGGACCGTGTAGTGATTGAAGACCCATTCAAATGATGTAGGTAGCGATTTAAAAATAAGTGAGTCATAAAAGTTTCCTTTGAACTCGGTAACATATCATTTATTAATTCGAAGTCTCAACTGTTTAAAACTTGACAGTTCAGTTTGAAAATTAGAATTTGGAACACCCGACCATAGACAGTCAACTAGTAACAACCAGCCAACAAGGCAAACATTTCTCCCTGAGTTGACATCCTGGCTTTATGCCAAGGATGGTCGGACAACGACCAACCTTTAATCACCCCTCGCATAGACGTGTCTGAACGATTATAAACTGTTTCATTCCCGTTTTAGAAGATAAAGCTCTTTTATTGTGTTGCCAGCACTTTAAATGCGATACATAACTGGATGGTTCCAAATCTAAATCTGTTTCGGGAGCGATTTTCTTCCGCGTTTATTTCGAAAACCGCGCGACATTACTAAATGGTTTGCAATGGATACGTTAGGTTGGTTTGAAATGTTTTTAGACAATGGAGGTAAAGTCTTCAAGTGTTGATCCGTTGATGATTACAAGCGAATGCGTCTCGCGATGTTGAGATAAGCTTTGGAAATATACTGTCATTTAGTATTCAACGACTAATTTAATTGGAGCATTCGTGCAAATTACAGTTCTAGCGCTCTATCCATTGTTATACATATTTTATTAACTTTTTGCTTTTGCGTTAGATGTGTATTAATTATTATGTCAATTAATATTGTTTTTATTTTATATTGTGGTCTTTCGTGGCTTCTTTGAAGCTATTTTAGGTGTTGGTGTAAAATTATGATCTGCGTATATTGATACTCCATTGTTTATATTAAAGCCGTCACAAGAAACTCCGTAGAAAAATAAATTATTTTATCACAGTCCAGTCTTTACTGCTTCTCATGAGGCAATCAGGCAACCTGTGAGCTATTATCGACGATTGTAATATATTTTACTAGATTTTCCTATTACAAAAATAAAATCTTCTTTTATAATACTCAACTCACTGTTACTGTCATCAATTACAATCATTCATTTCTTAACCAAGGTTACCTACCGCAATAATTTTCCGCGACAAAACGTACCGTCGCAAGGCGCAAGCGCCGGTCGAAGTCTATTTACAAGACTTTCTCTGGAAAATCTTGTCATTTAGACCTTTTGATGTGCATCGTTTCGTTGCGTTATGAGGTTTCAATGTACCATTGTTCGTTTGTTACGAAATGGTAAATTACATCTGAAGTAACACAGTAGAACGATACGACTCTCACTTTTATAAATTTCATTCTTTATCGAGGTCGACATGTTTAAGATCATCATTTATTTCAGTTACTCCCTAAATAAATAGCTGACACATGCTCGTGTTGACCTAAACCTACAAGTTACTATAGAGGCACTTACTAGAATTTAAAAATAGAAACGACGTTTTCCAGTTATGTATAGTTGAAACAGTAAGTATTACTGTTCAACATTTGTTTAAAAAGAAAAGATGGATGGATGGATTTTGTAAGGAATGATAATGAAGGAGAAAGGAGTAAATAATACCGTGACATCTCACAGGGGAGAATGGAAGAAGAAAACGTGTTGCGCCAACCCCAAATAGAATGGGACAAAGGCAGGAAAACAATGATGTTTTTTTTCCAAAGCTACACCAATAAGTCATCGATATACATCATACAAAATAGAACTGCAGCAGTTTACACATCAACATAAATATAAAATGTTTACAGATTCTTTCCAAAATTTGAATTTCTCCCTTAAACTAATCAACATTTTTTACCAGGATACACATCAAAGGTACCAGTAGCTTGTAATTATTAATGTATGTACACTTCCGCAGTCTGAAAATAAACACAAGGGAATCGAAAGCACTTTCACTCTCTCTCCCACTTCAACTAATAACCCTAATGATGAAGAAACAGTAGAAACTTCAACCTTGTCTTGAAGACTGTGGGTTTAATTTAATTTGTCATGGTTGTAAATTGATGCAACCAACTGCAATTGATGCAGTGTTTACAAGAAGTTCAGCGAATAGATTGTCTTTTAATGTTGGTAGGATTGCAATGATACAATGTTTGTTGATTGGTAAATGACAGCGGTCTCTGACCGAGACGTTTCCATTTCTTGTTGGAATTACGATTATTTGCTTTCGAACAATTTTATTTAATGTTCTAAACTCATCAGGTGTTGGATAAGGTACAGTTAAGGTTGGTAGTAATCTCAGTTTATCGAGAAAACTTGGTAATGATAATGATAGCTAGAAATGATAGGTAGAAAGACAGGGAAAGCATTGACTGTAATTGCTGTCACACCTAGGTGTTAACGTGTTTTGCTAATGAAAAACAAATACAGGTTTACAACAGATAATGTAAGAATTTCCGACAAAATTGAAACTTACAAAATCAAAGTCGAAAAGGGAATTATAGAAATCCGAAACCGTATAAGTGCAAAAGCTAATCCTGGTTCCAGAAATACCCTAAAATCTTATCGTAAGCCGAGATTCTGCGGGGAAAAAGGTTCCATTTACAGTAAATTGAAAAACATCATCGAGAACCCTCGATTTGTTAGACAGAATACCAAAAATCAAGGCAACGTTTCCGTAACTTATTCTTGTCAGGTCAATTTATTTCGGATTCTGGATAAAGGCAGAATCGAAGCATACAAAGTAGGTCCCACTACAAGAGGTCTAATCTTTTGATTTGTTTGTTTTGGCAACGAAACTTTACTTGGGAAATGGTAAACTTGTTTATTGCAAAACCTAATAAAGCATTTCCGAATAGAATTTTGCTTCTTTGAAAAATATTAACCTATCCAAAGATACTGCCAAATATTCTGGCATATTTTGAGGAACTTTCAAGGTATGAGTGCAAGACGCTATAAACTTTCTATTTTAGGTGGCATAATATAGAAAATATGTCGGGAGCAGGGTACAAATTGAAGCTTTTATCGTGCACTGTAAAAATAAACTTGAATCATAAAGTTGTAGAAGCTGAAGCATATAATAAGAACTATGAAAGTAAAGCATAGGGATTAAATAGAGAGCCTGTTATTAACTGCTTTGTAATGGCAGACTATTATGATATAGTAGTTGCTATTATTTGTTACCAAACAGAGTTTGAAAGGCAGCTTCCATGTTTGCAACTAAGTATTTAAACGCTTTCTTTCACAATATAAGTTTTACTAAAGACCCGAATGCAGTTTCTATTGATTTAACTCATTAATAACAAGCGCATATGCAACAAAAATAAAAAGTTTTCGTAAAAATAAAAAGAAGATAACAACATCTAACGTTAAAACAAAAGAGCCAAATAAATAAGAGAAGATCTACGTCATTATTATTAAAATATAGAAGAGGGCGTTGTCAGACAAACTGACACCTTATCTGAGTTCGTTGCCAAAGCTCCGCGAGTCCGCGACACTTCACGACCTACATCTGAGAACATAATATGACGAGATGGATGACGAGATGTATTTTATTTCTGAAAATGCCTTAATATAAGGCATTTTCAGAAATAAAATACAATGAAGGTGTTCCAGAATATAAGATTATAAAAGCAACGGATCGTAAGGTGTTTGATGTTATATTTCATAAGTAATTCAAAGCTGAAGTTGTTTCAATAGAGAAAAAAAACAGCCAAGTGTGAGTTGGACTCGCTGACCGAGGTTTCCGACCTAGAAGGTTGATTTTTCACGACGTTAGTATATGGTTTTAATGTCAACTCGATACCTCTACGCGTTCCCGAGTTACAAGGGTCTTGTCAGACAGAAAGGCCGACAACAAACTGATTCCATAAGGATTCTTTTATTTTTCCTTTTGAGGTCCGGAACTCAAAAAATTGGAAATTATATCGATAACTTAACAAGGGTTAAGTTATGTTGAGCTTTTACTCTTCAAACATGGTAGAGCAGATGTAGATGTATTTCAATTTCGTATCAAAACAAGCAGTAATTTGTAAGAATTTGTTGTTTTTCATCTATTGCAGAAGCAGACAAAACGTCCATCTTAAAATGAGCATTCCAATAAAAGATATTAAACTACTAAATAACAGTTTTCTCAGCAGAAAATAGACCAGCAAGTCTATATTTTAATCTGGCCTCGATTCTCACATCCCTTATTACAAAAAAACAACTGCGCTCCAATTCTGAACATATATCCTATTCAGACTTCAGTTAATTAGAAGAAAAACACTGATTATGAAGTGTTGAATGATGGCATCCGCAGTATGATTACTCAATCGTTTCCTGACGAACTTTGCTTCGGCCATGACCTACTTAGGTATTCAAGGATGGATGCGAAGTTAACCTAACTCTATGTATTGTACATATGGATACGTGAATCTTGTGCAACTGTTTGATTCTGCTCAGATAGGTATAAAACAGGCTGAATTAAATTACGTTCATATATCTTTCAGGGGACTAAAGTATCGACTCATAATTTGAATATCTTGTTTAATGGAAGCCAATTTATAAAGAGAAAAGAAAGATATTATGATTATTCTCCTATATCTATTCTCATTGTTTGTACTAAATGCAACAAATAAATGACAGAAATCTTGTTGTTTTTAATCTTATTGAAGATTCTTAATTAAATCCAGAAACGATTTTTGGCATTAAGTCCGCCTTTTTACAGTATTCTTTTTTATACATGTGCATAAAGTTTTAGAGAGGAGCTCGTGGCTAAATAATAGCAGCCGCTCGGGTCAATCTTTAGGTTAAGCCGCGCTTGCCTAGGTTGGTCTGTGGATGGGTGACCACCCGTTACATACCGAGTTTCCTCCGTGCCTCGCAAAGCACGTTAAGCCGTTGGTCCCGGCTGTCATTTGTAGATCTTTGACAGTCGTTACAGGTAGTCAGTGTACCGAAAGTCTGACAACCAGTCTTACCAAGGGGTATCGCATTGCCCAGTACTAACTGGGTTGTGGAGGTCAGATAGGCAGTCGCTCCATGTAAAATACTGATATTCAGCTGCATTCGGTTAGACTGGACGCCGACCCCAACATAGTTGGGAAAAGGCTAGGCAGATGATGATGACATGTGCATAAAGTTTTAATAAATAAATAATTTTATTTAATGAAAATCAACTAACAAGACTTTTAATTCCCAAATATAGTCAGCCTGAAAGTGTCCGAAATATAAATACCACTGTCAACGTAAGTACGTAGGTATGTACTGTTACAAAAACAAAACTTTTTTCATTAAAACTCTTAAAGAAACTTGTGACAAGTTTTGTCACGTAAGCCAAATAGATGAGAACAGATGGACGAACGAACAAGAACCTGGAAAGACTAATTGTTGATCAGTTGAGTGAATCCAATCTAAATTAATGGATAACATGGAACAGCATTTCAGTAACAGAAAATGTACTATTTTATATTGTTCATACTTAATTGCTAATTGTGACATAGAGAGATGAGCTGTATTTTTTTAAAGGAGGCACGGATTAGATACTCAATGAATATAATGGATCACTACAAAAACAATTACAATGGTCAGATTGAAATTTGTACACAGCTTTCCAAGATGGTAGACTTACACCAGGAGCTGCAAAGGCAAACAAGATAATCCCGATACAATACCTCCTAAAGCCTTATTAATCAGTTGTCAGAGAGTACAAGTTTGTCGACAAAGCAACAGATGAACAGGATTCAAATTGAAGTTCCGAACTTCCTTTGTATCAAGTACACCACGTTGCATAGAGTTAAACCCAGATTCTCAACAACGACAAGGTCACAGAAATAATGTTTGGTATTTGATGTAGAGACAGCAGAGAGAAGCATGAACGAAAAAGTATCCTACTTATGTGTTATTCCAGACTATAATCTACCTCTATGCCAAATTTCATCAAGATCCGTTCAACCGTTTTGACGTGAAAGAGTAACAAACAGCTATTATTTATAATATTAAAGATTGTAACAGATTAAACAGTTTAAGATAAGCAAAGAATGTTTAATAGTTTAGAAGACCTTTTGTATAAAATAATTATCGGAGAAATGCTCACGTCCAAAAGTGTATTGGAAAGAACGGATAAATCTATTCGCAGTTCTTGAAATAAAATACTACGGCACAGCTTGAATATAGCGAACATATAAATCTAAGGGTAAAATAAAGTACAGAATATTGAATCTCGCGTAGGAGTAGACAAGTAATTCCTTTTGCTAATCAATCCATTTGATCAAAACACATCGTTAACAGCGAACGGACTAAAAGCTTTACCAATCAAGATACGAGCAACGGGGGACCCCAAAACACTGAATATCCCAAAATGTGACTGGAGTTTGCAGTATAGTATTTTCGTTCTTATTACTAGAAGTTACAGTTCTGAATCGTTAAACCATTTTCTTGAGAGATAATCTGATACATTAGATATCAATGCAATACCTTAAAAGGCTAACTTTAACCTTTTCAGTGGGTGTGGTAGATAAATTTCAAAAGACTTAGGTGTGGTCTGTTTCAACTGAAGTTATGTCAATTCAATTTGTCTTTGTCTTTCTTTCGAAGTAAATCAAAATTGATTTTAATCAAGTCTAGCGTTTTTGTTGAAATAAAAGCATAGGATAAGTCACAATCTAGTTCATTAACATGAATATGGAGTGGAGATTATAACAGGGAAGTACGTCATGTAGCTAAATAAATGAAGATAATTATGAGGCAAAGAGGTGCTACTATTATAAACTTTTTATGAAACCTGTCGGTATTGCAATCACTCTTATCGAGAAAAACAATACGACACCGGTTATAGTATCTATATTGTCATTTACATCCTTATTATGATAGGTAATGCTTTGGTAAATATATCTTTAGTCATTCTATCTGACCCGTCTTAGTTAATTAGAGCGTTGACTGCAAGGTTTACTGAATTTCATCCTTAGCCCTCGAACCTTAGATTTTTTGCTTCTATATCATCATCATTTTCCTGCCTTTGTCCCATTCTATTTGGGGTCGGCGCAACACGTTTTCTTCATCCATTCTCCCCTATCTGATGTCACGGCATCATGTACTACTTTCTCCTTCATATCATTCCTTATTTTTTGCTTCTATATTTAGACTCTTAATAATCACAGAAATATTATTTGCTGCAGTCAATTCCATGTTATACACGCGTATCATTCGTACGATTAAATCGTGAATCAATAAAATTCGTTTAATTGGCATCAGTTTCAACTAATCGCGTTTCACTCACTCACCTTTTTTTTGCGGATAGGAAATTATCAAATATTTTCGGAGGTGGGAGTATAAGACTTTTTCAGACTAAAACCGAAACCACACCCATGTTCCTTCTTCTTTTGCCCTTTATGTTCCAGTAGGTCGCGGTATGTCTTTTGAATAACCCGCAAATCCGGACTATCACTTAACTTCAAATGGCCTTCTATTCTTTTGTGACTCATAAATACATCATTGTTCTCATTCCCTACAGTCTCTTAAAATTCAACGAAAACCCTTCTACAAAGCACCGCCTCGGATCGCAGAGAAAAAGAATGCGATACTAATTCTGCACAGTGCTCTAAGTGTGCGTTGATTTGTATATTTGTTGTAGGTATTTTATCCTCATCGTCTGCCTAGCTTTCTCTCACCTATGGTGGGATCTGATTCCAGTCTAACCGAAATCAGCTGAATACTATTTTACATGGAGCGACTGCCTATCTGACCTCCATAAATCAGTTTGTATTTGGTATTAGGTACAGTTCGCCTTGGATTTTTTTTGACAGATTTTCGGAGTACTGACTACTTGAGACGACTGTCAAAGATCAACAAATAACAGCTGGGACCAACGGCTTTAGGCTTTTATGCTTGTTAATGGTTGAATGAACATCGTTCTGAAGAGCGAAGAATCCACTAATACTGGATTAATTGAGACGCAAAATTGTTATTGACCCTTAAGTGCCGAAACTCTTCAAGATCGCCCTTATTCTTGTATGATGTTCAAGAGTGATCTCGATTTAATTAAATATTTGATGTTAGTTATTATAAACCGTACACAATATACGCGCCTCAGCGTCACATGAGTAGATAAACGGAATCAATCAATCCGTTTATCTACTCATGTGTCAGCGTGGAGGTACAGACACCAGCCCGTTATACAATAGTTAGTATGAAAACTGTCGCTATAATTTTTTATTTCAGTCGAAATTTATTCAATTCAATTTTGAGTAATATGCGGGAAAAACATTTTTAATGATGCCGACTAAATCTAACGCGGTTTTAAAGCTAGAGCAGAAAGTTTTTAGAAATCCAGCCAACTGCAAGCGCTTTGCACGAGTCAAATTAATTCTAAAACTACCCTCGAAAACATGTCCGCTGAAATTTAACGCGACCGCACGGAAAATTATTTTTGGGTTGCTTCGTCATATATTCTCTTTTTTGGTTACATACAGGGGCGGTCATATTTATTTTAATTATTACACTAAGTCCAAACACTAATGAAGCGCGTTTCCAAGAGCTGTCAATTTGGTTGGGCCGATCATTGCTGACAGTGGATTTGTACAGCTAAGTCGCTCGTATTGAGTTCATCATACAGCGTGTTCGTTTACCCGCTCCAGGGTCCCAATCCCTATCTCTGTACCAAAATTCATCAAAATCGGTTAAGCCATTTAGGCGTGAAGACGTAACAAACAAACTCACTTTCGCTTTTATAATATTAGTAAGGATTGACTACCAAAGGAAGAGTTCCGATTTCAAAACGTGTAAGTAAGTGTAGAGCTGATTATGAAGCAAAATATTACATCGAAGATTATCGTTTAAATCACTCCAGCTAATCATTCGATAACTAATGGCGGCTTGTCGTGTCTTCTGAATAGTCAGTCGTAAATCGGGAGTACGTGCTTCGGTATAAAATACGAAGAAGACAGTAGGCCTACTATGACGTCTTAAAGCAGAACTTATTCCGCTGAGGGAAAGAGATGGTGCTAGACACCCTGTATAGCTCTGTCTCTTTCCCTCAGTGGAATAAGTTCTGCTTTAAGACGTCATATTAGGGTAGCAGGTGGAAAAAGGTGGGAGGATGATCTGCCAAAAGGTTGGCGAAGAACTGCGTTGGACAGGAATAAGTAGAGGGAAATAGAGGAGGCCTATGTCACGAGACAGCCTGTCCTGGTAGCTGATCAATGATGTAATTGTAGAGAATTAGACGACACGGTTAGTGCAGTGGCTGTGCCATCAACTGCTGCGCTGCGTGTCGCGGGTTCGATCCCCGCATGAACAAATATTTGTATGGCCTACAGATAGTTGTTTCGGATCTGGCTGTAGGTGTATGTGAGTTTAAATGTTTGTAAACGCACCCACGATACAGGAGAAATTCCTAGTGTTTAAAAAAACAATAGAATAGTTATTTATAACTATAAGTTTTAAATTATAGTTACTACTTGTATTTGTATTGCAAAAAGAGTAAATCAGAGTAAATAAAGGGTATTTTTATTTTATTTATTACATTTCTACTGTCAATATTCCACACTGCTTTTGATCGCACTTACGATTTGTGCGTACGCGTATCCAAGTGCCATTTATAAAATACGTCTCAGCTAAAACAGGTTTATTATATTACTAAGCAAAAAAAAAAAAACCCGAGATTAGCTCCACAATGCAATTCAAAGTTCAACAAACGCTATATTTTATTGCTAAATATTTCGTAGGCGTCTTGCTGTCTGCTACGTTATCTTGTGATTCATCGTAATCTCGTGTATACTTCGCAATATGTTTTGGTTTTTATAAGCTGTGGTTTAAACGTTGTTTATTAATTTATTCTCATGCCTGTTCATTGTTTTTGTTGTCTGTGAGATTGTTTTAAGTTAGAATTGATAGTCGGCTCGTGTAGGGATGGGAGGATCGACTACCACTCAATGCCGACACGATTAGCGCAGTTGCTGAGCGATCGACTGCTGCGCTGCGTATCGCGGGTTCGATTCACGCACGGAACAAATATTTGTATGGCCTACAGATAGTTGTTCCGGCTCTATCTGTTTGTGTGACTTTAAATGTTTGTAAACGCACCCACGATACAGGAGAAATCCTAGTATATAATAATAATCTTTATTGAATCTAAAGCCTACAACTAAATACAAGGTAAAGTTAAAATGCTGGGTTAGACTTATAACAAATTTAAAAAAAAGAAACATTGAAACCCTGACCTCTAAACTAGGTAGAACCTGTATCTTAGAGATCAGTGTCCCTCCGCGGACAATGTTTGAAGCCAAAACATATTGGATTAAAACAGTTAATTTCTTTACATCATACTTACTTAAAATAAAAAGAAAAACAACAAAAAAAAGTGTGAGGCAACGTTTTTTTAAAAAAGAAAGAAAAGAAAAGACTTTCATTCTTTTCTTAAAGATGTTATGTTTGTTCGTAGCTGACTTAATCTGACCGCTAAAGAAAAGTGCGTTTACTAATACCATTATGGTTTCGTGATACTTAAACACCGATTAACTGGTTTTCTTTTCAATAGACCCGAAAGATCCAGTTAAAGCGAACTTAAACCGGAGACCTGACTCCGGACACCAGACTTTGACAACATTTGGCCAGTTTTATTTTTAAGTCCCATGTAATCGGGGCGAGCGTTTTGCCATCAACATGGTACAAATCCAGGCTTCGAGGCTGAACGAAGAATGCTGAGGAGAAATTCCTGATGGAAAAACAAACCCAATAACACCTTGCCCGACCGAGGAATCGAACTTACGATCTCATGCTTAGAAGTTGCGCACTGATAATTGTAACAGTTCGGAAGTCCGAAAACAGTCCGGAGTGAGATCGGTCCGCAACTTAAGTTGTTCTGAGTTCAACGAAATCTTGGTTCTGTTTCACATAGGTAATCATCAAAAGGCCCCAGAAGAAGTTATTTGATGATTTTTCCACCAAAAAAAAAGCCGTAGGGGATTGCAGACATGATTTCATGTTATAGAATAGATAGAGGGATGGGAAATCATCAAATAACTTGCCCCGCTCTGAGCGGAGCAGGAAGGAATGTCAGACTTAGTAACTAAACCTATCCATGTTCCTTCTTTTGCCCTTTGTGTTCCGGGGCCGCGGTATCTCTTTCGAACAACCCGCAACCCCAGCAAACAGTGGCGTTAGAGGGCCATTCTGTTTTGGTGAGAACTCTTTAAAGCACGCGTGAAACACGAACGCGCCATTGACACGGTTTATTATAGACCTATGGTTCTATTTCCAATTACGGTACAGAATCATTCGTATCTCTATATGTTGTTTGAGTATACTGCCTTTGTGAAGCTCAACCACAGATTCTGCTTGTTCTACTTTTTAAACTTTGTTTGGAAATCCGTTGAAACAAATTAGAAATTCAATAGCTGTGTGTAAACATTTCTTTGTGACAAAGCTTAGCTTGGAAATCAGCTAAACTGAAATTGGATGTTTTCCAGTATTTATAGTCCAAAAATGAACTCTGTTTACTTAAAGCACATTACAATAAAATTAAACAGTAACACTGTTAGTCAGGGGTAAATGAACTGTGGCTCAAAATGTTCAGTTTTATGTTTACCTTATTTTCTGCATCGATTTACTTGCCCCGAATGATATTTCATCGACATTATATATGCTGTATTTTAATGATTTGACGATAGCCCTTTCGGTAACTACTTTGTTAATTACTCTGTTTTCTATAACATAAGGTCTCGTTTGCACTTCCCGACGGCTTTTTTTTCGGGTGGGAAATCATCGGGAGGGAGTGTCAGACTTACTGACTAAAACCATCCATGTTTCTCCTTTTGCCCTTTGTGATCCAGGTTCCCGGTATCTCTTTCGAACAACCTGCGATCCCGGTTTAACTGTTGCACCTTGACTGGACCTCTGACTCTTTTAGCTGGCATCGCATAAAGAAACAGACTTCCAAAACATTATTTGTGCGATTGTTTACAACAAGTTGAAAATGTTGCCGATTCTAATGAACTAACCGGATTAAACTAGAATAAGATTAAAATGTCATATCTAATCACATCTAATTTTTATTCCACATTATTGTAGCCGCGATTAAAGATGGTCCCATTTAGCTTTACAACCACAATTTTTTAATGAAAAAAAGTGTGTGTGTCAGCTCCGACGTACGACTGGAGTTTACTCCTTAAGTACAAAAAAAAATCACTGACGGACGACAAATTTCATAAAGCGCCATCTACTAATATTCAACTGTACGACAAACACCATAGGTGCGTGCACGTGTACCAAAAACGTAACGAGGTCATTCATCAGGAGATTTTACACCTCACATTTTTCTCATACCGGGCGCCTTATATGTATATGAAAATCGATTCTTAAGGAGTAAACTCCAAAACGTTCATTTCAGAAACGCGAGTTTGGCATTTTTTCTAAATTGAGAGAACTAAACTATCATTAATGCTATCAAACTAAAATATAGTTATGTTGTTTCAGTTTTATCAATTTCAGAATAGGAAACTTCGTTTAAACTAACTTTTAGTGAGTTAACAGTAGTTTTAGTTTAATTTGTGACAACAGAATCGACCCTATAAACATTAGGTACTTCCGGTAGTCTGTGGAAGAACAAACAACCGAAGAGGGTTAATTTTTTTGCAAAAAAGATTTTTATCTATGATATTCATCATTTTTACTTATGGTATAATGTTTCTCATACAAATTCATATCGATTATTCATTTTTCATAGTGATATTGATATTACCAGATCATCCATATAACTATTGGAAGAAAATATGTAGGTATTATGGAAGACTAGCTTTTGCTAGCGGCTTCGCTCGCGTTAAATTCGGGGTAACACAGTTCCCCTTCCTGATTTGCAGGTACCTGCTACCTGTAGTTTTTGCCCTTGCGCCTTATTTATTGTAAAAGCAAAGTTAAGTTCTCCCTTTTCTTCCTCATTTCTCACTTTAAAAAAAAATAGCCTATATTCGGCTCCAGGGTCCCAACTGTCTCTGTACCAAAATTCATCAAAATCGGTTTAGCCATTTAGGCGTGAAGACGTAACAAACAAACAAGCAAACTCTCTGTCGCCTTTATAATATTAGTAAGGTTAGCTCATAGTCATATAGTACACTATCAATAAAATTAAAACTATTATAGAACCACCTCGGGAGTAATACCCTTTCGATTATAAAAGGTTTTTTTTTTAAATCGGGCCAGAATTAACGGTGAAATCGCATAAAAAACACAAAAAAAATCGAATATAGAACCTCCTCCCATTTTTTAAGTCGGTTATAAAACTGCAAGAGATTGTTGGCTTCGCTCCAGTTCTCATAGTGAACCGTACTGAGTATTCCGTATGCCCATCAATATCCTAACAACATCCATTACAGTACGTCTAAGGCCGTCTGTAACAGACGTTTGATTTATTAATCTTTTGCAATAATATGAAAATCTGTCATGCGTAGATACTGCACGTTAGATAGTGATTTGCGAAGACTAACAACTAATTGATCAAGTGTCTTGTCTCTTAGAATATAACGATTATGATCATCAGATACTTCGAACTTAATAACTCTTGTTACTTCAAGGGCTATTAATATAACGTGACATTCAATAGCATTTACCCAAAGAATCGTTTAAACTTTGTAGGATCTATTATCGAATGCTCTACGATAGTTGTCTGCCATAAATGTGAGATATGTTGACTATAAACTAAAAGTGCAGTCGTTTACAAATAGAATTACGCGGCTAGTATGATCAAATATTGTAATTTACTTTTATAATTACAGAGGTTTAGGTGGTCAGGCAGCAAAACAAACATTGCTAAAAAAACAAAATTTGTCTATTGTTACCAGCTTTTATTTAACTTGCATTGTAAATATGTATGTAAGTATGTTCGGGTGAAATCTTGCAACTCAATTTTGAAGCAGATTTCTTTAAGCGGTTGAGCTGAAAATTTGTATACACGTTCAATTTGGATGACAATGCATGGTTAAGTATGTGACGTCATTCTAAATCCAACATGGCGGCATACCCAAGTTGGTGGACTAATTATTATTAATTCTGAAAACGCCATACCGTCATAAATTCCAAAACGATATCAATCCACTCAGAAAACCGTGATAACACAAATAGAAATGACAGCAGAATAGAAATCAAGCGTAATAACGTAGTCGTCTCAATGATCTGTAAGCATAACTGCCTATAAACGCAGTACGATTATCGTGCCTACTTTCTAATTCCCGACCTGCAATGTAACCCAGTATTTAAATGGAGCTGAACTGTCGTCTGTGAAAACTGGTACGATGTTTCAGATATGAAATACCGGAATTTTATTATTAAATACAATATCTGATGTTGAACTTGACTTTTTCTTTATTACTACTGGAAATTTCGAAGACTTATCTTGGTTTTTGGAATAAATCTAGCCGTAGCTAAGTTTCTAGAGTTTTACAAGAAACTATTGGCGCTTGAATTGTTGTTTGATTAAAATGTTAGATCGGTATTAAAAAAACAAGATGAGGGATGGAATTAATGTTTTTTCTGGACACAATAAGATCTACATATTTGCAACTATAGGTGTAGTCTTATTGAATGATGGATGAATGATTGAACCAAAGGTAAAGTCAGGAGATAATGTTTTAAGACTAGAACCGACGAAGACAGTGAATGAGAATAGTGGCTTTAATAGCATTAAAACTAGTAATAGGTGGTCTTCATATTAATGGCATAACTGGCATCTTGGTAATTTCCCTCATTCGAGACCAGCATGCATTAGAAGACAAAATGCAAATGAAAGCATACATGTAGCTTCATTTTGCACAAATTGCGATGCTCGTTAGAAGAAAACGGGCTGGTCTAGTGCTTTTACGATATAAATGCTGTTCATAGTTCTGTTACTAATGGAACTTATAAACTCAACAATGTTACGATCCCACGTTTCTTTACTGGTGACCAAATATCCAAAATTCCGTTGGAAGATAGGGAAGAGATATATTTACACAGCTTTTACGATGAAAGCTTTTGAAGGATAAAAGGTCGGCCACAGTTGACTAGATATTGAGAGGTCAAAGGTTTAAGGTGTCCCAAACACAACCATTATGCTTTAACCGCTCCTCGATTCTACACGTTTAACCTCGGTTAGCAGGGTCAACAAAAGGATCGATAAAAAGTATAAAGTTAATAGTACAAATCCAGCTTTAAAAAAGAATTTGCACCCCGGTCTTTTGACTATTGAAATGTCCAGACTATCTGCATTGATTCGGTGACTTTTAAAACGAAAAATCGACGACCGTACGTATAAAGAAAGACTGGTTTGCCATTATTCAACTTTACATCTGTCAATGTTCGCTGTACCTTACCCCAAAAATCTCAAGGTCTGCGGCAACCCCTTTTATCTAGTTCTACCGGTTCTCAAGTTTCAAAGACGAAAACAAAATTCATGGCAGTTTGGTCATTTTACTACCCAGTTTACCAGTCGTTATGGCTAATATTAGAATGGCTAAATATAGGAAACCGCTGAGGTTCCGGAATGGTTGTTATCGAACTGTTTTGACAGTTAAAGTAGTTTAGCGGATTCGTTGACTTTTTTAAAGAGAGGGTTTGGTTTAGAATGTTTGTTTTAGTTTACCGAGTGAGACTATTAATTTGGTACAGGATTTTAATGAAATGAGGCCAACAGAATTAAAGTGAAATCCATTATGTGATATTGTAAATCGCGGTGCAATTTTTCAACGGTTTAGCAACGAAGTCGTTCTAAAAGTATTAGCTAATTTCATTGAGATTCCGAAACCAATATTGACTAATGGAAACATTCTGAAATGGATTAAGAAGTAGCAGTACATAATACTGCCAAGCAATTAGCAATATATAAATTTGCATAAAAATGAGCCAATATTGAATCACTGAATGTTGTTAGCGTCGTAATGAACTAATGAAAGCAACAGCTTCAAGAAGGCTTATTAACAGACTAATTTTTAGATGTATCTTTTAGTTTAATGCAAAGCTCTGTTATATTAGGTCCTTACATATGAAATTGGCGTTTTTCGTACTGGCCACTTTAATCACGAATTTCTCCTCTTTGGTAAGGAATTCCAAATTCAAATTTGTACAGCTATTTACTCATGTATTTGTGCTTCGATGACCGTCATTCATTTGTTTTTTTTCTTCTGTTTTTTCTGTTTGCGTCACTCATTTTACAAAATGGAAAATTTAAAATATCGCATTATTTACGAGTACGAGTTCCGCCGTGGCACTAGTGCTGCGGAAACGACTCGAAGGGTGAATGATGTGTATGGCGGTCATGTTGCAAAAGAAAACACAGTTCGTTTTTGGTTCCAACGTTTTCGTTCTGGAAATTTCGACCTGCAGAACAAGCCCCGTGGACGGCCTGAGACCCAAGTTGATAATGGAGAATTGAAGGCTATTGTGGAAGCGGACCCATCGCAAACCACGTCCGAGTTAGCTGCAGGCTTCGATGTTAGTGATAAAACTGTTTTAATTCACTTGAAGCAAATTGGGAAGATTAAAAAGCTTGAAAGGTGGGTACCTCACGAATTGACTGAAGCAAACCGGCAAACGCGCGTCGACTGCTGCGTTACATTACTGAACCGGCACAACAATGAAGGTATTTTAAACCGAATCATTACCTGTGATGAAAAATGGATTCTTTACGATAATCGGAAGCGCTCAGCGCAATGGTTGGATCCTGGCCAGCCAGCCAAATCCTGCCCCAAGCGAAAATTAACCCCAAAAAAGTTACTTGTAAGCGTTTGGTGGACTAGTGCCGGTATTGTTCATTACAGTTTTCTCAAATCTGGCCAGACTATTACAGCTGATGTCTATTGTCAGCAATTACAAACCATGATGGAAAAGCTAGCGGCTAAACAACCAAGGCTGGTCAATCGCTCCACGCCACTGCTGCTTCACGACAACGCCAGACCACACACTGCGCAACAGACGGCTACCAAATTAGAAGAGCTTGAATTGGAATGTCTTAGACATCCTCCGTACTCCCCGGACCTTGCTCCAACAGATTACCATTTTTTTCGCAATTTGGATAACTTTTTGCAAGGGAAAAAATTCAACTCCGATGGGGCAGTCCAAATCGCCTTCAAAGATTTTATTGATTCCCGTCCGACTGGTTTTTTTAGTAAAGGGATCAATGAACTACCTATAAGATGGCAAAAGTGCATTGAAAACAATGGTTCATACTTTGATTAATTAAATATATTATATTAAAAAATATTCGACTTTTTGTTCCTTCCATACAAAACGCCAATTTCATATGTAAGGACCTAATATATAAAAACATATTGTCAGGACAATGTCAAGACGATTTAAAAATCTTGGAAGATTTTAAAACACCAAATTCTCGAAGGTTTTAAAAATATCGTTCACTTTCCTGTTGGGACATGTTCTGAGACGTGGTGACTCACCCGGATCCGTCCGTCAACCGTGGGTGGACCCTTTTGGGATAAACATATTTTTCTTTTAGTCCCATTTTGAATTAAAATGTCGTTACATTAATGACCTCCCCTGACTGATTGAGTTAGAATTAATCGTTGTGATTAAATTGGACGAGTTCACAAGTCCCAAATATTGGTTTTATTACCGAGACTTAAACAACGATTTAGCCACAAGCTTTACGCTTGTGGCTAAATAATAACAGCCGGTCGGGCTACTCTTTAAGCTGTGCTTGCCTAAGTTGGTCTGTGGATAGGTGACCAGCGACATAGCGAGTTTCCTCCGTGTCTCGAAAAGCATGTTAAGCTGTTGGACCCGGCTGTCATTTGTAAATTTTTGACAGTCATTACAATACAGTCAGTGTTCCGAAAGTCTGATAATAATTCTTACCAAAGTATTACCCAGTACTAACTCGGTTGTGGAGGTCAGATAGGCAGTCGCTCCATAAAAAATACTGGTATTCAGCTACTTTCGGTTAGATTGATAAATGATAAATGAAGAGTTTAGTTATTTACATTTATTCCGGAAAAATCTTAATTCTAAATAAATCCGTGAAACAATTTAGGTTAGTCTAAATCTTAAGACTTCTTTTCAAATTGTATAGTTGCTCCAAATACTTTTAACAAAATATCTGTCTGCCAAACAAATTGGTTCTTCATGTTGAGTCGGAATTTTTCAGGCGAGTGGTTTGACCTGAACTGTGCATTTCAGCCTGACCTAGATACAGTCAGAACGTTTTCTGTTCTGGTCACGATTTGCCGTTTCTATTAAAACCTTGTTTGTTCGTGTTCGTTGTCTATGGACTTTAATTTCTACCTTAGATTTTTCAAAAATGGAACCTAAAGTTTGAATAGAACGACGGGTTCCAATTTTTTTAATTGGCGCCCACATTTCTTTTTAGGGTTCCGTAGTCAACTAGGAACCCTTATAGTTTCGCCATGTCTGTCTGTCCGTCCGTCCGTCCGTCCTCGCTTAATCTCTGTGACCGTTAGCACTAGAAAGCTGAAATTTGGTACCAATATGTATATCAATCACGCCGACAAAGTGGTAAAATAAAAATTGGAAAAAAAATGTTTTATTAGGGTAGCCACCCTATATGTAAAGTGGGAAGTGTTTTTTTTTTTAATTTCAACCCGAACGTGTGATATATTGTTAGAAAGGTATTTAAAAATGAATAGGGGTTTACTAAAATCATTTTTTGATAATGTCTATAATTTCGGAAATAATCGCTCCAAAAGTAAAAAACAATGTGTCCCCCCCCCTCTAACTTTTGAACCATAAGTTTATAAATATGAAAAAAATCTATAAAGTAGAACTTTATAAGGACTTTCTATGAAAATTATTTTGAACTTGATTGACAAAAGAAAAAAGTTGTATTTTGTACAACTTTTTGTCTTTTTTGTACAAAAACTGTTGGAGCGCCTGCCGCGGAGCGTGCAACATTGCACGCTCCTCCACCTTTAAACTCATAAGTGGGAACACTTATTGTGACGGACGGGAAACTACGGAACCCTACACTGAGCGTGGCCCGACACGCTCTTGGCCGGTTTTTTTCTACGACGTTTTAGTTTCTTTTTGTAAGCATTATGCTTGTCATATTTAAGTTGGTTTTGAAATCCAAAGCGTAGCGAATATGTTGCTCTTCACGAAGCTGTTAACAATTAATGATGTACATCAAACTAAGTGACTCTAAGATAATTATAATATGCAAAAAATATTGCTGGGTAACAAAATTTTTTTGGGGTGCTAAATCAAGTTTTTCCGTAGAACTTACTCAATACGTGCCTTTTATACCTTTTACACACATCTATGAGATGCCAGTGGCTCTAGTGAATTATACTTGTGAAACAAAATGATGATTCAAGTTTTCAATACTTTCATAATTTGTTCCTTGACTAGCATGTTTGTTTATCACATTATCTATCGACCTATATTTTCTCTATTACGCGTCGATATCAATATCTTTTAGAGAGTTTGTTATGATATACATAATATGTATTATTATTTTAGGAACATCAATAGATAAGATTAAGTAGGTACTTGAGCTCTTGTTAGTAGGGAGATAGAAAGCGTCGGCGCCGATTTTTACTGAAAATTCTGTGCCCAGCGGTTTCAGGCGCTGCTCAGTTCTTTTTCTGGAGACGGGTTTGAAAGATAGATACCTAGTAGCCGATTCTCAGACTTACTGAATTTGCAAACAAAAATTCATAAAAATCGGTCGAGCCGTTTCGGAGGAGTATCGAAACGAACATTGTGACACGAGAATTTTATATATTAGGTGAGAGATGCAGGTTTTTAGGCTTCGTACCAGTGAATTAACGTAAATAAACGCAGGTACTACCGGGATAAATAGTATTCCATGCGCAAATCCTAATGAATCGGTATCAGCCTACTTGTGTGCGTGCCTTTATGATATTAATGGAATTCCAAAATCTGTTCAGGCGTAAAAAGCTAACGGGAACTCTCGGAAACAGAAAAAATCCTTTAATAAAAAAAATAATGTGTTTTTCTGTTTTTTTTTAAAGTACTTTAAGACCTTAGCTCGAATTCTTATTGGAATATTTAGATATTTACTAACGAGTTCATCTGTAGCATTTCTTGTACGTAATTTAGGAATACTAAGGTCCTGTACCTACAACTTCGAGCGCCAAAAATCAGTTTGTATTTCAGACAAAGGCTAGAATAGGTATCTACCTATTCTAGCCTTTGTCTGAAATACAAACTGATTTTTTGATCTCAAAAATGAGACTGACAAATCTTGCGGAAATATCCTAGGTATCTACCTAGGATATTTCCGCAAGATTTGTCAGTCTCATTTTTGAGATTTAAAACGTAGACCATAAATAAAATACACTATTAAATAAAGGTAAGTAATCTATTCTACTCGGTCTCTATCGGTACTTCAATCGTGATCAGGAACAAAGTCATCAGTCACAAAATAGGCACCTATAATAGGTTTGTGCTGTGTAAGCAGGCAGTTATTTTAATGGGTCCTAAAATGTGGTTGTGGTAGGTATATTATCTATGATATGTGACTTTAACTGGTTTTTCTTAAAGGCAACGCTCGAAAGGAGGTAAGTATACAACGATTTAATTGCAGCGTTATACCTATACCCACAACTATATCCTACGTAGGTAAAACATTTTAATTACTCTCAAAGTTCAAAGGAGCGTTTTAAACTTCGTAATGAAGCGCTTTGTTTCACAAATAGCTTTCAGTGGGAACCTACATATAATATGTCTAACTAAGTAAGACATAGACACAAGTGAGTTGGTATCTATATGATATACGCTTTCTTCGTTTGCACAGCGGTTCACACAAAACCAGGCGAAGGACACACACACGCGCGTAAGAAAATCAATAACAGCGTACAACAACAGACAACAGCTGATCATCACAATATAACAAACGTAGGAAATAAGTTTGTAGCAACACTCACCACGATTTCTGCTGACTATCATCAGGGTTATTAAAGTTAGTTATAGCGGGATATCTGCAATACAAAATAGCATTTTTCAACTATCACAATAACATCAAGCATAATTATCATTTTCAGCGCACTAATGTTAGGTAAAATTAATGAACTAAACGGTTTGTGTTATTTCGTTGCGTTCAACTAAATGCGAACAAAGGACTGTGTTTATTTTGCAAGCTACTCACCTTTGTGCGGTACACTCCAACACTTTCTTCTTTTCCCAACCTTCTTGAGTTTTCACCCATTCTTCACCTGGTGACCGCCAGTCTTTTGAAATAAAAGGCATTTTTATATCACAAAACACAACAAAGTTTAACGCGATTCTAGTGCGGCCAACAACTCGTACAAGCTCACGTCTGCAACGCGAGACGGGATTTGACGATTTTGACACGAGAAGTGCGAGCAAAAGTGCGAGGTTGCGAGTTCGAGCCGTTGCAAATACATAAGTGCGACAAAGAAGCCTTGTTTAGAAAGAGACGGATGCCTGCATGGCTTTTGTTTTGTTGGTTTCACGGAAGATGTCATGAACAGCTGTTTTTGTTTTGCATGGAATAGAAAAAAAACCGCAGATTTTTTTTTTTACTCTGATAGTGCCAGTAATAATCGAGCATTTTTAAATCAAAGAAGTAAATAAAAATCATTAGAACAAGTAACGAACTGCGTAGTTAACAAGGTTTTTTACATGGAAAGGCACTTCCCTGGAACGGTTGTGGTAGATACCATTCAATCATTCATTCATTATATAACATTTCATTGTCTGTGGTACATGATGAAATAAATAAATCATTCGTTCTCTAGAAGTTTAAACTGCGCTTTGAGGTTATTTTTGTCGAGGATTTGTTTTCGTAATGGGAGACTCCGGTGCTAGCTTCAACCCTAAAATCAACAGTACAGGTCAAGATCCAGTACTTAAACAGGCTGAAATAGCTTACATGAAGTTGATTGAGCAGAAAAACCGTGAACGAGTACAAAAGTTGCAGCGGATTTCCAGGAAAAATAGAATCACTGGACTAGCAATTGGATCTGGGGTACTCAGTGTTTACTTGTACTCGATATTCGCTGTGAAACAAGAAACCTTCCTCGACGACTTTGAGGAACCCGTGAAGATTCAGCAGTAATATGGCGGCGGCAAAGAAAGCTTTGCAGATAAGATTACCTCCTCTACCAAGTATTAAAGATGTTATTCGACTGTACAAACTACGTGCTCTGCGGGAACTGTCTCAAAACTTCCTCATGGAACCACGTTTGATAGACAAGATAGTGAATGCTGCTGGTAATATAGAAAAGCATATCGTCTGCGAAGTCGGTCCGGGCCCTGGCGGAATAACAAGATCAATAATCCAAAGAGCTCCAAGAAAAGTAATTCTTATCGAAAAAGATCGTCGATTTCTGCCATCACTGGAACTGTTAGCTGATGCGTGCAAGGACAAAGTAGATGTAGACATCATCACTGGTGATATTTTAAAGACTGACATTGGTCACTTCATCCCTAAGGATGTGAAGACAGATTGGCTTGACTCACCTCCTCCAGTTCACTTAATTGGCAACTTGCCTTTTAGTGTGTCCACAATACTGATCATACGATGGCTAGAAATGATATCCAAGCAGGAAGGTCCATGGGCTTTTGGCAGAACTAGAATGACACTAACATTTCAAAAAGAAGTAGCTGAAAGGATGGCAGCAAGAATTCTAAGCAGTCAGCGATGCCGGCTCTCTGTCATGTGCCAGAACTGGTGCACAGTAAAGTATAAGTTTGACATTTCAGGTGGAGCATTCCTTCCAAAACCAGATGTTGATGTTGGAGTAGTAACCTTAACACCTTTGAAGCACCCTATTATACAGCAGCCTTTCAAAATGGTAGAGAAAGTTGTTCGGCAAATATTTTCTATGAGACAAAAGTATTCAATTAGAGGTGCTCAAACATTGTTCCCTGAAAATGTTAGAGACGAAATGGCATTAAGAATGTACAAGATGGCGGACATTGATCCTGTTACTAGACCATTCCAGATTGCTAACATGGAATTTGCCAGAATAGTTGATGCATACAGTGAAATAATCAAACAATATCCTGAATTTGAGCATTATGACTACAGAGCTAAAAAAGTACAATCAGAGGAAAATGTGGTAGAGGAAGAGGTTTAAGTTATACTTAGAGGGTTTAGATGTATATATTAGTTATGTTTCAATAAATAATTTCTGAGAGAACAATTCAATAATTTTATTACTTATTTCTACAGTTTAATCAAACAAACTTAAACATCAGAAGCGTTTTTCTCCTCCATCAGCTCCATCTTTTTCTTCAGCTCTTCCAGGCGTTTCTTTTTCTTGAGTACTTTATTATGTCTGATGGACTTGAGATGTATGGCATAAACATTATCTCCTATGAATATTCTGTTACACACATCACAATAGTTGTGTGAATTTCCATCAATACCTTTTTTCAATTCATCTATTTCCGTTTTTAAAGGTTTAAAATCACAAGGAGTTTCATTGAGGTGACTTTCTATAACTTGTATAGCTTTGTTTTTAACTTTATCATCCCATTTTGAAACATCTGTAGTGTCGAGTTCATAAATAGGTGGTATCTGAAAATAAAAGATTAGCGCCATCTATAAGTCGTACCAACAACACGAAAGAAAAAAAAGCGCTATCTGTTGTTTGATGGCTTAAATCCAAGTTACCATTTTTTGTGTAACTTAGTTCAGCTATTCAGCACTAGATGTCTCTGTTAAGATTTCTTTAGGGTAGTTTTACTATTCAACACAAGATGGCTCTATTTTAAAAGATTGTAAAGCTCGCAAAGCAACATAACAAAATAATAATTCTAATAGCCAATAACACAACAAAAAAATAGAACTGTACATATGTGAGTTACTTTACTACCGTATTAATAAATATTCTGTGGTACGTAATTCTGTCTGTTTAAAATAATTAAATGTAAAAATGAGTATTTTCATGTGAACGTTTAATAAGTACTTATCTACCTACAAACTTAATAAAACTAAACTAATAACACGCAATACAATCAATATCTGTTATTTGATCTATCGCCTGTACACGACACGGAAAATTATGGGGTACTTTTTATATCCCGTAGGTTTTTCATGGACCTACCTACGTAAACTAAACCGTTAACACAAGAAGTCTACCGTACAATACCTACGTTTTATATATTTGACATTTAATTAAAACCTGCTTACTTCTCTTGTGGGATGTTCTAAGAATCTTCCTCTAATCATCTTGTTCTGCCGGCGAGCATATCTTCTGGTGCCCATTTTCATGTTCTCAATACTTTGTTGGAGCAGTTTCTTTCCTGCCTCACTGTTTTTATCCTCGGCTGCTAACATCAAATAGTCATGAAATTCTTTAAAGCCGAGTGTTTGGAAGACGCCTTTGGTGTAGTCCGGTGGCCTGGAAAACGATAATAAATAGGATAATGTATGATATAAATTATTAATGTTACACGGGGTACGGAGACCGCCTGAGGGTCTTTCACCCGCCGATGATAAAAGCTTGAATATACGTCCACGGAACACAGAAGTGAATAATTAAACAAATACGAATGTTTGTTGACGTCGAGTTGCTTATGATTATGAAACATACGAGCACGAGCAGGTATGTACATACATAAGTTGAACTTCTTACACAAATTGATTTTGAGTACGCTCGGTAACACAGTAAGCTTGTAAGTAAGCCGATCAGGGAAGCCAGAAGCAAAGATTATGATTTTAAGTAATAACGAATTATCTACACATGTTTTTTTTTTAATTTATTTTTTGGATGCTAAATCATCACTAACTTCTCCCGCTCTGAGCGGAGCGGAAGAGAGTGTCAGCCTTTTACTGACTAAAACTCATCCATGTTAAAAGAAGGAATCTTTTGCCCTTTGTGTTCCGGGGCCGCGGCATCTCTTTTAAACAATCCGCAACCCAAAAATGTATTGAATAACTTGTCCAGGTAGATATTTCAGGATTTGTTTAAAAACTGTAATGTTTGAAAAAAAAAATCGTTCAGGGTCAGTCTGAGGCCGGATTAGTTTCAGATAAGTATTTGCCAACATAAAGCGATGCTAAAATGTTTTGTTTATCTTTTCGATACCGTATATCTTTCAGGGAAGTGGAACTAGCGGGATTTGTTTACTTGTGGGCGTGTCGGACAGTTGTTTTATTGCGCTGTAGTAAATATAGGCATACCACCGATTCCTATGAACGTTTTAAATTCGGAAACTTTTAGTTCTGTTGTTATTGGCAGTAGAATGAGCCTGTAGGTGTCGGATGCTCGTCAAATCAGTTGCTGAAGTCGGTTTCTATGTAGTTCCATGCTAATATTAGGATGAACTGTATCTTTCCTTATAAGGTTAGGTAGGTACATCAGAGAAAAAAACCGGACTATCACTTATCGGGATACGCTGTCGGTTGTTCGTTGCTTTGATTCTAAGGTTTTGATAGCGGAAATGCAGGTATCTAGGTAGATATTAATTAGTTTAGTTTGGTGCTAGTAAAGATTAATTCTTTGTAGGTAGAATTAATCGAACACCTGTGTTAAAAACACTGCACGAAGCAGTCTAACAAGATCATAGAAGAGTTGATTGAGATATAAATAAGCAAAAGATATTAGTAACAATAAATACTCTAACGCTTATGCAGATGATGCACGACTAACGTAGGTATTTTGCATAAAACCGCCATACATTATTCACAGACAACGTAGAAACCCGAACATTTAAAAATGGAATAAGTATGAATATTTGCGCGCCATTTTCGTGGCGGAGTTTTTGTCGATGGTATAATTTAGTGAGCGATCATCGATTACGTAACGTTTGTTAGGTATCGTTCGTTCACCCCAGACTTGTTCGTTCGTTCTTGACGTTTAACCTTCAAAAGTTATGCGATTTATTTCCTATATTTCTGGTATTTTATCGTACTGGTGTGTTTTAGTCACGTATTCGAATACGCACAGATAATTATGATGTTGAATGTAATGTTTCTATTTTTAAAAGCAAAAAAGCCTACTACTAATAGGTGCGAGGTTGGTATTGCGGACAGGTTTGAGTTTTTTAAGACGCGGGCACTACCTACTCAACTAAAGAAGTAAATATTAGCTGTAGGAAGGTACTACGCCAACCAACATTGAGCCAAAATAACAAGCACACTGTCAAAATATTTAACGGGTTCTCGAATCAGGCAACTTCGAAATCGAAATATAAAAGCCATAATGATTTTCGAACAACTTTATCCTTGTTAGTTCACCTATCGTAAGCTTTTGATAAAACTATTTGACTGTACAGGTACAAAATCGTGACACATCAATGATTCTTGGAATAAATATTAAAAGATACTTTCGGCTTTACATGGAAATCCACAAATAGGTATATTCCTCTTAATAAACTTTAGGGATTCCATTGACAGAGACTGGTCTTAGGGTATCCCGTGTAAAACCTACTTCTCTTCATTGTTTACATTTGTCCCAACGAGTGTTCTTAATATGATTACTCTGTTGGTAATTATGTTTGTAGCAAATAGATGTACCTCTAGCTATGCATAGCATCGTATTCAATCGCGAAATTAGAAAATTGGGCGTTATTATCCTAAACTGAAGAGTGCTTGTACAGACGACAGCAGGTCAAGCTACCCGAAACTGTAAATTTTTCCCAATGAACCTTGAACCTAATACTCTAGAAATAAAGTCGAAAACCTATCAAAGAAATCTGACAGATTGTAGTAGCTTGATGTGCTGGCGTCTGTACATCGTCGTTACATCATCAGATGACCATACGACCAAGGCAGATGGAGAAGAATTTATTTTTGAGTAATGTAAATGTATTTCTACTAGATAACAAGTTGCATCGATAACTGATAAGATCGAAATCCGTTTGTAAATTGCACGTAGTCTGATCTAAGAATAGTTGTAGTTAACAATACAATTCTAGTCATGATTGAGATAATTAAACAAACCAGTACATAATCAATTAAATTGTGGACACGAACATTTGTGGTCTAACATGGTAACAATGGGCTGTTTTACAACAAAATTGTAAATGAAATGTAAAGTTGCGTAGCCAAGTCGACCAAACAATATTGTATTGTAAATATGTAGTTGCCAAAACCTTGTTCAATAAATCTGTCTAAATTTATTGATTTAGCCGACTAAAATAATAACAACCAATACCATAGAGAAGTTACGAGCATGATTGAAAATGTAATGAGTAGTTTAGAGCAAAAGTCCACAGAGAAAGCAATTAAGTACATCCGTTTAGAAATTCTAGGTTGACATCTTGTCAAACTTTACTTGTTCTGATTTTGAAATTTAAAATTACTTAAAAACAAATTAAGAATAAAAAAAATATATTGATTTTTTTAAGCAAAGTTCGACTTGTTCTTAACGTCAAATTCAAAAGTACACATCAGCTTTTCTAATTAATTTGAACACATCTCCTTGAAACAGAAAATCAGTCCCTCAATTTCCTCAATCACCAGGGTGCAGCCCGTTCATAGCAACAACATTTGAAGAAGGGGGTCACTAGCAACTCCAGTGTCCTCATTCTGAGGGTAGGACCACTGAAGTAGGTTAGAGGGTAGTTTAGTAGGGTGACGTATTACTCGCGCGTAATGAACCCACCGGCCAGATGAAGACCTATAAGTTTAGCACGATTTAGAGATACTGGATGTGATAGCTTGCTTGTATATTTTGTTTAAATATTAATTTTATGTAACCGAATTGGATAGTAGCAGGCAAATGATGAGTCCAGTTACAGGTCTTAGCGTACAGTCCTATGTTTAATTCAATCCAAGACAATTAATGAAAATATTAGCATAATATTTTCCTGAATCTGCCTCGTTGGTGGAGTACACGTAAGCGGGACTACTGAGCTTGAGGTCCTCGGTTCGACTCCTAGGTCAGGCAAAGTGCTATTGGGTTTTTCCATCAAACTTCTCAGTGCCCGGTTGATGACCTTATTATATGGGACTTAAACATCACTGGTGAAAGTGGGTGTACTATAAGATAGACCTTTGTCTGACTCTCCGGGATTACAGGCGAGAATTTATAATATGAAAAAAAAACAGGCATTCCTTTAAGCCTGCAATGTAAATGAATGAATGAATAAACTTTATTTCGGGTGGCATAGACAATATCAATATCATTAAAACCGATTCAATATCATTAAAACAGATTCAATATGATTACAACAGACTAAATATGATTAAAACAGCTTCAATATAATTAAAACAGATCTAATATCACTAAAACAGATTTAATATCACTAAAACAGATTCAATATCATTAAAACAGATTCAATATCATTAAAACAGATTCAATATCATTAAAACAAGTAAAGTACGAACAAGTATTTCTTTCGTCAGATTCAAAACATCAATTTACATCCGTGTTCTTATCGATTTATAATTGGAAATGAAAGAACTGCTAGTTGGGTACGTGTCGTCCCGTGCCCCACAAAAGGGTCAAGTGGGTGTGGTTTTGGGATAAAGGTTACCTGGTTTATGCACAATTTTGATATATTACCCCGTATCCTGTTGAGTTAAGGGGTTCACCTTATATGAATTTTAATATATTTAGAGGAGATACCTCCATCTTGTTTAAGCTCTTTTTTTGCCGATGAAATCTTTAAATAACTTCCCCCGCTTTGAGCGGAGAGGGGTGTAGTGTCAGACTCTTACCGACTAAAACCCATCCATGTGCTTTCTTCTGCCCTTTATGTTCCGGGGCCGCAGTATCTCTTTCGAACAACCCGCAACCCTTGCAGGATCATGTATACGCTACGGATAATTCTCCATCGATATAAGATAAAACTCGATACTCCAAAATGTTAACAATCATGATTAGTTTCGTAGAAACTTAATATCCTGTAGCAGAATCTAGACATATCTTGTCCTAGATTTAAAATCTATAAGACTTGATTGTCTTGGGGAATTCAATCAAATTATTTAAAATTCGAAATTAGCGTAAACCCTTTTTCTGGGTAAAAGCATACAAAATCACTTATTACACCATCACACCATTTACACCACCACTTAGCTAGTCGTGAATTGTTATCCAAACAAGTATGTAAAATTACAGCTTATTTGGAAACCGGGTAGGTCTAATTTAACTTTTAAGTTTTTTTTAAACAGTTACATATATAGTTACAGGTGAAATTGTTGAATTTTAAAAACAGAACTATCATTTGCCATCATACGTATGTATGATTGGTTTATTTGAGTCCTATTATCAATAGCCAGCATTTCATCGTCTAAGGTGAACTCTAGGGGCTAAAGTCCTCTGAAGGGGTAGCAAGTTGGCTCACATGCCATCGTTTGGCGGTTGGTGTTCGCTGTTTGCTACCGCCCCGCGCTTACGCAGCGTCCCCTAATTAACTAGTCTTGATACTTGCTATTAAATTAATAGTTTATAAATTCCATTGACCGATTCAAAAAGGTGGCTTGAGTAGAATGGATGTGGATGGCGCCATCAGGTCGAGAGACCGGGTTCTGTGAGATCAAACATCAACCATATCCAGTCTGATAAGTTTAAGTTAAACTCAACTAAGGATACCCCCTTGTAATTTGTTCCTGATAACAGACACGGTGTCGTGTAAGCACATCTATTCACAAACTGGTAACACGAATTCGGCGAAAAATTTCGACACTTCCACAGAAAGATGTGCTAAATCCGTGTCAACGGTCCCACATCGATTTCTACTAGCATCTACAGCTGCCCTTTTAAAAACATATCCGAGAGCAATTTCAAGAAAACTTTGGAAATAGACAAAGTGTAACCAACAACTTTCACTTTATTGAAAACGAGAAAAACGAAAGTTCCGTCCATTGGTCCCGGAAGACTGGATATCAATTACACACTGCGTTAAAAAAGAATCAATCAGAAATACTAAGTTTTTTGTTCCAAAGATTTCAATTAAATAAAAAAGCTAATCAATCACGAAAGTGGGTAGATGATAGATATCCTGTTATAGCTGTTTCTAGATTATTAAACTACACTTAATAGGAACTTTGTCGGAGTAATAAAAAGCTGAAAAAGAAATGAGTAGTGAAATTTTGCGCCTTTTTTTTCGCATGAGAAATCATCAAATAACTTCCTGCCGGAGCGGGGGGAGTGTCAGACTTTTACTGATATTTTCAGATTGTATAGGTATCTATTTTCATATACATAGTGACAAAAGCGTTCATTTAAGTCAAGGAGTAATAAAATATTTAGAATTTATTTATTTTGGAAAAAGCAACTGTTGTTTTTTCAATGAGCCATTGTTCCTCTAATAATTGCAAAGTACCAAACAATGACGTCGTAGTTGCATAGGCTCGGCCGTGTAACACGACCCTGCGCGTAGTACGCGACCGCAGCACCGCACAGCAGATGACACTCAGGACATTGCCCGCGAACGCCATGTTTGTTTTTGAGCAACTTTTTTTAAATACCATAGACTTGCACACCGTGGAGGTAGAGGTGCGTTAATATTTGTAACTGTAAAGAAGTTGGCGACTTGCTACATGTTTTATTCTTGATCTTTCTTTTATTCTTTTCTTTTTAGAATTTTGGTTTATTTTCTGCAAAACAAATGTGATTTTTCATCAACAGCTTCTTCAGGAACAGCTATGATGATTAAAATATTGATTGGGTGTTGGTTTGATAGTTGCGAATGCTTATTATGTTGGCACAGATTTAATAAAATATTGTACGTGCAGCACTCGTTAGTACGACAAAAAGTCACTTTAATTGCACTTTTTAGTACACAAACAGAGAGCACATTGGAGGGTAAACCATACTTTGCGGCACAGCCCCACTGCACTTTCACACTCTACTGTTGTTCTCTCTTTACGATGTGCAGTTGTAAACCAAAGTTTTTACTGCACCTATAAACATAAATATTACAAAGTTCTTTGCTTTTTTCATGATCATTATTGTATAAAGGTATTTGTTTTATAAACGTTGGCAATATATTTATTTTAATATTCGTACACCACAGACAACCTACGATAAGACAACGGTTTTTTTTAAGTTCTGTATTGTAATTTGTAATAAAAAGTATTCTATCCATTGTCTTTGTTCGATTTAACTTCGAAATTATGAGTTAAAAAGAGATGGGCCCGCTGTGGCCGCATAGACACGCAAATGTCTTGATCAAACAGTTGTTAGGTAAATTGTTTGGCGGCGCGGCGGTTTCGCGGTCAGGGTTAGAATAGGTAAATGATTACCCGTTCACCGCTACCGAAGGATGAAAGATAATGGGGAAGAGCCCATTAAGCTTTTCATTAAATATGCTCAATTAAAACTCATCCATGATCCTTCTTTTGCACTTCATGTTCCGGGGTCGCGGTATCTCTTTCCAAACCAACCATCAGTCCCAGCTGTCTTTTATGCTATTTTCTTTTTTTTTTAATGGATATCATTCATAAACCCAATCTGGAATCTCTCTCAAATGGAGTGTCAGACTTGTACTGTCTAAAACCCATCCATGTTCCGTTTTTGTGTTCCGGGATCGCGGTATCTCTTTCGAACAACCCGCAACCCCGGCAGGCAGTGGCCCTGGCAGGCCTATTTGTCTTTTATGCTGAAGTAATTGTTGTTATGAGCTGGAGTAATGAGTAGTTTGTGAATAGGAAAGTGAGATTAGAAAGTGGCATAATCACTCTGTTACTGCTGGACAACTGGTATTCTGTGAGATATAGTGAGCTATAATCCACCTTGCACCCAGGGCCGGTTTGTAGATACCGTCATCATTGTCATCTTTATGGAATATACCATAAATTGACCTTCCATATTATTTTTATTTTTCCACTATCCAATCAGACGCTCTTTTCTGTAGGCAAAGGAGTCAAGTTCATTGAAGCCATTATCAAATAAATGTAAAGCTTTTAAACCCATTCAACCAGTCAATACGGCTATAAACCTTATCAAACACATAATTACGTAAATAAATACATTGTCCAGTATATCTTGATTCCTCAAGATGGCGCCACTGCTACGGCAGACGTCAAATACAGTACTATTTCAAATTAGTTCCGTGTTTCGCCACGGGGCAGGTTTTGTTGGTCACATCTGAAGAAGAGTTTCCTGTCAATTTCGCGTTTCTTACTAACAAAACGTTTCGCTTAGCGCCATTTAATTTCACGGATAATTTGTGTGGATCGAATGCCCTTTTGTTTTTCGTAAATTAAGTATCGATCGGCAGACTTTACTGTCTGTTGATGTTCGGTTTAAAATAATGTTTTTTTTAAGTGTGTATTTACCATAATAAAGACATACCGTAAAGTACTGTTATTTGAGATTCCGTGGCTATTTAGAACTTTTTAAATAAAATATTTGATTAATTATTCATTTCATCGGGGATATGGAAGTTAGCAGAAGAATTTTCGCATTGTTAAAAAAAAATACTGTTTCAAGAACTAAATATATAATTAACTAGCTGGCACCCGCGGCTACACCCGCGTGATATCGAAAAAAAAGTATCTTGTGTTATTCCAGACTATAATCTACCTCTGTGCCAAGTTTCATCAAAATCCGTTCAGCCGTTTTGACGTGATAGAGTAACAAACATCCATTTATAATTTACTAGCTTTTGCCCGCGGCTTCGCTCGCGTTAAATTCGGGGTAACACAGTTCCCCTTGCGCCTTATTGATTTGTAATAGCAACGCTAAGTTTTCCGTTTTCTTCAATCTTTCTCCCTCACATCCCACTTTTTTCAAAAAATAATTAGCCTATGTCCGTCTCCTGGTTCCCAACTATCTCTGTACCAAAATTCATCAAAATCGGTTTAGCCATTAAAGCGTGAAGAGGTAACAAACAAACAAACTCACTTTCGCTTTTATAATATCAGTAAGGATAATATTAGTAGGATCTAATCTTATATTTTCACAAGTTCCAAATACCCGAGTCTCTCCTGAGTCTCAAATAGCTACCGTAAGGTGGGGACATTACGGTAGATTTTTTTCATATCCTTCGAATTAAGTATCAGCATTTTCCAAGGTTAACATTTGGCAATACTTCTTCTTCTATACCATGTGGTTAGTGCCTTGGTGTCAGAGTAGCTGTTATGCCACCCATAGGCTTCTGGCTTGGGTTTACATGCTGTCAAGAAATATATCTCAGGTATGCTAAGGTCCCTAATGATATTTTCCTTTACCTATTTCACTTCCTTCGAAAACTGGCTCTTATTTCACCACGATTTCACACACGTGCTTTTGCTCATTTATCGTAACAGGGCTTTAATTTTTTCTTTTTCATCGCGGATTACAATAAACAACTACAATCAATAAATATTAGGTATAGGCAAGATCATCATCTACCCTTTCCTAACGATGTCGGGGACGGTTACCAGTCGAACAGGACGCAGCTGAATACCATCACACACAACCCAGTTAGTACTGGGTAATACGATACCCCTGGTAAGGCTGGTTGTCAGCCGGGCGCCGCGAGACGACTCCCTGCCACCGTAGATGCGGGCCTGTGGACGGTGAGCAATGGGTAGCTCACCGTCCGTCCGTCAATTGACGACAGGCCGTGTCGACGGCGCGTTTGTGTTTCACGCGCGCCTCAAAGAGAGTCAGCAAAGCAGAGGGGCTTGCCAGAGCCTCCGCCTGCCGGGGTTGCGGGTTGTTCGAAAGAGATACCGCGGCCCCGGAACGTAAAGGGCAATAGAAGGAACATGGGTGGGTTTTAGTCAGTACTAGTCTGACATGCCCCCCCGCTCCGCCCAGAGCGGGGGAAGTCATTGGATGATTTCCCACCCGGATAAAAAAAAGTCTGCTTGTCAGACTTTCGAGACACTGACTCTCTAACTAAAGTAACGTAAGTAGTAACGTAGGTAAGTAGTAACGACTATCAAAGATCTAAAAATGATAACCAGGACCGAAAGCTTCGTGTTTTGCAAGGCACGGAGGAAACTCGGATAAAGATCGACCCGAGCTGCTGTTTTTGTTTATCCACGGGTTATTCTATAGGTAAGTAATAAGATTTAACTCACTGTCCATCTTGTATCCTTTGCTTGTTGTGTTCCTCGTGAAAGTCCAGCAGCTCCTTAATGAGTCCCTCCTCTATCATCGAGTCTACTCGGGCGTTCAGTCGCTGATCGTGTACAGTCTGTAACAAAAATGTTGTCTTGTGATAAATTGGCATATATATCTATATTCCTCCTGACCGTTTTCGGCGACAGTGGCGAATCTCAGTGGAGATTTGCCATCTGCGCGGGAGATATTATAGTGCACCAGGGCCACCGCCTGCCGGGGTTGCGGGTTGTTCGAAAGAGATACCACGGCCCCGGAACATAAAGGGCAAAAGAAGGAACATGTGGGTTTTGGCCATTAAAAATCACACACTCCCCCGTTATTTGATGATTTCCCATCCGCAAAAAAAAGCAGTCCCAACAACATCATATCTCTCGAAATAACCACTTAAAAAAATCAACAAAAAACAAGTTTTTTCCAAGTTAACAAATTGGCACAGGTGGCAGGTGTTTCCGAATTCTGTTTGCTCAACAGGGCGAAGACCCCAGTCCCCCATATAGTAAGTAATATAAACTAGGGAACGCAGGATTCCCGTGAGAACCGTATAAATCCGAATTCGCAAGAGCAGATAAGGCAGATAAGGAGATAAACGCTGCACTGTGCTGCATTCAATACGTACGTCACTGGAAATGTAATGTCCCCGAAACAGGAATGTTTTGAAATTCACACGAGTAAATACATAAAATAAAAAAATAAAATTGCCTTTATTTTCTGACCTTTCAAAGACAAGCAGGCGTGTGGAAAGTAACAAGTATTGGATTACGATTTTCTTCATGTTTTTTTTTTCTTCTTCATCTAAGGGATTTTTGTACACAATGAGTGACGATGTCAATCCTTTCGTACTTTTGCAGTTATTAGACTTACTTCTAACTCATTTAACTAACCATAATAACAAAATGAATGACCTTAATCTTAATTAATTATCTAATAAAAAAAATATACGAAAGTTTTGTTGCTTTAGACGTAGATTCAGCTAAAATGCCATGGAACAACATCCATTGCAGACAACTTCATCAAGTTGAGGGTTGTCCCGTCTATTACACGAAAATATTTAAATGTCCTTGTTGTAAAACCTACATCATCGACGTCTTAAAATTCTGTTAGGAAGAGACAAAGCTATACAAGAAGTCTAGCGTTATATGTTTCTCACTGGAATAAGTACTGCTTTATGACGTCACTGTGACCCTATTGCTCAGGCTGCCGCGCAACATCGGCAACCTCTATTTCCCTCCACTTATCCGGTCCAAAGTAGTTCATCGCCAAACTTATGGCAGATCATCTTCTCACCTTTTCACCCGTCCAGTGTCCACCTCGCTGTCTTTTTCCGTATCTTGGGTACCATTCTGTCGCTTTGTTGGTCCATTTAACCGTGTTAAAATACTTTTGAATGACCGGTACGCCTACCATGACGTGTTAAAGCAGAACTTATTCCACTGAGGGAAAGAGATGGCGCTAGACACCCTGTATAGCTTTGTCTCTTTCCCTCAGCGGAATTAGTTCTGCATTAAGACGTCATAGTAGGGTAGCAGGTTATCTAATAATATTTTTAAACCCGAACTTAGCATATCCACTTGGTCAGTGGAGACAGGCTAATCCTTACTAATATTATAAAAGCGAAAGTGAGTTTGTTTGTTTGTTACCTCTTCACGCTTTAATGGCCAAGCCGATTTTGATGAATTTTGGTACAGAGATAGTTGGGAACCAGGAGACGGTCATAGGGATATGAGGGAGAACGAGGGAAGAAAAGGGAAAACTTAGCGTTGCTATTACAAATCAATCAGGCGCAAGAGCAAAAACTGCAGGTCTGCTTGGTGTGTTATACCGAATTTAACGCGAGCGAAGCCGCGGGCGAAAGCTAGTATTTTAATAAAAGTAACAAAATCTTGGTATTGTTTATCGATAATAATCATTGTAGTAAGTGCAATAGGGGTGATATTGGGTGATGAATGAATTTAATCTTGAGCCCATTATCCTCAGCCACTGAATATAATTATAGGTCACTGGCTCACATCCTGTTACCCTACGAATACAAGTATTCGGTATTGGTAACAGGAGGTGAGCTAGTGATCGCGAATTGGCAAATGTGGTGGGACGGGCTACAAATCAAATCATTTATTTCAATTAGACCATTACAGGCACTTTTGAATGTCAAGAAACAAAATGAATCTACAGTCCCGGTCACAAGGCATATTAACTTGTGAAAGCACTGTAGTTGCCCATTCCAAAGCGTTGATCTCTATGGAGAAGAATGGGCAAGAAACTCCATGGACACTCTTTTAAATTATAATATTTTACTACTCAAGGACACGTCTGACCCCACAGTCAATGGCCCTACGTTTAATAACCTAACTAATACTGTTTTTGACGGCACGGTTGGCGCAGTAGTTGAGCGATCGACTGCTGCGCTGCGTGCCGCGTGTTCGATACCCGCACGGAACTAGTATTTGTATGACCTACAGACAGTTGTTTCGGGTCTGGCTTTTTGTGCATGTGAGTTTAAATGTTTGTAAATGCACCCTCGATACAAGAGAAATTCTTAGTGTGGGGAAAACTTTATAAAAAAAAGTTTGGCCGGTCCATTGCTACCATGTATAGTAGATTTTATAAAGGCGAAAGTTTGTATGTTTGTTACTCCTTCACGCCTAAACGTCTGGACCGATTTGGATAAAGTTTGGTATAGCTTATACCCTGGATTAACACATAGGCAGCTAGTACGAGAATTATTTAATAATCACTTCACACTTATTCTGTTAGTCATGAATATGTTAATGACAGTGATTATAGAACAACAGTCGATAAGTCGAAACATGGCTATTATTGTTAGTTAACACGTTATTTCGATCGCGTACGATTTCGAACAATCAATTAATTTGTGAGTCACGAGTTGGTAAGATGGGGCAGTAAGGCTTATGGGGTGGTTGCGGGTTGTTCGGTTGAGGTTTGTTCGAAAGAGATACCGCTGCCCCGGACCGTAGGGTGGGGTGGGTTTTAGTCAGTATAAATCTGACACTCCCCCCCGCTCCGCCCTGAGCGGGGTAAGTTATTTGATGATTTCCCACCCCAAAAAAAGGGTTATGGGGAGGAAAAACTGTTGGTTTGCTTGTGTCATTAAAACCTGTTACCTCTAGTTGTTCCAAAACAAGGGCCCAGAGTGGGTTGGTGGATGTCATTAGAGGTGTAGAAATATTAATATGGACTTAAAATAAAACATTTTTAAATGTACTAGCTGTCTTGCCCGGTTTCACCCGCATCTTTAGTTGCTTACCCGCCTCCCGTGGGGAATAGCGTAATGTTGTATAGACTATGCTACTTCCTGATAATGTAGCTACCTATTAGTGAAAAAATGGTTAAAATCGGTCGGGTAGTTTTGGAGCATAATCGGTCATCATCATCTGCCTAGCCTTTTCCCAACTATGTTGGGGTCGGCTTCCAGTCTAACCGGATGCAGCTGAATATCAGTATTTTACATGGAGCGACTGCCTATCTGACCTCCACAACCCAGTTAATACGATACCCCTTGGTATGACTGGTTGTCAGACTTTCGGAACACTGACTACCTGTAACGACTGTCAAAGATCTACAATTGACAGCCGGGACCAACGGCTTAACGTGCTTTCCGAGGCACGGAGGAAACTCGGTATGTAACTGGTGGTCACCCATTCACAGACCAACCTAGGCAAGCGCGGCTTAACCTTAAGATCGACCCGAGCGGCTGCTATTATTTAGCCACGAGCTCCTTTGGAGCATATTCGATACACACAAACAATTCTTTGCTCTTTTTAATAATAGTATAGATTCGTTTTTTAAAAACCATATACTCAAGTCTGGTCCCTTAGAGGCCATCCATAAAGTACGTAACACGAATTTCATGATTTTTAGACCCCTCCCCCCTCCTTGTCACAGGTGGTCACATTTGTGAGACCCCCCTCTCCCTAGTGTGACGTCACAAATTTGCAATTTTACATCTAAAAATACCTAATTTATAGAGAAAACTAAAAAATAATTTAATATTTCAAACTTCGCGATTAAATTTAGTAAATTTGAAATGTGATGTCACAAAACTAGGACCCCCCCCCACCCCTTGTCACACCATGTCACATTTCGTCGACCCCCTCCCCCCCTTTACATGTGACGTACTTTATGGATGGCCCCTTAGAGCTGTGAAAAAATCAACCCTCTAAGTCTACGCAGTGAAAAGATATGGCCGTTTATGTCGCAAGTTTGTACGAAACCTTCTGTACGCGAGTTCAACATACACTTGTCCGGTATTTTTTAATATTTCCCGTTACGTAGATATTGGGGGCCAAAGTTCCAAATTTGTCCATCATCATCATCATTTTCCTGCCCTTGTCCCATTCTATTTGGGGTCGGCGCATCACGTTTTCTTCTTCCATTCTCCCCTATCAGACGTCACGGTATCATTCACCCCTTTCTTCTTCATATCATTCCTTACACAATCCATCCATCTTTGGCCTTCCCCTCGCTCTTCGTCCATCAACATTCAGATCCATCACTCTTTTAGTATGCTGTGTGCTTTATTTTATTTATGTACACACAAAAGATATACATACAGACAAAAGAGCACAAAGGTACTGCTTATTTCATTAAGAAATCTCTTCCAGCAGACGTTTCAACGCGTAACGTAACGTGCGTGTAGTGTGGTACAGAGATAGTTGGGGCCCTGGAGACGGACATAGGCAAATAAAAAAAAAGTGAGAAAAGGGGGAGAAAGAGGGAAGAAAGAAATTTTTTTTTCGATCATCACGTAGGTTAAAGTTAGCGTAAGCCCAAGGTAACTATGCCACGCGGACGATCGCGGGCGCAAGCTAGTAATTTCTAAAAATAAAAATAGTACTATTATAATATAACTTAGTTAAATGTACTGGTTGCATGGTTGTGTAGGGTCTTTAAAACATTGTACATACTATTTACCTATTCGTAGTGTACTTGCGATGAATCACGAACACGCATTTGACGCATCGTATTTTCCGAATGCGTGCGGTGCTCCAGCCAGTATCAATGAGGTAGGTCTGCTATACCTATGTATACTTCATTGTTGAATAATGTAGGGCCAGTCATATTAATGTGGGTGGATACTGTTAAGGTAATTCAGATATTAATAACACATTGCCTAGTCGTTTCCTAACTCGGCTTCCAGTCTAATCGGATGCAGCTGAATACCAGTACTCTACATGCAGCGACTGCCTTTCTGACTTTCACAACCCAGTTAGTACTGGGTAATACGATACCTCTTCGTAAAACTGGTTGTCAGACTTTCGAGTCACTGACTACCTGTAACGACTGTCAATGTAAGCTAAAATGATGTTTTGAGCAGTTTTACGTTAGATATTCGGAACCGCCATAAAGTTTGAACCGTCACATCTGCGCAGGCGATCACTCGTAGCTAACTTCCGAGCCGCCAAAACGTTTGGTGCTTACTATACACTGGTACTCGCGTGGATAAATAACCAACTCTTCTTGCCCTCGTCCCAAATAACTTAAGGTCTGCGCAACACATTTATATTCTTCATTCTCCCCTGTGAACCGTCACGCTATCATTTACTCGGAAAAATGGTAAACGTGTAAGTGTGTAGTGTTATAGAAACGGAACCCTAATTGGATCACTTTGTTGTGTGTCTGAAATTACTCAAAAACCATATACTCAACTCTGTGGTCCCATTGTGCTGTGAAATCAAACCTCTAAGTCGAGTTAAAAGAGACCCACAATTGACCCACACTAGGAATTTCTCCTGTATTGTGGGTGCGTTTATAAACATTCAAACTCACATACACAAACACCCAGACCCGAAACAACTATCTGCAGGTCATACAAATATTTGTTCCATGCGGGAATCGAACTCGCGACACGCAGCGCAACAGTCGATCGCTCAACCACTGCGCCAACCGTACCGTCAAATGTTTATGTCGCAAGTTTGTACGGAACCCTCGGTGCGTGAGGCTGACTCGCTCTTGACCGATTTTCCATCATATCATTTCTCACACAATCCATCCAGCTTTTTTTCTCCTCCGTATACTTCCATTAACATTGATCGCTCTTCTAGTCTACGTGAGTTAAATACTCGTAGGTACACTAGTTCTCTAACATTAGGTTGTCGACGTTGTCGTACGTCCGTGTTGGTCACGGTTATGTCATTTGGGTCGAGCGTGTGTCAGTTCTTCGATGACCTTTCTCATGCACGATTACAGGTGCATAGTACACTCGAACTAGAAATTTTGTATACAGGTGAAAATATTCATCAACTACACTGCCAATAAAGAGGTAATGCGCAATTGTTGGAAAATTGTGGGTGTTATTATTAGGTACACCTCTACCTAACTCTTCGTGGATTACAGGCGTTATGTTATGTTGTTACTCTGCCAATTGCATGTAGTTGTTCCAGGTTTGTGTATGTGAGTTTAAGTGATTGTACCCACAATACGGGAGAAATTCCTAGAGTGGGGAAACGAAAAAAAACTTTAGTAGATAAAGCTATTTAGTCTTTATTTAGACAAGGGATTTTAAAAGATCACTCTGGACATTACTATAATTTCTCGGGTCGGCTGTGATACACCCATATTTTGGAATGCACCGTGGTAAGTAAGGGTAAGGAAAGACAGAGTGCACCTATGCCCGTTGAGATCAACCGCTATAACAGAAATTCGGTCTGGATGGCATCATTATATCAGAAGGTACTTGGATACCTGTCTCTTCGTTTGAGTGTACACTGTAGGTGTAATAGTACCTAAACTGCACTAGTAGCTTGGCTCCGTTTAGACAGTTAGTATGTCATTGTGTCCTTTAGTGTTTATGAATACGTTTGTAATTGGTAGCTATTTGTGTAGTATAAAGCCGGAATGGAATAGATTTACTGTGTTTTCGCCTAAAGGCGCTGTAATACTAGTTTCTAAACTAACCTTGAGTTCGGTGATAGATATTCTGTGGTAGTAGTCAACCACAGAATATAATTTCAGGGGTGGCTGACTTGATTACTCCCAAGATCTACTTTTTACAGACTAAATCCAGTTGGATCTACCAATATGTATGCCATTTAGCGTAGTAGCTTATTTTATTATTAAAAATGACACAATATAATATAATGCAGACTTTTGGTGATTACTTTGCACATCTGTAAGACGTATTTATTTTGTTTGCTTTGCCGCGATCGACCGGTTGGACATCCTTGATATATTTGGAACATTGTACCTACATAAAACATAAGTGCATTAATTAACCAGCTACAACATGGTCATTGCTAAGCATGGTCTTGCAAAAATACTGCAGTCTGTTATAAAGGAAATATTAATAAGTTATCATAATTCGTCCTCAAATGATTACTTACGAGGAGGTCTTGATTTCAATTACCGGGTCGGGCAGTGTTATAGGATTTTTAAGTTTTTACGAAAAGGTTACTGGAAGGTCAAGAACAACCTGCCGGGGTTGCGGGTTGTTCGAAAGAGATACCGCGGCCCCGGAACGTAAAGGGCAATAGAAGGAACATGGGTGGGTTTTAGTCAGTACAAGTCTGACATGCCATGCTCCACCCAGAGCGGGGGAAGTCATAGGATGATTTCCCACGCGAAAAAAAAAAAAAAAAAAAAAAAGGTCAAGAACAAACAAATTATCGTAGTGGACAACTAAGTATTTTTTAATTTTTTATTAAATGTTTTTAATGTTTGTTTACCTAATGTTACTGGTTATAAGAAAAAAAGAAAAAAACATAAGTGTGGAAGACGCTGACGACTGTCACACAGTTTATACTAGTTTAGTCGTCAACGTAACCTCTTAAAGAAATTGTATTCATTGCCAAACATTACACATTAGATTAAAAGCATTTTTGTAAACTTTATGAGTGAAATAAACTTTTCTAAACTTTCTAAACAAGTGCCTTTCGGCTTCTCTAAGGATACTTTAACAGCCTTTATATTAGACCTTGATACTGCAAACACGATGCACGTGTTCATCTACACGTGGGTGCAGTAAAAGTATCTAAACCTCTAGAGTCTAGCTCCGCGCTTGCAACAACAAACTAGTACAAGATGAGAAAATGAGCGGTGGAGAGGGGTGGATATTGAGAGGGCGGGTGGAAAACTCGGGGAGGGTGCGACGAGTTTTATATTGAAAAGAAACTCGTTTAATCTAATGGGTGTACTTTTCCTGACTAAAACCCATTCATGTACCTTCTTTTGCCCTTTATGTTCTTTGGCCGCGGTATCACTTTCGAACAACCCGCAACCCCAGTTCACTAATACCTTACAATCAATAAACAATAACGTAGATAGAATACTACAACCTATTACCAACCAATTAATTAGATAATCAATTAAAACCCTTAACAGCCAGCTGCTAATATTAGCACGCGGTCTTAATATAATCCCATTCACCTGTAATCGGTACGCTAATACATTTACAACAAGCATCTTTCATGCAGCGATTACCCCACATGTAAGGCGCCTGTTCGGACGTACTCAGACGAGTTCAGTTGCAGTCGGTCGGATACGCGCGTTAGTGCATCATGCGCTCAGCCTAACACATGCACTTTTGTGCACGTGTAGATACTTAGTACGAACATAGAGTAGAAAGTTCAGAAGCTCTATTTTTAAAAAGTTTTTGATAATAAGTTCACACACTGTTAATTCTTTTCATACTCAAAGCCAAGTTTTAGACATCCGGGGTTGGGGGTTGTTCGAAAGAGATACCGCGGCCCGGAAACGCAAAGGGCAATAGAAGGAACATGGGTGGGTTTTAGTCAGTAAAAGTCTGACACTACCCCGCGCTCCGCCCAGAGCGGGGGAAGTTATTTGTTGAAAGTCCATCAAGTTACAAGTGAAAAATTAAGACATTGCGATTAAAATGCGTGTGCGCAGCGTAGCTTCAAGAAGAGAGAGCGAGAGTCAGAGGGCAAAACATGGCCGTCCCGAATATCATAGTCGTTTTTCATTCCAGATTTATTCAATTTCATTTCCAAATTGATGGTTAGGGCTCTTGGGAGTCCATAGAGAATTTTCGTATGTGGTGTGAAGACAAACGTTTCGATTTCGTTAAAATGTGTTACAGCAGCAATTGCTGAAATTAGAAGCAAATGGAGGCACCCCATAAAGTGATTTCCCATCGGTAAAAAAATGAGTGACCCTTATCTACGCATGAAGCTCTTTATGACTGACTAGCAATAGCTATATAGACTACTAGCTGCGCCCCGCGGCTTCTCCCGCGTGATGCTGATGATAAAAAAGTATCCCAGACTATAATCTACCTCTGTGCCAAATTTCATCAAGATCCGTTCAGTAGTTTTTAGGTGAAAGACGATCAAACAAACATCCATATTCACAAACTTTCGCATAAAATTTATAATATTATAGTAGGAAGGAAATAGGATAGTGGCCATACTTTCATACAAGCCTTTTTTGGGTTAGGAAATAACTACCCCCGCCCTGGACGGAGCGAGGGGGAGTGTTAGACTTCTACTGACTAAAACCCACCTATGTTCCTTCTTTTGCTCTTTATGATCCGGGGCTGCGGTATCTCTTTCGAACAGCCTGCAACCCTGGCAGGCCCCTCTGCTTTGCTGACAGCTCTTTGAGGCGCGCGTGGAACACGAACGCGCCGTCGATACGACCTGTCGTCACTAGATGGATGGACGGTGAGCAATAGGTAGCTCATCGTCCATAGAGAGGGTCCTCAAGGCGTCTTTATCGCAACACAAATGGGTCCAGTTGTACTACTGCACATCTTTGTACTATAACACAGTTCACATGAATCGCGTAATGCATTTGCGTCCTCGTCCCCAATATGGATGATAATTTCAATACTAGATAAAATTGACTTTGACTCGGAGTTGAATTATATTGTGCCCTTGTCGTAACTTCAATCGTTGTTTATTACTAGTTCAGATAAACAAACAATGAGATAGTGACACACATTATAATTATTGACGTGTGGTATAGGTACTCTTGGAAATACATACATAAATAAATAGACCGGTTCACGTGGGTGATCTTTTAATGAAAACTATTAAGTACTAGCTTTTTTTTTCAAAGTCAAAGTCAAAGTTATTTATTTGTGAAACATAGGTAAAAAATATAGCGGTCAAAAAGATTTCTTTATACCATAAACCATGTAGGGGTTTATGGTATAAAGAAATCTTTTTGACCGCGGCTTCGCTCGTGTTAAATTCGGGGTAACACAGTTCCCCTTTCCTGATTTGCAGGTGCCTGCTACCTGTAGTTTTTGCCCTTGCGACTTATTTATTTTAATAGCAAAGCTAAGTTTTCCCTTTTCTCCCCTCTTTCTCCTTCATTTCTCACTTTAAAAAAAAATAGCCTTGTCCGTCTCCAGGCTCCCAACTATCTCTGTACCACAATTCATCAAAATCGGTTTAGCTATTTAGGCATGAAGACGTAACAAACAAAAAAACTCACTTTCTCTTTTATAATATTAGTAAGGATTTTTATGGACATTACGTTACCATTCGTAAATGTTCACAAAGTGACAATTCACAATATTTCTTGCGTCTGTGACCATTTTAAGAATTATAACTGATCTCAATTTTTTTTTGTTATAGTTTAGTTTTTTTTTAATATTTTGTTTTGTTTGTTGTTGTATAATTTAATCATTCTGACTTGTAACTGATCTTGATAAAATAATGTTATAATTTGGTTAATTAATATTAAGAATTATTTGGTTAATGTATTAATTTTATTTCACAATTATTTTATATTGCTGTGCCCTACAGGGTCCGCTAATGTGCCTATTCTAAGATCTTCACACATGGAATGCAAATAAAGATATGAATTTGTGTTCACGGCGAGGACCCGCAGCACTCGCAGCAAATAAAACTCTTCAATATATAATTGCTTTTACTGGCGACTATTGCACTTTACATGTATGAATACACCGTTTCGATCAGTAATTATCACAAATAATTGAATGCTATGAAAATACGCGTGTGCGCGCTGTTTCGATCCCAGTCGTTCTCTCTTCCTTGGCGTTCCGCTAGGCGGCGCTGGCGAAGCTCGCCGTTCGGATACGCACAGCGAAGAAATCAACATTAAAGATAAGATTTGACATAATTCCCCCCCCTTGGAATTGGTGGTTCCAAGGAGCTTATGGGATTTTCCACGGGCAGAACGCAGACTTTAGTCAACGCTCTACGAATGATGCCCTTTCTTGTTAAAATGTCCACAACCCTGCAGACACCGTCGGCTCCAAAATGCAGCTTATTGATGCGCCCCAACAGCCATTTCATTGGTGGAAGCTGATCATCCTTAACGACGACCATGTCTCCAATCTTTACGCCGTCACCTTCGCTGCGACGCCACTTGACACGTTGTTGCAGCTCGGAGAGGAATTCTTTGGTCCACCGACTCCAGAAGTGCTGCCTCAATCTCTCAAGTTGCTGGTATCGATTGATAGATAACTTGTCGGTGACGGGAGATGGTAATGACGTTAATGGTCGCCCGATAAGAAAGTGCCCGGGCGTTAAAGGGCTGAGATCTGAAGGATCCGCAGACATCGGAGTCAATGGTCGCGAATTTAAAATCGCCTCTATTTGGGAAAAGAGAGTAGCTAGCTCCTCAAAGGTTAAACTGGAGTTGCCGGCAATACGTTTAAGATGGAATTTTGCGGCCTTTACACCAGCCTCCCAGATCCCACCGAAATTCGGCGCGTACGCGGGACTAAATTCGAACTGTACACCCTCACTTACACCGAAATCCGTGACAGAAGCATTCGCAACTCGGAGCATTCTATTCAACTCGCCTTTTGCCCCCACATAGTTTTTACCGTTGTCGCAATAAATGGTACGTGGTTTGCCTCGTCTAGCAATAAATCTGCGTAAACATAATATAAAGGCGTTCGTACTTAGATCGCTGACCACCTCTAAATGTAAAGCTTTCGTACTGAAGCATACAAACAGACAAAGATAACATTTAGATGTTCTTGCACCTCGACCCTTACGACTCGATATATAAAAGGGACCAGCAAAGTCTGTGCCACAGGTTTCAAAAGGCAAACTAGGCGTTATGCGAGGTTGAGGTAAATTACCCATAACAGGTTGTTCTGCTCTACCCTTAAGTCTAGTACACAGTACACATTTATTCACGGTTTGTGTAGCGAGAACCCTGCCAGCAGTAGGCCAGAAAGTGTCTCGTATCGAGCACAGCAACTGTTGCGGCCCACAATGCAGCATTCTAAGATGTTCTCTAGCAAAAAGAAGTTTAGTAAATGGATGCTTAGAAGCTATGAGAATGGGATGCTTCTTATTATAGGACACTGACGCTTTCTGAATGCGCCCACCAACTCTCAACATTCCCTCCTCATCTAACATAGGATTTAAAGATAAAATATTTGATTTACGATTTAATGAACTTGACGTTCTTAAGGCATGAATATCTTTTGCAAAAGAATCTTGTTGTGAAATTTTAGCTAAAGTAAATAAAGATTTCTGCAATTCATTTACGGTGAGTCTTCCTGTAATTTTATTATCTTTATTTTTAATATTATTAACAAAACGTAAAACATAGCTAAAAATTCTTTCAAGTTTAGATAAGTCCGAATATTTTTCAAACAATATAATATTATATTCACATTGAATATTTAATGCAATTTTTGTTTCAGTTAACACAACATCAACAGGATTATATTGCGGCCATTCGACTTCAGGTTTTAATAAGAATGAAGGACCGTGCCACCATAATTTATTTTCTTTCAGATGTTGTGGATTTACCCCTCGAGAAACAAGATCCGCCGGATTAAAATGGGTAGACACGTGACGCCATTCATGCTCGCTAGTTAATTCACGAATTTCTTGTATCCGGTTACATACAAAAGTTTTTAATGTTTTTGGCTGCGAACGGATCCAACCCAACACGATCGTCGAGTCAGTCCAAAGAATACAGCGCGAGATTTTTAGCTCTTTATAACGTAAAGATTTCAAAACCTTTGTGAGCAAACGAGAACCTAGTAGCGCGCCCATTAACTCCAGACGGGGAATTGTCAATTCAGGTTTTAGAGGAGCAACTTTCCCTTTAGCACATAATAAATGACATGTGACCTTTCCCACCTTGTCGGCAGACTTAAGATACAAACAAGCGCCGTATGCAGCTAGCGATGCATCGGTGTAACAATGTATCTCTACTTCGCGCGGAGCCATACAAACAGCATGCCTGGGAATATTAATAAAAGACAGTGATTCAATATTATCCAGAAATTCCAACCACTCAGCCTTAATGGAATCTGGAATGGGCTCGTCCCAACCACCTTTTAACAGCCATAATTTTTGCAGTAAGATTTTAGGAAGAATAGTTGTTGCTGACAATAAACCAAGAGGATCAAAAATCTTTGAAGACATAGAAAGTATACTTCTCTTAGTAACAGTCTGATCAGCTTTAAGAGCAGTAGAATATTTTAAAATATCAGATTGAGGAGACCACTTCAGTCCTAGCACTGTTGAATCTTTACAAAACTCCTGAACTTTATTAGAAATACATAAACCATCAAATATATCAGGCGCATTACTACGAAATTTTCGTAAAGGTAAACATGCTTCTGATAATTTGCTAATAACGGCCTTGACAATGCTCTGTAACTCTCGTTTAAAGTTAGAACCAGTATTCAAATCATCGACATAAAAATCATGACGTATAACATTAGCTAAATCTGGTTGATCAACACATTCATGAGATAACTGCAGTAAACACCTCGTGCTCAAAAATGAAGCAGAACCAGTACCATATGTGACTGTGTTTAACTGGAGTGTTTTGAGTGGCTGCGTTTTACCATCTCTCCAAAGAATTAACTGCAAATGCCGTTGCGATTCGTCAACTTTGATCTGTCGGTACATCTTTTCGATGTCACCAGTGACGACGAAAGCGTGCTGACGAAATCTTAAAAGAATGGACACGAGGTCATCCTGCACCACTGGCCCCACCAGCTGAATGTCATTGAATGACTTACCCGAGCTAGTCTTACACGAAGCGTCGAAGACGACACGTAAGCGGGTTGTCTCACTATGACTCCTAATGACAGCATGGTGTGGCATGTAATAACCAAAGACAGGATGCTCAATAACAGAGAGATGTCCTTGGTGCTCATACTCATCAATAAATTCTTTGTATTCTTTCTTTAATGACGGGGACCTGTCAAGCTTTCTCTCTAAATTGAAGAATCTTCTCTTAGCAATATCATAGGAATTACCTAATACTAATTCTGGTGACTCACTTAAAGGTAACTTAACTGAAAACCGACCATCACACAGTCTCATGGTGTTTTTATTAAAATGATTTTCACAAAATTCTTCAATTTTTGAGAGCATAGGCTTGTCACTAGAGGGCAGTTCTTCTACTTCCCAAAATTTGGACAAAGAATCTCTTATTTCCCTAGAAAAATTACTAAGAACCTTATGAGATTGATTCTTGCCTGTTGGGCCCGATATCAACCAACCTAACTTAGAACTTTGTAAAGTAGGCTTATTATAGCCAAGTTTAATTTGTTTTGAATTTATTAAATCCCAAAACACATCTGCTCCTAACAGCACTTGAATGTCAGAAGGATAGTAGAAACTTGGATCAGCTAACTCCACATTGCTAGGGAACTTAAACTGTGAAGAATCTATTTCAACACAAGGCAACATACTTGTAATTTTAGGTATGACCAAACAAGAAACCTTTATTTGAAAATTATTATTCAGTCTTGATCTTATTAATAGATCACAATGTTGAGTGACATTCACCTCTGCATTATTAATTCCAGCTACCCTTACAGGAGTACGCCCGGAACAAGGTAAGTTTAACTTATCCTGCAGATCCTGTGTCATGAAGGATGACTGACTACCACTATCTAGCAACGCTTTGACCAGGTAAGTAGTGTTGTTACTTAAATTAACAATTTCGACCTGTGCAGTGCATAGAAGAACCTGACCAGTCACCATAGCCGCAGACAAGGACACCGGTGAATCCACATTATTCCCTGAGGAAATAGAAGATGAAGTAAATACAACATTTTTATCACTATTATTTGGCTCCTTATGTAATAGTGAATTATGTTTCTCTTTACAGATATTACAAGGACCACGAAAACAACGAGATAGGCGATGGCCAGGGCGAAGACAGTTGACACAAAGTTTTAACTTATTTACTTCACTCAACCTGGCATCAACATTCATATTTTTTAACTTTTCACACTCATAAACCTGATGTTGTTGACTGTCACAGATCACACAAGACCTTTTCTTACTAGTTGTTGTTTCACTGGAACAAACCAATGACTTAGACTGCTTAGTTTCCTTAAAGTGTATAGACTTATCAAATTTAGCAGTATCCTGTTTATTATAAACTAACGTCTCTAAAACATCTGCGCGATTACGTAAGAATTGATAAAAATCTTGTAACTTAGGTGAAATATTTAAATTGTTCCTATGTTCTTCCCATTTGCAACAAGTGGCGCCATCTAGTTTCGAGGTCATTAAGTAAATAATTAGTGAGTCCCAATGATCTGTAGGCTCATCTAATGTACTTAAAGCTTGTAAATTTTTTGTAAAGTAATCTAGCATAAAACGCAATGACTTATGGGACTCCTTAGCAATAGGGTCAAAACAAAATAATGACTTTAAATGGTGATTTACCAGAAGTCTTTTGTTATCATACCTACTGCATAAAAGTTCCCAAGCTGCAACATAACCAGATGATGTAAACTCAATTGATTTAATTACCACAGCAGCGCTCCCCTGCAACGCTGAACGTAAATAATGAAATTTATTAATGTTAGGTATTGACTCATTTTTATTCACTAAAGAATCAAATGTATCCCGAAACTCTAACCATTTCAAAAAGTTACCGTCGAAAGAAGGGAGACTAATGGTAGGCAATTTAATATTAAATTTACTATGACCGGAACTGCTACATGAATGACTAACGTTATCCTGATTGTCCGCCTTTTGAACCCTAGAAAAAGCCTCAATAATATTATGAGATTGAGATATTAAAGAACAAAACTTATTTTCAATTAATTCTCTCTCTTGAAGTTGTGCCTCTAAATTTTCATCTAATTTTTCAATTTCATCTTGAACTTTGTCAAATTGAACGAACAACTCTTGACACCTATTTAATTTTAATTGAAATTCATCAACTTGCAGCTTATTCATATCTGTTGGTGCAACAACAGCTAACAATCCTACATACTTATTGAATGTGGTCAACCTTGCCTTTATATTACCTCGGATTTGAACTAAACCTTTTAAATCCGACATTATAATAGACTATGTGCGAACAAACAACAAGCACAAACAGAAACCTCGAGTGGAAATTATGGAAACAGTTAACAAACCGTGTCGCTGTCAGGTAGCAAACCTAACAGCAAACTGGTGCACCGTCTGTCAGCAGATTCCGATGTGCAGTGAAGAGATGCACGTTGTCACCCGATGCCTCGTCTCGTAGGCTCGTGACAGACGCCCGATGGGATCCCGTAGGCCGGCAAAGTCGCGAACGCTGAAATGGTCGGCAAAACCAGCTGAAGTATGTGTCATGCAAGCATAGAAATGTGCTAAGTGCGGGAGAGAATGCAAGTTATTGGAGTAGCAGGAGCGTAGCTTCCGTAAATTTGCGAACAAACTTGCTGTGAAAAGTAGGTACCCCACCCAATTACAGGCAAATGCAAATTATAATTACCTAGGTACGCTATTTATTACTAATATGGATTTGACCACAAATTAAAACAAAATGCAAACAAAACAACACGGAAAACACACCGAAGTGTAGCAAAATACGGAGTTCCTTTATTGATAATTTGAATTATTATTACGAACTTTCGAGAAAATATGCACATTCAAACAATGACTTGCGAAATAAACGTGACACGTACCTAGTATCAAAATTATTCGTCGTATTTTTATGGGTTACTTTACCAGGCAAACCAAAAACCATCACACCACAATATAAAGCTTCAGGCAGGCAGCATTATATGTCTATTGGCAGCATATTTTGATTTATTTACAGGCAGGCGACAATCGGAGCACGTTGCAAGCGCATTTAAAGGCGGCTTTTTTCTGATCACGTCGGGGTCACCAATGTTCACGGCGAGGACCCGCAGCACTCGCAGCAAATAAAACTCTTCAATATATAATTGCTTTTACTGGCGACTATTGCACTTTACATGTATGAATACACCGTTTCGATCAGTAATTATCACAAATAATTGAATGCTATGAAAATACGCGTGTGCGCGCTGTTTCGATCCCAGTCGTTCTCTCTTCCTTGGCGTTCCGCTAGGCGGCGCTGGCGAAGCTCGCCGTTCGGATACGCACAGCGAAGAAATCAACATTAAAGATAAGATTTGACAATTTGTAATTTATATGATTTTAATTCTGCCTTTTTGATTCTGCCATTTTAGACCGCAGTGGTCCACATTGGCTATGGATCGAAGCAGAGAAAAGCCTTTGACCAGTTGTGGCACGACGCAGGCTTACAATAACAGTACAAATGTTTATTTACTTAATAATCAAAGCTGTCTGTGATTATCCACTAGCTAAAATAAACGCCGAATAACTAACCATTTCAGGTTTTATTCCGGCCAAAATTACCATAAAATTGTATTCTTATTAATAAATCTGTTATTTCGTAAACTGCATTTTTTTGGAAAGCGACTAATCGTTTTATAACTCAATTTGCGAAGTATTTATGTTTTATTCGATTTTAATTAAATCTCGGTAGATGGGCGAATTAGTAGCAATTAATTTATTGTTTTTTTTTAAAAGCGATAGGATTCATAATATGAGAGATCTTGTAAGTATCACGAAGATAATTAAACCTGAGTGCTAGGAGGCTAACAATGCCATGTCGACGGCGCTTTAGTGTCCCACGCGCGCCTCAAAGAGATGTCAGCAAAGCAGAGGGGCCTGCCAGAGCCACTGACTGCCGGGGTTGCAAGTTGTTTAAAACAGACCGGGCCCCCTGAATACAAAGGGTTAAAAGAAAGAACATGGATGGGTTTTAGAACTGACTAATTATCCATGTTCCTTTGATAGTGTTTGATTTGTACTGACAAATCAAACACCGTACCGCCCAGAGACGAAGAGGTTATTTAATGATTTCCTATCTGAAAAAAAGGGGCCAACAATATGTAATTTTCAAAAAACGCTTTCAAAAAGTTTTGGAACGAAGTTCCTTATCGCGCGTCGCGAAAGGGGATTAGACGGAAAAAATTAAGGCCAAAAGCTGTGACGACACTTTTTGCTATAGTTGTAAGCGTGCGGTGTGCGCATGTTTCTCTGTCTGTCTCTCTTTCTCTCTCTCTCATAGAAAGCAAGCCAGTTATTTTTGTTTCGTCTTTCTATTTCGCATTGAACAGTGTGGTGTCGCGACGATTATTTTTGTTGAGTGTTTACACGTTTTTTGTACATAATAAATAATAACTTCGTTCCATCCGGGTGTTCCTTGACACCTCTCAAGTTTTTTTTGTATACTTTTTACAGGACTGGCATTGGCTATTGATACATAGCTTAGGTACGTCTTATAAACTTTTGACAGAATCATTCCTTTTTTAGTAGTGGGCCTAGTGATAGTTTATTGATTATTAGATAAAAATCATGTATGCCTTTTTCTTAAAAAAAAAAACTATTATCAAACCTTGTAACTTTTACCTAAACTCCAAATCTTATCAACCCACCTGCATTCAGGAAATTCCCAAAACCACTTATAAAAAAAACAAACAATTGCCAATCCATTGTGCAATACAGTGCCAATTAATGGCACCTATCAATGCACTTGCACCGCGATTACTGCAACAAGTCACAAGTGATAATAGATAAGGTTATGCATGATGATTACACTTATTGTGCAATACAATAAGTGTAACTGCACAGTGCCGTGCACAGCGCCGGGCGCCGTGGACACTCAGTGTAAAGGATAACCAATAAACCAACTTCTGTATTGTTGGAGACTTTGTTGCATCACTTCCTCTCTCAAGCAAAAGACTAGGAAGTGGTGTGGCGACCGTTTTGGGCACTGTCCCAAATCTAAATTTGGACGTTCAAAAAGTACTGATTTTGAATATATAGGTAAATGACGGCGTTTTATTTTGAACTAAATGCTTTGAGTAAAACCCACCCATCTTTTTTCGGTTTGTATAAAAGCTATCACCATCATCAGCCATCGCCACTCACAATGAAACTAATAGCAATGGCAAAGCTAGTTCGAAACTTCTGTTTTGGCTGGTAGAAAATCTGTTTTGCCCGCGGTTTCGCTCGCGTTAAATTCGGGGTAACACGGTTCCCCTTTCCTGATTTGAATGTACCTGCTACCTGTAGTTTTTGCCCTTGCACCTAGTTAATAGCAAAGCTAAGTTTTCCCTTTTCTTTCCTCTTTCTCTCTCATTTCTCACTTAAAAATTAACCTATCCCCGTCTCCAGGGTCTCAACTATCTCTGTACCAAAATTAATCAAAATCAGTTTAGCCATTTAGGCGTGAAGACGTAACAAACCAACAAACAAACTCACTTTCGCTTTTATAATATTAGTAAGGATTTTTAAAAAACCTTCTCGTATCGTGTAAACGTTCCCCATGTGATGTGTGTGAGGCGCTTTCAACAATTTGTTCCTAGTTGACATACTGTATGTTAAAGCTTTGTCTAGTGTGGCGTGGTGCAATAAACAATGGCGATCAGCTGACTAATTCAAGTACCAACACAGCTGATATGGTATGTTGATTGTTGTTGTTTTGCTCACCTTTTGGAGTATGCGTCAGATAAGGAAAACGATAGCTAAGCAGATGACGCGGACTCTTCGTTGTTTACGTTGTTACTTTATTACTTTCTAGTATAAGTATGACGTTTTGAGATTAGCCACTTTTGTTTACCAAACATATGTGCTAAAGATTTAATTAGGGTTCTAAAAGGTTCAGCACCCAAATTGCGTTGCACGTTTTTTTATCAATATTTTATAGGCTGTGACGACGTAGCGGGGAGCTCCTATTTCTGTTTGCAGGGTTTAGAGTAACCTAACACGTAAAGGATGTCGCCATCCCCTTCGAACCCCGGTCAGAACCGGGGTGCCCCAATTCGTCTTGCGTCCTTCTTTTTTGTTGTTTTATTAATTAAAATTATCTTATAAATTGCGTAATAATAATAATGCAATAATAATAAAAATAGGTATGTAAAAGATTTTTATTTCAAAGTTGTTTTACGAGATTACGTTTTTTTTTTCTGTCAAGTAATAATACGTTATTAAATAAGTTTATCGGTGTCCTCACCCAAACATCGCCATAACATGGGGTTGCCGGTAGTTCAAAAAGAGCTACCGCGGCCCCGAAACAAATAAAGGGCAAAAAAGGAATATGGGTGGGTTTTAGTCAGTAAAAGTCTGTCACTCCACCCCGTTCCGCCCAGAGCGGTGGAAGTTATTTGAAGATTTCCATCCGAAAAAAAGCAGCCTTCAGCATCTAGTATGTCTCAGCAGACCGATGACCTCAACAAGTTGGCTGCCTTTTAAAGATCGTAGGTCCATCTAGTTGGGGACAACCCACGGCTTCATCAAGGAATTCCCAATTGTAAAGTTTACCATTTCAAGGAAGGGTATGTTAATTGAGTGGTAAATGGAGGTCAGTTCGTTAATTTCTTCTGAAATCTGTTAATTGCAATGATAAAGGTATTTCCTACTTTTATTCCAAATAATTGGAATATCCTTTAGTATTACGGGAAAGTCCAAGTAATAACAATGTCCTTCATTAAATACGCGAAATTATCCGACAAAGTGGCAATAATAAGTAAATAATAAATACTGCTATTGTTACGACCTTCAGGCTGTGGTCATACTGTGAGCGGATATTGAAATCGTTGGCCAATCTATTAATTGATCATGCCTGATGCAAATGAGTGATGACTAATGCATCGTTTCGATTCGAGCATTGCTAGAAGTAAAACAAGAAGCGGTTTTAGAAGATTGCTGTTTTAGGAACTTCATGGAATCAACGGAATGGGGGGTTCCTATGCATTTTTTTTTTACCTTTTAGAACGTTGGTGCTCACTGAGTCGGGATTTTGCAAATTTAACCCGTAAGGGCTAAAACACAGTGGCAATGTTGCATAGGTATTGTTTTACGAAATTAATAGAATAGATAGAATCACGCTACGACGCTAAGTATCTAGTGACCCTACTTTAAAGTTTAGCGTAATTAGTCTAACCGTTCACGCCCGATGCCGTGACCAACGTTCCATAGGGATTTATTTTTATATTTTAGATTACAAACATTCCATTGCACTCTTTCTGACCGACCGACCAATCACCGTTCGTCTCTCGGTCCTCATGTGGCTTTCGATTCCCGCTGATCTCCTCTCCGCTCCGCTCGTCGTTTGGTGAAACCCTTGCCTTACCCCATAATAATCAGGTTCGTGCAACATGTATTATTAATAACCAGGTATAATAACATGCGCCAGGCGTCCGTATCCTCGTGACTGGCGCAGCATGACCTGTACTCCTAATTACGTGGAAACATGACTGCTGGCTACCCATTAAGGAATTATCTACATTACGTACGTGTAGTTACGGGTTTAGTCCTTTTGTGTCGACTTAGGTATAAGTCCTCTTTTGTGGCTGTTACGTCAAAATTTTCTGTTGTCTATGGAATCAGAGATCTGTCAGTAGTAGTATACAGATATATACTTTATGCTTCTAGAATCGGCGAGGACCCGCAACTTGTTCTGAGGACAGGGATGAGGTCGACAATAGGACGAGCTAACCCGAAAGAAGCCAATCCGACTTGATCAGATAGAATAAGGGCTATATGAACTCGGGAACGTGGGCAGGGAATTCTTCCTCCCTTTGGCTGTGCGTATACTAAATGATGTAGCAAAGCGTTTCGTGCGAATGTGTGGATTATCGATAAAGTGTGGCTGATAACCTGTGGATGAAGCTCGTGGAACTTTCGGCTCGTGGACTTGAGCTAGAGGTTGTTCAACGGGTCTGGTAAAAAAAAAATGTGACATTGTCATATTGACACATAAATACTAGTGTACTACCAGTCTATTGATAACGTACTCGCCACCTCTACATTGCGTTCATCGCTCTATCTAGTCTATTGCACATGACTCAAACATTATGTCATCTGTGGGTTTCTAGTAGGCGGTGAACGATATTAATTAGGATTAAAGACCTACGGGCTTTATTAAAAACATATTTTGGCTAAAGAATCTCTTTTATCTCACAACAAATCACTACATATACGCGCAAAACATACAGTCACACAAATGCGTGCCAATTACTCTCACTTACTACTACCATTTTTTGACATAAATCTTATGTGGACGAGAATAAAGGACAAATTCATACGAAAATAACAATGACAGGATGTAGATACTTTTGACAGCTCCACAATGGGTGCATCGCTTTAGTCTATGCAACATGACTCAAAAGTTATGTCATCTGTGGGCTTCCAGTGGGCGGTGAAATCTGACGTTCGAAACTTCGAAATTTGAATTGGTTATATCAACGAGTAGGTTATGGTTGTTGTGACAGTTAACGTCAGGGGGCGTAAAGCCTCCTGTTCACAATGCTTTTTATTTAACTTTTATTTTCGCTTGTTGACTGATTTAAGAGCACTCGGTCAAGGGATTTGCAATTGATATTTTCAAAGGAGTGGGTGGGTTAGCTGTGAATAAATACTAATGTTTTCGTGTTGTGAGTTTTTAATGAAATATCTTTGCATTATTTCTTTACTAGCTTTTGCCCCCGGCTTAAATTCGGGGTAACATAGTTCCCCTTTCCTGATTTACAAGTACCTGTTACCTGTAGCTTTTGCCCTTGCGCCTTATTTATTGTAATAGCAAATCTAAGTTTTCCCTTTTCTTCCCTCTTTTTTTGTCCTTTCTCACTTTAAAAAAATAGCCTATGTCCGTCTCCAGGGTCAAAAAATAGCCTATGTCCGTCTCCAGGGTCCCAACTATCTCTGTACCAAAATTCATCAAAATCAGTTTAGCCATTTAGGCGTGAAGAGGTAACAAACAAACTTACTTTCGCTTTTATAATAATAGTAAGGATTGGTAGCCAAAGACTTACACACTAATTACGCTTCTACCGACATTGACTCCAAACAGTTATTGCCAGTAGTGTATGGTGTTGTTCACTTCGTCCTATTTATCGGACGGAAATTTAAAGAAGGAATTTTCTGTCTATTTACCACGTGAAATAAAATTGAAGCTATTTTTTTAACTGTATCCCACACTAGGAACTTCTCCTGTAGGGCTTTACAAACATTTAAACTCACATACATAAACAGCCAGAACCAAATCACACAAATATTGTCTGTCGGTCACACAAATATTTGTTCCGTGCGGCGATCGAACCTTCGGCACGCGTCATAGTAGCCAGTCACGTAACCACAGCGCCAACCGTGCCTTCAAATTACCTTCGTATAAGCTGTGACTTGATATCTCTTCCTACAAAAGCCACAAAACTTGATTTCATGATTTATCATAGAACGGTAAAACTATTACACATTTTCTTTCATAAACTGCGAACCTTCTCGCAGTTACCACACAGAACCCGTAGTTCATTCATGACTATCGCTTTCCTTCACTGAGCCTGTCTACCGTACGCCTACAAACGTTTTACGCATAACTTTATCAACAGAACTCGTTTAATTTTCACGGCCTCTATAATATTTATTCATATAACCGGCTTTTTTAAATACCTTATCGTTCTGAACTTTAAAAGTTCATTCATGAAAACCTGAATGCGAATTAGGTGATGAAATTACAAACGATTTTGGGAAACGATTTGTCTGTTGTTCAAAATGTTTGTGTTGAAGACAAACAGACACGGTTGATTTAATCTTGATTCTTGTAAACATTCTTTGTTGGGTTTACTCTGTTCTAAAATCTAAAACTTAAAGATGTGGAAGATTCCGAAAGTCAACTGATATGGCATTCAAGGAATTAGACATCCTATACTTTTCTCTTTATATTATTGTGAGTGTCTTATATTCATAAAAAGACGATGCACTTATTATGTTAAAATCACCGTATACTTTTTCATTTATTTGTTTGTTACTTTTAGCTTGTTTTTGAAGCGCGTTATTTTCGTTCATTTATTTCTTTCTCCACATATCATAAAATTTTTAAATATTTCTTAAAAACATAAAAAAAAAACATTTAAAAATATAAAAATAGTAGCCCACCGGTATCGGGAACAGGGTCCAAGCTACCGGCGGTCAGGGCTCCAGAGAAAGGAACCTCCTAACAATACGAGCCGTGTCCAGGAGTACCGCTTTCTGTATCAAGCCCTTGATCCAGCTGCCTAACGAGAGCCTCCTCAGGTATTGGTCCAGGCTCTTGGCAATTAAGCCATTGGCAGATACGACTATCGGCACAATGATCGCTGAGGCCACATCCCACATGTCGACAACCTCGCGAGCCAAGTCAATATACTTGATTTGTTTATCTTTCTCGGCTTTCACGAGGTTCTCATCATGCGGGACTGTTATGTCAATAATCATTGCGCGCCGCTCTGATCGATCCACCACCACTATATCAGGCTTGTTGGCAACAACAGTCCTGTCAGTTATGATGGAGCGATCCCAGTACAATGTGATATTGCCATTTTCAAGAACTGGGTCGGGCTCATACCTGTAGTACGGCACTTCCGATTCCACAAGGTTGTATTTTAGAGCAAGTTGCTGATGGATAATCCTGGCTACAAGGTTGTGTCTATGCAAGTATTCTCCGTTAGCTAGACGAGAACAACCGGAGATAATGTGTCGAATTGATTCACCCGGACGGTGACATGCCCGACATATGTCAACCGTGCCATCCTTTACAATAAATCTCCGGTAGTTATTCGTCATCATAACTTCATCCATAATTGCACAGACAAAACCTTCGGTTTCTCCAAAGAGATCCCCGGAACGTAGCCAGGCTACGGACGCTGATTGATCTACATCGGGTCCATGTAGGGCCTGGAAAAAGCGTCCGTGAAGCTCCTTACTCTGCCATACCTGCTTGCGGTCGTTAGTGCCAAGTACTACAGGTTTGCGCCAGTTCTCTTTAGCCAAGGAGAGCGGGGTAAAGCCCTTGTCCACCGTAACCACATCTCGATACATCCCCACGTCGGCTTCCAAGAAATACTCCCTGAGACTGCATATCTCACGATTGTGGAGAATCTTGGCTTTTAAAAAGCCTCGACCACCACAACTCCGTGGGATATACAGTCTCATAACCGAAGACCGTGGGTGATGCATACGATATGCCGTCAACAATGTACGGACTTTTCTATCCAGAACATCTAGTTCTGTTTGAGTCCATTTGAGTATGCCGAAAGAGTACATCAAAACCGGCATGACCCAACCGTTGAAAGCACGCACCTTGTTTCCACCTGATAAAAGACTTTTAAATACTTTTCTCAGGCGGCCAAAGAAGCGTTCCTTCAACGATTGTTTCATGTCAGCAACATTGATACCCAAGAAGCGTTATTATTGTTTTGCATGTATGCTGTGAATAAAGCTGTTAATTTTAAGTTTTGTTTATCTTTATGCTTTATTATGTAATTGTTTGTTGTTCCAAATAAAATAGAGCCTCTTCAACTCGCCCATGGTCATATTGTAACACTAGTGTTGTCCTCACTAAGTTCTGGCAATAAACGGATTATTTTTTGAAGCCTTGAAGAGTAACGTCTAAATCATTGATTGCATTCTTTGGTAATAACTTAACCTCTCAAGGACCGCCATTATTTACGTCAACTATCCGTCAAGCACCGCCGGGCGGGCTCTTATCGTAAGCGTAATCTGATTTTAAGACTTATCTTTACTACAAATACAGTTTTAAATCGGTCGGGGTATGGTGGCACAAATTTGTGCCAGCGGGGCTCAACGGTAATACTTGTTTACTGGCACGTTTTTGTGCAGCTGGGGCTCTAGAGGTTAAAATGTAATGAGATCATTATGGCAACAGTAGTAAGACATTCATTGTTGTATGATAATGATAACAAACCATGATCTAATACAAAAGCCACAAAATTGAGTCCATTATAATTAGCTATGTTCTCATGAGCATTCCGAAAAGGTCAGAACTATCTACTGCAGATATCAAACCCCATAATCTGGTCCAAAATCAAAGGTCTTGTTCCAAGTGATATTGCTTAGATTGGCTACGGTATACCAAGGCTGGTTTGTTCAAGCGCTTTATTCCAGTGTTGTATTTATACGCGTAATTTTATAATAGTAGTGAACTGCATTTCGTACGACCCATGACCAAATTTGGGCGTAACTGGTGTCTTGAGTTCCGTTTGTTGAAAACTATGAATAAATGTTGGATGTGGCATTTTGAAATTAACACACAGATAGATCTGGACTGTATTCGATTTTTAGTTTTCCTTGTTTTCAAGTCCTCGGTGATCATACGCAACTATCTAATATAACACAATTAACATACAGCGACATTTTACAATATATTTCTAAAACAAAGGTAATGTTTATAACTCCCCATACAAAAAGTAATACGTCTTTTCACCTTCTGAAAAATTACCTTTCTTAAGATGTACCTATCAGTTTAGATCTAGGTGTGCGTTTTAGAGGAAAATTAAAACTATTTTCAATAGTCGAACATAAGAACGGAGAGCATTATTGGTAGAGGTAGCCTGGAATTACCAGGTTACTATGAAGCTGCCTTTACAGTTAGAGGTAATGATTCTATTTTAAATCGCACTTTGTAGTAAGCTGTCTTATTAGATTAGCATTAGACCGAAAGAAATCGTGATATAACAAGCCTGTCTCGAAAGTAAGTGGGTGGTATCAAAGAAAACATAATTAAGGCGCGGTAACAAGCTAATCTTTAGGTATTCGCGGAAGTGAGGCTAGCTGCATACTAAGCATGGTCTGACACAAGTACACGACAGTATTACATCGAAAGAATAGAAATAAGGTCGAAAATATTTCGGTGTTTGATTTTATTTGAATATCATGTCCGCCAAAATGTAGGTCATTTTGCAGTTTTAATTGAATATAAAAAAAATACAACTCCGTGTTTGAAAAATTTTAGATATCTCTTTAGTCTATACAATTTCCTTTGTTTTAGATATAAAAAATATGATGGTTGTCGCTGAAGGAATTGAGAATTTCGAGACGAAAGAATTTTTTTCTTGGTCTTTTTAAACATTTTTTTTTCGTAGTACTAGACCACTTTTGTAAACTGATTTAGTTTAAGTCTTTACTTTATGTATTGAACTATACACGGTAATTTTTTGGCTAGTGGCATGTACAGATACGGCTAACTTTGCGACGAAAATCTAGACGTTTTACGAAGTGTTTAAAACTTGCCCAACATATTTAAAACTGAAAAATCTATAATAATATTTCAAAAAAGGCTAAAATCTTACTTAATCCAAAAATGCTTCTACTCAGTAAAAGAATATTTAGAATCTAGTTTAAAATAACGACTTTCCTTCACATACAAAAGTGGCGATCTGTCCTATATAAATAACAAAATTTATATTAATTTAGAAATGAGAATTATTTTAAGAGTGTTTATTTAAGAAAACATTTATTTTGACATTGCTGCATAATTGAATCAAATTAATTATCTATTGACATTATTATTATTATTAATTTTACATGACATTAACTACTATCACTTTGATGACATTAATTGTAATGAATAATAATTATTATTGCATGCTAAATTGAGTTGTTATGGGCAGGCGGATAATATTAATTGCAATGCTTGAAAAAGGCCACTGAGTCATAAGCACTTACCTAATATAATGCCAACTTTGTACACTTGGTTTGCAATAAAGATTTTGACTTTGACTTTGACTTTGCTTTGTACAGCGCCTTAAAGCATCCGAATCTACATAAGTTTCTTGTAAAGATAATAATTATAAAGATTCCTACAAAAACAATCAAAAGAAAAAATAACAGATAACAGATGTACCACGCACGACTTAAATATGTAGACAGACAGTTGTATATCCAAGTAATTACTACTGCCACGACTAAATATTTCATAATATTAGACAGCCAACCAGTTTATTGATCTCCAACATTTAGAAAAACTTAAACACACATCGCGCCAAATCGAACAGCGAAACAAGTGGAGCTGTCACATCAATTTATTTATTGAAATATGTTCGTGCATCCGAGTGTGAGATTCGTGCGAATTCGCCGACGCTTGGCCGTGGGTGTCTGACTAACAGAGGTGGAATGTAGCCGAAACATCGCACTATAGCTAGCGCAATGAACTGCACAGGGATAGGGCTGTGTCAAGCGTTGGGTTATCGAAGGGCTAAAACGATGATTAAAGGGTTTGTTGACTTAGTCATGGCCAAATATTTTGTAATTGACGTACAACGTTAAGACCGCCTCGTTGATGTAGTGGTTGCAAGTGTAACTGCTAAGCCTGTCCCGGTCCTGGGTTCGATTCTTAAGTTCGGTCGTGAGGTATGATCCGGAATATAAAATTGATAACAGTGACGGGGAAAACAAGTACCTCTCGGCGTTGTTAAGGGTATTTTTACACCCATTAGACAAAGCAAAGTTAAAACCACAATGAGAAGATTTGATTGCTTGTCAGCACAGCTGCGGTTAGAACAAATTATGCCAATAGCGATTAACAAGTGGTTGAACTTCAAATCGACTTTTTAATAAAGATTTCGCTGCCATTTATATGCTGAATTTTGTGCTGAGACAATTGCAGAGCTGGCAACCCTATCAATGTTGTCTTTAGTGCATACTAATAGAATAATTAAGTAGTACGAAAAAACTTAACGAGAACATTCAACTCGTGCAGTATCGCGAGCCCCGACCGTGCCTGCGTTCAAGGTTAAACGTTTCCAAATTTTAGATCGTCTAAGGTCTGAGGCGCGCATTCATGATGCGATTTTGGGTAAGGGTGTTGCGATTTAAAATCGCTTCAGACGAACGATACGTGGGTCTTACGGAAAAATTAGGAAAAATGGTATGTCAATCCATCCTGGATTGACATACCATTTTCCTATTCCAGAAGACTATTGTTGTGAGGCTAAAATATGTTTTAGATTATAATAATTACAAAAGTCAAACCTACCTAGTCAAAAATTGAAAAAAAATATGAAATACAATCGCATTTCAGATTTATTATTTGTACTTTTCCAATATTTGCATTGGGGAATTTTGTTTCTGGGATAACATCACGACTGAAATCCCAGATGCGTAAGGTAGAGGTGTAGGTACTTAATACTACACCTACATTTCGCTTGTTATGTTTAAGTCCTATGTAATATGGGGCGGGCCTATTGCCATCAACCGGCTCCAAACCCAGACTCTGTGGCTCCTACTTAAAAATTCCTGATGGAAAAATCCAAAGACACTCTTCCCAATAACAAAATGTGGTAACGCTTATATCAGAGTCTCGTCTGCACGATAGTTTTCTGGTTAACCAGTACTTAATTAAAATCATTATTTGTTTACAGCTTCAGTGCCAAAAATAAAATAGGTGAATGTAAAAACTATTCAGTCCCTTCAACTTATAAATAAGCAGCTGTGTATTCTATGTCAATAGTCCCATTATTTGTCTCAGTTTCAGTTAACTGTCAAACAGAAAACGTAAACATAAAAACCGGTCAAGAGCGAGTTGGACTCGCGCACACTGAGTTACGTAGCATCAACAGTACAACAAAAATATTTTTCAAATGAAATGGAAATTTACACTCAACCGGAAAACTAAATTTGTTCTTCGCAGTATATTAAAAAGGGACCAACATTGCATATTCTATAGTTTTGCGACTTTAGATGCAAATAAGTCATCAACCAGTTACTTAAGGAAAAGTATAAAAGAAACATCGATATCTTTTTTTAAGACCTGTTGATAGACATCCCACACCGTTCTAAACGGGGTTTTTTTTTCATCCTGTAGTCGCATATCGCGGAGTGCCACCCCTATTACTTTATTTTTTATAGTTTCGCATCACATCTGTGTAGCAGTTTATAGAAGGCAGAATCCAAATGTCAACTATGTAATGCCAGTAGTCTCGGAGTAAAATGGTTGTGGCATAAACCAGACAAACTCTTTAAGGGTTTTTGCATTTTTTAACGGAACCCTAAAAACTAGTTGATCTTCTGAACTACTTGTGAAAATAAAATTATAATTAAGAAACAAAATAATATGGATAACGGCCAGTCGAACTCATTCCATAATTCAATCGCGACAAATGAAATCGTTATTATCTGCGAATGTGCCATTAATGTCGTCGCATAAACTTGTCGTCGTGTGAATGGGAACCTTTATTTCAATATAATTGTCACTGTATAAAAATAAATATAGTTAATGAAAACGAAATCGAGTTTGAAAGAAAAAATGGTTTTCAGTAAAAATGAATTAATTAACCATTTTCGAAGAAATGTATATGTTCTAGGTCACGGGAATAATTTAGAAAAAAGAGGTAAATAGTTTTGTTCTAAAAAAAAACTTATTTGATTTTGGCTTAGCTTCTCCCTGAGGTACATAAACTTCAAAATGTGCGGTCTAAAATTTTAGTAGCTTTAGGTACAAGCCTTCGCTGGTAAAGTTTGAGTTAGTTGTACAAACAAGCGTCTTTGAAAATTCGATTACATTTTTGGACTGCGCGTCAGTGAATAAGCGTTTTGTTACTAAACAATTTATTACATAAATAACATGAAAACAATCTATTCTCCGTATATTAATAATTGCATTTAGTAATATTAAAAAAGGGCATTTTATAACTTAGGCACCAATGAAAAATGAGGGGGACAGATTTTAGAATCTTAATAATGTACACACGCCAGCAGGTCAACCTATTCTAAACTATTATAACCTGATCTTTTTACTAGGGATCGCACACCGTAGTAGAGAGATCAGGATAAAATGGTTTTGTGTAACTTGATGTGCCGTCGTGTGTACCTACCTATCTTTTTTATTTAGGCTGGAATCGGTTTTGGTGGACAATCAAAAAATATAAAGCTACATAGTGGTTTGATTGTATACCCGGATATTTCACCAAAAAAACAGACGCAAATTCGCGACGATTTGGTACATAAAGCTTATAAAAACCATTTAATGCTATGTTAAACGAGTAATAACGCCTTCAGCGTTAATATTACAGATAACATCAAAACTCATGTCTAGAATTTAAATACTAATGCCACACATCATTTCTTTGTGCCAAAAATATATCAAATTATCTTAATAACTGGGTAGTCTGCAATTAATGTTGTTTTTGGTCTGTTTTGGTGCTAAGTCATCATAACATTACCAGAACATGTACTCGATGTTAATAAATTTAAAAGTTTACTAGGTGCATCGTTTGGGTAAAAGTCCATACGTTTGAAGTACTTTTTATCAGCACTCACAAAAATGAATTTCCTCTGTCACGCCTTATAAATCGACTCGAATTTGCAAAAAAAAAATACACCACTCTGCACGACAGGATTTTGACATATGACACATCAGCTGAATCGGTGGGGTGACGCGAATTGTCATGAAATTCAAGATTTTTCATCAATTTACAGCATTCAATTTTGCTATTAAAAATAAATCACAGCGGCTGTTTCATACGATAGGTTTGAGGTTTATATTTCCAAAAACCTCATAAGGTCGATAAAACGGCGTCAATCTATTGCAAAATGTGTGTAAAATACATATTACTACACCCTTCCAAAAATTAGATACTTTAAAAACGCTGGAAATAATGTACATACACAAGATAACCATTTGATAATAAAGTCGGAAATCTAAAATAAAAACAGTGACATTCCATCTGCATTCTTATTTTTGCTATTTTACATATAAATTAATAAAAAAACACGATACAAATCTCGACAAAAAATACTACAAAGTGTGTTGCAATATGACATTTCTTAGTGCTGACCGTAAAACTAAGTTTCATCATTACGATTAAAAAGTTGCATTCAACCTAATCGATAATCGTAATAGAGTAAACTTTAAAGAAAAGTTTTGGGACCACTGAGGAAATTACCTATGGAGATGGCATATCATTCTACTATAGATATTTTAGTTGTACAAATATCTATGATATCGATAATAAAAGAAAGACAACAACATTTTGTCATGTGCTTTTTTATTATGCTATAATTATTTTGTTATGCCCCCAGATTTGAGGTACATTTGCTGTCAAACGGTTTCGCGGTAAAAGATTTTGGCTGTTTTCTTGAATGACGATAAATGAAAATGGCGGCCAATTTTGTAGGTTATGCTAATTCTGTAGGTAGCCAGTCAGGCAGCCCAGCCGGCACAACCATACCGTACCGCACCTAGAAAGCCATGCCTCCGCAGTAGAGCCTTGTTTTAGACATACAGGGACTCCGTACACAAGTACACATCGGGGCTCTAAAATATTGACACTTAAAAGTATTGGTTGGATAAAAAAATTTGAAAGGTATAAGGAGACCTTTGCGTAGCAATAAGCGGTTCAGCCTATTAAAAATAGACCGGCCAAATGCGAGTCGGACTCATGCACCAAGGGTTCCGTACAAACTGACGACATAAACGGTCATATCTTTTCTCTACGTAGACTTGGAGGGTTGTTTTTTCACAGCTTCAAGGGACCACAGATTTGATATTTGGGTTCTGTTATTTATTATGAGGTACGGACGGAACCCTAAAAAATATTTTTAAATAGTGTATCTCTCTTCCGGTAGGGTCCTGCCGGGATTGCGGGTTGTTCGAAAGAGATACCGCAGCCCCGAGTAAAAGAAGGAACATCGATCGGTGGACATTAGTCAGTATAATTCTGACACTCCCCCCGCTTCGCCTAGAGCGGGGGAAGTTATTTGATGATTTCCCACCCCAAAAAAAACCCCGGTACACGACATTAAGAAAACTCCAGGTACAAAATGGACCCATTTTGAAACTGGAGTTTTCTTGATGTCGTGTTCCGGGGTTTTTTTTCTATCTCAATTGTGGACTCCCTCTAGGCAATTTTTACCCCAAGACTTCCACTCCAAGAACACTGGCCTACGAGCCATGTTTTAGGAAAGAATGAAAACGCATTCCAAATAACTAATCCAACCATACTACAAACAATTTTGTCGAACAAATATAATTTATCTTGGCTGATTTTTTTTACTGTGTCTACCAAGATCATAATAAGGGCGTTCTATATTCAACCTTATTTATTTCTATTTGCAATTCACATTCAAATAGTAGGTACAAAACCAAATTATTAATAAAATAGCAAATAAACATTTTAATATAAATTCGAACAGCGAGCGCATTCCTTATTTGAATTTTTATCTGAAAATAAAATTGGCGCGAATTTAGCCATAGATCAGATTCTACTGTTTGTTGTTGAGTCGGTTTTAGTGGCGTAAAAAATATTATTATCAGTATTTATAGTATTTTACACGTATTACAAAATTATTCTTATTTTCATCTATCAATTTCTGATATTCCTTAATTTAATTAGTCGAGTTGATTGATTTACAAGAAAATAATCGATTGAAATAATCGCATTTACACATCACAAAATTAAAAAAAAAAGAAATGGACGTCAATTTCGAAAGTTAATTTGGTAGTGGTTATGGATATTACGTGTTAATGGTCCTATTATTGCAAATTACGATAAGATCTGGGCATGTTCATGTTATTTATAATATTTGCAATGATATTTGTCTCATTTGTTATAGAATCTATTCGCGTCCGTGTGATATAATGTGGAATGAAAAATGTAAACAAGCACGATTGGCGCGAAACTTCGACTTTAGATTTCAAAATGTATCATTACCACTGCTAATTTAAGTTCAATTACGAATGATTTCTGCACGTAATAAAAGGACACGTTAATCAGGCCCAACAATGTGGAGCTTATATGTCCGAAAACCATTTTTTTTATGATTTTTAGCGTCGACCTACACTGCCATCGAAATGGCTATGATCGTAATTTACGCACTTGGATTTTATAAAGGTTAATTAAGAAACTTGCTCAATAATTAAAGAACTTCTAACGACGTTTACAAATGATATTTTTATTCCACTATCTTAATGAATGCACACCCATATTATTTTTTAACCAGAAAATAAAATATTTACAAAAATAATGAGGAGGTCGTATGACTGAAATGTTCGACCCCTTTCGGGGCCAGTACCGAGCCAGCGGAGGTTTGAATGTCGAGCCCCCGAAGGGGTCCGTACCGAACTATACGGTTAAATATTGAAATAAATTCAAACCAAATGGGCGCTTTTAAAGTTCAAGCGCTACGTAGCGTCTGACCTTGAACGGAGCCCAGAATTTTTGGGGATTAATTTGAATTAACTACCTAAGTTACTCCATATCATTATAATATTACGCTGTCTGCTACTATGCTAGAATTAGTTAATTTATGCGTCAACATTTAATTCACAGTGAATACGCTTGCTCGTGCCAATGAATGAAAAATTCCGCTCATTTATTTGAATTTTACGTGTTTCAAGAAAATATTGGCATGTTTAAGACGTTCGAAAATAGAATTGCGTATGCCATCTAGGATATTGATCGGTATCTCGACATGCGTAAGACTCAAGGCTGTCCACATTTATAAACTACTACCAAACGCAGATTTCTGTGTAAGGAAATATCGAAAGTGAATTTAATTTGCGTAAATATATGAAAGTTACAACTTTGGGCACGCCTCATGCGTGCTAATCCAAAAGGAGAACGATGTTGACAGAAATATTTATGGCTTCCACGCGTCCTTTGAAAACTAAATGATTTCGGCGGGAACGTTCCAATTTTAAATTGTTGTCAAAATATTCGATCAATGAACGCGTTTATGTTTTGAATTTTGATTTTATTTTGGCAAAACGATTGACGAATGTACATACTATGAAGCTTATGACTTTGTTGACACTATAAAATCGTTTTAAAAGATTTTGCGTATCTTTCAAAAGAAACGCTAGTTATTATATAATTAGTAATTATTAATTACTAGCTGTCCCAGCGGTTTCACCCGCTGAGGTTTAGGGGTATGAAAAATAGATGTTAGCCGATTCTCAGACCTACTCAATATTATGTACCCAAAATTTCGTAAGAATCGGTCGAGCCGTTTCGGAGGAGTACGTTAACTAACATTGTGACACGGAAATTTTATATAATAAATAGATACGTGTAACACAGGTAATTCAACAAAAAATGCCAAAATACAGACGGATAAACTTCTTATCGTTATGCACACATCAGGTTACTGAGAGAGAGAGAAAGGTGTGCCTACACCCTAGATCAAAAAATACATCATACAATATCCTCTGAAAAAAACCAGACAGATGATATGAAAACTGGAAATAAATACTCAAAATTTTTCCACACGAATTCGCGCTTAGTTACAAGTCTACAATAAAATTCGAGTTGTGACCTCGGGAGCGGTCGTAAACTAGTATAAAGTCGTAGTTTGTGAATCGGCAGCGCATTAAAATTCAGTAGAAAACCAGCTGCCTCGGTGACTGCCCTTGACTTAGTGCGACGCGACGCGCTAATTGTCGCGGATAGGGTTGACGACGCGAATTTGATCGGAATAAAAATGTGGTAAATTGTATATTTTGTAGTTTTATTTGGAAATTGTTACGGGATTTGAATTTGGAGTTTAATATATTTATTTGCATGCAGAAATTAAATTTGGAATATAAAATGGAATGTCTGTTATTTTGTTTTTGCAAATAAAATAAATATTGTTCCAATCTAATGTAGTTTATCTAAAAAATCTAAATAAAGATTGTAGTTAGTTCAGCTTTTCAATTGGGTAATAAATAAAATACTACAGATTTGTGCCATGTACTTATCAGAAAATTATCAGATCGAAATTCTCGTTAAAAAAACCAGAGACATTTTATTAACATTTATTTGTCAATATTTACATTACGGAACTATTCGAATCACATTTAAATCAGACAACCCTACAACCGCGTCAGCCGGACGTTTCTCCATATTTTTTTTATATAATCACGAAATTTTTTTCAATTCCGTGTTAGGAGTAAAAGTGTTATTTCACATTGTGCCTATTGATGCCAGTTATAAATTGGTTGTAAAAAAGCATAACAGATGTTAGGCCGCGTTGACACGACACTCATGTTTTACCGCGAAACGCATTTATTTCGACAAAAGAGGTAGATTGTGGTTGGGGTCGGTTGAAATGAATATTTATTTGCTTTTATTGCTCATGGTGAGAAATATAATGTATTGCTTAAAAACTTAAATGGTTTGTTGATTTCCCTACATGAATATTTTTTATTTATTTTAGTTTGTGGTAGGATATCGAAGTAATTTATTGGTTCCTGTGATGTTTACAGAAAAAAAGTTTGAGTATCCTTGGATTCCAAGAAAAAATACGCGTAATATAACATGGTTACCGAAATGTGTAATTATTGTAGGTAATCCGTACTCTGACTTATCCATACTTCCGCTAGAAAGTATGGATAAGTCAGAGTACGAATTTAACGTCTGATAGCTCCACATATAACTCTATTTCAGCTACCAGAACCACTTTAGGATATTTTTTTTTATCCCACATATGAACCTTTTGGCTTCGTACAGGGCTAATTTATTACATGTACGTCTCATTTTTGTTTTTTAATATTTGGGCAAATAAATATTTATTCTTTCTTTGTTTTTGTATATACCGGGTTATTAGTACTAAGCTGAGCAAGAGTCATTGCATGAGGAAATACAGCTCCATTTTTACCGAGAATTTATCTCTTTTTACAAAGATCTAATACAATTAAGAAACTTAAACAAAACCAGTTATGCTGATCTCTCATCGTACGGGAAATCGGTGTACGATTCGTAGTTAACAGGTCAGCATAAACTGGTTTTGTTTAAGTTGATATGTCTCCATGTGTACCAGCATCGTTAAGGGTGTTTTCACATCCTTTATTAAACTTTTCCAACTAGCTGTGACTAAATAAATTTCAATTACTCACATTTTAATTCCCATACAACGTGGCAACGCGGCCATTTTCTTGGGGTCATTACCAGCTGTCAGCGTTGAGGACGAATGTTTTGATGATATTTTTTAGGTTATTAATAAGTATTTTTGACGTGATAACGTCTTTAAAATCGTTTTAGTCGGGTGACATGTTCAGAAACTTGTGTCACACCAAAACCTCACAAGCGACATTTCATAAAGATGGTAGCGCCATCTGTTACTTGGCTCGAAAAAAAAACTTTAAATTAGTACTTAATTTCATTTTAGATGTCACTACTGGTGATAACTTATATCACCAATAAGACGTTATCACGTAAACATCTCGATCGTAAACCTACTTTACAAACAACCAATTTTTTTAAATTAAAATTCTATAATTCATAAACATTGTTAGCACAATGCAGCTGTACCTAAATAAAAGCAGAAAAACTAAAAAATATATGTTTTTGAGAATCAGTAGTCTATACATATATAAAGGCGCATTTATGACTAAATAATGTCTTTACATTATCTCTAGCATAACTGCGTAGTACGTTATTGTTTGAATTAAATTAAAGCACTCATATCAAAAGACCACGACGAATGACGTAGGTAAGTACTTACTGGAAGTTGACTAAACCTAACCACTACCATACAAAACTAGTTTATGCGGATCTCTCATTGTACGGGAAACTAATACAATGCGAGGCAATGTTATACTGGGAACGTTTAGCTTAGATGTGTCGCCAAGAATACCTTTTATTGTTTTTAACCATGCTTAACCATCTTGCTTTGTGAATTCCATATAAATTCCCACAAAATTAAAAAAAAAAAGCTTGACAAGCTATTTTTTTGTTCCGGCATCACATTTTTGTGGCACCGTGTGTATGTGCCTTAACGAAATTAAATTATTCTGTCACGCCATATTTTTAAACATTTATAGGTATGGTAATGGATTCCGCAAATCTTATTGTGCATTTAAAATCGATCATTCGCGTGTTCGGTTTGCGTAATCGTCAAAAAAAGTTAATTCTCCGATGAGTTGGCTAATAGCGATCGACGGATTTAGATCGATTCATTCATATTCGTTTAGAATAGTCGCCAATCGGAAATGCTATTTACTGCCTCATATGGACCTTGAAGCAATTTAACGACTTGGAAAAAGTAAATATTTATTAATGCAGATTGATTCATCAGAGATAAATGTTTTTAAATGTTTCACTGTCAAACATGAGTGAAATGACACAAATAATGTGAGAAATTTCTAAAACACGATAAATGTATCTCTGAATGTAAATATTCATTGTAAATATTATTTATATTTTATGTATCCGTTTATATTTAAGTTTTAAGTGTTTATAAACATTAATGTAATAATATCCTAATTTGCGAATTTCTCAATTTAGTTTGCTCTTTGCTCAAGTAAGTTTGCTATAAGAAAACCCAATTCGGTGTTAACTAATTTGTGTGTGTTTTTTTTTGTGTGCAATAAAGAATAAGAACAAGGATGAATAAAAAATAAATGAACCAAAACTAGCCAAATCAGATATGCTATTGAAAATATTAAAAGAATTTTGCTAACTTTATATAAAACAACTCCAAAAAAACACAATTACTCCAGAAAGAACAAAAAAAAACAATAATTTAAAATATTTCGCAACTAGTCTCTTTCCAACCAGAACTAAAGTTTTAAACACGTATCGAAATTGCAACGCTAATAACAAAACAAAACGTCTTAGCGACAACAATATGGCGGCACAAAAACACACCTCACGTATGCTCATTTCAAAACGATCTACATTTAAGTTTTTATCGATGCCAATGTTTTTTATCGCGTCGTGATGCTATTAAATGGCTATCATTGATGCGAGGTACGGCCGATTTTTTGTGCCTTTACCTATAAAAAAAGTTTAGAAAAACATAGACAGCCTGATAGACACTAATGTTTGACGTTTGGTTCGCGCCAAAACTTGAGCTTGCGATTCAAAGAGGTTCTTGCGATTCAAAGAGGTTCTTGCGATTCAAAGAGGTTCTTGCCCACGGTTCGGGGAACTCAGGTCAAACGATGTCACTCCTTTTATATCGAGCATTGGAGATTCAGAATCGTGCAATTAGGTTTCTATAAATAGTGTCTTTATTTATTTACTTTTCGTTTTGTTGACGTTCGACTTGGGAGTACGTTTTTATATTCTCTTAATACGTAGCAAGCTTATCTTCATGACCGCGTTCTTTCCTAACAGATTTCAAGAAATATGTGCCCTTGGTTTAATTTCTCCCGAATTCCTTACTTATGGTTGTTAAATAAGAATTGACAAGACCTAGACGGGGTGACGACCTTTTCGGTTCCTTCAAGCGATTGTTAATATTTTTAGTCGTTCTACGAGCATATTACTTAATTATTTGTAGAGGGGCCTGCCAGGGCCACCGCCTGCCGGGGTTGCGGGTTGTTCGAAAGAGTTACCGCGGCCCCGGAACAAAAAGGGCAAAAGAAGGAACATGGGTGGGTTTTAGTCAATAAAAGTCTAACATTCCTCCCAAAGCGGGGCAAGTCATTTGATGATTTCCCATGCATGGGTTTTGTTCAAAACTTCTACAAACCTTACACTAATAGAGATTAATATAAATTAACAGTTTAATGACAACAATTCTTGTGTGTGTTATAAATTTAGAAAATTCGGTCAATTGCGAGTCGGACTCGCGCTCAAGGCTCCGTACCATCTATAAAAATGGCAATAAAAACATGTTAGTTGTATAAAGAGATAAGTAGTTGAGACCCTGGAGACGGACATAGGCTATTTTTTTAAAAGTGAGAAATGAGGGAGAAAGAGGGAAGAAAAGGGAAAACTTAGCATTGATATTACAATAAATAAGGCGCAAGAGCAAAAACTACAGGTAGCAGGTATCTGCAAATCAGGAAAGGGGAACTGTGTTACCCGAATTTAACGCGAGCGAAGCCGCGGGCAAAAGCTAGTAAGTTATAATTCTGTTTTTAGTAGGTATTTGTTGTTATAAGTTCATGAGATGCAGCCTGGTCACAGACGAATTGATGGAAGCGGAATCTTAGTAATAATGTCCGGTTTTACCCTTGGGTACGAAACCCTAAAAAGTACCTACCACATAAAATCTCATTATTTGTTGATTTTCTAAAAAGAAGAGAAATCTATTATTTTTGATGATTTGAGGTACATACAACTGTTAAATTAAACTGCTCACGTTGTGTGAATGGTTTTTTTTAATCTTGATTTTTATCTAATCTTTATTTCTTTACGCTTATAGTTTAGTGAAACACGCATTTTACTACATAGACCAGTAAAATGTATAAAAAAAACTAGTTGTGTAGTTACCGAGTTTAGCACACGCCAAAATGGCCCTAAAACCACAAACGAAGAACGAATCATTTTTATTTTTTATCTGTGTTTATTATTTAAACCATGGATGATCTTTGGACTAACTGGTCTTCGGTTAGTCTTTGATTTGTAATATGAACACATTTTAAGCCTGGTACTAACTTTAATACCGTAACAATCCTAGACTATTTAGTCCAGGTTTAAACCAGTACTAACTCAAACTTTTGTAATAAGACGGTTAATGTTTTTCCCAGAGCAAATAATTGCGAGTCATTGAAATAAAGGAAATTATTGCGAGTCATTGAAATCAGCGCAGAAATTACTTAATCAGTCTGTTAAGACGGTTTTTAATTTTTTTTACACGCGAGCTTACAACAGAACGATCGCTTTTTGTCATTTTATTTTGGGGTCTATGAACTTGGTTTCTCAACCTGTCGGGACTTGTAGATTCGTGGGAGCTTGCTAGACTCTGACAGAAGAGCACAGGGCCGGAGTCAGGTAGCCAGGATGGGTGGGGTCGCTTAGTCGAGTGCATCTTGAATTGAATACCTATGAGCTTTGCGTTTGTTGCGGGTTGATCGAAAGAGATACTGCGGCCTGGAACATAAAAGGCAAAAGAAGGAACATGGGTGGGTTTTAGTCAGTAAAAGTCTGGCACTCCTCCCCCGCTCCGCCCAGAGCGAGGGAAGTTATTTGATGATTTCCCATCCGCAAAAAAAAAACTTTACGTTTGTTGTTGACGTCATAAATTAAGCTTTGCGAGTTGCGACAGCGAGTATCGTGACAGCTTTTACTATCCAAAATGTACTAAAATACACAGTCTACCTATTGTGGATTTCAATCCTTACTAATATTATAAAAGCGAAAGTGAGTTTGTTTGGTTGTTACATCTTCACGCCTTAAATGGCTAAACCGATTTTGATGAATTTTGGTACAGAGATAGTTGGGACCCTGGAGACGGACAAAGGCTAACGTTTTTTTTTAAATGTGAGAAATGAGGGAGAAAGAGGGAAGAAAAGGGAAAACTTAGCTTTGCTATTACAATCAATAAGGCGCAAGGGCATAAACTACAGGTAGCAGGTACCTACCTGCAAATCAGAAAAGGGGAACTGTGCTACCCCAAATTTAACGCGAGCGAAGCCGCGGGCAGAAGCTAGTAACAATACAAATATTTGGAATTTATACCAAACAGATGGATTAATGACTAGAAGACGGATTTTACCGTGATTTGCTCAAAAATAAAATCTCCCCAGTACTTAACGCAATTTAATTACTGATCTTTTGAACAGCACCATCACCGAATGCACCCATCGCCCTAGTCCGCCTCTGTGGTATCAGCCTACATTACAATATCAGTATCTGGTATCTGTCGGCACTTTGATACCGGCTTGGTATCGACAATTTTGACGTTCACTGATTGAGAGGCGTTGAATGGACGTGAAATCATTTATTACTACGTATTTGTGCTAAGGAGGCTGACAGCTTGTTTATAATCTGACGTCACTTGTACTGGAGGTGGGTAAACTGCATCTTATTATGTTTATGAAGGTGTGTTGACCTCAGTAATGTTTACCATATCCATGCATTTCTAAATACGTGGTCACACTGGTTACCGTGTGCATTATGCCTATTATAATTTGTAAGTGCTAACTCAATGCACACCTATGCTACCTGTCACTAGTTGCAGAGATAATCGTATTTATAACTTCATTCATTGGCGAGGTTTTACAATATCACTGTCTGATTTTACGGAAAATGAAAGCATTTGAATTGTTTCTTTAATTACTATTTAATTGATATAAAACCTATCGAGTACAAACATGTAACAGGATAAAAAATAAATAAAGCAATTTTACCAACCCTACCACTGCGACCGTTCGAATTTCGAATAATTCCAAGAATGCGAGCGAGTTCCGGTGCAAAAAAAAACACCAACGCATTAAAAAGGTTAAAATACTGATGTCAAATGACCTACCATAATACATACTGGCTTATTATACTTGCCAAGTCGGGTTAAAGATGGGGAAACAAAGGAAAAAAAAGAAAAAGGCGGGAAAACAGCAGGTGCGCTGCGCAAACATACAGGCTGATACAAAAATTAAAAGTAATTGCGATGCTTGCATCAATTTCATTTGACATTTTTGATTGGTTTTTAATTTATTGACTGGATGCAATTTATAATATTATAAAAGTTTCGGTTTTAAAGAGGTAAATGAAAAATGGTCTAACAATTAAAATGATACCATTTATTTAATGTTACATAGCAATTAAATGTTGATTCATTGAACTAGCGTAAAAAAGTAATGAGTTGTTTAAGAGTTGTTTGAGTGTTAAGTAATTGGAGGTCTTTACAATTAAAAACATGTTCACTTATACAAATCGGATTTACCTTCTAGGGATAATGATTAATCCCTGTTTGGATGAAGATTATTAATATCTCGATTGGAAATAAAAATAATTGTCAACACATTCATATCATACCAGGACTCTAGGTCATTGTCGTAAGCTTGCAAAGGTTTTTAACCGACTACTAAAAGATAAGTTTTGTATTTATAGCTACTGTGTGTTATAAATACAAAAATTCATGCATGCCTAACAAAAGCAAATTTTTCCCTTTAAGTTTGTGTGGGAAAATCAGGCTGTCTGACATATCCTTTGCTATTTAAAAAATGTAAAGCATTTGAACGTTATGTTCCTTTTTAAGGAGAAAAACGACACAAATGCGGAGACTCCAGACACCGGATTACGACAGATTATGTACTGAAGTATTCGCCAAAGTTAGGTGTCAGCGGTATGTCGGTATAACTAAACCATAAAAGACTATACAACCTTTTGTCTCATCAGGTTTAAAACCAACCTGTATAAGCACAGAGGGTGCGCAGACACAACAGGTGGCTGACTGCGCCACGCCGCTCACGTGCCGACAACAGCCGAACATGCCCGAATACACCCGATTTACGACGGACAGGACACATACATCATCATCGTAACCTTTGCTGTGTTTCAGACAGCTTTCTTGTTAAATAGGTACTCGTTTGTCGCGTGCCGACTACAGCCGATTGACGCCGAACCGGATCAGCAGAAGTAGTTGAGCATGAATTGACCATGTGATTGGTCAATTTCTTGGAATTGACATCGCATCTCTTGTCTCTACTTTGATTGAATGAATCTTGCACATCACCTTATTCCATATTGGTTGAAATGGTAGATTTCTGTAAATCCTATAACTGGGCTTGTGAAGGAGGCTCTCCCGGTCAACTGCCTCCCAAATCTGACAACTGTAACCACTTGTTAATACCTTGTATTGTTCATTATCTGTCTAGCATTTTCTTAACTTTGTTGAAGTCAGCTTCCAGTCTAACCGGATGCAGCTGAATACCAGTATCTGACTGACTATCTGACTTCTAAAATCGAGTTAGTACTGGGTAATACAATACTTTTGGTAAGACTGGTATTGTTATTATTATAAATAAATAAAAATTATAAAAATAAATAAAGTTTGTAACGCTAATATTCGAACTTCTGTCAGATAAAAAGTTGCCGAATTCGCACGCTTTATACTTCAACTAAATAATTAGCTTATACACGCTAATTTTACCTATTAATATCAAATTATTTTCGCCGAATAAAGGGTAGAGAACTCTTTCATTGGTCTGATGAAAATATGCTTATCTTTACTGGGTCTCAAGGTGTTATCAAACCGAGAAACTGGAATATAGACCGAACTGCGGACACCGGACTGAGACAGATGAATACTGAAATACCTCTCCTAGAAGCTGTGCCCGCAGTCCGGTCGCATTGTATTAGACAGCAATTTAAAACAATCACGCACCACGGGAGCGATCGTATTTTGTTTTATCAACGAGAAAAAAACGGATCACAAACGGTTGTAGCGTTCTCCCTAAATGTAACCATTAAAGTGATTTACGCAATCAATTAGAACCCGATCATAAAACCGAATGGTGCCGAAGACGCCCGAACGCACCTGACTCGTGCGCGCACGCAGCACCTGCAACACTTTGATAGAGGAAAAATAAAATCGTCTATTTATTAGGTTAATTAGGGAAGCTGTTGTGCATGCTTCAGATTGGAAGGGCAGGCATCTAATTAAGTATGTAAAATGTTTGATCGTAGCGGACAAATATTTATGAGTAATAAAAATAATGGGTTGACAACCTATAACAGTGTTCAGAGTTCAAAAATCTTTTATTTCTGGACTTTTATACATTCAAAAGTCCAGACACAAGGTAGCTCACCGTCCGTCAGTTAAGTGACGAGAGGCCGTGTCGACACGCCTGTCTCAAAGAGAGGTCAGCAAAGCAGAGGGGCTTGACCGGGCTACCGCCTGCCAGGGTTGGGGATTGTTTGAAAGTGATACCGCGACCTCGGAACATAAAGGTCAAAAGAAGGAACATGGGTGGGTTTTAGTCAGTAGGAGTCTGACACTCCCCTCGCTCGGCCCAGAAGGGAAAAGTTATTTGATGATTTCACATCCGCCCAAAAAAAGGACTTAAGGTATATATATCAACGAGCAATGGAGCGCAGCATTCTACGCGTTTAGATACCCGGTCGTTTCGTATTTACGCAACACGACAGTGCGCTCCAAAACACAAGTTAATGAAGATGCTCAAAAAGCCGCTAAGCTGAAGTGCCGCATGCCTAATGAGCTGTAGGCCAAAATAGCCACTTTCTGGAGTCCTGTCGGCAGAAGACAGCTGGACGAGCTGGACAGAAACAATGACCACTTTAGCCCTGGATTTTAACAACTGGAATTCATGGGAATCCAGCTGTGGAATGACGCAGGCTAAAAGTATCAGTACTAGAGGTCGATATATGGTTATGGTTTTAACAAAAGCTTTTGAATACTGACATTTAAAAATGATATTAACATTCACAAAATAACCAGTGTTTCCATACAACGTTTAAATCCTTTATTCAGTGAACATACATGTATTAAATGAGTACCTACATGAGCAAATTATAACAAGATAAATAATAGTTAAAAAAAACAAAAAATACACTTATCAGAATTCTTATCCGCAAGCCATTTCATTTGATATGGTTTTGGTCTTTTGTTATTAACCGACTTCTAAAAAAGGAGGAGGTTCTCAATTCGGATGTTTGTATGTTTTTTTTTTTTTTTTTTTTTTTTTTTAGGTTTGTTCGCGCTTATCTCCGTCGCTTGCCAACCGATTTCAAAAATTCTTTTTTTGTTGGAAAGGTTATACTTCCCAAATGGTCCCATGAAAATTTTATCGAAATCGGACAAGCGGTTATTGAAAAATCAACAAAAAAAAATTTAAAGCCTATGCTTTCCAAATTGCTCCATAGTCACCAAGTCGGGATCTGATGATGGAATCTTGGCGAAATCGAGGGAAGTTTTTTTAACCGACTTCTAATAATACTATAACTAAAAATGCTGAAATAAAAAACTTTTTTGCAAAAAATAAAACCGACTTCCAAAAAAAAACTAAAAAGTGGAAAATAACTTTATTTCCGGAAGTCGGTGGCTTTTGTTGGTTTCGTTGACTTTTTTGCCACCGACTTCCGGAAATAAAGTTATTTTCCACTTTTTAGTTTTTTTTTGGAAGTCGGTTTTATTTTTTGCAAAAAAGTTTTTTTTTTCTTATAATCCAAATAAGATAAAAAATAGTTTAAAAAACTTTTTTGCAAAAAATAAAACAGACTTCCAAAAAAAAACTAAAAAGTGTTGTGTAAAAAGTCGGTTTTTAGTTTTTTTTTGGAAGTCGGTTTTATTTTTTGCAAAAAAGTTTTTTATTTCAGCATTTTTAGTTATAGTATTATTAGAAGTCGGTTAAAAAAACTTCCCTCGATTTCGCCAAGATTCCATCATCAGATCCCGACTTGGTGCCTATGGGAGCAATTTGGAAAGCATAGGCTTTAAATTTTTTTTTGTTGATTTTTCAATAACCGCTTGTCCGATTTCGATAAAATTTTCATGGGACCATTTGGGAAGTATAACCTTTCCAACAAAAAAGAAAGAATTTTTGAAATCGGTTGGCAAGCGACGGAGTTAAGCGCGAACAAACCTAAAAAAAAACATACAAACATCCGAATTGAGAACCTCCTCCTTTTTTAGAAGTCGGTTAAAAAAATAAAAAAATACACTTATCATATCAGTATCCTTTTCCGCAAGCGATTTCATTTGATATGGTTTTGCATTTTTTAGGGTTCCGTAGTCAACTAGGAACCCTTATAGTTTCGCCATGTCTGTCTGTCCGTCCGTCCGTCCGTCCGTCCTCGCTTAATCTCTGTGACCGTTAGCACTAGAAAGCTGAAAATTGGTACCAATATGTATATCAATCACGCCGACAAAGTGGTAAAATAAAAATTGGAAAAAAATGTTTTATTAGGGTAGCCACCCTATATGTAAAGTGGGAAGTGATTTTTTTTTTAATTTCAACCCTAACTTGTGATATATTGTTGGAAAGGTATTTAAAAATGAATAGGGGTTTACTATAATAATTTTTTGATAATGTCTATAATTTCGGAAATAATCGCTCCAAAAGTAAAAAACAATGTGTCCCCCCCCCCTCTAACTTTTGAACCATAAGTTTAGAAAATATGAAAAAAGTCTGAAAAGTAGAACTTTATAAGGACTTTCTAGGAAAATTATTTTGAACTTGATTGACAGAACAGTTTTTGTACAAAAAAGACAAAAAGTTGTGGGAACACTTATTGTGACGGACGGGAAACTACGGAACCCTACACTGAGCGTGGCCCGACACGCTCTTGGCCGGTTTTTGCACCTTAAAATCTAAAAACGGAAAAAAATTACAGCTTTGATATGGATTTATTCACATCACTTAGCTGAATGCATAGAGCTCAGTCTAAAACCAGGAGGTTGGTTAAATTTAACTTCCATTTTTTTGACATAGGTACAGGTGAAAATAATAAAATCGTGTTAAAACTCACGTTACAACATTCCAACACCACAGTTTTTCCAACAATTAATTTAAGGGCGTACTTATGAAACAGCTTTCAATTATTAAAAACACTTCCGTCTAATGCATAACAATGTCTATTCGCACATTTAACGAAGTATACACGGAAATTGTATCCACTATGCAAAATAAAACAAGTATAAAATCCATCTCTACCATTCAAAAATCCTTTCTATGTCTAAGAACCTAAAGTCTCTGACACCCGCAAAGGGTTATTGGTTATAAATTATTACAGTACTTATCCATAGATAATTATAATTATTGCAGCTAACATGTGTTTAGCATAATTGTTAATAGGCACGGCCCCAAGGTGTTGCCAGTATTAGGAGGTTGGTATTTATATTATAAAATAAGAAATTACAACAGGTGTCGATTGCTTATAGTACCTACAGGCTCGGACGTTTTATGATTGCGTATGCGCACCTTTAGCTTTTAAAGAAATATCGGTCTGCGATTACAGGAATTAATGGAAGCCGAAGAATACTAAGCCCAAACAAAATCCCATAGTCCTTTAGCGTAGGTAATTGAAAAGCAGCTGTCATTTCGACATCCCGGCTGTCATTTTCACATCATTGACAGTCGTGACAGCTAGTCAGTGGTTCGAAAGTCCGACAACCAGTCATACCAAGGGGTATCGTAGTACCCAGTACACCAGTCAGATAGGAGTCGCTCCATGGTTCGATTCTCGCACGGATCAGATATTTGTATGACCTACAGATAGTTGTTCCGGGTCTGGCTGTTTGTGTATGTGAGTTTAAATGTTTGTAAACGCACCCACGATACAGGAGAAATTCCTAGTGTGGGGCAATGTTTTTTAAAAAAAACAAATGTACTGGTATTTAGCTGTATCCAGTAAACTGGAAGCAATAACCAACATAATAGGGAAAAGACGGGTAGATGATGGTATCCTGCTTGTAATTCAGGTAAGTGGATGTTACCTTTATAACCATTGTAAAGTTTCGTAGGTACCTTTAAAGTAAAACATGGAACTCTTAAAGGATCAGTTTGTTGTCCGTCTGTGTGTTTGTCAAGAACCTTTATCTCGGGAACGCGTGGAGGTATCGAACTGAAGTGAAACAAAAAAACTATATACTCAAGACTGTGCTTCCTTGGAGCTGTGACAAAATCAACGCTTTTAGTCTACGCAGTCATTAATGGCCGTTTATATCACAAGTTTGTACGGAACCCTCGGTGCGAGAGTCTGACTCGCGGTCTGACCGGTTCTGTTTTAACCCCATGTATTCGCAACTAGTGCCCCACCAAAAAAAAACCCCATGTATAAAGGATAGAGCCTTTTGCTATCGACCTAGCACAAGTCCTAAATACGGAAATCCAAGACCAATACAAAGATCAAAAAGAGTTAGTAACCTATTTCACACTGTCCACATTATCCGCCCCGTGTGCGGAGTTCATTCTGCAATCTGTCCTCATCTTTAAAAACGAGCGGCCATTACAATATCCTCCATACAAAGTATCGCAACAAGACATTTAACTTAAAAGTCATGTTATCGTAAATATATTTCAAAAAACAAATAAGAATTCATATTCGAAAACACCTGTTGTCCCGTTCTCTGCGTGAACATAAATTAACTTAACCCACCATCTGCTCACTGCTTAGAATACAAGTAAAAAGTAGCCGTGTGTCTATTCGTGTGTCTTCAGTGCCTATATCGGGAATGTCATAATGCGGTATGCTTACGATATTAGCTGGAAGATGTTTGTTAGCGTTGTAGTTGTGGAAATTATTGCAATGTTGTTCAATATTACTAAAGCATTATAAAAAACATAATGCGGCTGCTGAACATGAGGTACTGTGTCCGACAAAATTCTCAGTCACGGAGTTGGGATTTGTCCCTTGTTGATGGCAATACGCTCGACCTCTATTATACGGGAAAACATAAGTGAAACAGGCGTGAAAACCCAATAACAATTTACCCAACCTGGGAACCGAACCTATAACCTTATTCTCAGCAGTTATACTTGCAACCACCAGACCAGCGAGAGTGAGCGAGGTAGATTATAATGTTAATGCAGATCCTTATCGGAAAACCAACTGGTTCTAGCAATTCATCGGAAATTACTAACATTCAGCTGCCGCTGTTTCGCCGATGAGTACAATAAAAAAATACACATTGAGATTTTCGAGCAAAGAAATCGGAATCTCATCGTTATTGAGCGGGTTAATTGTAACATGAAGTTGTGACTTGTAAGTCTAATGACGGCATTATTAATGTTTAAAAATTGCAGCACCTCAGAACCCAGAGGTTATTTAGAACTAGGGTTACCAAACATCAGAATTCATCCTGAAATGTAAGAATTTAAAGACGACATGATATCATTCGGGTTCGCGCCTAGTTCGGAGTTTTCGACATAATAAAAAGGACACACACTTTGAACAAATAAAAAATATTTAAAAAAAGTTTGTTTTAGAAACACTGGACTACTGAAAAAGGATCGATAATCGCCACTATAGATTATCTCTATATATTATGACCAAAATGTTTGTATTACGAAGTCCAAGATGATGTTCAAGACTCAATTTCCACTTTTTGATTGAGTTGAAATAGTGCATACATCAGTTCAGTTTTGATGACATCGCGTGAATAGTTAGGGCACAAAGGGCACAAAAACAGTAGGTTTCAAATCTCTTTGCTTACACTAAAACTTTAGAAATGACTGGCACAAAACAATGAAATCAAATTGCAAATAGAACGACTTGTTTTTTTTTTTTGGTGTGGCTCTAGTTGCGTCTTTGTGCCAATTTCGGGTAATAAACGACATTGATTTGTGTCAATCAATTTGACTATGTCTATGAAATAAGGTTACCAGTATAATAAAAAACATTACCCTTATTTAAACATGTTTTTTTTTAAACTATGATATTGTTTTTATTTTTGAAATGGTTACTCTAGTTAGAGCCAAATGCGAATAAGTTAAGATATGGTGCCTTGCGTGATAGGGTACTCCAAATAAAAAAACATTTTTAATTAAGCCAGGTGGATCTACCTTGTTATAAGTATATCTATTTACACGTAAACAAGTTTTAGTTATCAAAAGAAAAATATTGACAATTAGACTATGTTCGTATCATGTGCAAAGGTAGTACGTCACGTCATTCGGCCAATTATAAAAACTTTTAGAAAAAAAAATTAGCTACCATCTATATTATTTCTGGGCACTATATAAAAAAAGGACAACTTTCCAAGCTGTAACTTTCATTTTATATATTAATGTTGGGAATTAAAAGGTACTTATCATTGTAAAAAAATAAATTTAATAAAAGTCTAGAGTTAGTTACTTTTAATTGTTACGGTAGAACACCCACTGTAATAAATTAGTATTATAAAATAACTTTTCTTATGATGTGATACATTTTCAAATTAATAAAGCGTGATGATAATTACAGTTAAGTATTCATTTTAGACACTTTTTGTTACTGATACAGCACAAAATCACAGTAAATTTATTAGAAACCGTAGTTTCTAATCAATACTCATTGGTAGCTCATATCCGACACAAGACACAAAAGTCGCTGCTTAAATTTAAAAGGGCTACAAATCAAAATAATCAAATATTATATTTATTGTAAAAATCGTATTAATAGGTTAGATTAAAAAAGAAAAAATATTGGTCCGTCTTTTAGTGTTACGTGTGAAGTCGCTGCATTCTTGCTGCATTTTTTCGCAAAAAGTGACGTCACACGTAACTTTAATGGGCTTCTTTGTCATTTTTGGTCCAATTTAAAATAAAAAAATACGTGCCCCTTATTTTTGAATGATCTAAAAGACGGACTAAATATCATGTAAATACTTTGCCCTGGAAACTACCCTATTCTCTTTATATTTTTATATGCAAAAAACACTCAATATTCTCGCATTATAAATGGTCCAATCAGATTGTCTGCTCTTATCGCATTTACACACTTTGTTTGGCTCTCCTGTACAAAAATTACTTTTCGACATGTGGCCCTTTCGAATTTAAGCAGCAAAATGTCCACGTTTCACAGCGCTGTAACAGATATAAAAGATTGAAAAAAAGAACCAAATAAAAGCCACTCTTTAACACCTTTCCAATTCTGACATCTGTCAAAAACGTCACCTAAACCGCGTCAGTCAACATTACTACGACTACCAAAAACGTGGAATAACGCGGTCAACCCTAAACTCCCAATTAAACTGAACAAGGCCTGCAACAAAGTAACGTTATTAATCGTTCGTCTGCGGAGGTCGCAGCGCAGGGTTGAAAAAAACGTAAACACCACAGTTTCACCTGCGCGCCGAGATTGGCAGGTGCGGCGCGGGCGCATCTGCGTTGTACTGGGTAGATGGATGCAGAAGTGTCAGTGTAGTAGTGCACCTGCAAAATTCTATTTAGCTTAGTGCATGATAACCTGAGGACCTAAAAATTTGTGGCAGCCGATTTTTTGATCGCTTTTTAGGCTTTTACCAGCCGGCCAGGTTATAAACTATCTTTGTGTTCAATTTTATCCGAATCCGTTTATTTGTTATTACGTGACAGAGTAACAAACATCCATCCATCTATCCTAACAAACTTTCGCATTTATTTTGAAAAATCGAAAATTGGTCATTAACTTTAAGTATTACAGAAACCGCCTCGAATTGATACGAGCCTAGTACTTTTACGGTAAGCCCAGAAGTTGTATGTACAGAATATCAAAGTATTGGAAATCCCATCTTACTGAGCACCTACGTCTTAAAGGAATCCCTCATCCAAAATTCGAAGCCCTGACCTAGTTTAGTTTCTGAGATATGCAATGAGTGAGTCAGCGATATAGACTAGCTATGCCTAGCGGTATGCCACGCTGCACCCTCTTTTTCTGGAATGGGATAAAAAAAATAGATGTTGGTCGATTCTCAGACCTACCCGATATGCACAAATAATTACGTACAAATCGGTTCAGCAGTTTAGTAACAAACATCGCGACACGAAAATTGTATATATTAGATAACGAACTATCGCTCGCAGCTTTGCTCGCATAACACTTGAGGATAATGAAGATCCTATTTGTGAAAAAACAAATCGAAATCCGATTTTTAGTTCCAAAGATACCCTACGTCTAAACTCACACGCATACAAATTTCACCTTTTGGGGTGCAAAATTACGAACTTAGATCCAACATCTCCATATCTAGGATTCGAGATAGCAGAACAAAAAATGATTCAAACGATTTCATTAAAGATCTTTTTACATGCATAATACCCAAAGGCTGTCATGAATGTGACTTCTGTCTTTTCTTACACCATGTCAAAAAGGGAACAGGGGGAGCCACCAACCCTTGCACATGCCGCATTAAAACATCGATGTGTTTCGTTTATAAATAACTTGTTTATTTCAATGCTACGGGTTTTCTAATTAATGCATTTAGATAATCACACTTATGGGATGCAGTCATTAGTTAGTGTTCTAAGATCAGGTGCTAAGCTACGCGGCTTGACGCGTGTTAATAATTCTTGCGCTGGCGCACCTTGTCGTGTGCTTATAGTACTTATCAGGATTTTGTTAAACGCGCTTTAAGGCCTGAGTTTTTTTTTAAACGTAAATACCTATTGTGGGGACCAGGTATTTCTCCTGTATCGTGGGTGCGTTTACAAACATTTAAACTCACATACACAAACAGCCAGATCCGAAACAACTACCTGTAGGTCATTCAAATATTTGTTCCGTGCGGTGATCGAACCCGCGACACGCACCGCAGCAGTCAATCACTCAGCCACTGCGCCAACCGTGCCGTCTTGTTGTTGTTGTAGTCTTGTTATTGTTGTCTTTTTGTCCGTCCGTTTTTGTCTTGAAGTTGGAGAGATTACTGACCGGCTTTATTAATTTATTTTTATTGTTTGTGTAGTATTAGCAGTAGGTACACCATTGACTACCCCCGTTATATTTTTATGTTTGTACAGTCCATTCAAAGGTTGTCTGGAAGATATCGCTATCAGCGATAAGACCGCCATTGTAACCATAGTATTAGCGATTTCTGTAAGACAGTTGTGTTTTAATTTTGGTGGTAATAAGGTAAATTCTATGCTATTTACTTTACCACCTTTACATCTGTGAATTGCATAGACCTCTTGCTCTGCACTAGCGCTTCCGACTACCAGACCAGAAGTTTGAAAAGCGAGATATCTGTATATTTGGAACATACTTTTAAGTAAGCAGAGAACAATAGTATTATCCATCCTCTTCCTACTTATCTTACTTTAATATTATAAACGCAAAAGTTTGTATGGATGGATGGATGTATGGGTGTATGGATGTTTGTTGCTCTTTCACGCAAAAACTACTGATTGGATTTTAATGAAACTTTACAATAATATAGCTTATACATCAGAATAACACATAGGCTAGAATTCATAAAGATATATTGTATGTTCTATCACCAAGCGAGTGAAACCGCGGGGCGCAACTAGTGATTTATAATTACTTAGTGGAAACTAACAGCAAGACTAAGAAGATCATAATCTGCTCAGCTTGCTCCCAACTATGTTGGGGTCGGCTTCCAGTCCTAACCTTATGCTGACTACAAGTATTTTTTTTATATGGAGCGACTTTCTCAACAACCTTTTTGACCTCAACAACCCAGTAATACTGGTTAATACGATAACCCGTGGTAAGACTAGCTGTCAAACTTTTGGACCACTAAACTAACTGTAACGACTGTCAAAGTTCTACAAGTACAGCGGAGACCAATAGCTTAACGAGCTTACTGAAGCACAAAGGAAACTCGTCAAGTAAATGGTTGGTCACCCATCCAAGGACCTACCTAGCCAAAAACAAACAGCAAAGACGATGTTTGACAAAAAACACTATATTAATCAAATACAGGTGCATAATGACAGATAATCGTAGAAGCATTAAATGATTGAAATCATTACGTGTCGTAATTTTGATGAAAGAAATGGTGCATAAACACTGAATGATTGACATAATTATTATAAAGAATGTCAGCTACACATGCAAACATAATAAATTGTGTTCTTCGCAGGATGTGCAGCGGTTTGTATAATTTTTAATTGTGTGTATTACAACGCCACCTGTCGAAGTTGGATGGAACTTTTAAATAAATATTCTTCAGCATTTTTAGCATATTCAGATGTTAGTTTAACTTTGGTCAGGATAGTTATTAGAAAACAAACACATTTAAAATAACTTACGACAGAAATGACAACGTGCAAAATCGTAAGTATTTTTTTATTTATTTACAAACTTTGCCCGCGGTTTCGCTCGCGTTAAAATCGGGGTAACACAGTTCCCCTTTCCAGATTTGCAGGTACCTGCTGCCTGTAGTTTATGCCCTTGTGCCTTATTTATAGTAATAGCAATGCTAAGATTTCCCTTTTCTTCCCTCTTTCTCCCTCATTTCTCACTTAAAAAAAAAAGTTAGCCTATGTCCGTCTCAAAGAAAAGATGGATGGATTGTATAAGGAACGATATGAAGGAAAAAGGAGTAAATGATGCCGTGACGTCTGATAGGGGAGAATGAAAGAAGAAAACGTGTTGCGCCGACCCCAAATAGAATGGGACAAACAAGGGCAGGAAAATGGTGATGATGATTTTGTGCTCGTCGTTATTACGACTAATAAATATTTTTTCTTTCTTTCTTTCTTTAACTGCCTATCCTAGTAATAGTCCATAATGACCACTGTGATGTACCGCCTGTTTTAATAAGAAGGTTCACCTGCTTTTTAAATACATTTGACTATGAAAAACAAACTAAAATTGTCCTAAAGATTATCTTAAGATTGTTTAAGCTATAAACTGTAGCAGCATGATAATACGCGTAGTCATTTCAAATTGAAATAAAAACTGAGCACAGGTACAACAACTTTGTCAATTAATTTTAGGGTTTCGTAGTAAAATGGCAAAACCCCTAACTATATCAGTATACTTAGATGACGCAGCCTTTTATTGCAAAAAGATCGTATTCCTGTTGCCGCTTGAAATTGTCAAATGAAATACATACGTGTATATAGGATGCATTTTTTTGGGGTGGGAAATCATCAAAAACTTCCACCGCTCTGCGCGGAGCGGGGGGGAGTGTCAGACTTGTACTGACCAAAACCCACCCATATTCCTTCTATTGCCCTTTACGTTCCGGGGCCGCGGTATCTCTTTCGAACAACCCGCAACCCCGGCAGGCGGAGGCCCTGGCAGGCCCCTCTGCTTTGCTACATCTCTTTGAGGCGCGCGTGGAACACTAACGCGCCGTCGACACGGCCTGTCGTCAATAGACGGACGGACGGACGGTGAGCTACCCATTGCTCAACGTCCACAGGCCCGCATCTGCGGTGGCCGGGAGTCGTGTTGCGGCGCCCGACGCCCGGGGCGTCTCCCGCGGCGGCTGGGATGGTTTGAGGTTCTCTCCCTCAAACGCCCGGCCACCGCCTTCGCTAGCATGACTGCTTCGCAGAAGGAGGGCACCGCTTCCCATTCCCTCTCGCTCCGGACCATGGACTGAACCAGGGCCGGACGCGAGAGATCGCCGCCGCCGATCGCCTGTACGAGGACACGGCGGTGCTACGCCCAAGCTGGGCACACCGCCACTGTGTGCTCCACCGTGTCCTCCGGGCAATCGTCACAATGGTGACACCCGGGCGTTTCCTCCCGCCCGATTATGTGCAGGTTATAGGATGCATGGATATATGTGTAAATGATACAATATTTGAAGATATAACTTAAAAAGAAAAAGCGCCAGAGTCTACGCGAGTGAAATTCTTTTTTTTTTTAGAAACAATCATTTAACCATTGTGCTGCGTGTCGCGGGTTCGATTTCCGCTTGGAACAATATGGCCTACAAATAGTTGTATCGGGTCCGGCTGTTTGTGAATGTGAGTTTAATTGTAATTAAACGCATCCACGATATCGAAGAAATTCCTAGTGTGGAACAACGTTTTTTTTTTAAATATAAGGTATGTAATTCAAGTCTATTTCAACGCTGATGTTTTAAGCCACTGTTTTCATAGTTTTTGCTATGCATTATAAGCTTATTTGCAACACATGTTCATTTCAACCGCAAAACCCATCACATCGTGGTCCGACACGCCCGAGCCTTTATTTTCTTAATTGTAAAACTTAATTCAACTTGCTATAAAAGTTCTGTTTACTTATCAACGGCAGATAACTTTGAGTACTTTGCGAATAGTTTTATGTTTTTAAACTTGGTTCATTTAAGTGACCGTTAAACCGTAAAAAAACTCAATTACATGCCCGACCTGGGATTCGATTTCAAGACTTCAGACTTAGCAGTAGAATGCAACTACTAGACACGAAGGTAATTGTTAAGTCAATCAAATAAAAACGTGATAACATTACTAATCCTGAGGGTGTTCGTAATCCTTAATCTAGGATCAGAGAGATTATCCTGAAGGTTTTAGAAAGGACGCTTTTCGTATTAAACGGGCTCATTCAAAACGTCCATACAATGAGTTTTTATCAGACATACAAAATGTTTACGGTTAAAAAAGAAAACGAAGAAAATCATAATTCAATACTCGTTCACTTCACTTATTTATTTAATGGCATTTGTGGTTTTTTTTTTTAATTTAGCTAAAACAAATATTTGTTACTTTGTAACAAATCGATCTGTCTAGTGTGACTCGCTCGCTTGTCAGGATTCATGAGTCAAAATCGAAAATGTCCGGCATTAACATTTTTGAAAAAAGTCTTTTATATTTCTGTATTTTGATATATTTATGTATATTATATAAAATATAGAGTAGTTGTCATCAATTAAAAAACTAAAAACGTTGCCCCACACTAGGAATTTCTACTGTTTCGTGGGTACATTTATAAACATTTAAACTCACATATACAAACAGCCAGACCCGAAACTTCTATCAGCAGGCCCTACAAATATTTGTTCCGTGCGGGGATCGAACCAGCGACACGCAGTGCAGCAGTCCATTGCTCAGCCACTGCGCCAACCATTCATGTCATTGCGACCAATTTTTTCTTTCTACATCTTTCAGTGGTGACCTGAGACCTCAACCACTTTCACAAAGCTTCTTGATTCTCAAACGAATGACGGATTCACACACGCTAGATAATTGTCAATCTTAAACATTGTGAACTTTTATCACTACTGGTCTCAAAACTGTGAAAGAAGCTCGGCCCTCGTGGTGGATGGCCCGCACCCTCTCATAGAGTGTAGACCTGGACCCAGACAGTGTCCATATAAACGGTTCAAAACTGCAGTCTTTGTAAAATGCCGTTAAAGCAGGCGATCGATGTCTTACCTGTTCACATTTCAGCCAGAATATGATTGTGGCTCCAGGTCTGCGAAGCTGTCCTTCGCTTATCTTCTGCTCCGCCAGGATCTCGCTATGACGGCGGCCTGTCTTCAGGTAGACTTCTATTGACCTGGGGACAAACAACAAATGGACTTGAGACCATGGGAGACCGTAGACCAATATGCTGGTTGCTTCCAAGCAGCGTAGCTGGAATGCTTCTCTTGTGAAACTCATAATTTGTGTTCTAGACAGACTGATACGGTTATTGTTTATTCAGTCTTCATTAAATCAATTTTAGCAGACGTGGTTTAAGCCTAAATTCCTATCTTCAAAATAAACACGAATCATAATCCCAGTAGTTATTGTTATCGTCCAAATTGTAGACAAATGAAATTCTATTCTAAGGAAGGGAAGAAAAACATTAGTGTTATTAGAACTTCTCTAGCGTAGGCGTGAACAATTAAGTAGCCCCCGCTTCCCAATTCATTGACAAGCAACAAAATACATTGTTCATTAATCATATTGAACCTCATTTTGTGTTTTGTACCCCTGACCCCTGTTCCGCCACTGACTTTAAAAAAAGAGTTCGTAATAGTATACGGCCTACTTGCTACTGCTTAGTAAACAATGGAAAAATAAAAATGGAATTATGGAAAGTTTCGAACTTTCAACCTAATCCGTCAGCGGGGCATGAGAATTTTCTACAAAAGCGTTTTATGTACTGTCTGAATTGACACCTTTGCAAAACTTTAAAAAACACTTAGAAAGCAAACCGACATAATGCTAAAATGATGATTCTACCTAAATTTGAGAAATCAAGATATATTACGTTGAAAAGGAGGGCAATTGAAAAACCAGCAATACGCTATCATGCTTACAAACAATCAGTCAGTTTAACGAGCAAATTGTCGTATCTAAGTGTCAAATATGCATTTAGAAATATTCTCACGAGACTTACAATACCGTAAGCAGTTATCTTATGACAATAACGATCGAGTTACCTAACAATTTCAAGTCATCAACGACGTGGAAGAGCAAAAAAAAAATAAAAATACAATGCCACCACATCCTTCGAGACATTTCATACTTTAAACTTGTTTAGGGCGCATTTGTATCAGTCCAGTAACTCGCTCAAGTAAACAGAGGAACTATTAGTCATCGGGAACTAATTGGAATCAATAAAGACAAAAGCAGGGGCTCAAACGGACAGGTACTTTTTCTTAGTGATAAATGACTACAAATGCGAGCACGTTATTGATGTAATTTTTTATTTTGTGACGTGTCCGTGAAATAAGGGTGCTTGTTGCTTCTTTGAAGAAACTAATTCATTTCGTAACTGTAGTCAACTTGTAAAAGTGTAGTAGAAGACGAAAATTAAGCTTTTTGAGGTTTTTTAAATTAAAGTATTTGTGGTTTGTTTGCACCAAGTATATATTTTCTATATATAATAAAGTAAATAGAACATTATTCGTACTTTTTCAGAATTACAAATTGAACCCAACGGCTAGGACACAAATAGGAAAAGTATCTTTATGGTCTTTAACCAATACAAAACTATCTGCTTCATTTCTTTATCTTAAAACCAAAACTCGCTAGACTAGGAAACCACCCAGTCCAAAGGCACCACAAGAAAATTTCCGTGCACGAATCCCGTGCACCGTGGTCTTAACATAGAGACATTAAGTTCGGCCTTCTATCGCCATAATGACCACTTAAAAACTCATAAAAGTGAACTCAGACGAGCCCCCGAAAGCGTCGATGTAAGGAGATCATACAGATTGGACGTGGTTAAGAACTAACTCGAGGAGGGGGATTTATACCGTTGTGCAGCTTATCACAATGTTTTGTGGCGATAAAACAGCTTTGTTTGGCTTAAAAAGGACTGTGGCAGATGAGTTTTATCTTTTTTTTAGGATACCGTACCTCAAAACGACGACACGGTTGGCGCAGTGGCTGAGCGATCGACTGCTGCGCTGCGTGTCGCGGGTTCGATTCCCGCACGGAACAAATATTTGTATGACCTACAGATAGTTGTTTCGGGTCTGGGTGTTTGTGTATGTGAGTTTAAATGTTTGTAAACGCACCCACGATACAGGAGAAATCCTAGTGTGGGGCAACGTTTTAAAAAAAAAAAAATGGAACCCCTATTGCATCACTATGTTGTCCGTCTGTCTGTCAAGACCCTTTATCTCGGAAACGCGTGGAGGTATCGAGTAGAAATTAAAACCATATACTCAAGTCTGTGGTCCCTACGAGCTGTGAAGTGTGACGCAAATTTGTACGGAACCTTGGTGCGCGAGTCTAACTCGCTCTTAGCCGGTTTTTTCTTATGATGATAGCGAGACACATAATTGATCAAAGTGAATGATGTTTCAAGTTTAGCAATAAAACGAATGGTTTGTGCAACTACGAGGGCGAATTTCATCAATAAAACTGAATGCGACCAACGCAACTTAACCAAGTTTAACTTTTCCACAACAACGATGACAATGCCAGCTCAAAAACTTAAAAATTCACCGTAAGAAGCTATACAATTATGTAGAAGGACAAAAGATGTAATGAATTGATCTGTGATGAAAACTTGCTTCATAAAAAAAAGCCCTACAACCTGGACGCTCTTAATGTGCTCGTTTTCCTACATCGTTCTCACATGTATTTATAATCTCAACATGAATGATGTATCCATGGTTTTGTAAAAATGTGATTTAAAAGATTGTCCATGGAGTTTCTTGCCCATTCTTCTCCATAGAGATCTACGCTTTGGAATGGGCAACTACAGTACTTTCACAAGTTCCAAGTTCTTTCACCGTCCGTCCGTCTATTGACGACAGGCCGTGTCGACGGCGCGTTCGTGTTTCACGCGCGCCTCAAAGAAAGTCAGCAAAGCAGAGGGGCTTGCCAGAGCCTCCGCCTGCCGGGGTTGCGGGTTGTTCGAAAGAGATACCGCGGCCTCGGAACGTAAAGGGCAATAGAAGGAACATGGGTGGGTTTTAGTCAGTACAAGTCTGACATGCCCCCCCGCTCCGCCCAGAGCGGGGGAAGTCATTGGATGATTTCCCACCCGATAAAAAAAAAATGGTCTAATTGAAATAAATGCTCTGTTGTGTAGTTTGAGTTGAGTTTGAGTTTTGAACCCTAAGATTGAACACTGACGTAGTACACAAGTTTGTGTGATATAAAAATAAAAGTTCGCTTGGGCCCAAGGATGCGTTCACAGGATGTTATGAAAGCCGATATGAGCCAACAACCTGACCATGGACACAAGAGTTCACAACACTGAACATAGACTACAACAAAAAGTTTTTATAATCTTCTGTATTTTTAGTGTTGCTTTAGAATGGGCTTTTAGCTAGCTATTATTGAAGATACATTGTTAACCAAGTGGAAATTAGGAAATAAAAATATAGTGACAAATACTACTGCTAATCAATATCATGGTGGCTATAAAGGTATTGAAAGACCAAGGAGACAATAGAACCTGGTAAGATGATATAATCCAATCCGATCAGGCAGTGCCGGAAGATATTTAATGAATATAAGACCTTGTCTTTGTCTTTTAAGTTAATAGGTACTTATATCCAAATAGTGGAGCCATCCCAGTGTGTAGATACAGGCTTGGTTGGTGCGGTTATCGAACACACCGGTTTCCACCAAAATTTATCGACAAATCTATGTAAACTAGAGGCTATATTTACTGGTATATTTTTGTTATTTTTCCTCCTGCAAATAAAAACATGGAGACGCAAGCGTTCGATCAAAAGTTATTTTATATTGACGACACACTCCAAAGTTCGGGTACTGCTCAAAAGGTGAATCTATGCTTCGAGAAACTTCCAAATCCCCTTTTCATGGGGATAGGGATCGATTCCCGGTTACAAACCCCGCCTTTATCTCTCTAAAGCCTTGAACTTTTCTTTCAAATCCAGCGTTTGAGACGCTCACAACTTTAGTTTGTCTTTTCAAAAAACGAACTGGAATCTCTTTCGTTGTTTTGTTTGTAAACATTCATAAAATATTCTAGAAGTCTGATCTAAAGTTTCATCGTTTACATTTTTTACTACGTTAAGTTCTGTTTTTTTAGTCTGTGCCTCTTTCTGTGCCATCTGCGACCACCAACTAGGTAAACTTCAACGCAATACGTTACCCTGACCACAAATCAATAATCACCTAAGAGGTTACAATAAAAACTAAGTGCTTAATACTTAATAGACCAGTGTTCAACGCAGACATGATTAATAAAAAAAAACATAAGCAACAGGTGTTGGGTCGTCGACCTCGCTTACATCATGGCTGGAAAAAAAATGGCGGCAAAAATTGTGTTAAGATTCGGTCGTTGAGTTTGAACTAACAGTTTTTTGGGTGCTCATTGAGTTTTTAGTCGGAGTAATATGATGAAAAAAATTGTCTGCACTACTAAAATTAGACTTATCGTTTGTATTTTTGCTTGTTCGGAGTATGTCATCATCATAATCATTAGCCTGTCTGAGTCTAAAACACCTCCTTCAAGGCTTTTCCCATGGTGTAATTACCTACTTAGAATTTCTTAAAACAAATAGTGTGAGTCAATGACGGAAGCTGCGACTTTATTTTCAATTTTAAGGAAGTCATTGGACTTTAAATTTACATAACATCACGCCTCTAAGCCTCGAAACGTAAGGCAGAAGTGGACCTACAAAAGTTTACGCACATTTCTTGACATGACAGCTATGTTTCAGTCCCACAGGAGCGACCCTATTAAAAGGCGTAAATGATGCCGTGACGTCTGATAGGGGAGAATGGAAGAAGAAAACGTGTTGCGCCGATCCCAAATAGAATGGGACAAGGGCAGGAAAATGATGATGAGGAGCGACCCTATTGCCATCAAACGGGCACAAATCCGGCTGCTATTGAGAAATTTCTAATATAAAAACCCAAACCGTCACAGGTACAGACCCGAAAGTCTGACAATCAGTCTTAAGGGACCGTTTGGTATTACCCAGTTCTTACTGAGCGGTGGAGATCAGATAGACACTGCTCCATGTAAAATACTGGTGTTCAGCTGCATCCGGATAGACTACTATTCGAACCCAACAGATGATGAATGTGCCTGCATAGGTAAACCAAGTTATTTACAACTTAGATCCTATTTGTAAAGACTATAGTCTCAAGGTCCAGGAGATCCGTATTTCGCAACCGCTTGAGCAGTAACAGCGAACTAGAACGTTCAACTAAAGGCCAGATATAAGAAATATGTAATGGCAGAACATCCAAGTTTATTGTACAAGTTTCATTGACAAGTTTTTTGGCAACCGAATTTCTATTGGTGATTATTTGTTCGAAAATAATTTTGCTGAGCAATACCCATTTAGGAGGTGACAAATTTGTGTAGATATTTCGTCTTTTCCTGATAGTTGTTAGGGATGATTTTTTTTAAAAAGATTAACAGCAAGATATCCTTAACCAAGTTTATCTCTGGGGAACACAAGGCCATTTTAGTTTGACTTAGCAACTTTTTTTTCGGTTTGGAAATCATCAAATAACTTGGGGGTGTGTTTGTGTTGGACTTTTTACTGATTCAAATCCACCTATGTTCCTTCTTTTGCCTTTTGTGTTCCAGGACCGCGATATCTCTTTCGAACAACCCGCAACCCCAGCAGGCAGTGGCCCTTGACTTTAACCTTTTCTGACCTTGCAGAGAAGGTTCCTCTTATCACGTAGATCTATATTTGCCTCTAACATACACTTACCTATACAACAGCTTTTCCAGCTGAATCTAAAGCATTTTTAACTTTTAAATGAGGAGATTCCACGTGATAAAAGAAACACATGCATCACGTATGGCATTATTTTATTTAGTCGTGTTTGGTTCCGTCTAGATTATCTCAGTTCGATTTTTGCACGGCGTATAAGGCATGTTATTTATCACCAATTTTAAACAAATAAACTAAAAGATCGTGAGAAATAAATTGTAAACGTGTATGTGTTTTGACTCCACAACATAGTACGTTGTGTCACCTGTACAATTCATTTCTTCAAATGCAATAGAAGTATTTTGTACAGATAGAAAGTGAGAATCTATAAATACCATATTATATACTCCAAAGGGCAGAGGTGTACCTGTTACACCATACAAAGCAGAGAGGCCTGCCAGGGCCACCGCCTGCCGGGGTCGCGGGTTGTTCGAAAGAGATACCGCGGCCCCGGAACATAAAGGGCAATAGGAGAAAAATGGGTTTCAGTCAGTTAAAGTCCGATACTTTTCCCCGCTTCGCCCAGAGCGGGGGAAGTTATTTGGTGATTTTCCATCCGCAAAAAAGGACCACCATACACTATTCCCACATTGCGTCACTTATATTTTTAAGTCCCATGCAATAGAGGCGCGCCTTTTTCCACCAGCCTAGGTACTAATCCAGACTCTGTGGCTGGCGGGGTTGCAGGGTGTTCGAAAGAGATACCGTGGCCTGAACCACAAAGCGCAATAGAAGGAACATGGATGGGTTTTATTCAGTGAAAGTCTGATACTCCCCCTGCTTCGTCTAGAGTCTCTCTAGAGAGTAGTAGTCTAAACTACCCCCGTAGTTTATTAAGGCAAACCTCTAATTTAAGTAAAGGATATTTTAGGATCAAGACTGAAGAGTTTGCTTCTCGACAAGGTTACTTAGAGGTTGCGACTGCAGCCTCAGCGCGTTTTCTTGTTGAGAAACAAATTCTGTCAGTTTTTAATTTATTTGTTTAAATTTTTAAAATATTTTTTTTAAATTGTATAAGGTTTACGTGTATTTTTAAGAAAAAAGCACATCTCGCCACAAACGTAAAATATGGCGACTAATATTGTTTAAAATACAATATTTAATATTTTATTTAATATTTATTCACAAAAATTGTTTGAGAAATAAACAAAAAAAAAAAGTTATTTGATGATATCCCCTAGGAAAAGAAAAAGAAGCCCCTTTTGTTCCCGGGCCGCTGGATGGGTTTTAGTCCGTACACATTCTTCAATCAACGAACCAATGTGTTTGATGACGTCACAAACATTCTGACATAACCAATCTTATCGCCAACAGTTCATTGTCACCAGTCCCACATTAATTAGTAATCCCTGGCGCCCTTTACAAGTTACTGCATTATCGCACAACGAATGTCAGTTCTCTGATTAAGACAGGAAGTTCTTCGTTACTTCGATGCAAGACAAGCGATGATGTCAGGGTTTATTTAGTATATTTCATGAATGGAAAAATTAAAGTGTTTTTCATGAATGCTTTGCGAATTCGAGGTAGTTGAGATGATACATTTTCTATCCATGTCCTTCTTTTGCCCTTTATGTTCCGGGGCCACGGTATCTCTTTCGAGCAACCTGCAACCAGGGCTGCAACGGAGTCTGGATTTGCATGGGATTAAAAAAGTGATGAAATCTGGTTTTAGAGTGTATGGTACTTTGTTTGCGGATGGGATATCAACAAATAACTTCCCCCGCTCTGGGCGGAGTGTCGGACTATAACTGACTAAAACCCACCCATGTCCTTTATGTTCCGGGGCCACGGTATCTCTTTCGAACAACCCGCAACCCCGGTATATAGATCCCTTAAAGAACTTTAAAATAACCTATTATAAAATAACCATTATGAACTAGAAGTTAAATCCATTGAGTTGAAAATTATAGCGTAGTTATAATATCATAGCTCAAAGTGTCCGCAGAATGATGTATTGTGTGATATTTTAAAAGATTTAACGACACCCCACTTGAATGGGGTTACAGATATAAATCTCTTTTTATCTTCAATTTTCCATAAATCTAAGGGATACAATAATAGTCTTTTGCAGCTTCAATATAGATGTCCATATTGTGTGCAATGCATCTTACTGTGAATGAGAACGTATGCGTATCGATTATATTTTTTCTTTCTTTCTTGATTATTGCGGTCGACTTCACTGTTTAACTAGATGCATGGATGCTGGATGGCTGTATTTTACATGGAGTAAAAGTTGATCTGACGTGGACCGGCCGTGGACGTGCACTGGCCGTTTATTTCACAAGTGTGTACGGAGTCTTCAGTTCGCGAGTCTGACACACACTTGCCCGGTTTTTTTACCACCTACATTCTCCAGTCATCCCTCAATCATATCGCTTGCAACAGCGTCGAAATACCGGGAGCTCAACAATAGTTAGTAATCACGGAAAATATCCCGTAAGTGACAGTGTAAGTTTGATTGATATTTATCTAAACAGGTGCAAAACAGTTACATGCCTACATAAATCTAAATTGAAAGGCATTAATATAGTTATACTAATATATGTTCAGCGTCAAAGCGTCCGTCGGCTCCCATAGCGGCGCACGCACAGGAATGCGTAGGCGCAAGCTTCGAGGTTTTATTTGTTTCGTGCTCTTCTGTGCGACGAATTCCTTGGCTTTTGATGTTTTTTGTTGGTACTGTGTTTGTTTGGACAAGCATGATTCAATTTTCTTTTGGTTGTAGTTTTCTTTGAATTTGGAAGAAGATTTTTTCGGTCAATTTGACGTTTTGTCATCTGCCGTCATCTTTTAGAAATTAGCTGTAGTAACAACCATTGATGATCTTTGGGAGGTATCTATTAAAAGACACTGATTGCCTCAGTGAGGTTTGCCATTATTAACATTTTCGCCCCTTTTTAGTCCTAATCATGTGAAAAAAATAGTTAAATTTGACCCACTAGCCGCTTTCCGATTGAAATTAAATTTTGCATAATAATATGTTTAGATTGGGTGACAATGCATGCAAGCCCCCAAATCCAATATGGCGGATTCTCAAAGATGGCGGACTAGTTATTATCCGTCAATGCATTGACCAAAAACAAAAGACAATCATGGCCCTACAGCCTGATCCTTTCCTTACTGACGCCAGAACCGTTAGGTAATTTGGCGATACACCGAATCGCAAAACCGTTCGGTACTTCGGTATGTGGCCGCGAATGTTAATGTTTAATTAAACATAAGTATATAAAGTGAAAGGTTTCCATTGAATGAGCGGCGACATCGACATTATTCCAAGAATGTGGAATGCACATTCACTCGTGAACTGCATGTGTCAGATTTCTCGTGAACTACAAAATCCGGGAGACGGATATGTTTTATTAATTGTTTTTATTTACATATTTGCTTTAAGTAAAATGTCTGCAGTTCTTTTGAGTTTTTGTAGATGTTATTTACAATGACTTAAGTATCTACGTAAGTACTACAGGGTTTTTTTTAGCGGATGGAAAATCATAAAACAACTTCCCCCGCTCTCATTCTCATTCACGTTTCTTCTTTTGCCCTTTACGTTCCGGTGCCGCGGTATCTCTTTCGAACAGCCCGCAACCCCTGGTGGCCCTAGCAGGCCCCTCTGCTACGTACTACACACTAAGTTATCCGTAAATGAACTTTATGTGGTTCTCAAAAGTTACTAATTTGGTTTACAATTTCGTCTTAGACATCATCGTCATTATTATCAGCTTCTACTTAGTCCATAGGCTTCTTCCAAGGCGCGTTACTTAGCCCGATCTTAGCCTACAAGCATCCAGCAGCCATCTTAGATAGTAGTTGCGCTCGCAATTTAAAAGCTGTCAATGATAACGTTTCATCATCAATGGCGTTAGTAGTGAGTGAGAGATACTCACCATGTTGCGTCAAGGCTTCCAGTCTAACCGGATGTAGCCGAACAACGACGGCACGGTTGGCGCAGTGGCTGAGGGATCGATTGCTGCGCTGCTTGTCGCGGTTTCGATTCCCGCACGGAACAAATATTTGTATGACCTGCAGATAGTTGTTTCGGGTCTGGCTGTTTGTGTATGTGAGTTTAAATGTTTATAAACGCACCCACGATACAGGAGGAATTCCTAGTGTGTGGCAACGTTTTATTAAAAAAAAAACAGTATTTTGCATGGAGCGACTGCCTATCTGACCTCCACAACTTAACAGCAACGGGGTAATCCTTGGTACGACTATTCGTCAGGCGTTCAATAACCGTTATTTCTTGATTTGTAAAGGATAAGGTCCATAACCAACAGCCATCTTATAAATACCAACTTCTAGATGGTTCGATCGACTTCAGGCGACATTTGTTTCACTAATGTGGTGTTCATTACTGTAATAATTACTATTGTAATTACAATGAACTTTAGGCGTGTTCTCTCTTAATTAGCCTTACATAATTAATGTAAACAATACTCAATGGTTCTTAGAAATTGACAAAAACTGCGGTCAATGGCATCTAGCCTACCAAGCTAAGTAAAAAATGATCTTATTAATAGCCGATATGATATATCCTTATAACAATGAAATAAGGTTGATTGTCGTATGCTTTTTTGTTAAGATTCGTCACTTTGACACACAGAGAGTGTCAAGGCGGGAGATAATTGATGAGCTGACGCTCTGTCAACCACCTGACGGTTGTGTCGTGATGATAGAAATGTAACTCGTTGTCTTGTATCAAGCTTATATTAGAATTAATATTTTTTGCTGTATGAAGTCATATACTTAGATCGAAATAATAAATTAATAAACGTTTTATTATGCGAGCGGTTTTACACATATCGTTATCACCCCTTTTTTAAATTTTGGAAAACATCAAATAACTTCCCCCGCTTTGCGGGGAGTGTCAGACTTGTACTGACTAAAACCTGTGTTTGACGACACGGTTGGCGCAGTGGCTGAGCGATCGACTGCTGCGCTGCGTGTCGCGGGTTCGATTCCCGCACGGAACAAACATTTGTATGGCCTACAAATAGTTGTTCCGGGTCTGGCTGTTTGTGTATGTGAGTTTAAATGTTTGTAAACGCACCCACGACACAGCAAAAAAATCCTAGTGAGGAGCAACGTTTTCATAAAAAAAAATTACCTTATTAAAAAAAACCCGCCCATGTTCCTTCTATTGCCCTTTACGTTCCGGTAGCGCGGTATTTCTTTAGCACACCTAGTCTAAAAGGGAGACAACTCAAATATCGTGATTTTTTAGTTACCCTTATATTCGAAGTAGGCTCGGCGATCTTACCCAACTATCCAACATAACACAATTTATATACAGTGACATTTTGCAACCTACATAATTAGAATCTAGAATAAATTAAATGTTCATAACTTCCCATACAAACGGTAACACGTAATTATTTCGTCCTCTGAAAATTACCTTTTTTAAGTTGTATCAGTTTAGAAATAGGTGTGCGATATCTTTACCTACCGTTCTAAAGTCTACAAGATTGAGGACACATCATCATTAACTATCGAACAGGCTAGAAGAGTGCATCGTGGTGAGCGAACCGATTCAATTAATGATAAATTAGATACAGTTACAAATATGAGTGAAATAATTTAAGAGGATATTACTAAATGGTAGTGCTAGATAATTTTTTATGCCGCATTTAATCCTACTAATATTATAGATGCGAATTTGTGAGGATAGATGGATGTATGGATGTTTGTTACTCATTCGCACAGAGGTTGATTATAGTCTGGAATAACACATAGGATACTTTTTTTTCGAAATCACGCGGGTAAAGCCGCGGGCGCCAGCTAATTTATCATATCTGCTTCATTGGATGATTAGAGTATGAGGTCCTGCGTTCGATACCCAGGTTGGGTGTTTACCCAACAGTTTTGTTGTTGGCTTTTACCATCAGGAATTTCATAGTACCAGCCCACAGTATAGATTCGTGCCCTGTTGATGGCAAACGGGGTCGCCCTTATTCCAAGGGACTCAAACATAATCTTCTGTTTAGTTCTTAACTTTTCAGCTTTTGTGGTCGGCTTCCAGTCTGGAAGATGAATAATATGAAGAAGAAGGATACAGCTGATACTTCATAGACAATGAGGAATAAAAAATGTTTTTTTTTTATATTAAGTTCGCAAGTTAATTTCGTTGTTGGGTTATCCCAACTACTAGGCTCTTGGTAAATCCTTTGTACGTGTATTTTTGTTGTCCGTCTATGTGTCTGTCTGTCAAAAACCTTTATCTCGGGAACGCGTGGAGGTATCAAGTTGAAATTCCTCCAATTAAACCATATACTCAACTTTGTGGTCCCTTAGTGCTGTGAAAAAAACCCTCTAAGTCTAAACAGTCAAAAGATATAGCCATATATGTTGCAAGTTTGTAAGGAACCCTCGTTGCGGGCGTCTGATTCGCTCTTAGCTGTATTTATTGAATTTCCCACAGTCCTGATTATAGCACCACAAAAAACCCACTAATAGTGAAGGAGATCGTATCCAACTAGTTACAGCTTTAGTATCGATTCCACGTGCATGTTTCATTCGCAAAACAATTAAAATTCAAAGATCAGAAGGGTTACCATGACATTTTATAGCAGTTCTTATTCCTGTGTGAGAAAGAGATGGTGCTAGACACCCGTATAGCTCTGTCTCTTTCCCTCAGTGGAATAAGTTCTGCTTTAAGACGTCATGGTAGGGTAGCTGATCAAGTAACAAGACATTTCTGAATGCCAACTTGCTAAGCCTTTCGGCCATACACCTATTTTTTGTCTAGATTTTTTATCGAAAGATCTAGAACTTTATCCGTGTACAATAGGCTATATTGATCGAGTGTTTAGACGTGAGGCTAAGCGAATGATTTTTTAATTGGTCATGACATGTAAAATTTTTGTGGAGGCAAAAAAATCTTTTTTGTCCGATGAAATTCTAAGAGAAGTATTTAATGGAATAATAATGATATGATAACTGTACTGTTTTTATGGTGCGTGGTTTGTGAAGAAGGTGGTGGCTTGACCGAGAATAGTACTTGTAAAACTACAGTGGCTTTATGAATGACTAGCTTCCGCCCGCGTCTTCGTCCGCGTGGAATAGTTACTTTGGGCTAACGCTAACTTTAACACGCGTGATGATCGAAAAAAAAAATTCTTTCTCTCCCCTTTTCTTCCCTCTTTCTCCCCCTTTTATTTAAATTAACTGACGTCTCCAGGGTCCCAACTATATCTGTACCCAAATTCGTTAAAATCAATTTAGTCATTTAGGCGTGAAGACGTAAAAAACAAACAAACTAACTTTTGCTTTTATAATATTAGTAAGGGTGTCCTTAGAAGAAGAAGTCATTAGAAATTCGAGAAGGCGTCTTAATCATCACGCTAAAAATACCGGCCAAGTGCGAGTCGGACTCGCGAACCGAGGGTTCCGTACAAACTGGGGACATAAACGGCCATATTTTGTGACTGCGTGGACTCTGAGGGTTGACTTTTTCACAGCTCTAAGGGATCACAGTCTTGAGAAGATATGGTTTTAATTTCAACTCTATGCCTTTACGTGTTTCCGAGATGAATATAGGGTCTTGACAGACAGACACACGGAAAATAAAGTGATCCTAGAATAGTTCCTTTTCTTACCTTTTGAGGCATGCAACACTAAAAAGAAATTGTGAGTACATTTCCGTTGAACTGAACTGGTCATGTTCACCCAAAAGCGAACACTAGGACCTTACCGCCTACCCAAACTATTCGATACTGAACTCCAATTAGCCGGCGAGGTGAAATACCTAGGCGTCATCCTGGATAGTAAGTTGAACTGGAGCAGTCACTTAGACAATAAACTAAACAGAGCCTGTATCACCTTTTGGCAGTGCAGAGGGATGATAGGTAAGAGGTGGGGGCTGGCTCCCAAAATCATCCTCTGGCTTTACTGCGCAGTAATCCGACCTATGGTCACGTACGGGGCCGTGGTATGGTGGCCCCGCACCAAATTGGTGACAGCCTCAGCCAAACTTCAACGTATGCAGAGGCTTGCCTGCACGGCGATCACTGGCTGCATGAGGACTACTCCGACTGCAGCCCTTGAAGCCATGCTAGAACTCCCACCGCTCCACCTGTTCATTCAGCAGGAGGCAACGACGGCGGCATTACGTTTCAAAACACTTCATCTATGGGGTAAGAAATATACACAGCATACCAAGGCACTGGAGGAGTTCTACAACGAGTTCCCAATAGCCAAAGCTATAAACGATCGGATACCTAAACAATTCGTATTCGATAAGAAATACAAAATCCAGCTCCATGAAGACCACCGTTGCGAAGGGCTATGCCCCGCAGAGGTGAGAATCTTCACAGACGGATCCAAAACAGGTACTGGCACGGGAGCCGGAGTCTTCTCAGAGGACCTCAACATCCACATAGCCGTACCTCTGGGGGTCCACAACACGGTGTTTCAGGCAGAATGCATGGGCATCTCCCTAGCCGCTTCAGCCATCATGGCAAGGAAGGTTGAGGGCCACTCTATTCGCATACTTTCGGACAGCATGGCTGTACTGCAAGCACTAAACAGCCAAACAGTCAATTGTGGGCTAATACATGAGTGTCACCAGCGCCTAAATAAGGTTGGTAATCTCAACAAAATAACCATCCAATGGATCAAAGGACACAGCGACTCCCGAGGCAACGACGCTGCGGACGAACTTGCTAGAAGGGGATCGAGCACGGTACCAGTGGGCCCCGCACCTATCGTGCCACTACCATTTGGGTACCTACGTACACTGGTAAGGAAACGCACCAAAACACAACACCACAAACTGTGGCGGGACCACGGTGAGTGCAGGCAGGCCAAGGAAGCTCTTCCTAGTATCGACGGCCGCTTTACTAAACAGGCGCTTCGGATGACAAAACCACAGCTGCGCACAATTACAGCAGCCATTACTGGCCACGGCTCTTTTAATAAACACCTCTTTGTCTTAGGAGTCACAGACAGCCCACTGTGCCGAGCCTGCATGGAGGTAGACGAAACATCAGCTCACGTGCTTCTGCACTGCCCAGAGGTTGCCCCATACAGGGCAAAGTACTTCGGTAACCCAGGTACTCTTCGCGAGATCGTCAGCAACACCAAGGCGCTGCTGACGTTTCTCGTGGAGCTGGGGTGGATCGAATAATATTCCCACCCTTACGCAAAATACGCGCCTCAGACGTGGAGTTGCGGACACCAGCCCGTTATACAATACAATACATTTCCGTTCTCAGAATGTAATATGGAAAACTAGATTTTGCCCGCGGCTTCCTTCGCGTTAAATTCTGGGTAACACAGTTCCCCTTTCCTGATGTGCAGGTACCTGCTTTCTATAGTTTTTGCGCCCTATTTATTGTATAGCAAAGCTAAGTTTTCTCTTTTCTTCCCTCTTTCTACCTTATTTATCACTTTAAAAATAAAAAAATAGCCTATGTCCGTCTCCAGGGTCCCAACTTCAACAAACAAACTCACTTTCGCTTTTATAAAATTATATTAGTAAGGATAAAGACAGTACTAGCTGATTCTCTTCGTTAAAATCTAGATTCCAAAACATCTGCTAAAATAATGTTCTATTAATATTAGTCTACTTTAATAATGTTGTAATCTCAGTTATTAATGAACTCAGCGGGGTAATGACTGCCCACTCATTGAACATTACTGTTGCTAACCAAAACGGTATTACTTTGCGCTAATTTAAGCCATAGAAATTGATGTATGAATAATCTGATAACAATAAATATTTATGATTTAGCTGGCGACCCATTCAGAGTGTTAATTGTAATTCACGTTAATTAATTGACATTAGCGCTGTCCGTGTGGCCGTAAGAATTATATTAAAAGATTTGTCAAAGAATCGTGTGTGCGATTCCATGGTGCACTCGGATACGTCAGAATTTGTTTCTTAGTTTGGGTTTCTACAAGTTGAAATTGGAATGGTTGGAATACCTACGTTTTAAACGCGCTGATCTCTGGAACTGGTTCTAATTGAAACAATTGTGCTAGGCTATAATACAACACGTTACGACCCTTAGGAGTGGAGCATGCGTGAGCCCACGGGGCATAGCTAGTTTTAAATACTACTATTACAATAAATAAGGCGCAAGGGCAAAACTACAGGTGGCAAGTACCTGTAAATCAGGAAAGGAGAACTGTAACCCCGAATTTAACGCGAGCGAAGCTGCGGGCAAAACTAGTCTGTAAGTAAATTATTTTTAGTATATTTTTCTTTTTTATTGTCGTGACGTGTTTAACAGTGGAGCCGCGTCAATTGGCGGAAGCAGGCACATGCTGGCGCAACATGTGACAATGTATGCCTGCAGGTGGCGGCCATACTTGTTCTATAACTGCCTATCAACCAGTGGGTCTACAGTCTAAAATAATACTAGGCAGAGAAATCTTCCTAGATGTTCACTTGTAACCTAGTTTCTTTAGTGTTTGTGACTATTCTTTTTGTAAAGTCGATGATAGCTTTTTTATGGATGCGAAATCATCAAATAACTTCCGCCGCTCTGGGCGGAGCAGGGGGGAGTGTCAGACATGTACTGACTAAAACCCACCCATGTTCCTTCTATTGCTCTTTACGTTTCGGGGCAGCGGTATCTCTTTCGAACAACCCGCAACCCCGGTTGGATGGATGATGGCTTACTTGTCTTTTTATGTTACAAATTATCTTTTTTTTACGTATGTTTTGTATGTCTGTTTTACCGTCTGCAATATGCTCTTTTAAGTACGTGTACATAAGGTAAAGGTTTAGTTATATGATCGAGAGTTCATTTGCAGTGGGTGGTCGATTTTTCTGGCCTTATGTGTATTATTTCTCTAAAATGATCTCTCATTGAACAGTTAACAGCAAAGGTAAATATGAATTGTCTCGCTGGTCTAGTGTAAAAATCGCGACTGCTGAGTATAAGGTTCTGGGTTCGATTCCCGAGTCAAGTAAAGTGTTATTGTGTTTTTACATCAGGAATTTCTCAGTAGAGCAACCACGGAGTCTGGTTTTGTGCCCGGTTGATAGCAATTAAATATAACTGGCGAAATGTGAGTGTTCTATTAGTTACACTCGGGATTACAAGCGTGACGTTTTGTTGTTGTAAACATGATTACTTTACTGAAAAAAAAAACCAGTCAAGTGCGAGTCGGACTCGCGCACCGAGGGTTCCGTACAAACTTCCGACATGATCGGCCATATCTTTTGACTGCGTTTAATTGTTTAATTTTTAACAGCTCTAAGACACCAAGGTAAGGTTTTAAATTCAACTCGATACTTCCACGCGTTTCCGAGATAAAGCATCTTGACTGACAGACAGACGGATAACAAAGTGATCTTGGTAGACGGGCCTGTTGGTCTAGTGGTTAGTGGCCCTGACTGCTAAGCCGGAGGTCGTGGGTTCGATTCCCACTCAGGACAAACTTTGTGTGATGAGCATGATTGTTTGTTCTGTGTCTGGGTGTGATTTATCTATAATATGTATGTATTTATAAATTATATAAGTATGTATATCAGTTGTCTGGTTACCATAACACAAGCTCTGCTTAGCTTAGGATCAGATAGCCGTGTGTGAGTTGTCCCAAGATATTTATTATTTATTTATTTTGTAAGGGTTCCGTACCAATCCTATGAGCTACGTTTAATGTATTAGGAACATCTTTATGACCTTATAAAGTACTTACATTTTTTAGCTGTGACTTATTAAAATTCAAATTTGACGGGCCTGTTGGTCTAGTGGTTAGTGGCCCTGACTGCTGAGCCGGAGGTCGTGGGTTCGATTCCCACTCAGGACAAACTTTGTGTGATGAGCATGATTGTTTGTTCTGTGTCTGGGTGTGATTTATCTATAATATGTATGTATTTATAAATTATATAAGTATGTATATCAGTTGTCTGGTTACCATAACACAAGCTCTGCTTAGCTTAGGATCAGATAGCCGTGTGTGAGTTGTCCCAAGATATTTATTATTTATTTATTTTGTAAGGGTTCCGTACCAATCCTATGAGCTACGTTTAATGTATTAGGAACATCTTTATGACCTTATAAAGTACTTACATTTTTTAGCTGTGACTTATTAAAATTCAAATTAATAGGAAATGGATGACAATATGAGTTACAACGTAATAACCTAACCGTCGTCGGTCCTTTGAACAAGAAGCTTAACGTTATTTATAAACCAGTTAGCTCACCACGTTTTTTGCATGAATGAATTCCCCACAGCTAATTTAAATTCGTCCTTATCACTCCGATTTGCATAAAAATGCACTTAATTTTGACATAAGTAATGTTTTAGGATTAAATAGAAACAAAACTGCAGCTTAATTGAACTTCGATAAGTAAGCTTCGTGTACTTTTTGCCTACATTAAAAATGTTTGTGTCGTAAGCAAAAGATACTGCGTCCACAACGTTATTTTGTTATTTATTTACTTCGTTTAATTAAATTAGCCTGTAATTGGTTTGCCTGCTGGCCGCTGAGAAATAAACAAGTCTGCATTTTTTTTTTGAATTACGAACCTTTGAAATTTATGGGTTCTTAATTTAAAATTATTTGTTTTTCTTGCTAATCATAAACAGCCAGTGAACTTTGAATATAGAACGTCAGCTACTACAAATAAATGGTCACAGTTCATGAGTTTACTGTAAACATCACTATGGCTATGCAATATCTAAATAATTCAGTTTGTAAAATCAATCATGGAAGGAAATGGAAATAGCTAGTACCTATAGAACAGAGACTTGTCAACGATCTTTAAATACGAGGAGGAAAAATCTAGACTTACACAAAATATCTTGAGAAAAAAGTTCATAAAGCTCAGCCTCAATCGAAAATACATGTCATTCTTCGGGTTTACACTATTTAAACGTCATGCACGTTGGTCACGGCTGCAATTTCTTGGTATTTGACAGACCTTACCGGTATTCCGTATCCTGGCTAAAGTCTGAAAACCACTGTTACCAAAAGAGTAACGTGTTACCCAGTTTGTGGGTTTTGGAGGTCAGACCTGCAGCCGCTTCTTTTTATTCAGCTGAATCTGATTAGACTGCAACGCAAACTCACCATAGTAGGGAACAGTCTAAGTAAATGATGATATTCTTCAAATCAACTACACAGCCTAACAATGATCAGTGAGACAATACATAACCTCTAAAGAACCATAGACCATAGAGTATTAACATACCGTACGCTTATTACCGATGCCATGAGCCGACACACGTGAAATCGATGTATCGGACGTAAAGATTTTATTGCGGACACTAGTTTGGGTGCCTGGTTTTGTCTTGGGGATTTTGAAGATAAGATGCTAGGCTGAATACTAAATAAAGAAGAGACTCAGAAGTAGCTCAGGTTGATTCTAGATTAATCGATTCTTTATCCATCTGGTAAGTCATGAATGAACAAGGTAACTTTTGAAGAAAGTTGTTTTTTGGCATTGACTAGCTTCTTTGTGAAGAAGCCATATTTTTAGGGTTCCGTACATCAAAAGAAAAAAACGGACCCTAGTATTTACATCATCATTCTCCTACCCTTTTTTTTTGGGTTGGGACATCATCAAATAACTTCCCCCTCTCTGAGCGGAGCGGGGGGGAGTGTCAGAAGGCGGAGGCCCTGGAAAGCCCCTCTGCTTTGCTGACATCTCTTTGAGGCGCGCGTGAAACACAAACGCGCCGTCGACACGGCCTGTCGTCAATAGACGGACGGACGGTGAGCTACCCATTGCTCACCGTCCACAGGCCCGTATCTACGGTGGCCGGGAGTCGTCTCGCGGCGCCCGGCGCCCGGGGCGTCTCCCGCGGCGGCTGGGTTGGTTTCAGGTCTCTCCCTCAAACGCCCGGCCACCTCCTTTGCTAGCATTACTGCTGCGCAGAAGGAGGTGACCGCTTCCCATTCCCTCGCGAGAGATCGCCGCCGCCGATCGCCTCTACGAGGGCACCGCGGTGCTCCGCCCAAGCTGGGCAGACCGCCACTGTGTACTCCACCGTGTCCTCCGGGCGAATTCTCTTACCCTTATACTAATTTATTAGGTGTGTGTACTCGTCATCGCATTAGACACCTCCTTTCTTGCCATATCGTCCTTCATACAATGGATATACAATCCCTACATTAAAATCAAAGATATTTGTAAGAATTTTTTTTGCCATAGAGCGGATATAGAGAATATTACAAGAATTTTATTTAGAGCTTTTTCGTGTTTGACACATGACTTGCTACTTGACAAGCAGGCGTGTGACACAAGACAGAACGATTTTCTTCGGCGTGTCCTGTCTATAATTGAATGTGTTTGATAGAAATAAATAACTTCTACGAAAATACAAACAACCTCACCTAAAATCAATGTATCAAAAAAATCATGATATAACATATGAAATATCGGTCGTAATCGATTAATTGACGTAAACTCGACTCGACTCGTCACGGCGTCGATTTAATAGTTACCGACGGTTTCTCGATACTCCACTACCGTAGCGTATCAGGTACTTGGTTCGAGGAGCAGATACTGTTTTTTTTTTAAACTTGAGTTTCTAGGAAAACAAAAGACTGTATTGTTTGTACGAAAATTATGGATTTTATTGTACTGTTGGAATTTCGACTGTCTCCAATAAGCTCAGCGTTGAAAATGCAATAATGTGTATTAGTAACGCATTTATGAATTATAGACGAGTTTAAAAATAGAAGTACATATTTTGATTTTGTGAAATTCCTTATTTCTTCTTTTTGTTTTAAGTTTGTCAAAATATGTAAGCAAATATGCAACAAAATGTCAGGCATCAATAAAATTCTTATTTATCTTATTTATTTTTAAATGTAATTTTAATTATAGCCGAGTACCCTTCTAAAATATCAAAAGTTTGAGCCATCTATTTTTTTAACTCGAAACCGGTCGATTTACATTGACGTAGGTCTTTTTGGTAGGTACTCTATATATTTTAATATAGGTATTTTTTTGCCGGTAGGTATTATCTCAGGCACATATTTGTAATATTCCAGTTAGATACCGACATAATTAAAGGAAATATGTTCAAAATATGTACGTAATGCCGATTTTATCATATGCTATATGCATTACCTTATAACACAGCTGAACGATTTAAGTCAAGTTACTAAAGTTAATTCATGTCTCCATGCGTCATTATATTATACTAGCTGCTCAGTTCTTTTTCTCTTGAGTGGGCAAATCTTATCACTTATATGAACAATAGATTACAAACAATTCACAAACCGAATTTACCAATAAATTTTCATAAAATTCGGACAAGCCGTTTCGGAGGAGTTTGGCAACTAAAGATGTGGAACTAGAATTTTATAATAGAAAAGAAGATTAGGACATATGTACACCATCTTTTACAGATAAATCCTTACTCCTTACTAATATTATAAAAGCGAAAGTGAGTTTGTTTGTTTGCTACCTCTTCACGCTTTAATGGCTAAACCGATTTTGATGAATTTTGGTACAGAGATAGTTGGGAACCAGGAGACGGACATAGGCTAATGTAAAAAAAAAGTGGGATGTGAGGGAGAAAGAGGTAAGGAAAGGGAAAACTTAGCGTTGCTATTACAAATCAATAAGGCGCAAGGGGAACTGTGTTACCCCGAATTTAACGCAAGCGAAGCCGCGGGCAAAAGCTAGTTACCATAATATAATATCCTTTTAACTTTATAAAAAACACATGCAAAACCGTTGTCCATACAAATACGACGAATATTTGCTGGTCATTAACAAGGAACTGCTTACGACCAGATCCAATGGGTAGATTGTAGAACTGGTAGTTGTGACCTATCACGTCATCCAGCTGTGGGCTTATTATCATACACCTACAAGTGCATAGTTCTTGTGCCAATTATTATTGGATATTGAATTGCCGGCTAATTTTATTTCTATCGTGGGTATTCAATATTATGCGCGTGGTCAAGGAGTGGAATTCTCTGCCTGCGTTTGTTCCTAAGTTCTTATAGCCTGGTTCTGTTAAAATCGCGAGTTACATTTTAACCGACTACAAAAAAGAAGGAGGTTCTCTGCTCGATCGTATTTAAAAAAAAACACCGATTTTCATAATTCGTCGTCTACGAAGAAAAAAAAATATATTTTTTCTTCATGTCTATGTGGATGATTTAAAATAGTTTTCCACATTTTAGTATTATTTTTTTTTAAAATGCGTTATTTTATTTGGCAAAAAAGGTTCGGATATCATGAAATGACTCCTCCCGCTCTGGAGCGGAAGGGAGTGTCAGACTTATGCTGACTAAAACCCATCCATGTTCCTTCTTTTGCCCTTTATGTTCCGGGGCCGCGGCATCTCTTTCGAACAACCCGCAACCCCGGCAGGAAAGGAGGTGACTGATGTTATAACGAGTAATAAAGTAGTAATGGAAGAAGATGAGATGCCCCCCGCTCTGGGCGGAGCGGGGGGCATCTCGTCTTCTTCGAAAGACACCTCCTTCTAGCCATATCATCCTTCATACAGTTCATCCAGCGTTTCTTTGTTTTTTTTCCACTTCATAGGTATAGCTGGGGAGGTAGCGTTGCATTTCACATAATAATTTCTGGTCGATTGATTCATATCTGAACTTATTCTTTATGGATAATTATTTAATAATCTAAACGTCAGCAGGCTCAGAAGGGGTGGATCGAGTGGGGAAAAAAAAATTATTATGTAAAAAAAAAAAATGTAAACTGGTCGTTTGAAAATTTTAACAGCAATAGTTTAAAAAATAATAATAATTATAGAAATAATCAGCTGTAAAGATAATGGTGGGTTGTACGTCAGCAGGTCATATCCGCACATATTAAAAATAATTAAGTTCAATTCATTTCTGGTCGAATGAAATTGATACATATTATTCTTTATGCTATTAAAATAATTAAAAAATGCGTCAGCCGACCTATTGATCGGGGAGAGGATCCGGCTACTGGGTCTCGAGGTGGCCTTGCACAAATCCGAGGCCATGGTTTTTCATGGCCGCGGAAACACGCCACCGTCGGGATCCCAGTTGACGGTAGGAGGGGTTCGCATCGGCGTCGGGTCGACGATGAAGTACCTGGGAATCGTCCTCGACAGCCGGTGGAACTTCGTCGAACACTTTCGACGTTTGGCTCCCAAACTCGAGCGGACGGGGGCTGCTTTCAAGCGGCTCCTGCCCAATCTGAGGGGGCCAAACGCCTCCTCCCGTAGGCTCTATGCCGGAGTCGTGCGGTCCATGGCCCTTTACGGGGCCCCGGTATGGGCGCGTTCCTTGGGGCGGCGCGCCGCCCACTACCTGAACGCGCCCCAAAAGGTGGTGGCCATACGGCTTGTCCGGGGCTACCGCACGATCTCCGGCGAGGCAGCGAGCCTCCTTGCCGGACTGCCACCGTGGGATCTGGAGGCGATAGTCCTCGCGCGCCTGTTTGAGTGGCGCGGAGGCACTACACCGGGGGGAAAACTCGCTGCCACGGCAAGTTGCCGCTCGGCGGGCAGACCTCCGGTGCGATCTCATGGTGGCATGGAGAGAGCGACTGTCGCAACCCCGTGCAGGGCACGCCACAATAGCGGCGGTAAGTCCCCTCTTTGAGGAGTGGCTGGAGAGGCGTCATGGCGTCCTCACCTACCGCCTGACGCAGGTCCTCACCGGACACGGAAGTTTCGGGAGGTTCCTGCACATCATCGGGCGGGAGGAAGCGCCCGGGTGTCACCATTGTGACGATCGCCCGGAGGACACGGTGGAGCACACAGTGGCGGTCTGCCCAGCTTGGGCGGAGCACCGCCGTGCCCTCGTGGAGGCGATCGGCGGCGGCGATCTCTCGCGTCCGGCCCTGGTTCAGGCCATGGTCCGGAGCGAGAGGGAATGGGAAGCGGTCACCACCTTCTGCGAAGCAGTAATGCTAGCAAAGGAGGTGGCCGGGCGTTTGAGGGAGAGAACATCTGCCCAACCCAGCCGCCGCGGGAGACGCCCATGGCGCCGGGCGCCGCGAGACGACTTCCGGCCACCGTAGATGCGGGCCTGTGGGCGGTGAGCAATGGGTAGTTCACCGTCCGTCCGTCGATTGACGACAGGCCGTGTCGACGGCGCGTTCGTGTTTCACGCGCGCCTCAAAGAGAGTCAGCAAAGCAGAGGGGCTTGCCAGAGCCTCCGCCTGCCGGGGTTGCGGGTTGTTCGAAAGAGATACCGCGGCCTCGGAACGTAAAGGGCAATAGAAGGAACATGGGTGGGTTTTAGTCAGTACAAGTCTGACATGCCCCCCCGCTCCACCCAGAGCGGGGGAAGTCATTGGATGATTTCCCACCCGAAAAAAAAAAAAAAAAAAAGCCGACCTATTGATAGGGGTAAGATCGTCAGCAGGGGGATTATAAGTAACTATTTGTATTATCCAACTGACGACTTTCCCCTCTTCAATTATTTTGCTGACTATTTTTTTATTTAATATATTGTTTAAATTACTCTCAGTATTAATTTATATATTAAACAAAAAAGATAGTCAGCATAGTGATTGAAGAGGGGAAAGTCGTCCGCCAGCTGACATATAGTATATAGATTATATATGCAATAAAAAAGGCATTGTTTATATTCAAATTAATTTCTGGTCGCTTGAAATTAATACTGAGAGTAATTTAAACAATATATTAAATAAAAAAATAGTCAGCAAAATAATTGAAGAGGGGAAAGTCGTCAGTTGTATAATACAAATAGTTACTTATAATCCCCCTGCTGACGATCTTACCCCTATCAATAGGTCGGCTGACGCATTTTTTAATTATTTTAATAGCATAAAGAATAATATGTATCAATTTCATTCGACCAGAAATGAATTGAAGATAATTATTTTTAATATGTGCGGATATGACCTGCTGACGTACAACCCACCATTATCTTTACAGCTGATTATTTCTATAATTATTATTATTGTTTAAACTATTGCTGTTCAAATTTTCAAACGACCAGATTACACTTTTGGTTTTTTATTTTTTGACATAATAATATTTTGTTTCCCACTTGATCCACCCCGGGTGCGCCTGCTGACGCTTGATTCAATTATTGCCCATATCTAAGCTATAGATTTCAATCAAAATTAATCGTACAGAAATCACGATCAAAAATGCAACGCTACCTCCCCAGCTAGTACTGGTATAAAAATAATTATGCCATCTGCTACTTACAATAGCCCTCATGCAAAAATAAACATCTCCTTTAAAATAACAAATTTACAAAAGAAACAGCTGTTTAATTGACCGTTAATCAACGACTTAACAAAAATATCAAGTTACAACAACGACGAACCGTACCGAAATGGAACTTGAAACGTTGTTTTTTGTCTTTAAAAGGGCCGACAATATAATTATGAATCGATTACATTTAACTGCGGTTAAATTGATGAACTCGTCTATAAATCTCTCGGTTAATTTTAACCTGTCTTTAAGTGCCTGACACGACAAAGGTGGGTCCTAGTATGATAGGTCATTGTTCTCATGGTTTGCGAAAAAAGTGCAAAGAGTAAAAGAGTTGTCAAAACATTCGATTGTGCCTAAACTCTTGCAGCCTTTTTTTTTTTTTTTTTTTTTTTCGGGTGGGAAATCATCCAATGACTTCCCCCGCTCTGGGTGGAGCGGGGGGGCATGTCAGACTTGTACTGACTAAAACCCACCCATGTTTCTTCTATTGCCCTTTACGTTCCGGGGCCGCGGTATCTCTTTCGAACAACCCGCAACAACTCTTGCAGCCTCACTGAGTCAAACGTGCATATCGAAATAATTAAACCTGCCAACAAATGAATATTAAATACATTGTACTTAAACTTTATATTTAGCAACGACAATACTAAAACTATTATTTAATATTTTTTTAAAGTGTGCGGCCCCAAATATAATGGCAGAAGGGCAGGAATATGATGATGAATGCATTGGCATGGCATTTTATTAGCCTCATTAACAGTTTTTCATAATGACGCATTACAATACCATCTAGTTAGGTTTTAAATCAATATACGGAACAATGAATGTACTATCTCTTAAAAGCTTAAAGAACAAGATATATTACTTCATTAAAGTAATTAAGTATCAATTAAATGGACATAATTAACTTAACTGCCCTGTGAGTGCATGCTTCGTTATTCATTACTGATCTAGGCTTGATATAGATTTACGTATGAAGAGGAATAAAACTGTTATTTGTTACTTAGAGTTTTATGCATTTTTGTATAGGAATGGACATGCGATGATGAGGGATGCACTACATGGGAATAAAATAGTGAAGGTTTTGAATGTTGATAGATAGAGAGGGAGAGGAAGACCACAAAAAAGATGGATGGATTATGGATATGAAGGAAAAAGGAGTAATTGAAAGCATCGTCACGCTATCCTTACTAATATTATAAAAACGAAAGTGAGTTTATAACGTCTTAACACCTTAATGGCTAAACTGATTTTGATGATTTTTTGTACAGAGATAGTTGGGACCCTGGAGACGGACATAGGCTTTTTTGAAAAAAAAGTGGGAAATGAGCGAGAAAGAGGGAAGGGAATACTTAGCTTTGCTATTACAATCAATAAGGCGCAAGGGCAAAAACTGCAGGTAGCAGGTACCTGCAAATCAGAACAGGGAACTGTGTTACCCCGAATTTAACGCGAGCGAAGTCGCGGGCAAAAGCTAGTTTATGATAAGGGAGAGTGGAAGAAAAAACCATGTTTCGCCAACCCCAAATAACATGGGGCAAGGCAAGGAAGATGATGAGTATTATGCAATTTTAAGTTGCTTATTGCAAACGATGGCCCAAGATATGACCAGTGACCAGATGTACTAAAGATGACTGATTAGTGCGTGTTAGTTGACTTATTTCCTGCTAGATGTTAAGAAACAAATAACATATTTTAATTAAAATGAATAACAAGGAAATATGTAGGGTCAATGGTAAGGATAAGCCGTGCTTGCCTAGGTTGGCCCGTAGATGGGTGACCATACATAACGTACCAAGTTTTTTCTGTGCCTCGGAAAGCAAGAAAAGCTGGTGCTGACTTTCATTTGTAGATCTTTAACAATCAGAGGCCCGAAAGTTCGACAACTAGTTTTACTAAGGGGTATTATCGTATTACCCAGTACTAACTGGGTTGTGGAGGTCAGATAGATAGTCGCTTCATGTAAAACACTGGTATTCAGCTGCATTCGGTTAGACTGGAAGCCGACCCCAACATAGTTGAGAAAGGCTAGGACAGATGTTAGTGCCTAAGGAAATAGGTAGAAAATGCAATCAGTCACGTAAAAAAGAAATCGCGTCTCTCCTCCCTAATCTATGTCAAGACAAGTCCTTTCACTTAACCCGCATGCAGTGTCCGATTTCAATTACCCCTCACCTTGAAGGAAAACCATGTGCAAGCGAGACAGCCATAACAACAAGCCCTTAGAGAAAAAGAGATGCCATATAAACAAATCGTAGGCCCGTAAAAACGCCATATGTCGAGGAATGACAGATGGCTCCACCGCAAAGTATTCTCGAGTCCATTTGCTTGACTTCTGGTTATTTTCGTACTGCTGTCACTTGAGTTCGATCAGGTAAATGAACCCTTGCGGCAGATTGTGTGTTTATATTTATTTTTAATATTTCAGGTTTTGTTGGCTGGAATTTAAGTTGAATATAGAGCAGGTCAGTTTTGTTTGTTGGCTGATGTCGACACGGAGCCAGAATTAGGTTTTTTGTTCATAAAAAAGGGCGGTTTCAGCTTTGTTGGGGATGGGTGGGTAGTCATCAAATAACTTTGCCCAGAGCGGGGGAAGTTCTTTGGTGATTTCCCATCCGCAAAATAAGACACGCGCCTCTGATTTGTCGAATTCATTTGCGTTTTGTATAATTAACTCTTATCCTGGTAAGAAAACATTGCGAGGAACAGAACTGAGAACCAGTTTTCAGTCAGTAAAAGTCACCCCGCTCCACTCAGAACGGGGGAAGTTGTTTGTAAAAAAAAACAATGCGTCCAAGTTATACATTAGTGCTTTCAGTACAATAGAACGACGGAAGAGACTCGATTCAAAACTACATCTGAGTCGAGAAAAGTATTAAAGCCTTAACTTTTGAAAGACTTAAGCATCGATAGTGTTGTAACATCACTATTTAGTTGTACTATTATGGTCTTCACTAGTCTATGTATTATCTGTGATCTCCCGGCGCTCTGCCTCACTTCTTACTGTCATGTCTTGCGATGTGTACCTACCATGTCTCCTGTCAATAAACCAGTATCATACTTAATGGACATCTTTTATTAAGAATCCAACATAACATGGTGTCAGAAGTCATTTAAGAAGAAGTCATTCAAGAAAAAGTCGAGGTCGTCGAAGAAAATGCCGGACCAAGCGGACGTCAGCCATGATGGTGAGACAAATTTTCAAACACGTGTGAAGCAGTTGAATATTTCGTCAGATACCACGAATAATAACGCTGAATCGTGGAAAAGATGGTGGCAACAACTCGATTTATATTTGTTAGCCACAGGTCTAGATAAGTCAAGCGAGAAACGGAAAATCGCAATTCTGTTACATTGCATTGGAGAACGAGGTCTCAATATATTCAACACATTTAACCTCAAAATAGACAAGAGCACGCTTGACGAAGTCAAATCGAAATTTGACAAATTCTTCGAGCCAAGAAGAAACGTGACCATGTGCAGGTATTTGTTCTTCACACGTAGGCAAAATAAATCCGAAAGCATCGACGAATTCCTCACGGATTTGGAAAATAAAAGCAAAGAATGCGAGTTTGGCACGCTCAGGGAATCGCTCATCAAAGATATTTTCATTGCAAACCTCAATTTGGACTTGTCACATGTGCGTCAAAGGTTACTGCAAGAACATGACTTAACCTATCAGAGAATGCAAGAGCTGGCGAGGACGCTCATAGTCGCACAGCAGGATGCTGAGAAAATAGTCAAAGGGAGCAGCATCGCCAGTGAAAACGTCATGCATCTCAGTCGGAGGAGCCGTAGTCGAGGAGATGGTCGACAGCGAGCTTCCAGTCGCAAGTCAGCTTCAAGCAGTCGCAAGCCAGCTTCAGGCAGTCGCGAGTCACCTTCAGCTTCAAGCAGCTCGAAGACATGTAGCCGCTGTGGGCAGTCTCATCGCTACAAGTGTCCAGCTCAAGGAGTTCAATGCAGGTCATGTAAATCTTATAATCATTTTGCTAAATTTTTGTCTCAAAAATAAAAAAGTCAGTCAGTTGCAATCGTTTAATTCAGATAATGGTAGTCAAGATTATTTCGTAGGTATGCTGAATAGTCAAAGTCATAATGGTCAAAGTCATAATAGTCATTCTCACGGTCAGTCACTCAGTCAGAGACACAGGAACACACAGACACACAGTAAGACATCACATCCATCCATCCATCCATCCCTATGATGAGAAAAGTGACATGTCGGAGAGATTTATTATCCAGTCAAATAGTCGGAGTCCCAATTCATATCATCTCAATGATGAAAAAAATGTCCAGTCAAAAAGTCAAAAGAAAAAATGTCAGAGTCTCAATGATGAAATCAGTCACATGTCCGAGGGATTTCACAATAAGGCACAGTCGTCCAGTCAGTCACACAATGGATCATCAGTGGTCAATACTTTGAATCACTCAAAGCAGTCGTGGGAAATTAGCTTATTGGTAGGAGATACCAAAGTCAAATGCATTATAGACTCAGGTGCAGATGTCAATATAATGTCAAAACAAACATTTCAAAATGTTAAAAGTCAAAATAAGCTGTCAAAATTGTCACTTGTCAAATGTCAAATAAATGTCACAGGATTTGGTGGAAAATCCATTCCGATTTTAGGCAAAGTCAACTTAATTTGTAATTTTTGCTTAAACAATAAGAACATTGTTGAAAACATAATGTTTATAATACCAGATATAGAGTGTCCAAATGTCCTTGGTCTCCCAATTTGTGAAAAGTTAGGTATAATAAAACGTGTCTTTTCAGTATCAAAACAAGACTTTTGTGAACAAATTCATACACAATATAATGATGTATTCCAGGGTCTTGGCTGTCTGCCTCCAGTCTGTCATCTAAAACTCAAGCCTGATGCAGTACCATGTGTGGATCCGCCCAGGAAAGTCCCATTCGCATTACAAGGGAAACTGCGTGAGGAGTTGGATCGCATGGAGAAAATGCAAGTCATAGAAAAGGTTACAAAACCTACAGAGTGGGTTAATTCAGTCGTTGTAACAGTAAAAAGTTCAGGTCAGTTACGAATTTGTCTTGATCCTAGAAATTTAAATAAAAATATCATGAGGGAACATTATCCACTCAAGTCAATTGATGAGATTAGGTCTCAGCTCGAAGGGGCTGTATGTTTTTCTCATTTAGATGCATTTTCAGGGTTTTGGATGCTACGTTTAGATGAATATAGTTCAGAATTATGTACCTTTCAAACACCATTTGGTAGATATAAATATTTAAGATTACCATACGGCATAAATGCCTCATCAGAAATATTTCAAAGAGTCATGATGAATTTATTTGGTGATATAGAAGGAGTTCTAATTTTTATTGACGATATTTTAGTGTATGGTCCAAACGAGTCAATTCACAATGAAAGATTACATAAAGTCATGCAAAGAGCTCGTCAAGTCAATTTAAAATTTAACAAGTCAAAGTGTAAATTTTCACTGTCAGAAGTATGTTTTTTAGGTTATGTCTTCAGTAAAGATGGTGCAAGGGCAGATCTTGAGAAGGTCAAAGCAATTGTCAACATGCCTACACCACAAAATGTCAAAGAGTTACAGAGAATACTAGGTATGATAAACTACCTAGGACCTTTCATAAGTAACCTGTCAGAAAAAACACAAATGTTAAGAAATCTTTTAAAAAAAGATGCAGTCTGGACTTGGGATGAAAATCATAGTCAATGTCTGAGGAAACTGAAGGATGAAATTACAAATTCACCAGTTTTAGCTCATTATAATCCCAAGATTCCATTAGTCTTGTCAGTCGATTCGTCAAAGTCAGCGTTAGGTGCAGTCATTTTACAAAAAAATAAGCCTATAGCATACAGTTCAAAAACTTTAACTCAAACCCAAGAAAGGTATGCTCAAATAGAGAAGGAGCTGCTAGCAATTCAATTTGGTTGTGAAAAATTTCACCAATATGTATATGGTAACAGAGTCACAGTTCACACTGATCATAAACCATTAGTCTATCTGTTTAAAAAACCATTACATGATGTTCCAGCTAGATTACAGCGTATGATGTTAACTTGTCAAAAATATGATTTAGAAGTTATACATGTCCCAGGTAAAGAAATGTTTATATCAGACACTTTGTCAAGAGCCGCCTTGAAAGATCACTATATACCTGAAAATGAATCAGAAATGTCTTGTCATGTCAATCTAATGTATGCTAACTTAGCAATTACAAAAGAATATAGTACACAATTGGCACAGGAAACCAGAAAGGATGAATCCTTGCAATTATTAAAAAAATATTATAATGAAGGATGGCCAAACAATAAAAACAATGTCAGTCCATTGGTAAAACCATTTTGGAATATTCAAGGGGAAATTCATGTAATTAAAGATTTACTTTTCAAAGGCTCAAAATTAATAGTACCACAGTCTATGTACAAAGGAATGTTAGAACAGATTCACAAAGGTCACCAGGGTATAAACAAATGTTTAAAACTAGCTAAAGAATCTCTGTATTGGCCAAATATGTCAAGTGATATTAAGAATTTAGTAGAGCAATGTCTTATATGTGCTAAGTTTAAGCAAGGCAATCAAAAGGAACCACTACAAAATTTTGAAATCTGTAAATACCCATGGCAACAAGTAGGTATTGATTTAATGCATTTTGATAGTTTAGTATATTTAATTGTCACAGACTATTACTCAAAATACATAGAAATAGCATTATTAAATAAAAACAGTACATCTCAAAATGTTATTACTCATTTAAAGTCAATTTTTGCACGCCATGGAATACCATTGTCACTAGTCTCAGATGGTGGACCTCCTTTTCAGTCAATCCAATTCAAAATTTTTTTGCAAGAATGGGACATAGAACATGTTGTTACTAGCCCATATCATTCACAGTCTAATGGACAAGCAGAGAGTTCAGTCAAAATTATAAAAAACATGCTGAGAAAATGCAAAGAAAATGGATCAGATCCATACATAGCATTGTTACAATATAGAAATACAGGTAAAAATAATTTTTCATCACCAGCACAGTTACTCATGTCTAGGAACTTAAGAGATAACATTCCAACATCATATAAGAAGTTAAAGCCAAAAGTGGTAACATTTAAAGATTACAAAGAGTCTGTCAAGAAAAATGATCAAAATAAGTCAAAATACTACAATAAAAATGCCAAGTCAATGTCTATGTTACATCATAATGATCATGTCTATTTTAAGAGAAACCCTAGTAGCAACTGGGAACAAGCTATTGTTAAGCAAAGATTGTCAAATAATAGATCATATGTTGTTGAGGATGTCAATGGAGTTAGGTATAGGAGGAATAGAATTCACTTAAGACATAAATATTCTCATAATTGTGCTAACCCTCCCATGCAATCCAACTCGTCACAAAGGGGAGAGGAAGGTGACAGACAGGAGTCTAGGCATCAAGGATCCTCATCTCAACAATCCTCAAATGTAACAACTAGGTCAGGTCGTATTGTAAAACCTACCAGAAGGTTAATTGAAGAAATTGATTAAGTTAAGTTATAAATAAAGTCATAAGTAAAGTTTAAGTATAACCATAAGTATAATTAAGCATGTTGTCTTGTATAAAGTCAAATAGCATAGCACTTATATTAATTGTCAGTCAGGGGTCTAATTTGAACTCAACAAGGGGGATGTTGTAACATCACTATTTAGTTGTACTATTATGGTCTTCACTAGTCTATGTATTATCTGTGATCTCCCGGCGCTCTGCCTCACTTCTTACTGTCATGTCTTGCGATGTGTACCTACCATGTCTCCTGTCAATAAACCAGTATCATACTTAATGGACATCTTTTATTAAGAATCCAACATAACAGATAGGTCCTTTTTTTCGAAGCTTCTTTATCGTGTGGTTATGTCTAACTTGGTGTCAGAATGTTTCATGCCCCATGGGCTTTTGACTTGGCTAAACATGTCGTCGAGAAATATCTCTCAGACATGCTAGTATCGTCGCGATGCTTCCCTCTACCGAAGCAAGTGATTATACACACAAATCCTAATGACAATAAACTATGATCATCCATCTACGGAGTGTGGTCATTACTACAATATCCTTTGGTTACCCTGGTCTGAATAGGGGAAACTAGAGGATACTGCTGTTTGTTCTTAATGCTGTCATCATAAGGTCTATTATCCAGTTGACGTTTACTATGCATGTTCCGTGTGAGATTTTAATAACAACTAATACCTCGACACCTTGAATAACACACATTGTCGAATCAGTCAGTGGACCAATTTTGGTAAGTCCTCATCTTTTTAGGGTTCTGTACCTCAAAAAGGTAAAACGGAATTATTATAGGATCACTTTGATATTTGTCTATCTGTCAAGAACTTTTTTTGGGAACGCGTGGAAATTAAAACCGCATACCCAACTCTGTGGTCCCTTAGAGCTGTCAAAAAAAGTGTGTGTGTCAGCTCCGACGCATGACTGGAGTTTACACCTTAAGTAAAAAAAAAAAAATATCACTGACGGACGACAAATTTCATAAAGCGCCATCTAGTAATATTCAACTGTACGTCTCGTTACATTTTTGGTGCGCGTGCACCAAAAACGTAACGAGGTCATTCATCAGTAGATTTTACACCTCACATTTTTCTCATACCGGGCGCCTTATATATGAAAATCGATTCTTAAGGAGTAAACTCCAAAAACATACATCGTAACTTAGTACGGAACCTTCGGTGCGCGAGTCCGACTCGAACTTGGCGGTTTTTTTTTTTTGTAAAGTATTTATTTTAACAACAACAAAACGTCACGCTTGTAATCCCGAGTGTAACTAATAGAACACTCACATTTTGCCAGTTATATTTAATTACCATCAATCGGGCAGAAATCCAGACTCCGTGGTTGCTCTACTGAGAAATTCCTGATGTAAGAACCCAATAAAATAAAACTTTACCTGACCCAGGAATCGAACCTAGTGCTCAGCAGTCGCGCTTTTGACACTACACCAGTGTGACAATTCATATTTACCTTTGCTGTTTACTGTTCAATGAGAGATCATTTTAGAGAAATGATACACATAAGGCCAGAAAAATCGACCACCCACTGCAAATGAACTCTCGTTCGTATAACGAAACCTTTACCTTATGTACACGTAATCTTTCCACCTTGCCGGATCGTTACGTTTCCTCATTTATGAGCATTAAATATTAATTAATTAATGTTTTATTTGAACTTCGAAAGTGTTATATTACGTCATGAGTTTCAACAATTAAGACAATTATGGTGGTAATTAAATATTATGGGTCTTGTACTTTTGGGTAAGTAAAAAACGGAGCTACGCACACAAACTTTTACGATTATCATAAAAATCGTAACAAAATTATTTAAAAGCCATAATAAGCTACTAAATGAGAAGTATTTAGATAGTAATCTGTAGTTCAAGACAATTGAATAAGTTTTTGTCGGGGTCGTTAACCTAGAGAAGTACACTTGAAGCCATGAAAACCGTATCAGTTTACATTTGTTGTTGAGAGATTGTTTCTTTTAATTATGGTCTACTTTATAGCTTGTAACGGATTGTAATCTGTGAAAAATGAAAATAAAAACTTCATTGTGTTTGAATAACGACTGCGTGACAGATTAATTGATATGAATACTGCAACAACACGAACGGAAAATGTTTAGAAAAAGAAAAAAATACATATTATTAACTCAAAGATTTTCCCACTAGTTGTAAACCGTTATCAAAAGATCTTTTGCTTTCTAAGTAAGAACTTCTTGCGAAAAGGGTACTAGTTCCAATGTGTTTGTTTATATGTAACTTTATTTGTATTTCAAAGAATACAAGACATTGCGCAAAGATCCAACTTTGATCTTATTGTTAAATATTAGGTCCTTACATATGAAATTGGCGTTTTGTATGGAAGGAACAAAAAGTCGAATATTTTTTAATATAATATATTTAATTAATCAAAGTATGAACCATTGTTTTCAATGCACTTTTGCCATTTTATCAGTCGGACGGGAATCAATAAAATCTTTGAAGGCGATTTGGACTGCCCCATCGGAGTTGAATTTTTTCCCTTGCAAAAAGTTATCCAAATTGCGAAAAAAATGGTAATCTGTTGGAGCAAGGTCCGGGGAGTACGGAGGATGTCTAAGACATTCCAATTCAAGCTCTTCTAATTTGGTAGCCGTCTGTTGCGCAGTGTGTGGTCTGGCGTTGTCGTGAAGCAGCAGTGGCGTGGAGCGATTGACCAGCCTTGGTTGTTTAGCCGCTAGCTTTTCCATCATGGTTTGTAATTGCTGACAATAGACATCAGCTGTAATAGTCTGGCCAGATTTGAGAAAACTGTAATGAACAATACCGGCACTAGTCCACCAAACGCTTACAAGTAACTTTTTTGGGGTTAATTTTCGCTTGGGGCAGGATTTGGCTGGCTGGCCAGGATCCAACCATTGCGCTGAGCGCTTCCGATTATCGTAAAGAATCCATTTTTCATCACAGGTAATGATTCGGTTTAAAATACCTTCATTGTTGTGCCGGTTCAGTAATGTAACGCAGCAGTCGACGCGCGTTTGCCGGTTTGCTTCAGTCAATTCGTGAGGTACCCACCTTTCAAGCTTTTTAATCTTCCCAATTTGCTTCAAGTGAATTAAAACAGTTTTATCACTAACATCGAAGCCTGCAGCTAACTCGGACGTGGTTTGCGATGGGTCCGCTTCCACAATAGCCTTCAATTCTCCATTATCAACTTGGGTCTCAGGCCGTCCACGGGGCTTGTTCTGCAGGTCGAAATTTCCAGAACGAAAACGTTGGAACCAAAAACGAACTGTGTTTTCTTTTGCAACATGACCGCCATACACATCATTCACCCTTCGAGTCGTTTCCGCAGCACTAGTGCCACGGCGGAACTCGTACTCGTAAATAATGCGATATTTTAAATTTTCCATTTTGTAAAATGAGTGACGCAAACAGAAAAAACAGAAGAAAAAAAACAAATGAATGACGGTCATCGAAGCACAAATACATGAGTATATAGCTGTACAAATTTGAATTTGGAATTCCTTACCAAAGAGGAGAAATTCGTGATTAAAGTGGCCAGTACGAAAAACGCCAATTTCATATGTAAGGACCTAATAACTTATTCAATTATTAACCAAACATGGTATTAAACCAATTTATTTTAAGAGGCGTTCTACGAGTCAAATTATTTCACTACACACATACTAAAATCTCCCTTAAAAACTTAAAGTGCGATAAAAAAGTGCTTTCATTAAACACACACCATTTGTATTCGTCTATACAAACACAATGAATATTAAAAGTTAAGTTACTTTTGTTATCATTAAAATTATAAAACACATCACTTTTTATTGTTATGAAAAATTTAATGACGTATAAGATATAAAAATAAACTGCTCACCAAGTTTAAATGATAAGAAGTGTATGAAGTAATAACAATAAAATAAAAAAAAAACTTTTAATATACATAATATGTTAGTGAATAGTGGGACGTGTGATAATTAACTTAGTTTTATTTGACCGGGGGTTGAGGAAAGGAACTATCTGGAATTATGAGCAATAAATCAAGTGCGCTTTCGTTTGTTTTACCAACGCCATGTTTTATACTTTCATCATGTATAGTGATAATATAAAAATAATAAATATTAATCCTTACTTCCTTACTAATATTATAAAAGCGAATGTGAGTTTGTAAGTTTGTTACGTCTTTATGCCTAAATGGCCAAACCGATTTTCATGAATTTTAGTACAGAGATAGTTGGGACCCTGGAGACGGACATAGACTAAAAAAAGTGGGAAAAAGGGGAGAAAGAGGGAAGAAAAGGGGAGAAAGATTTTTTTTTTCGATCATCACGCGGGTTAAAGTGAGCGTTAGCCCAAAGTACCTATGCCACGCGGACGAAGTCGCGGGCGGAAGCTAGTAGAATATAAAATGTAAATTTTTCCATTTTGATGTTCTTAATCCGATAGTAGTTAAACCGTCTACATATCAATAGTAAATGCGTAAATGGCGCCCATTCGAAATCGTTTAAATAACACCACTTTGAATGTTTGCAAGCATAGTATTTTTAGTCGCTTTAGTCCATTTGCTGGAATGAAATGACTAAACTAAATTTAAATTTTTTTTAAGTAAAAGCGTTTCAATTTTTGTTTGGACTATACTTGACCACCGTTAAGGTTGTTAACTTTGAATAAAAGCGGGATTCGACATAGAGGAAATGAATCGTCTGTTTTACTCTGAAAAGCCTGTAATTTTATAATACTTAAGTACTAGAAGATTATACTTAGCTGATTAACTGGCATACTTTCTTTGCCACAAGTACATTCCAGTAAAATAACCTAAATATGGGCAAAGACGCAAACAAAACCTTTACTTCGCATTAATTTCAGAAAAGTAAGGTGTTGCCATCAAAATTGTCATGTGCAAAATCTTAATTAGGTAAAGTTACCAACTTTTATTCTGTTTCCAAACTTATATTTGATTTTCCATTTAAAGGAAAATTAATTAATATAATAAAGTTACCTGTGTGTTTACTGTTACCCTCATATGTAAGCAAAAACATTTCAATTTCCCCACACAAACGTGCTAATGTAACTTTGCACCGACAGGTGAAAGTTGAGAACCAAACTTCTTGATTGAAAGCTTTCTTGCTCTTTTGAGTGAAAAGGGCAATGAATGACATAACATCACGGCAGTAATCCTTAAAGAGTTAAGCAGAGGCAGAGCACACCCATATTTCGTGGATGTTTAAGTTCCATATAATTTTATTCCATATAGTTTATTCATTTTTACACATATTTTTTATATTATACACATATTTTTTATATTATACACATATTTCTTATTAAAATATACATCAACAAAAAATATTTCAAAATTTAAAAAAAATATATTATCATTATTTTGTCGTTCATTGATTTTTACACATATAATTTTATATTTTTAATTATTTCTTAATAAAAACATAAAAAAAAAACATTTAAAATTATAAAAAAAATGGTAGGCCACATTGGGTCCGAGCTACGGGTGGTCAGGGCTCTTGAGAGAGGAACCTCCTAACAATACGCGCCGTGTCCAGAAGTACCTACTGCTTGCTGAGTCAAGCCCTCGGTCCGGAGCGAGAGGGAATGGGAAGCGGTCACCACCTTCTGCGAAGCAGTAATGCTAGCAAAGGAGGTGGCCGGGCGTTTGAGGGAGAGAACATCTGCCCAACCCAGCCGCCGCGGGAGACGCCCAGGGCGCCGGGCGCCGCGAGACGACTTCCGGCCACCGTAGATGCGGGCCTGTGGGCGGTGAGCAATGGGTAGTTCACCGTCCGTCCGTCGATTGACGACAGGCCGTGTCGACGGCGCGTTTGTGTTTCACGCGCGCCTCAAAGAGAGTCAGCAAAGCAGAGGGGCTTGCCAGAGCCTCCGCCTGCCGGGGTTGCGGGTTGTTCGAAAGAGATACCGCGGCCCCGGAACGTAAAGGGCAATAGAAGGAACATGGGTGGGTTTTAGTCAGTACAAGTCTGACATGCCCCCCCGCTCCACCCAGAGCGGGGGAAGTCATTGGATGATTTCCCACCCGAAAAAAAAAAAAAAGCCCTTGATCCAGCTGCCAATTATTATTAGTCGTGGCTGATACTGTTTTTTTTTTTTTTAAATATCAATAATATTTTGCCTGACCCGGGATTAAAAGTAACCAGGTTACGTACTATCTGTACGAAAAATATCATTAAAATCCAGTCAGTAGTATTTGCATGAAAGAGTAAAAAACATTCATTCTAGCTGTATCCCACGGTATCGTCCGCGTAAACTATCCAGATTTTAAAATTTCATTCACATACGTAAGTATTGGCGCCGTTTGAGCGTGAAGGAGTGAGGGAAACGCAGCGCAGCAGTCAATCGATCAGCCACTGCGCCAACCATGCCGTCAAATTAGTAAGGTTTAACCGCTCTCGAAACACCAATCTAAAACGGTAATATTCCTGAAAGCCTGCAGTTATCACGTAGTTCACAATCACATACAAATAATTAGAATAGTCACAAAGATAAGCTCATTTAGAATAACAATGAGGGTATGAAGCATGGCGCCAATATTCTAAACGTAGCATAATAGCATAGATATCGTGACAATGCGTCCTAGTCAGCGCACTATACTCAAGTTATGAAATCCTGAAACACACTGAGAGATTGCATTTCAATGTAGTACATTTTCATTTAAATATATTGGAAACGGTGAGGTGGCTGACAGATCGTCGCGGTTCGATCTCCGTACGGAACGAATATTTGTAAAGCCTACAGATAGTTATTCCGCGTCTGGCTGTTTGTGTATGTGAGTTTAAATGTTTGTAAACGCATCCACGATAAAGGAGAAATTCCTAGTGTGGGGCAACGTGTTTTAACAAACGCTCGGATCAATCTTCAGCATAAGCCGCCTTTACCTAGGTTGCTCTGTGGATGGGTAACTTAAACAATGAAGAATTTACATACAAACTGCGGTCCCCCATTACATACTTTTGGGGGATGACTATTGAAAAGTCCTTTCTTAGAGCTCATTTTGGTTATTAATGGTTATCTTGTAGAACATTTTCAGCTTCGGCTCTGAACGGTTTTGGGTTGTAAATTGTGTGTTAGTTAATTTATAGTTTCTTTGAAGTTGAATCTTAGGTTGCCTAAGATATGATAGACAAGATCAATATACTAACTAAACACTAGATTAAGATCAAAGCAGAAAAAACTGAAAAATATAATTGAGATTTATTATTACTTAATAAAATGAGGAAGCAAACTTTTTTTTTTCACATGGTAAGTCATCAACCGAACACTTCTTCTTCTAAATTGAGTGTCAGACTTGTACTGACTAAAACCCATCCATGTTCCTTCTTTTGCCCTTTGCGTTCCGGGGCCATGGCATGTCTTTAACCAAACTGCAACCCCGGCAACAGAGCATAACTAGTTTTGCTGTCGCGTTGCGTCGCGTAGTGTGGGACAATGGCTGAAAAAAAAATTGCAATCATGCAGAGCGAGGGCGGGTCGCTAGTCCTTACTAATATTATAAAAGCGAAAGTGAGTTTGTTTGTTTGTTTGTTTGTTACCTCTTCACGCTTTAATGGCTAAACCGATTTTGATGAATTTTGGTACAGAGATAGTTGGGAACCAGGAGACGGACATAGGCTAACTTTTATTAAAAAAAAGTGGGAAGAAAAGAGAAAACTTAGCGTTGCTATTACAAATCTATCAGGCGCAAGAGCAAAAACTGCAGGTCTGTTTGGTGTGTTATACCGAATTTAACGCGAGCGAAGCCGCGGGCGAAAGCTAGTTTATAATAAAACTAAAAACTCCTTTTTGTTTTAAGCGTGAACCTCACACGCGTCAACTCTCGTTAGCAACGCACATTCCCAACACAATTTCTCCATCACTTTCACTAACAATCTACGTATTTCCATTTAGAATCCCAGTGCACCATGGGGGAACCCCCATGCTACCACATTTGCATAGGCATCCAGCTAATTAGAAGTATAAGTTACGTGCAAACACGGTGTCTATGCAACATTTATGTTCCTACATATTTTTGCGTGACATTACCTAATAAATATGTCCCTATTTGTATTTAAAATGCTTTTGCTGAAAGAGGGAAAGTGGTCGTTGGTAATGATTCAGGAGTTTGTGTGTGTTTTTAATTATAGTGCAGTTAGTTACTCAATTATGAGATTGATATTGACGTAGTCAACTAATCTTTCGATTGCAATATAGACTAAAAAGAGGTGTTATCGAATAAGGTAATCATCCACGTCCTCTGCATAAATCTTTCGGGTTTACAAGCGTGATCATATTGTACTTTGTGGCAAAGATATAAAATGCTTAGCATTTAAAAATCTTCATTAAATGAAGTCATAACGAAAATTGGACATCTCCAACATAATATACAGGGTGGAATTTTGTAATGCCACCTGAAGGGGAAGTACTCTTAATACCCTGTCCCTAATTTTTTTTATTTTATAAAAACCTTGCCCCACACTAGGAATTTCTCCTGTATCGTGGGTGCGTTTACAAACATTTAAATTCACATACACAAACAGCCAGACCCGAAACAACTATCTGCAGGTCATACAAATATTTGTTCCGTGCGGGAATCGAACCCGCGACTCGCAGCGCAGCAGTCAATCGCTCAGCCACTGCGCCAACCGAGCCGTCAAATTCAGTAACGCATCGGTAATCATTTTGACTTAACAGGTGTCTAAGAGAAACAGTAGCCTCTTCCATCTGACTGGTTTTTGACCCGCCCAACCTCAATAAAAAACATTGTCCTTTGCTCCGTTAAAAAAAAAGAAAAACGGTTAGACACAAAAAAGAGGTGTCTCCAAAAAAGACCCCGTTATTTCTCACCTGTAATCAGTTTTTTTTTTGTTCTAAAACTTCACAATAGACTGGTCAAACTATAAAGTGTCATTTGTCGACCTGTCTATTGTTACCCGACGGCTGCCGACAAAGAGGTATTGTGTTTCACTAGCTACAAGTATTAATTACCGTTTTTGTCATTATAATTGTGGGTATCGATTGCATTTCTAGTTGTTTGTAAAATTGCGAATTTTATTTTGATGAGTTGAATGTTCAGTGGAATTCTTTGTGTTGGTGATGTAATATGAAATTATTTGAGTAGGTAGGTATCATTGTAATAGGTTGCAGGTCATATTTGCATATGACTGTGAACTCTATGAATTTTCCAATGTGGCTTCAAGGAATCATTCTCGCTATGTCGACTCCGTTACGTCGACTCGTAATTTTTATTGGTTTTGATACATTGTTTTTTGTTTCACCTAAACATAGCTGTCACAGAGTACAGTCACATTAAAAACCATATAAGATTGTACTAGCTGTGCCTAGTGGTTTCAGTGCAGCCGCTGCTCAGGTCCCGTTTTCACTGAGGGATATGAATAATAGATGTTGCCCAATCCTACCCGATTTGCAAACAAAATTTTATACAACTCGGTCGAGCCGTTTCGGAGGAGTTTGGTACAAACACTGCGATACGAGAATTTTATATATTAGATTTCGCTCATACGGTGATATCGTCTTTTTAATAATATATTGACAAAAAAAGTACTAGGCTAGCATAAATTCAAAGTTGCCGACTTCATTTACTGTAGAATGTCAACGCGTGATATTGTCCATGGAAAAGGAGGCTAATGATAAATGATGTTAAATTTGGAAGTAGGTTTTTACAAACACTTTTAGACGTTGTTTTTTTTTAAAACTAGATGTTACCGGTGTCGACGTTCGCGATTTGGTCTGATATGTCAACAAGTTTTGAATAACTAACTTAAATTCTACGATTCTGTGGTTGATATTCCTGTCATCAGTCCATTTGTTATTTCAAGTGAATTCCCAAAATATTCCCAACCAAAACTTCCTCTCGCTGTCACAATGTATCTGTGTAGAGCCTAATAGTTTGACCCGAATTCTTGCGCAGCAAGCGACAGACATAGCTCTAAATATAAACAAGCTATAGCTTCGGCCCGCGGTTCCGTCCGCATCGAAATAGACGCGCCGAATAACGATGGCTGCTGAAATTGTCATTACTGCCTATATTTTATCTTGAATTACAGTTTGTATATAAAATATTTTTTGTAGTAAATTATTTGTTGCCAGGTGAGTGACTGAAATAGGTAGAGGGAGATGGAGGATGTTAGAAGAGAGCTTCCGACCGCCATTGAACTCAATAGATGAGTAGGTATGCTTCCTCATTCAAAGTTTTAGCACAAGCGCGCCAGTATTGGTGACACAGAACAAGTTGTTCTTTAGGCAAGGAAAAGACTTAATTAAGCTAGAAGACCAACGAAGTAACGGATGGTATTAATTAAGATGAAGCCTAACTGAAATATAGAATTAGAAGATTATAGTAGAAATTTGGCGGGACATTGGCAGGAGAGTGAGATTGATGACGACTTCATAAAGAAAGACGGGTGTCTTTCTTTATCAAGTCTGGAAACGGACATAGGTTACTTTTATCTTATTCCAACCCCCTACTTCCCTAAAATAGGGGGTGGAAGTTTGTATGCAGCTTTCCGCAGATTTCAAGCTAGGAAGCTAAAAAAACGGTAGGTATGCGGACTATTTGTCACTAACAAAAACATCATGCATCATTTTTTTTGGAAATCTGCCCCCAACCTCTTAAAAGAGGGGATGAAATTTAATTTGGGACTTTTCGCAGTTTTCAAGGTAGGGAGCTAAAAATCGGTACAATCAATACACTTTGTTACCTACGAAAAATACCTGCAAATCTGGAAAGGGGAACTGTGTTACCACAAATTTAACGCGAGCGAAGCCGCGAGCAAAAAACAAGCTAGTAGACTATATAACATCATGCTACGAAACTAAGCAGCGGGTGAAACCGCTGGACAGAGCTAGTTTATAAATAAAGCGTCAGACTACGTGACTACCGGCTCATGGAAATATATCATTTTTAACGCGAACACGTTGAGAGATACGAATTCTTTTCTGCTATTTAAGAGGTGGAAAATCACAGATTAAAAGAGCAGTGATATAGTGATGCTGCCCTGGTATTTCAGCTTTGTTATTTCGCCCTTTATGTTGACAGGTGGATTAATAGGTTTTATGATTTCGATGGTTCTGTGTGGTCGTCGCGGAATAGTGATTGTATTTGTGATACTTATTTTAAAGACAGGAAAGTCTATCTATTAATATTTGTTGGAACGAAGTTCCTTATCGCGCGTTGCGAAAGGGGGCTAACGGAAAAAAATAAGACCTAAAGTTGTAAAGAAGCTTTTTGCTTAAGACCAAAAGTTGTAACGACATAAGCAGTGGAATAACAAGATAAAATAACGTCTAAATATGTACGCACTGTCCATATCTGAGCAATGAAACAGCGGGGCCTGCCAGGGCCACCGCCTGCCGGTGTTGCGGGTTGTTCGAAAGAGATACCGCGGCCCCGGAACATAAAGGGCAATAGAAGGAACATGGGTGGGTTTTAGTCAGTACAAGTCTGACACTCCCCGCCCAGAGCGGGGGAAGTTATGTGATGATTTCCCATCCGCAAAAAAAGCTATTTTAACCTTATTATTTTTGTTTATGGAGTTCCGAAATAATCCAACCTTGCATCGTAAGGCATATTCCTTAAACTCCTATTTATATCTAAGTCAAGTTTAACTAACCGTTTTATACCTCTTTAAAAACCGCTCGCGTGTAAAACTAAATATAATATAGAATTTGTCCATGCAATAGATTGCATTTTTTTTATTATTTATGGACTCACAAAATTTTTGACAGGACTTTAAGACAGAAAAGCACAAAGGTACTGCTTGGATGAGATATGTAGAAGACACAGTTTGTAGAAATGACAAATTTAAAATTATCAATCATAAAACACACTTACATTCAAATAATACACATAAAAATAAATACTGATATAGTAAAGATGTACCTAAAATATATACAGGGTTACAGGTTAAGTCGACCTAGATCCTTTAAAAGGTTTTAGTTTCCACAATCCTAGCTGATTTGACTATGAAACACCCCACCCCAAACCTAACCCATATTGAGATAATGGATTTTGATAATTTTTTAAATAAAATGAAGAATTATTGTTTAATTGTCCTTTTTTTTCGGATTTTCTGCCTCTAATTTATAATGTTTTTACTATTTTTGTGTAGTAGACTAGTTTTTTTATTACTCTCAATACAAAAAAGCAGGGAACTGAACCAACTGGGTAGTAGTCGACGATTGAAGTTTAAAAAATAAACAAAGTATAAACATTTTTTTCTTTTAAGTATATTTCAAAAAAAGTCTATAACTGTTTTATGCTGCTGATGTACTAAATATTTTTTATTAGTAAAATCTACGTTTCTTTATTTATTTTTAAACTTTTAATCGTCGACTACTAGGTACCCAGTTGGTTCAGGTTCCTGCTTTTTTGTATTGAGAGTAATAAACAAACTAGTCTACTACACAAAAATATTATATATATTAGAATATTATATATATAATATAAATTAGAGGCATAAAATCCGAAAAAGGTCAATTTTTCCAAAATTCTTTATTTTATTTAAAAAATAATTAAAATCCAGTATCTAAATATGGGTTAGGTTTGGGGTGGGGTGTTTCATAGTCAAATCAGCTAGGAATGGTGAATACTAAAACCTCTTAAAGGATCAAGGTCGACTTAACCTGTAACCCTGTATATAACAGAATATTTAGTAAAGAGGCCTAACTTAAATAAGAATTTCTATAAAAGCAGTACTTCGCATTTATTTATCCATAAAACTGTTTATTATAAGTACATACTTTATAGTAAACAGCGTCTATAAATTGACCTATCAGATAAAGAAGGCTATTAAATTTGACCTATAGGTACTTAATTTAGGGGATAATCTAACACAGACAGTCTTTTAAAGGTGGTTTGGAAATTAATCTGTGTATTTATGGCACGCTGAAAATATAAAAATATACTTAACAAGGTTTGGAAAGAGAATCGACATCTGCCTAGCCTTGTTCCAACTAAGTTGGGGTCGGCTTCCAGTCTTACCGGATGCACCTGAATATACTATCGTAAAATAATACTATCGTATCGTATTATAATGGTAACTAGCTTTCGCCCGCGACTTCGTCCGCGTGGCATAGCTACTTTGGGCTAACGCTAACTGTAAAACGCGTGATGATCGAAAAAAAAAATCTTTCTCTCACCTTTCTTCTCTTTTTCTCCCTCCCCCTTTTCTCACTTTTTTTAGCCTATGTCCGTCTCTAGAGTCCCAACTATCTCTGTACCAAAATTTCTCAAAATCGGTTTAGCCATTTAGGCGCGAAGACGTAACAAACAAACAAACTCACTTTCGTTTCAGATATTGTGATATTATGTGCACTAAAATTAAACAGTCCATTGCATACGGCTTATACATTTTAGCCTGAGATAGTGCTGTGCTTAAATATTGCTATAATCATCACTCATTACAATTAAACTCATGATTGCATGAAAAGAAATCATGTTACAGGTCCTCTTTAACACAAAAAGGTTGAAAATTGCCCAGAAACTGTTCGTTTCATAAAATCATAGATGTAATTATTAATATGGTCTGTTTTTATCTCTCCGCGTCGAAACTTTCCGTCCAAATTTAGAAGAATCCTTGACCTTTTAATTTTTTTTAGCATGACGATACTGGCTTCTTCTAGCCTCAGAACAGCAATAACTGTTTCAAATAACAATCTAAACAAACATCATTTAACATTCAAGAACATCGTAAGGCAGGTCCTCGCAGCGACAATCGCTATTCCTCAGGCGCCTCTCAAATCTGCCAAGGGATCTATTCCCGGGACCACTCAGCCAAATATTCTGCTCTAAGGACACAATAAGGACGACGAAAAAGCTCGGTACACCCGCACTTGTAGTAACAAGACCGCCAGGACGAAAGGAACTAGTCTTCAGGACTTTAGTCCTTCCAGACAGACGCAGAAGAAATCTGCGTCAAACAAAAACTGTGTACGCAGTCTACGAGTCAGTTGATATTCTTGTTGTTCTTAAATAAATGAGAAACGATTATCTTCTATAAAGGAGACGTCTTTGTTTGTAAAAGGCAGGATAAGGGCGAAGAGAAGCTTTGGTACAGATGTACTTACAACCAGTGAGACGAATGAATCAAAAAAAGCGAAATTTCTCGGATAAATCAGTGTTTAATCGCTCACACGGCAAGAAAAGCGATTCCTTTGAATACGATTTAGCTAATTCACCTCAAAGAAACTTAGGACGTCAATAGACCTCCAAATCAGCGAATCCGGGTGTAAGGACAAATAAAGGGCGCCGGGAAAGCTCGGTACGTCCGTACCGAACCAGGCATTACAAAGAAAAAGTCACCTACAATCCGTTACAAAATGAGAATTAATTACTTTGATACAAAATACAACTTTAGTCGACTTTGGACATTGTGAGTAGAGTCTATAGCATTTAAAAATACTAAAGTGACGTGAAATTTGTATATTGGGTCGTATCCTGTTTTGAGGGCATGGTAAGGGCGCCGGGGCCCGCTCGGTGCGGGTGTACCGGCCCGGCGAGACTCTCGCCCCAGACTAATGGCCCGAAATTACAGAAGCGACGTCTGCGGTGATTTTTTTACCTATTTGGGTATTAGCGGTGAGTAATGACGTGATTTAACGTTGACTAAATTAAAGGTTTGTTGTTTGAACTAGGTTGTGTTTGCGGTATTGTGTTTCAGTTTAATTCTCGAATATTTCTGGCGTTCGTTACTATTCAATTTACAAATTTACAGTAAACATATTTTCTTGGAAAACTTGAGCCTAACAGAAGTTTGTTTTAGCACAAAATATAGGTTTATTTCTGTATTTACAATATATGTTCATTTATCAAACTTCTTCTAAAATCATACCAATTAGAGAAATTCTTAGTACCTAGTAATTGAATTAGGAAAATCGTAATTTTCATGATTGCATTATTAGCTAAATAGCTATGAATAAAATCATCCAAATGTTACAGATATTTATCGAGAAAAACTTAATGGCAAATGTGTAATAAAAACTCTTCACAAAGGCGGACCTAATGCCATATGGGGATAATGGATAATGCACGACGCCCCGGGCGCCGGGCGCCGCGAGACGACTCCCGGCCACCGTAGATGCGGGCCTGTGGACGGTGAGCAATGGGTAGCTTACCGTCCGTCCGTCGATTGACGACAGGCCGTGTCGACGGCGCGTTCGTGTTTCACGCGCGCCTCAAAGAGATGTCAGCAAAGCAGAGGGGCTTGCCAGAGCCTCCGCCTGCCGGGGTTGCGGGTTGTTCGAAAGAGATACCGCGGCTCCGGAACGTAAAGGGCAATAGAAGGAACATGGGTGGGTTTTAGTCAGTACAAGTCTGACATGCCCCCCCGCTCCGCCCAGAGCGGGGGAAGTCATTTGATGATTTCCCACCCAAAAAAGAAAATGCCATATGTAAAACGAGTAAAATTCAAAGTTGCGTTTACAAACATTTAAACTCACATACAGAAACAGCCAGACCCGAAACAACTGTTTGTAGGTCATACAAATATTTGTTCCGTATAGAAATCGAACCCGCGACACATGGCGCAGCAGACAAACGCTTAGCCACTGCGCCAACCGTATCGTCATTTATTTAATCGACGTTTTATTTACGTAACCTGCTGCCCTACTATGACGTCTTAAAACAGAACTTATTCCACTGTGGGAAAGAGACAGAGCTATACAGAGTGTCTAGCACCATCGCTTTCTCACACAGGAATAAGAACTGCTATAGGATGTCATGGTAACCCTTCTGAGCACCGTGCTAGTGCCCCAGATGTGCTTAAAAAGCTTCTTATCAAAACGTTCCAAATCAAGTCCAAGCTATTTTAATGCGTCATTCAAATCAATAAGTTGATTTATGTTTGTCAAGATAATATTATTATGTAGGTAATTAATAATTTGAAAAAGGCAATACAATACATAATGTCAAGCTGAAAAGCTTTTGTTCTTTTGTTTTATTAAGTGATAAGCTGATAGCGTCAGTTCTTCGACAGTCTATTTTTTCCGTATTTCAAGAGCTCGAAGAACATAAAAATAATACAGTCCAATTGAAAACCTCATCCTTTTTTTTAATTCTGTTTATAGTTGTTATTTCTTCATCTAAGACACCGCACGCTAGGTTTAGCGTTTGCTATGCTACACCTGGTATAATTAACAGCTGGAACCAATGGATTACCTAACGTGCTTGCCGAAGTAAGGTGAGGTCTCGAAATGTAACGAAGGGTCACCCAAGGGACACCGCCTGCCGGGGTAAAGAGTTGTTGTTCGAAAGAGATACCACGGCCCCGGAAAATAAAGGGCAATGGAAGGAACATGGGTGGGTTTTAGTCAGTACCAAGTCTGACACTTCCCCCCGCTCTGGGCGGAGCTATTTGGTGATCTCTAACCCCAAAAAAGGGTCACCCATTCACAGACCGACCTTGGCAAGTATTGCTTAACCTAGAAGATCGACCAAATTTTTTCGACGGGAAATCATCAAATACCTCCTCCATTGGGCGGAAGGAAGTCTCAGACTTGTACTGTCTTGAACCTGACGGGCCCCTCAGATTTGCTCACATCTCTTTGAAGGGTGAGTGGTACACGAACGCGCTGTCGTCACGGCCGTAACTAGACGGACGGACGGTGAGCTACCTGTTGTTCAAAGTCCACAGGTCTTGTGCCTACGGTGGCCGGGACTAATTGTGTGGCTCCCGACGCCCGAAGCGTCTTCCGGGTGGGGACCGGTGAACCCGTGCGGTTGTTATTGTTACACCACGAGTAGTAATAGGTAAAAACATTTTCCCGCCGAAACAGAACCGCATCTGCACCATTAATCAAAGATGATCTTTGAGAAAGGGCAAAGGGCGTCAGGCCTAGGGCGCAGACAGGGGGACGTCTGCCTCCCGCGGAGGCGTTTACTATTCTAATCGAATGTCGAACTGCGTACGTACCGTACTTAGCGAAACTCCGCGCGAATTAAAACTTTCAAAATTTCGCTTTATACTTACTTTTGGTGTTTATCGAGAATTTTGTAGGTTTTTCTTTAAAGATATTATTTGTTTTTTTTTATGTGGGAGGTTGTGGGCGGTAAATTGAGGTTCGTTGTTTGTACTTAGCTACCCTCGTAGTAATATGATTAATGGTAGAATTGAGGCACGAAAATTAATCTTGGTTAGGTAGATAGATGTTTTTGCGGGCTATCATTATTACAATTATAATTTACGATAAGATAACATAACTTAACGGCTATTATAGCTTACGGGCTAGGCAGAGGAGTACCTGATAGTATGCCCGCATTTTCGTTATGTTTAAGTCCCATGTAATTGGGAGGAGCCCATTGCCATCAACCTGACAAAAACGGGCTGCTATTGAGAAAATCCCAATAACACTTTGCCCGACCCAGGAACTGAATCCAGGACCCAAGCTCCTGCTCCCTCTCGACCGTCGAGGCAGTCGATAAGATAGTAGACTTAAGTGAGTTTCTTTGTTTGTTACGTCTTCACGCCTACATGGCTAAACCGATTTTGATGAATTTTGGTACAGAGATAGTTGGGACCCTGGAGATGGACATAGGGTAACTTTTGTTTAAAAAAAGTGAGAAATGAGGGAGGAAGAGGGAAAGAAAGGGAAAACTTAGCTTTGCTAATACAATAAATAAGGCGCTAGGGCAAAAACGAACTGCGTAACCCCTAATTAAACGCGAGCGAAGCCGCGGGCAAAAGCTAGTAAATAATAATAGTAGGTACGTGTTCTTCAAAAATATTATTCGAGGAAAAAAAATCGAGAAAAATAAAACTAGATGTTGTAAATGTAGTAGACTAACATTGTTTGTCCCAACAGATTACCAGCTCGTCACATCAACAACGACCTTCAAAGTTAGACCGACTTTGAAAAGCTTATGTTATTAATTAAACTTAATCTTGAAGACTAACTCCTTGGCGTCAATTTCGTTTATGTAAAATTGTAAACAAAACAAACGCAACAAATATCAGTAGCTTTTCGCGCGCAAATTGCCGTTTGCGAGGGAAAGCTGTGCTGTCTATGATTTACGCGCCAAATCCATGTTAAAGATGGCGCTCACTTTTATAGATGGCGGCTACGTAGTATAAACGAAACCTTTTTTGTTTTGTCCACTGAATATTTGTGCTTGTAAGTGTATAATAAATAACTAATCTGCATAATCCTCATGTAAGTTGACCAAGATTTTTGTCTGAACCTTAAAAGATTCTTTTGAGTTTGTTTTTGGCTGTTTCTTGTCAGAGTAGTTGGGTTTTTACACGTAGTTTTTTTTGGGTTAAAAAAAACTACGTGTTAAAGTTTTAGTCAAAACCTACTTGCAAAATAATCATTATCAATCACTACATAGTTTAAAACAAAGTCGCTTAGCGCTGTCTGTCTGTCCGTTTATATGCTTAGATCTTTAAAACAACGCACGTATTTTGATGCAGTTTTTTTAATAGATACTTAGTGTGATTCATGCGGAAGATTTATATGTATCATTTTAGTATATAAGTATCAACATAGTATCCATACGAGGCTGGTCGCTAGTACTAAATAAAAAGGAACTCTAAGTTTGTGATTACTAAACAGTTTTCCAAGAAATGAAAACATAAAACAATTTCACGAAAACCTAAAAAAATACGGGCGATAACCGACACCGTTCGACAGAATTCCCGAAACAAAAACTTCAATTTGAATAATAAATTAAATCAAATAAAACTTTGGGAAAAAATATATAATTTTACCGCGACATTTGATCTGATAAAGCGGTAAGAATTTTTTTTGTAACTTTTTTACGATTTTCCTAATATGACTTTGGGAGGGTCAAAATGTCCGGACTTGGGACCCAATGTGGAAAGTTTCTGTTTAAATATTATCCTTGTGCAGAGGGTCGCATAATGTGGTGTAGTATTAGTTAGTATGCGAATTATGGCTCGGGGATGTTTTACACTCAATGACGAGGGGATGAAATGAGCTTTAAGCAGAAAGTAATTTTATGACTTAAATATCACTTTTAGTCAGTTTTGTATGGCGATCCATACTAATATGGTACGTAAATGTAAGTCTGTTTGTTTGCTTGTATGGAAGATGAGAAGAAGAGATTTTACCTGGAGAAGGATATAGGCTAAAGAGATGTCAAGGCTGCCTCCTGCCGGGATTGCGGGTTGTTCGAAAAGGATACCGCAACCCCGGGACATAAAGGGCAATAGAAGGAATATTGGTGGGTTTTAGTCAGTAGGTACATGTCTGACTCTCCCCTTCGATCCGCCCAAAGCAGGGTAAGTTATTACGCAAAAAAAAAACAAACAAAAAAAAACCTGTCTAAAAACTTCTTTTAAGCTAATCACGAACTTCTCACGTAAGAAATAGCTAATCTACCATTAGTTACTGGAAACTTAGTTATCTTTTTAAATCATAATGATAAGCAAAAGCAACTGTTGTAAAAAATATACTCAGTTTCAGATTTTTAAAATAATCAAAGCAATAAAATTCAAACAAAATAAGAATAAAAAAAATCCTGCTGCAGACATCTCAATAGAATAAATAAGTTTTAAATTACGAACAAACGTAGCGTAGAATCGAAGACCAAGTTTAATATTTAAAAAGAAAAATAATTTACATACTACCACGAAATGAGAATACCTTACCATTGTTTTGTGTTTATGGAAATTCTTCTGTTTTTCATTTCCACAGTTTTCTGCTCCACCACATCTTTGTGCGTATTTTCGGGTGAGGGGAGAGTTGAGTCGATAGTACTTTAAATGATTTGAAACACAAGAAGTTTGAAAACTCCTGACTTGATGGATCTTGAGAGGTTCTTCAGAAACTACTGAAGCGTGTGGATTGAAGTTTGTTGATATTTGACACACCATTTATTTGCTCGTGAATTACTTATAGGTACTTAAATTCCACACCTAAGTAGTCTTAAAATGTTAGGTCCAGTTGAACCTTTTAGGCCATTGAATGTTTTTTGTCAAAGCATGAAAGGTCTATCATTTTCGTGCCCTTGTCCCATTCTATTTGGGGTCGGCGCATAACGTTTTCTTCTTCCATTCTCCCCTGTCAGACGTCACGTCATCATTTACTCCTTTCTCCTTCATATCATTCCTTACACAATCCATCCATCTTTTCTGTGACCTTCTATTCCCTCTCTCTTTTAGTCACAGGTCCAAAGTGTTTAATTACAGCCATTAATCATATAATTTCTATAAACCCCGTATGAAATGAGCTGCTACATGACACAACTCTATAGAAATTGGTAGCTTGTATCGGATACAAATCACAAAAGTGTCCAAGTTTGCTCAGTGCCTACAAATATAGTATTGAAGAGACACTGACGTACAAACTGTTAACTCCCTAAGACTTTAATTTCGATAATAAAAAAAAAACAAAAGTGCAGTACCCACATGGTTAAAATGTATGGAACGCTGATTTTTTAGGGTTCCGTACCTCAAAGGGAAAAACCAGAACCTTTATATGATCACTTTGCCGTCCGTCCATCTGTCTGTCAAGACCCTATATTTCGGGAACGCGTGAAGTACTTGGTAATAGTTAGTGCGTAGGTGTTCCTTCCACCATCTATAGAAAACCACAAAACATTATTATTCTGACGAACCGTTAAACATAGTTTACGCAACAACCCCAGGACCACACAAAAACAAAACACGATCAACTAAACCGCTCTGCTTACAACTAACACTCGAACGAAATCGGCTTCGAGTCCCGTTAGCAATACTTCGAAGGTCCTTAGTAATACCAATCTGATCCCAGACAACAAAGAGTAAGACCGTATCATATCTCGTAGTGTAGTGTTGCGACCATTTGCAGCTACAGGTTGGGGGTCGCTGACCGTCTGAAGGGATGGATGTAGGTGCACGGTGAGCAATGGGTAGCTCACCGTCCGTCCGTTCAGTGGCGACAGGCCGTGTCGAAGGCGCGTTAGTGTTCCATGCGCGTCTCAAAGAGTAAGTCACCAAAGCAGAGGGGCCTGCCAGGGCCACTGCCTGCCGGGGTAGCGGGTTGTACGAAAGAGACACCGCGATTTCGGAACATAAAACGCAAAAAAAGGAACTAGGGTGTATTTTAGTCAGTACAAGTCTGACACTCCCTCCCGCTCCGCCCAGAGCTGGGGAAGTTATTTCATGATTTCCCATCCGCAAAAAAAGGGATGGATGTTGTGGGTGTTGCTGATGATGTGCTCAGTTCAGCGAGATTTTGACAGAAGTTACATTCTAGGACAGGTTGAAGATCGAAGTCATGTAGCCAAGACATCCGTGTCATTTAAGAGCGGTTTTACTAATGCAACTAAATCAGCACATTTATTGAAACGGCGATTCAGGAGCTGTCAAAGCAATGCTAACAGCCATTTTTTGGACACTACAAATTTCGCTGATCGCGTTTAATGTGGCTCTTAGACAACAAAGGCACTAACTCATAGGTGAACGTTCGAGGTCACTTTTAAGGACGCGGGACGTGGTGAAAACAGAATTCAGTTCGTGGGTCAAAATGAAGACAACAAAGGAACGAACGCAGTAGAATGGACTCTGAACTAATTCAAGGATGTCGAGTTTTGGAGACTCTTTTGATATATTTTTTTATTTAAACGTTGCCCTACACTAGGAATGCCTCCTGTATCGTAGGTGCGTTTACAACCATTTAAACTCACATGACACAAACAGCCAGACTCGAAACAACTATGTGTAGGTCATACAAATATCTGTTCCGTGCGGGAATCGAACCCGCGACACGCAGCGCAGCAGTCGATCGCACAGCCACTGCACCAACCATGTCGTCAAATTGACGGTTCGGAGTAGAAAAAAACAGCGAAGTGTTTGTCTACCAAGTCCCTTTATACTTTTATAGCAAGAACGCGTGGAGGTCATCATCTGCCTAGCCTTTTCCCAACTATTTTGGGGTCGGCTTCCAGTCTAACCGGATGCAGCTGAATATCAGTATTTTACATGGAGCGACTGCCTATCTGACCTCCACAACCCAGTTAGTACTAGGTAATACAATAGCCCTTGGTAAGACTGGTTGTCAGACTTTCGGAACACTGACTACCTGTAACGACTGTCAAAGATCTACAAATGACAGCCGGGACCAACGGCTTAACGTGCTTTCCGAGGCACGGAGGAAACTCGGTATGTAACGGGTGGTCACCCATCCACAGACCAACCTAGGCAAGCGTGGCTTAACTTTAAGATCGACCTGAGCGGCTGCTATTATTTAGCCACGAGCTCCTCGAGCGCAAGAACGCGTGGAGGTATCAAGTTGAAATTATTGAAATCCAATACTTAAGTCTACAGTCCCTTGGAGCTGTGAAAAACCCAACCATGCAAGTCTACGTAATCAAAAGATATGGCTGTTTATGTCGCAAGTTTGTACGGAACCTTCGGTTAACGAATTCACGCACTTGATGCGTTTTTTCGTCAATAGAAAGCTAAATTATTGTTTGTAATGTTGATGGACGGAGAGCGAGAGGAAGGCCAAAGAAAAGATGGATGGATTGTGTAAGGAATGATATGAAGTAGAAAGGAGTAAATGATGCCGTGACGTCTGATAGGGGAGAATGGAAGAAGATAACGTGTTGCGCCGACCCCAAATAGAATGGGATAAGGGCTGGATAATGATGATAAGAAAGCTAAATTATTAGGAAGTAACATAGGCTATTTATCATCACACTACCACACTTAGGAGCTGAACAGAAACCGCTAGGCAAAGCTAGTCGACAAAATAAAAGAAATCCTATACATAGTAGTGATTTAAATGTATTCTGAAAGCGTTCTCTTCGGTGTAAAAATGTCTCTTGATAGGCGAAAGTTCGACGAGTTTTGGTCGTGAAATGCATCCTCCGGGAATCGAAGAGCATGGGGTGTGACATCTGGCTATCCATAAGTAATGAAGGGAAGACGTGCTGTCTTCGTAAAGGGGTTGTATTTCTTCACTGGGTAGTTAGATTACGAAGAGAGAGATGTTCTTTTTGTGTCCAGTATTGAAAGTCAGGTACCTGCCTTGTTGGTCAAGTAGTCACTAGTGCGAGGTGCTGGGTGCAATTCTCGGCTCGGGCAAAGTGTTATTGGGATTTTCGATCAAGCAAACCTCAGTAACAGACACGGTGTCTAAATTAATTAAATTAATGCTAGGTAATACCTCTGCCTAACCCTTTGGGCATGGCGTGATGTATTTTGGATCTTGTTCTTATCTCCTTGTTCGAAGTCAAGTGAATCCATTCATTTTAATTAGGCCATTAATAGGCATTTTTTTTTTTTAAAAAAAAGAACTTTGCCCACACTAGGGATATCTCCTGTATCGTGGGTGCGATTTAAAACATTTAAACTCACATACACAAACAGCCAGACTCGAAACAACTATCTGTAGGCCATACAAATATATGTTCCGTGCGGGAATCGAACCCACGACACGAAGAGCAGCAGTCGACCGCTCAGCCACTGTGCCAACCGTGCTGTCAAAGATGACGAAAAATAAATGACGAACTCAACAAGTTAAGTTTGGTAAAAATTAAAAAATACGTGTGGCACTCAGGGACTGCCGCGGTAAAGCTATTGCATCACGATTACCACCGTGAATTCATGCAAGCCTAGTACTTCATTACAGGTCTTGTGGTTGAGGATCACTTTGTTGTCCGGACGTCAGTTTGTCAAGACCCTTTATCTCGGGAACTTGTAAAGGTATCGACTTGAAATTAAAACCATATAGTCAAGTCTTTGATTCCAGAGTCGAGCTAAGGTTTTTAAATCTGGAAATCCTCAGTAGCAGCCATAGAGTTTGGATTTGTGCCCAATTGACGGCATTAGGTTCGTCCCTTATAAATGACGGCAATAGGTTCGTCCGTATTAAAAAAACGGCAATAGGTCCGTCCCTTTTAAATGACGGCAATAGGTTCGTCCCTATTAAATGACGGCAATAGGTTCGTCCCTATTAAATGACGGCAATAGGTTCGTCCCTATTAAATGACGGCAATAGGTTCGTCCCTATTAAAATACGGCAATAGTTTCGTCCCTATTAAATGACGGCAATAGGTTCGTCCCTATTAAATGACGGCAATAGGTTCGTCCCTATTAAATGACGGCAATAGGTTCGTCCCTATTAAATGACGGCAATAGGTTCGTTCCTATTAAATGACGGCAATAGGTTCGTCCCTATTAAAAGACGGCAATATAAAACAAAATCTATTTAACCTCTCTCTCTCTCTCTTCAATCGGGATTGAAATAACGGAGTGGGGAGCGTCAGGTTTTTTTTCGTTACGGAATTTCTGGATTCGGTCCCCGCGCTCAAGGCCCGCGATAGAAGCTATGCAATAGCTTAAAAACGGGCAAGTGCGAGTCGGACTCGTTCACCGAGGGTTCTGAACAAACTTGCAACATAATAAATAAATCATAAATAATAATAATAAATAGCCATATATGCCAATTTGTAGACTTATGCCCCGTTCCAATAAACAAAAACGACTCGTTTTGCTTACGGATGGCAGTATTTTGACATAAGTTCTATGAGACGTCATGTCAAAATCCTACTATCCGTAAGCAAAACGACTCGTTTTTCTTTATTGGAACGGGGCTTTAGAGATTTGATTATTCTACAACTCCAAGGGACTACAGAGTTGATTATATGGAACTTCGACTCGAAACCTTCACGTTTCCGAGATAAAGGGTCTTGACAGACAGACGGACAGAAAAGTGATCCAATAAGGGTTCCGCTTTATCCTTTTGAGGTACGGAACCCTAAAAATTAAAGTTAAGTAGTCAGTGCTAATACCCGCTTTAACTAAGCTTAGGTGATGCCTATGCTCTGTTAAATATTTTACTCTAAGCGTTGAAAATCCAACAGTGTGCATCTATTTAGGAATTCATTTATGCAACGCTTAGAGTTACTGAAAACAGAATATTTTTAAGGTCCTTTTTAAATCATTTGAGAGCTTTGACCTGGCTTTGTACTGCCGTTGCTTGCACATTTTAGTATCTTTGTTTTATCTATTACTAGCTTTTACCTGCGGCTTCGCTCGCGTTAATTCGGGGTAACACAGTTCCCTTTTCGTGATTTGCAGGTACCTGCTATCTGTAGTTTTTGCCCTTGCGCCTTATTTATTGTAATAGTAATGCTAAGTTTTCCCTTTTCTTTCCTCTTTCTCCCTCATATTTCGCCTATGTCCCTCTCCAGGGTCCCAACTATCTCTGTACCAAAAATCATCAAAATCAGTTTAGCCATTTAGGCATGAAGACGTAACAAACAAACAAACTCACTTTCGCTTTTATAAGGATAAATGTTTTAGCTAACACCTAAAAACAATGTTTTGGAGATTAAAAAGTTATTGGAGTTCACGATTTTTTTATTGGATCACATTTGTGATGGCCCAGAGGTTAAGCGCTTCGCTTCTTATGCATGAGGTTGTGGGTTCAAATCCCGGCAAGTACCTATGTGATTCTTTCAATTCATACGTATTTTATTTATAAAAGTTTATCTAAGACATCACTGACATCGGTGGAGTAAAACATCGTGAGTAAATCTGGACTTATAATTAGTGTAAGTCTGAAATCGCCAACCTGTCTTAAGCAAGCGTGGTGATCAATGCCCTTCTGTGTATTAGAAGGGGCCTTAGCCCAGCGGTGGTATAGGCTGGTTTTATATTATATTACTAGCTGTGCCCAGCGGTTTCACCCACTGCTCACTTAGGGGTATGAAAAATAGATGTTGGCCGATTCTCAGACCTACCCGATATGTACACAAAATTTCGTGGAGTATGGGAACGAAAATTGTGACACGAGAATTTTATATATTAGATAACTATATAGATTACATTTAGTGTATTACTCTCCAGTCTCCTTTACCTTGTCGTTGGTATAAGCTAAGTAAAGATTTGATCAATTTGGTAGACGGCCTCTTTCGTCTAGACATTAATATTATCTTGGACTAGGCTTCGATAAAGCTTGATTAATCGAATATCTATTGTCAAGATTATTTACCTGGGCTTTTTCATTGCTATATTTTTTACTGCCTAATTTTAGGTAAGAGAGACAAAACCGGACTTCAGGGTGCTAACCTAACCTGGGAATTGATCCCAAAACTTGACAAGTCAACTCAACCCAGCCCCTATTTCGGCGTTTCAACCACCCACCCATAAAACATGCAAATAACTATTAGAAACGGACTCAAACGAAATAACTTCCCCTTGACATCTAGGTGTTATAAATTAAGAAATAAAAAAGTCCCACACACCATATTTCGCAGTCCCAACGGTGGACTAATCCTCAATAAATACGAGTTATAATAATATTCATGTCGTGTCCTCGTGGCCGCCGATTTATGGCTGAATCGATTCCTTGTTTAAGTGTGGCTATGAAATCAGCGGGGCAAAGAGCTGAGCGTTTAGCGGGTTAAAGATAGTGATTATCTGTGTTTATGATGGAAAATATCTTCATTATCGTCATTATTATCTGCCTAGCTTTTTCCCCAACATGGATTCTGTTGGGATAGGCTTCTAGTCTATACAAATGCAGCTGAAATTGTATGAAAATTGAAAAATTTTATTTGTACGAAAATGTCTTTTATTCTAATAAAATAGTAAACATTTACAATATCACAGCAAATCAATAGGAACTTTTGGAACGAAGTTTCATATCGCGTGTTGCGAAAGGGGACTAGACGGAAAAAAATAAGACCAAAAGTTGTAACGACACTTTTTACTATAGATGTAAGCCGTGCGGCGTGCGCGTGTTTCTCTGTCTCTCTCTCTCTCATAGAAAGCAAGTTATTTTCGTTTCGTATTTATATTTCGCATTGAACAGTGTATACAGGTTTTTTGTAAATAATAAGTAATAACTTCGTTCCATCTGGGTGTCCCTTGACACCTCTTAAGTTTTTTTATGAACATCCTCATTCACAAACTGAAAGTGTGGAAAAGCGTTTAAATCTTTTCTGATAAAGCTTCTATAATAATTCTATGGCAGAGAGGTATAAACATGACATAGACCATATTTGGCTAAGCGTTTTTATACTAACAAAAAAAACCATTATACAAGTGCAATATAGAAACGAGAACATGTCTTAGTCAAAGCATATTTTGTAGCAGTAACGTTAATAGATTTCTATTGTACACACGACGGCACATCATCCTACTCAAAACCATTTTAACCTGATCTCTCTACTATGGTGTGCGATCTGTAGTAGAGAGATCAGGTTATAATAGTTTAGAATACGTTGACCTGCTGGCGTGTGTACATGATGACATCTATATGTTCAAAGTTGTCAAGCAACTCCTCTCGCCCTATATTCTAGTGGCCATACCGAACGTCGCGAAAATATCTTCACGGCACACGGATTAGGGGCCTGCTACGTGAGCGAAACGGAAAAACCTTGGGGTTCTAATATCGAATAGAGATATTGCGTAACGCATGAATGGAATTTAAAAGAGCTAGAATTAATCGCGAATAGCTGCGTCTGCGGGAACAGACTTGTAACACAACATCGTCGGCCAGCTGTAAATGTTTTGGTATATTGCGGGAATGCAATGCATGTGGCAAATTGTTATTGAACCGGTACCGGACAAACGGTCATTTACCGTCCTAGAAAATGGATAATCCATCAATACACCTCCGTTAAAGTTCTGTTAGAATGCAAATACTTGTCAGAGAGGCATAACGGGTCAAACATTTTGCGACTTGAAACATCTAATGTTAAGCTTCGCAGAACACAGTTTTAAGTATCAGTGGGGCGAGGAGGATTCATCGTCTTGATTGGTTAATGCGCAGACCATCACTTGTAGCTAACTTCTTAGTCATCATAAAGTTTGAACAAAACTTTACAAAATCTAAATCTTTAAAAATAAATTTATTTTATGTGAAAACAAAAGCGAGAAATGTCATGTAGGTAGTATCGAATAAAATTTGTCATTAAAATGCTCTTTTAAATTATAACATGGCTTTTCAACGAGAAACTGCTTTAAGTGGAATGTGTCTCAATTTTATCAAGCGACGAATAAAATTCTTCCCGCGCCAACCGTGATAAGTGTGTCCCCCATCTTTATTGAGAAGCGCGTATGTCGAGTCATTGTGGATCCGGCTTAGTGTTGTATTCTCGTTATGAGTTTAAAGTAATTAAGTTTTCCCCTACCCGTGCTGCGTACATTTTAATGGACTTCCAGATTTGTTCACAACTTCCTAGAGTTTTAAGTGGTTGTGGCTTGACGGTAGGAGGCAAGATGACAATTCATCATCATTGTTTAAAAGCAAATCTATGATTACAGACTATGTTGAGTTTAGGAGTTCAGCTTTCAGACGTTATACCTACGAAGTCGACAGATATGGGAAGTTTGACCTTTTTTTTACGGATGGGAAATTATCAAATAACTTTCCCCGCCCTGGCTTTTACTGACTAGGTTTTTATCTTTGTCATGTTTGAGTTTTATACAAATCAGCTCACGAAATTGCCCGTGTGCATTGTGGAGGTCAGGAAATACTCAACGGGAATTACTACTGGAATAAAAATAATCCTAAGCCCTACTAACCTAACCAGGTTGCTGTGGACATGTGTGCCAAAATACATAGGCATCAGTTTAGGCGTGAAAAAGACAGACAGGATTACTTTCGCTTTCATAATTTTAAGTATAAAAATATTGCCAGGGTTGCGGGTTGTTCGAAAGAGATACCATAGTACACCCAGCCCCGGAAAATAATGGGCAAAAGAATGAACATTGGTGGGTTTCAGTCAGTAAATGTCTGACACTCCCCCCCGCTCCGTCCTAAGCAGGGGATGTTATTTGATGATTTACCACCCGTAAAAAAAGTATATAAATATCATTTATATTGTGTTTTATATTAACTGAGAGTATTGTGAACACATAAATTCAGTTGCAAGAAGCTCTACCGTAGTTTTACTTATTCATTTTGGAACCGACACGATACCGTGGTCTCGAATACTAAAGTGATTGGCAATATTATACTCGAAAGTAGGTGTACGGATATTCGTATTTGTGACATAAGAGATAGTGCCGAGCTTCTTGCGACTTGTACTACAATCGTATTCTTTCATAGACGCACTTTCACTTATATTTTATACATCTGCAAGCTAGTTCATTCAGTTAGGTATGGCTTTTTTAGCAACGAATAGCAAAATTTTGACTGGTAGAGGCCTTATGGCATTAAGTCCGCCTTTGTACCACTATTGTACAAGAAGTTTAAATAAATTTAAATTAAAATAATATCATCTGAAAGCGGTCCTGAAACGAGTGCGTGCTCCCACGGCTTCCTGAGCTTGTTGACTGGGTTGTGGGGTTGTGGGGGGCCAGTCGAACTTCATACGTCTACGAGAATGTACTACATACTGCGTGGAATAATGAAACCTCTCAGTAGGTTTGATTCCGGATATGACAATATAAAAATTATATTTTTAATTTCATTACAATATAATAATTATATTTTTAAGGACATACATTAATTTAAAGTTTTTCATTTCTATGGATTCATTGTACAAAAATGTTTATTATTATTATACGCCGTTCAGATAACGCTGATCGCGTTCAATTTTATTAATGGTATTCAACTATTCGCCCCAAGTCTCTGGACAGGTTTTGATGAAGTTTGCAATTACAATTATTTCAATTTTACAGAGAAGTCTAGTTTTTTAATTGTATTAAAAATATCATGACCCTCACCCACGGCCTCGAATTGCAAAGGGTACATAAGGGATATATAAACATAATAAAAACAATGATACCTAATGTCGATGACTGTACTAACTCCCAAAAGAGGTCTAACACCATATAATTTTCATTTCAAAAGTGTATTTAAGCGTTATAAAACAATTTGTAGCAAAATATGTTGTGGTCAACACATAAGAAAAGTTGTCTAGGGAATATGATAAAACTATTTACCAAGTTGAACGTTCGTAAGGTTGAACTTAGCTCACGCATGGCGGTCGTGTTTAAAGGGCATCGGGGTTTGTCATCTAATTTTAGGGTTGCAGGTTATTTTCGTTTGTTTGTTAATATTTTGGCTAAGTTTGAAGAAACCTACGTGACTAAGGGCTCTTTTGATTTTGAAATGGAAACAGTATGCATATTATTATCTGGTAGTTTTAAGGCTTCGTCTGTAGATAACTGTTGATTGAATTCTCAAAAAGAAGATTTAAAAAATCGTGTTAAAATCAAACAGATCAAAAACTCCTTTAGTACTGATAACCCTTTTGTAATGCTAAATAAAAAACAAAAGTCGTGAGATATCTAATACTTTTAAAACCTATGAAACTAATATTTTGTTTAGAATCCCTGTGAACCCCAAACTAATATTACTGATCCTTCGTATCAATACTCCAATTTGTTTTTCTATGTCCATTTCTCGAAAATAGCCGAAATGGATTTGATGAAAAGGGGCCAACAAATGATTTGCAGACCCTACAGAGCTATTCAGATGTATTTCGTTATTGGCAAACCTCATCTTGAAGGGATCAAATATGTTTTTCAGAATATTGCATTGCTGCATAAGGGATGCGTAAATGAAAATGAAAAAAACAAAATGGCGGTAAGCAAGGTCAAGCGGGTTTTGTGAACTCTTGTATTTTGTTTGATGTTTGGGTTTATTTAATCCTATGAATTTTTTTTTACTTTTGTTCTTTGTATATAGAAGTGTGAGGAGCTCGTGGCTAGATTATAGCAGCCGCTCGGGTCGATCTTTAGGTTAAGCTGCGCTTGCCTAGGTTGGTCTGTCATAATCTGTATCATCTATTTAAACATAGAGAAAAATATATGTTTTATAGACGACTAGCTTTCGCCCGCGGCTTCGCTCGCGTTAAATTCGGTATAACACACCAAGCAGACCTGCAGTTTTTGCTCTTTGCCTGATTGATCTGTAATAGCAACGCTAAGTTTTCCCTTTTCTTCCCTCGTTCTCCCTTATATCCCACTTTTTTTAAATAAAAATTAGCCTATGTCCGTCTCCTGGTTCCCAACTATCTCTGTACCAAAATTCATCAAAATAAAAATTAGCCTATGTCCGTCTCCTGGTTCCCAACTATCTCTGTGCCAAAATTCATCAAAATAAAAATTAGCCTATGTCCGTCTCCTGGTTCCCAACTATCTCTATACCAAAATTCATCAAAATCGGTTCAGCCATTAAAGCGTGAAGAGGTAACAAACAAACAAACTCATCAACTTCGCTTTTATAATCTAAAAAAATAAATATAAAATTACCGTGTCACAATGTTAGTTACCGTACTCCTCCGAAACGGCTCGACCGATTCTTATGAAATTTTGGGTACATATTGGGTAGGTCTGAGAATCGGCTAACATCTATTTTTCATACCCCTAAACCTCAGCGGGTGAAACTGCTGGGCACAGCTAGTATTATATAATATACTAGCGGACCCGCCAGACGTTGTCCTGTCTACACGTCTTTAATTTGAAAATTTCAAACTTTTTTTAATAAGCTAATAAGCTGTCTAATTTGACACTGCGATGGTAGCGCCGTCTGTCGGATCCAATGTAAAACATTCCAAAATCAACAACTACTAATAAATTAAAAATTAATTAAAAAAACATTGTCCAGCGGACAAAATTGTGAATCTAAACCATTCCCAGATCCCCTTGAACACACACAAAAAATTTCATCAAAATCGGTGCAGTCGTTTGAGAGAAGTTCAGTGACATACACACTCACAGAAGAATTATATATATAAAGATAGTAAGGATAGTAAGGATAACTCATAAACTACCTAAGAAATAAATAACAAAACGGATCACCTGGGAAGTATACCCTGTCAAAGAAAAAAACATTTTGCAAATCTTTGAGTAATGTTAAACAAACGATTCCGACGAATTGAGAACCTCCTCCTTTTTTTCAAGTCAATTAAAATAGTTGCTCTACTACGTGCGATTACCCAAGTACTATTTAATTAAACCATTTCAACATGCAATCCCAAAACAATCGCGTGTTCGATACCATGGCGCCGTATCTACCCCACACTTTATTAAACGCCGTGAGCCAAATCGTGAATTGAGATGTCAAGCCTCAGCATCACGTTGGTCTGATAGACCCCCTTCAGCGATCATCGCATCGCCATAACTAGTGATGCGATCAGGCGTTCACTTCCTCATGCCTCTAAATGGGTTTTATCGATGTTCCCACATACACGCCCACTATAATGCGTCAGACATTGTCGATATAGCTAAATACGGATTGGACAGACAACGTAACCTGCCAAAATAATAAAATTACACGTAAATAATGGAATTCGTTTTCCAATGCCGCGTTGTAGTGAAAACGAAACTGTTTCGGCGTACGATTTATGTAGCAGGCATGCGTTATAAATTAGGCTTTTTTAAGAGTCTCCAAGTAGCCATAAACATTTTTGGAACAAAAACATTTTGATATAGTTTCGTTAAATAACGGATATATAATTTAGGTTTTATTCAGTTGTAAAAGGTCGATTTACTAAAAATACACAAAATGTTCAATTTTCTTCGTCAAATAATGACAAGTCATTCAGATATTTTGTTAAGAGAATGAGCCGATAAATTCATTTTAAATGAACTTCTGGCTCAATAATGAAAAGTGCGCAAACGCTGCGATTTATTTATAAATAAATTAGATTCTAACAACGACGGATCAATAAATAAATCCCGAGATAGTTAGTTACAGACAATTTCTTCATCAGATACGCTTGACCTGATTCCGAAGCAATTTCAATTAGTAGAACGAGAATAAAAGTTTTTTTTTTTAAAGAAATACGACGGAAGCTTAATCTTACATCGTGTGGGTTATAAAAAAAGCTACTCAGATCAAACGCCATCAGTGGGAGGTGCGTGCGCGCAGCGATTTATGCGAATTGAAGACGAACCTATAGATATTAAGTTATTTTTACAATTATTATGAAAAATGGTCTTGATTATTTATTAAGGTGCCATATCTTTGAAAATTTAAATATTTGTGTTAGCTTTAAGAGTATAAAAATAATTTATTTGGCAGTAATTATGTATGAACTAATGGGGAAGACACATTAAATATAATATAATATATGGAAATTAATGAAAAAAACATACAAACCAATTTAGTATGCGTGTGTTATGCGTAATTTAATTACAGACATTGTTTTTTTTAAGATAAACAAATAGTGGAAATACGCCTTTGTATGTATTTATTTTAACTACCTTAAGCCCGCGGCTTTGTCTTCGTGGTGTGCGACAATTGTTCCATGGGATTGTACTACCTGTAGTACAAAAAGAGCCTTATCATATTAATCCTATGAGTTAATTCACGTTATCCATCCATCCAACTTCGCAAAAAAGACTTATTTATTATAGTAGTTAGAGTTACTAAGAAAAATATGTAAGTAATGATATATTTGATGAAGTCCTATATTAGAGGAAAGTTAGTTTTTTGGATGTTTATACTTCACAGAGCAGCCGTTACCATGGCAACGGACACTAGACTAATAAGGAAGTAGAGATGTTTCGAGACTCAAATATTTTCTCAAGTACCTACATCTTAAATGCGGAAATATTTCATTGAGCATAAATATACATATGTATAGTATATTATATACAGTAGTACGTGACCCACATGCTTATTATTGTGTACCAATAATTTAAAGAGGAAAGATTTGTTTGTTTGTTTGTATCGAATAGGCTCCAAAACTACTGGACCGATTTAAACCATTTTTTTTTCACTAATAGAAAGCTGTATTATCAGGAAGTAACATACGTTATACAACATAACGCTACTACTTACGGGAGCGGGGCAGCTACTAAAGACGTGGGTAAAACTGCGCAGCATAACTAGTCTATTCTATCTTCTATCTATATCTTCTATCTTCTATCTATCTTCTATATCTATCTTCTTCTATACTTATAATAAATCTGTAGAGAGGTCAATTCTGTACATGAAATATATTTCCAAAATAACTATCAGGGGGTGATTAGTGATCGATACTGATGCCAAAAATGCAATCAGTAAAATTTTTGTCTGTCTGTCTGTCTGTCTGGATGTCTGTATGTTCGTTATAGAAACAAAAACTACTCGACGGATTTTAACAAAACTTGGTACAATTATTCTTCATACTCCTGGGCAGGTTTTAGTATACTTTTCATCACGCTACGATCAATAGGAGCAGAGCAGTGAAGGAAAATGTTGGGTAATCGGGAGAAGTTTGTTAAAGCTACACAGAAATCATGTATGACGGAAATGTTCTCCTTAAAATTATATAAAAAATATCCTACGACAGCATAGGTCTATCTTTTATGGTTGACTCACAATAACACGTGTAACTCCCGATAACTTAGCAGTTCGGAGCTTTCTGATTATATTTGTCTACTCTTACGTTTATAACACTCCCACTCATCTCTAATTAAAAACAGTTAACATTATTACGTATTCAATAAAAAAAGAAACATATAAATCGGTATACAAACACCAAAGTTATGCATGAAATACGCTAATAAGCCATCGCGCGTGAATACTGAATCATGCTTTAGGGATTATTTTTGTGTAATATTTGGCTGTTGATGCGAATAGATGTTCAGAGTGTTCGACCTTATTGACAGACAATGCTTTCAGCCCGACTTTTAGTCTTTAAATAATTTATATCTTTTGTTGTTATTTTATAAAATAGGTATTAGTTATTTTGGTAGTGTTTAAATATTCGTTCAAATTACAAATTATTCATAGTTTACATTTTATTTCTTTTTAGCTGAAGTGGTAGTAGGTACGCATAGATTTTTAGAAACCGAGTTTCGGCTAATTTATGTTCAGTTTTTTTTTATACTATATTGGTAAAAGCGTAGTTCATTAGGCTATATTAGTCCACTGCTGGACATAGCCCTCCCCTAATGGGCGCCATAGCGTTATATTCTTTATTATAGTTACAGGTATTATTAATTAAAGTATTTATAGGTTTTTATTTTTAAGTGAAGTAGGTATACATAGGTAGATAGTATTGGACGGGTTCCCTCTATCTGGCAGAATCTTGATGCTCCGAAATTTATTTGGCAAAACACACTTAGCATATTTTTCTTTAAACGAACATTTTAAAGGCATAAAAATTATTTGATATAATTATCGTTTGGCATAATATTTAAAACTCCGAATTTACAATTGCATAGTTTTAAGATGGCAGAATTACATTTAGTATAATTACGATTGGCAGAGTTCAAATTTCGCTAATGTCGTTTAGCATAATGTTCATTTAGAGCGACGAGTATTTGGTATAATTTCACTTTTCATACTATGCAGATGGCAGAATTTAATTAAGAATAACTTTAAGTTTAAAGACTTATATGCCTAATAAGTCTTTAAACTGACATGGTCACTAACATTATTATTAACGGTTAAAACGGGATATTTACCATGTTTGTTATTTATTTTGAGTTTCCAATATTTTGGTGTGAACCGATACAGTGAGTTACAATTGTATACAAAAACATATTAAGGCAAAAATAAGATATTTTTGGAATTATATAGAAAAAAAAAGACATCGTTTTTAGTTACCCGGGACTCAACTATTAAGATTAGGTTAATTTGTTGAAAAAAAAATCGTAGGTTAGGTTAGGTTAAAACTGTGACCCCCTACGCACGAGCCGAGCGAGCGGAGCGAGCGGTGCCGCGGCAGCGGCCGGCGAGTGCCAGTAACGACCTGCATTGATAGAAAATGAGATTGTTTTTAGTAGTTTACCCGGAACTGAACTATTTACATTAGAATAATAATTACTTATGGAATTAAATGACATTATTACAAATTCAATTAAATAATAGTTAAAATAAATGATATTATTTTAAAGAAATAAATAATTAAAATAAATGACAACAAATAATAATAAAGATGATTCTAACTATAAACTTTCTGCGATATGACAATTCTGCCGTTTAATGATAACGATATGAAATATATGTCAAAAGACGATTCTGACTGTGAACTTTCTGCGAAATGATGTTTCTGCTTTTTGAATATTATGGATATGAAATTTATGTCTAGAGATGATTCTAACTTACAAAATTATGAGTTTTGAATGTATGATAAATGAGTGTCTGCCAAACAATTTTCTGCGAAATGAAGTTTATGCTATCCGTTGTTATGCAAAATAAAATTATGACATAAAAAGTTCTGCTATAAAGGGTGGACCCAGTATTGGACAGGCGTTTTAGCTTTATTTTAATTTCTTTTTTTGTTACAAGTTGTACTTACCTACATATTTCTGGGTATAATTCTATTAGAGTTATTTAGTTTTAGTACCTACTTTATTTGGTAATTAATAGGTTCTTATAGATAACAGGCATAATTAGATATATTAAAAAAAAACAAAATTTATATATATAATTTAGTACTTAAATTATTTTCAGGTTAATTATAAATTCAAATTATTATTTTTTAATTTATTTAGCTGTAGTTTTATTTAGTTGTAGCTGTAGTGTATTTAGGATCAGTTTTATTATTTAAGTAGGCACTTTTTTAAGTGTAAGGTAGCTACAGTTAGGACCTCTAACGTAGCTTATTTCGTTAGGTAAATGAATAGGCATTCAGTTACCTTCGGTTATTTTCATAAATCCTTACTAATATTATAAAAGCGACAGTTAGTTTGTTTGTTCTTTCTTTCTTTCTTTTTAACCCTCGGCATGCCTGGTAGGGTCTGTCAGACCCACCACGGCAGAAAAACTGTTGTATTTTATTCAAATTTGAATTCTGAGCGCACCCGCAAGCTGTAGCTGGCCGTTACGAACTACTCAATGCTTTCCGCCCGCTACCTCAGTCCGGGACGCGTTCCCACAACGAAAAGACTTGATTAAAGTGCTCTCTCTACTTTTATTTCATAATAATTGTTAACAAAAAGCTCAAAGCTTAATTTTATGTTTAAAACGAACAAATTTTCATTTAAAATTTAAAAAATAAAGATCGTTGATTTGTAAAACGATTTTTATGTCTAATCCTAATATTAGTATGTAATTTCATTATAAAACAAATATTTTTATTTATTTACTGCAATATGTATATGAAATAGTGATCCAAAACTGGGTCTGACAGACCCACCAGGCATACCGCGTCACTTCTCGCCACCAGGCATACCGAGGGTTAAAAGACGTTGCCCCACACTAGGAATTTCTCCTGTATCGTGGGTGCGTTTACAAACATTCAATCTCACATACACAAACAGCCAGACCCGGAACAACTATCTGTAGGTCATACAAATATTTGTTCCGTGCGGGAATCGAACCCGCGACACACAGCGCAGCAGTCGTTCGCCCAGCCACTACGCGAACCGTGTCGTGTTTGTTACGGCTTCACGCCTAAATGACCCAACCGATTTTGATGCATTTTGGTACAGAGATAGTTGGGGCCCTGGTGACGGAAATAGGCAAGTTTTTTTAAAGTGAGGAAAGGGGGAGAATGAGGGAAGAAAAGGGGAGAGAAAGATACATTTTTCGGGTCATCACGCGGGTTAAAGTTAGCGTTAGCCCAAAGTAACTATGCCACGCGGACGAAGTCGCGGGCGGAAGCTAGTATATAATAAAGCATATAAAGATTAACAAACGCTCAGGTTTAAAGCGATCTTTTTGAACGTGTTGACTTTTTTGCATGTCGCTTGATTATTAAGATAGTTAATATGGCCATCATTTCCAACTTAACATCTGTGACTTGTACCTTATTTTTGTGCAAATAAAGGTCTATTCTGAATGCCAAAGTTTCAAGATTAGGTTCCGAACAACAGAAGGCCTAGGAGATGGCTAACCAAAGAGTAAGAAAAAAAATGTACGATAGGCTTATAATAATAAATAATGCTGGTACTCTCGCACCGAGGCAGGGTTCCGTACGACCTTGCGACATAAACAGCCATATTATTTGACTGCGTAGAATTTGAAGGATGGTTTTTTCTTAACACAAAGAGACCACAGAATTGAGTAGGTTTTAATTTCAACTCGATATTTCCAACCGTTCCCGGAGGCGCTCGTGGCTAAATAAATAGTAGCCGCTCGGGTCGATCTTTAGGTTAAGCCGCGTAGGCAAGCGCGGCTATCCCTACCTATCTTTCTATCTTAATGCCTTTTAATAATATTGATGGAAAAAACTATGCCACGCAGACGAAGTCGCGGGCGGAAGCTAGTCAATAATATTTTTTTAAAAATCTGGAAGACCCCGCCATTGGTTATCGGGAGAAGGAAGTCTTTCGACTCGCCAAAAGTGAATTGCGGGGGTCTCCCTACATTTTTATTTCATCAACGTCACGCTAATCTTTGACATTACTTTGATAATATTTTAATTTAGATTTATCAAAGTAATGTCAAAGATCAACAACGTGTCAATATTATGTCAAATCGTTAAATATTACGTGTCTGTCACGTCAGAGTACAGTCTAAAGAGCCATACACATTTACACAAGCCATATTCTATACATATAATTCTGTGTTTTTTATGTGAAATTCTTAATAAAATATTATAAAAGCGAAAGTGAGTTTGTTTGTTACGTCTTCATGCCTAAATGGCCAAACCGATTTTGATGAATTTTGGTACAGAGATAGTTGGGACCCTGGAGACGGACATAGGCTATTTTTTTGTAAAGTGAGAAAAGGGGAAGACTATGGGAGAAAGATAATTATTTTTCGATTATCACAAGATTAAAGTTAGCGTTAGCCCAAAGTAACTATGCCACGCAGACTAAGTCGCGGGCGGAAGCTAGTATTAAGTCAAAATAAAAATATTATAAAACTGGCATTCCCATAGTTTATTCCCATACTGATAAATAACGAAACAGAAAGTAGAACGGCATTTACGTAGATATCACTTGTTTCTCATCCGGTACATGATAAAACCTTCTTCTATCGGGAAACGCCATATTCATGTCAACCATTCTGGATGGCGTGGTCATGTTATGATGCTTTCCGTTCTCACGGGCCTCCAAGAAGACATCATTTACTATATCGATCAGGAAGTGTGTGTCTGTGTGATCAAGTTATAAGACATTTATAATTTTTAGTATCTTAGCAGGCTGGTAAAAAGAGTTCAATTAAAAGTTTTTGTAAAAAATAAAACCGACTTCCAAAAAAAAAAGCTAAAAAGTGGAAAATAACTTTATTTCCGGAAGTCAGTGGCTTTTGTTGGTTTCGTTGACTTTTTTGCCTAAATACTTCATAAATCTACACTTTTTCCAAATTAGTTTAAACTGAGAATGACAATCATTATTGCCATTTTGTAAATAAATGAATAAAAATTTAATAAATTAGATTGTTCAGTTAAAATTAACTAGATATTAACGTTTTAAAATAATATAATTATATCATACATTTTCGTTTATTTTTGCTACTAATTAGTTATATATGGATTAGTTAAGAAAACTGCCTAAGGAGCCAAAAACGCCTGATAAATAGAAATTACTACATATCAAACAGAACCTCTTTTAAAAAAGGCCTTGTAATATCGCTCAGTCTATTTTAGACTTTCTTGACCTTTCCCGAATAGTCTGCACTACCTTTACAATTCTTTTACTTTTACTGAAATAATAGACACAACATGTGAATTAATCTGTTGCAACAACGATGGCATAACTCAAAAATAAGAAATGCAGGACAGTCTTAATTTTAAAATTAGACTTAACATATTTTCATTATGATTGCCAGTATTTTTTGCATAGAAACCTTTAATCAAAATATGAACATTCAAAGCCGTTGGCGTGAAAGAGTAACAAACATCAATTTATCCATCGTCACAAACTTTCGCATTTATAATATAAGTATGATTGTAATTTAATTTAATACTTAATTTCGTTAATTTTATACGTATTGAACTTCAAACAAAATAGAAAAATATTAAAATCTAAATTTTTGAGTTAAGCCATCTTTGTTTCAAATGAGCTATATGTTTCATGGCTGCATGATCCCGCCGTATAGTAACGTTCTAAATTAAGAAAATTTCAGAATCGTGAACAAAAATATTTTGACTTTTAGCTATACAGTGTGTGTACACGGGTTTACAAAAATGTTTAGGTAATGTACAGATAATGTTCGTTGAGATAAAAATTAGGTCAGGGACTCACGATTTGTTCTTCTACAATCGTTAATTCTGTGTACTTGAGAATGTTTAATTTAACTTTGTTCCCCGAGGTTTTTAATTATTGTTTCTCTTTCTCAAGAATTTTGATGTTAAATGTTTTAACAAGACTTTTCTCGTTTCCGTGAAATATGTTTTATGGTTATTCTATGTCGAATTTTTTGTGTATCTAAGAAATGAATAAAAAGTTAAAGTATATTTAATTAAATTCGCAATTTAATCGGTACAATGGTTAGGTTCTTGGAAAACTTCTTAGTTTGAGATAATGGTGGCAATTAGGAAGTTGGTTGGCATTGAATTAAAACAAGTAAAAGAAAAGTAAATAGATTGTAAGGTCGCTTCTCTTTATGACTCAACCATAAGGTCATGGTGTTAGGGATTCAAATATGTTTTAGCTTTCAGAAATGCAGTAGATCCATAAAATGTACTGGTATTCTGATAACCCGCCCCCAAAATAGTTGGGAAAAGATTAAGCATACTACGATGATTGTACACAAACAATCTGTTTAGAACCACTTATGCCATAGACAATTATGGACAAAGATGTATCTGGCAGCTACTTCCACAAATTACTCATCATTTGCCTAGCTTTTTTCCCAACTATGTTGGTGTCGGTTTCCAGTCTTACCCGATGCAGCTGAGGACCTGATGTGACCTCCGCAACCCAGTTAGTAGTACGATACCCCTCGGTAAGACTGGTTGTCAGACTTTCGGAACACTGACCATTTGTATCGACTGTCAAAGATCTACAAATGACAGCCGGGACCGACAGCTTGACGTGCTTTCCGAGGCACGGAGGAAACTCGGTATGTTACGGGTGGTCAACCATCCACAGACCAATCTAGGCAAGCGCGGCTTAACCTTAAGATCGACAGAGTGGCTGCTATTATTTAGCCACTCTTACTCTGCTCCTCTCTACTTTCATTAATGACTGTTTATTGCAAATACGATAAACATTGAAAGAGATTTACTATTTTCTTAAGAAAGATAAATAAAGATTTTAAAGAAATTTCCTTTCAAACCATTTAAATCATGACAACTTTTTGGGCCGTAAGAGTCAATTTAAATAAGCTTACGTCTTAACATAAAAGGCCTAAAACACGATTCAGCATCCTTACATAATCTGCCAATTACAATGAATCTCGTGAAAACTATAAACGACTTGTCATCAAAACTATTTCGTTCAGATGTCTAGATTATTATGCGTCACGCCCATCGGCCTTGCGACATCACTTCCTATATTATAATATCAGACTTTTCGTCCACGCATATAACGTTGCTATTCTGGTGTCGCCAAATGAACGATAAATTTTCGCACTCTTCCTCAATTACATTGAATGGGTCGCAGTCATTAACAGGCTCATAATCCCTCCAATATATTGGATTGTCACTCAATATTGTTATATGCCGTGTGCACGACCTCAGGCGATACGACAAGCGATAATTTTACGTATGTACGTCACTTATTTCCAAAAGTTAAAATTCCAATAAAACACTTCACACATATTTTTTATTACAAAAGCAAAAAACGGAGCTCTTATTGAATGACTTTGTTGTCCAGCTGTCTATCTGTCAAGGCTCTTTATCTCGGGAACGCGTGGAGGTATTGAGTTGAAATTAAAACCATACTCAAATCTGGGGTGCCTTTGTACTGTGAAAAGAATAACCGTCTAAGTCTGCGAAGTCAAAATATATGGCCGTTTATGTCACAAGTTTGTACGGTACTCTAGGTTCGCGAGTCTGACTCGTTCTTGGCCGGTTTTTTTTTAGAACCTAATGGCTTGTTTATAACGTGGTCTCAGCAAATTAATTCATTAGCTATATCCACAGTCCTTGTCGTTATACGCATCGCCTCAGTGCGTAGGTCGTGACCAGGACGTTATTGTATCTAATTGTTTTCTAGCCAGATTGAATGTGAGAGCTTACACTTCAACAAAATATACATTTTCTAGATAATAATTCATGTTTGTTCTTTCATGGATGTCACAAATAGTTTGTAAATGGTATTCAATTAATGTTTATTTTCAAAGTTATATCACGTACAGTGTTTTCTATTAATTATGCTGCTCATAAACACGCTTATTACCCCACTAGTGTCAAAATTTGTCATTTGTAAGTCTTTGAATGGTATGTTTTCATTGTCAGGTGTTAGCAATATGTACTGCATTATACTTTCCTTTAAATCAGAAAGTATTTTTACAAAGCTGAAAAAAACTGTCACAATTGCATTAGAATTTAAAAATACCAGTGGTTAATTTGGTTGCATACCGCATAGAAATGTTCGCATCACTTAGTCGTTTTACAAAAAGTCCGTTTTCACAATTGCCAACGACATAAGACAGGTGCTATTCCAGGACAATGACGTGACGTGTTATATTTGGGTCACTAGAGGAACGCTACGAACAGTTTTAGTAGTGATTCACTTTTATAACATTTGTATATATTTTATTTTCGCGCGTTTCCTACGACATTTAGTAGGCAGTGTCCAGCCATCGTAATGTTTGATTTATTGCTGAATAAAAATGAAAAAATCTTCAAGTCGCAGATTTTTAGTGCGTCATGCTAATGACGCGAGTCGGTGAATATAAATGGAGATCAACCCAAGGCTAGTCTTCTTTTTCGTCTGAATTTAGCCTGCCGGGACCGGTGGACTCCATCACTAAGTAAGACCGATCCCCGCCGCGGGAAACGTCCCGGGCGTCGGGAGCCGCGAGATGACTCCCGGCTACCGTAGATGAGATACCGCGGCCCCGGACCATAAAGAGCAATAGAAGGAACATGAGTGGGTTTTAGTCAGTACATGTCTGACACTCCCTCACGCTCCGCCCAGAGCTGGGGAAGTTATTTGATGATTTCCCATCCGCAAAAAAAATGACCGATACCGACCGCGCATTTTCTATTAAATTCGCCGCTTCTTTGGGTCTGGGGGGCTGGTGAAGACTCAGCTCTCAGTATGCGCCCACATATCCCACCCAAGGCTAGCCTAGTACCTGCAGGGGTTGTGGGTTGTTTGAAAGAGATACCGCGGCCCCGGAACATAAAAAGTAAAAAAAAGGTACATGGCTGGGTTTTACGTAGCAAAAGTCCGACGCTGACCCCGCTCACCCCAGAGAGAGAGTAGTTATTTGATGACTTCCTATCCGCAACATCGATTGGTAGTTTGATTGTCACCTTGAAGCCTTTACAACTGAACAGATTTAAAGGAAATTTGGCAAATAGGCACAACCTGGCCAATTTCAATAGTATTTTTAATCTCCGCAACAAGTTTCTCTCGAAAAAAAAACCAACTTGTACGCACGCAAGTCACTAAATAAAAATGGGGATCATCTCAAGGCTAGACTAGTTTAAATACCGCGTAGTCACCTTTTGTCTGTTGATAAAATTATAGATAAAGATAGTAGAAACATATGATTATATCTATGTAGATTTTCTATCTCAGATTTCGTAAAATGCCGCAAAACAACATACAGATTGATCATTAAGATTGTAATTAAACACGCGAAAAATTTAACCGACTTACTTGAAAATCGGATGATTTCAAATCGGTGAGATCTAATATCTGTCTATCTATCCATGTGTTATGATTAGGTTATCATGATTAGCAGTCTTATCTACCCTCTGACACAAGATTGTGTATCAAAATTATTTAATTGATAAGCTTCCTGACAGGGCCGGATTTAGAGCAGCGGAGGTCCTGGGGCGAATTTTGAAACACGCGAAAAAAATCTTTACAGAATTTATATCTCGCGGTTAAGGAAGGTACAAGGGCCTTGTTCCTGTCATATCGATCTGAATTTTTCAGAACTTGACAAAAAACAGAAAGATGAATGAATAGAAAATGTTCCTTAATATGCTCTTTTCTCTTAGATGGGCGCAAAGGGTGTATTATTTCTTACCTAAATAACATACCCTGGGCAGAAGCACCTATTACCCTGGTCTAAATCCGGCACTGCTTCCTGATTCTGCTCGGATTAGATTATTAAATATCCCACAATCTTACCCAGAAGTTTAAATAGGATATCGCATACAAAGTCCTTCCTATTTCTAGATTTTTTTTTAAATACTATGTGTGTTTAAGTTAGAGTTTAATGTATTCTTTTGACACACCATGTCTATGTTTCTTGTCTATTTCTCTTAAGTCCGCAGTTTTGCAGGTTTGCTGGAAAAGTTTTCTTAATTTAATAACCTGTACAATTGTACATGTGTGGTCTTTAAAAAGCCGACTGACTTTAAAAAGGGAGGTGGTTCTCAATTCGACTGTATGTTACTGAAACTACACGGGAACATCTACCAGAACATATATAGCATTGACATGGATTAAATCAGCACCCAGTTATAGTTTGAAATCTATGCAAGTACGAGACAAATAATTATGTAAAGGGATATTCTTTTTCCGCTGGAATATACCGAGAAAAACTGATAAAAACCGGCCAAGTGCGAGTCGGACTCCCGCACTAAGGGTTCTGTACAAACTTGGGACATAAACGACAATTAATCAATCTTTTGGCTGCGTAGACTTAGAGGGTTGATTTTTTCACAGCTCCAACGGACCACAGACTTGAGTATATGGTTTTAATTTCACCTCAAAACCTCCACGCGTTCCCGAGATAAAGGATCTTGACAGACGGACAACGAACTGATTGTATAAGAGTTCCGTATTTTCCTTTAAAGTTACAAGAATGGATACAGAAAGGAATGAGTATATTAGAGGAAGTTTGAAAGTTGCGCCTATTACAGAAAAATTGAAAGGGAGTTGTTTTTCTTGGTATGGACATGTAATGAGGAGGGACAAAGCATATGTGACTAAAAAAGTGATGGATCTGAATATTGTTGTATGGAGAGCGAGAGGAAGGCCAACGAAAATATGGATGGCTTGTGTAAGGAATGATGAGGAGAAAGGAGTAAATGATGCCGTTACGTCTGATAGGGGAGAATGGAAGAAGAAAACGTGTTGCGCCGACCCCAAATAGAATGGGACAAGGGCAGGAAAATGATGATCTTCCTTTAAAGTTACGGAACACAAAAAAGGATTTAATAAAAAAAATCGTAAAAAAATTATTCCCCTAGGTCAGTACTCGGGAAAGAATAAATCAATTTTGTGTTTCTATAACTGCCGCAACAATCAAGGTTGCCAGTTACAAAATTTCACACGTGTTAACAGATATAGACAAGGTGACGTACATACTAATATACATCTACTTATGTATCCAGTGGAGGTAGAACTTCTATTACACCGAACATATCCGGGGTAATATATCTCGCGTTAATGGCTGAATTTGTTTCAAATTTATTTTTATGATGGTGTGAATGATGGTGTTGTTTATTGATAGCGACAAGGCTGTGGTATAGAAATGTTTTGTTTTTCATTTTTCTTTTTAGTTATTGAGGTTGGTCATGATCGAGTTTCACATAAAGTGTTTTATAGTTTATACTAGCTTTTGCCCACGGCTTCGCTCGCGTTTAATTCGGGTAACACCGTTCCCCTTTCCTGATTTGCAGGTACCTGCTACCTGTAGTTTTTGCCCTTGCGCCTTATTTATTGTAATAGCAAAGCTAAGTTTTCCCTTTTCTTCCCTCTTTCTCCCTTATTTCTCACTTTTTTAGTCTATGTCATTCTCCAGGGTCTCAACTACCTCTGTACCAAAATTCATCAAAATCGATTTAGCTATTTAGGCGTGAAGACGTAACAAACAAACTCACTTTCGCTTTTATAATATTAGTAAGGATTTCAATAATGACAGAATTTCATCATTTGCTTAGAATTTCCCCCCGTTCTAGTGTAACCGGATGCAGTAGAATATCAGTATCTTACAAGGAGCGAATGCCTATCTGACCTCCACAACCTAGTTTTTTATTTATTTACTGAGTAATGCGATACCTTTTGGTAAGACTGTTTGTCAGAAGCAGTAATGCTAGCAAAGGAGGTGGCCGGGCGTTTGAGGGAGAGAACATCTGCCCAACCCAGCCGCCGCGGGAGACGCCCCGGGCGCCGGCCGCCGCGAGACGACTTCCGGCCACCGTAGATGCGGGCCTGTGGGCGGTGAGCAATGGGTAGTTCACCGTCCGTCCGTCGATTGACGACAGGCCGTGTCGACGGCGCGTTCGTGTTTCACGCGCGCCTCAAAGAGAGTCAGCAAAGCAGAGGGGCTTGCCAGGGCCTCCGCCTGCCGGGGTTGCGGGTTGTTCGAAAGAGATACCGCGGCCTCGGAACGTAAAGGGCAATAGAAGGAACATGGGTGGGTTTTAGTCAGTACAAGTCTGACATGCCCCCCCGCTCCACCCAGAGCGGGGGAAGTCATAGGATGATTTCCCACCCGAAAAAAAAAAAAAAAAAAAAAAAGGGGCAAGTCAAGTCAAGACATGGAACGTAAACATAACTGGCAAAATTTATCTGAAGTATTAGGTACACATCTGCCTTATTCTTAGGGAATTTATGGTGTTGTGTAATTGTTAAGTACCACTAGGGCCGTTCTCTAAGAATACAGCGTCGAGCGCAGCGCCAATCCTCTATGAAACTTCGATTCTCTATGAAACTTGAGCACTGCCAGTAGATCAGCTACTGCCAGTCAGTGACTCAGTACGTTGTAAAACTTGCGTAGCCAATTTATAATACTTCAAAGCACATATTCCAAACGAATTCCTAATCCAATGACATACCCGTAAAATATTAAATAAGTACTCTGTGACATAAAACAGTAGTGTTGCCAATTCCCCGCACTTCAGTGAAAAAAGTCAAAAAGAAATATGAAAAGTGGCAACACCGTGTAATTCCATAAATCACATAACCTTGGCGTACTTCAGGAAGTTTCGCTAATATATGACTAGACGCATACCCAACAGAATCTGTACTATAATTATAATAAATACGAAGTTATTTTGTCTGTATGTCTATGGGATATTTTTTCACGACCAAACAGATGATTGAAATTTGATGAAAGGAAGAATGGGAAGGAGGTGTGCATCTAAACGACACTTTTTGCTATAGTTGTAAACCGTGCAGCGTGCGCGTGTTTCTCAGTCTATCTCTCTCTCTCTCTTTAGAAAGCAAGCCAGTTATTTTCGTTTCGTCTTTCTATTTCGCTTTGAACAGTGTGGTGCCGCGACGATTATTTTTGTTGAGTGTATACCGGTTATTGTACATAACAAATAATAACCTTGTTCTAAACAAATAGTAACCATGCTTGTTACATACTCAGAATAAATAACAAACATGGTAATTATCCCGTTGTAAGTTGCCAGCTGACATGATCACTACCATGTCAGTTTAAAGAGTTGAAGAAACTTCATCAAACATAATTATAGTTACCACATATTCATAATATCATTCGGGATCCTCATAGAAATTATACATGGGAACTTAAACTTCAATAAATCCGTCCTTGTGCGAGTTGGACTCACGCACCGAAGGTTCCGTACAATCTTGCGACTTATACCACCCATATATTTTGACTGCGTAGACTTAGAGGGTTGATTTTTTCACAGCTCTAAGACATCACATATTTGAATATATGGTTTTAATTTCAACTCGATACTTTTACGCGTTCCCGAGATAAAGGGTCTTGACAAACAGACAGACGGACAACAAAGTGATCCTATGTGTATATATCCTGTGGACGGTGAGCAATGCTGTGGACGGTGAGCAATGGGTAGCTCACCGTCCGTCCGTCGATTGACGACAGGCCGTGTCGACGGCGCGTTCGTGTTTCACGCGCGCCTCAAAGAGAGTCAGCAAAGCAGAGGGGCTTGCCAGAGCCTCTGCCTGCCGGGGTTGCGGGTTGTTCGAAAGAGATACCGCGGCCCCGGAACGTAAAGGGCAATAGAAGGAACATGGGTGGGTTTTAGTCAGTACAAGTCTGACATGCCCCCCCGCTCCACCCAGAGCGGGGGAAGTCATAGGATGATTTCCCACCCGAAAAAAAAAAAAAAAAAAAATGTGTATATATCCATTTTTTTTTGCTATTGAGTTACGTATCCTAAAAACAGCTGTTTAAACAAAAGTGTAATTTCTCATGATCAAAATGTATGTAACAGCATTTCTCTTTAAATAGATATTGGTTTATTTACATCTTACAGCTATTAGGCGTAGGGACTGATTTGCCCATTTTCCTTTGTCCATTCTGTTGATTTTTTTAGATCACTACGCGGGTGAAGCCTGACGCTTTAGCTAGTAAAATAATAACTACAATTACGACGAAATAGCAGCAGTTGACAGGTTCCTTTATAATGTCTGCGAATGTAAGGAATTAAAGAAATGTTGAAGTAATTTAACAATGACATCGGTCTTTTATAATTTACCGTTATTTTCGATAGCTCATAGATATTAAGGGACGTTATGAGAATTGTTATTTCTATTGGGAAGATGTCTTAATTTTTTATTGCGATTTCTTAAAATGCTGCCAAGCGATTGAAGGTGGCTCCATTTTTTTTAAACGTTTCTCCTGTGTCGTGGGTGCGTTTACAAACATTTAAACTCACATACACAAACACAAACATATTATAATAATTATTTCATTTATTTCGATAATTAGAGATGTACATATGCCTTGATTTTAAAATTACCATCACCATCATCAAAGAACAACACAGCCATAGGGCTGTTTCCGTTCGCCACGAATTATCACAATAATTTAGAAAAAAAAACGAGTTTTTTCCCATTTTTGTCCCACAGCTGAGTAAATACCTCCCGGAAGTTTAATAATATTTAATCATAAATTGAAAGTTTGAAACTTATAAAGACATCTACAAGTTTTTTCAAGACATAAAATCCGCCCATAGCGGTAGTTACAAAAAGCTCATTATAGAAAACAGAATTTTAGCAGATCAACGGACATTTCCAACATTTACGTCATAAGCACACACCCAAATCGTCCCATAGCAACATCCGATAAAACTTTTTATATTTCTAGGTCAGCATACCATAATGCCGTAACCACAGATTATCTTTATTTGCCCGAATTCCTTTATTCGTCCGATGGCACAACGGATGGTTGTCAGTTAATCTGACGTACTACGACACGTTAACCTTGTAGCCTTGAGTTCCTTCCTGTCTTGATCGAGAAAGTAAATGCGTGTAGTACCTAGAATGACTTGAACTAGAAAGACTTTAACCAAGATTTTTTGTCTGGACCTTAAAAGAGACTATGACATCTGAGTTTGTTTCGGCTGTTTCTTCTCAGAGTAGGCGGGTACGAAACACCGGCCTCATCTAGTTTTTAAAAAAGAAGTGTAAACGTGTTTGTGAAAACCTACTTGAAAATAAACAGCATTTATCATGACCATCATTCGCAGTCACGACGTGCAAGCTTTTTATTTTTTTTATTTTATCCCTTGTATGTATTTGTAAATGTTTGTGATGCTTTGAATGTTAAATGTCTTTTTTTATTATTATTATTTTGTGTGCTCGTCTTAATTTGCGACTAATAAATGTTTTTTCTTTCTTTCTATAATTTATAGACTTAACTAAAATTTTGCGAAAAGGGTCTCTGTTCAGCATGATATCTGATAGCAAGACTAGATACTTCCCGCCGTTGACTTTCAGCTCACTCACGATAGTCAGACATTTAATTACGTTTACTTTGTTTCCACAAAGTCGTAAGATACAGAACCTACCACATCAACGGATATTTCCGACATTAAACGTCCCATAGCAACAGGCGATAAAACTTTTTTTATATTTCTAGGTCAGTCATACCATAGAACTATAACCACAGATCCAACTTTACTTGACAGATTTCCTGTAATCGTCCGATGGCACAATGGATGGTTGTCAGTTAATCTGACGTACTACGACACGTTAACCCGATAACCTTGCGTCCCTTCCTGTCTTGATCATTCGAGGGACATACTTCGTAGTTACCGCCCATTATTAGCATATGACGATACCGCTTTGTTTAGTTATTAGTTTCGAGTTAGGTTTGAGCCGGCGGGTTTACTTGCGATTTTTGTACAAACAGGGCGTTTATGTACGTGTCAACAAAGCAATATTTAAGTAGCTAAAACAAAAGATGAGACGTTCAATGTGTTCGTACGTCATATAATTTGAATTTAATTGTCTATTTTGTGCCTACCATATTTACCATGATTTTTAGGGGCCCGTACTTCAAAAGGAAAAAGCGGAACCCTTGTTGGATCACTTTGTAGTCGGTCTGACTGTCTGTTAGTCTGTCTGTCAAGACCCTTTTTCTCGGGAAGGGGTGGAGGTATCGAGTTGAAATTAAAGCTATATACTCAAGTCTGTGGTCCCTTTGTGCTGTGAAAAAATCAACCAGGTTGGTACAAAATACAGTATAAGTTGCAATGAAGATGGATAGAGTGTTATCTCTTATCTCTCTATCTTCATGCACCTTTTCGTTTGAGGTAGAGCAGAACGGTGGCAACGCTTGGAGCATGTGAAGCTATTGCAGTGCATATTGTTCCAATCACCAGAGGGTGGCTTGAACGCATCAAAAAATTGCAAAATTTTGCCGTTTATGTAAGTTTGTACGGAACCCTTGGAGCGCGAGTCTGTCTCGCTCTTGACCGGTTCTTTTACAAAGATTTCAAAAAGTTAGCTGTCTAAAAATGTGTAGATGACTTTTAACTATAGCTTTTGATTCACTAAAAGTTATAGACTCAGACTGTATTTACTATCAACAAACAAACACAAAGTTTCTATCCTTCAATGTATACCTATTTCACAATCTACAATTTGCCCAATTTATACAACTAATATATTCTAGAGGACTCCTTACAAAAGCGAATCTAAGGTCGATTTCAAACTTTGCATACACGAGGTTACAAAGTAATGATATCAATGATATGCGCCTAGCAACACAGACCAGTCTCCAAGGCACGTTTTAGGCCTACGCCATCATAAAAGACGGTGTTGCCAAGTGCTTGACAATCAGAATAGTTAAGGGATATTGAGAAACCATGCAGGTACGTGAATACTAAGTTTTTGGCTATTGTTGTCAATCAGGTCGGATCGTGATGTCCTGGCGATGACCCATTTTTTAGCGTTTGTATGAATAAGTGATGACAGCTGATTTTTTCATTATGAGTTGGTGTTGTAAGTTTGGGTGTTAAAAAAACCGGCATAAAACACTACAAAGACGGAAAATAAATTTACTTCCGGATGGTGACTTTTGTTTGATTCGTAGAATTTTGGAACTCGGTTATTTTTTGTTGGCAAAAAGTTTTTTATTTCAGACTTTTTTAGTTATGGTATGATAGTAAGTACCTACCTATCTCACACAAATTCTTATCTAGTTATAATTTTTCATTGTTACAAAAAATACGGTTAAATTGAGTAACTCCCCTTTTTTTTTAAATACGTTAGAAATTAAAATCACAAGTCATTTATTCAAAGGCTGATAATCAGCACTTTTTAAACGGCAAAGTTGGGAGAGAGACTTTTACTGACTAAAACCCAAACATGTTCCATTTTGGCCCTTTATGTTTCGGGGTCGTGGTATCTCTTTCGAACAATCCCGGCAGGCAGTAGCCCTGGCAAACCCCTCTAGTTTGCTGACATCTCTTTGAGGCGCGCGTGGAACGCGCCGTCGACATCGCCTGTCGTATCTACACGGGGTCTTCCGATGGGAGCAAGAAAGCCATCATTGTTCTATTATATAAAAGGGTTGGTTCTCTTCATCCTTCATAACAATATATTTCTTGACAGTTTTAGGAAAAATCGGATTTATTTCGGATTAAGTTTTATAAGACTCTTTGGTAGATATTATGAGGAGCCTAAAATCTAGCAGACTTTCTAAAGAGTATTGTATTATCCAGTAAAATTCAGTTGTGGTGGTTAGATAGGCAGGAACTCCGTGTTAAACACTGGTATTAAAAATAATAAATAAATAAATATCTTGGGACAACTCGCACACGGCTATCTGATCCCAAGCTAAGCAGAGCTTGTGTTATGGTAACCAGACAACTGATATACATACTTATATAATTTATAAATACATACATATTATAGATAAATCACACCCAGACACAGAACAAACAATCATGCTCATCACACAAAGTTTGTCCTGGGTGGGAATCGAACCCACGACCTCCGGCTCAGCAGTCAGGGCCACTAACCACTAGACCAACAGGCCCGTCAAAATATTCCCCGTCCGTGCCCGTCGGTATTCAGCTGCTTCTGGTAAGACTGGATGCCGAGTTCAATATAGGAATGGGAAAAGGCTAGGTAGATGATGAGCACGGCAGGAACTCAGTTTTTTTTTGCTATGCCCCACACTAGGAATTTCTCCTGTATCGTGGGTGCGTTTATAAACATTTAAACTCACATACACGAACAGCCAGACCTGAAACAACTATCTGTAGGCCATACAAATATTTGTTCTGTGCGGGGATCGAAGCCGCAACGCAGCAGTCGATCACTCAGCCACTGCGCCAATCGTGTCGCCAAACTCAGTTTGAAGGTGAGAAGTGAATCCAATATTGGAGACAAAGAAGAAATATGATAAAGCTATCACCATCAGCAATTAGCTTGTATTGCTACTGGTTACCGTGTACATAGAACAGTGAACTCAGAAATAATACATGCTACATTGTAATAATGTGCTTGTTTCGACCCATTTCAAAGTAATGAGCCGCGAAAACTGAAAACAATTACAACTTCTAGAAAATGTTATAATGTACCGTATGAAGTCAAAATTTAGGTAGCAACGACTTGCTTTGACGTACATCTGAACTGACGTTAGTAAACCATTGTCTACTGAGACTACGTTATCACTTGTATTTGCAAATTATTCTGTGTTTAATCACTATTAATGTAGATTGGTCTAACTTAGTAATGATTTTCGGTGTCTTTAACCTACTTGTAAATACACTTTAAATTCTCGATAATTCATCTGAATACCTTAAACTATCCATACACAAATAAATTACTTTGTTTTATTACGTAATTTACGGGGAATTCAAACCAGAAACCAAATATTTGAACAAACCATTGCGGTTTCCATTACGGCTTATCATGTCGGGCCCAATTATTACGATTAGAAGAATTATTTAATTTAATTATTACGCAACGCAACGAATGCCTATTAAATTATCAGTAGAAACGTGTATGGGCGGCCATGAAATTTTCCGCGTGTCTGCCCTTGAACTAGTGACGCGAACAATGTCGATAAACGCCGAAAACGCGCGAGCGTTGCCGAAGTACTGCTGGATTCATGGCCTACTTTTTTTCAGCGATATTAAAATGTAAAACTGCGGTTTTTTTGTTTGTATCTGGATTTAGGATAGGGTCATCTTGCACTGAGCCACGAGGGATGGAATGGTCCACTTTCACAGTATATCTAAACACAATTTAGACGTAAGAACCTTTTGTGTACTTTATATTATATGACTAATAGCTGATTTGTTGGTCCCAATAAACCTTATTCCATTCTACTAAGGCACGAAGAGGAGGCATAGAGAACATTCTAACAACCGGCTGTATATTCCAAGCGAATTCTGTTCTGTAGAACAATTATTGTGTTTGCACATTGGTGGCAATACTTTTTTTCTTCAAATACCCTTTACTTTAAAACCACTATCTCTGCGTCTGTCTCCTCAAGTTCACATAGCCCGGATTTATTCATGTCGCAATTTAATAGGTTTCTTTTAGGTAAATTCTTCCGGCAACTCAATCTTTGTCCTGAGTCTTCAACTGATATCAGAAAATACTAATGGGAAGTTCTTGTTACTCTAATTGTTTCGTCAAATTTAGACATTTAGTACCTCCAGCAGAATAAAATTATTTATATAAATGAGAACAAGCAGACAGTTTTGCTTCAATTAATCTAAATTTCAACAGAAATAATATATTAAAGTATGGGACAGTGGGACAAATAATAGTATTCTTTATTTAAATATTTTATTGTCTCAGTTGGCGGTCGCGACGAGTCTGTCTTCTGCTTCTTATTCAGAATCAAAATCATTTATTTGCTTTAGCTGTAACCAGATGTTAATATTAGTGGTTTAGGCACCATTTTGCCTGTTTAGGACATGCAAATATAAATTTTACATTAGTAATATAATGCGTAATTAAGCTAAACATACCAAATTAAAGAAAAAATCCTAAGCTATTTTAAATAAAAATAATTATTACAGGTAACGTTTGTACGTTTGAATGTAGGAGGTTATCTCTCAAAATACTAAACCGATTAAAAAAAAACCCGTAGGTCTATAGATTATGTTTAACTTGAATAAAAACTACAGGGGGACGGAAGTCGCGGGCATGTACAAAATACAAAAAGAAACATAAAAAGTATCTCTATAATTTATTGTAATGATGATAATTTAGCTATGTCTATGTGAATTATGATAATAAACGCGTGTTGTAGATTTTAATTAATGATATTTACTAATTAATTTTCGCTATAAATTTTGCCAAACTCACTAAAGATGATGTAATATTAAAAAAGATTGGTTCTAGAGATATTTCACAGTTGAAAGATTTGCGGAAACATTATTATCGCAGATATACTTTTTCTGTTGAAACAGTTACATTGAGTCATCGTTATTTACGTATATATGTAAGTGTGTACGTCAATGTATACATATTATATAATTTGTTGTAAAGGTCGGCGGGAGGCCCATTTTTTGCCACGATTGTTGAAGGGAATTCAAATATATTCACAAGTTACTACAAAAGTGTGTTACTAAGCAAAGCTGTATTTTTTCTCTAAATTCCTAGAAATATTCCTGACGATAAAAGCAAGTTTTACTTCGTCTAAAATTATTTACACATAGTAAGATACCAAGTATTTAGAACAACTTTTTGTCAAATATTACATTACAAGCCATATTTTTTACGGAATTCTAAAATAATCATGTGATTCTATCGATAGCGGCATTGTCGATCATCCTTGAACTCCGAACGGTAATCGAAACCGGCCAATCAGAGAGCGTCTCATTAACAATTTGACATTTTTATATCGTTGTTGCGAGGTGTTGTAAATTAGAAATAATTTGTCGATAAACGTATCGAATGATTTGATAGAGTGGTTATGATATATTGATATGTAATGCCTGTTGATTGAATTGGTTACGTTTTAATAATTTAGACGCTTTGATCTTACATTTATGAAAATGATTTTCGTATTTTTTTTCACATTATCATTTGCAATAAATTGTTCTTAAATGTCTATGAATACTATTATTTCTTACAAAAGCAATAATTATTTCGTGGGAAGCGAAACCAACTATGGTGGAAAAAATAAAAAGAAAACTTGAAAAGGATAGCTGTTGATGATTGAGTAACCACTGAGTTTCTTGTCGGTTCTTCTCCATAGGAAACGAGCAACCGTGCACCTTTTCTCGACATTTTATAAGTACCCATATAGGCCTATGTGAAATAAAAATATTTTGATAATATTTGTTATATTAAAAGATCATCGTGGCACAGTTTTTTTATATGAGCCGTGGGAAATGAATGGTATGCGCGGTTTTGTGGTTACATGATAAGCTATGTCTGTTTACGATAATTTTGGATAGCTGCACATAACGTGGGTATTTCACCACCATGTTTTACTTCCTGGTTAAAACAATTGCCTAAATAGCGAGCTCTCAGGATAACTTAACTCGGCTTACACTAAGAATCATCAAATGCATTTAGTGCCAATCGCATTGAATATATCTTACCATATTTTTAACAAATGTCGTGTTGCAAGTAGACTTTATTTACAGCAGCATAATTTATTTAACAGTGGGCACTTAAAACTTGCCGAATACAACTCCAAGAAATTGACTATCGATACTTTTTCTTCACCAACGTCCCATCCCTAACAGTTCGTGTAACATAGGCGCTAGGCCATAATAAGCAGGGCGTGAAAAACTGTCGCTTTAACTTTAAATAGCTTGTCACGCCTTCGCAGTGGCTGATAAAGTTCCAGCAGTGCTTGTTATCTAGTTCGCATGCTTAGTTTTATGAAGTATCGTTAAATATTGATTACCATCCTTGACTTGATTACTACCGTCAATTCAGTAATTTTTAGTATCGTCTTTCAGTAATTTCGTAGTTTACGTCTCCCACTCCAAGACTTGTCCTGTGTCTCGAGCTGTGAGAAATTTATAGGCAGAATTTGATTTAATGTACATGAATAAAACGGTTTATCATTCAGTCTAAAAGGTTCTCGAGTGGCTGCCGCGTGCCGGGAATTGCAGCGTGGGCCGCCCCCCCCCCCCCCACCAGGTGGACAGATGACATGGTGAAGGTTGCGGGGAGTCGCTGGTTACGGGCGGCTCAAGACTGCACGCTGTGACGGAAATTAGGCGAGGCCGTATCCAGCAGGGTACGTCCATAGGCTGAAATGATGAAGAACATGATGATTCAGTCCTCTTCCTTCTACCTTCATGGTAGACTAGCTGTAGCCGCTACTTCGACTGCGATGATGGATCGTAAGTAACCTAACCTCCAACCTCCAGGACCCAGGCTTCCTATCTGTTAAATTTCATTACGACCGGTTCAGCAGTTTAACTGTTACCGACTGACGCATGGATCAGCCCTATTCAGCTCAAACATTTTGAAGGGAACCAAATGACCCGACACACACGCCACCATCAGCGAGTCATTTAAGTGAGCATGACACTATCAACCACCAGGGTTCTTTTACTGTTTTTAAGCTGTTTTTTTATAAAAATATTACTGAAAACATTGGCAGTAGCCAATGTTTTCAGTAATATTTTTATAATATTACGATGTGGGTCAACAAAGATAACACCAAATACGTTTGATCATCATCAAAAATTTAAATAGTGATAAAATTAAGAATATAGCATTTCAAAATGTCGCAATTTCAAGAACTACGACTCAAATATCTCGCGAATTTCAAGAACTACGTCTTAAATATCACAAAATCTGTAAAATAAGTCGTAGCATTGTAATATCTAGAAGAGATAGCGATATGACTGATCTGTAATCTGGTAGTAATCTGTTTATCAGTAGGAAGTGAGTGATTAGATTGGGAGAGGCGTCGTACGATTGCTATTTTTGAGGCAAAGCCACGTGACTACACGAGTTATCGATAAACGTGGCTTTGTTTGTACACACAAGATTCACGTGGCGACGTGATACGAAAGAATGAGTGGGTAGATAAGAGGAATGGACGAAATTGCAGTGTGGAATTTTTTGAGTCTTATCGATTAAGATCGTGAGGAGCTTGTGCCTAAATAATGGAAGCTGCTCGGTCGATCTTTAGGTTAAGCCGCGCTTGCCTAGGTTGAGCTGTGGATGGGTTGGGACCCATTACATGCCAAGTTTCCTCCATGCCTCGGAAAGCACGTTAAGCTGTTGGCCCTAGATGTCATTTGTAGATCTTAGACAGTCGTTACGGAAATCCGAAAGCCTGACAATCAGTTTTATTAAGAGGTACCCAGTAGTAACTAGGTTGTTGAGGTCAAATAGGCAACCGCTCAATGTAAAATACATTCAGCTGCATCAGGTTCAACTTGTATCAGACCCCAACCGACTTGGGAAAAGGCTAGGCAGATGATAACTTCTACCTACGATAGATGCATGTTCGTTGCTCCTCCAAGCAAAAAATACCAAACGAATATGCATGAAAATTGGCACAAACATAGTTTACATCCTGGATTAACACAAAAATTCGCTTTACCCAGCTGCCAAGAATGGGTTATGTTTTTATTCCAGTAGTACAATCCCGTGGGTCGTTTGTCTTGGTATGGACATAGCTAAAAGAGTGATGGATCTGAATGTTGATGGACGGAAAGCGAGAGGAAGGCCAAAGAAAAGATGGATGGATTGTGTAAGGAATGATATGAAGGAGAAAGGAGTAAATGATGCCGTGCCGTCTGATAGGGGAGAATGGAAGAAGAAAACGTAATGCGCCGACCCCAAATAGAATGGGACAAGGGCAGGTAAATGATGATGAGTACAATCCCGTGGGTCAGTACCCAAAATCCATACAGACATAGGCGACAGCAAGTTAAAAATAAGCAAGTTAATCTTTCATACACAACTTCGTTTGCAGAACATTCAAGGCCAAGTACCATACTCAAATCGCGTATGAATGAAGCTACACCCGACACCCGGCGGCGCCCGTCGCGACACGACGTGTTCACAGCATTAATCGCCACGTAACTCGTCATGACGCACGCTACAACTATTAATTAGTGATACGCTCGTAAAATGCTAATTGATTTGTAGGTACCAACTAATACCTGTGTGAAAATTTAATGGATTGTAGTTTTTGATGTTTACCAGTTTTACCTAAGTGGTGCCTTATTAACCAGCACGATGTGTTTTCTAGGCAGCCGGTTCATGTTAAATACTGGTATTCATCTGCATCCGGTAAGACTGGAAGCTGAACCGAATGATGATAACTATTTTTTTTAAAAACGTTGCCCCACACCTGAAATTTCTTCTGTATCGTGGGTGCGTTTACAAACATTTAAACACACATACACAAACAGCCAGACCCGAAACAACTATCTGTAGGTCATACAAATATTTGTTCCGTGCGGGGATAGAACCCGCGACACGCAGCGCAGCAATCGATCTCTCAGCCACTGAGCCAACTGTGTCGTCAAACTTTTGAATGTTTACCACATTTTTTTTTTGCGAATGAGAAATCGGTTCTAACTCGCTCTTGGTCGGTTTTTTCCTGATGTCAATTATACCTGCGCATAGGCAACCTGACCATTACCTATTTTACCTTTTAGGTCCTCAAGTTTACTTGACACCTGTGCAGTATGCTGATTACTTCATTATCTCCTTTTCAGGGAATTCTTTGTGATACTATACGGTTACATTTGTTCAAGACATCTTTAGAATTCTAGAAGAGACTTGTGTCTTTGAACGTACCTTACAAGGGCCCTTTACACTTTACTTGGTATTTTGAGCACGCTTTTATTAACTTCAACTGTAACTAACTGTATAACGAAATCTTAGAAGATAAAATAATTTGCTCCTGCATGGAGTGCGGGTTTTTCGAAAGAGATACCGTGGCCCCACAACACAAAGGGAAAATGAAGGAACATGGGTGAGTTTTAGCCAGGTGAAACCGCTAGGCACAGCTCCTTTTCTCCAGAAAATCATCAAAATCCAAGGTTTTTTTTTGCCTAACTCCCATTTTCAGAAACACTAGATGACACCTAAATGGATGCCTGAATAAAACCGCTCTGTTGTATTTTGAACGCTCGGTAGAACGCCGAGAGTTGAAATTCCAATAGTGGGATATTTTTAGCAATCACTTGGTGGTCGCTATGTGCTACTAAAGTCACACATAAATGTGTGTCACCTTGTCAGGCCCTTCATCCTGTGGTCTTTGATCTGTATATTCGACTTTGGAAGGGAATCCCCGAAACACCTCTTACAAATAATAGGTAACTCCCAACATAGGGGCCACCTGGGAGGTAGTCCGTAGGTATTCAAAATATATGTAATCTCTTCCGGTGTAACAGGATAATGGTACCTTTTATTTATTAAAACCCAGTTTTAAATATGAATATACCTACTAATCATAGCTACATATTATATGGATACTAGCTGTGCTCAGCGGTTTCACCCGCTGCTCAGCTCCTTTTCTGGAGAGGGGTTTGAAAGATAGATGGTAGCCGATACTCAGACTTACTGAATATGTGTAAAAAAAATCATAAGAATCGGTCGAGTCGTTTCGGAGGAGTATATGAACGAACATTGTGACCCCAGAATTTCAATAATTGAGACCCGAGAATTTTAATAATTGATTGGAGATAGAATGCTCCAATCAATTATTTATGACAACATTCTTATACCCGTGTAAGCCAATAGATGCAGCCAAGATAAAAATAACTATCGATATCCAAAAAAAACTTTTTTGCAAAGACAACGAAACAAACAAAAGTCACCGACTTCCGAAAGTAAAGGAATTTTCCACTTTTTTTTTTTTTTTGGAAGTCGGTAATTTGTTTATTATGCAAAAAAAAGTATTTTTATTTCAGCTTTTTAGTTATAGTAAGTATATCTCACACAATTTGTATCTAGTATTCATTTTTAGGGTTCCGTAGTCAACTAGGAACCCTTATAGTTTCGCCATGTCTGTCTGTCCGTCCGTCCGTCCGTCCGTCCTCGCTTAATCTCTGTGACCGTTAGCACTAGAAAGCTGAAATTTGGTACCAATATGTATATCAATCACGCCGACAAAGTGGTAAAATAAAAATTGGAAAAAAATGTTTTATTAGGGTAGCCACCCTATATGTAAAGTAGGAAGTGATTTTTTTTTTAATTTCAACCCTAACGTGTGATATATTGTTGGAAAGGTATTTAAAAATGAATAGGGGTTTACTAAAATCATTTTTTGATAATGTCTATAATTTCGGAAATAATCGCTCCAAAAGTAAAAAACAATGTGTCCCCCCCCCTCTAACTTTTGAACCGTAAGTTTAGAAAATATGAAAAAAATCTGAAAAGTAGAACTTTATAAGGACTTTCTATGAAAATCATTTTGAACTTGATTGACACAACAGTTTTTGTACAAAAAAGACAAAAAGTTGTACAAAATAATTTCCTCCTCCACCTTTAAACTCATAAGTGGGAACACTTATTGTGACGGACGGGAAACTACGGAACCCTACACTGAGCGTGGCCCGACACGCTCTTGGCCGGTTTTTTTAATTGTTACTTTAAGAAATTAGCAGTTTATCCATATTATATAAGAAAATATATGTAGTATTATTGACGATAACTCACAAAGCAATATAAATAAAATAAAAAATATTATATGGGACCACCTCTGAAGCTTCAAAGTTATCGGAGTAATCGGCAACAATAAATAAAACTAAACAGTCAAACATAGAACCTCCTCTTTTTTGAAGTCGAGTGGTTAAAAATACAGCGTAACCAACATTTATAGAACGGTATTCAGAGGTATTTGAACGTATATTATGATACTGATAAGGCCATGAGTCAAACATTGAGGAAGATCCGGTATAAAACGAAAACAGGCAATAGGCGCATATCACCCCCCCCCCCTCCCGTCCATTTGCACGAACCAGCCCGCGTTGCTGAGCTGGTAATTTAAAATCTCCCAAAATAATGGAACTCAGATCCACATTTCCCTTTGCTGTCCTCCCTCAGCGACGCCCTAAGCCGAGGCTCGTACCCCACAGGGGGTGCCCTTAGCGTGCAGTCGCTTAGTTTATAAGTTTTATGCCCCTGGCTGGTGGCCTTAAATGCGTTAAAGGCATCCACAGGTTAAGCAGATAATAACCTCATAGGTTGAACTGCGACACGTCTTTAAAAAAAAAGGCGCATATCTGGCCTGCGCATTGTGGCTGAAGTGCATACCAAATTATAAATACACAATAGGTGCCTTTTTTTAAATAACGTTCCCCCACGCTAAGAATATCTCCTGTATCGTGGGTGAGTTTACAATCATTTAAACTCACATACACAAACAGCCAGACCCGGAACATCTACCTGTAGGTCATAAAAATATTAGTCCCGTGCCCCCGGACACGCTGCGCAGCCGATCGCTCAACCACTGCGCCAACCGTGTCGTAATATTTGTCTTATTGGTCTGAGCTTGTCTCAGGTTTGTTTCCCGGGTAGGGCAATGTGTTATTGGGTTTGCCTATCCGGAATTTCTCATTAGCAGGCATGGAGAATATGTGCCGGTTAATGGCAATAGGCTTGCCCTTTATTACATGGTGGTTAAACATAACTGGCGAAATCTGGGTTTACAATTAGGTGCACCTCTGCCTTACCTTTTGGGAGTACAGTCGTGATGCTATGCTATGTTAAAAGAAACATATTTATTTTTAGCTGGCGCCCGCGGCTAAGCCTGCGTGATGAACGAAAAAAAGTATCCTATGTGTTATTCCACACTATTATAAACATATATACACATATATAATATATACTCTGTGCCAAATTTCGTTCCGTTCGGCCGTTTTGACATGAAAGAGTAATAAACATCCATACATCCTCACCAACATTCGCATTTATAATATTAGTAGAATAGGCTAGGAATAACTAGCTCGTGGTTAAATAACAACAGCCGCTCGGGTCGATCTTTAGGTCAAGCTGCACTTGCCTAGGTTGGTCTTTGGATGGGTGCCCACCCGTTCCCTACCGAGTTTCCTCCGTGCCTCTTGGTCCCGGCTGTCATTTGAAGATCTTTGACAGTCGTTACAGGTAGTCAGTATCTCAAAAGTCTGACAACCAGTTTTAGCAAGAGGTATCGTATTACCTATCACTAACTGGACTGTCGAGGTCAGATAGGCAGTTGCTGTATGTAAAATGCTGGTATTCAGCTGCATCTGGTAAGACTGGAAGTCTACCCCAACACAGGGAAACGCTAGGCAGATGATTAGGCCAAGAATAGCGACAGGAAAACTACGGAGAACACAAATGACACAAAAAATATAATAATACCGAGTTGACATTCGCTGTTTTAAAGTGTGAACGTTTTACTAGGGTAGCAACATAATCTAAAATGGTAACAACATGTTTCGTTAACATCTTTTGCTAATTACTATATCGTGAAAGCTCTTTAATAATCTACACATTGAAGCCACATGTATCCAACAATTCATATTTGAGTTCACATCTAGTCGTTTGATCTGAAGGTAAAGAATGACCGAACGGGCTGCGGGTTGTTTGACGTACTTTATTTTTGGGGTGGGACATCTTCAAATAACTTCCCCCGCTCTTTGGCGGAGCGGGGTGAGTGTCAGACTTGTACTGACTAAAACGCACCCATGGTCCTTCTATGACGTACTTACGTTACGTTTCATCAACCATCAATAACTTTTCTGTAGTTACAATGTTACAAACGTAGAATCATATGAGACCAAGGTTTTGTAACAATATTCTGATTTAACAGAGTGTCCATGGAGTTTCTTGCCCATTCTTCCCCATAGAGATCTACGCTTTGGAATGGGCAACTACAGTACTTTCACAGTTATTATGCCTTGTTACTGGGACTGTAGCTTCATTTTTATTGTTGTCAATGTTTCGACAGTTCAAAAGTGCCTGTAACTGGCCTACTTGAAATAAATGATTTTGATTTTTGATTTTGACTAGCTTTCTTCCACAGCTTTGCTCGCAAGGCGGTCGGTTCCAGGGAACTTTATTAAAACTATTTCATTAACTATCTCGTTATCGAGGCCACCGTCTATCTAAGTGGCAATTTATAAAGGGATAAAACGAAATGATCGGAAATCTTTAAATGACTTTTCTATGTGTTAACCCTTCTGGTTTTCTATGAGTTTACCCATCTACATACCAACCCAGCAAGTGAGGCTTAACCCGAAGATCGACCTGAGCAGCTGATATTATTAATCCACGCGCTCCTCAGAGGAGATCAGAAACATCATCTGCCTAACCTTTTCCCAACTATGTTGGGGTCGGCTTCCAGTCTAACCGGATTCAGCTGAATATCAGTATTTTACATGGAGCGCCTGCCTATCTGACCTCCACAACCCAGTTAATACTGGGTAATACGATACCCCTTGGTAAGACTGGTTGTCAGACATTCGGAACACTGACTACCTGTAACGACTGTCAAAGATCTACAAATGACAGCCGGGACCAACAGCTTAACGTGCTTTCCGAGGCACGGAGGAAACTCGGTATGTAACGGGTGGTCACCCATCCACAGACCAACCTAGGCAAGCGCGGCTTAACCTAAAGATCGACCCGAGCGGCTACTATTTATTTAGCACGAGAGGACATCAGAAACGCTAGGTTTAAAAAAATAAAATAAAAACATTGCCCCACACTAGGAATTTCTTCTGTATCGTGGGCGCGAACATTCTTAGAATTATAATTTGGTTGTGTTCAATGTTGCCGTAACGGTTTATGGGGAATCCCCTTAAAAACGCAATTCATGGACTATCAAAGTTGATGTTAATATACGGAATTAAATTGATATCTAAAATTAGAGAATTCAATTATCATTCGTGTATAGCGCCATATTGACTGGAAGAGATAACAAAATATTGGTTTTGATAACATTTTGTTATAAAATGTAATCGATGATACCCAATTGGTTTGATTTTAATATAGAAATTGATTCGTTGGTCTAGTTGTCGCAAGTATGAAGTCCTAGGTTCGATTCACAGATTGGGCAGTATTATTGGGTTCTTTATTAGGAAATTCTTAGTGATTTCCCCGTCAATTGTGGGCCGATTTTCAATCCTTACCTAATATTATAAAGCGAAAGTGAGTTTGTTTGTTACGTCTTCACGCCTAAAACCGATTTTGATGAATTTTGGTACAGAGATAGTTGGAACCCTGGAGACGGACATAGGCTATTATATATATTTTTTAAAGTGAGAAACAAGGAAGAAAGACGGAAGAAAAGGGAAAACTTAGCTAAGCTTTTACCATAAATAAGGCGCAAGGGCAAACACTAGAGGTAGCAGGTTCCTGCAAATCAGGAAAGAGGAACTGTGTTACCCCGAATTTAACGCGAGCGAAGCCGCGGGTAAAAGCTTGTTGCTAGCTTGCTTGCAATATAGAATTATATTGCTTAGGCAGTTATCTTCTATAATAAATAGTTTTTTTTTTCTAATGTATTTGGAGGATATGCTTATAACTCTTAGTAGCAATGGAAAATAAACACACGATAAGAATTTTTATGAAATACTATCGTACCACAACTCAAAAGGCTGAAATAAAAAAACTTTTATGCAAAAAAAAACTCAAGGAAGTCTGTAGCAAAAAATCTATGAATCAAACAAAAGTCACCGACTTCTGGAAGTGAATTTATTTTCCTTCTTATTTGGAAGTCGGATTTATTTGACAAAAATGTTTTAATTTTAAGGTGTTAATGTTTTAAAAAAAAATGCTTTAGAAACGCATTTTTCTTTCTGATTGTTTATTTATATAACCAACTCACCATGAAGACACCTTGCACCGTAACGATGCACCCACCACCAGGACACCATAAATAATTAATTCATCTAATTGGGACATTCTCACGTCAATTACAAATAGAAAAAAACCCGCGTTCACTAAGCATGCATTCTATTAAACAATATCTAATATTCAAAACATTCATTAAGGAGTTTTACGACCATTTAAACTTGAGCTGTGCCACCCTTTTGGTGCTAATGAATTTGTGGTGTTAAATGGGATGTAGAGGTTTTTGTTTTCTGGTCGTTGGGTGACTTCCTCAGCGATGGATGGGATTCGACGGCGTTGACTTATGGTAGGGTGACCATGATGTAGTTGTGTACCTGTTTGTGAGGACAGACCCATTTTTTTCAGTTTTATGGACATTTTTCGAGCGTTTTATCATTACGTGTATTGTTTTAACGGATTTTTTCTGTGGTGTACTAATTAGGTGGAGTATGCTGTCAAGACGTAACTAGTATTAGAAAATGTTTCATTACGCTTGGGTTTTGCAATGTTTTAACATAATTAGAAACAATAAGTAAAACTTAGTAATATGTTCGTTTGACAAGAATAAAATATCCTTGCGTGGTTACAGGTTAGGTAATTTCGTCGTAAAAAAAAAAAAATATAAGAACGTAGTTATAAACAGAACTTTCCCACAAACGCGTACACAGCGCACGCCTGTACGTCGAAACTTGTCGGTTGTCGGCAACTTAACGCGGAACTTTTAAAACTCGCGTCGGTGTAGACGCGCGCGCATTATTGCATGTAAGACTTGTAACATACGTCATGTGTGAGGTGTGGGCCAAGGCATGAGGGGTGGAAAGTAACCTTAAAATGTATGAAGGTTTATTAAGAACTAAGAGGTAGGTAAAGGAAAAAATCCTTACTAATATTATAAAAACGACAGTGAGTTTGTTTGTTTGTTACGTCTTCACGACTAAATGGCTAAACCGATTTTGATGAGTTTTGGTACAGAGATAGTTGGGACCCTGGAGACGGACATAGGCATAGGCAAAAGTGAGAAAAGGGGGAGAAAAAGGGAAGAAAAGGGTAGAGAACGATATTTTTTTAAAGTTAGCGATAGCCCAAAGTAACTACGATACGCGGACGAAGTCGCGGGCGGAAGCTAGTACTATAATAAAACGACAGGATTCAATACATTATGCAAGGATAATAAGGTACACTTCTTTTTAAAAATCTCTCACTGTCTTTGAAAAATGATTGACAATCGGTAAGGACCTGCTTACTAATTGTCGATCATTTGGGTGACGACAACATGACACTACTAGAACAGGTTTCAGGTGCATCAGGACTTTTGTGTCCTTTGACTTTAAATGATGAGTTAATATAACCATGATTGTTACACTTTTCCTTTTTGTAACCTAAAGTACGTACGTACTATATATAATACGTAGCTGAAAGACATACATGTTGAGTTTAGATGCATGGTAAGCTAAGTCACGTCATTCTAATCTTCCAATCATTGTGATGTAACGCTATCAACACTGGTTGAAAATATAGTGGGATCTCTTTGCGTAAACAAAAAGTATTGTTATGTCTGGCATAAAACACATTCAAATAAAAGCAACCTACGTTAATTTATATCAATCAAATTGACATAATGAAAAATTTCATGTTTTTTTTTTATAATACTTATTATGTACACTATACAAAGAGGATAGGATACGGCGCCTGGACCTTTAGTTTCCATCTTGAATCTTTATCGCTCTCTTCTAACTTGGACCACACCTGTCTGCTCAGATTATTGTCGGGCATCGAAACTCGTACTTACCTCTCGTAATAACGTTGTCTCAGGACATAAAGCACGGAAATGAAGGGGGTGATTATTATATCATCATATACATACATATATAGAGTGTGTATATACCGCTCTCGACTCGAGAGCAGTCGCTGGAACGTAAAGTTGAGACTTCTTAACTGTTAAGTGTTAGGTTTTAAGTAAAAAGTGGAGGATATTGGGGAAATGTTTGGGTGTAGTAAGGTTGTTCTGTTTTAATAATAGCTGCTCAGGTTGATCTTCAAGTCTTCAAGTCGTGTTTGCCTAGGTTGGTCTGTGGATAGATGAAAAGAACGTTAAACCGTTCATCCCGGCTGTCATTTGTAGATCTTTGACAGTCGTTACAGGTTTTCAGTGGCTTGAAACTGCTGTCTTATCAAGGTGTATCGTATTATCCAACACCAAGTAGGTTGTGGATGTAAGAAAGGCAGTCGCTCCATGTTACTAGTATTAAGCTGCATCCGGTTAGACTGGAAGCACACCCCACATATTTGGATAAAGGCTGAGTATTTTGTTTTTAAACTATCTCACCGTAGCAAGCTGCTACTCATTCTTATAACATCAAAGAGCCGAGACTAAATAATGACTATAGTTTTCAATAATTATTTTTATCTACTTTTTTTTCGGATTTTTTGATTTCATCAAATAGCTTTCCCCGCTCCGCGCGGAGCGAGTGGGAGTGTTAGACTTTTACTGGCTAAAACCCACCCATATTCATTCTTTTGCCCTTTGTGTTTCGCAGCCACGGCATGTCTTTCGGTCAACCCGCAACACCGGCAGGTGGCCCTGACAAATCCCTCTGCGTTGCTGACATCTCTTTGAGGGGCGCGTGGAACACGAACGCGCCGTCGACACGGCCTGTCGCTACTAGACGGACGGACGGTGACCTACCCATTACTCACCGTCCACAGACACGCATTCTACCGTTGCCGTGAGTCGTCTCGCGGCGCCTAACGCCCGGAGCGCCTCCCGCAGCGGCTGAGTTGGTTTGAGGATTTTGTAAAGTCTTAAAGAGGCTTAGTAATCTTCTTACAGTATTTTGTACAAAACTTCTCAAATATCTTAAGACATACTCGTATTTACTCCTGGCCATTTATCTTCTAAGTCACATCATAATAGGATCTCAAATATCTAAGCCACGGTAGCCATAGAAACGAAAACACCACGACCCTCAGAAACGCGAAGCGAAGATAACTAACGACTTCCCCTCAACGAGATAACCTTTAATTAGGTAAAGCTCAAGTTGTTTATTAATTAAAAATTATTATGTAAATCGTATAATTTTACAGTCGACCGACCAGAAACGAATGCTGGCTGTGTCTTCTGTATTATTTATATTAATTAGGTAACTGATAGGCATCTGTGTATATAGTTTATTACAGATTAACTTCCGTGGGTGACTGACGGACGGGTGTTGCCATGTGGAGGTTTGTTGGGAGAATATGGGAAGATTGAGATGATATGGCACCGGTATTGAAACTTGAGGTATTGTTTATAAAGAGCTTTTAAGTATTTGCTTATTAGTAATTCCTTTTATGCTTAGCCTATTTCTTTTGTTCTATGGTGCTAGTTTATCACCTGTAACTTCTTCACTGCACTGTAAGCGGGCACACCCGTTAGACTGGAGGATTTAATTATTTTAATAACTCCCCTCATTCTGGGCGGAGCGGGGGGAGCGTCAGAATTGTACTGACTAAAACCCACACATGTTCCTTCTATTGCCCTTTATATTCCGGGGCCGCAGTATCTTTTTCGAACACCCCGCAACCTCGGCAGGCGATGGCCCTGGCAGGCCCCTCTGCTTTGCTGACATCTCTTTGAGGCGCGCGTGGTACATTTACGCGCCTTCGGCGCGGCCTGTCGTCAATAGACGGACGGACGGTGACCACCATGCATGTGGACGGTGAGCAATGGCTCATATTTTAAATCCGGAAACTGCTTTGCATTAATTAAGAATAAATTATTTTAAAAAAGCATTACAAAAAAAAATGTCCCGCAAATAGTATTTTTTCTTCGTTTTTAATCTTGTTTGTAATTGTTTCGCAAATTATTAAAGTAACCACAGCGTAGTTATTCAAACCCTAAAGAAGATCAATAAGTACGATAAGCTACATGAACTTAACTTGAAGCAGTAGTTAACAAAAGTCTATAGGTCTATAGTCTATATGCCACGGGGTCAAGTACGGTCATTGTGTGTAAAAACAATGAGTTGGCTTCAGGATAGAAAGGGCATAGTGCCTACTGTTTTAATAGGGTTGATAGTATTCAGTTCTAAAGAAATTCTTTAACGGATTTCAAAGAGACATGAATGAAATTTTTTTGTTAACAAAATATAGCAATAAAAATAATAGGAATTTGCCTGAGCTACCATCGCATCACAAGCAAAAAGATTCAAATAAAAAACCTTTTTTGCCAAACAAAAACCGACTTACTTGACTTACGGAAGTAAATTAAACTTCTAAAAATCCACTAAAAACTAGTGGATTTTTAGAAGTTTAATTTACTTCCGTAAGTCGGTGACTTTGGTTTGATTTTTAGTTTTTTTTTGCCATTTTACCGTTTCTTTCGGGAGTATAACCCTTTCGATTATTAAAAGAATTTTGAAAGGCGGCCCACAATCGACGGAGGAATCGCGTGAAAACATACAAAAACATACAGTCGAATTGAGAACCTCCTCCTTTTTTTGAAGTCAGTTATAAAGAGGCTTAAGATACATAGATGATGTTGTAAGTATTGATTATTGTCAGACGTGTCGATAGCGCGTTAGTGTTCCACGCGCGCCTCAAAGAGATGTGCAAAGCAGAGGGGCCTGACAGGGACACAGCCTGCCGGGGTTGCAGTTGTTCGAAAGAGATACCACGGCCCCGGAACCTAAAGGGTAATAGAAGGAATATGGGTGGGTATTAGTCAGTAACTCCGCGGCTACTACTAAGAAATTCCGGATGGAACAACCCAATAACAATATGCCCGACCCGGAAAACGAACCCCGAACCTCATACCTAGCAGTTGCGATTGCGACCACTGGACCAAAGAGGCAGACTCCAAATAGAAGGAAGATGATGCCAGCTATTAAGGTTCTTAAATAAACAAAACGTTTAAAGTATTCACTGTTTTAGTAATAATGTTATCATTAAACATTTCCCATAAACATCTGACTCCCATCGCTTTTAGGAAGTACTAAAAACTTTAATTTAATTTTAGGGTTTCGTATCTCAAAAGGAAAAAAAAACCTTTGTTTGTAAAATATAAAACTGACTTCCAAGTTTTTTATTTCAGCATTTTTTAGCAATGGTATAAATATCAAATATTTTTTATCGAGTAAACATTTTCCATTGTTACGTAAAGATTAGCAGATCAGACATGGAGAAAAAAATATGCTACCTTAGCAATATGGGAGGAGGGGCCACCTGGGAGGTATACCTACTCTATCAAATAAAAAAAGAATTTTGCAAATCGCTCCGGGCGTCTTTGAGTAATCGGTGAACATACATAAAATAATAATAAAAAAAAGATTCCGACGAATTGAGAACCTCCTTATTTTTTGAAGTCGGTTAAAAAATGGAACCCTTATTGGATCACTCTGTTGTCCATCTGTCAAGACCCTTCCTTATCTTTATGTGGCGCAGTGACTAAGCTTTTGACTGCTACGCTACATGTCGCGAGTTTGATCCCCGCACGGAACAAATAGTTGTATGGCCTACAGATAGTTGTTCCGGGTCTGGCTGTTTGTGTATGTGAGTTTAAATGTTTGTAAACGCACCCACGATACAGGAGATATTCCTAGTATGGGGGTAACGTTTAAAAAAAAAAGAAATTTCAGAAACTGGTGGAGGTAACGAGTTGAAATAAACCATACACTCAACTCTGTGGTCCCTTTGTGCTGTGAAAAATCAACCATCTAAGTCTACGCAGTCAAAATATATGGCTGTGTATGTCGTAAGTTGATTTTAAAAGTACTTTTTTTTAACTACAGAGACCACTTTGCATGTGGTGTTTGCCTGTAATTAGTTGTACAATGAGACTTAAGACATAATTATCTGTATGTTCTATCTTTATTATATCTGTAACAAGTGTTAATGAACCTTAATTAAATAAATAAGTTTGTACGGAACCCACGGTGCGCGAGTCGCGCTCTTGGCTGGTTTTTACACTCGTGTCGTTTTATATCGAAGTCGCAAGCGGATGTTTGAATTAATGATTGAGACAGACTACTTCAAATTTGAGTGCTTCTAAAGTGACGTCATAACAGTCTGATGGTTAAAATTAGCCTTTAATGTAATGTGTGCAAAGTTCATTTGGTGCTCAATGACTTTTGAAATTTGCACGTGTTTAAAATTATATATAGTGTTAAGTACATAAACAAACTTACCAAGTAAGTTTTTTTCTTTACGGAATATGTTAAGCAAATTGATACCTTTCGTCAATTTGCTACGTCATACTTTTCATACGGCCAATAGACTTTTTTTTGAGCATGGGTCATCATCAAATAACTTCCCCCGCTCTGGGTGGGACGGGGGGTGTCAGATTTTTACTGACTAACACCCTGGGTGGGTATGTTCTTTCTTTTGCCCTTTGTGTTCCGTGGCAGCTGTACTTATCTCTTTCGAATAACCCACAACCGTCAATTGATGTTTGTGATTTATTTTTATGTACAGTCAGTAAAAAAGATGAGTAACCAGATCGATTAGGATCGCCAGACACTCTTTAAAAATTCCTAAAAATCTATGATTTTTTTTGAAAAAGTTAAATTTATTTGAAATAATACAAACAGTTCATTCAATTTGTGTTTAAGACGTCCATCGGTTTTTATGAGAAAAAAAAATACTTTATGTGATGAACCTAGTTACTACTCTCTTTTGCTGAATGTACGTTGGTAGTCAATTTGCTAAACAACTATTTTCCCTGACTACAACTACTGTAGTCTGCAATGTACAAAGACGCGAAGATATTTTCGCCCAAAACTAATACAAATTAGCATTCGTGTGATTTCCAGTAACTCATCAAATATTGACCATATTTAAGTTTTGTGATATTTTACTCATTGATAAAATATCAGAAACTTCGATAGGAATATTCGTCAGTTTAAAAGTAAACTCGTACAAACACTACTAGACACACTCCATTTTTTTTTTATTACTGACAACCCACCTACATAATATTCGCCGCACATTTTCTCGACATCCGCGTGTCACTAGCAGGATTCAGCGGAATACCAGCGTCAGGTAGTCTACCTGGCATTATGCTGAGCTGGACTCCTATTTTGTGCAATCTTGAGACACACACCGCCCCGTGGGCGACCTTAATAAATATATGTGATGTGTCTAAATGCTTATGAGCGATCTAATTAAACTTAGTCTACCTTACTTTTGTTTTTTTTAATGTTTTTTTTTTCTCTGTGATGTTTTTTTTTTTGTACTTATTCTTGTATTGTGTCTTTTGTTGCATCAAATAAATGATTTAACTATCTATCTATCAGTTTCGTGAATTTTTCCTTACAGCTCTAAAATCCGCTATCGCTTACCGCTACCGCCCGACAATGTAACCTACGAGTTTTTCTGCAAAATAATTAGGTCCTTGAAGAAATAATGGTAGTATTTCGCGAAAACTCATTGACTGTGCGCTTATCTATATTGACTCAGTTGCTATATATAACGTCATATCTGATAATTATGTCATATAACTCATACAATGGAAACTCTTATACAATAAAACCAATGTAAATAGTTACCGTTATTAATTGATGTAAAATTACTAAGTTTTCGTCAGCCCTATTAAAACAATACTGTTCTCTAATTCCCAAGGTTTCAGATTAAAATTATCTGATACACAAACATTAATCTTGAATTAAATATTATTAAAACACATTTGAATCTTACTTCGCTAATAAAACGCGCCTAGCAACAGTGCGACCCAAAAAGATACAACAAAATATTGAAACTATGTCTATCTCTTTCTGGCAAACAACTTATTATGTCGACAAAAAGAGATGGAACATGAATTCCAAATTCGAATCTGTGTCATCGAGATTAGCTGTGAACTCATGTGTGTGTTACTTACTGTGTATAATTTCGCCATCCATATCAAGCGGCGCCGTGGCTTAGTTGGTTAAAGCGCCTGTCTAGTAAACAGGAGATCACGAGTTCGAATCTCGTCGGGGCCTATGCGAGTTAGCGCATGCAATCTTTTTGTTTTTTATTTACATTTTTTTTGCAACAAATTATGTAATATTTTACTTCAAGTTAAACGAAGTTAATTGACTATTTAATCGTCTAAAACTAATACAATTACTTGTACAATGTTCTAATGATAATGTTTTCATTGTTTTAATGCACGAATTTTACATACAACACGGACCTGGTTAACGGACGAATTTAAAAAAGTTCGTATGCATAGAGAAAGCTTAATGAACAGTGATTACTGAGGACATTGAACACTGCTTACCGTTTTCGGCAGCGTTAGCAGAAAAATGATTATTAAAATATTTTTTTTTTTTTCTTGAGAACTTTTGACGTTACGGATTTTAGACAATATTTAGAAACAATTTTATATCAGAGTTTATCGATTGGCTGGATTGAAGGTTAACCCAAAAAAATAATTTTACAAGTGTTGGAATATAATCACTGCTCGTGGCATATCTTGTATAAACAAAGTGTTAGTTTTCAATAAGGACTTTTATAATACAGCAATCAAAAGACATAATTGGCCAGGGACCGCGGACCCTATCATATTTATTTTTAATTTTAACTTTAAACTTCTAAGGGTTCCTGAGAAAAGAAGTCTTGACGGACATATAAACGGACAACAAAGTGATTTTAAAGGCAAATCTGACATTATTCTATTTAATTGGAATGCTTGTTTTGTGTTTAATTTTACCTAAAATGAATCTTTGTGTTACTTGAAATAAATGAATAATAAATAAAAATAAATAAATAAAAGGACTCCTTTTTTCTTTTGGAGATACGGGGATCTAAAAAGTCCATTTATTCCTATACCAACACTTTCTCTCCCAACCCTACACCTACACGCCAGGAATGGCAAGTTGCGTGGGACCCAACCAAGTAGCCGTCCAACATTAATTGCCACCACGTTAACTCCTCAGTCGAACAATGGCGTATTAACATACTAAATGTGACTGCCACTAACGCATATTATATACAGGCGCCACGCCATGCAACGCTAATGTCCACTGCATGTATATTTGAGTGATTAAAACCCTTCGCCACAACGCATTACAATGTTATGGAAGGAATAAAGCTGTCTGCAAGTCAGGAAGAAGTAGTTCTTCCCGATCTTTAATATTACAAAAATAAAGGGGAAAGCGAAGGTCGTGTACTTGTAGGTCAGGGTTATTTGTTCTCAATAAAGATGGAAGATTTCAGAAGAATTGCTGAAAGGACTTTGGGAAAGCTTATGCAGGCAAGAGATAGCTGCAAAGGGCTTAATGAAGATAACCTGTGCTATGATTGTTCAGCGATCATTTATTTTTGAGTGATTAAAATCGTTGCCCCGTAGATATTATAAGATATGAAGGAAAGAGAGATAGAGAGAGGAGAGGGGGGTCGACAGAATAAATATAAAGGAGAAAGCGAAGGACCTGACTTCTGTAGTTCAAAGATATTTTTCCCAGTAACAACAGAAAGATGGATGAAGAGACCTGCTCTAAGTGTATGGTTGATGGGTTGCGGGTTGTTTGAAAGAGATACCGCAGCCCCAGAAGTCAAAGGGCAAAAGAGACAAAACATGGATGAGTTTTAGTCGTCAAAGTCTGACACTCTTCCCGCACTGAGGGAAGTTAATTAATGATTTCCCAACCAAAAAAGAAAGCGTATGGTTGATCAACGAAAATTAAATTTTGAGTACTTACTTAATTAAAATAGTTGTCGCGACGCATCCGTATGAAATGAAGAATTAGAGAAAATGTCGGGACGGAATTCATCCTTGTGATGTAGACAGCTAAATCACAAAGATGAAGGCGAAAGCGAAGGTCGTATGTTTTTGTAGGTCAAGGCATTTGTTCACAATAGATATGTAAAGATGGACAAATTGTATGAGGAATTAAAGAAAAACCGGCTCAAAGCAAGTCGGACTCGCGCAACGAAGGTTCCGTACAAACTTGCGACATAAACGGCCATATCTTTTGACAGCGTAGACTGAGGAGGTTGATTTATTTACAGCAGTGGAAAAATGAAAATCAAAAGTCATTTATTCAAATTAGGCTGATAATCAGCACTTTTTGAAGGTCACATTACAAGAGACAGTCCTACAAAAACGCCCTGCCCTTCGCCACTTCCTAGTGTTTTAGCTGGTAAGAAGAACCATGGACTTGATTATATGAATTAACTTTCAACTTTATACCTCCACGCGTTCCCGAAATAATGGGCATATACAAAGATTCAAGATTCAAGATTTATTTATTTGCATAAACATGTGTAGATAATATACATGGTATGATGCTTATTATAGGTGTTACAAATAATTTTCAGGCTCAACATGTTTGACCATGGCTGGTGTACAAATTATGTCGTTAGACAGTTACATTTTAAAATACAGTAATATAATTAAATTAACATTAATAGAAAATAAAATAAATACATTAAATTAGTCAGTTACTTCATAGCGTCATATTTATCATTTAAAAATTCATCAACATCGTAATAGGCTTTTTTTGTCAGTATTTTTTTTAATGTTTTCTTAAATTGATCTGAATTTAATTTCTTGACATCGTTAGGTATGTTATTATAAATTATTGGCGCTCTGCATACCACGCTTTACGCAAACAGACAGACATACATGCAGACAGGAGTACAGTAAAAAGGAGTTAATGATAGCTTGACGGTTGCTTTTTTAGGTTCCGTACCTTAAAATGAAAAACAGAACCCTTATAGATTCCCTTTACTGTCTGTCTTTCTGTCTATTTTAATATCATATGGCCCTACTCCTGACCTCAATCTTGTCCAGACGCTAGAGATGAAGAAATCGTGTTGCGCGATCCTTTCATACTTAAGTACTAACGCTGTAACAACAACATTGTTAAACCAAATGATTTTAAAAGAGTAAGGAGTTTTTTGCCGGTTCTTCTCCATAGGAAACGACCAACCCGAACCGTGCACCTATTCTCGACGTTTTATAAGTGCCCATGTTGAAGGCCTATATGAAATAAAAATAAAAAGATTTTGATTTGACTCAATTCTTCGATGAGAACCATTCAACCTTCATCACTTTAACAAATTATTCTACAAACTCATGAATAAAACAACGAGTCAGTATCAATTTACTATTATACTAGTAATAACCTAATAAATAGTGACGTAAGGGCTAGATATTGGCAACACAAGGCAACGATCGCCGTGCAGCTAGTAATGACTCACTTATTACTAAGGTATGCTAAGTGCTGGGTTGCCAGATGTGACAGCGCTTGCCCTGTGTGCTGGTATGTGACACGAATCTACTTTGTAAAAGGATTCTGCATATACATACACCTTTGAAAATGGGGATTTTGACAGGTATCGCATATCATAAGTAAAATTTTATTAATTAGTTTAAAAAACTAAAAAACACGCTTTTTTAAGTCACGTGACTATTTTTTTTGTGTATTCCCGAGAGCAAACCCTTTCATTTGATACCATGGGGGTGCATTTCATACAACCAATCCGCCATCTTGGGGAGGCCACCATATTGGATTTGTAATGACGTTTCTTACCTAGTCATGTATTGTCATCAGAACTCAGAGCGTGTGCAAAACTTCATCCTAATCGAAGACCGAAAAGTGGGTCAAAAGATTCCAAGATTGTCTTACATAAATTGATACAAGTGAAGCTAATAAAAGCGTGTCAAAAAGGTTAGGTTCACAGCTTAGAGGACATAAACACAAACTTGCGACATAAATGGCCATATCTTTTGACTGCGCAGACTTAGAGATATGATTTTTACACATCTCCAAAGGACCACAAACTTCAGTATATGGTTTAAATTCCAACGCGATACCTTCACGCGTTTCTAAGATAAAGGGTCTTGACAGACAGACAGACGGACAGCAAAGTAACCGGATAAGAGTTCCATGTTTTTACTTTTGAGGTAAGTACGAAACGCTAAACATCTAAGTATCTCGCTTTCTTTCCATTATCAACATAGAAATAACTGACATAAGCCATACATAAACTTAACTGTTCCTTACTTAGTGTGATTCGAACGTGTACTAACACACTATTGTACATAAACAAGCTAAGATATATCAGACCCAGGCTAATCAATCATCTGGCGGCATACATTATGGAGTATGGACATTAGCAGGCTTGTTACAAAGATTAGTTCTCTTCTCGATACCGAAAGAATTATTAGAGCTTTATTAACATACTGGCTGTATCGATGGCTTCATAAACACGTAGGTCGCAAAAGACGAGATCTAAACTTATAAAGAGGTTATATTTGATAGCAATAATAAAAAAAAACAAAATCAAGCCATTCGATTTTTAAATATTGAAAAATCTTTCAATAATGGAGTGACAACGGGGAAGTCCGATAAAAGCTAATTGTAGATGGCGCGATCATAGCTAGGTCTTTTGACCATCATTTCAACAAATGAGGATGCTTGGAACTACTAGCTATGCCAGCGCCATTAGTTTCACAGTTGCCATCCTCATTACCGTGCCATGCGATATGTTTCTACGAAAGGGACGAAGTCACGGGAAGAAGCAAGTCGATATACTTTTCTTTTGGCAGTAAAAATGAAGTACTAGTTTCAGATGTAGGAAAATATATTAAGAAATATTTACAAATGTTTGAAAATAAATCAATAAATGAACGTAAAAAGATAGTTTAGATGCAATAGTAAACTTATAAATTGATAAGTGTGCCTATTTTTTTCGGATGGCAAATCATATGAAAACTTCTCCCGTTTTGGGCGGAGCGGGAGGGAGTGTTAGACTTTTACTGACTAATACCTTACTACCCATATTCCATCTCTTGCTCTTTGCTTTCAGGGCCGGGGTATCTCTTCCGGACAACCCGCAACCCCGATATAAGTATGCTTACACTATTGATTAATAATTCTCTTACTATTTAAATGAACAATTTAGGGTATCGCTCATTAATACTGCTATTTCATCATAAGGTCCTTCCTCTGGCAATATTGGAAGTAGATCTGGCAACCCAGCCAAACGTTATGTGATTAATTCACACAGATTAGGTCGTGCAAGGTCACAAGGTCCATTCCCGGCTGTTTCATTATAATTCCCATAAAATATGCCGGTTATCGGCGCCCCAAATAAGGAGATACAACACATGTTTTAGTTGGTTGTGGAATTATGGAAACCATGGACTTGTGACCGACTTTTTGGAAGGTTTGTCTTCTAATGCTACTTACGTACGGTACAGTGTTGCATATTATTGTTTAGTTTTTTTTTTCAATATCTCTTTTATTATTTTACTAGCTTTCGCCCGCGGCTTCGCCCGCGTTAAATTCGGGATAAGACAGTTCCCCTTTCCTGATTTGCAGGTGCCTGCCACCTGTAGTTTTTGCCCTAGCGCCTTATTTATTGTAATAGCAATGCTAAGTTTTCCCTTTTTTCACTCTTTTTTTTTTAAATAGCCTATGTCCGGCTCCAGGGTCCCAACTATCTCTGTACCAAAATTCATCAAAATCAGTTAAGCCATTTAGGCGTGAAGCGGTAACAAACAAACAAACTCACTTTCGCTTTTATAATATTAGTAAGGAAGTAAGTATACTGTGTGCACTTGTGGCATGTTCCAAATAAATGTATTTTCATTCTTTGTAGACTACGAAAAGGAAAAACCGGCCAAGTGCGAGTCGGACTCGCATACGACGGGTTCCGCATCATAACCATTGTTCGCTGTGGCCGAAAACGGCTAGGAGGACTAGATATACTTAATGAAGTCTTTGTTTAAGAGGCCCTCTGGCTGGAGGCCTTAAATGCAAGATATCTACAGGATTGCCCGGTTGAGCAGATAACGACCTCATAGGTCATAGGCTGAACTGGGAGATGACATTAAAAAAAATTGTTTAAGAGATAGAATGGCCAGTGACAAACACGCTTGTCTACTGCTATTCCATTATCAAACACCTTCAAAGCATTAAGTTAAGTTTACCGCGCCATCACGTTATTTTATTTCTATAAAAGTAACTTCCTAGCACTCATACCCACTGTGCACAACGACGAACATCAAAGGAAGAGCCAATAGCCAAAAATGTAAACACAGATATTTGTCGAACAACCGCTTAACCGGCCCTACGGACCCCGAGGTGTCAAGAAACCAATGCCTACAACATACACTAATAAAATACTCACGAAGTAAAGCGGAAACATAAAAAAATATATATCTACGCACCGAGGGGCCTATTGTCAAAATGTTATCCAAGGGCATTCGGGCTAGGGTTATCGACACTTACTTTAAATATAAACACATTAAAACGATTTTTTGCGAAGTTTTTTTTTGTGAGCGTACGGATGTACGCTTTCTTGACTTATTTATGTGTGAATGTTCTGTATATTGAAATATATACATTTTTTGTATTTATGCGTAGGGTAAATGAAGAATCCTCGTTGCTTTAATTTATTGGTCGCGGTCACTTGACTTTAGTTTCTCGTGTCTCTGTTAATTTATATAAGATTTTCTTTTTATTTTTCTAAAAAATATGTTTTATTATTTTTTATAAACATGGCTTCGGTCTACTTTAATGATGTAGGTATACGCATTATTGTTATAATAAATTAAAAACTGAGTTGAATAGATATTATAAACAAAGCTGGCACAAAAAATCTAGAATTTGCATGAGATTTAAATTAATTGAATAACAGTTTTTTTTATTATTTTCTAGTTGTTTCAGCTAAATTCTGAATTCCTTTTTAAGTCTCTTTCAAGCGTGGCAACCCTAGCACATCGTCCAAATTTGAAGGGCGACATCTGTTATAACGTGGTGTGAATGATTATGTTATATGAACGCGCCGATACCGGCCGTGGCGCGAAATATACTAATATGGCGCCGACAGCAAATTAATCTATGAATAAATCGTCAGGAATTTGATAACTTCATCAAAATGTGGGACAGTAGGTCACCCGAATACGAATATGGTGTAAATTATGTGGACAATATTGGAGATTATTTTTAATAAACATGGAAGAAATACTGTAACTTCATTATAATTTGGTTCAGCCGTTGGGAATAAACGGTTTGTAAAGAGAACGTGACTGCCTGGTTCGTCTAGTCGTCACTAGTTCTGCCGGGGTTGCGGGTTGTTCGAAAGAGATACCGCGGCCCCGGAACATAAAGGGCAATAGAAGGAACATGGATGACTTTTACTCAGTACAAGTTTTACACTCCATATCGCTCCGCCCAGAGCGGGGGAAGTTATTTGATGATTTCTCATCCGCAAAATAAGTGGTCACTAGCGCTACTTTTGAACATGATCTTCTGGGTTTGATTCTGAGGTCGTTAAAAGTGTCATTAAGTTTTGCCATTACATTTTTTTTTTAAAGTAGATTGGTTTCTCCATTGCATGAGACTTGAACTGATTAAATTCATCCATTAAGAAACACCTCTTTCGAACTCCTTAAGCTACAGTTGCGATGAAAACGGTTTGAGACAAAGAGGTTATAACAGGACTTCAAATCCATAGACAACAGCGTATAATTCTCGAACAGAGACGCAAAGATTTATGTGAGAAAAGGCCAATACCCTACGGAAAGTAACTATAAATTCAATTACAAGTTTTAAACACATTTTACTGTTTATATATTAGTTATTTATGTACCCAATAAGTCTGAGAATATTCAAAATATTTTTATAGGTTCCACGAAACGACACGACGACTTTTTAATATCCCATTAAGATAAAATTACAGAAAATTTATTGAGATTTTTTTGTTCACCTTACTTAGTCTTTGGGTAAGTTTTGTTCGTAGGTATTTTGGGGTGGCAACTTTTTGTTATATTAATCTTAATGAGTCATTAAAAAGGCTATTAATCAATTAAAGAAAAAACACTTTAAATATTCGCTAAAATTTTAGTGGGTGTATTTATTAAATAACAGAGTAGGTTAGGCTTGAAGTAAATAAAGAAAAATCGAAAAGTATTTTTTTTTAAATGAGATAGAACAGAAGCACTTAGTACAAAACCAGATTGAGAAAATTATAATTACAATGGTTTAAAAACAATAGAAACACGCCCCTTGCTTTCTTCTCAGCAAACCCGTCCATACTCAAAATGCCGCATTGGATTTAGAATGACATCACTTAGCTATCCATGCATTGTCATTCTAACTATATATGTGGGTATGCAAAATTTCAGCTTATCCAAAAACCGAGAATTGGGTCAAATGTAATTTCTACGTTTTGTTTTCTATGGTACAGGGGTAAGCTAAGAAAAGCGTGTTATAAAAATACATCGTACACTTATATATTTAAACTGCGACCAGTCAAAAAAGATATTTTTTTCCGGAGACGATAGGTATTAAATTTTAGACCCTAAGTAGGTTGTTTAATGACGACACTATGTAAATTCTGTTATGTTGTATAGTTGCGCATGATCACCGAGCATCTCAATACAAGGGTAACTAAAAATATACGATACTAGCTGGCGCTCGCGGCTTCGCCCGCGTGATGATCGAAAAAAAGTCTCTTATGCGAGTCTATCTTATGATCTTTCCAGACTATAATCTACCTCTGTGCCAAATTTCATCAAGATCCGTCCAGCCGTTTTGACGTGAATGAGTAACAAACATCCATACATCCATCCTCGCAAACATTTGCATTTATAAGATTAGTAGGATGGTAAGATTTGAGTTGCCTCCGTTTAGATCTAGGTAAGCGCTAAACTTATAGTCGTAAAAGCTTTAAATACCAACTGCGTATATCCATCAAAAAATCCATTAAACTATCACATAATAACTCTGAACACGATTCTAACATTCATTACCGATATTAAAAACTATAAATAAGAAATATTGAAATGCCGAGAGTGCGATCAAAATTATCGGTTTACTGTTCAGATTGTGCTACGCCACAGATTAAAAAAATAGCATTTTTAACGGCACGTTTAGCGGAATGGCTGAGCGATCGACTGCTGCGCTGCGTGTTGCAGGTTCGAAACCCGCACGGAACAGAAATTTGTATGACCTACAGATAGTTGTGTCGAGTTTAGCTGTTTGTGTATGTGAGTTTAAATGTTTGTAAACGCACCTACGATACAGGAGTAATTCCTAGATGGGTCAACGTTTTTTTTCTGTAGTCGCTTAATTTGTAAGTTTTTTACCCTATCTGGAGGTCTTAATTTTTAAGGCATCCACAGAAATCGCCCGGTTAAGCAGACGACCACCTCCTAGGTGGAACTGCGAGATGCAATTCCTAAAAAAAAAACTTTTCATACACCAAGCCGCATACTTCATCACTTCGCAACTATATTTAATAACATAATAATGTGTATTCGGAAGTGGCCCGTCAAATAATATCGTTAGACATGATAAATGAGCTTCAAATCTTAGATATTTAAATGATTCATACCCAGCTGTAATGGCGACTCTAAAACTCGCCTACATCTCTCACGATGACACATCTACAATATTTTTATCGTCTAAGACGAAACAGAAGAGATATTGCTTTAAAAAACTATAAAATGCCGATCGATATTAATCGTTAACTTGTTATAGGAACGCATTAATATTCTTCGGAATGCTACACACTTATACGGTTCAAATTCATTCGGCTTAACCGGACGGTAAATCGAATTATCTTGTTTGGATAAAAGCCGCTCGGTTTTGGACATATCACACGTCGGATCATAATCGGACTCGTCATCTCAGCAATCACTTTCTAGCTTTGTCATCCTTCACACCACCATCCTTCCTACGCCGAATATGTGTTACTAGGTGCGCCCTGCAACTTCACCCGCGCATATCCGGATAAAAAGTAACCTATATTATGTTAATCCAGGAAATAAGCTATCAACATACAAAATTCCCACCAAATCGGTGCAGAAGTTGGAGCGTGAAGGTGACAAAAATACACGCATATAACATTCACCTTTATAATATCAGTGTTATAGGTCCAAAAAAACTGCCAAATAAAAATTGCCGAACCGAATACGTGTGTAGCACTCCTAAGATTCGTATTTATGGATCCGATATCGGCTAGGACAGGTAATACATCTACATATAACGCGCAATGCATATGTGAAAGTTTCTATTTGATATTCAATCAAGTTCCAACATAGTACGTGCTTGATTATAAAAACGTATGTAGTGGAAATTTCATTACTGTCTACTTGGCATGACTGCCTCCTTGATCGGTATTGATGCATACGAAGTCCTGGGTGCGATTCTTGATTGGCCAGTGCAATTTTTGCAGGATTTATAAATATCAGCCATAAAGTTCGGATAAGTGGCAATAGGCTTTTTTTGTGCTTGGGAAATCATCAAATAACTTCTCCCCCCGCTCTGGGCGACGGAGCGGGGGTAGTGTTAGACTTTTACTGACTAAAACCCACCTATGTTCCTTCTTTTGCCCTTTATGTTCCGGGGCAGAAGTATCTCTTTCAAACAACCCGCAGCGTAGCAATATGCTCGCGTTCTATTTCATGGGATTCAAATAAAACTCGCCTAATGAAAAAAAAAATTATCTACACCCGTGTAGGTATTTTTTTTTGTTTTCGTGTGTGGGAAATCCCCACGGACACCTCGACTATCTCACATGCTTTGAGACAGTCGAGGTGGTGCCGGACTCGAACCGGCAAAAACCACACTCCTGTCCTGCCCCACCAGTGTCCCTCTTAAATGACCAGAGACCTTGTTTACTCATGCTGAATCTTTTTCGGCGACTGATTTTGGTGTAGGTACTATTAGATACCTACATCTCTGCTTAACCCATCGGGTTTTACCAGGCGTAATATTTATGTATGTATTTGATATCGAGGGCAAATCCGTGGGCCAACATCTAGTCATTGAATAAGTTGTTGGATCCTTAATCTTCTACTTATCTCCGCCATATGATAGCGTCCGCCTCTGTGTGGGGAATTTTATGAGTCAATGGCTGGGCTCAGCTGTTTCACCCGCTGCTCAAATCTTAAGTATCACAGCGTAATATTTTATAATAAAAATTTCAATTCATTCCCACCAAGGAATCGCGTCCTCCCATACAAACTTTAGCACCATGTTCCACCCCTTTTACAGGTTGATTTTTTCAAAACCCTGTCTTAGTAAGCACTTACGTCTTAAAAGGATCCCCCATTAAAAATTTGAGACACCTAACACTTGTTTCTGAGATTGTTTCTGACTGATAAGAACTTGGCAATTACTAAAATAATGAATGCCTTTAGTATGCCTAAACAAAAGCTACAATCATCAGAATTCAAGATAATTATGCATGATAATCATCAAACTTCAAAAAACTTGTCCAACTTCGCGCTAGCGCCATCATTATTCACAAAATACTTGATTCTCCAACTCAAAACTAATTAGCAATGTGCTAATTTCCCAAATTCTGAACATATGCCCCGTACATACCTATCCTGTTTTTTACGATCTAGGAGCGCAAACATTTTATAATGGAAAAAAATACTCAAAATGTGATTTCAAGCTAAATTGTGTTTTATTGTGTAGGTCATAATGTCAGAGTTTGTTTGTTGTGTGTAACGAGGCGTAAGTTTCATGAATGGACGTCTCGGCATGAATGGCGGGCGGATATGACATCACGCGTTGCCAACGAGGCGCCGACGCGCGTACGCACCCTACAAACGTAATAATAATCGGCAGTAAATCAAATACTATTTGTCTTTTAATTTATTTTTTTAGAAAAAAATGTAAGTTGAAAATAAAATAATGTCAGAAGAAAATAAAATAATGTGAAAAATTTTAAACACTTTTTTTCGTTGTTAATGACCTAGAGAGAATGTGTATGTAATGTCACGAGAAAAGTTAAAACAAAAATATATTTATTTTCAAATGTTATATGTGTTCTTAGACTATCTCCCCAAGGATAAAGCATGTCAAATAAATTTTCGTTATTATACTCAGAAAATGAACGATTTATAAATATATACTTTTTATTTCATCTCCTTTGTATTTGTAGTTTGACCACAAACCATTTATCAAATTAAAGTCTTTGTTTCAAAGACAAGACATTATTCATTAAAGTTTTTTTTTCTAAGGTTATACTTAATTCCCAACGTGTTGTAGCTTATTGCTATTCTTAATGCGTTTTACTCGTTCAGAATACAAATTGGACATAGAGGTTGTATATCACTATAAACGACACACGTTCGGGGACGCCCATTGACAAAACCCATTGATAAATTGCAAATCAATAAACATAGTTTTTTTTTTTTTTTTCATTCATTCTTTTGTTTTTTCCAGCGCTGGGCGAAGTGGAAGGGAGTGTCAGATTTTTACTAACAAAAACCCATCGATGTTCCTACATTTGCCCTTTGTGTTCCGAGGCCGCGGTATCTCTTTCGAATAACCCAATAGGTGGCAATAGGCTCGTCCTATGGCATGGGACTGAAACATAACTTGCAAAATAGGGGTGTACTATTATGTCGACCGACTTCGTGCGTTGCGGGTTCGATCCCCGCACGGAACAAATATTTGTATGGCCTACAGATAGTTGTTTCGGGTCTGGCTATTTGTGTATGTGAGTTTAAATGTTTGTAAACGCACCCACGAAACAGGAGAAATTCCTAGTCTGGGGCAAAGTTAAAAAAAAAATAGTGGCCAACGTTTAATGTTCCAACCATACCTATTATAAATGCGTAAGTTACGTTGTCTTTGACCGTTCTCCGCTTACACAGCTGACCTTACCGACCCGACCGATTGATGTTTTCAAGTTGATCATAACATGAGTAAGGACATAGGATAACTTTTATCCCGTTCAAAACTGTGGGCAAAAGCTACTATATTGTAAAAAAATAAACAGTATTATATAAAACTAGCTTCCGCCCGCGACTTCGTCCGAGTGGCATAGTTACTAATATAATAAAAGCGAAAGTGAGTTTGTTCTTTGTTTGTTATGTCTTCACGCCTAAATGGCTAAACCGATTTTGATGAATTTTTGAACAGAGCTGGTTGAGACCGTGGAGACGGACATAGGCTAAAATAGAGTAGAAAAGGGGAGAGAAAGATATGTTTTCGATCATCACGCGGTTTAAAGATAGCGTTAGCTCAAAGTAAATAGTTACTTTGGGCCAACGCTTCCGCCCGTGACTTCACGGACGAAGTCACGGGCGGAAGCTAGTATATAATAATATAACATGCCTATTTCAAAGCGTACATCTCTATGAAGAAAAATTATAAAGGAACTTCATGGATAGGTATAAACTTATAATACTGCATTCGCTACACTGTGACATCTACGTCACATTGTCAATACAAACATAACAACTTATTTACGATTCTCATTGTTAGCATGACTGCAGTTTTTTACTGCAGCTCCATCTCACACGCAGCGTTGATGAATGAATCAGTGTTATTTATATTTAATGAATGGGTCACAACTTACAACGGCACATACCGTTAAAGGTCGCGATCACATTTACTATTAGCCGTTGTTTGATAAAATTACTCATATAACTATTGCAACTTATTGGTAACTAGCTTTTGTCCGATTCGGGGTAACACGGTTCTCCTTTCCCTTTGCAGGTATTTTTAGACATTGGTAACAAATAGTGCGTGTAGCGATTTTTAGCTTCCTACCTTGAAAACTGCGAAAATTCCCATATAAAAATTCACCTCTTTTAAGGGGATGGGGGCAGATTTCCAAAAAAAAATGGTGCACGATTTTTGTATTAGTGACAAATAGTCCGCATACCAATTTTTTGGCCTTCTACCTTAAAAATTGCGGAATGCTCCATACAAACTTCCACCCCCTATTTTAGGGAAGTTGGGGGTTAGAAAGAGACAAAAAGTAGCCTATGTCCATCTACAGGGTCAAAACTATCTATGTACCAAAATTCATTAAATACGGTTTTGCCATTTAGGCGTGAAGACGTAGCCAACAAACAAACAAACTCACTTTCGCTTTTATAATATATTACTAGCTTTTGCCCGCGGCTTCGCTCGCGTTTAATTCGGGTAACACAGTTCTCCTTTCCTGATTTACAGGTACCTGCTACCTGTAGTTTTTGCCCTAGCGCCTTATTTATTGTAATAGCAAAGCTAAGTTTTCCCTTTTCTTCCCTCTTTCTCCCTCATGTCTCACCTCACTTTACAAAAAAACCGTTCCGTTGACAGGGTCTCAACTATCTCTGTACCAAAATTCATCAAAATCAAATCGGTTTAGCCATTCAGGCGTGAAGACGTAACAAACAAACTCACTTTCGTTTTTATAATATTTAGTAAGGATTACAATATTTACTCGCCAAAATTTATGTTTGATGGCGAGATGCGCTTGTTTCTTATACATACACATAAACCTTATACTATATTACTAAATCTTAAATTGAAAGATTAAAAAGAAAAAAAAACTGTCAGAATTTGCTTCTCAACAAAATAACCTTAAACTAATTAACCTTGTCGAAAAGCAAATTCTTCAGTTTTGATCTTAAAATATCTTTGCTTAAATTACTAGTTTGTCTCAAGTCTTTTTTATTAAATACTTTTGGCACTAAATATTTGGACATTCTTTCTCCATAATAATAATTTTTTTTTTCGGCATTTTCTTTTGGGTGGGAAATCATCAAATAACTTCCCCCGAGGAGCGGGGGGGAGTGTCAGCCTTGTACTGACTAAAACTCACCCATGTTCCTTCTATTGCCCTTTACGTTTCGGGGCCGCGGTTTTTTTATTTTTTTTATTAATAATAGTCTTTTCTCCCTTACACTCATCACAACAATTGTGTTTCATTCCTATCAAATAATCTATTTTCAAATCCATTGGTATAATTTTACAAATGGAAAATAATTTAATCTACACGATTAAATTACTCTCTCAGTATAATATAATAATCAAAAGTTATAATTAACTATTAACACGTTGCTAGCCTTTAACCCTGGTATCTTAACAGTATAATTATTTGTCGTTAAGTATTAATTCTCCGATAATCGTGTTAATAGGTATTACACAGTCACTTTCTTTGCTGTTATCAATAGTTGTCTGTAAAGAAATATATTGGCATATTCGCGTTATCATTATTCATGAATATGATCTACGTGAGATGTTTTTTTTTTTAAAACGTTGCCCCACACTAAGAATTTCTCCTGTATCGTGGGTGCGTTTACAAACATTTAAACTCACATACACAAACAGCCAGACCCGAAACAACTATCTGCAGGTCATACAAATATTTGTTCCGTGCGGGAATCGAACCCGCGACACGCAACGCAGCAGTCGATCAAAAAAATCGATCGAAAAAAATAGGCTGTAAATAAAAATATTTGTAAACGCACCCACGCTAGCCTGACATTTTAAGTCACAAACAGCCGGACCTGGAACTGTTGAATCTGTATGCTATACAAATATTTGTTCCATGCGGAGATCGAACCCGCGAACTCAGCCACTGCGCTAATCGTGTAGTCAAATTATAATTATATCGAATATTTTTTAATTTTAACGAAAATACTTTTTATTTACTCAGATAAGTCTTTTTCTACACAACAAGTTGTTCTATAGTAAAAACAAAACGTCAAAATCGGTTTAGTAATTTTGCCGACAGAAAGACGCAGACAGAGAGACTCACAATCGCATTTATATTAACTGTCATGGATTCAATCAATTCCACGAATAAATTAGCAAACAAACATACAATCTTCGAAAAATTATTGATTTATAAACCAGACTTTTTCATTCTTAAGGTCAACACACACGTATAAGCACCGCACTTCATCAACATCGACTCGAGTATTTAACGTACAGACGCCTGCACATCAAGCTACTACAATCTGTCAGATTTCTTTGATAGATTTTCGACTTTATTTCTAAAGTATTAGGTTCAAGGTTCATTGGCAAAAATTGACAGTTTCGGGTAGCTTGACCTGCTGGCGTCTGTACAATAAACAAAAGCGAGCCGGACTAGCCCACCGAGGGTTCCGTACAAACTTACGACATAAACAGCCATATCTTTTGACTGCGTAGACTTAGAGGGTCGTACCTCAAAAGGAAAAGAACGGAACCTTTATAGCATCACTTTGTCGTCCGGTCTGTCTGTCTGTCTGTCAAGACCCGTTATCTCGGGAACGTGTAAAGGTATGGAGTTGAAATTAAACCCATATACTCGAGTCTATGGTCCTGCTGCTTTACCCAGCCGTGGCACAGTAGTAGCTCGTTAATTTTAGGTGTATGTCAGTTTTCATGATTTGATCTCGTGTTAGACAGCCTCTTAGCTCCTAGCTCCTTAATCGGGCCGAACAAAAAAAAACAACTTTTCATGGTTTACGTGTAAGTTAAGATATCATGTTAGATATAGATAGCAGTGTACATAAAATACAATAAATAACTGAAACTGAAAATAAAGGTTGTTTTTTCGCATGGGAAATTATTAGATACCCTTTCCCCGTTTAGGTATAACACCAGTGGGAAATAATTTCCCACCTCGTTGGTATTTCGGTTGCAAGCTCAGCTGCTGATTAGCAGCAGCTGCGCTATCAGAGCAAATATTCATTAAATCAACGTACGAGAAACGATAATGATGAAAGAGAAAACGGCTGTCGCAAAAACCATAATAATATACTGGTGTCTGTGGTCCTGCTGCTGTAAAGAATCAACCCTCTAAGTCTTCGCAATCAAAAGATATGGCCGTTTTTTTCTTTCTAGATGTGAAGCGATCCCAAACCGATGGAGTGCGTATACATGAGCTATGACCTTAAGTGTACAGAAGTGGCTTATTCTGAATTCCAAAAAGCACGCCTTTGTAAGCATAAGGATGACTAACATATACATATTTAATTACGTAATTTTTAGACAGATATCTTGCGTCAAATCATCGTCTTAGTAAATGGATGTCTGGTAGTTAAGGTCACAGATCGTCATTATGATTGTTGCTTCTTAAAAACTGCTGCCCTACCATGACGTCTTAAAGCAGAACTTATTCCACTGATGGAAAATACAAAATGTATAAGGAGTGAAGATAATATCCGCAAATTCAAAAGTAAATTGTATTTATTTTTATTAGATAAGACGTACTACTCCATAGAAGAAATTTTAAATGATAAAATATGACATTGCCAACCTATTATTACAATTTACCTTTGACATGCATGTATCAATCCGTACTTCCGTACTAATATTATAAATGCGGAAGTAACTCTGAAGTGTCTGTCTGTCTCTTCTTCACGCCTCAACTACTGAACCGATTTCAATGAAATTTGGTACAGATATAGTCTGGGACCCGAGAAAGGTCATAAGATAGTTTTCATCCTGGAAATCCCCCGGGAACGGGAACTATTAATCCACGCGGACGAAGTCGCGGGCAAAAGCTAGTAAATTATAATTGATTAATTGCCTAATAACAGTACCATCAACTGAAATTATTAATGTATGATAAAGTGGAATATTGTTCTTTTTTTAATTTAATTGACATTATTTACTCGAACTTGACTTTTTATTGTATAAATTCAGACTTATTACAAAAAAAAATATAATATATTTGTACACCAATTTCATTGGTAGGACATAGAGCTCGACTAAATTGTATACATAAGACCTTTATTGTAATACCTATGTTCACAAATAAAGTTTCGATTGATTGATTGGAAAGAGACAGAGCTATACAGGGTGTCTAGCACCATCTCTTTCTCACACAGGTATAAGAACTGCTATAAGATGTAACCCTTCTAATGAGTGCTGAGATTTAGATCATAACATCACGCGTGTTGTTGCTGAAGGGGTTAGGCAGAGGTGTGCCTAATAGTACACCTACATTTCGACTGTAATGTTTAAGTAGTCCTATGTAATATGGGGCGAGCCTATAGCCATCAATAGAGCACAAATTCGGACTCCGTGGCTCCTACTTCAAAATTCCTGATGTAAACATCCAATGAAACTATGCACTACCTGGGAATCAAGCTCAAACTCAAAAAAACTCAAACTCAAAGCATTTATTTCAATTAGACCATTTTTTTTGGGGTGGGAATTCATCAAATAACTTCCCCCGCTCTGGCCGGAGCGGGGGGGAGTGTCAGACTTGTACTGACTAAAACCCACTCATGTACCTTCTATTGCCCCATACGTTCCGGGGCCGCGGTATCTCTTTCGAACAACCCGCAACCCCGGTGCCCACCCTCCTGACAATGCCATTAAATCGCCAACGACCCACGGAACACTTATCGCATCAGCTACCAGTCTAAACGCAAGCAGTCTGAATACCAGTATTTTACATGTAGCGTCTGTCTATCTAACCACGACCCAGATACTAAGCAATGCTAATACTTACATGTTGTCAGCAGACTTACGGGCCACAGATAACCTGTAAAGACTGTTAAAGCTCTACAAATCACAGCAAAGACCTACAGCTTGACGTGATTTCAAGATGTAAACTCGGTTTGTAAGAGATGGTCACCCATCCACGGCTCGACCTTGACAAACACTGCTTAACCTATTTTAACAAGTGTAGCACAGTTTCCCAGTATTTTCTCTAGTACCAGTTGGTATCGTAGTACTTGCCAGTATGGCATGGTGGCGGTGAACATTACATTACAATAAATCAGTCAATACGCACCGCATTCCGACCGGGAGGGTCAGTCTGCGATTTTTTACAAATTTCCAAATATAGTAATCGTGTTAATAGTAATATGAGATAAGTATGCGTTTGAAAATCATTTAGGATTTTTATCGAATTATCTTTCATAAAAAAACTACGAAACACTAGTTGAATAAATAACAGATTTTTTATATAAATTAAATCATATGGAATTATTAAATTAAACTGTTGATGGCCCATAGGTTAAGACCTCACCTCTAGTTTCGATTCATATGTATTTATCTATGTTTAACTTCGACATCGTTGACATCGGTGAAGGACAACATCATGAGGAAACCTGGACTTATACAGCTTACTAATATTATAAATGCGAATGTTTGTGAGGATGGATGTATGGATGTTTGTTACTCTTTCACGTCAAAACGGCTGAACGTATCTTGATGAAATTTGGCACAGAGGTAGATTATAGTCTGGAATAACACATAGTATATTTTTTTTTCGATATCACGCGAAGCCGCGGGTGCCAGCTAGTAGTTAATATAAGTCTGAATTACATTCTCTGTATGAGAAGAGCCGTTTGCGCAGCAGTAGGACAGAGTAACAGGCTAGTATTATTAAATAATTCTGCTAAAAGGACAGATTTACTTAACACATAGGCCTTGAATGATACCTAATGTCGTGAATCACAAATCGTGAATGAAGTTTTGTATTGTAGGTATAGGTATACATATAATTTACATTTTGTTAATAATTCAGGGGCCACAGGTGTGGCGCTGTAATAAATTAATTAAAATTACTTTTCGAAGGTCAGTGTGCGAAACGTTTCCTAATATTATGAAAGCATAATTTCAGAGAATGAAGAGAATAGTTAATAATATTTATTCAAGAAAATTTTATGATAATCAAACATTTATAATAATATAATATCGTCTAGTATTTAGTAGATCTGTCTGCTCATTTTTAGAATATTTTAATACTAATTATCATTTATGTTTGTGTCTTTACCTACCGATTATTATTTAATGATACTGTCTGCGAACACAGTAACCTTCTTAATCCAGTTATAACCGTGACAACCAACCACGTATTTAATTTTTAATATTAAAATACCAACCATTTCAGAGGTCACCTTATCACCTATTTATTTAACTCAAGAAAAAAAAACTCGTAGCAAACCACTTACAGAAAATAAATAGTTACTAATATTCATCAAGAAAACCCAATAAAAAACATAAAAAAAGATTAAGTACCAAAAAATCCTATTAAAAAAATACTACAGCAAGCAACCACTACAGAATGGCCCAGGGCGTACGCATGGACAATTGAACACACTTCCTTATTGTAGGGCTTGCGTCATCCTCCGGGTGACGCCCCCCGCCCCGCGCACCCCGCGACTCACGTCCCGCCACCCCGCGGGACTCTTCAAGCTACACATCAGATATATGTAGGTCACGCTCTTTGAAAGTTGGTGTAAATTGGCCTCGGTGACATTGAAAATTCGGTCTCATATTTTTCGTGTGGTCTTTTTTCTCAGGAAGCGCTGTCATCGCTTGAGGACGTGGGAGGAAATTGAAGAAACATGTTGAGTTTGCGGATTGTTATATGCGAAATACATGTGGCTTTAGACACATGGCAAATTTTATAAATATAAATAGGTCGATGTAAAGCAGGGGTAACCAACTTGAATAGATCAAAGATCTACTTCTTACGTACGAAACCCTGTGCTATCTACTGATGGCATACTTCTTGAAACAGTATAGTTCAGTATCTATATCATAATGTAATCTTATTTCTTATTTAAAAAAAACGTTGCCCCACACTAGGAATTTCTCCTGTGTCGTGGGTGCGTTTACAAACATTTAAATTCACATACACAAACAGCCAGACCCGTACAACTATCTGTAGGCCATACAAATATTATGACAACGCCTTATTACAACGCCTTTCGGGTTCTGTTGGGGCTACCGCGATTCTGCAGCGCGTCAGCCATGTTTGCTGAATCTAATACAGATGGTTTTTCAGCAATCATGAGGAAAAGAACGGCATCATTGTTACGTAGGATTCGTGGGAGTACCAATAGCATCCTGAAGGTGATTGGGGATAGGCTGGATGGAGTTTTCCTGGAGCATTGGACCCGTATGCATAGTTATGGGTCTGATGCTGCAGGAAAATACATGAATTAATAATTGTAGTTAGGTTTCATTATGTTTTGATTAATAGTAAGTACTAACATAGTTACGTAAATTGTATCACTAACAAACTATGGAGCAAGTTTCCGAAATAAAAAGTTTATTATTATTATTAGTTCAGTCACTGCGTCCACCGTGCCTTCAAAAACACTTTTGTTATACGTTTTATTTAAGTTATACGTATTCTTAAGAATTCTAAGGATCTTATGCCTTTATAGATCGTATGCATATCTAAGGCAATGACTTATTTATTGTCGGGCGTACGTCGTCCTCTCATACTCAAGTACTAGTCGCTGTAAAGATAGCATTGTAAAATCAAATGATTTTAAAAGATTACCATGGACTTTCTTGCTGGTTCTTCTCCATAGGAAACGGCCAACCCAATTTTTGATTTATATTTTAATTGATCTGAACTAACAGCGAAAGTGAGTTTGTTTGTTTGTTACGACTTCACGCCTAAATGGCTTAACAAATTTTGATGAATTTTGGTACAGAGATAGTTGAGACCCTATAACGAATTTTTTAAGTGAGAAATGAGGGAGAAAGAGGGATGAAAATGGAAAACTTAGCTTTACTATTACAATAAATAAGGCACAAGGGCAAAAACTACAGGTAGCAGGTACCTGCAAATCAGGAAAAGGGAACTGTGTTACCCCGAATTTAACGCGAGCGAAAGCAAAAAACAAAAGCTAGTACAGAATAAACGGATGATGAGGATTTGGTGATGAATGATTGATTTAAAAAACTTAACAGCTGATTAAAAGTTCAGCTCAGTAAATAGCCAACTAAATTACTTTTCAACCACAATTCGATGCTGTGGGCAATACTTGTCAATTATTGGCTTCTATAAGCAATGCGACACTAGTTCATGATTGATCACTAGTTGACATACGACACAGGTCTCTGACATATTTAGCCATTGAATATAACAGGCATATAGAAAAAAAAAGTGTGTGTGTCAGCTCCGACGCACGACTGGAGTTTACTCCTTAAGTACAAAAAAAAATAATTAAAAATATCACTGACGGACGACAAAATTACATAAAGCGCCATCTAGTAATATTCAACTGTACGACAAACACCATAGGTGCGGTTGCACCTAAGTTGCACCAAAAACGTAACGAGGTCATTCATCAGTAGATTTTACACCTCACATTTTTCTCATACCGGGCGCATATGAAAATCGATTCTTAAGGAGTAAACTCCAAAAACTACAGTGTTCTTTCATTAATAATATGTAATGATTTATAGAGAAGAAGAGTATTTTTGTGAAGTTAGTATCCTTTTTCATAGACTATGTCAATTTGATTTACTAAATTCTTACTACTAATATTAAAAATGCGAATGTTTGTGAGGATGGATGGATGTTTGTTACTCTTACACGTTAAAACGGCTAAACGGATCTTGATGAAATTCGGCACAGAGGTAGATTATAGTCTGGAATAACACATACGATACTTTTTTTAGATATCACGCGGGCGAAGCTGCGGGCCCCAGCTAGTACAACAAAAAGCTTTATTTCACAAAAGATTATAAGATTATATTAATCTATTTCTTTACAAGACAGAGGGGAGAATGGAAGACATGGATGTAATATACCTAATGATTCAAAACGGCTTTTAGATTGGTTGAAGGTCATGTCACCAAGAGGCCGGAGCAAGTCCATGACATTGTGTGGCTCGGGTACAGCTGACCCTGAGTCTACACCGTTTGTAGCGAAAATTAGGTTATCGTTTCGAGGAAATAGTGTTAAGGGGATAGTGGGGCTGAGTTTATATTGAGTCTCGCCTCTTCAATCTATCTATTAAGAATAAATTTTTATACTTCAACAGCATATATAGTTACCGGAATGGTGCACAAATGTCGTAACCTTTTTCAAGCCTGTAAACCAGTACCACCAGAACTCAGCTTTGCTTACTCAGCACATTGATCTGGATATCTTCCACGATAAACCATATGACATTTGTAAATATATGTATTCATTTTTAAGTTATTGTTCGTAAGTGTTAAGATTTTAGAATATAAGTGTTTTGGTTTCACTGTAACTTGTATTAACACTTGAAACCAAAACACTTTTAAATAAATAAAGAACAATAAGAATGCAACATGTTCCGTACAAACTTGCGACATAAACGGCTATATCTTTTGACTGCGTAGACTTAGAGGGTTGATTTTCACAGATTTAAGTATATGGATTGATTTTCAACTCAATACCTCTACGCGTTCCCGAGATAAGAGCTTTGACAGACAGACGGACAACAAAGTGATCCTATAAGGGACCCGTTTTTTTACTTTTGAGGAAAGGAGCCCCTCAAAAAATCTATGTAGGGCTGTGTGTTAGACATTATTAAAAAGTAACAATATACAGTGTTAGCTTTCAATAATGTCACGAGCAGTTTTATTAACCTTCGATCCAACCATCCTTACTATAATATAATAAAAGCTAAAGTGAGTTTGTTTGTTTGTTTGTTACGTCTTCACGCCTAAATGGCCAAAGCGATTTTGATGAATTTTGGTGCAGAGATAGTTGGGACCCTGGAGACGGACATAGGCTAATATATTTTTTAAGTGAGAAAAGGTAGAGAAAGAGGGAAGAAAAGGGGAGAGAAAGATATTTTTTTTTCGGTTAGACAAAAGTAACTATGCCACGCCGACGAAGTTGCGGGCGGTAGATAGTTCTATATACGCGAAAACGGTTGCTAAGTATTGAGAAACGTCAAACATTTAACGTCATTAAATGTTTAGAACGATGTAAGAACATGCATCCATCATTATAATGTTTTAAGCGAGATTGAATTCTATCGTAAAACATGATTTTGCACCCACATAACAATTTTTTCAAGAAAATATCTCAACGTTAGCCGGAGGAGTCATGAAAACGCTTGGTGCTAAACTGTAGAATGTCGACAAGGTATCAGACATAAACTGCACTACTTTTGAACCCGATGAATGAAGGGAGGTGGTTAAACGAGCTTGCTAGAAAGACCAAGCAAAATAGAATATAATCATTAAACAAAAAGCCATGAAAATCTACCCACATACACACAGGCGCCCCAAAGTCAACGAACCTAACCCAATCGATAGGGAAGCGTCAAGAACGGGGCCAAGGACGCGGCATATACAAAACTGAATATAATACCATTATCTCCGCAAACATCCACTTCCAAGGGTTCCATAATAAAAGAGAATATTCTTATTCTTTTACAAACCATTATTTATTATCTTGTGCCGAAATTGTGCTTGTTATACAACTAGCAACAGAATAAGAATAGGAAGCCATTTTTTTTTGGATGAGAATAAATAAATAAATATCTTGGGACAACTCACACACGGCTATCTGATCCCAAGCTAAGCAGAGCTTGTGTTATGGTAACCAGACAACTGATATACATACTTATATAATTTATAAATACATACATATTATAGATAAATCACACCCAGACACACAACAAACAATCATGCTCATCACACAAAGTTTGTCCTGGGTGGGAATCGAACCCACGACCTCTGGCTCAGCAGTCAGGGACACTAACCACTAGACCAACAGGCCCGTCCAAATCTTCAAGGAACTTCTCCCGCTCTTGCCGAAGCGGAAGGGAGTCACAGAATTAAGAAGCCCATCCATGTATGTTCCTTCTTTTGCCCTATGTGATCCGGGGCTGCGGTATCTCTTTCCAACAACCCGCAACCCCGGCAGGCGGTGGCCCTGGCAGGCCCCCTCTGCTTTGCTGACATCTCTTTGAGGCGCGCGTGGAACACGAACCTGCCGTTCGACACGGCAGGAAGTCATGCCTGCCTTTAGCGTATCACGTTTAATTTATTACGTTCTGAAAGTATGGCCGTGTTAAACGTTGGCTCGGCGTGAAAGACGTTAACAAAATTGTTGTAATGTGAAAATGAAAGGGTGATGGTTAGTGTGTTAGACACTAGGCTGTAGGTCTGACGATAAAGTCAAATCAAACATTTCCAAATTGTGCAATTCTGGGGAATAATTTGATAACTAGTTTAGTTCCAGTTGAAAATCAGCGTCGAGCTCCTGTTGCTCGGGATTTTGGTTAACTGGGCCTATTTGGCGCAACCGCGAAGCACATGGTATTTCATTTATTTTTCTTTTGTTGTTTTTATATAGTGTGCATAATTATGCCAAATAAAAGTAAGTAAGAAAATAAGTGTCGCGGGTTCGATTCCCGCACGGAACAAATATTTGTATGGCCTACAGATAGTTGTTTCGGGTCTGGCTGTTTGTGTATGTGAGTTTAAATGTTTGTAAACGCACCCACGATACAGGAGAAATTCCTAGTGTGGAGCAAAGTTTCTTTTAAAAAATAAATGAGTTTTCTGTCTCTGTTAACTGAAACGCTTTCGTTGCAAGATTTTTAGAAATAAGCAAGAAACAAATACATAGAACACAAATAGTTCGCAATTTGTTGATTTAAACGTTAATTTGGTGACCAAAATAATATGGAACAAACGAAAAAATGTTGCCCTACCTCAAGTGTCTGATACCTTGTAAGTTATAACTTCTTATGTAATTCCAGTCTACATATATTATTAAGGGTACGTATGTGATAACTAAAAAAGTAAATGTCGCCAAAACATACTAATGACAAGCGTGTCCAACAGCCATTTTTGATTATTTACACAATAATTAGTACAGTGCGTCATGCGTGTTTCTATGCGTAACGTCCTTGGTGTCTAGACAGACCAAATATGGGTTTTTAAAACGTTTAGAAAACTTTTAACACTAGTTCCGGAAACGCACTTTTCTGACAGACTTTTGGAACGTTTTGACACCTCCAATCACACTTATAATATAAAGGCGAAAGTTTGTATTTAGAATAGTCGACTTTGGCTCAGTTGCCAAAAAAGAAGAAAAAAAGAGTTTGTATTTGTGTCTGTTTGTTATTCCTTCACGCTTAAACGCCACGGATTTGGACGCGACAAGCTCGCGGCTCAGTTTTGTACCGACACAATTTAGATTGCCAGCACACGCTAAGAACAAAAATTTAATTGTCATGTCATTGCAATTTTGAAGGTTCCCGTACCGCAATATGGGTATATTGTTGCCCCAAACTAGGAATTTCTCCTGTGTCATGGGTGCGTTTACAAACATTCAAACTCACATACACAAACAGCCAGACCCGGAACCAACTACCTATAGGTCATACAAATATTTCTTCCGTGCGGGGATCGAAGACGCTATAAGCAGCGCAGCAGTCAATCGCTCAGCCACTGCGCTACCCGTGCCATGCGTATTAGGTACACTTCTGTCTAAAACTTCAGAGATTACAAACGTAATGTTATGTTATATATTTGACCCTTTTAAAGCTTGGTATTTACGTGTAAGACAATGTATGCTACAGTTCTGTGACAAGACAGTGTGTAGGCTTCTAAATCACGACCTTTGACCATAAGTGGACTAAGCCGCTGGGCTTTCGTCACGTCAAATTCCTTGTAATACCCTTAAAACTAAACTTAAGCAAGTTACCCGGAAGAAATCTTCACACAGAATTACTAGAAGATGGCGACTATGAAGATGGAGATAGATACAAAATTAGGGGTAAGTAATAGATGATATAACAAGAATGTCTCTAATATTTACAACATATAGCCTTCTAACCTAACCTATCCAAGTCGGAGTACTCTTGAGTCGGGGTGTTAACCATAATGAGGTTTTTTTTTATATATATATTAAACGTTATAAATATACATTACATAAACGTTATATCAAACAACGTTATACTAATTAAGTTTTAGAATATATAAATGTAATAATGTAAAAAAATATATTAACTGTTGGTATATCCCAGTATATCTTATGAATTAGACCAAATGAGTTTATACGTTATGAGATGTACCCCAAAATTATTTGGCAGGCATTTTGGGTTGCGTTTTTTTGGTAAATAGTACTACTTTTTATACCAGAGTAACACATCAAAATTTTCACGCGAACGAAGTTGCTGGTTTGCTATAAAATTCAGACAGTCAGTAAAGTTAAAATTTTCCTTCCTTATTTTATTTTGAGTGAGTATATAATTTCGGAGTGAGTTATTGAGTTATTTACTGAAATGCCTATCTTATGTAGTGCTTATGGCGTTGTGCAAAAATTCACGCATTCCCTGCGATCACGCTTATTTTAAGCGCAAAGAACATTGAAGCTTAAAATAAAAATTGTGCGTTCTTAGTGCACACGAATGCGTGAATCAATTTAGATCAGAAAAAAATCTAAAAAAAGATCTCTTTGTCTGCCTAGACATTATATCATGATAGACTTGCTATTTAAATCTATGATTTCGGAAACTATTTGGAGGAATTCTTTCTTTATAGCGTGGTTAGTGTCTAACGTGGTATCAGAAATTTTATGCCATCATTTTTTGCGAATGGGAAATCATCAAATAACGACACGGTTGCCGCAGTGGCTGAGCGATCGACTGCTGCGCTGCGTGTTGCGGGTTCGATCCCCACACGGAACAAATATTTGTGTGGTCTACAGATAGTTGTTCCGGGTCTAGCTGTAAGTGTATGTGAGTTTAAATGTTTGTAAACGCACCCACGATACAGGAGAAATTCCCAGTGTGGGACAACGATCTATTTAAAAAAAAAAAACTTTCCCCGCTCTGGGCGAAGCGGTGGGGAGTGTCAGACTTTTACTAACTAAAACCCGCCTATGTTCTTTCTTCTGCCCTTTATATTCTGGGGCCGCTGTTTCTCTTTCGAACAACCCGCAACCCCGGCAGGCATTATGCCGTAGGCCTCTGACTTAGCTAAACATGTCGTCGAGAATTATCTCTCAGGTATGCTGGTGTCCTCGCGATGTTTCCCTTCACCGGAGTAAGTGATAATTAAAAAATCCTTCTAATATTATAAATGCGAATGTTTGTGAGGATGGATATATGGATGTTTGTTACTTTTTCACGTCAAAACGGCTGAACGGATCTTGATGAAATTTGGCACAGAGGTAGATTATAGTCTGGAATAACACATAGGATACTTTTTTTCGATCATCACCGGCGCCAGCTAGTTCGTACATGAATCCCGAAACATCAGAGGGGTGTGCCTTGGCGGAGTAATGAGGTCACGGAATGAGGGAAGCATGGAGAAGCCTAGTTCAAACTCTAGTTTTTAAACAAACTGTGACGTGGTTTGGCACAACATTACGCCGGTAATCCTCGAAGGCTTAGGCAGGCGTATACCTAACAGTACACCCACATTTCGCCAGTTACATTTTCACTAGCTTTTTTTTCCCCTTATCTCATTTTTTTTAATTAGCCTATTTCCGTCTCCAGGGTCCCAATTATCTCTGTACCTACCAAAATTCATCAAAATCGGTTTTGCCATTTAGGCGTGAAAACGTGACAAACAAACAACAAACTCACTACACTATATCAAGTAAGGATTTTCATGTAATAAAACACTTAGCCCGGCAAGGGAATTGAACCCAGGTCCTCAGTAGTCTCGTTTTTAGTTGCTAACTCTACTCGCTTCTTTGCGTATTCTTGCTGGTAGTAGGATATTCTTTATAAGGCGCGTAGCAACAGTGACGTCACAGTCATATAATTTTGTCGTGTCGGAAAAATCGTCTATTCGCATGCCATATGCATAAATTCCGTTGATATAGTCAGAATATATGAGAATAGGCAGTACGGAATAAAATTTTAACCTAGTTTTGGTAGGGCTGAGAGTTTTGGTATTAAAACGTGGCGGTTTTTTATCTTTTCTCTCTTATTTCATTGATTAATTGGCGAATAGTGAATTTAAAAGCAACTTACAAATACCCTACTACGTACATAGTTATATACATATACAAATAACATATATATATACATAGTTATATGCGAAAGATTATCTCTTTCACGCAGAAACTACTAAACTACTACTAAGATACTATAAATGTATCTTATTTTGTATCTAGGCTATATCCCCGTAAAACGATTTCTTGGGACAATAACAGAACGACACGGTTAGCGCAGTGGCTGAGCGATCGACTGCTGCGCTGCGTGTCGCGGGTTCGATTCCCGCACGGAACAAATATTTGTATGGTCTACATATAGTTGTTTCGGGTCTGGCTGTTTGTGTATGTGAGTTTAAATGTTTGTAAACGCACCCACGATACGGGAGAAATTCCTAGAGTGGGGCAACGTTTTAAAAAAAAAAGAACTTCACTAGGGTGACACCGGGGCACGAGCTAGTTTCTCATAAGACCCGTAGACCCTCAACACTAAAACCCTACAAAATGTTTAGCGTAGCATGAGATACCTAATGTTAACCCTTTTTTTAAGGGTTGGGAAATCATCAAATAACTTCCCCTGCTCTGGGCAGAGCGGGTGGGAGTGTCCAACTTGTTCTCACCTTAGTCAGAACAAGTTTAACACTCCTACCCGCTCTGCCAATGCCCTTGCACTTGCCCTGCAGTGGCCCTGACGAGCCCCAAATACTGCTAACCTAAGTCCATAGTAATGTTAATTTAATTGTGGTGATAGTCGTGTCGGCTAATGGCTTCATTGCCAATAGCCTCGACCAACATCTGAAGAGCCTCTCGCTTGGCAGCTGAATCAAGGGTTTAATTCAGAAAGCAGTACTTCTGGACACGGCGCGTATTGTTAGGAGGTCTCTTTCTGAAGAGCCCTGACCACGGTTAGCTTTATAGCACGGCTCTCAGTTGTGCGCCTGTTGCGATGTGTTTTTTTATGAATTTTATTAAGAAATATGTGAAAAGCTGTGTCAAAACGAGTAAACTAAATAAGTGATTTAAAGATGGTAACACTTTAACTTGATAAAAGGACGTAAAAAAAACCACTGAAGACCACTGGTTTCATTACAAAAAAAAAAAAAAACCAGCCAAGTGCGAGTACTCTCACACCGAGTGTTCCGTACAAAGTTGCGACATAAACGGCCATATCATTTGACTGCGTACACATAGAAGGTTGATTTTTTTCACAGTTCCAGGGGATACAGATTTAAGTATGATTTTTTTTTTATTTCAACTCGATACCTCAACGCATTCCCGAGATAAAGGGTCTTGACAGACAGACGGACAACAGAGTGATCCAATAAGGGTTCCGCATTTTACTTTTTAAGGTACGGAACCCTAAAAATACACACGTAGGTAGTTATGTACTTGTAATCTATTTATAAACATTAATTGGTGTTCATATTGTAATCCACTAAGATACAAACATCTTTGAAACAGATAAGTTCAATGATCTCGATAAGTTTTTCTCAAGTTTTTTTGCTTAAAACTTTATAATAGAGTTTTTATTCGTCAACTTGTGGGCCATCCATCTTATGGGTGATACACAATGGCCCATGGTGGACGAATGTCGTCAATTGATCGATTAGATTGTGAATGAAGTTATCGATGTAGCTGTCTCTATGGGTAACCATTGACAAACTTATGCCATTGATATACTGAACTTATTGGCATGTTCGGTATTACACAACACTGAATTTGTGAAAATGTTTCAGGTTTGAACGTGTCTGGGTTTCACAAACTGGTTTAGACATGAACAGATATATTTGTAATTGGTTTAGCATGGTCAGCTACATCATCTGCCTAGCCTTTTCTCAACTATGTTGGGGTCGGCTTCCAATCTTACCGGATGCAGCTGAAAATCAGTATTTTACATGGAGTGACTGCCTATCTGCCTTCCACAACCCAGTTAGTACTGGGTAACGCGATGTCCCTTTATAAGACTGGTTGTCAGACTTTAGAGACACTGACTACCGGTAACGACTGTTAAAGATCTACAATTGACAGCCGGGACCAACGGCTTAACGTGCTTTCTGAGGCACGGAGGAAACTCGGTATGTAACGGATGGGCACCCATCCACAGACCAACCTAGGCAAGCGCAGCTAACCTAAAGATCGACCCGAGCGGCTGCTATTATTTAGCCACGAGCTCCTCATAGCATAGCATGGTCAGCTTGTATGTTGATTAAAATATGATTCGCAACAGTTACAAATATGGCTTTAATCATACAACCCTTTTTTTTGCGGACACGAAATCATCATATAACTTCCCCTCTCTTGAGACCCCCATAGACCAGGAATACATGACACAAAAGAGAGGAGGCCTATGCTTGCTGAATGAAACAAGACCGCCAATAACGAATGATGAGTCTCCAAACAAAACTCGCGGAAAATATTCAAAAAATCAAAGTCCAGCTGAATAAGCGTAATATGATAATTTTCCATTTTAAACATGACTGACGCGTCTAGCTTGCCGAATGTATAATAACCACGTGATAAGTAATTCGGGGTTATCGAGGGGCTTTATTCGCGATACCGAGTCGGGCGACCATGATCCCTCGCGCTAAATACCCGGACTGTTTATTGAAAACCGTTCGGCATTTGTTTTTGTTTACAAATAGATTAACTGGCATTCTAAGTTATTAGTGGTTGAGTGACCTAGGTAAAAGAATAGAAATGTGATTTTGTTGCCTGTTTTGTTTAAGGTATGCTGCTTAAGCGATCCTTTGTAAATAGACAATGCAACGGTAAAAAAATATTATTTCTGTACTTATATTTGAATTATGAACCAAGTGTAAAATGAATACACAGTAGTTAGATTATGTTTTTCTTTTGTGACGTCAACGAAATTAGCCTTGAAAAACACGTGAAAAAATAAGATGGTTTATTTTAAATATTACTACAGACGGTTTACGTAAAACTTAGTGTACCATAACGTCGCGCGATCATCGTGATCGATATAATATTGACTTATTTAAATAAGTAAACGAAGTATGTATTTATATTTATATGCAAAAGTATGTCATACGTTCACCTCAAACATTAAGAGCAAACCCATCTTAATTAACTAGAACGGAACGAAATTCTTAGTTAACATGACGCAGTACAACTTTGTTAAGTTATTCGATCAGTTGTCCCAACAAAACGACCAATTACATCGACCCACCTGCGCTCACCGCGACCCAATCCGCGAACTACGCTTGCAAACATGGCCACACTACTCCGGGTAGTAGCATCAAGGTCACACACACACATTCGCAAATGTCTACAAAATCCTTGGCAGCGGTTAAAGACCTACGGAAGTGGTAACGTCTAGTGTAAGCAGAACCGCCGCCGTCAATATACTCCCCCCTTTGTGGGAGTTTACGGTCAAGGAGGGGGCTCAATCTGACTGGTTCAAAGGTTTTATGTCATCATGTCATGCGGCCTTCAGTTCCTATGTTTATGTTAACCGCGTGAACAAGTTTCGCGAGTCAGTTGTCAAGGGGAAGTGTGTGTTTTTTAGAAGTTTGATTTCGGTTATATCTCATATCTTGGCCTGCCTTGTGTGATACGCGAGGGAGTCGACTTAGCATCGTGTTTTAGACTGGCAGTCATTGACGTGCCCATTCTTATAACGGATTCTAGTAAGGCGATGAAGCCATCTTAAACAGATGATTTAGTTTGACGGATAATTGAGGAGGTGGTCTTTATTGTAAAATTAACGTTGGTAGGTACATCCAGTTCGCGAATAAGTAGAATTTGATCTGTGTATTGTTTTCCAACGGATATTATGAAATCATTCATAAATAAGGCGGTAGAGTAAAGTTTATTATCCTTCCTACATCATAACACTGGTTGGACAACCAGTGGGAGTATTGTGACGCAATCACAAACTCAACCTGAGAACAGAACATAACATAAACATCACGCCTGTATTCCTAAAAGAGTTAGGCAGAGGTGTACCCTAATAGACATAATAACACTCTCATTTTGCCAGTTATATTAAGGACCCATGGAATAGGGAGCAAACCTCTTGTCATCAATCGGGCACAAATCCAGACTCCATTGCTGCTATAGAATATTTCTCATAAAAAAAAAACCAAACACTGCCCGGCCTGGATAACGAACCCGGGACCTAATGCAGTCGTACTTGCGACCTGTCAATCAACGAGGCAGTCTAAGTACACAATAAACTAGAAAAAAAAACAGAATAATAATACTGGGACAGAAACAAATGAAAATAGCGAACGTGATGTTAGAGAAGAAATACGTAATATAGCTATTAAAGAAGACGATGCTTATGAAATAAAAACAGCCCCCCTTTTCTGAACCAATCATAGTAACACTAAGAACGTAATTATTAAGCAACAGGAAACGATAGCAGTTGATGAGGTCGAACGAGATATCTTCATATAACATTAAACATAGGAAACCGACTATCTACAGCAATAAAAAGAGAATAAAATTGATTATTCGTTCAAGGCTGTTAACTATTATAGAATTGGTATAAAAATTCGTTGTAATTTATTCCTTGGGACAGTTGTGGATGGAATGTTAGATGACTATGAAATATTGGAAAGCTAAATTATCATACTTAAAATATGTGAAATCAATCATGATGATTTTGGAGCAAAAACTGTTTGAGGATTTTTCAAAAATTCTAATAATATTACTTAAAATTGATTTTACTACTGTAGCCACTGGTACACACGACGACAGATCAACCTATACAAAACCAGTTTATGCTGATCTTTCAACTACGCATAGTACGCCGTAGATTTCCCGTACGACGAGATATCCGCTTAAACTGGTTTTGTATAGGTTGATCTGTCGTCGTGTGTACTGTGGCCATTTTAAATGAAAACTTTTCCAGAAAATTCAACCGATTGGCTCGTTAACATCTGTACATAAATTTAAATTAATTAATGAAAAATACACGTAACCATTTGAGGAAGGACGTCGAGTAAATATTTTAACAGTTAAATAAATTTACCTTATAGATAATAGTAGTATTTTATCGTGATTTCCTGCTTTAAGTTTTGTTTTTTCAGTGTTCTACATAAATGTATAAAACAGCTGGTTACCTTCTCAAATATCAGTTTTTCTAAAAGTATTAAGCATCGGTATCGTCTGTAGATCTTAAAAAAAATTGGTGTAAACGAAACAGAATCCCATCAAAGTTCGAATTTAATTACCCAAAAATATCCCACGCTTACAATCCTCAAAAGCTCACGTGACGGGCAAGAAACATGTCGTACGTAGACCAATCCTCACAAAACCGCTGATTTACCAATGTGACCCCTATAATCACAGCACAAGGTCCAAGATAACGAGCACACAACCAACACCAGATTGATCAATTTGACACACTCTGTCTGAACTCTGACATTACTTGATAATATTGATAAAACATATTTCATAAAAATAGATTTGTCGTCGTTAGAAGTCTTATGAGAAGGCGATAGGGGTGAAAATCAAATGGTAGATGTTAGAATTGAAATTGGTAATGAGTTATTGATAGTCACCTAACAAATATCCGATGGATTCATTCATAAAAACCGGTCGCAGCATTCTGTTTGCGTCGGCCCGTTGTTTTTGAATGGATAATATTGTTGAATGATTTATTTTTAAAGCGTTTAGTGATAGCGAAAACAAATTGGTTAGACGCTAAGGTATTATAAAAACATAATTATGTATGTTAAGTTAATACCAGTGGAAAACTTTGAAAAGGAATATAAATTGGTAGAAGATACTTAGCATGTAATTATTGAATATAAGATAATATGATTTATGAACTGCCGAATTTGTTTAAAAATATTAATTTCAATGAAAGCAAAGCCATTCCAAGTATTTTTGATATGAATCATAAAATACTACACAATACTAATAAAAATAACTGTTTTATTGTGAACATTTAGTCGAATTAAGCCTCACGTACAAATACGCGTCGATAGATGGCGTTAATGACCGCAAAGTCAATCAATTAATGAAAACGATGACCAAGATCTTAACTTACAGAATCAACATTATCATCTACCACTTACCTCAATATCTTTCTCCTGTTGTTCGGATGCAAGCGTTTCGCCATGATCGGATCTACTTGATACAATTTCGTGTGTATCTCGTCGTTCGAAAAGGTACCTTCGTTTTCTATATCCTTTAATAGCTGTTCTTTAGTTATTGGAAACTTAGATGTATCAAAGTCTTCTCTGAGGGCTTCAGATGTAGATGACTCCTCTTTATTTTCCGTTTTCCTTTCTTCGTTTTTAAGTTCTTCTTCTGCTTCTAATCTTTGTTTTTTCCATTCTTCTTTTTGTTTTGTTCTCTCATCGTCATCTCTCTTTCTCCTACTCTTCTCCCACAGTAAAGCTTCATTGTCATCCATGTCTTCAACTAGTATTTTGTACACGATAGATTCTATGTAGTAGTTTGTTCCACCAACTACTACTGGCATCTTTCCTTGTTCTGCTAGGGTGTCAATCTGTATTTCTTGTTAAGGAAACATTCATTGTTGATTAAAAGATAACATCAAGCCTGTAATCCTCGAAGCTTGAGGCAGAGTACACCTATTTTTTGCCAGTTATGTTTAGATGCCATGTAATAGGGGCGAACCTATTGCCATTAAACGGGCATGAATCCAGAGTGTGGCTGCTACTGAGTAATTTCTGATTAAAAACCGAATATTAGCACCTTGCTTGACCCGGGAATTGAACCCAGGATCCGTGCAGCAGTCGCACTACTAGACCAATTAAGCAGTCAATAATTTCTTTGATGATGGTGTGATTGTTGATATTAGAATCAGAAAATTAAATGATGAACAGTTATCTTTTTTTTTTAAATTGGTTTCCTCCATCACACGCATATTTCTCCGGAAATTACGAAACTTTTTGAGGAAGTCACTATCAGACACATCTGATGTGAAATCACGTATGTACATCACATATCGAGGGATCTATAATTTGACATGAATTAAAGAGAAAATAAAAATACCGGAAATTAGATAGGTTATAACACACATTATCTTTTACAATCAGTGATTATAGACTAACTAACTGCTTCCCTAAAACTCAACGATCGTTTTTGAGATGGGAACAACAAACCACCAAAAAAAATTAATGATTTGAAATCATTACCAATTTTAAAAACACACGAAAATACTTCGGCGAACACCAAAGAGACAAGGAAAACCGCATAAATAAAAAGAATTCACTTAAGTACAATAAAATAATCTTTTGATCAAAGACCAAATCCAAATGAACGGTACCTTCAATCATCGTATTCAGTTTTGAATGACGAAATTGCTCGTTAGCAAAGTACCACGTTATTATAGTGACGGCGCAGTGTACCAAAAGTTTCGGCTACTTTGGTCAACATAAGAGGATTATATGGTCAATGGCCGAAACGCGAAAGAAGACATACCTTTCAAATACTTGTCAAAGGTGACGCGCACTTGTATGGATTGATCGACGTTTTTTTTTTGTTTGTATTTTAAGAATTTGGCTGGAGAATGTTTGTTTAAATCAGTTTTGTGTTTCGACAGTTAAAGGTGTTGGATTATTTATCTATCTAGTAAAGAAATAACTAGTGGCACGTGTGCCATTGTTGGCATGCGCCATCAAATTTTGTGCATGGCACCGTTTTTAACCAGCAAGTCATTATTTACAGAGATGACTTCATACTCATCTCTGTAAATAATGGCACACAAATTCTTATCAAATCTATTCTCATGTTTCATTTTCCATTGCTACTAAAAGAAAATCTTCTCCTCCAAATTCCTTTACACCGCACCAGTTTTATGTCTAAATCATACGTAATTTCAACAATCAAGTTCTGGAACGCGCTACTCTTTGGCATTAAAAAAGCTGAAAGTAAATTTACTTTTAAAAGAAAAGTTCGTAACCATTATTTAGGTCCGTCTGCCAATTAAAAGTCATTGTAATTACTGTTAAGGTTCTCGTTTTTATTTATTTTTAAATGTATATATTAGTTTATTTGATATGTATATGTGTATTAGTATCCGTTTAAAAATATATGTTTTCGTAAAAATAGTTTTAGATATTTTATGTATTTTTTTGTACCCTATCACAATGTTGTCGTATTTTACCCAAAGGTTGACTGGTAGAGAATGCCTTATGGCATTAAGTCCGCCTATGTACCACTATTGTACATGAAGTTTAAATAAATATATAAAAGACATTTTATAGGCATATCATACACATGCATTAAAAGAAAAATATTGTGTTATAGAAGATAACATATAAACAACAAAAGTAATATAGATAAAATTGATATGGAATCCCTTCGGGAGTATACGTTTATAAAAAGAGTTTTGAAAATCGGCACACGACTGGCGGAGAAATTTCGTAACAAACATACACAACAAAAAAATACAGTTGCGTTCAGAACCTCCTTTTTTTGAAGTCCGTTTAAAAATGCACGGTGATCTATAGACGCCATCATTGATCCAGTAGAAGTGGACTGGAGATATCAATAGAGAAGAAGAGAAATGGAATTAGATAGTAACACTATGGTAGCAAAGAGAGAGAAAGACAGAAAAGAGAAAACCAATCAGGAGATTGGTAAAATGATTTGGTCAAAACAGAAGACTGGCGTGGCAGAGACAGTTTTGGAAAGTGTTGGAGCAGGCATTTGCCAAAAGGCACGTAGAAAAATAAAATATCTATCAGAGATTTTTCAATTGCAGCTTGAATTTTAGTGTCTAGCAATAGACACGCTCTTATTAAATGGGACTTTATGATACCTGACGAAATCGTAAGTGACCTTTCAAAGACTGTAGGCGTTAAGTTAGTATTATGATAAGCACATTTTATCCTACTAAAGGGAAAAGATGTCCTTTTCCTCGTCTTATTTATCCTGCTTTAATTTATTAGTGAGCCAATCCTTACCGTACATCTAGCTCATTCTATCAAGCCAAAAGGTTTTTCTTTAAGGTGAAAGCTCCAACCTACCCGCGAAATTCAAATTTTCTTACGTTTTTTGCAATTTTCAGGCCAGTGCTAGGTTGTATGTTGATTAAAATATTATTCGCGGCTGTAAGACGTATGTAATTATAGAATTATAATCATCAAAATCACCAATACAACCCTCCAAGTTCATAAAGGCGTAGGAACAAAAAAAAAACAGAAAAAGTCTTTCCTACAGCTTTATGAACTTGGAGGGTTATATTGGTGATTTTGATGATTATAATTCTATAATTACATACGTCTTACAGCCGCGAATAATATTTTAATCAACATACAACCTAGCACTGGCCTGAAAATTGCAAAAAACGTAAGAAAATTTGAATTTCGCGGGTAGGTTGGAGCTTTCACCTTAAGCCGTGTCGACGGCGCGTTCGAATTCCACGCGCGCCGCAAACAGATGTTAGCAAAGCAGAGGGGCCTGCCAGGGCCACAGCCTGCTAGGGCAAAAGAAGGAACATGGGTGGGTTTTAGTCAGTAGAAGTCAGATACTCCCCTCTGCTTCACCGGGCGGGGGAAGTTATTTGATGATTTCATCAAAAAAAAAGTATTTCTTTCAAGACCATTTCCCCGCCCCTTATCACCCCTGCCTACGTCTGTGTTCCCAAGTAATATTTTAGATTAGTTCGTACCATTTTCGTCCTCAGGACAAGATTGGGGTCAAGACTTGAACCCCGACGCGATGGTTCAGTACAAACTTGCGACATACACGGCCACATCTTTTAATTTCGTAGACTTAGAGAATTGATTTTTTCACAGCTCCAAGGCACTATAGTTTTGCGTATATAGTTTAAATTTCAACTCGATATCTTCATGTGTTCTCGAGATAAAGGATCTTGACAGACAGACACACGGACAACAAAGTGGCTATAAGTGCTCCATTTTTTTAACGAGATACGAAACACCAGAAAAAGAAACTTCATATACCTTTAAAAGCTGCGCAAAACTTAAGAATCTACTAACTATTAACACAAATAGTTTCTAACCAGCATGACTCATAGTTACCACACTATCTAGAGCTGCATGACTAAATTAAACACTGCAATACCAGTGACGTGCTGCCCGCCTACTCCGCCATTAATGTTGCAGTTGACCCTTTCAAGATGGCGGTCCACGCACAGCTGATTTTATAGATAAGTTTTCCTTTCACACGCACTGCAGTAACTAGGGTTGTACCTACAAGGACTCGTTTATTTTAAGCCTACGCGTGTCACGTCTTATTTGCTCCTTTTTAATAAGCTCTAGCTAGAGGGATGAGAATGGAAATAAATTAAAGTGTTTTTTTTTTAATAAGCATTTATATATGTGACGAAAAGTAAATTTGGTCTATCAACATTGTATATTATATTTATTCACATTGTACAGACAAAGTGTCGTGTCCCTGCGATCCTTTATTTTTGCGGATGAAAATCATTAAATAACTGCCCCCGCTCTGGGTGGAGCGGGGGGAGTGTCGGACTTGTACTGACTAAAACGTACCTATGTTCCTTCTATTGCCCTTTGTGTTCAGGGGCCACGGTATCTCTTTCGAACAACCCGCAACCCCGGCAGGTGGTGGCCCTTCTGCTTAGCTGATATCTCTTTGAGGAGCGCGTGTTACACTTACGCGCCCTCGATACGGCCTGTCGTCACACTGTGTGTTGTCGTCGTGGGTTAGTTTGAGGTTTTCTCCCTCAAACGCCCGGTCACTTCGCAGAAGGAAGTGACCGCTTCTCATTCCCTCTCGCTCCGGACCATGGACTGAACCAGGGCCGGACGCGAAAGATCGACGCTTCTACGAGGGCACGGCGGTGGGGAGACGATCCTGACTGCAAGATTAGGTTTTGTTTGTGAGGTTGAAACTCTGATGAAATTATTAGAGCTGATAGGCGGGAATGATAGAGGTCTGATGCCACATACCACAGACAGACACACATCAAATACAACATACCAAACAAGACGAATCGTTTCTATGAACACTCTCGTCACACAAATGTGTAATCTTGTCTTCTATAAAAGCCTATAATTTGTGTTCAATAGGTAAATTACGTGGTTATAATTCTAAGAAATATTGGGTTTGGATTGGCAAATATATCTTCCCTCCACAAACATTCTCCTACTTCAATTCCCAAATGTAATAAAAATGTGGTATACGTTTTTCTATCCAAATTTCCCCGGAATTACGGCTTTACCTAATAAATGTCGTGATAGCCTGAGGCTTCATGAAACCGCTAATAAAGAAGTAGCTAGGCATAAGGGTCTAATGTGACTTTAAATTTTTTTTTTAGGGTTCATTACCTCTGAAAGAAAAAACAGAGCCCTTATGATCACTTTTTTGTCTGTCTGTCTGCCTTTATTTAATTAAAACCATATATTTAAGTCTGTGGTCCCTTGGAGCTGTGAAATTCAAGTCTCTAAGTCTACGCAGTCATAAGATATAGCCGTTTATGTCGCAAGTTTGTACGGAACACTCGCATTTGGCCGTTTCTTTTTCATTTCACCTCCATTTTTCACTGGTAGATGGAATATTTTCCACTAGGAATTTCCTCACAGGAGGTTTTTCGAGTGGAGAGATGAGCACAGCGAGACTGGTTCCTGATCCTCAATTGAAAACGGGTGATCCTTCACCTAAATGGGTGTTTCGTCTAAAGAGCTACTGCCTGAAGTTTTTTGTCTAGCTTCTATAGTGTTAACCGCGCAGAAAACTTTACTTTAAAGATAGTTCTTTTTAACCCCCGACCAAGAAAGAGAGGTCATGTAAGTTTTTTCAAGCGTAAGTAAGCTACTGAACGGGTGAACCGATTTTGATAGAGTTCATTTCGACCGGATTTTTTTACAAAATCGCTATAAAGAAGGAAGTTTTTTTTCTTTTTTAAATTAACTGTTGCCCCACTTTAGGACTGTTTCCTGCATCGTGGGTGCATTTACAAACATTTAAACTCACATACACAAACAGCTAGACCCGGAGCAACTATCTGTAGGCCATTCAAATATTTGTTGCGTGCGGGGATCGAACCCGCGATACGCAGCGCAGCCGTCTATCGCTCCGTGTCGACGGCGCGTTCGTGTTTCACGCGCGCCTCAAAGAGATGTCAGCAAAGCAGAGGGGCTTGCCAGAGCCTCCGCCTGCCGGGGTTGCGGTTTGTTCGAAAGAGATACCGCGGCCCCGGAACGTAAAGGGCAATAGAAGGAACATGGGTGGGTTTTAGTCAGTACAAGTCTGACATGCCCCCCCAAGTCATTTGATGATTTCCCACCCGAAAAATATAAAAAAGCAGACTATCGCTCAGCCATTGCGACAACCATGTCGTCAAGAGACGAAAAGAGGCTATTCCTTTAATGATTTTGCAAGCAATCTATATTCAGATTGTCTTTCTGAACCACATACGTACAATCGATTGACAACAAGTCGATACCTACCATAGACACAATTTGTTCATTGTTTTTTTTTAATCAATATTTGCCAAATTAAAGCTGTGTTGACACTGGATTAGTCCCTATACATAAAATTATCGAAACATTCAGTTATATGTACATATTTAGACAAATGTTCGTTGAACAAAAGTTGTAGTACGTGAATGTCAATTTGATGGTCAAATTAAAATTCTTGAGGAAAATGGCGGCGTTGCCACATACTGTAAATATTCATTTGGAACCATTCGTTGATGAGTACTCATCTCACTCATCAGTCTGACATGCCCCCCCGCTCCGCCCAGAGCGGGGGAAGTCATTGGATGATTTCCCACCCGAAAAAAAAAAAGTACATACTGATAATAGTTATTTGAATTTGATTGTTTATGTACTTTTCCCTCAGTGAAAGATATTTTTTTGTGGATAGGTCATCATCAAATAACTTCCCCCGCTCTAAGTGGAGCGGGCGGGAGTGTCAGACTCGTACTGACTTAAACCCACCCATATTCCTTATTTTGCCCTTTATGTTCCGGTGCCGCGGTATCTCTTTCGGACAACCCGCAACCCCGGCAGGCGGTGTCCCTGGCAGGCCCCTCTGTCAGTTAAAGGCAGCACTCAGGTTGCCTTCTTTAGAACATCCTTACTAATATTATAAAAGAGAAAGTGAGTTTGTTTGTTACGTCTTTACACCTTAATGGCAAAACCGATTTTGATGAATTTTGGTACAGAGATAGTTAGGACCCTGGAGGTGAACATAGGCTATTCGGCGGCAAGGGCAAAAACTACAGGTAGCAGGTACCTGTAAATCAGGAAAGAGGAACTGTGTTACCCCGAATTTAACGCGAGCAAAGGCGCGGGCAAAAGCTAGTATTTTAATAAAGGATACAATTTTAAGTGCTCTGTTCCTGAAGTCGACGACGGTGAACATCTGATGCGGTTCCAGAATGTCGAGGAGGTGATGCGTCGCCATCTCCCGCTCTCTGGCTGACGCCTTCGCAGTCACCACGTCTAGACCTTTGTAGATCTGAAACAAATACAGCAATTATTATTATCGTTCCTTTATTTACTTTTCTTCTTACTTATACATTTTTAAATATTTCCTAAAAAAAAATAGGTTTCAGCTGGTATCGGGAGCAGAGTCCAAGTTACCAGTGGTTAGTCTGTCTCTGAAGCCTTAGGGCTCCAGAGACAGGTACCTCCTCACAATGCGGGCCGTATCGAGGAGTACATACTGTCTTTTGAATCATTAAGGTTTTTTTTATTGCAGGTCCAATAACAAAAGTATAATCATCCCTGTTCCCACTGCTGAAATACGGGTCGTGACTTAAAAATAAAGTGGGTCGTAATAAACTACAGGTTCACTACGGTGATGACTGATGACCAGACATAATAAATATTCTTTCTATTTTTAGTCTCAAATCCTACTTTTAAAAATAATATCTCACTAACCAAAGAAATACATGTATTTCACATGCCACAAATCTACACAGTATAAAACAATAAACGAAAAGTAAAAAAAAAACAATTTTAAACTAAACAAAAATATGTAACATTGTCTGCCTCACGGCTGTGTTAAATAGGCTCAATTCAGCATAAGATTCAGATCCAGCCAACAAGTGCTCGACGCTAGTTTTCAAGTGGACTTCAGCCCAGTGAATGAAAAAAAAAAAAAACAGAACATTTTATAAAAAGAAAAACTTAAACCCGCCCATGTTCCTTCTTTTGCCCTTTGTGATTCGGGGCCGTAGGATCTCTTTCGAACAACCCGCAACCCCGGTAGTTTCCAGCAACCCCAGCAATTTACTCGGCTCAGCAGCGATATATCAGAAATTAGCCGCTCGCTTAAGCTCAAATTGTAGGTAACGAAAGGAATTTACCCCCATGGTTGCCCCATGCCCATTACCCATGGTTTGAATACGTGTTTAACAAATCCTACCGAACATCTTTACTAATATTATAAAAGCGAAAGTGAGTTTGTTTGTTTCGGCTTCACGAGTAAATGGCTAAACCGATTTTGATGAATTTTGGTAAAAGAGACAAAATTGACAAAAGAGTTAGAAAGAGGGAAGAAAATGGGAGCGAAAAAAAGCTAGTATGTTTATTAGTATGAAACAGCCCTAACACAACCAAGCAATAAAAAATCCCACGGAAAATTTTCCCTCTTTCCACCAGAAACGCTCAATTTCCTCCCATACACGTTCCATCTTATAAATCACGAAAAATTCTATTAAAACACCTCCAATGGATCATGGGACATTATGTTAATACAAGTAAAACACCATGAAATGTATGTAAAGAGAGCGGAGGACGTGACATATATCTGAATAATGTTCTTGGCAGCTTTCAATACTGATTATATGACGTTAATAATGGAGCATCGAACAATTAGAACGATCTTATTATTTTTAGAATCTTATGGTATCGTCCTACAAATTTCTGTTGGTGAATTAAAATTTATTGAATTCATCATATAACTTCCCCGCTCTGGGTGGAGCGCGTGGGAGTATCAGAATTTTACTGGCTGACCACATGTGCCTTCCTATGCCCTTTATGTTCCCGGGCCGCGATATGTCTTTCGAAGAACCCGCAACCGCAGCAGGGTGAATGAAGCACTTGATGTGATGAAGTTTATTGCATAATTAATTATATATATAACAGTTGCTCTAGTCGAACGTTAGGTTAGGTTAGGTTCAAGACCACTTATTACATACCAAGTTTCCTCTGTGCCTCGGAAAGCACGTTGGTCCTGACTGTCATAGATCTTTGTCAGCGTCACAGGTGAAAGTCTGACAACTAGTCTTACCCGGGGGTATTGTATTATCTAGAAACTGGGTTCGTGAAAACAACATATACAATTTTTTTTAAAGTGAGAAAGAGTGAAGAAAATGGAAAACTTAGTTTTGCTATTACAATAAATAAGGCGCAAGGGAAAAAACTACAGATAGCAGGTACCTGCAAATCAGGAAAGGGTGCTACCCCGAATTTAACGCGAGCGACGCCGCGGGCAAAAGCTAGTAGGTAAATAGAATATACTTCAATTTATGCAAAATTGAAAAATAGATCTATTACAAAAGTCACAATTGCAATTTGATTATCTACTACCTTATGCAAATATTTTTAAGAAACATTTGAGATCTGTTGGATGCGAATTTTTAATACTTATCGCAGGACCGGGTGACGTAATGACGTTTGGGGAGACCTATAGTACAACAATGAACATCTTTCGACAAATATGATGATGGTGACATCTGCGTGATCTGGCTGCATGTACCAACTGATAAGAGAAACATTTTAAGATAAAATTTAATAATAGTAAGGCAAGTTTTAAGACGAGTTATCGGCGAATTATACAGGTCGCGACGAAATTACGTTTATTACATAAACTAATTACATTTATTTCAACGTGACTTAGTGTTACGTAAACATTAGCATATCAGTTATTATCTCATTCGGACAAAAGCCCAAAAGGGCCTTTACTATCCCGTCAAATTATCAGCAGATGTAATTTTAAGAAAAAAAAAAGTGTTCCTCAAAATTCTTCGATCATTGATGACTCTAATGAAAGTAAAAGAAAAAAATGTATATGTTAGCGCCCAAATACACTCTACATCACTCCAGTTTGAAAGAGCTGAGAAGTAATCTATTCACATTACAACAACAAACAGATAGCAGCGACCCAAATTATAAAAACAAATCACTTGATAAACCATCATCAACCAACAATCGTTCATCAAAATCTTTCCTTTTTTTAACGCGTTTTGCCCCACTGCTGGGTAAAGGCATCCCCAACTCCTTCCATTCCATGAGCTCATTTACCGGGCCTTTTCGAACCATCTTATCAGCTGAAAATCGACCAAAACTGGACTTAGGCCATTTTCAAGATTCCCCAACGTAGTCATCACTTGTGGCTCTGGCATCCAGTCGATTCCCGCGGTTATCAACAGGTTACTAGTCCACCACGAAGAAGTTATAAAATAAGACGTTACTTTTTGGAAATTCATGACATTCAAAGTTATGCAAATGATTTCGTTTTGATTCCACGAAAAAGACCTAAGCTTGTATGAAAAAAAAGAAAATAACAAATGAGTTTTAGACTCGCACATGACAAAACAAATTATTTAAAAAGAGAACAACCAAAACAAAAGACAACAAACTAAATTGCTCCAGTACAAGGTCAAATAAACCTCAGTATGTATGCAGGATACGGCACCACCCGAAAAATATGCACATGCATAAAGCAATAATAACTAATTAGCATGCCATGCACACAAAGACCGCTAGGGCCATCGCCTACCGGGGTTGCGGGTTGTTCAAAAGAAAGAAAAAACATTTATTAGTCGCAAAGCATCACAAACAATTACAAATACAAAAAGGCACAAAATAAAAATAGCTTGCACATCGTGACTGCGACAGGTAGGTCACCACTCAGCATGATGCTGTGCCATGGGAGCCCACAGCACAGCGCTGGTTTTCAGTGGTCAACCCGTGAGTTAAACGTACGGAAGTCAAAACAAAAAGAGATACCGCGGAGCCGGAACATAAAGAGCAAAAGAAGATACATTGGTCCTGCCGGGGTTGCGGGTTGTTCGAGAGAGCTACCGCGGCCCCGGAACGTAAAGGGCATTAGAAGGAACATGGGTGGGTTTTAGTCAGTACAAGTCTGACACTCCCCCCCCCCCGCTCCGCCCAGAGCGGGGGGGAAAAAAAACATGGGTGGGTTTTGGTCGGTAAAAGTCCGGCACTCCGCGAGCAGCAGAAGTTATTTACTGCTTTCCCATCCGCAAAATAAATTTAGAACCAAACATGACCCTGTAATTATTAGTATATGATAAGATTTCTTCTAGCCATCCTCTTGACCTAATTAATTATTCACCCTTATAAAATCTCCAGAATAGCTGATTAAGCAGCGACACATAAATTAAGACAACCTAATAAGCACAAGACAGGTCGGTCCTAACAAAACGTACGAAAATAAATATGACACAATTTTCGTATCACATCCAAACATTATACGTACAAAAATGATAAGACCAATGTGACTTTGATCTTGTGAATGAAACTCGGAAGGGCAAGTGATTTACTAGATAACCCGACACTTGAAGAAGCAATTATTATGATTTTTTCTATAACATTTTTGGTTCATTTGCGCAAATGCGATAAGTATTGTCGTCTTTGATTGGAGAACTGCTTAATGTATTAAAGTCCGCGATTTTTTGGACGATTGAGATGTGATTATGATATTTGGATTTCAAGGTGAAAAACAGTTGTTTGAAATAACTAAAAGATTTTGTCAAGCAAGTGTATGAGTAACGCGGAGGCGTTACAGCTGTAATTGCAGGTTGTTCAAAAGAGATACCGCGGCCCCGGAACATTAAGAGCAAAAGAAGGAACATGAGTGGGTTTTAGTCAGTAAAACTCTGGCACTTCCCCCCGCAACGCCCAGGGCGGGGGAAGTTATGTCGCCTAAAGTTTTAAAAGATGAAGCAGCTTGTATAAAATATTTCAAGCACTTGTGGGTGCTAGCAGTGATCAAACCGACCGATAAAATGATTATTGAAGATGAAATGACAGAATGAAATTCGAAATATGAATATTAAAAAAAAAACAATGTTGATTCAAAAGGAAAGAGGTTGAGGCAACTGAGCGGGTGGAATACCCACTCTATTACACACTTATGAGACCGATGTTCAGAAGAAGTTTATTAAGACACTTAGTCATCACCATTAGCATTGTGCAAATTCTGAATACCTCACATTATTTTTTATAGGATAATAAGCATACAATTACGTATGTTATATGGAGGCTCAGTTGTGAATCGTTAAAAACTAGGTCCCCATAATGACACAGCAAAATGTCATCTGTCAATGTCACTTTGGGTTGGGCATGTACCTTGCAATCTGAATTCTGGTACTAGAGATATCTTCGGACTGAATATTGATATCCTTAGCAAGATAACTTTTGAACGCTATAATAATATCAGTTTATTTGATAACTAGGTGTTGCGCGACCTTCGTCCGTGAAGGTAGGTCGTATCCTTAGACTTCATTTATTTTTAACCGACTTCAAAAAATGAGGAAGTTCTTAATTCAACTGTTTTTTTATGTTTGTTACGCGAGTTCTCCACCGATGGTGGGCCGATTTTCAAAATTATTTTAATAATCGATACTCTTTAAAATCATCTTATTAAGGGGTCTTGCCTACTACAACTGGGTTGTGAAGGTCAGATAGACAATCCCTCTACGTAAAATATTGGCTTTCAGTTGCATCCAGTCAAACTTGAACCCGACCTAGTAAGAAGAAGCTTAGGCAGATGATGACAGCGTATGAACAACAATGTTAGACGTTAGGACATAGACCTTCTGATGTCTATATTAGGTAACGTCCCAAGATTTTAAACTTGGTATTTTCCTCCTTTCCCTAACCTACTGAGTCATGTTCATCGTGGTTACTGAATCGTAAACATCATACACTTAAGCGTGCATTCATAAGTGAAACCTAGCTGGTAACAGTGATGAGCTTCGCTACGTTTTAATTACATATAGTATTTTATGTAGAAAAAAAAAACGACCATGTGCGTGTCGGACACATGGACTGAAGCCGCGAGGGTTCTGCACAAACTTGCGACATAAACGGCTAAACCTTTTGACTGCGTAGACTTAGAGGGTGGATTTTTTCACAGCTCCATGAAACCACAGGTTTGGGTGTACAGTTTTAATTTCAATCCGAAACCTTCACGCTTTCTCGAGATAAAGGGCGTGACAAACTGACGGACAGCAAATGGTCCCATGAGGTTCCGTTTTTTCTTTTTTAAAAAGCATTGTATTTATGGTTGTGTACGCAATGTCTAGGAATATCTATCTATTTACCAACCATTACATAAGAAGACCCATCCGCTTTTTTTGCGGATGAGAAATCTTCAAATAATTTCTGGGGGGGAGTGTAAGACTTGTACTGACTCAAACCCACCCATGTTCCTTCTATTGCGCTTTACGTTTCGGGGCCGCGGTATCTCTTTCGAACAACCCGCAACCCCGACAGGCGGTGGCCCTGGCAGGCCCCTCTGGGATCCATCCGCTTAAAATCAGTATGTCATTTCACATAGGCATTTAAGGGCTTACTGCCTAAAAACCGGTGACAAAAGGTGCACGGTTCTGGTTGGTCGTTTCTTGTTACATGTATAACTGTATACTATATACTTAAACAAACTGGAGGACAAAATTTAGGCATTCATTAAAAATGATCGAAGGACCAGGATTCGTCGAATCTCTCAAAATAACTTAATTATGAAACAAAAATAGAAAACTTTCCAGAAGCATGTCGAAATTCAGACTGATAGGCCTATTCAAACAAATCACCATAATTTCCCAAAACCATTAATGTATTTAGGACAAGTACATTTTTTTCTAAGAATACCTTAAAAGTTAGCCATAAATTACACGCTTTGTTTTATTCTTACGCAGACATCTTCCAATTTAACTTGAGCCACGGGAATTCTGAACTACCAATTTCTGGTACTGATTTTGTCATACTTCCCAAGACAGTGGCGCCACTAGGACATGTCAATCTACAGTAGCCGGTTCAAAAACCCATACTTCTTAACATAAGCCTATGGTTTACGAATCAGGTATTACTGTAGTGACCACATTTGGTAAGCGGATTGGGGATTATTAAAAGGCATTCATAGTTGACAAGTTACCTAATAATTAATAGGCTAATAAGCAAGGCTTTGTTCACGAAACTCATGACCACAGTCAAGTAATAGACCTCCCTGACCCCTATATTTTGATTTCCGAAACCCTTACTGAGGCAGATCTACGGGTTGCGGGTTGTTCGAGAGAGATGCCGCGGCCCCGAAACGTTAAGAGCAAACGAAGGAACGTGGGTGGGTTTTAGTCACTTGAAGTCTGATACTCCTCCCCGCTCCGCCCAGAGCGGGAGAAATAATTTGATAGCCTAGATCTACAGCAACAGTTATGATGATTTCATTAACACCACTATATGTATATACAGTCCTACCGGGGTTGTGGGTTGTTCGAAAGAAATGCCGCTACCCCGGAACACAAAAGGCAAAAGAAAGAACACGAAATGGGTGGGTTTTAGTCAGTACAAGTCTGACTCTCCCGCCCGCTTCGCCCAGAGCAGGGGAAGTTATTTGATGATTTTCCATCCGTAAAAAAGGTATGTACAGCAAGATGCAAAGAACTGCGAACACCACACCGTCGCCCAAACTGGGCACAGGTTATCAAGAACTAGCTTCCGCGTCCGCGTGGCATAATTACTTTGGGCTAACGCTAACTTTAACCCGCGTGATGATCGAAAATAAAACTTTCTCTCCCCTATTTTTACCTCTTTCTCCTCCTTAAATCACTTTTTTAAATTACCCTATGTCCGTCTCCATGGTCCCAACTATCTCTGTACCAAAATTCATCAAAATCGGTTGGGCCATTTAGGCATGAAGACGTAACAAACAAACTCACTTTCGCTTTTATAATATTAGTAAGGATTGTTTCATCATTCACAATAAGCCAGAAGTCGGGGTCAGTCTTACCGGATGTAGCTGAAAACCAGTACTTTACATACAGTAACTGTCTATCTGACCTCCATAACCATTATAATAACCAGTACTAACGTACTGGTTATTATAATACCCCTTGGTAAGCCTGTAACGACTGTCAAAGATCTACAACTGACAGCTGGGACCAACAGCTTAACGTGCTTTCCGAAGCACGGAGGAAACTCAGTATGTAACGAGTGGTCACCCATCCACAGACCAACCTGGGCAAGCGCGGCTTAACCTAAAGATTTTGCCACGAGCTCCATAATTAGTCAGAAGTAAGACCTACTATTTCGTTACTGTACCTAGAGATTTTTTTTGTATCGGCTAAGATATCTCTATCGGCTCGGCTATCAACAGCTTTTTTTCGTAAACTGATGAAATATATCAATCACCTTGGGCAACATTGTAAGCTTGTGGTAGGACATGCTCACATTTGATACTTCATATCTGCACACCGAACCCTGACATCTGCCCCCCTTCATTTAGTTCCAAAGAAGATATCATTATAACTGGTCACCTTAAAAGACCAGTCTTAGAAGGCCTTCTAAGACAAAGTTAACGTTCGTAGACACGAGTCTTTGTAAACTGGTATTTTTTTTCGGTGCATCCATTCTGCATAGGCCTATATCTCGGGTTTTCAGCTATTACTGTTAGGGTCACTGAATCTGGTCATGCATTATCATAATATAAACAAAACTATTTACGTCAGCATGGGTAGATAACGACAAAAAAGAGGTAATAATCGAAGCCCGAAACGACATGTGGGTAGGTAATATTATTTTAGATTAGCTGTCAAGTCGTTTTAGTGTCAATATTCTGTTATAAAAAATTAAGGGTTTTTGCGTAAACAAAAATATTTGTAATCATCAGTTTGGTTTTTAACCTGGGAATCCCAATTTAAGCCCAAGTATATAATAAACAAACCAAGGAACAACTGCATTGTGAAGAGGTTCCTATCTCTGGAGCCCTAGCACCGGTAGCCCTACTCCCGATAATGGCGGACCACTATTTTTATATTTTTGAATATTTTTTAAGAAATATCTAAAAATAAAAAAGTGAGAAAATAAATAAATAATAAAGAAAATAACAAACTGAATAATTCAATCGCATAACCTAATCCAACAATCAAGTTCCTAAATCTATTCTAAAATGAATTACATAAAATATATGTAACACAATTATATCGGAAAATTTACTCAAATTAATTAGCAACGACTAGTCTGGTAGTAAATTGGAATTGGTGATATAATATTTGATATATGTACTCATTTACATAATAATGTATATATTATGTGTTGCAGGTTGCAGACAGATATGAGCCTGTATCAATTTGCAAATATTTCGTGTTGGGGAAAAATCTGTTGCTATGTAGAGGCGCAAGTTATAAGCGGAAACGGGATATTATTGGAACGAACTTCCTTATCGCGCGTTGCGAAAGGGGGCTAGACGGAAAAAATTAAGACCAAAAGTTGTATCGACACTTTTTGCTATAGTTGTAAGCCGTGCGGCGTGCGCGTGTTTCTCTGTCTGTCTCTCTCTCTCTCATAGAAAGCAAGCCAGTTATTTTCGTTTCATCTTTCTATTTCGCATAGATCAGTGTGGTGTCGCGACGATTATTTTTGTTGAGTGAATACAGGTTTTTTGTACATAATAAATAATAACTTCGTTCCATCCGGGTGTCCCTTGACACCTCTCAAGTTGTTTTTTTTTCTGTCCAAACATAATGGCGTTTCGGAAGTTAGCTAGGAGTGACGGTCTGCGCAGGTGTGACGGTAAGCTGCGCCGAATATAAAGTTAGGTATCGGTGGGGCGCAAAAGTCACGTTGTCGTCTTGATTGGATAATGCGCAGACCGTCACTCGCGGCAACCTTCCAAGCCGTCATAAAGTTTGAACTGAACGATACTTTTAGTTTATGAGGTTGTAAAAGAAACGTTGACAGACTAACAGCTGGGTGAGCGATCTTTAGAAGATTGTGGGAAAGACTCAATGGAGACCCGTGGAGAGGTCTATAGGAGTCTGAAGAGCAGCAAGCAACAAAAAGAAGAAGGTTTAGCAGCAGATAGTAGGTACTAGACAGATGAAGATCACAAAAGTTTCTGTGCCTAAATCAAGAACCTCGACAAGCAATCAGGAATAGAAAAATAATAAAGCTGCACAGTGGCGAAGCGTTAATTGCTCTAAAGCAAAGTTAATTAATGACAAAGCATCTTAAATTCCTAAGAAACTAAATATGTAAATAAAGTAAATTAAAAAAGTAAAATCCTAATATCCTAAGAAACAGAAAACTGATCTTGTAGGACACAAAATTTTTGAATAAGTATTTTAGAAAAATTCAAAAACACTGTTTTTTTGGATGAGAAATCATCAACTGTCAGACTACTACTGACTAAACCCATCAATGTTCCTTAATTTGGTTTTGTGTTCCGGGGCCGCGGTATCTCTCTCGAACAATCCGCAACCCCGGTAGGTAGTTGCCCTAGCAGGCCTCTCTGCTTTGCTAACATCTCTTTGAGACACGCGGAACACGAACTCGCCGTCGACACGGCCTGTCGTCACTACATAGACGGTGAGCTACTTGCTCACCATCCACAGACCCGCGTGTACCGTAGCGGCCGGTATACGTACAGATATCGCCAAAACTGGCTGGACACAGTACATTTTAAAATTAGCTAGATAAGTGAAATCACCCAAGGCCAAGCCTATCGCTATAATTGCAAGTATCGCGGTATTCGCTCATTAGTTTACTAATAATAATTATAGTTATCTATAAAGCTATTAGGCGTATCTAGTATCTGTTCGTTTGATAATTTGTTTCTGACCTACTCTGGTTTCGAGCAGCACCAACTGAGGGTCAAATGAAAGGAATTTGAAACCATATCTAGCCTAGTCTTCTCCTGGGTCGGCTTCAAGTCTTACCGGATGCAGTTGAATACCAGTATTTTATGTGAAGCGATTGCCTATCTGACCTCCACAACCCAGTTATTACTGGATAATACAATTACTCCTTAGTAAGACTGGTGGTCAGACTTTCGGGCCACTGACCACCTGTAATGACTAGCTACTAGCAGCTAGTTTTAAATATAGTTTTTGCCACTCAGGAAAAATGTGGTTTACTACTGATGAAACAATTCAAAATCCGTTCAAGAGGTCAAGAGATTACTTCTTGCAAACAAGGAAGTAATAATTTTATAGAAGTAGTAGTAAGTAAAGTAATCTCTATATAATCTTAAGATTTATATTATTAGGAGGAAACAAAAAGACACCATCTAGAACATTGTTCTTTTAATCAATTATGCTACTATCAATTAAGACGTTTTTTTTTTGCTTTTTTTACATAAATTAAATAAATATAAAACGAACAAGATTTCTTGTGCCAAGAGACGTAACGTTATCAAAAGTTAAAGCAATGTCAGACGCGGACGCAATCCTGATATCGAAGTGTCATTGACAAAGCTAGAAGATATATAACTATAGATATATAGTGGGTGATTTATTTAGTAGAGCAAATCTTTGGTAGGGCCAGCCTTGTTTACATACGTATTTATAAACATAACATGGAATAATATTATAATCTTAAATCCTTACTAATATTATAAAGTAAAGTGAGTTTGTTTGTTTGTTTGTTACCTCTTCACGCTTTAATGGCTACACCGATTTTGATGAATTTTTGTACAGAGATAGTTGAGAACCAGGAGACGGACATAGGCTAACTTTCATTTTAAAAAAGTGAGATGTGAGGGAGAAAGAGGGAAGAAAAGGGAAAACTTAGCGTTGCTATTACAAATCAATAAGGCACAAGAGGAACTGAGTTACCCCGAATTTAACGCGAGCGAAGCCGCGGGCAAAAGCTAGTACTATTATAAAATCGAGAGTGAGTTTGTTTGTTTGTTACGTCTTCACGCCTTGATGAATTTTGGTACAGAGATAGTTGAGACCCTGGAGACGGACATAGGTTTTTTTTTAAAGTGTGAAATTAGGGAGGAAGAGGGAAGAAAAGGGAAAACTTAGCTTTGCTATTACAATCAATAAGGCGCAAGGCCAAAAACTAAAGGTATCAGGTACTTGCAAAACAGGAAAGGGGAACTATGTTACCCCGAATTTAACGCGAGCAAAGCCGCGGGCAAAAGCTCACAAACCATAAAAATACAGACTATATTCCTCAGAGAATAATCCGCTAATAATTTTTTGATTGTGGATCGCTGGTGCCTGTGGTACAGGTCCCCCACCTGTTCCGAGTCGCTTATTTTCGTTGGATCCCAGTTTTTGATCCCACTTTAATATTTTTGGCGTTGGATCCCACAAAACATTATTATATATTTCCGTTGAATCCCAAATTTGAAAAATACTAAAAAAATACGTTTTATTGCCACTGAATCCCAAAAACTATTTCCGTTGGATCCCAGATGTTTAAAAACATCTGAATGCGGGTACATCCAACAACAAAATCACAATAATATTTTAAGGCGAAATTTTGTATGTATGTTTGTTATTCCAACACGCTCAAACTTCTAGACTGATTTGGATGAAATTTGGATACTGTGGATAGGTTATGTTAGAATAACGGGTGCCTGCCGTTTTTCCGAAAAGATTTGGACAAAATTTCAATACCCAAACAAATTATAGGAACCGGGAACTAGGTTTGGTTAGGTTAAAACTGTGACCTCCTACGCACGAGCCGAGCGAGCGGAGCGAGCGGTGCCGCGGCAGCGGCCGGCGAGTGCCACAAACGACTTGCATTTATAGAAAAAAGAGATTGTTTTTAGTTGGTTACCCGGAACTGAACTATTTAGATAAGGATAATTACTTATTTACAAAAAAAAAAGTTTAGGTTAAAACTGTGACCCGTGTGCCAGAAACGGCCACATTATATAAAAAAAATATGGAAAAATTATGACGGCAGTATTTTTTTTGAGCTTAGAGGCGCTTGTTTTGAAGGCGTTCATATTTATCTATTTATAAACATCACAAATAAACCTGATCATTTTTAACTCATGCCAGTCTAGTACTATTTGGAGTACATCATTTGTCTCATTTATTCCCCAGTGGCAACAATCCTAAAAAATCCAAAATACACACACGGTGTTTTTGAAATATTTAATAAAAGTAAATCACTTTTCTTCTAAAATGTACACATGTTGTCATAAAATGGGATTCAATGGTAATATCAAATGGGACCCATCGTTAATACCTAAAAAATGGGATCAAAAACTGGGATCCAACGAAAATAAATCTTCCGAGTTGCATAATTAGTAGCTTAAACAGCAAGTAAGACAAGTTGCAAATTCTCACCAGTTGGCCAAAAGTTATTTGACGGCACGGTAGGCGCAGTGGCTGAGCGATCGACTGCTGCGCTGCGTGTCGCGGGCTCGATCCCCGCACGGAGCAAATATTTGTATGACCTAAAGATAGTTGTTCCGGGTCTGGCTGTTTGTGTATATGAATTTAAATGTTTGTAAACGCACCCACGATACAGGAGCAATTCCTAGTATGGGGCAACTTTTATTTAAAGAAAAAAAAACTACGAAAATGCCTCATTGGTCAACTGATTGCAAGTGCGAATGTTGAGTATAAGGTCCTGGGGTTTGATTCTCAGGTCGGGCATCAGGAATATCTCAGTAGCAGCGACGTATTTTTGTCCAATTGATGGCAGTAGACTCTTCCTAGTACAAACGCCTGCACATCAAGCTACTACAATCTGTCAGATTTCTTTGATAGATTTTCGACTTTATTTCTAAAGTATAAGGTTCAAGATTCATTGGGAAAAAATGACAGCTTTGGGTAGCTTGACCTGCTGGCGTCTGTACATTTGACTTAAACATAACTAAAGAAATGTCGCTTTACAATATATTAAAGTCGTGTCTGCCAAACCCTTTAGGGATCACAAGTGTGATGTCATATTAAGGTATACTTCAAAAATATAAATTTAAATATTTGTCATCTCTTATCATTAAACTCACAGAGCAGAAAGCGGTTTGTCCTACGCAGTAACCATGCTGCATTTACCCCGTCACATTCCGTAGTACATAGTGCAATAACTTACTTGCACTTACAACACACACATAGAAAACAAACAGTAGATAACCACTATCTTTCATTCACGAATGCACTTCACGAAATTCAATGAAGACGCAATTATCGGCCATCATCACACTTACAATCCTTGCTAATATTATAAAAGCCATAGTGAGGCTTCACGCCTAAATGGCTATGCCGATTTTGATGAATTTTGGTACAGAGATACTTTTTATATTTTTTTTCGATCATCACGCGGTTAAAGTTAGCCTTAGCCCAAAGTACCTACGTACTACCTATGCCTCGCGGACGAAGTCGCGGTCGGAAGCTAGTAATATTATAAAAGCGACGCCCAAACGTCTAAACGGAATTAGATGAAATTTGGTATTAAGTTAGCTCATATTCTGAATTGACAGGGCTACTTTTGAACCTGAAAAAATGCAGTATTCTGTGAGATGATTAGATAACTTAAATACAGTTTTCGCTTTTCTAAAGACAGTAATACTTTTGCATAAAATGCATGATTTTTGATAAGACGGTACAGGGTCAGGGGCGTCACGTTTGACGTGGATGCACGAGGGGTGATAAGAATGGTTGAGATACAAAGGTATTTGGCATTTTAGGGTTATCGCCAGAATCCGTCTTGCAAGAATTTGGGCCTCTCAATGACCGCTGTAGTGGACGTTCGGTCAGATGACCGAATTCTTGCTTTCGTCATCGTACTTGACAAACGAATTAGGTATAGTGATAGTTTTTGTTTTATATTGTACGAAGCTGCTAAAATTATTATGAGCGGACTTTAACCTCTAGAGCCCCAGCGGCACAAAAACGTGCCAGTAAACAAGTATTACCGTTGAGCCCCGCTGGCACAAATTTGTGCCACCAAACCCCGACCGATTTAAAACTGTTTTGTAGTAAAGATAAGTCTTAAAATCGGATAACGCTTACGATAAGAGCCCGCCCGGCGGTGCTTGATGGATAGTTGACGTAAATAATGGCGGTCCTTGAGAGGTTAAACTGAAGTAGTCACTAACATTATTATTAAAACTTGAAACGTCAACAATAACGAAAAATTACAAGTTCAATAACATAACTTGGTAAGAGTGTATCCGTCCTCTCTTTGTGTAATGGGGATGTGCATGAGTGAGTGTGCTACAGTCCCAGTCATAAGGCATTATAACTGTGAAAGTACTGTAGTTGCTGATTCCAAAGCGAAGACCACTATGGAGAAGAATGGGCAAAAAACTCCATGGACACTCTTTTAAAACTTGTTACAAAACCTTGGTTACATCATTCATATTGAGTCGTTAATGCACCATCATTATGTGAGAACGATGTAGCAAGACGTGCAAGTTAGAGACACGAGCGACTATTTTTATTTAGCAGACCCTCACGGTACAGAAAGCATCCTCTATATTCCTTAAAAATAAAATAAAATATATTATTGCCAGAAAGAGACTTGTACAATACCATATCTTTAAAATTTTAACATAACTCCATTTGGTAAGTAGTGAAATGAACTCTGGTACACAAGGTAAGATTAAACTTGTGTTATGGGTACCAGTGCTCTCTCATGTTTTACCTACAGAGTTCCTTTTAATTTAAATAAAATGGAGACGTGGTTTCAATGAAACACATTAAGTTAAAACACATTAATAATAACAAAAGAGATGACAAATACAACAAAAATAAAGAAAAAGCCTCAGCATCCTTCATTATATCTTTGTTTTGATCCCCACATCATAATTTCCACCTTGCTGACGTACGTTCCCACGTTAACAACCCACTCCTTGGATGTTGATGAATGAACCCATTCGTTCCGATCACGCGAACCACCACCACAGGCTGCTTAACATGACGTCAGGATTGTTTTAATGTCATTCCAGTTTGGGTAAGAGATAGAGCTATACAGCTATACTGGACGTCTAGGGCCATCTCTTTCCGGCACTGGGACTGGCATAATTCTTAATTTTAATACTTAGACTTATCCTAATTGCAATTTTCATTTTAATTGACATATGTGTAATTTTATTTTTTTTATAAACATTTAATATTTTGTTCTTTTTTTTGGCATATTGGGATTATTAAATTATAATTTTAATTTGTATATCAGTTTGACAAGACATAACAAGAACGAGCTTTACTTAGAACATCCTATTAATGTAACTATAACCTATGTCTTTTTTTTTTCGGGTGGGAAATCATCAAATGATATCCCCCGCTCTGGGCGGAGCGGGGGAAGACTTTTACTGACTAAAACCCACCCATGTTCCTTCTGTTGCCCTTTCCGTTCCGGGGCCGCGGTATCGCTTTCGAACAACCCGCAACCCCGGCAAACTACCTATGTCTTACAAATAAATAAATGATTATGATAATGGGATAAGATTAAAAAAAAAATCCTGGTTTAGGGTGAAAGCGGGTGGAACGCTCGCTTTTTGTTCCGTACTCAAAAGGTAAAATGAGAGCCCTAATTGGATCACTTTATTGTCCGTCTGTGTGTCAAGACACTTTATCTCGGAAACGCGTGGATGTATCGATTTGAATTGAAAACCATTTTTTTAAAGTGTGTAGTCCTTTAGAGCTGTGATAAACTCAACCCTCTAAGTCTATGCAATCAAAATATATGACCGTTTATGTCGCCAGTTTGTACCTAACCTTCGAGGCACGAGGCCGACTCGCACTTGACCGGTTTAAAAAAAAACTATTATCTGTGAATCAAGTTTGGATAGACTCGATATAATTCGAGGTCAGAACTGTGTAGCATCCCTACCGCTACTAGCTAATGCCATTCACAATAACCCTAAAGACGCAATGCACTCAGAATTATCTCTTTCTATTAATCAATACACCGACGTAGGCGTTCATTCATGCCTACGACTAGTAGGCAGTAACTACGAGTACCTACTAAGGCGCTCTACACACTTAGCAACGTTGAATTATCAGATGCAGTTATCGGCAACTATTTCTTAGATTTTCATATACTTAAGAAAAATGTAAAATAGATGTAAAAAAAACCGGTCTATTGTATGGAAGTCCCCTTAAATAATTATTTTATTCTGCTTTTAGTATTTGTTGTTATAGGGGCAATAGAAAATATCATCTGTGAAACTATCACGGTTCATGAGATACCGCCTGGTGACAGACGGATTAACGGACGAACAGTGGAGTCTTAGTAATACGGTCCGGTTTTACCCTTTAGTACGGAACTATAAAAACTCGTCAAAAGTGCCTCGGAAAGCACGATACGACCCCGGCTGTTATTTGTACATGTTTGACATTCTAAAGTAGTCTTAACAGTCTAACCAAGAAGTATCGTAGGTATTACCCAGGACTAACTGAGTTGTGGTGATCAACTCACTTAGTTTCAGTAAGTTACCACTTTTACTTGGCCGCGCCGCCCGCCGCCTCCTGCTGTCTCCCGACAACAGAGGAAGATTGCCGAGTGGTCGAAGGCGCCCGAACATTCCTCGATAATCCTAAACTACATATGGTTCATGAAAAAGGCAAAAGAAGGCGTTAAAAAGTTGCCGGTCGCGTCAACTAAAGTTGCGCAGTTTGCAGCGCACCTAAGTGGTTATAGGACTGACCTTTGCCATCAACACAATCATCATTATCTGCACGAGGAGTGGCCACGTCAGGTTCATTCAGCTGCATACTAGGTTGTATTATTTTCTTTGTTTACGTATACTTCGTGGAATTCTTTAATGGAAGAGATTTTTTGTAAAGTTACCCCGATTAGGAATTTCTCCTGTATCGTGGGTGCTTTCACAAACATTTAACTCATATCTACAAAACAAATTGACCCGGAACAACTATATGTAGGTCATACAAATATTTGTTCCGTGCGGGGATGGAACCTACGACACGTAGCACAGCAGTGAAACGCTTAGCCATTGTCCCAACAGTGCCGTTTTGATTTAGTGTTAAAGAATTATTTTATTTATTTGGGACAAAAAATTGTTACACGTTACAATATTGATATTTAGTTAAGCACATTAAAAAATGAATAAAAACATAACCCGCAAAATAGTCCACGGAATAACGATGATATTAAAGAAGAAATTAAGGTGAAAGCTCCAACCTACCCGCGAAATTCAAATTTTCTTACGTTTTTTGCAATTTTCAGGCCAGTGCTAGGTTGTATGTTGATTAAAATATTATTCGCGGCTGTAAGACGTATGTAATTATAGAATTATAATCATCAAAATCACCAATACAACCCTCCAAGTTCATAAAGGCGTAGGAACAAAAAAAAAACAGAAAAAGTCTTTCCTACAGCTTTATGAACTTGGAGGGTTGTATTGGTGATTTTGATGATTATAATTCTATAATTACATACGTCTTACAGCCGCGAATAATATTTTAATCAACATACAACCTAGCACTGGCCTGAAAATTGCAAAAAACGTAAGAAAATTTGAATTTCGCGGGTAGGTTGGAGCTTTCACCTTAAGGAAACGGACGTATATGTTTAGAAAGGGATAATTAAAAGACAAAATCCTAAAAGGTCACACTAACCAATTCAGGAACGTGGTCCCCGTTAAGACGTGGAACATAAATCGCCACATACAAATAAAAATACGTGTGGCACTCGGGGACTGCCGCGGTAAAGCTATTGCATAGCATTTTTTATCAACTTATGCAATAAATAAAAACAATCTAAATAAAATATTTAAAAAGTACTTCCAATGAAAAGAAGTCGCAAAAAGAAAAACAAGACCTTGGGTTTGATCCAGCGTAATGTCGATTGACTATCCGATTCTCTACCAAACACGCTATTAGAACATTAGAATCGGGATTGAAATAACTGACCGTATTGTGTAAACGACGTTAGACAAGCCACACCTCCGTGCCCGTCGGAGTGGGGAGCGTCATGTTTTTCTTCGTTACGGAATTTCTGGATTCGGTCCCCGCGCTCAAGGCCCGCGATAGAAGCTATGCAATAGCTTAAAAAATAAAAAAATTATGATGTAAAATTTTTAACATGATTTATTGGAATTTGGAGTTTACTAAACATGATCAAAGACTACTTGATGGTGATACCGCGGTCCCGGAACATAAAGGAACATGGGTGGGTTTTAGTCAGTAAAAGTCTGACACTCCTCCCCACTCCACCCAGAGCGGGGGAAGTTATTTGATGATTTCCCATCAGCAAAATAAAACGACTAAGTACTTGATGGTACGTCTAACGGAAATTTGCCATGATTCGGTATTTGTGGTTGCAGTTAATCATAATTTTATAAACTGCAAGCTAGTGGCTAAATAATAACACCCGCACAGGTCGATCTTTATGGTTATGCCGCGCTCGCCAAGGTCGGTCTTTAGATGGGTGACCATCTACTACCGAGTTCCATTCGTACCTTAGAGAGCACGTTAAGCCGTTGGTCTTGGCTGTAATTAAGAAATCTGTGACAGTCGTTACAAGTAGTCAGTGCTTCGAAAGTCTGACCACCAGTATTATCAAAGGGTAACGTATTATCCAGTACTAACTTGATACTGAAAGTCAGATAATCAGTCGTACCATGTAAAATATTGGTATTGAGCTACATTCGGTAAGACTAGAAGTCAACTAAAATAAAGTTAAAGCGGAAAAGGCTAGACAGATGACTCATTTTATTCGTAGCTTACAAGTGGAGAAAGATAGATAACTTACTTTTAAAGAAACGCACCAACCATACAAAACAATTAAACTTTATATTCCACCAGATTTTGCCCGCGGCTTCGCTCGCATTTAATTCTGGGTAACACAGTTCCCCTTTCCTGATTTGCAGGTACCTGCTACTTGTAGTATTTGTCCTAGCGCCTTATTTATTGTAATAGCAAAGCTAAGTTTTCCCTTTTTTTCCCTCTTTCTCCCTCATTTCTCACTTTTTTTAGCCTATGTCCGTCCCCAGGGTCCCAACTATGTCTGTACCAAAATTCATCAAAATCGGATTAGCCATGTAGGCGTGAAGACGTAACAAACAAACAAACAAACTCACTTTTGCTTTTATAATATTAGTAAGGAAGTAAGGATTTAGAAAACCACCCACACAAACCCATTCCTCTCTAATTTCTTAACAATAAATCGTAACATTTTCCAACAATACAACTCGTACGTACCTACACAGACCTCCTACACAATTTTCCCGCTAACACACTCCGATCTGACATTCTGTTATCAATATTATCAACATAACACTGCACTACTCGACATCTGTCGTAGGTACGTGACGTCACAATCGATGAATGGGCCCACGCTACGCCATGCTGCGCCACTATTGGCCACGCTATGCCACTATTAGCCACGCTATGCCCTAGTGTAGTAGAAGGCTATTTTCAGCGCTCCCCCCGACGCAAGTTCTAATAATTGTTACGTGATCTAGATTTGTGGAAAAAGCTTGTTGTACGAGTATTGTAGACGTTTTTATTTTTATTTAACTTCTTGTAAGTTGATTTGTTCGTGGGTGAGTGCTTGACTTGTATTTTTATTTTCTTTTGTTGTGTTTCGAATAAATAAGCTTCTGAAAATGAAGCCATGATTTCTGATATTTCTTTTTATGTTTCAGGTAGGTTGTTTTTTATGTGATTTTGACGTAAATAAACTAGTACTTACTGAGTTGTTTATTTCGTTAAACTGTCAGAGGCTTAGACGGGGTTTCCGTCAAGACGGTGTAACTTTATTTTCTTTATGAAAAACTGATTTTCGCTTCTCGAAACCACTTAAAAAAATAGATTGTCTATGAACATAAAATCACGCTTAATCCTCAAAGGATTAAGCAAATGTGCCTGTGGTGAGCAATGGATAGCTCACCGTCCGTTCATCTATTGACGACAGGCCGTGTCGACGATGTTTTCCGATTCTCAGACCAACCGACATGCACACAAAATTTTATACAAATCGGTTCAGCCGTTTCGGAGGAGTTTGGTAACAAACACCGCGACAAGAAAACTTTATATATTAGCTTGCATTTTTTCACCAAGATTTTTTTATCTGTGACTGTAGGATTTCACGTATTGGTTTTTTAAACCGTAGGTCAAACTCGAGCAGACAAAGGCAGTCGGCAGTAATGCCATTCACTGCCAAGGTCCTACCCAACAAGCCTGGGTTCATGGCAGTACACTCAATTCAATACTGATTAATTAAAAATAAACATTACTTTTTTGTGTCGAGATCGTATTTTCGTTACTTTTTTGGAGACTGGCGTAGATTCATCGCCTGTGAATCTCCATGTTTTTATACGATATGATTGTTTGATACGTGATTGCAGTTTATTGTTATTAATCAGCTGACAGATACAGTTTTGAAATGACAAGTTAGTAGATCTTCGACGGGCAAGAATCGTCTCTCATTGGACGTCTGAAGTTGGACATCGCCATCATGATCGATCTATGCGAAGGTAGTGTGATGGTCGCAGGTCGCAGGGCATTTATCTAGCGCAAAATAAATGGTGTTTACCTACACATTAGTTTTAGCGAAATGAAGGCCAACGCCTGGGTTGTGGGTTGTTCGAAAGTGATACCGCGGAACATAAAAAGAAGGAACATGGCTGCGTTTTAGTCAGCACAAGTCTGACACTCCCCCCTGCTCCGCCCAGAGCGGGGGAAGTTATTTGATGATTTCTCGTCCGCAAAAATAAACAAAAAAGGCAATCGTAGTCAGAAGTTGCGCAACACAAAGAGGTTTAAAAGAAGGAAGGGGAGACTTTTGCCTTGGTACACAATGTAGGCTAAAAAAAAGATCTTCGACAGTCGTACGGGTAGAAAGGATTAGTCATGAGGAAACATACTGTTGTCGGCACGGTTGGCGCAGTGGCTGAGCGATCGACTGCTGCGCTGCGTGGTCGCAGGTTCGATCCTCGCACGGAACAAATATTTGTTTGACCAACAGATAGTTGTTTCGGGTCTGGCTGTTTGTTTATGTGAGTTTAAATGTTTATAAAAAAACGCACCCACGATACAAGAGAAACTCTTAATGTGGGGCAACGCTTTTTTCACTGCCGGGGTTGCGGGTTGTTCGAAAGAGATACCGCGGCCCGGAACATAAAGCTTCCCAACTACCTACCCTGATAGATATCTGGGAAGGTGAGGTAGGTAGGCAGGATAGGATAGTAAAACTTGCATTGCAACGCATTTCGGGAACAGCTCAGCTCTTCATTTTTATGAGTTTTTATGCTCTACAAGTATTTTTATAACATCTTATGCTATACATTTATGATTTATTCAGAATTACAACACATTAGAGAATGTAATAAAAGTTATTTGGTCCAAATACGACAACAAACTAAAAAGTTATAACGTTCTTAAGACGATAATTCAAATAATTTTAAACAACAATAAAAAAATCGTATCTGGATTATAGTGAAACTTAGGACATGGGGTCTAGGTCTGAAAACTAGCACATGACCCCCTGAATCCCCCAAAAAAATTTGTCGGTCCATGCGCCAAACACCCTGTATACAATGTGTCCGGTCACGGGCTAGCGATATTCTATGTACATAAGTAACAAACATTCTAGTATTCAAATGTGTTGATTTAAAAAAAAAACTACTATGTTTTTCACAAACAAGTTTACAAAACTTTCTTTGATTTGCATATTTTTTTGGACTTTGTTTTCTAAAGTTGCGAAAATGTAAGCTCATCATTTATTGTCGCCCTCTAAATAAACCTATTGTCGTCTTAGTAAGACCCAGCCCTTTGAGAGATATGATTATTTTTTGTACACGCATAGAGAATATCTCAAAATGGCGGTATCTAGAATATCGCTAGTTCATGACCGGACACATTGTATTAAGAAGATAGTATAGACACATTTCGTTCTAAGTATTTGTTCCGTCCAGTGACACATTTTATTTTCGGTAGCACTCCACTGTCTCCGCGGGAGCACCCACCACGTAATTACCTCTCGAGATATAATTGCGGCTGAAAAACATAATATATTCATAATTAGGCACTCTCCTACCTAGTTAATTAGTCCGAAAATATGCTTAAACATCGTTTTGTACATAGTAATATGGATTTTTGTCACGCCAGGAGGTATGAAGTTGAAAATTTGACTGGAGATCATAGCTTTAAAATACTTCTACTGGCAGTTTCAGGATTTTAAGAAAGTGGCTTGAAAAACGGTGTAATTTTGAAAAGAAAGAAAATACACTTATTTGGAACATGCCACAAGTGCACACAGTATCCTTACTAATATTATTAAAGCGAAAGTGAGTTTGTTTGTTACGTCTTCACGCTTGAATGGTCAAACCGATTTTGATGAATTTTGGTATAGAGATAGTAGGGACCCTGGAGACGGGCATAGTCTAAAAAAAGTGAGAAAAGGGAAAAAGAGGGGAAAAAAGGGGAAAGAAAGAATTTTTTTTTTGATCATCACGTAGGCCCAGTTCAGCAAAACCGTGCAACTGGTGCCCGACGCTGGACCTGATCACTGAAGTTACGGATGCAGAACAGTTTTGACAGTGTCGATGGTAGAGGTCGATAGGTACTTAACAGTGCTGCTCCTCAATAAGGCCGCATTGTGAGGGGGTGTCTCTGGAGCCCTAACCAACTGTAGCTTTGAACCTGCTCTCGAAAACGGTGGTCTACTATCCTTACTAATATCATAAAAGCGAAAGTGAGTTTGTTTGTTTGTTACGTCTTCACGCCTAAATGGCCCAACCGATTTTAATGAATTTTGGTACAGAGATATAGTTGGGACCGTGGAGATGGACAAAGGCTATTTTTTTTTTAGGAAGAGGGAAGAAAAGGGCAGAGAAAGATATTTTTTTACGATCATCAGGCGGGTTAAAGTTAGCGTTAGCCCAAAGTAACCATGCCACGCGGACGAAGTCGCGGGCGGAAGCTAGTTTTTTTTTAATATTTTAAGTGTTTGTATAAACAATAATAAAATAGTGAAGAATAACATTATGAGGATACCGTAAGTGGCGTAGCCTTAACGCGAGTCCAAAAGAAACACGCGATTTAAAAGAAACATTAATACGTCACTTTTAAAACAAAAAATAGGTACTCGTTTCGTCGTCTACGTTTATACCGCGCGCTCATGTGAGGACCTCTAAAACCTCTCTAAAATCTTTTTTTCGGGGGGAGTGTCAGACTTTTACTGACTAAAACCCATCCATGTTCCTTTTTTTTGCCTTTTGTATTCCGGAGCCGTGGTAGCGAGGAGCTCGTGGCTAAATAATAGCAGCCGCTCGGGTCGATATTTAGGTTAAGCTGTGCATGCCTAGGTTGGTCTGTGGATGGGTGACCACCCGTTACATACCGAGTTTCCTCCGTGCCTCGGAAAGCACGTTAAGCCGTTGGTCCCGGCTGTCATTTGTAGATCTTTGACAGTCGTTACAGGTAGTCAGTGTTCCGAAAATCTGACAACCAGTCTTACCAAGGGGTATCGTATTACCCAGTACTAACTGGGTTGTGGAGGTCAGATAGGCAGTCGTTTCATGTAAAATACTGATATTCAGCTGCATCCGGTTAGACTGGAAGCCGACCCCAACATAGTTGGGAAAAGGCTAGGCAGAAGAAGATTCCGGAGCCGCGGTATCTCTTTCGAACAACCCGCAGCCCCGCACGTAGACCCTCGTATCTCAAGCAAAGTGTCCCTAGTCCTTACTAGTCTACTAGTCGTCATAAATAGTTATTTTTGTAGTACGTTCTACAAAAATAACTATTTATGAAGGTACAGACGCCTGCAGGTCAAGCTACCCGAAACTGTCAATTTTTCCCAATGAACCTTGAACCTAATACTTTAGAAATAAAGTCGAAAATCTATCAAAGAAATCTGACAGATTGTAGTAGCTTGATGTGCAGGCGTCTGTACCATTTTCCTAGAACTTAATTACCATTTCTAATCGTGTCTGTCAAAGTTATCTAGCCTATTACGAATAACAGTATTTGATACGTATTACTTCAGTAATGTAAGAACAGTAATTATAATTGCGTGGTAACACTACCGCCCAGCTTGTGGGCGGGCGGACGTGGGCGGATATAGGACCGACACTTAAACTGTGAAGCTAATGTTTATTTTTTATTAAAAAGGGTTCGAAATTAAATACTTGTTTATTGAAAAAACAAGAGTTTTATAGAATATTATTGTTTCATGCTGATTGTTAAGGACCAAAATAAAATATGCGGTGTAATTAAACTTTGTGTTTGTTTTAATACAAAGCTTGGTACGATTATATTTATAATCTCCAAATAATACAATATTTTATGATTTCAATATGAATGTTTTTGTACCTAAATTGTACTCACTGACTTAATAAGGTAATTAAAAAAAAAGGTTTGCAATAAACTAATGAGAAACGAGACCAAAAGTCTAGCCAACACGATGGGCGCAGTGGTTGAGCGATTGGCTACTGCTCTGCGTGTCACGGGTTCAATCCCTGCAAGGAATAAATATTTGTAAGGCCTACAGAAAGTTATTCCGGGTCTGGCTGTTTGTGTATGTGAGTTTTAAATGTTTGTAAACGCACCCACGATACAGGAGAAATTCCTAGTGTGGGGCGAAGCTTAATATATATATATATATATACATACATATATGAATAATAAAATAATTTGCTGAAAGAATGTAAGAATAATTTCGATATGTCACCACACTGTCAGATATAGTAGTGTCAAGGAATGATTTGTTCATCTATATATATAAAAATGTTTGTTATTCCTGTAATTTTAATTTAACATTTCTGTAATTTAAACAAAAAATTGCCATGCCTGTATTCTTATTTTGACATTTGTAATTCCTTATTTTGTTTAATTTACATTTTCTAACAATTTTAAGCAAATTTTTTAATAATAATAATAAATAAATAAATATCTTGGGACAACTCACACACGGCTATCTGATCCCAAGCTAAGCAGAGCTTGTGTTATGGTAACCAGACAACTGATATACATACTTATATAATTTATAAATACATACATATTATAGATAAATCACACCCAGACACAGAACAAACAATCATGCTCATCACACAAAGTTTGTCCTGGGTGGGAATCGAACTCACGACCTCCGGCTCAGCAGTCAGGGCCACTAACCACTAGACCAACAGGCCCGTCGAATTAATGTAATTGCCATTCAATCAATAAGAAACATGCATGGCACATCCAGGTAGCAGGTACCTGCAAATCAGGAAAGGCAAAAGCTAGTTATTAATTAATTAAAATTGGAGCCCTGTAGTTCGTATCTAGAACAAAAAGACAGGTTCGATGGCGAAGCCCCAGGAAAGGTCACGGCACTGTCGGGAACCGTTTTGTCCCCCTTATAACTATTGTATGGGAAGTCAAACAGATGTCGATTTACGTTAAATGGTTCACGGAAATGATTTAATTATTCAATGGGCAAGATGACAGTAAGACAGAATCATTAAAATATTGTGTTTTTCTGATAAAATATGATGTATGTATTGTGGAAAAAATCTCCATTTTTAGATTTAAGACGAGATTATTATTTTATTTTAGAAAATAAAATTACAAAATACTGCCATCCGCCATGCTTTTTAAAACACCAATCAAAGTGTGTTACGTCAGCCCTCAGTAAATATTGTCACTGTCACCGAATTTATTTCGAGTTTCGACTATCTCTTGAGTTTTTACATTGTTTAAATTGATTAAAAGTGGTATCATAAGATCAGTATCGGTCTTTTGCTTACTTCATTAACTAGTTAAGCCATGGAACTAGGATTTACTAAGGCAAACAGTTCTAATTTGCCCCGAATTGATTTGTTAATGCTGGGAGAGTTCCTGGCGACAAACAAAGATTTCTGTTCAGCAGAATTCAGAAACGTGAAAACTGCAGCGTAAGTACTATTATTACTGTATGATTTTTTTATAAATTTAGAAGATATTTTGTAAAATATCACTTGATATATTTAGTATTTGAGGTTATGTTTTCGTTATGAGAATTTGTTTTGTGTATGTAACCTACGATTAATATTATGAATATATGGAATAACGTTACAACTTACGTCAAAGTGATCTTCACAGAAATAAATAGAAGTATCAAGACTAACAGCTTTAGGATCTCGCCGTGCCAGAGTTAGCCACTTAAATCGCATCGTTTTATCGTTTGGCACGTAAATAAACACTTTGTTAGGGGTTTTTAATGACGTATTAGTGCACTGAGGGACCGCACACCACTTATATCCTTTGGAATTTATATTTAAATAATATTTAATATGTTTTATTTGTTGCTTTGACTCTAATGTTTACAAGTTTACTGAGGGTTGACGTCACAGCAAATGTCAACGCCGGTGACTGCGTTTTGGCGCGAATTTAAGAACGTTTCATTAAAATTTCATTTTTTTCAATAATAATTTTATAAATTACAGAAATATTATATTTTTTAGAAATAGTAGATACTTAAGAATATTTTAAAACACATTTTCAAAAATTGTCATCTTGCCCATTGTAACAATTTGTACGTGTTCCACGATAAATTGTTCTGATTTTCAGTTTAAAAAGCGAATTATTTAATTACACTTTTTGGTCAATTGTTTACGAAGTTAAGAAAAAAGTTTTTTTAGGCCAGTGAACTTAAAAAACAAATGTAATGTATGTTAATGTTAGACTTTTTAATTGGTATAAATAAAAACTGATAGATCTCAACAACAACAAAAATAATCAAAGTTCGCCCTTAAATAAATCCAAAGTCTCTGTTACTATGCAGTCTTGAAGTAATCTGTAACAATTGGCAGAGTGGCAAAATGTGCCACTTCTTTCTAACACTTGGGAAATACTATAAATATGTGAAGTATATCCGTACCTATCCGTTATAATATTGACATTATTATTTTATTAACTCATTGACATGTTTACCTTTGTCATTTATATTTTTTTGCTAATTTCACTTAAACTTATTAACATAGAGATGTAGTTATTTAATGATGACACATTTTTAAAATTTAAAACATTTGCATGCCATAGTATGCGGCAAATATGTCAGAACCATTTTTATATCATCCTACATGCATTATTCTTTCTGTATGGACTAATTATTGAGCAAATAAATATATCTTATTTTATATTATTCGTTTAAAATAACAAATCCTAAACATACAGCTCGATAAATAAACAACACCCTATAATTTTCCAAAACAAGAATGGCTTATCATAACATACCATCACTGCTGTAATCCCTGAAAGGACCCTTCAGGCGTTTTAGGTTATCAATAAAAGAAAACAAGATCCTGTTCAAAGTTTTCCCGCTCACACGTTTTCCACCTCGTTATCAGCTTAAGTGACGTCACGGCCAACTTGGGCGCGCTCAAATATTTTACACGCATTTTTGTCATAAATTTTCTTTGCGGGTGTTATTATTTTATGCTGATTAAGTACCCAGATGTTTAGAAGGGTCTATAGTTACATAACAAATTTAAATCAGCGCCTACACAGAAGAAAATTGCTCATCCATTGCTACTTCTATTTGAAAATTCGGGTTTCGGGTCAATAATGTGAATAACGCAATGAACGTTGTTGAAGTGTCAAAATTGAAAACCCATTGTCATTGTAAGTGTTATACATGAAAACCTAGCTGTTGGTTTGTCCAGAAACATTTGCCAAACTGACCCTTTTGTATCAACGGACCTAAATGCTCATAATATAATATGCTTCGTCTGTGAAAACGTGTTGCGCCGACCCCAAATAGACAAGGGCAGGAAAATGATGATGTTAAAACTGATAAAATTGCTTCTATTTACTTTTTTACAGATGTTAAATCATCAAACGTCATATGTGAGCGGAGCGTTAAGAGAGTGTCAGACTTTTACTGATGTAAAACAAATTCACGTTCCTTCCTTTGTTTGCCCTTTAAGTTCCAGGGCCACGGTATCTCTTTGAAACGACGTGTTGAGTCATGTCTTCGGGCTGAAGTCGAGAGAGAGCAACGTCGAAATATAAATGTTAAACCAAGAGAAATAAGCTAAGCTAAGCCGAGGCTCGTACCCTGCTGGTGGTGCCCTTAGCGTGTAGTCGCTCTCTCTGGCTGAAGGCCTTAATCTCGAGGCATCCACAGGAATTGCCCGGTTAAGCAGACGACAAATTTCTAGGTTGAACTACGAGATGACATTCACAAAAAAAAATATTCCTCCTTTTATGCCAGTATTCTAAGCACAAAGCCTCTGTCTTCCTACTCAGCCAAAAATGTAAGAAATAAAGGCACAATGTACTCAGGCCTGTGGACGGTGAGCAATGGGTAGCTCACCGTCCGTCCGTCTATTGATGACAGGCCGAGTCGACGGCGCGTTAGTGTTCCACGCGTGCCTCAAAGAGATGTCAGCAAAGCAGAGGGGCCTGCCAGGGCCACCGCCTGCCGGAGTTGCGGGTTGTTCGAACGATACCGCGGCCCCGGAACATAAAGGGCAATAGAAGGAACATGGGTGGGTTTTAGTCAGTACAATTCTAACACTCCACCCCGCTCCGTCCAGAGCGGAGGAAGGTATACCCGCAAAATAAAAAAAAAGGTACAACGTACTAAGAACATTGTACACTTAATACCGGATTCTATTTTGTGGCACAAACTTCGACTAAAACCCCAACGTAACAGAGACACAGTTACAGCATAAAGTACTTAACCCACACAAGACACTAAGACAATTAGTTAATAGGCAACACCCAAACTGGGCCGCAGACATCCTGGCTGGAGGCTACAATGTAATCCGTTTACCTTAATTACCGACTACGATTCGCACAGGCTGGTTTTAGAGCTAATGTTTGATTTATCCACTTACTTTTACTTATTTTTATTTTTAGCATCGACCAAAAACGAGGGGTGTTATAAGTTTGAAGTGTGGATCAGTCTATGTGTGTGTTTGTCTGTGGCATCGTAGCTCCTGAACGGTTTTAAGGGTTCCGTTCCTCTAAAGAAAAAGTACGGGACCCTTATAGGAATCACTTTGTTGTGCGTTTGTCTGTCAAGAAACTTTATCTCGGGAACGCGTGGAGCTATCGAGCTATACTCAAGTCTGTGGCCCCTTGGAGCTGCAGCTAGGGTTGCCAACCATACTTTATAATAACGTATCCTACTTTATTTATGGTAATTATACTTTATACTTTTGCATACAAATAAAGTATGTGAATACTTTATTTTAAACGTTTACTGTGATGCTTTCACTGAAAGAGTTTTTTTCAGTAATCAATCTAAAGATGCGAGAAGAGAGAAATCAGAAGAGCGAAGAAAAAAGAAGAGCGTCAATAAATTTAAAACGATTGTTTATTTATTTAAATTTAAATTTTGATTGTCAAACAAGCTTCGAAACATTTAAACATAACAAAAAAATATTAGCAGTAGTAGTATAGCACTTTTGTGTTTAACACACAAAAGTACGTTTTTAAAGCAATAAAAACATACAATTTGAAAAATTTTTCTTTTTTTCTTTCAAATACCTTATTTTTTTCCTATCTAAATATTTTATAAGTTTTTTTAACAAAAAAAGTTGGCAACCCAAGCTGCAGCAGTCAAAAGATATGGACGTTTATGTTACAAGTTTGTACAAAACCATCGTTGCGCCTAAATCACGCAATAATTGTTTATGAATTACTAGCTTTTGCCCGCGGCTTCGCTCGCGTTAAATTCGGTAGTGCCTTATTGATTTGTAATAGCAACGCTAAATTTCCCGTTTCTTCTCTCTTTCTCCCTCATATCCCACTCTTTTTTTTTTAAAAAAATAGCCTATGTCCGTTACCTGGTTCCCAACTATCTCTGTACCAAAATTCATCAAAATAGGTTTAGCCATTAAAGCGTGAAGAGGTAACAAACAAACTCACTTTCGCTTTTATAATATTAGTAAGGATTAAAATAAACCGCAGGGAATGAGAATGTATGAAGAAATTATCGTACCAGTCTTACCAACACACGATATTATTATATCAAACGTAAAGCTGAATCTTGTACGCAAAGTAGCAGACCAGAATTAGTCCTCTTAAACAGTTATCTCGATTATTCTCATAGCGATCTCATTTCAAATAGAGCGACATCAAAAACGAATGGTTAACAATTTAGGGCCGTATAGCAACAAAAATGTTGAATACTCGCTCCGGACCCCAGTAAATCACAAAGGTAGGTCAGGGTACATCGCAAAAACAGAACAAAGAGACGGCAACCAGTCCTCTTGACCTCCAGACGGTCGCCATCTTGAATAGCGAGGGTTGTCACTCACTTGTTGAGCCGTCGGATTATTTGAATGATGACAGTTTGGCGAACATCCCTGGGCGCCAGGCCTTAATGTAGCAAATGTTTGTGGCTTATCACACTCATATTACAAGGGTGAAAGTTTGTATGTGTGCGTATGTTAGTTAGTCCTTCACGCTCGAACGGATTCGCTTATTTTCGTTGGATCCCAGTTTTTGATCCCACTTTAATATTTTTGGCGTTGGATCCCACAAAACATTATTATATATTTCCGTTGAAACCCAAATTTGAAAAATACTAAAAAAAATACGTTTTATTGCCACTGAATCCCAAAAACTATTTCCGTTGGATCCCAGATGTTTAAAAACATCTGAATGCGGGTACATCCAACAACAAAATCACAATAATATTTTAAGGCGAAATTTCGTATGTATGTTTGTTATTCCAACACGCTCAAACTTCTAGACTGATTTGGATGAAATTTGGGTATGTGGATAGGTTATGTTAGAATAACGGGTGCCTGCCGTTTTTCCGAAAAGATTTGGACAAAATTTCATTACCTAAACAAATTATAGGAACCGGGAACTAGGTTTGGTTAGGTTAAAACTGTGACCTACGCACGAGCCGAGCGAGCGGAGCGAGCGGTGCCGCGGCAGCGGCCGGCGAGTGCCACAAACGACTTGCATTTATAGAAAAAAGAGAATGTTTTTAGTTGTTTACCCGGAACTGAACTATTTAGATTAGGATAAGTAATTACTTATTTACAAAAAAAAGGTTAGGTTAAAACTGTGACCTGTGTGCCAGAAACGGCCTGATTATATAAAAAAAAATATGGAAAAATTATGACGGCAGTATTTTTTTTTGAGCTTAGAGGCGCTTGTTTTGAAGGCGTTCATATTTATTTATTTATAAACATTACAAATAAACCTGATCATTTTTAACTCATGCCAGTCTAGTACTATTTGGAGTACATCATTTGTCTCATTTATTCCCCTGTGGCAACAATCCTAAAAAATCCAAAATACACACACGGTATATTTAATAAAAGTAAATCACTTTTCTTCTGAAATGTACACATGTTGTCATAAAATGGGATTCAATGGTAATATCAAATGGGACCCATCGTTAATACCTAAAAAATGGGATCAAAAACTGGGATCCAACGAAAATAAATCAACGGATTTGGATTAAATTTTGTAGCGAAATCTTTACTAATATTATAAACGCGAAAGTGAGTTTGTTTGTAACGTCTTCACGCCTAAATGGCCAGACCGATTTTGATGAATTTTGATACAGAGATAGTTGGGACCTTGGAGATGGGCATAGGCTATTTTTATTTTTTTTAAGTGAGAAAAGGGGGAGAAAGAGGGAAGAAAAGGAGAGAGAAAAATATTTTTTTTTCGGTCATTACGCGGGTTAAAGTTAGCCCTAACCCAAAGTAACTATGCCACGCGGACAAAGTCGCGGGCGGAAGACAGTAGCTTATATTATACATTAACACATAGGTTACTTTTGGAGCCATAGGTATTATTGCGGTGTTCCCGGGGGATGATCAAACAGCTCAAATACACGTTTTTCACCGCGGGTAAAGCCGTAACAACTACCTACAGCTAGTTGTTTCAGGTCATACAGATATTTGTTCCGTACGGGGATCGAACCCGTGACATGTAGCGCAGCAGTCGATCGTTCAGCCACTGCGCCAAGCGTGTTTTCAAAAACTAATAGCTCATATTAGAAAGTGATTAAACTAATCATTACCGGAATTGCGATAAAAAAGTCGGTTCAACATAATCCAAGGCATTAAGTCCGCCTTTGTACAGACGCCTGCACATCAAGCTACTACAATCTGTCAGATTTCTTTGATAGATTTTCGACTTTATTTCTAAAGTATAAGGTTCAAGGTTCATTGGGGAAAAAATTACAGTTTCGGGTAGCTTGACCTGCTGCTGGCGTCTGTACAATGTTTTTGTTACTTGTGCATGAAGTTTTAATAAATAAATAAATAATCTTCCCGCTTTTGTGCCATTTTAAAGGTAAGTTATTGGATGATTTCCCATACGCAAAAAAGGGGATTGAAATTTGCGAAATTCCGTTTTAATGAGCACATAAATCCTAAAAGAATGTAACATGCAAAATTTGAGACATAATAGTGGGTCAGTGATTTTCTCTTTTATATATATAGATTACTAGCTTCCGCCCACGACTTCGTCCGCCTGGCATAGTTCTTTGGGCTAACGCTAACTTTAACCTGCGTGATGATCGAAAAAAATGTATCTTTTTCTCCCCTTTTCTTCCCTATTTCTCACAATCTTCTCACTTTTAAAAAAATTGCCTATGTCCGTCTCCAGGGTCCCAACTATCTCTGTACCAAAATTCATCAAAATCGGTTTGGTCATTCAGGCGTGAAGACGTAACAAACTCACTTTCGCTTTTATAATATTATTAGGATGATATTGGTCCTAAGGATTAATTTGGTCAGTCTAAAGATCTGCACTACAAATGGACACACTTTTTTGAAACGTCCAGTATTGTATAAATTACGATATTTTCAAAAAGATTTAAAAATATTGAATGAATATATTTGCGATAACTTTAATATGTCACTTCCTGTGTCGAACTGGTTTTATTATTTATTCATAACAATTACGACGTGAGGTCTAAGAGACCCCTCCGTGTCTGGGACAGTTGTCCCCTTTACTATAACGGCTGACCAGAAAACCGGTCTGAGATGTTCTAGTCTAAAAATAGTTTGCTCTCAAAGTTGATCAATATTTAAGATTTTTGACTGTCTACATAGTTTAAGCCAGACTTGAAAATAGGTCGTAAGTCTAATTTCAGGGGCTCGTGGTTAACCGCTAGCTGACCGGTTAATAATCAAGTTTAAGGAACGATTGCTGATGTCGGTCTATGGATGGGTCCGTTATATTCCGAGACCGCTTTGTTTCACAGAAACCACGTTAAGCTTACATGCCGAGCATACTTTGTGCCAAAAAACAAAGAAAACTTAAAGTAAAATGAATGCTACACGACACGGTTGGCGCAGTGGCTGAGCGGTCGACTGCTGCGCTGCGTGTCGCGGTTTCCATTCCCGTACGGAGCAAATATTTGTATGGCCTACAGTTAATTGTTTCGGAGTATATATTAACCCCGCTCCACCCAGGGCGGGGGAAGTTATTTGATGAATTCCCATACAACAAAGGGATAGTATTTTCTTCAAACAAGACATTTTCATGGTTCCGGACCTCAAAAGGAAAAAAGTGGAACTGTTATAGGATCACTTTGTTGTCCGTCTGTCTGTCAAAAACTTTTATCTCGGGAACGCGTGAAGGTATCGAGTTGAAATTAAAACCATATACTCAAGTCTGTGGTCCCTTGGAGTCGTGAAAAAATCAACCCTCTATAGAAATCTACGCAGTCAAAAGATATGCCCGTATATGTCGTATGTTTGCAGGTAACCTCAATGGCGAGTCTGACTCGCCTTACCCGCTTTTTAAAAAAAACTCCGCTACATTATTCAAAGTTTTAAGAAAAAATAATAAGTTTCCTTTTAAATTAACGTTTTCTTAAAGATTATGGACACAGTCATTAAACTAGCTCAAAACTTTTGTCCTTTACAATAACAATAAACTAGCTTAAGCAATAGTTATACAATAACATCTGAGAAATCCAGTATTTGCATAGGTTACTCCAAGGATTTTACTATATGCGGCAAATATTGACTACAATAATGTTCTTTGAAATAATATTATTTGCTTAATTTATGCATGGATACCGGGAAATGGATATACGTCAGCGTTTGTGTAAATAATGATAGATTTAAGGTTGTGGGAATTTATTGTGTGGGTTTTGTTTAAAAATAAAGTGTACCATATTAGTTGTATGGGCCGGAGTTTTTTAGGAATTTAGATGAATTTTCTCTTCCGATATATAAGCCTGCTTGTTAGACTTCTAGGCTTCTGAACCCTCATAACGACTGCCTTAGATCTACAAACTACGATAACTGACAAATGCTTGCACTGACTGGACAGGTCTACTCAATCTGTGTGGTGCTTTCTTAAGAAGACCATTTCAGACAATAATCTGGATAGTCCTCATGTAAGTTGACCAAGATTTTTGTCTGGACCTTAAAAGAGACTATGACCTCTGAGTTTGTTTCGGCTGTTTCTTCTCAGAGTAGTCGGGTACGAAACATCGGCCTCATCTAGTTTTTTTTAAAAAGACGTGTTAAAGTGTTTGTAAAAACCTACATGCAAAATAAACATAATTTATCATTTACAAATGATAGCCGGGACCAAAGGCTTAGCTTGCTTTCCGTATCGCCGTTGGCCACCTCTCGCGTCCTGCCCTGGGTCAGTCCATGGTCCGAAGCGAGAGGGAATGGGGAGCGGTCACCTCCTTCTACGAAACAGTTATGCTAGCGAAGAAGAACCCCCCGCGAATGTTAATCCTCATCATCAATCATCCTCCAAGTTATTTGATGATTTCCCATCCGCAAAAAAAAGACCTGTCTAAAATCTGGTTTTAACCTGACAGACACTTGTATTGCTGGGGAGTTTGTTCCGCCACTTCTTCCCAGCTGAAACACTAGGAAGTGGCAAAAGTCAGGCGTTTCAGGGGACTGCATCTTGTAATGAAGTAATATCAAAAAGGATTCTGAGGTTTTATGAAACTACGGTAAAAATGAAACTTTTTTCACATTATGGACATTTAGACGTCGGGATACTCCGCGGCCGACCGTCACGCGACATGCAACACACAGACTAAAAAGATATGTTGTAATAAAAGTTTCACTTTAAAAAGTTAAAAAGATTATCATACTCTTTTTTTTTGTTTTAATGGCAATCCCCCCATCTATAGGCCATCACTGCTTGAATGTGATGCTGACCGAACCCCCGCTTCAAAATCTTTGCCCTAACTTCGGCCACACCCTAAACTTTACTTGCTGGTCTAGTTACCGCTGGCAAACAGCCAGCAATGGAACAACTTCATCAACTCTTGACCCAGTAATTATATTCACGGTAACTTAGTTTCAAGTTAGTTTTAACAACAGTCGCTGAACGCTGATCTGGTTGCCAAGTTATTAAAGGAGATATTTAGTTAAGAATATGATGGTTTTGGTTAAAACCGTTACTGCTGACATTGGGTATTGCGTTTGATACCCAGGTCAAGCAGTATGTTGAAGTTTGGATTTGTGCTCGTTCAAAAGCAATGGACTCATCCAATTATATCGGATAAAAAATATTCATCTTGCGTATTTATGAGTAATAAAAATAATACTTAATTGAAAACTATCAATTAAGTATTATCAAACAGGTTTTTGTTTTATTTGATGTTTGGTATACTCTGTGGACTTTCCGCGTATGGTGACTATGGATGTACAGTCACATACAAGAATATGTGAACACTTAGTAACTTTTACAAGTGATTATGTCCTACTGTACTAATTAAAATTTAACTAATTTGCCTTTAAATGTTGTGATGCTTGGTATGTTCAATATTTTTTTTGTTATTGTGTCTCGTCGTTATTTCGACTAATAAACATGTTTTCTTTTTTTCTAATAGTAAAGACGCGAACATAGTATTTTGTAATCCATATAAATATGCAACAGATTGTATCCCAAAGTTACAATCGCTTTTAAATTTAGGAAAGTGTTTCCATAATAATGTTCGTGTCTGTATTATGGGGACATGTCTGCCTATCCTTTTAAGGTTTGCAGGTATGATGTTTTGTTACTTTATAGAAATTCTAAGAGTAATAATAAAATTTAAATAAAAAAGCCTTTTAATTAATGCATTAATAGTTGTTAACATTTTCATATTAGTGTGTTTACATAATATTAAAAACCGGCCAAGAGCGTGTCGGGCCACGCTCAGTGTAGGGTTCCGTAGTTTCCCGTCCGTTACAATAAGTGTTCCCACTTATGAGTTATTTTGTACAACTTTTTGTCTTTTTTGTACAAAAACTGTTGTGTCAATCAAGTTCAAAATGATTTTCCTAGAAAGTCCTTATAAAGTTCTACTTTTCAGATTTTTTTCATATTTTCTAAACTTATGGTTCAAAAGTTAGAGGGGGGGGGGACACATTGTTTTTTACTTTAGGAGCGATTATTTCCGAAATTATAGACATTATCAAAAAATGATTTTAGTAAACCCCTATTCATTTTTAAATACCTTTCCAACAATATATCACACGTTAGGGTTGAAATGAAAAAAAAAATCACTTCCCACTTTACATATAGGGTGGCTACCCTAATAAAACATTTTTTTCCAATTTTTATTTTACCACTTTGTCGGCGTGATTGATATACATATTGGTACCAAATTTCAGCTTTCTAGTGCTAACGGTCACAGAGATTAAGCGAGGACGGACGGACGGACAGACAGACATGGCGAAACTATAACGGTTCCTAGTTGACTACGGAACCCTAAAAAACAGTTGATACAATATATTTATGTTTGTTTCCATTTCACTTTCCATTTCATTTAGTTTTCCTTTTTTTAAATTTTTGAATCTTTTTTATTATAATTTATTGTAATAAAAAAAATGTCACATGAATTGTGGCTTGCTATAAATTTAAATCATATTATGGAATAATTAATACACTTAATTTTTTTTCTTTAAATAAATTTAAATCAAATTAATATATCTTGCATGCATGAAACCCCGATTGTTTTTTTTTTACATTTTAATACGTAAACGTATATTTCGACATAATTTTCTTCTTTATTAAGGTTTTTCACAAGTTTCAAGTAGTGAGGGTGAAAGACTCCTCCAGAAAACCCCAATCGTCTCAGTCTATCAGTACCTAAGAGTAGACCTTAATAAGGTACCTAAGCTTCGGCAAGTACAGCAGGCACAACAATTTATACAACGGAAATGCCTAACGTCAAAGTACATACAAACGAAGGATATTTTGTAATAATCGTCAGCAAAAAATACATAATTCATTCTAGTAAAACAATAACCTCTCCACAACATTACGTCTTATAATTTAGAAATACACAATCTAAAGTGAAACTTATGTCTTTGAACATAAAGTTGATTGTTCTTTGAACAGAAGATAGGAAATATATGGAGCGGTTTGTTATAAATATTTTGTTTGAAATAAAAACGGCAGAATTATGGAATTCAAGTAATAGGATACAGATTTACAATATCAAGTGTTAATTTACATGGAGTTAGGAATTCACATTAGCGTGAAATATGGTCTTTGTTTTATTTGCAGGTTTTAAAACGTTGTTTCTAAGGAAATTCCTTTGTTTTTATTTTATTTAGAAACTAGATGTTTCTCGCGACCTTTTAAAAATATTACTTAAAACTAATTAAATCATTTATTTCTGACATCGTCCATATTTGGTTAGTATGACGAAATGATTAAAACCTATGTTAGTAAAACAGTGTATCATGGAAATGCAGCCTAAGTTACTTTTTATATGCCAGTAAATGTCAGACCCTGGAGACGGACATAGGCTATTTTTTTTTAAATATTGAGATATGAGGGAGAAAGAGGGAAGAAAAGGGAAAACTTAGCATTGCTATTACAATAAATAAGGCACATGGGCAAAAACTACAGGTAGCAGGTATCTGTAAATCAGGAAAGTGGAACTGTGTTACCCCGAATTTAACGCGAGCGAAGCCGCGGGCAAAAGCTAGTTTTTAAATAAATTTTTATACAGGGTAAATTTTTAAGCCGAAAAGCAAAGACTCTCGAGCAAGGTTTTGATAACAATAATAGCGTTGAATTTTAGTAAACCGATAGACTTAAATTTAATTTATTTAATGAATTGTTTGTTTTCAATCAAATAAATTTCACTTTATTCGAAAACGTTCGTGGATTTTTTAAAAGTAACGGGCCTGGTTTCTTGACACACACACACACACACTTGAGCATGACTTCCAAATATACTTAGTTTAAGAGATAGAAAACGAAAAGGTCAGTTTTTTTTTACGTTTTTACCCCCTTCATCTCCATCTGTCATCTAAATACTAAGTACTTTTAAAGTTTCCATCCAGGACTTAATTTGCAGCTTTTTAAGTGTATATTTTTATGAAAAAAAAAATATCAAGAAATTAATATAAGGTAAAGCCAATAACTTAATTTAGTTTGTGTTTCGGTTGCTTACTTGTTCTGATGAACGAGAGAGAGAGAGAGAGAGAGTACACCTCCAGAAAGTTCGGAAACGTAATCATTTTCGCAAATCTAACTTTAAATCTTCGACGTGACTTAAAAAACCGGTCAGGTGCGAGTCGGAGTTCGTACATGATACCGTATGTACAAACTTGCGACATAAACGGCCATCGTCTTTTGACTGCGTAGACTTAGAGGGTTAATTTTTCACAGCACAAAGGAGCCACATAGTTGAGTATTGGTTTTACTGTCAACTCGATATCTGCACGCGTTCCCGAGATAAAAGCTCTTGACAGACAGACAAACAGTCAGACTGACAAGAAAGTAATCCAATAAGGGTTAATTTATTTCTTTTTGTGGTATGGATTCCTAAATGCACCAAAATGTTTAAAATAATTCTAGCTTTGAATTCGGACACTTTTTATTAAGTTTTTTTTTGTCATAGTTTTCCGAACATACAATTTACATTTTTTTAGAACATGGACCTCCTCCTTTTCTTAAAGTCGGTTAAAAAAGAACGAGCAAGAGAATTGAATCGAAAAAACCGGTTCTTTCCACATTAGTTACTATGGCCACATAGTATCTCCCTGTATGTACAAAACAATGAAATTGTAGGTACTTTTATCCGCATATTTACGCGGATAAACTCATTTTTCCTCCCTTACCTCCATTAAATTGAGGAAGGAAAGCATTCAGATTACTATTTATAATAAACACGTACGCACGACCTTATACAATTATTTTGTTATTTATTAAAAGTATTATCGCAAGCCATGAATGGTTTTCTGACCACGTCCGTGGTATGATTTGGCTTACATCACAAACTATGGGTTAGATCGGGATGTGGTATCTACAGGAAAACAGATTTTTACGGTATACAACCAGCGCTGAAAACTACATGTAAAATACATGAATCTTTCAAACGCCCTTATAGTTTTCAATAAAATACTGAAACTTTCGTTGCGGATCTTCGTTTGAATCTTAATTTATTTAAACTTCATGTACAGGTTTTTTTTTCTATCGCAACTTCATTCATAAACACTTGCCCATTGATTTGTGGAACAGAATCGGCTATGGTACAGGCATACCCAACATGGTGATTCCGACGATTTCCTCATCACCCATTCATTGTGTTTATGGTGATATTAATGAAACATAAATACATACCCATTTACTCTATAGTCGTCTCGCGACGCCCTAAGTCCTGAGAACTCCTTCGGCGGCTGAGTTGGTTTGAGGTACTCTCCCTCAAATCTACAACCACCTCGTTCGCTAGCATAACTGCTTCGCAGAAGGAGTTCACCAGTTCCTGTTCCCCCTATCGCTCCAGACCATGGACTGAACCAGAGCTGGATGCGAGAGATCGCCGCCGCGGATAACCTCTACGAGGACATGGGCTCCGCCCAAGCTGGGCAGACCGCCATATTGTGCTCCACCGTGTCCTCAGATAGTCCCGAATGTCTGGCAACCAATTTTACTAAGGGGTATAATATTACCCAGAACTGTATTGTGGAGGTCAGATAGGCAGTCGCTCTATGTAAAATACTTGTATTCAGCTGCATCCGGTTAGACTGGAAGCCGACTCCAATATAGTTGGGAAAAGGCTAAGCAGATGATGTAGAGGTATACCTTATATGACTAATAATATTATATTCACATGCAACCATATTTGTACGCCTCTGGCATGACATAGCGACCTAATAAACACTAATTTAAGAACTGTATTCACTACCTATGTTACACAAATAAAATGATTTTGATTTGATTTTGACCTTAATACTTCATCATCTGTTTAACCTTTTCCCTTTTATCCCCCAATGTTAGAGTCATCTTCGAGTCTAACCATATACAGCTGGTATTCCCCAATACTTGGCAAAGCCATTTATGTGCAGCTCAATAGTATTTTAGGGAAACTCTCCAAAAATATCAAAACAACAAATTTCTTAGAAACAAACGCAAGCTAATTATTTTTCTACATTACAACGGAACAGCGCTCTGATACGATATCACTTATTACGTGAGTTGGGTTTCCTTGCTCTACACATTACCCACGGGATTCGAACCGACGATAAAAATAGCAGGAAGGTTGCGGTTCTGTATCGGGTCCTTACTTCCGTGTATAATCTAAGTTAGTGATAAAAACCCACTAATTGGGTGTTTTGAACCTTTGTATTAATATTATAGTTCATTAAAAGAACTCTGATGCGTGTTATGGGGTCTCCAGCCGTTGCTATGGGCTTTGAGGAAAAGTTTGTTGGTTTGCTTATCTGTGACTGTACAAAGGTTTGGCGTAAAGAAGTTAGTTTTATTTCAACGTTCGTGGAAAGTTTTTTTTTACGTATGGGAAATCATCAAATAACTTCCCCCGCTCTGGGTGGAGCGGTAAAAGTAGGAAACACAGCCATGTTTCTTCTTTTGCCCTTATGTTCCGGAGCCGCGGTATGTCTTTTGAACAAGCTCAAACCCTGACAATTATATCCTAACTTAATATTCTAAAAGCGAAAGTGAGTTTGTTTGTTACGTCTTCACGCCTAAATGACCAAACCGAGTTTCATGAATTTTGGTACAGAAATAGTTGGGACCTTGGAGATGGACATAGGCTTAAGTGAGAAAAGGGGGAGAAAGAGGTCGCGGGCGTAAGATAGTTTTTATTATAATAATTATCATCTTTAATTATTCATACTAATATTTTATGAGCTTATGAGTTTTGCTAACAGCTGCGAGCGATTTCTACGATCTAGATTGATATATTCATTGTTTATTACAGGCAGTTTATCCATACATTGTGTAATCGACTGAAAGACACAATATATTTAAACGGTTAACATTAACATCAACACTTCATTATTCTATCTTCTTGATCTTCTGGAGACACTTCGCCCCAGTACATGCACTGCCTTCGGCTTAGCTGCTGTTCAGTCTTAGTGGCAATAATGCTCACAGGAGACTGTTGTCGCTGTCCCGGATCCGACGCAGTAGTGATGCAGATCACAGATCGGGATGTTTGTGTATGTGAGTTTAAATGTTTGTAAACACACTCACGATACAAGAGAAATCCTAGTGTGGGGCAACACTTTTTTTAAGGTTTTTTACACATCTGTATCCTAAAAGTATTGCCAGCACAGGGGAACATTCTTTGTGTATTTTATACGGTCTCCAAACTAATAATAACATGGCAAGTGCGAGTTGGATTCACGCACCGAGGATGCCGTAAAAACTAAAAAAAAAAAAAAAAACTTGTGACATAAACTAGAGTTTATGGTTTTAATTGCAACTCAATACCTAAGCGCGTTCCCAAGATAAAGGGTATTTTGAAAGTCAGAAAGATAGACAGGAAGACAATAAAGTGATCCTATAAGAGGGAACGATTATAATTTTTTTTCTTACCCTAAAAATCGGCAAATTTATACGGGACAGCCAAAGAAATAAGTCGAAAATAACGAAATACCGTTTCTTTGCAAAATACGAGTGTATGTATATTCCTTCAAAGAAAAACCAGAAAAACCTTGAGAGAGATTACCTCACTTGTTTACTAACATTACGCCCCAAATCCAATATGGCGGACCCAACTCCGTGTTTCGGAAATAAAATCAACGAGTAATATATTGAGACGCGGCTAGGTTCAAAAATAACTATATTAAACTATGATGCAAAAATATTTTATAAACTGTATTTAAAAAAGTACTTATAGATCTAATAATAAAAATATGTAAACGTAACGAAATGGTTCAAGATGGCGGAAGAAAAGAGTTCATGTAAGTAAGTAAGTAAATCATTTATTTGCCGTCAATAGGGAAAGTGGCGAGAAGGCTGGCAGCACTGCCACGTTAGATAGCAATACAGATTATTTTACCAAAAAGGGTCAGCTCCCTCAATGTAAAATACTGGTAATCAGCTGCATCCGGTTAGACTGGAAGTCGACCCAACATAAATGGGAAAAGCCTGGGCAGATGATGATTTTTGACGCTATAATTAGCGATTTTATATGCAAACTAGCTGGCGCCCGCGGCTTCGCCCGCGTGATTATATAAAAAGTTTCCTATGTGTTATTCCAGACTATAATCTACTTCTGTGCCAAATTTCATCAGGATCCGTTCAGTAGTTTTTTCGTGAAAGAGAATTCAAACATACATCCATACTCACACACTTTCGCATTTATAATATTAGTAGGATGAGTTGATTTTCTTTAGGGATTCATGTTCACTGGGTAACTAGGAAAATAATATGCGTAATATTAGAATATTAATGTTCAAATGACACATGAGTTATTTTTAGTTTGATTATTTACCAAACAATTAATGATTTTTGATTTAATGTAATTTAAATACTGTACTATGTGGAACGAGCTATCTGAAATTTCTGTTTTTTAAGCTTTTGCATAGCTTCTATCGCGGGCCTTGAGCGCGGGGACCGAATCCAGAAATTCCGTAACGAAGAAAAACATGACGCTCCCCACTCCGACGGGCACGGAGGTGTGGCTTGAAGGCCGTGCATTGTCTAACGTCGTTTACACAATACGGTCAGTTATTTCAATCCCGATTCTAATATTCTAATAGCGTGTTTGGTAGAGAATCGGATAGTCAATCGACATTACGCTAGATCAAACCCAAGTTCTTGTTTTTCTTTTTGCGACTTCTTTTCATTGGAAGTACTTTTTAAATATTATATTTAGTTTTTTTATTTATTGTGTAAGTTGATAAAAAAATGTTTCTTTTTGCGACTTCTTTTCATTGGAAGTACTTTTATTTAAATATTTTATTTAGATTGTTTTTATTTATTGCATAAGTTGATAAGAAATGCTATGCAATAGCTTTACCACGGCAGTCCCCGAGTGCCACACGTATTTTTTAACCACTCGTGTTTAGGTATTAGGTATACTTACCTACATAATATACAAATCAGCTGATTAAAAAAACAATTCTTTTTTTGAAAATGTTTAAATATTCATGTTGTTCTTTCCATCGACAAAACCAAGAGATTCTGTGTATGAAGTTTGCTTATAAATTAACCGCAAACGCACAAACTCTTTGTGATTTCTTAATTAGGTTATAAAAGCACTTTACTTTTAATTAGTTTAACGTCTTGCGTTAGAGGTTGTACCCTTCTTCAGAAAGGGTAACAAGCATTAAGTACCTATTAATTGAAGATAAACCGGCCAAGTGCGAGTAGGACACGCGAGCTGACGATTCTGTACGCGACATAGACTTAGAGGGTTTAGTTTTTTCAAAGCTTCAAGGACTACAGATTTAAGGATATGGTTTTAATTTTATCTCGATACCACTACACGTTCTCGAAACAAAGGGTCTTGACAGATAGATAGACGATTATATAAGGGCACACATTTTTTCTTTTAAAAAAACGTTGTTATGTTCAGGTTCTTTTTTTGCCCCACACTAGGAATTTCTCCTGTAACGTGGGTGCGTCTACAAACATTTAAACTCACCATACACATACAGCCAGACCCGGAACAACTACTTAGTTTAGTTTTAGTTTTGAAATATTTACAGATGATGTATTTCTGTTGCCGCTATAACAACAAATCCTTACTAATATTATAAAAGCGAAAGTGAGTTTGTTTGTTTGTTTGTTACCTCTTCACGCTTTAATGGCTAAACCGATTTTGATGAATTTTGGTACAGAGATATTTGAGAACCAGGAGACTGACATAGGCTTTAAAAATGAGTGGGTTATGAGGGAGAAAGAGGGAAGAAACGGGAAAACTTAGCGTTGCTATTACAGATCAATAAGGCGCTACCGAATTTAACGCGAGCGAAGCCGCGGGCAAAAGCTAGTAAAACATAACTAAAAAACTGTATAAAATAAATATTTAAGGGCTCCCATACAACAAATAACACACAACGTTTTGGCGTTTTTGTAGATAACTAGCTGGCGCCCGCGGCTTCGCCCGCATGATATTATAAAGAAAGTTATTCTATGTGTTATTCCAGACTATAATCTACTTGTGTGCCGAATTTCATCAAGATTCGTTCAGCCGTTTTGACGTGAAATAGTAACAAACTCTATACATCCATCCTCACAAACATTCGCATTTATAATATTAGTAGGAAGTAGGATCGTACGGAACCCTTAGTACGCGATTTCAACTTGCATTTCACCGGTTTTTATCATAAATAAATTACGTTAAAAACATAAAATGTTTTCGTAGATTCGAAAAATATGGGAGATGTAAAAAATGTCGCTTGATAGGGAAAGGCTTAGTACTATTCAAAAGTTAATAGGCATTCTACTTAGCTAAAGTACATCACCTAACAAAAACAGCATCTGCAATCGATTTCAATATAAAATCGATTGCGGGGTTGTCAACATTTGTTTGAAGAAAAAACAAATACTTTGGCGCGCGTTGACATCCGGATTGGTCAACAAAAAATCTAGCACGAGAATGTTATCGAAAAACAATGCGAGGCAAATAATTCTCTTTACCGACACTAGGTAATACTCGCGACTTTGCTGTGTTACTTGTGCAATTTAAATCTTACTTGAAAGTAGGGAGTTTGCCTGCCGGGGTTGCGAGTTGTTGGAAAGACTTACCGCGGGCCCAGAACATAAAGGGCAAAAGAAGAAACATGGGTGGGTTTTAGTCAGTGAAGTCTGTGACACTTCACCCAGAGCAGGGGAAGATATATAATAATTTCCCATCCGCAAAAAAAAGTAAGATGTTTGTTCCGCCACTTCATCTTCCCAGCTAAAACACTAGGATGTAGCAAATAGCGGGTCGTTTTGGCCCACTTGTCTCTTGTAAAATTGCTGCAAAAAGTGCTGATATTCAGCCTAAATTGAATAAACAACCTTTAACGTTGATTGATAGAACAAATATTTAAACGTCATCTGTGTACACTTTTCTCGAATATATTGGAAAACACCACAGACTACCTACAGTACTGTCTCTCCTCCTCCCTTGAATTTTCCTAAAGATTGTCTTGTGTGAAGGGACAAGAAGTTGGAGAACATACACAATCAAGGTCCAGATTTTACCATAGTCACACTGAAAATAAAAATCACTAAAAAGGTGTCGAAACAGTAAAAAAAACAAACAAAATATCCGTATTTCAGGATCTCGCAAAGAAGTAGTAGGCACAAAATATGTAATTTGGTGATCAACAACAAACAAACAAAAATACACTCAAATCCACAATAACAAAACGCATGCAAAAACAAGCAAAAAGCTACAAGTACAGAATTATAAATGGCGACGCAGCGATCAAAACACACCGCTTGCAGGTAGGCCAACGACCTAGGTATTGGGTAATACAAATATAATATATGCTACACATGACTTCAACAAACAAGTCCGAATTTTTGGAATTCCTCCCGAACTGGTATTTCGACTTTGAAAGCACTAAAAACGCGGACAAGTGTGAGTTGGGACCTTAATGATATTATTCCTTATAAAGCTACCTATATCCTACACATCATGGTTTTTGTCAGCATTTTTTGTCATGTCGCGCAACGTAGGAATGGGTATTAAAAGTTCATGCCGTGGTGAAAAAATACATTCAGCCAATAGTACGACAGTGAGGCTTGTTCTTAAAAACATAAAACAAAACTATTTAATTAAAATTGTCAAAAAGACAATTTTAATTAAATTAGTCCTTTAAGAGGCCAAAAGGCTAAAAAGTAATCAACTAGGCTAAATAGGCTACAAACCAACATAATCATGGAAGCTGTTCCAAATACCAAAAGAACTAAAATTACTTTAATTACCTACTAATCGTTTATATACAGCAGGCACTGTTCTAAAAATAATTCTTTCATACTGGAATTTGGAGCCAGTTTAGAAATACCCGTGAGGACCAATTTTCAGATACCTGAATTGTATAAATGGTATTCTCTCTTCGAGATGCTTTCCTTCATCGTTTTGAGGGCAATCCAGACGCTATATCCTAAAATTGTCTGTCAGCAAAAGACTGGGTGAAAGGGTCACCGATGCACCAACAGCAACCACGTATTTGGTACACTATTCTTACACCCCCCCCCCCATATTCATTTTTCAAAGGTAATTAAAAAAACAACTGCTTACAAAGTGCAAATCAATGCTTACAAAATATGTGGAACAGTTGCTCTGTGTGTGTTTTTATTTATTAACCACCTCTTACAATAGGGTACCTAGTTTCCAGGATCAAAGTAATTATATTCTATTTGGGTGAATATCCCAGGCGCTAATTTTACGTGTCCACGTTGAGAATCATGGTGTAAAATGATGGGATGTTTCTTAATTTTTTTTCTAGTGAACTACTTAACTTATTCCACTTAGGGCCACAATTTTTTTTAAATAGGCTTACCTATGGAGGCTAGGAAAAATAAATAACTTTAAAATTCAAGTTTGGTGGCTTGTCCTAGCTCCATTTTTTGATATAAATGTATTTACCAAAGGAACAATTTAAAGTGAAGTAAAAAACAAATTATTTCATTGGTAAATGCATATGACACACTATCTAAAAACATCTAAATCATATTATAAAATTGATGTTAAAAGCACAGGATACTCGATTCAAGTTTGTCCTAGCAAAAATCATAATTTTGGTAGCACTTTTTCAATTTACATTATCATGAAGATTCGTGCGCGTGCGATCAATCGCTTTTTATGTTCTGTATTTCTCAGTTGTGCGCGGGAAGTGGCGCGTAACAGGTCTGTGCTTAGTGCTGTAATTGCTCGCCAAAAACGAAGTATTCATCTTGGGTCGAACAGGGGACAAGAATTTGTCAATTTTGGTGGATCGATTTGCTGGTGATTTTTTAGTGTTTTAATAGTAAGCTACGTATTGTAGGTAGTGATTTGGGTAACTTATTCATCAGTGATATTTATTCTTTTGTATCTTAATAACTGTATTTTTTAAGATTTTTTTTATGCCTGGTTTCAATTTTGGTGGTTCAATTTTGGTGGCTTTGGTGGCGATTTTCACCACCAAAATTGAAAATAAGCCACCAAAATTTAAGTATGTACTGTTTATATATTATTTGTACATATAAAGATAGTTTTTCACTACACATTGTTCATTTATATGTATACGTTACTATTCTATTTGTTTCTGTTCTGTTTCTTCTATTTATTAAAGTGCACATGCCATGCTATTTTTCTGCACTACTCTAAGGTCGACTGGCAATGGCTACTGAGACTGCACACCTCTCGGTTATGGAAGGTCTTCGCGTTAAATAGGCCTCGACCCCCGCACTTCCGAGGGATGTACAGTCTGATTACCGATGATCTTGGGTGATGCATCCGGTTTGCATTTAGCAGTGTATGGACTCTCCTATCCAGGGCATCAAGTTCAGTCTGAGTCCATTTAAGTATGCCGAAAGAGCAGGTACATTAAAACCGTATTATAATTAGTATTATTATCGTTTATTTATTTGTATACATATTTTTTTATATTTTTACATATTTCTTATCAAAAACATATAAAAATAGTAGCCCACCGGTATCGGGAACAGTGTCCAAGCTACCGGCAGTCAAGGCTCCAGAGAAAGGAACCTCCTACCAATACGAGCCCTGTCCAGGAGTACCGCTTTCTGTATCAAGCCCTTGATCAAGCTGCCTAACGAGAGCCTTCTCAGGTGTTGGTCGAGGCTCTTGGCAATTAAGCCATTGGCTGTAACGACTATCGGCACAATGATCGCTGAGTCCACGTCCCACATGTCGACAACCTCGCGAGCCAAGTCAATATACTTGATTTGTTTATCTTTTTCGGCTTCCACAAGGTTCTCGTCATGTGGGACCGTTATGTCAACAATCATTGCGCGCCGCTCTGATCGATCCACCACCACATCAGGTTTATTTGCTACAATAGTCCTGTCAGTGATGATGGATCGATCCCTATACAGTTACGTGTACAATTATAAATACTTATTTAAGTATTAATTATTTTAATATTACATGTTTTTTTGTAATAAAGACGAGACAAGGTTCATGTTTAAAAACTATAATATCTTTTCTTTATATATTTTACGGTTTAATATTGTTATTTAATCATGTTTTATTTTAGAGTTTATTATGTTTTAGTTTCTTAGTTTTGCTGAGAAAAAATGTGTAGTATGGCAGGTAATTTTGTTCAAAACAAAAAGTTTTTTTTTTAAGTCTACCCTCATAGTTCTCATTACGAGTTCATCAGATAAATAATAAATATTGTGGTACTTACTACCGATGACCGCAAGAAAGTATGGCAAGGCAAGGAGCTTCACGGGCGCTTTTACCGGGCTCTTCATGGGCCCGATGTAAATTTTCTAGCATCCGTATCCTGGCTACGATTCAGCGACCTTTTTGGGGAAACTGTAGATTTTGTCTGTGCGATTATGGACGAAGTTATGTTGACGAACAACTACCGGAAATATATTATGAAGGATGGGACGGTTAATGTGTGTCGGGCATGCCACCATGTCACCCATTCGGGTGAGTCCATCGGACATATTATTTCTGGTTGTTCTCGTCTAGCTAACGGCGAGTACTTGCATAGGCACAACCAAGTAGCTAGGATTATTCATCAGCAACTTGCCTTGAAATATAATCTTGTGGACCCAGTTCTCGAGAAAGACCATGTCACGCTGTACTGGGATCGGTCTATCATTACTGACAGGACTATTGTCGCCAATAAGCCTGACATAGTGGTGATAAGGGCCTGATTCTGGAGGCAGTTCACCTCGATACGGCTTGTATTGTGAGGAGGTTCCTGTCTCTGGAACTCTAACCACCGGTAGCTTCGACCCTGTTCCCGATACCGGTGGGCTACTATTTTTTGTATTTTTAATGTTTCTTTTTTTATTTTCTGTTTTTATAAAGAAATATTTAAAAAAATATTAAAATGTATTTAACTGAATAAACGAAATATTATTATAACATTTTATTAACTGATGGAGTTTTTTGGTCATTGAGCTTTATTAGTGAGATTTAAGTTTGTGACAAAAACTGATTTTTAATGTATTGTTTTAAGCACTTTCAATTTTGGTGGACCAATATCAATTTTGGTGGTCAACTTTCAATTTTGGTGGACAATTTTCAATTTTGGTGGCTACACTAATCTTTGAACTCAAATATCTCAAAAAGTTACCAAGATATTTTCGGACCTCATGAAGATTCCTAAAGCTTGAACCTTCTATTTTTGTCCTAGGTCAATAGTTTCACGAAAAGTTAAGAAAAAATTTTGCCACCAAAATTGACAAAAATATGGACTTGTTGATATTCACCCATTTAGTCCGTCCTTTAGATTATTCAAAAATAAGGGAAACGTTTTTTTTTATTTGTAAATTAGACCAAAAATGACAAAGATATAGCCCATTAAAGTAACGTGTGACGTCACTTGTTGCGAAAAAATGCAGCAACGCGTGACGTTTCACGTAACTTTGAATAAGCTAAAATACGGACTAATATTTTTAAGCAATTGCATAGCTTCTATCCAGGGCCTTGAGCGTGGAGACCGAATCCAGAAATTTCGTAACGAAAACACCTAACATTACGAATACGGTCAGTTATTTTAATCCCGATTCCAATGTTCAATTAGCGTGTTTGGTAGAGAATCGGGTCATCAATCAATATTATACTGGATCAAACCCAAGGTCTAATTTTCTTTTTGCGACTTCTTTTCATTGGAAGTACTTTTTAGTAGTACTTTTAAGTAGATTTTTTTTTTAATTTGCATATGTTTTTTTTAATTTATTGCAGAAGTTGATAAAAAATGCTAGGTATGCAATAGCTTTACCGCTGCAGTCCCCGAGTGCCACACGTATTTTTTTTTAAACTAGCCTATTAAATAGCCTTACTGAAGTTTCCAATACCCATTACACACTCACGGTACCCCAAAAGTATCGCGAATTGGAAACCGGAACGTATTAATGGCGTGTGGAATAATCCGATGGACGATGGTTGACGTTGAGATGACCCGTCACTTACTGGAACTCGTGTTCTTTACGTGATTCTTATCATAATGTTATGTGCTGAGTCACTCCGGGGATTTTGGTTGTTTGTTCGAAACAGATACTGTGGCCTCGGAACACAAAGGGCAACAGAAGGAACATGGATGGGTTTTAGTCAGTACAAGAGTGATACTCTCTTCCGCTCTGCCTATAACAAACAACCGGCCAAGAACGAGTCAGACTCGCGCACCGTCTTTGACTGCATAGATTCAGAGGGTTCCTGAGATATAGGGTCTTAACAGACAGACATACAGACAACAAAGTGGTCCTATAAAGGTTCCGTTTTATGACAGCGCTGATATTCTGATTGAGCCCAAGCAAATGTAGCCACGGTCAGATACATTTATAACAAGAATAAATAAATTGTGGAACGAATTAATTTATCCTTCTAATATTATAAATGAGGATTGATGGATGTATGGATATTTGTTACTCTATCACGTCAAAACGGCTGAACGGATCTTGATGTTATTTGGCACAGAGGTAGATTATAGTCTGGAATAACACATAGGATAGATAATTTTTTTTTCGATTTTACGCAGGCGAAGCCGCGGGCGCCAGCTAGTAACTAATAATAATATAGTAAAAAATATGAAAAAAAAAACAAGTCTATAGAATACGGGATACCTTTCTGTACCTCGGACTGCACGTTAAGCAATTGGCCCCAGACTTCATCCGCTAGCATTCGTAGATCTTTTGCCAGCAGAAGCCTGAAAGTCTTAAAAGGCAACCAGTCTTACCAAATGGTACTGTGCTTACCCCATTACTTAGTTGTGGTGGTCAGAATCTAACAAGTCTAATAAACGCGAAAGTTTGTGTGTGTGTGTGTGTGTATGTTTGTTACACCTTCCCGCTCAAATTGTTAAACGGTTCTGGATAAATTTTCGAATCAAGATCATATTTTGGATTCAGACGTAGGCTACTTTTGTTTTTGTTTTTTCGAAAAATGCGGTGTTCCAGTGGGATAATCAAATAACTGAGATGGTTTATTACCACGAGTAACACCGCGGTTCACAGCTAGTACCTATTATTAATGCGAAACTTTGTGAGGATGTATGGATGTCTAGATTTTTATCACTCTGTCCGCAAAAACTACTGAACGGTTTTAGATGAAATTTGACAGACAATTTGAAACCTGCATATACACAGGTTCCTTTTTACGATCATATGGGACAAGAACCTAATTTCACGCGTACAACGCCGCGGGCATGAGCTTGTCAACAATAAGATTCAAAACAAATGACATTACATAAAGAAAATTAGATACTTAAATACGGTTCCTGTAATAAACGATTGATTAAAATTACCTTTACTTGGTCTCTCCCCATTGTGTGAAGACTGCAATATTATTGATGTATGCAATCAATCATATCACCGTTGGCTATATGATTAAACCCTGGAACGGTCGTCTTTAGCCGGCAAATGATAATTTTACACGATATTTTATTTTGCTTACACACATTTTACACATAATTCTTAAACTAAAAAGATAAGTTTGAAAATCGAATGACTTCTCAGTGATAGAACAGCAAATGTTAAACTTGTTATTTTAAAGAGATTTTAAAATAGGAAAGTTTCGGTTTCACAATGCATAGTTGGCTTTTCAAAATGGCGACTAATTATTGCCTATTCGTTATTTTACGACAGACCGGACAAACGATTTGGAAATATTTCCTTGCTAGCGTTTTGTCTCTTATTATTGTTAAGAAAAGTGTATGTCTGTCGTTCGCTTTCTTTTGTTGATAAATTATTGTGTTTAACTGGTTTTTACCGTTTTCTGGCAATCACAGCCATGTTTGAATTGGCAAGGTTAAGGCTGGGACAGACTGGTAACATAATACGCGACGAAAATGAAGCGTAAAATTGGCCCCATTTACACTTTAATTTTAAAAAAGGAAAGTGTATTTTATATGTTTGTTTCTATAGGCTATGAAACTACTGGACCGATTTTAACTATTTTTCATGAATTGAAAACTAAATTATCAAGAAGTAAGTAACATAGGTTAAACAATCTGTCCGGTCACGGACTAGCGATTTTCTATGTACAGACGCCAGCAGGTCAAGCTACCCGAAACTGTCAATTTTTCCCAATGAACCTTGAACCTAATACTTTAGCAATAAAGTCGAAAATCTATCAAAGAAATCTGACAGTTTGTAGTAGCTTGATGTGCAGGCGTCTGTACTTAAATAACATACATTCTAGTACTGAAATTTATTGATTTAAAAAAAAAACTACCAATTTTTTCACAAAAAAGTTTACAATTTTGATTTTTTAATTTATATATTTTTTTGGACTCTAATTTTGTTTTAAAAATAAGGCCATCATTTCTTAATTTAAACGATAGACAATATTGTTGCCCTCAGAATAAACTTATTTTCGTCTCAGTAAGACCAAAACTTTGAGAGGTATACTTAATTATTTTTTGTACACGCATAGAGAATATCTAAAAATGGCTGCCAATAAGCGGGGAAGTGAATTAGACACAAGTGTATATCGTAATAGTATATTAAATCACTGGTCCATGACCGGACACATTTTAGAATATCGATACTAAGGAGCTGAGCAGCGGGTGAAACCACTAGGCACAGCTAGTCTTAAATATTTAACCTGCAAAATATGTTATTAACTAAACAGGCACTCAATAAGGACTACGATAAACGGGTCCCGATAAGTTATTAATAGATGAACACAAAATGACCCCTTACATTATGGCATTCGAAATCATGGGGCCTCATTTCCTTAATTGTCTAACGTACCCTCGTAGGGTGTTACAAATGTGCCGCACCCTTTAATCGGAATATCAAAATGGGTGATTTTTAACAGACAGTCATGTCAGCAGCCATTTCCTGACCACCTTATCTTAATTAAAGCTCTCCATGGCGTCACTAATTAAGACATTGAGCATCATTAAGAAAGAATACACTCCTAAAATTATTTTAACTCCATAATATACCATGTAACCTGTCTACACATCATCTGTACAAACAACATACCTAAGAATAAATTCAAAGCGATAAGTAATAAAAAACACCTTATTTTTTAGAACCAATAAAACATTCCTATCGTTCATTTGAATGACCTACAAGAACCGTTATCCTGCACATAATAACCGACAAAATTAAACAAACGCAAATCCCAAACAAATAACAGATAACACCAGAACTTTACAAACTTTCCAGGTTATAACATACTACGTATTCCTAGAGCCTACTTACAATTCTAATTTAAACATAGAATGAAGACAATTTAATTTGGCCGTGTTATTTGTAGGTGCGTTCCAAATGACGTCAGGAGGCGCATTCCATTCGACGAGGAAAATGAACGCAGCGAATTCGCGGAACGCACCGTTGCACTATTTATACGTTGGCAATCTATTTGCTACCTCGCTTAGCACAAAGCCTTATAAACTGGTCCTTATTTGCTTACAGATAAGGGTGTTTAAAGCTTAATGTTTTACTTTTCCAAGCGTTTGAAAATTTTTGCTGTTTGCGGACTTTGCGCGGGAAAACGTTTCGATTCTGACGTCGATGAGTCAACAATCGAATCTTTATTTTGAACGCATTCGTGACTTGTGTTTCAAACTGCGATAAAGCGGAGAAAATACGAAGATATATTGACCTTTCTGGTGGATAGGTTTATTGTGAAGAGGGGGTCAGTTTACAATGGAAATGATGAAGACGAATTCTTTGACTAATGTTTGATGACTAAGCAAGAAATTGGCAACATTCATGGTGTATGGGGGCTTCTAATCTAAATTTAATGTTATCACAAAATGGTCGCGTAAAATGTCCTCATACTTTAGCTCTGTTCTGGGAACTAATTAAACGAGTATTTATGCCACAAAATTCTCGTTAAAATGTTCTGGTTTATCGATTGTTTTTCTCAGAATCGATACCTACTAAGGATTCGATCCTACCCGGATAGGCTAGGTCTAGGTCTGTGATTCGTATTATTAGTAGAATGCAATGTGGTTCTGGACGAGTCCTTATGCGTCCTTCCTTCCGTTGTTGGCTTCCTTGCATAATTTTTAGTATATATTTAGACCACACGCGATTGATATCCCGAGGGTATCTTAACCGCTGATAAAACACAATTCAATTGTTTAGAAGAACGCAGAAGATTGATTCTACTGGGTTTTAATTACTGATGTTTATATTTTAGTCGTTTTTATTTTCGGATGACGAAATCATCAAATATCTTCCCTCGCTCTGGGCGGAGCGAGGGGGGGAGTGTCAGGCTCTTCTGACTAAATCCCATCCATGTTTCTTCTTTCGTCCTTTGTGTTCCGGGGCCGCGGTATCTCTTTTGAACAACCCGCAACCCCGGCAGGACATGGAACAAAAGATGCCTGTACCCTTTTTCTTGCGGATGGGAAATCACCAAACCCGCAATCTCGGCAAGAAGGTTGTTCCAGTGTCAGGCTGTAAAGGTTGTTTGGTTTTTCGATTTAGTGATTCGTGATGGGTACACCCATATTTTTTTGCGGATGGGAAATCATTAAATAACTTCCCCCGCTCTGGGTGGAGCGGGGGGGAGTGTCGACTTGTACTGACTAAAACCCACCCATGTACCTTCTATTGCCCTTTACGTTCCGGGGCCGCGGTATCTCTTTCGAACAACCCGCAACCACGGCAGGCGGTGGCAGGCCCCTTTGCTTGTACACCCATTATTTAAGCTTTCTCCATTTTCTGACCATCTGAAACACTCCAACGTTTAACTAAACAAGTCCATAACCCTGCCCAACCAACCAACAACGACGCAATCGAATCAAAAAGGCAAAACTTGACCTTTGCTACCGACCCGTCACTTCCGTTCGGGCGGGCAACCGGACATTCCTGCCATAACCTCTGTCGGCCATCGAACCATAGTTTCATGGTAAAAAAGCACATCCCTATAAGAACTGGTTTCGGTTAGTGCAATGTTTAGTCTTTGATGAGGAAAAAAATAAGTATTGGAATATTACTTCCAGTCGTTGAAGTTTTACAACAGTGCGAAAATTGGTTGGCAGTCTTGTTGGAGTAAAATTTAATAATTTTTAGGGTTCCGTGCCTCAAAAGGAAAAATTGGAACCCTTATTTGATCACTTTGTTGTCCGTCTGTCTGTCAAAACCCTGTATCTCGGGAATGTGTGAAAGTATCGCGTTGAAATTAAAAACCATATACTCAACTCTGTGGTCCCTTTGTGTTGACCTTCTAAGTCTACGCAGTCAAACATATGGCTGTTTATGTCATAAGTTTTTTTTAAAATTTAAAGTAGTCACTTTCACAAGCCCACGACCACACAAGCTCAAAGCGTGACCTAGAGCACCATAAATCGCCAAGATTTATACCACAAACCACCACCGCAAAATACCACACAGGCAAAACGTTTCCCACTTATTACTTAACATATTTTATGCAAATCGAAACAGCATTATCAACTAGTAACGTTTACGGGAACAGAAAATATTCGTATTACCATAATTCACCATATTATTCGAAGAACCAGTTATTTGTACGGTTTTCCCCAGCAGAATGCAAAACACACTGTATATGCGTTGCAGGATAATTGATAAATGGTCTATTTGTGAAAGGTCTAGGTTTTATCTTTAAAGAGCGGATTAGAAACTTAGAAATATAAATTATGAAAAATAGAAAAAAGTATTAATCTGACCCGAACATGAGAACGTAAGCAGAAAAGAACAGAAAATCTAATAAAAAAAATAGAAAAACACATATTAAACTAAATTGCTTATGCTGTTCGAGGCCAAAAGGGTCTATCTCTGTACGGTGCAATATATATTTTTTTTAAATGTACGTAACGAAAAACATACAAAACACAGGCGTATATATAATTAATATTGCAAAAAATCAGTCTGTGATAGATTGGAAACTTGATTGCTGATTCACTTATATCACAGTCAATTCAAATCATCTTAATCAATCATTATGGACCCTGTAGGGCACAGTAAAACTGTTCAGCAAAATCAGCACTTTGGTCAGTGCATTACATTCATATCAGCCAATCAGCGATCCTCGCCAATCGTCGTTGTTCTCAATAAAATTGACCTAAGAAAAGCAGTCTTTTAGGGTTCCGTACCTCAAAAGGAAAAACGGAACTCTTACATATTGGATCACTTTGTTATCCATCTGTCTGTTTGCCAGGACCCTTCTAGAAAACCATTAACTCAACTCTGTGGTCTCTTGGAGCTGTGAAAAAAACAACCGTCTACGTCAACTAAAATCCTGATATATGACTAAAACCTTTTTCAATTACTTTTCTCAGTCCCTTTGCAAAAAATCTAGTATTTTCGCAAACATAACATAACATCACGCCTGTATTTCCTGAAGGATCAGACAGAATACTTAAAATAGTACAACTATTTCGCCACTTTTGTTCTAAGCCAGGCATCAACCAAGCATAAATCTAGGCTCCGCGGTTGCTACTGAGAAATTCACATTCACATTTAGGACGACACGGTTGGCGCAGTGGCGGAGGGATAGACTGATGCGACGCGTGTCGCGGGTTCGATCCCCGTTTGTTCCGTTTACTTCTTCCGAGTCTGGCTGTTTGTCTGTGTGAGTTTAAATGTTTGTGGTTACCTACGTTACAGGAGAAATTCTTAATGTGGCAGTTTCTCTGCAGCCACGATTGTGCGACCACTCGACCAACGAGACAGTCTTTTCGCAAAACACCTATTTTTTCAAGGACCATGCAACATAAATGCAATTTATCAGGAAATAGTAAATACACGGAATTGACAGACGGTGTCATAATTGTATTGATTATGCAGTTGTTGTTTTAGAATCGTGATTCATAATGTTATAGGGATGTTATCTGCGATTGTACACAGAATCAGGTTATTTTAAGCCCTAGGTCAATCTTACAATTTATGCTAATTCAATTCACATGTGTAACAAGCCGGTAATAAAGTATTGCTTAGTTAGAAGATTAACTAGGTTTACTATTTAAATGAATTATCTATCTACTATACTTTAACATTACTAGCCGTGCCCCGCTGATCAGATCCAGTCCAATCGAAACCAAGAGAGAACCTCAAACCAACCCAGCCGCCGCGGGTTGGTTTGAGGTTCTCTGCAGTTGCGTTGGGACCCGTTAGACATCTCCCGGAGACCGTAGGTGCAGGCTTGCAGGCAGGCAGGACGGTGAACAATGGGTAGCTCCATCTCGCCATCGTCTCGTCCATCCGCCGCTAGTGACGAAAAGCCGTGTCGACGGCGCGTTCGTGTTTCACGCGCGACACTGCCTGCCGGGCCTGCATGTTGGGTCGAAAAAGATACCACATCCCCGGAACACAAAAGGCAAAAAAGGAACATGGATTGGTTTTAGTCAGTACAAGTCTGACACTCCCTTACGCGCCACCCAGAGCGGAGGAGACACTTAAAGATTTCCCACCAGAAAAAAAAATGTCCGCTCGATTCTTGAAGTAAATATATACAACTAGTTGGCGCCCACGGCTTCGCCCGCGTGATATCGAGAAAAAGTATCCTATGTGTTATTCCAGACTATAATCTATCTCTGTGCCAAGTTTCATGAAGATCCGTTCAGCCGTTTTGATGTGAAAGAGTAACAAACATCCATACATCACTCCTTACAAACATTCGCATTTATAATATTAAATAGTAGGATTAGAAACAAATTAGTTAGATCTGAACACTTCTAAAACCTGTTAGTTATTCACAGATCATTGCTGGCAATGTCAAAGCTTCGAACATTTTTACTTTTTCACCCCTTTATAGCCACAATTCTACAGTTCCACATGAAAAAACATAAAGAACAGCATTCCAGCGAAATAAAACCTTGTTTTACAATATCACAAATATCCGAAACGGTCTCTATAAACTCTCTCGGTTTCAAAGCTAATATTTTTCACGGAAGCATCCCGTATAATGTTATGATTTTCACACAAAATTGTTAGTACACCCTGTATGCTCGTCTTTGATACTCCTTGTTATAAATGGCGGATAAACATACTTTCCTTAAAAAAATACATGTTCTTGAATTCAGGGAATATATTTGCTTGAGTAGATTATATTTGAATGTATTGTCGAAGTGTGAAATTACGATGAAGTCTGTAATGGTAGTTATTTATGTTAACGGTTTCGTTCACCCCTCGGTGTGGGGGCGTGATGTTTATCCTGTGGTTTGCGGGTTTGATTAGTTTGAAAGAACTGGCATATAATGTTACGTCAGCTACTGTAACTGAAATTAACTACGACGAAAAGAAAGAAAAAGTATTCTATGACTGGCACAGGGTAAACTATAGGGCACGCCACAATAGTGGCGGTAAGTCCCCTCTTCGAGGAGAGGCTGGAGAGCGTCATGGCGTCCTCACCTACCGCCTGACGCAGGTCCTCACCGGACACGGAAGTTTCGGGAGGTTCCTGCACATAATCGGGCGGGAGGAAACGCCCGGGTGTCACCATTGTCACGATCGCCCGGAGGACACGGTGGAGCACACAGTGGCGATCTACCCAGCTTGGGCGGAGCACCGCCGTGCCCTCGTAGAGGCGATCGGCGGCGGCGATCTCTCGCGTCCGGCCCTGGTTCAGTCTATGGTCCGGAGCGAGAGGAAATGGGAAGCGGTCACCTCCTTCTGCGAAGCACTAATGCTAGCAAAGGAGGTGTCCGGGCGTTTGAGGGAGAGAACATCAAGCCAACCCAGCCGCCGTGGGAGACACCCCGGGCGCCGGGCGCCGCGAGACGACTCCCGGCCACCGTAAATGCGGGCCTGTGGACGGTGAGCAATGGGTAGCTCACCGTCCGTCCGTCTATTGACGACAGGCCGTGTCGACGGCGCGTTCGTGTTTCACGCGCGCCTCAAAGAGATGTCAGCAAAGCAGAGGGGCTTGCCAGAGCCTCCGCCTGCCGGGGTTGCGGGTTGTTCGAAAGAGATGCCGCGGCCCCGGAACGTAAAGGGCAATATAAGGAACATGGGTGGGTTTTAGTCAGTAAAAGTCTGACATGCCCCCCACTCCGCCCAGAGCGGGGGAAGTTGTTTGATAATATCCCACCCGAAAAAAAAGGGCAAACAATAAAAAAACACAATCTAAAAATAAGACATATCCTTAGGTACTAATATTATAAAAGCGAAAGTAAGTTTGTTACGTCTTCACGCCTAAATGGCCAAACCAATTTTGATGAACTTTGGTACAGAGATAGTTGGGACCCTGGAGACGGACATAGGCTAAAAATAAGTGAGAAAATGGGGTGAAAGAGGGAAGAAGAGGACAGAGAAAGGTATTTTTTTTTCGATCATCACGCGGACGAAGTCGCGGGCGGAAGCTAGTATTAAAAATTTCTTTGCTTTTCATGATTATTATGTTATTTGTATGTTATATGTATAAGTATTTGTTGTCTTTAATGTAGCTATTCATTTTGTAAAATGAAACACCACATACTACCTACAGTACTGTCTCTCCTCCTTTAAGACCGCCCTTTGTGTCACCCTATTTATAACTTGTAGACTGTTATTCTTATCGTGTACATAATAAAGAATATTCTATCTATCTATCTATTCCGTCCGGTTCAAGATCAACCATAATTCCATTATGAAAGTTCTCAATGAAATAAAACAACGGTTATAAAACCTTTTCATCCCGTTGTTCTCCCCCGCGTGGGCGTTCAAAGATACGTAACGCTGACGTCATCGGACGGCTGTGACGTAGAGCTGACGAGACGAGAGGGATCCTGACGTTTGAGTGATAACAGTCGCTTGTTTGAAGTTGAGCTCTGTTGGAGTTGTGAGTTGATAACAATATATTGAAAGAAATCAGCTGTTTCTTACAAAAGTGTGTTAACCACGATTAACATTAATGGAACCGCTGATTTCGTATTGTATTATAAGGCATTTAGAAGCAGAGGGGCCTGCCAGGGCTACCGTCTGGCGGGGTTGCGGGTTGTTCGAAAGAGATACCGCGGCCCCGCAACATAAAGGGTAAGAGAAAGGAACATGGATGAGTTTTAGACAGTAAATGTCTGACACTCCCTCCCTCCTTCTCCGCCCAGGGGGAAGTTATGTGATGATAATCCATCCGCAAAAACGAAAAATTGACATTTAAAAGAGGATCCAACAATTAACACAAAGACGAAATTTTGATATGCAAAATTCCATTGACTTGAACAAGTATCTTTTTGTATATTACTTATAAGGTTTATCCTAAACTTAATTAAACTTTGAAAAATACTCGTCCATTAAAAACAAACTATATTATAAATTAAACACAAAATATCAATTTCATTCATAAACACCAACTTTGCAACCTACATACGAACAAAATATTATTCGATTAACAAAATTGATGTTTACTCAAATTTATCGCGTCGTTTACGTGGGTTATATAGATATATACATATGTGTAGTAGATATATCAGTAGACGGCAATGCAACTACACACCGGACATTCCGTGTTGCAATATACCTGGGTCATGATACAAGAAAGGACAGAACATCCAGTCCGTTTTGTTTAAAAAAAACATTGCCCCACTCTAGGTATTTCTCCTGTATTATGGGTGCGTTTACAAACATTTATGCCAGACCCGAAACAATTAGAAGTAGGTCATACAAATATTTTTTCCATGTGGGAATCGAACCCGCGACACGCAGCGCAGTCAATCGCTCAGCCACTGCGCCAACCGTGTCGTCAAGTCGTGTCGTTTTATCATCTTCCTTGTCTCATGTGATTTGGGACCCGCACAACAATTCTTCTTCTTCCACTCTCCCATGTCAACCACAAAGCTATCATTTAACTTTTTTTTTGAGGTTACGGTAGCCTAAAAAGGATTTTAGGCTACCGTAACCTCAAAAGGAAAAAAACGGAACTTTTATAGGATCAATCAATATTGAAAAGACTTATTGTCGGGCCTACGCTGTCCTCTCATACTTAAGTACTAACGCTGTAACAACAACATTGTAATACCAAATGATTTTAAAAGAGTAACCATGGAGTTTCTTGCCGGTTCTTCTCCATAGGAAACGACCAACTCGAACCGTGCATCTTTTCTCGACGTTTTAAAAGTGCCCTTGTAGGCCTAATGTGAAATAAAAAGATTTTGATTTTGATTGAATCTGTTGTCCGTCTGTCTGTCTGTCTGCGAAACCCTTTATCTCGGGAACGCGTGAAGGTATCAAGTTAAAATTACTAGTATACATGCATTTACGTAATAATAATAATACAACCATGAATAACACAGACACAGATTATAAACTCGATTGAAATTTTTAGTAAGTTACTGGGAACGGCACATCGCTAGGTTCGACTGATTTGACTGTTTTAGGGTTCAGTACCTCAAAAGGAAAAAACGGGACCCTTATTGGATCATTTTGAGGTATCAAATTAATATGAAAACCATATACTCAACTCAACTCTGTGGTCCCTTTCCATCATCATCATTTACCTGCCCTTGTCCCATTCTATTTGGGGTCGGCGCAACACGTTTTCTTCTTCCAATCTCCCCTATCAGACGTCACGGCATCATTTACTCCTTTCTCCTTCATATCATTCCTTACACAATCTATCCATCTGTAAAATCAACCCTCTAAGTCCATGCAGTCAAAAGATATGGCTGTTTATGACGCAGGTTTGTACCGAAGGCTCAGTGCGCAAACTGCGCAAGTCTGACACGCTCTTGCTTAATTTTTTTCTTCCGTTCTCACCTGTCAAATGTCACACTATCATTTACTTCTTTTTATAGTTCCACTAGCTTTTGCCCGCGGCTTCGCTCGCGTTGAATTCGGGGTAACAAAGTTCCCCTGATTTGCAGGTACCTGCTACCTATAGTTTTTGCCCATGCGCCTTATTGATTGTAATAGCAATGCTAAGATTTCCCTTTCCTTCTCTCTTTCTCCCTCATTTCCCATTTTTTTTTAATAAAAGCCTATGTCCGTCTCCAGGCTCCCAGCTATCTCTGTACCAAAATCTGTTTAGCCTTTAAGGCGTGAAGACGTAACAAACAAACTTACTTTAGCTTTTATAATATTAAGGTAAGGATACCTCGAAAAGATAAACCAAAACCTTTATAAGATCACTTTGTTGACCATCTATCTGTCTGTCAAGCCTTTATCTCGGGAATGCGTGGAGGTCTCTTAATTCGGAATTCTACAAAATAAGTGCAGATGTGCGTTGCACGACATGTGTTCAGGAAATGCACAATGTATGAATGTATTTTAGCTTATTTCGTATGTTGACAAGATGCTATTTATGTTTATTGAGTCACTAGGTGCGCCCTACGGTTCGCGTATATCAGGATAAAAAGTAACCTATGTGTTAATTCAGAGTGTAATATCTACATACAACATTTAATCTTAATATGTTAAGCCGTTTGAGCGTGACGGAGTACCAAACATACACACACATACATGTTTTCACGTTTATAGAGGGACGATGTTTGACGTTCTTATTGGACGAAATAAGTTTGTAATAAGAGTGAAGTGATAGGAAAATGTTTTTAAGCAATAAATATACACTTTCTCCTCTTAAATGACATTTTCTTTATGATGTCACATAAGAAAATGTCACCAGTTTCCTGTTGCTTGGGGTCGGGTACTAATTTTTCTCCCATTATCCTCTGTCAACTATCTCGTTATCATTTTGTTTTTTTATTTTTTTGTACTACATGTTGCAGGTACTTGCAAATCAGGAAAGGGGCACTGTGTTACCCCGAATTCAACGCGAGCGAAGCCGCGGGCAAAAGCTAGTAAATGAAATAAAGCCAAAAAACCAGGTGAGAGACAGCCGTGCATCGTTCGATAGGATCATTGACCTTCTGAACTTTAATCTACATTGCCTACCATTTGTAGTATCACTAGTGCAACTAGGGCATAGTGTCAAGTGAAACCGAGTTTTTATCGATTACGTTAATTCTTGTCTAAATGATTAATAAGTTCGCTGAGATCTATCGCTTTGAAAATATACCGTTAGTTAGAATTTGTTAGTGTGATCGGTAATGGAAATAAAATTTTGAATAGCTTCCGTGGCATAGTTACTTTGGGCTAACGCTAACTTTAACCCGCGTGTAATTGAAAAAAAAATTACCTTTCTCTCCCCTTTTCTTCCCTCTCACTTTTTTATAAAATAATCTCCAGGGTCCTAGCTATCTCTGTACCAATTCATAAAAATCGGTTAGGCCATTTAGGCGTGAAGACGTAACAAACTCACTTTCGCTTTTATAATATTAGTAAGGATAACGTTTTTATTGGTAACTTTGCTACTAAACTAGTAAGAGTGAGATATTAATTAATACCTAACTAGACTAAAACAAAATAATCTGTAACACAGCCAGCAAAAATATTCCTGGGGTTTTCCTCAACGACATACAAAAATATTGTATTAATTAAAGTTTATTTGCCATTGACGTCAAAGCCTTAATGATAGCCTTCTAATACTTGTTTTTTTTTTTCACAATAACAATGCCTACTCAGATAAACTAACCAAGGGAAGAAGGGAACCTGCCGGGGTTGCGAGTTGTTCGAAAGAGATACCGTAACCCCGGAACATAAAGGGTAAAATTAGGAACATCGGTGGGTTTTAGTCCGTACAAGTCTGACACTCCCCCCCCCCCCCCCCCCGCTCCGCCCAGAGCGGGAGAAGTTATTTGATGATTTCCCACACGAAAAAAAAAAAGTTCCAATTTTTTCACATGTATGTTTAAATGTCACAGGTATGTTTGTTATAACTTCAAATACCTCCCCGACACCTGTACTTTACAATGCATCCATCAGCACAATGTTTTAATGTTTTTGACGGCACGGTTGGCGCAGTTGCTGAGCGATCGACGCAGCGCTGCGTCTTGGGAGTTCGATCCCCGCACGGAACAAATATTTGTATGACCTACAGGTAGTTGTTCCGGGTCTGGCTGTTTGTGTATGTGAGTTTAAATGTTTGTAAACGCACCCACGTTACAGGAGTCATTCCTAGTGCGGCAACGTTTGAAATAAAATTGACAGCCGGGACCAAAGGCGGGGGGCAAAGGCATGCTTTCAGAGGCACGGAGGATACTCGGTATGTGATGGGTGCGTATCCATCAACAGACCAACCAGGCAAGCGCGGCTTAACCTTTAACATCGACCTAAGATGCTGGAATTATTATATTAGTGTTATGTTTGTAAACGCACTCACGTTACAGGAGAGTTGCCTAGTCAGGGGCAACGTTTTTTTTATAAAAAAAAAACCCAATTCTAACAGTGTCAACCCTATCCAAGATCACGCGTAGCAGATAAATCTATAAAAAGGTCGCCAGCGTTATACGGTTCAATTCGATAGTAAACCTATGCTGTATGGACAATAAAACCATGGAATAGCCGTTTGTTTTAGACTGATGTCAGTAGTTAAACTTGCGGTGTAAACAAATACTGTTTCCTTCATAGTAGGTGGGCGGGGAAATGTGTCGATTTTTAGGCAGAGCTTCTGCTTAACAAAATTTGGAAAAAAAGCTTATGATTAAAAAAATCTGTCCAAGCTTAAGGGTCGCCGCACACGGGCCACCGACCACAGCCACAAAATGCCGCCAACGGTATATTTCCTATTAGTTTTCATACATTTTATATGGACTCGCCGCACACGGTTGATGTTGGTGGCCGCCACAAGCTACAGTAGTTTGTGCCGCTTCTAACTTCTCGTGGCGGCGGCGCGGCGTTTGTGGCTGTCGCGTGTGGCTCGTGTGCGGCGACCCTAAGTCGGACTCACGCACCGTGGTTTACGTGCAAACTTGCGACACAATCGGCCATATCTTTTGACTGCGTAGATGATCATAGACTTGATTGTATGGTAATTGCAAGACGATATCTCCATCTGTTCCTGAGGTAAAGAGTATTGATAGACATGCAGACAGATAACAAAGTGATTAAAGAATCACTTTGTTATCTGTCTGCATGTCTATCAATACTCTTTACCCACCTGTAAAGACGGGTGCCGTTTTCCATTTTCGTTTTCCGGGGTTGCGGGTTGTTCGAAAGAGATACCGCGGCCCCCCGGAACGTAAAGGGCAATAGAAGGAACATGGGTGGGTTTTAGTCAGTACATGTCTAACACTAAAAAAGGATGCCGTTTTTTCCTGAGGAGAGGAATCACCAACAGCCCAAATAAAGTCACGCTTAAATAAATTGCGATGATAAAAATTATCAATGTCTTTTATTCTTATTTTGCGATTTGCTGCCGTGGAATAAAAACATCATCATCAAGTTCCTGCCCTTGTCCCATTCTATTTGTGGTCGGCGCAACACGTTTTCTTCTTCAATTCTCCCCTATCAGACGTCACGGCATCATTTACTCCTTTCTCCTTCCTAACGAAATGTGTGAATTATAGCGGAGCCATATACTTTAGTTCTTGAGGACATGTCAAGTTTACGAAACATCGTCCAAAATAGTGCCAAAAAAGATATGATTTCATAAACACTTCTATTTTCTGAAAGGCGTTATGAAATGCGCAGAAGCTTTTACCGTACGGTCGAATGTGTGTGACCGATATCATATTTCTCTCCTTCAAATTTTAAGGTTGGCAAACCCATCTCACAAACAGTTTACAGTTGCCGAAAACTTCTAAAAACAAACTATGACTAACGACTGCACCAACAGACATACGGAAAAACATACAGATATAATAACAAACTGAAAAATGTGTTCCATTTCCGAATTCCCCGACAGATGACGAATTACAAACTCTATATTTGAATCGCGAAGTGACATTTCTCATGCGCGTGAGTGGATTTGTAAACAGATAATGCTTTTAGTGTAGTAATTTCGTCATCATCTGCCTAGCCTTTTCCCAACAATGTTGGGGCCGGCTTCCAGTGTAACCGGATGCAGCTGAATATCAGTATTTTACATGGAGCGACTGCCTATCTGACCTCCACAACCAGTTAATATTGGGTAATACGATACCCCTTGGTAAGACTGGTTGTCAGACTTTTGGAACACTGACTACCTGTAACGACTGTCAAAGATCTAGGTACAAATGACAGCCGGGACCAACGGCTTAACGTGCTTTCCGAGGCACGGAGGAAACTCGGTATGTAACGGGTGGTCACCCATCCACAGACCAACCTAGGCAAGCGCGGCTTAACCTAAAGATCGACCCGAGCGGCTGCTATTATTTAGCCACGAGCTCCTCCGATAATCTAAATCGAGTAATTTCGTGATTCATCCAATTTAGGTATGGAATTAATTATGTGCATGTGTTGGTACTGTGTGGTACCATACCTCGTATCATACATGAGCTTTTTATCCTTATCGTATGACTCAAATATCATGGCGCCAATTTATAGATGCGTCAGATTTGATTGGTATACGTACCTATTGCACAGACCAGAATTCGTTCTGTGGTTTGTGAAAATGGGACAACTAAATGTGCTAATTCATTTAAACTTAACTCAAATCTGCTAAATCACTTTAAATATAATTTTACTAATTTGTAATATGTACTACTAACAATAATATGGGGTAAATATGTCCAAATTAAAAAGGTATTATTAATTATCTAAATAAGCACTTAAGTACTTATATGAACAAGTTCCGTCCAAGTCGTAAATAGCATTAAATCTGCCGTTCGAAGAAGGAAACTGTGCATTTGTTGCAGCTAAAACATATTTCAGCACTGTAATTATTTTTCTTCATAAAAATATTCCCCAAAAATCTTTACAATATTTCGCGTCACATCCGGCCTGTCTTATTTACATTCAAAACTCACAATTTAAAGAACTGTCATCACCAAAATAACACGCTATTCAACACTTAACTTAAAATATCAGCAACCGCCATCATTAAGGCTTTCAGCATTCTTGAGAAGAAACTTGAAATACTCTCGCTCCTCTCGTTCACGACCTCGGGCGATCCGACTTGCAATGCAACTTTACGACGCCAAGGAACTCAAGTGACACTCGCGCGCGCCTCTTGACGCAACTTGCAGTAACAGATGAAAGAAATTGCTTGGAGCATGCTATGAGTACCAGCGTAGTATCGCCTCAAATCATTCTGAGGCGATTCTCAAACGACACCGCCGTCGTGGACGGACGTAGGCGCCGAAGCAATTTAGAGGCGGTGCGCTGCGAGTAGACGATGTCAGCGCCGCTCACCGCACGTCGGTGTCCACAAGACAATTAATCAAGCTTTACAAAACCAGTTTATGCAGATATGTGTCGTTATACTGGAATTGTATAGTTTGATGTGTACATGTGTATACGAAGGCTTTAAAAAAACCTAACACAATAGTCTCCTAAGCAATCTATTTCAATTATTTCCTCTGACGGTCGCTGTCGGTTTACGTTTGTCGTTTTAGGCGTCGCGTCGCACAAACGTGGGCACTTTTGTGTCTTGCATCGGATACGAGCTACCAATTTCTAAACAACAAGTGCGAAATCAGCCGCTACAAGACACAGCAACTACTACAACTCTATAGAAATTCGGACACATTTGCGCAGCGCCCTAAGGTAGATAGATAGATAGATGAATCATTTATTTGATGCAGCAAAAGACACAATACAGGAATTAATATAAAAAAATATCAAACAGAAGAAAAGAAAAAAACACACATTAAAAAAAAGTAAGGTAGACTAACTTAGATTGACCCATAGGCATTTAGACACATCACATACATTTATAAAGGTCGCCCACTACTGGGCGGTGTGTGTCTCAAGATTGCACCAAATAGGAGTCCAGCTCAGCATAATGCCAGGTAGACTACCTGATGCTGGTATTCTGCTGAATCCTGCTAGTGACACACAAGGTGTGGACAAACCGACGGGACGAGATTCCGGACACCAAAATAAGACAAATAATTAACTGAAATATCATTGTCTTCGTCAACGTTTACGTCCAACCTAAATAATAATGCCATCAAAAATCAATCTTCAGTTTAAGTCGCGTTTGCCTAGTTTAGTCTGTGGACGGGTTGGACTACCCCTTTTTTTTCGGGTGGGAAATCATCCAATGACTTCCCCCGCTCTGGGCGGAGCGGGGGGGCATGTCAGACTTGTACTGACTAAAACCCACCCATGTTCCTTCTATTGCCCTTTACGTTCCGAGGCCGCGGTATCTCTTTCGAACAAGCCCTGGCAAGCCCCTCTGCTTTGCTGACTCTCTTTGAGGCTTGGACACCCCTTAGATACCGAATTTCCAACGTGTCTCTGAAGAACGTTAAGCCGTTAGCTCACCGTCCGTCCGTCTATTGACGATAGGCGCGTTAGTGTTTCACGCGCGACTCATAGAGATGTCAGCAAAGCAGAGGGGCCTGTCAGGGCCACCGCCTGCCGGGGTTGCGGGTTGTTCGAAGGAGATACCACGGCCCCGAAACATAAAGTGCAATAGAAGGAACATGGGTGGGTTTTAGTCAGTACAAGTTTGACACTCCCCTCCGCTCTAGACTGTTATTTGTAAATCTTTGAAGTCAGTGGCCCAAACGACAACCAGTCTTACCAAGAGGTACCGTCTTACGCAGTACCAACTGGGTTATGGAAATCACATGGGTTGTCGCTCCATGTAAAATACTGGTATTTAGCTGCATCTGGTTGCGCTGGAAAACGACCCCAACATAATTGGGAAAAGGCAAAAAATAATTAAACAAAGGAATCCCAAAAAATAATTAATTAAAAAATATCTTATTACCCTTAATAATAATTTAATTTAAAGCAAATCAAGTATATTGACTTGGCTCGCGAGGTTGTCGACATGTGGGATGTGGACTCAGCGATCATTGTGCCGATAGTCATATCTGCCAATGGCTTAATTGCCAAGAGCCTCGACCAATACCTGAGGAGGCTCTCGTTAGGCAGCTGGATCAAGGGCTTGATACAGAAAGCGGTACTCCTGGACACGGCTCGTATTGTTAGGAGGTTCCTTTCTCTGGAGCCCTGACCGCCGGTAGCTTGGACCCTGTTTCCGATACCGGTGGGCTACTATTTTTATATTTTTTTTGTGTTTTATTTATTAAGAAATATTTAAAAATGCAAATAATATGGAAATTAATCAATAAATGAACGAAATTTAATTTATGTATTTCAATATGTGTTTTTGTTGTAATTTTAATCTCTTCGATTCCAAAAAATAGTATTCATTCTGACATAATATTATTGAAATTGCAATTTAATTTGACTGTATTTTAATTTTCTTTATATTTTAATCTTTAATAATAGCTGCCTGTATCCCTTTTATTAAATAATTTGTATTTACATGTATACATGCATGTTGCATGCATGCATAGTTGCATGTGTTCCTACTCAATAATGTGTACTGTGGTTACCTGTTATTGAGTGTGCATTGCAGGATATTAAATTGTGCAATTTTAATTTTGTAAAAGATAATTTGTTATGTTAAAACTGGTTGGTAACCCTAAAATCCTTACTAATATTATAAAAGCGAAAGTGAGTTTGTTTGTTTGTTACGTCTTCACGCCTAAATGGCTAAAACGATTTTGATAAATTTTGGTACAGGGATAGTTGGGACCCTGGAGACGGATTTTTTTTTAAAAAAAGTGAGAAATGAGGGAGAAAAAGGGAAAACTTAGCATTGCTATTACAATAAATAAGGCGCAAGGGCAAAAACTACAGGTAGCAGGTACCTGTAAATCAGGAAAGGGGACTGTATTACCCCGAATTTAACCCGAGCGAAGCCGCGGGCAAAAACTAGTAAGTAAATAAATATAGGCGAATCAAGAATTCTGTCAAAGTCTAATGTTCGTCGCCAACGACCATACAGCCCGTAGACACCTAATAACAGACGACCGATGTCTGTCAACACATCTGACTAATAAATCTTATACAAGTCGCCACTCAACAATTTCGAATCAGTTTCGACCACTTCTGTGATCCGTGAACACTTCCGTGTTACCGTTTAAAAAACTCAAGAACAAAATATTACAATGGCCCCATGTACAATACGTTGGTGTGTTAAAAACGGTCAGAATTCGAGTTTCCGAAAAAACGGTATAACATTTCATCGGTTTGTTAATAATTACATAATCATAATTAAACAAACTTTTTGATATTATTTATCGGAGTTCATCATAAACTGGCCATAGCTACAGGTGAAACTGTATGTACCACCGACCCGCGTTGATGTCTTTTGGGACAGGTCTCTTTCTTATGATGGTACTTAGAAAGTGACAGCAATAGTGGGAGTGTACTATAGGCAAAAAGTTAAAGATGTACCAAATCTACTATCGAAATTCGTTATCGATAAAGCATAAATCCTACATTATGTTATTTTAAAAAATCGTTACCTACTAAACATTTCAAACATTAAAAAAAAATAAGGAATGTTTAGTAGTAATGTGATAGATGAAGTAGACTGCCTATTTAAGACGATTAAAATACTACGTATGTATATTATTTTTTTTACATTTAAATGAATTGTGAAATGATGATTGGTTCTAGATACCCACAAAATCCTAAATATAAAATTAAATGGATTATTGCAACCAAACGAGAGAACTGGTTTCCTTTAACATATTACTTAGTACTAAATGTTCATAGCATTTTACTGAGGATTGTTTTATGCCTATGAAAAACCGTCACCGGTTCCAAAACGATTGGGTAGGTGTTTGTACGTTGTACATTTTCTATAACTGGTAAATAATTAGTAGTCGTTACAAAAGGTACTCCTTTTGTAATAGGTAACTAAGTAGAATAACTTTATTGTACTTGAAATGATTTCTCAAAGTACCCTCGAATGGTCTCGCGGAGGTTCTCTAAACATGAAGATTAATTTGAATTCATAAAAAAAATAGTAAATTTTTTCAAAAACAAAAAATCTTTCAAAGTATTGTTCATATATATGTATTTTTCAATTTCATTTGGTTTTGAAATCGGAATGTAAAAAAAATATTATTTACAGTATTTTTTTACATTCCGATTACATTTACATTTTGATTATAGGTATGGAAAGGTATCGATAACTTCGTGTTTTTTTTGTAACCTGTCCCATCCTTAATTCGACCCTATGACCTTGGTAGGGCCAATCAGAATGCAGTACCCCGCTTCCTCATACCTCGGCTAGTTGACAGAATTGGTTTGGAACAAAATATCAAACATTAGGCGTCTACGGGCTGTATGGTCGTTGTTCGTCGCCAACCCAGAGTCCTGTACGTGCAGTTCGTGGTCAAGCCGTCTGACATCGTTAATATAATAAGAAACTGGTCGCGAATATAACCGATACGCTATCTTAACCGGAACAGTTCAAGTAATTAACCTCAGCTCCGATATACGCTTGACCGAAATATTTCGGCGAATCAAACTGTGTTGCCATGTGCAGATAATTTTATTGTGTGGGATGTGAGGGAGAAAGAGGGAAGAAAAGGGAAAACTCGGCGTTGCTATTACAAATCAATAAGTCGCAAGGGAAACTGTGTTACCCCGAATTTAACGCGAGCGAAGCCGCGGGCAAAAGCTAGTAACACATAAAATACTTTTTTTTTCGATCATCACGCGGGCGTAGCCGCGGGTGCCTACTAGTATAGTATATCCTGAAAACCTACATGAAATATCCACCTACGTCCTAGACTGATCCCCTGATCCTTCTCCGACAGCTGTAGGCTTATTCGTCAACTCGCGCCTCATAAACTCGCGTCTGCAAGCGAGTTAACACTTTCCGATTTAAAAAAATTACGAAAATCTGACGTATTTACAGTCATCTACAAAAGTGTTTTGTCTTTTGTAGATGACTGTAAGTACGTCAGATTTTCACTCGGTCGCGAGTTGACTACAACAAAAATAGGTAAAATCAGAAGGTGCTAACTCGCGCGCAGTCGCGAGTTTATGAGGCGCGACTTGACGAATAAGCCCAACTGTACCTCCTCAGACCTTTATCAATCATACATTCTTTCAGAAACTGTTGTCACTGAATAAACTGGGAACTTACACACTACTCATCAATCCCTAAAGGGGTAGGCAGCGGTGTACCTACCGAATAGTACACCCACATTTCACCAGTTATGTTTAAATCCCACGTAATAGGGGCGAGCCTATTGCCATCAACTGGACACAAATCTTAACTCCGCAGCTGCTACAAACAAAATCCTGACGGAAAAACCCAGTGACCCTGCCGAGGTTGCGGGTCCTGCCGGGGTTGCGGGTCCTGCCGGGGTTGCGGGTTGTTCGAAAGAGATACCGCGGCCCCGGAACGTAAAGGGCAATAGAAGGAATATGGGTGAGTTTTAGTCAGTACAAGTCTGACACTCCCCCCCGCTCCGCCCAGAGCGGGGGAAGTTATAAGATGGTTTCCCACACCAAAAAAAAATAAAGGAACCCAATGTCTCGGGAATGGAACCCAGGACTTCATAATCAGCAGTCACAGCTTACAGCAACTAAACCAACAGAGCAGTTCCAAAAGAAAGTTCCAGCTAATCGCTGGCAAGATTGCCAGGGATTAGCTGCAACTTGCTTTAATTGAAGTTATAAATAGAAACTTCAATTAAACCGTTTCCTTTAACACGTGATCGAGGACAATACGCAGTCCACTAACTTATCGGACCCCATGATGATTCGAAAGGAACTGATAGACTTTATATTTATTATAGGGTTTTTGATTAGAATTTCTCAGTAGCAACCACGGAGTTTGGATTTGTGTCCTTGATGGCTATAGGGTCGTCCTCTTTAAATAATAATAAAATTCTTTATTTCAGTACAGTGAACATTGTTATAGACATCTTATATTTATTGTACAGACATTGATAACGGATATGTCCTCTGGCTCCCAAACTAGGTTTCCACCTGTGACTTGGGAGACAGTGTTGCTCCATTAAAAACACATTATACATATGTCATATCGTCAATGGTAACCAAAATGTAAAGAAAAAATAATAATAATATAAATAACAAAAAACAAATTTCTTGATTAATTAAAACAAAATCTCAATCGTTTAAAACACGTCGTACACTGTGTTGTGAGAGGGTGCGTGTCACTGAATAAGTGAGTGTGTATCTGTAGGTGTGTGAGTGTACCTATGTGTTGGTGGAATGTAATATAAAATGGAACTTAACATAATTGGCGACATGAGAGTACACTATTAAGTACACCTTTTTCTTTCATTGCTAGCGTGATGATACAGGTGCTTAATAACATCATACCTACGATATACGACAAATTTACAAAACATTTTTTATCTCACACGTGATTTTCACTACAGTCTACACAATATTCAGCCATGTAGGTACTTAATATTATAGCAATAAAGTGCGCATGCGTCAGTAGGCATGATTCAGATAGGCATCGGGCTCCAAATTGTGCGCTTGACCTGCACATTATCCAAGATATAATTGTACTAGATCCGGCTGGCAACTAGCGACATACAATGTCTCGTAGAGTTCCTTGGCATTCACAAACAAAACGTTAGTAAAATCAATATATTCTTCTTCTATTATATACAAAAAATACAAAGAAATAAAGAAGACAAGTATTCGTGAAACAGAAGCTTGAAAAGTAATTTGAAAACATATTCATCATCATTTTCCTGCCCTAGTCCCATTCTATTTGGGGTCGGCGCAACACGTTTTCTTCTTCCATTCTCCCCTATCAGACGTCACGGCATCATTTACTCCTTTCTCCTTTATGTCATTCCTTACACAATCCATCCATCTTTTCTTCTCTCCAACATTCAGATCCATCACTCTTTTAGTCACATGTGCTTCGTCCCTCCTCGTTACATGTCCATACCAAGACAAACACCTCCCTTTCAATCTTTCTGTGACAGGCGCAACTTTCAAACTTCCTCTAACATACTCATTCCTTACTTTATCCTGTTAATTATTAATTTGAAAACCCGTTATTTACTCATTTTGACGACACGGTTGGTGCAGTGGCTCAACGAGTGTAGCGGGTTCGATCCCCGCACGGAACAAATATTTGTTTGGTCTACAGATAGTTGTTCCGGGTCTGGCTGTTTGTGTATGTGAGTTTAAATGTTTGTAAACGCACCCAAGATATAGGAGTGACTCTTAGTGTGGGGCAACGTTAAAAAAAAGACTTTGTTGACTAAACCCTGTAATGTTCCTTCTTTTGCGCTTTGTGTTCGCGGTTGCGGCACCTCTTTCCAACAACCCACAACCCTGGCAAGCAGTGGCCTAGACGGGCTCCTCAGAGTAATTTAAGCCTACCTTGGGAAAAAAGGCGTGGGTTTATGTACTACTTAGCTTCCGCTCGCGACTTCGCCCGCGTGGCATAATTACTTTGGGCTAACGCTAATTTAGACCTGCGTGATAATCGAAAAAAATGTATCTATCTCCCCTTTTCTTCCCTCTTTCTCCACCCTCTCACACTTTTTTTTTAATTACCATATGTCCGTCTCTAGGGTCCCAACTAGGTATGTCTGTACCAAAATTCATCATAATCGGTTTGGCCATTAAGGCGTAGAGGCGTAACAAACAAACTCACTTTCGCTTTTATAATATTAAAGTAAGGATTTCCAACATTTAACATGTACAGAACCATTGACTCACAAACTCAACGTCGAGTGCATAATATTATCTGACCACCGGGCGTCAACCGGTCAATCTAAATCGGGTGTTAGTATCAACATAGCCGAAAAAAACTGTAATTAAATGCATTGATAACGAAGTTCCAGTTGGTGCTGACCTCGATCACTTGACATTTGAGAATAATTAAGTGTTTCTGTTACTTGGCGATAGCAGAATCAGCAAAATACATTTGCACGGCACAATGGTGTCACAAAAAGTATTATTGACGCTTACTTACTAACCTAACCTAACTTTTTTTTGCGGATGGGAAATCATCAAATGACTTCCCCCGCTTTGGGCGGAACGCGGGGGAGTGTCAGACTTGTACGGACTAAAACGCACCCATGTTCCTTCTATTACCCGTTATGTTTCGGGGCCGCGGTATCTTTTTCGAATAACGCCGGCAGGCGGTGGCCCTGGCAGGCCTCTCTGCTTTTTCTTCACCTTTGATAGCTACTGATGGCAAAAGGTCTCTCCCTAATGAGAGCTATCATTTTGATCTCACCAGATGGTGCCTGGTTTGTCAAGTCGTGTTATTAATTCTATTTAATACATTCCAGTACTAAGAACTACACCTATATCTCACTACACAAATTCATGTGCGATAGCTATGCCTGCCTATTCCTCCAATCCTTTCTATAATTTCAACCGATTTTAAAAAGAGGAGGTTCTCAATTCGACTTTATTTCTTTTTTAGATACGATCCAAAAAACCGATTAGAATAGAATATACTTTATTACACACCAAAATTGAAATAAAACTGTATTACAAAAAAAAATTGCTAAATCTGTGGTTACAATGGCGGTCGATTTTCAAAATTCTTTTTACAATTTATTGAAAGCGTTCCTTATTAATTTGAGCTATATTGCTTTGGTATCTAGTATATGAGTTATCTTCTATAATACAAGTACATATTTTTATCTAATGTATTTGTACGATATGCACTATGCTCTCTCTAGGTAGCAATGGAAAAATGAATACCCAATAAGAATGTGTGTGAGATGCAACTAAAAAAGGATGAAATAAAAACCTTTTTTCGCATTTTACAGACTACAATGTGGTCCAGTGTGTTAATAACAATATGACTTAGCCTATATTAGTACTTAATAACTAGAAGACATCGAGTGCGATTAGTAAGCGCCCACATTAGCGGGCTGTCTGCCCGGTCAGCTATCCATTGTAGGATAGTGTTGGGACTGCCACGCAGCCAGATTGGCTGCCATGCAGCAGCAGTAGCTCGGCAGATTTTTTTCTCTGTAGTGCGTCAGCAAACATCGCTGAGGCACTACAGAGGTCATGAGAGTTGGAAAAAGCTAGGCAGATGATGCTCTCCGTGAACCTGTTGTGAAGTGAAGCAATGCCTTACTTTAACCTAACACACTCTTCATTACTGCTTACCTATCAGAACAGCGGCCTCACAAACGACATTCTGATTGCCAATCAGCCTACCGATGAGTTCATGATTCGGCAGATTTTATTTAAAATATTTACAATTACGGCCAAAGTACAATGACATTTAATTTGTTATGAAAAAGTGAGTTAGCAACAAGTAAGTAGATAAATATGCAGTAGGCATAATTTTTCATTTACGCAATTTTAAAGTGTAGACACAGATTCTTTTATGTACAAGGCTTGTGACAAAATGTGGAATTAACGCCTAGCCTTTTCCTAACTATATTGGGGTCGGCTTCCAGTCTTACCGGATGCAGCTGAATACCAGTATTTCACATGGAGCGACTGCCTATCTGACCTCCATAACCCAGTTAGTACTGGGTAATACGATACCTCTTGGTAAGACTGGATGTCAGACTTTCGGGACACTGACTATCTGTAACGACTGTCAAAGATCTACAAATGACAGCCGGGACCAACAGCTTAACGTGCTTTCCGAGGCACGGAGGAAACTCGGTATGTAACGGGTGGTCACCCATCCACAGACCAACCTAGGCAAGCGCGGCTTAACCTAAAGATCGACCCGAGCGGCTGCTATTATTTAGCCACGAGCTCCTCAGACTTCAAAATAAGTATAATAGTTTAAAAAAACTAAAAATAAATACACAGCTGCAAGTATTCTCTCAGCGAACCTTTCATCTTTCATACCCAAATCAGGGATAATCATAATCCGTCAACTTTGGGAATCCTCTCCATATTGGAATTACAATAAAATTTATAATTTTCGTTCAATTCTTAAGCTAGGAGACCTGTCTCTTAAGATACAGGTCTCCCAGTTTAAGAGGCTGGGTTCATATTTTTTAGCATGCATAGACTAAAATATGTCTACATTATTGTATTTCAAACGGTTGTGAAAATTAAAAACTAAGACCAATTGTTCGGATAGAAAATAATCAAATCATTTTTCCCGCTCTGAGCGGAGCGGATGGGAGTGTCAGACTTTTACTGAATACACCCATTAATGTTCCTTTTGCCCTTTGTGTTTCGGGGCCGCAGATATGGCCCTGACAAGGGTATAACCCTTGGACAAAGTAGTGTCCCGTATTCCACAGTTAATTGCTTTGTCTTTACTGCATAATAACTTCACTAGTATATCATCATTCATGTCGTAAAGTATTTATATATCAATGCTAAAACCATTAAATGTACATATTTAATGATATTACTACAATGCTGCATCATACATTTTCAGATTGGCTTTTATTGTCCTGTATTTTATGTGAAATATGTAGGTATGTATGAAATATACTGTCACTCTTAATTTAGCGGATCTCAGATACAGACAGATCCTTCAGTAAATTGAGTTCAACCGATTCAAGGTTGCAGATTTAAGGGCCCGGTAAGGCGGGCAAGGGTAAGGGCAATAAATAAATAAATAAATATATCTTGGGACAACTCACACACGGCTATCTGATCCCAAGCTAACCAGAGCTTGTGTTATGGTAACCAGACAACTGATATACATACTTATATAATTTATAAATACATACATATTATAGATAAATCACACCCAGACACAGAACAAACAATCATGCTCATCACACAAAGTTTGTCCTGGGTGGGAATCGAACCCACGACCTCCGGCTCAGCAGTCAGGGCCACTAACCACTAGACCAACAGGCCCGTCAATCCAATCCGTCAATAGAAGGACATGGGTGGGTTTTAGTCAGTACGAGTCTGAGACTCCCCCTAGCTCCGCCCAGAGCGGGAGAATTTATTTGATGATTTCCCATCCGCGAAAAAAAAGGGTACATGTCTAACGGAACCTATCCAATTCGTCCCGCCATTTCCTCCGTTGCAAAGACCTAACCTCAAAAAAAAAAACAAATGCCTATACAATCAAATGTAGATTTCTCGAGTATTTGTTTACAAACTAGAATTCGCCAACACAATTTATTTGAGTGTCGTAATTGGTATTATTGACAATTTTGCCGACAAACCGAACGTGCGCTCGTCATATTACGTGTACTGTTGTAACTGGCACGTGTTCCTGCATTCTGCTGCGTTCGATTTTTGAAATCCGGTGTACCTGGAAAAAAAGAAAATCGAATTAGACTGTTGTTCATATTTATATGTTGAAAATAAAGCTATCTACATTCTAAATTTCATTCAATTCAGTCCAGATGTTTGATTATGAAGGAGTTACAAACATACACACAAATAAAAACTTTCGCCTTTTTAATGTTATTGTTCTTAACACCAACCAAACAAAAAACACAAAAATTTAGTTTGTTCCTGTCAAAAGACGTCTCTTCTGAAATTGATTGAAGCGATACAACTTAACTACATATATATTATTTATACAATTTAGAAAAAAATAGCAATCTCGCTATTTTGATATCTTAGACGTTTTTCACCAAAAATAGTGGTTGTCAAGCTAAATCGGATTATCTTTAATCGTGACTAAAATGGTGTGAAATAAAATTAGATATGACTAGCTTCCGCCCGCGACTTCGTCCGCGTAGCATAGTTACTTTGGGCTAACACTAATTTTAACCCGCGTGATGATCGAAAAAAAAATATCTCTCTCTCCCCTTTTCTTCCCCCTTATCTTCCTTTTTTTTAATTATGCTTTACTATGTCCGTCTCCAGGGTCCCAACTATCTCTGTACCAAAATTCATCAAAATCGGTTGGGTCATATAGGCGTGAAGACGTAATAAACAAACAAGGAAACTCACTTCGCTTTTATTATATTAGTAAGGATTAGGTATGTCATTTTAATATTTGTCTAGTTTAATCTGGTGGTTTATCAGAATTGGCACCAATATGCTACTTTCCAAATGATCCTACTCTTAATTATTTATCTTTAAAAATGTTACATTTCATAACCTTTGACAATACATAATAATGTCACAGAGACTCCATTAATAAAATAAGCGTGAAATCATTAAAAGAACGAGTTAGAAAGACAAGTATGCAAATAAAATAGATGATAATTATCATAAATTATTTAATCTATAATGTTAATTGTTCAAGGACAAGCGGATGATTGACAAAGATTTAATATCGTGAAACGTGTTGGACGAGCTTCACTACATTTACTACGAAAACCTTTCGATATGCCAGCTACCTAACTTGTATTATTTTTACCTATACCTAGGTAATTCTTTCAAAGCCAATAAAACTGACGCTTCTACCAACAAAACCGACATCCAAATGCGTTTTTTTTTTTGGCAGAAAAGTTTTAATTTTCAGCCTTCTTAGTTGTTACAATTTACATAGCATCTCACACAAATTATTATCGAGTATTTATTTTTCATTGTTGCCAAGAGATATTAGCATATCGTCCATATACATTAAACGATAAAATATATATTATAGAAAATAACTCATAAATTCTCAAAGCAATATAGATAAAATTCATATGGAAAGTTTCTTCCTTCGGCAGTATAACCTTCCGATTATAAAAATAATTTTGAAAATCGGCCCAAAATCGACGGAAAAATCGCGTATCAAACATACAAACAAACAAAAACAGTAGAATTGATACCTCCTTCTTGTATTGAAGTCGGTTAAAACCATGGCTCCTTCGCTTTTAATGTAACAAAAATAAAACCAAAACAAATTTACTTTGTAAACAGCTTCTTAAACTGTTCTACAATAGCGGCAACACTTTAAAACAACCCCTTTAATAAACAAGACGGTAAACAATAAACTAACTGAGTTATTTATTTTAAAGTTGTTGGAGGAGTATTTTTAGTTTTGACTTTACAAAGTGAGAACATCGGTTTAAAAAAATAAAAATATAAAAGTAAGAATTTCAGTTTAAAGTTAATAGGCAAGCGCGGCTTAACCTGAAATCGACCCGTGCAGCTGCTATTATTTTACCAAGAATATAAAGAACTAGCTTTTGCCCGCGGCTTCGCTCGCGTAAAATTCGGGGTAACACAGTTCCCCTTTCCTGATTTACAGGTACCGGCTACCTGTAGTTTTTATCCTTGCGCCTGAATTATTGTAATAGCAAAGCTAAGTTTTTCCTTTTCTTCCCTCTTTCTCCCTCATATCTAAATCTTAAAAAAAAACTATATCTGTCCCAAAATTCATCAAAATCGGTTTAGCCATTAAAGCGTGAAGACGTAATAAACGAACAAACTCACTTTCGCTTTTATAATATTAGTAAGGATTCATTACATTTCCATCAACGACATGGTTACTGGCAGTTTATAAAAAATAACTTGACAAGTTATGTAATCGATTTTTTTGTATATAGCCAGAAGTTAGTACATGCTTGACCTTTCATTCTTTAACAAACATTGAAAAAGCCTTGAACCCTGAAACCAAAAGAACTAACTTCACTATAAATAAGCAACCAGTTCAACGACCTCAAGAAATTCCCAAAGTACAAAAAAAAACGTAGATTATTTACTTACACATAATAATAATAAATTAGTACTTAATGCTATCTATTATGATAATTCTAATGTCTTATTGTAGTACTTAATTACTGTAATGTATGCAAAGTGCGTGAATAGGTCTTCAAGGCTGACGAGGTGTCTTAAAATTTTATGTTCTTACGCACTATTTGGAAGGTTTGTATATATTTACTTGTGTATATTGGGACCGATGCTAATAGGCATCGGTAAAGCCCAATTTCATAATTCACTAGTTCGCGCCCGCGGCTGCGCCCGCGTGATAAAAAAAAATATCCTATGTGTTATTGTTATCCTGGTATCTTTAACACAGGTGACTTTGTAATCTAGCTAAGATGCCAGTTAAGACCCGTACCGTCACTATAAAACCACAATCACTGTCTATTGTATTTGTGTATTTTTTAGGTTTTAAACTGTGAGAATAAATAAATAAATATAAAATATATTCCAAACTATAATCTACCTCTGTGCCAAATTTCATCAAGATCCGTTCAGCCGTTTTGACGTGAAAGAGTAACATACATCCATCCATCCTCACAAACATTCGCATTTATTATATTAGTAGCATAACCTCGCACCCATAGTCCCCGAGATGTACGTAGAAATTGTCCCACATTTTGCCTGTTATGTTTAAGTTCCATGTTATAGGAGACGACCCAATTGCCAACAACCGGGTACAAGTCCAGACTCCAAGGCTACTACGGAAGAAATCCAGATTAGAAAACTCCAATAAGTTTTTGTCCAACCTGGGTTGCGGGTTATTCCGCGGCACTGGAACGTAGAGGGCAAAAGTAAGAACATGGGTGGGTTTTACTCAGTAAAAGTCAGACACTACTTTCCGCTCCACAAAAATATTATTAAACGAAATAAAAGAAAAGGTGAACCGCTAGCTTGTTTGCCTCTTCATCATCTGTCTAGCGTTTGGGGTCGGCTCTAGTCAAACTGGATACAGAGGAATTGAATTCAGCGACTGGACTGCTTATCCCACCTCCAAAACCCAGTTATTACTGGGTAATGCATGATACCACTTACTGCATTACTGCATGATAACACTGGGCTTCACACTTCCAAGCCACTGACTACATGTAACGAACGTCTCTATAAATGAGAATCAGGACTAACAGCTTAACATCCTTCCGAGATACAAAGAAAACTCGGTGTGTATTGGATTGTTACCCATCCCTCCGGCCGTCTTTGGCAAGCGCGGCTTAACCTTGAAGATCGACCCGTAAGGCGGTTATTACATAGCTACGAATCACGAGTTCCTCCTCCTTGTTTGCCACTTCATGGTAAAAAACAAAACATAAAGATGTTACCCATAGGTCAGAAATAGAAAAAAAATAATCAGATGACTTGCCGATAGCCAAAAACCTGGGGCAAGGGTTAGCAACCTGTAAGTTCAAATAGTTCATAAACCCTGCTCTCACTTACCGAAATCCTCATCCATCATTTCAGTTTCCCATTAAATGCCTTAAAAACATGCGTGTGATTACAATCAGCTGATGCATTGTACTTAAGTTACAACGGACGACATACAATACATGCCTAGCATTAATACATACAGATTTCCTCAAACAGACACAGTAATGGAAGTAATTCTCTAACCATTACCCGACAAGGCGTTATAACACAGCCACTTAGCGCACAAAAAAAAACAATAACACCTCTGGAATCAATCAAAAACAAATAACGTAAGTATCCCACGGCAATAATCTGACATAATTATATAATAACATATTCCATAAATAATTGTTCAATTTCATTCGGCATCTTACTGACCATGACCATTCTAACTTGACATTCAAAGATGGCGCTGCATGTCAAGGAAGCTGTCAAAACAACTGTCAGAATTCTTTTAAAATTTTAGTTCCATTTTTCGCCACGTGGCAAGGTTTAGTGGTGGGTGCACACGTTCGGTTGTAGATCTGTATTTCGTAGTCAATGCCAAGGTTAGAGTCGATGACCGCAGTGGCGACGGTCGCCAAGCAATTGGTAGAGCGAGTATAAGTCTGTGTTGATATTTTGAAGGTGAAGTGTTGTCTTTGCTTTTAGTGGGTTTATTTCGATTATTTTACTTGGCATTCTAAGAGCATATGACGCTGATTGGAACGATATTTGTATTATAGAAAAGTTTTTATTTATGAATATTAGATAAAATTTTATGAATGAAAACATGACAACTCTCATATTCGTAACAGAAGCCATGTTTAATATTTCAAAGTTAATCTCCCTTTTGTTATTGGGAGTCCAGACGGCCTGCGGTATATCACCCATCCCTTGTCGATATTCCACACATTCACACAACGCGCTTTGCAAACCCTTTATTACGCGCGCAGTCAAGGAGTGGAATTCCCTGCAATTCTCCACCTGAGTTCCGAAGTTTTCAAAAACCAGACATTTGGAGCTACAATTTCTTTTTTTTTAATTTCCCGTACAACCATTTCTCTAGAATATACGGTCTGTTGAAAATTTACCAAAAATTTGTTTTTTTTTATCCCTTAATTTTTTCCAGTAGTGTATTTATTTAAGCCATGAGTAAATAGGTTTCTTGCAGGTTAGTTCGTCCTATGGTCGACCTCATCTCTGTCCTCAGCGAGGTCAGGAGATAGGTTCATTGATGAAAAATAACCAGGAACGTGCGAGTCTGACTCGCGTACCTAGGGTTCTGTACAAACTTACGACATATTCAGCCATATCTTTTGACTGCGTAGACTTAGAGGGCTGATTTATTTCACAGCTCCAAGAACCACAGACTTGAGTATAAAGTTTTAACATCAACTTTATACCTTCACGCGTTTCTATGTTAAAGGGTCTTGACAGATAGACAGACAACAAAGTGAAACAATAAGGGTCCTGTTTTTTTTTCAGGTACAGAATCGATAAATGACCATAGCTAAGTGAAAAAAGTCTGTCTTTGTTATCAAATCTACTCACCCCACTTAAAATACTCAGCGATCAAACAAAACAAAAGACTATCCGAGCTTCTAAAAAAACATGGCCGCTCATACGCTAATCCGTCTTAATCAGTCACCTCGGTGCGTTTACTTTAAGCCGTCCTCAAACAAGTGCTTACTCATACAAGCCCATACACATACAAGTTTGTCCTCATACAAAATACTCATTATGCAATTATGTGGGACGACTCAAAGGTAGATGCGATTTGTATGGACTTGATTTCAAGATGAGGAATTTGAGGGGTTAACTGTTTTTCTCGAAAATACGTTATCTAAATAAGAGGCTTATTCGAGTTGGACTGTGGGATTAAAAAGTGAGAATAGATGATTTATACTTGAACTTTGGAATGTGAGAAATCAATCATAACATTTTACTCATTGGAGTTTTTTATTTGTTTTTAACCGACTTCAAAAAACATGGAGGTTCTGTGTTCGATTACTCCGCCAACTGTAGACAGATTTTCATAATCCTGTTTTTGTATGAAAGCGTATACTTTCGAGGTGGCCCCATTTCATTTTATTTTATATTATACTAGCTTCCGCCCGCGACTTCGTCCGCGTGGCATAGTTACTTTTGGCTAACACAAACTTTAACCTGCGTTTTGATCGAAAACAAAATATCTTTTCGTACCACTTGCTCAAAAAAGTGACATTCTATGCCACAAAAAGCGAACATAACAATAGTCATTTTTAATCTGTTAAAAACAGGGAAAGAAAATTGTACTGAATTTCATTCATGCTCTAGGGAGAGAATGTGATTTAAATTTGGAATAGGTACTTACCGTTTATACTGAATTACATCTGTGTTTACACCATTGAGTTTTTATATAAAGCATTATATATCTTTTTGGAAAAGGAATACGCATTTATTATGCAGTTATGATTATTAAATAAAATTACGAAAACCGACGAGGCCGTATTCAGAGCTTGATGCCTTTGCTTTTCCGACAAAAAATATTGGTCTTGGAATTTGTCGTATTTTTGTTATCTTCACATACATAAACGTTAAGTTTATTTTAATTTATTTTTGTAAATAAGTTAATGTTCTAAAAATACGTTGCGATGCTAAATTAAAGCGACAGTGACAGTGAATTGTCGGATTCCATCAGTGCAAATACTGCCGCAATTATACTCATCAACAATAAATGTACCTACTAAACAAAAATGTAACTCTCTCTATCAAAAATTGGACCAATGTTTCAAATGTTAACTTTTACTTTTAATTGTCATTATTTTTAATAAATGCTTATCTCATATTATTACTGTGTTAATTTTTTCGCAAAATGGTACGAAAAGTAGAGTATTTTCCTCGGTGATAAAGCTGTCTTAGTCTTGGGTGAACTTAAATCTCTCGCTACACTCAGGACTAGTCTTAAATCCCTCGCTTCGCTCGTGATTTAAGTTTTTAACACCCTCGCTACGCTCGGGAGTAAGCCCCGAGTCCTTCGTTACGCTCGCGATGTAAATCGTCACCCGCGACAGAAGACACTGCTTTATCCCCTTGGTTAATAATCTCCTATTCTCTCCCCCTTTTCCTATTATTTTGTTATCCTATGTCCGTCTGCAGGGTCCTAACTATTTCTGTACCAAAATTCATCAAAATCGGTTGGGCCATTTAGGCATGAAGACGTACCAAAGAAACAAATAAACTCACTTTTGCTTTAATAATATTAAGTTAGGATAGCTTAAAAAAATAGATTAAAAAAAAGTAATGTAGAAGTTAGATTGACCCATAGACATTATGACACATCACATACATTTATAACGGTCGCTCACTACTGGGCGGTGTGTCTACTGAGAAATTCCTGATGTAAAAACCCAATCAAATTTTCCGGGAATCAAACTCAAGACCTCATACTCATCATCATCATCATCATCATCATAGAGATACCGCGATCCCGGAACACAAAGGGCAATAGAACGGGGTTGCGGGTTGTTCGAAAGAGATACCACGCCCCGGAACATAAAAGGCAATAGAAGGAACATGGGTGGATTTTAGTCAGTACAAGTCTGACACTCCCCCCGCTCCGCTCAGAGCGGGGGAGGTTATTTGATGATTTCCCATCCGCAAAAAAAGGTCAATACAAGGAACCTGGGTGGGTTTTAGTCAGTACAAGTCTGACACTCCCCCCCGCTCCGCTCAGAGCGGGGGAAGTTATTTGATGATTTCCCATCAGAAAAAAAGACCTCATACCAACAAGATAGCCCTATAAATAACTGCGTCGATAATTAAAATCATCTCATTAAAGGCGTGTATGTAAAGCCAATATGACAACACAATTGAGGAAACTGCATAATTATGATCCATTACCAACAGAATGATTATAAATAAACAATAAAGTACATCAATTAAACTAATAGTATGGCTCTTAATACAACCGTTTTCCTGTATGAAGTACTTCATTGATATCATTTGCCGCCAATTCTAACGTCCATGCTTGTTTTGGCGCGAATTCTACAATGATGCGCTACGGTAGCCGCCATAGCGCATCATGGTTTGTTTATTTAATTGTTGTCTAAAAACAACAGTAGGGTTACCATGACATCTTATAGCAGTTCTTATTCCTGTGTGAGAAAGAGATGGTGCTAGACACCCTGTATAGCTCTGTCTCTTTCCCTCAGTGGAATAAGTTCAGACGTCATGGTAGCAGCTGAAAAAGCACTAAAAAGTTGAGAATAGGTTTACTTCCGAAAGTCGGTGACTTTTGTTTGGTTCATCGTTTTTTTTGTACCACCGACTTCTTCAATTAAAACTATTTTCCACTTTGTCGTGTTTTTAGGGTTCGGTACCTCAAAAGGCAAAAATGGAACCGGTATATAATCACTTTGTTGTCTAACTGTCTGTGTCCCTTTATCTCGGGAACGCGTGGAGGTATCGAATTGAAATTAAAACGATATATACAAGTCTGTGGTCTCTTGGAGCTGTGATAAAATCAACCATCTAAGTCTACGCAGTCAAAAGATATGGCCGTTTTTGTCACAAGTTTGTACGGAACCCTCTGTGCGCGAGGTGGACTTGCACGTTCCTGGTTTCGTTTTCTCTAATGGACCTATCTCTTGACCTCAGTGAGGACAGAGATGTGGTGGACGACGTGCAGCGTTCCTCAGAGTGTCGTTTAAACCATGGCCTGCCGTCAAAACGGACGAACGGTCTACGGTGCCCGAAAGTCGCCTCACGGCGGATGGGTTGGTTTAAGATTCTCTCCCTCAAACGTCCAGTCACCCTATAGACAGACTTAGATTTACCCTGGATTAACACATAGGCTATTTCCATGCCACTTCGTGCCAAAGCTCATCTTTGAAGACACGGTTGGCGCAGTGACTGAACGATCGACTGCTGCGCTGCATGTCGCGGGTTCTATTCCCGCACGGAACAAATATTTGTATGACCTGCAGATAGTTATTTTGGGTCTGGCTGTTTGTGTAGGTATGTGAATTAAAATTAAAACGCACCCACGATACAGGAGAAATTTCTAATGTGGGGCAACGTTTTTTTAAATAACACAAAGCTCTTTCACCAACCGTCATTTAATAAGTAGGTGTACAGACGCCTGCACATCAAGCTACCCGAAACTGACAATTTTTCCCAATGAACCTTGAACCTAATACTTTAATACTTTAGAAATAAAGTCGAAAATCTATCAAAGAAATCTGACAGATTGTAGTAGCTTGATGTGCAGGCGTCTGTACATACATAGGCATTATATGAAGAGGTCTCCGAGGTCCGGGTTCGAAGTAACGGGTATTTTTTGTCTGTGACCACTAACAGCTACAACATTGCTTCTCATAATTTGAAAGTTGAAACTGATTAAAAGATAAACTGTAAGAATTAGATTGGAAGCTGTAAAAAACTAGATGATTGCGAGTTTTAATTATGTACACTGGGTTCCGTAATAGAAAATATTTATTTTTCATGAAATTATTAGGTGTATTATTACTTTATGGGCCGAGGCAGGCCCAGAGAGAAGTGTGGAGATCAAATCAAATCAAAATAGGCCAGTTACAGGCACTTTTGAACTGTCGAAACATTGACAACAATAAAATGAAGGTACAGTCCCAGTCACAAGGCATAATAACTGTGAAAATACTGTAGTTGCCCATTCCAAAGCGTGGATCTCTCGTCTAGAACAAAACAAAAGCCCAATGAGTGGGAGAACAAGTTTTTTTTTTACACGACAACTATTCTAACTAAGGGTTCCACGCGCGCTTCAAGGATGTCAAAAAAGAGATGAAAAATGTCAGCAAAGCAGAGGCCTGCCAGGGCCACCGTCCGAAAAAAAGGGTATTGTATTACCCAGTAGCTCTGAGACTGGAAACCGGCCCCAACATAGGGAAAAGGCTGTTGATGAACCCCCCGTTGAGATCGTCACGGCCAAATCGGTCAGAGGGTCTGTTTGTCGATTCATCATCATCTGCCTAGCCTTTTCCCAACTATGTTGGGGTCGGCTTCCAGTCTAACCGGATGCAGCTGAATATCAGTATTTTACATGGAGCGACTGCTTATCTGACCTCCACAACCAGTAAATACTGGGTAATACGATACCCCTTGGTGAGACTGGTTGTCAGACTTTTGGAACACTGACTGCCTGTAACGACTGTCAAAGATCTACAAATGACAGCCGGGACCAACGGCTTAACGTGCTTTTCCGAGGCACGGAGGAAACTCGGTATGTAACGGGTGGTCACCCATCCACAGACCAACCTAGGCTAGCGCGGCTTAACCTAAAGATCGACCCGAGCGGCTGCTATTATTTAGCCACGAGCTCCTCAGGGTCTGTTTGTCGATTGCGGGACCCTAATACGGAGCCTAGTATAGATATTAATACACATACTTAATAAGTAGGTACATGATATCATCACACATATGTCAGCCGCGTTATGTTTAATTGTAAGTGATATTGAATACAAAAAAATGGCGCGATTATTTGATTCGTGGGGATTGTGGGGAAGCGGACCTGTCAAATCAAAGCTAGAAGTTATTTTGTTCGAAGGCCTACGTTACTGTTGCAGAGGGGCACCGCTGCGGTCCCAGAACAGAAAGGTCAACAGAAGGAACATGTTTTTGTCAGTAAAAGACTGACACTCACTCAAATGTTGATGGACGGAGAGCGAGAGGAAAGCCAAAGAAAAGATGGATGGATTGTGTAAGGAATGATATGAAGGAAAAAGGAGTAAATGATGCCGTGACGTCTGATTGGGAAGAATGGAAGAAGAAAAAGTGTTGCGCCGACCCCAAATAGAATGGGACAAGGGCAGGAAAATGATGAAAAGACTCACTCACCATCGCTCCGCAAAAACAAGGGAAGATATTTGATGATTTCCCATCCATACAAAAGCCTATGTTATACTGAAACCAGTTCAACACAACTAGAACATACATAAATCTAGATTAGGTCTTAATAGAAACGACTATGATAATAGTATATTAGTAGTATATAGCCTGACATTAGGAACTGCCAAACTATTTCAGTTTACAAGTGAAGAGTGAATGAACATTATTTTTCCACTTTATAAAAGTATTTATTTTTATATTTTATATCGGATTTATGTTATATATTTGTCTTTGTATTTGTGTGTATGTAAGTATATTGTTATACCTATGGTATTTAGTCATTATTTGCTTATGTTTTTATGTATTCTATTTTATTTTATTTACGCACTGTGTCTACATCTCTTTTTATTTACTTCCCTTTCGCAAGTATGCTGGAAGATTTCATTAGAAATAAGCATTACCTTTGTACCTATTTTCTGATTCCGTCTTTTTTTGTATTCAGTGTGCAACATAAATCGTTAAATAAATAGTAACTATCTACACTAAGAAAATAGCCAGCAGCGGCATTCACACACAATCCATAAACACAATTTAGACTTTCGATTGTCCTGAAATTTCGATTACATGTTTATTTTGGATGACAATGCATAGTTAGCTGTGACTTTATTCAAAATCAAAAAGGCGGACTAGTTAGTTTTTATACATTCCATTCATAATATGGATATCGCATTAAAGGGTCAATTTTTTTTAGTTATACATACTGCAATCTTAGTCAATACAGTCTTCCGAAAATAAATAAAAAGCCGGTACTTTGATAACCTTGGCACCCACAATCTATGATTGGCAACGTTATGGAACGACGTGTTAATGGTTACAATTTCCACGGCGATTACTGACTGAAAGAAACAATGCTGAAGTGAAACAAATGCTGTTATCACGCGGCGCGAATCGGGATAAACTTGGTTGCTGTGGTGATAACGTTTTCAGGATTTAGATAGGCGTTTCGTATTTCAGGAATAAATGAAAATAAATTCAGTTTACGTATCGAGGACCTCAAGGCTAAATAATAGAAGCCGCTCGGGTCGATCTTTAGGTTAAGCTGCGCTTGCCTAGGTTGGTCTGTGGATGGGTGACCACCCGTTACTTACCGAGTTTCCTCCGTGCCTCGGAAAGCACGTTAAGCCGTTGGTCCCGGCTGTCATTTGTAGATCTTTGACAGTCGTTACAGGTAGTTAGTGTTCCGAAAGTCTGACAACCAGTCTTACCAAGGGGTATCGTATTACCCAGTACTAAGTGGGCTGTGGAGGTCAGACAGGCAGTCGCTCCATGTAAAATACTGATATTCAGCTGCATCCGGTTAGACTGGAAACCCAACATAGTTGGGAAAAGGCTAGGCAGATGATGATATATATCGGATACAATAATAAAAGACAATCTGCCAAACAAAACAATGAAGGTAAGTACGACAACGGTACAAATGCTAAAAAAAAAAATATTATTATCGCTAGTTTCTACACTGTGGCATAGGCCTTAGTAAACACGCAACAGCCATTGAATTGCACCCTACCCGCATCGCTCAAAACTGCTGTTTTCTTATGTGTACCTACCTTCTTTTGATTTGTTTTTGTTTTGTTTTGTTAGTTAAGCTAAATACTGGGTTTTGGTCGAAGTACTTATAATGCACAGGACCTACTTAATTATATCTAGTTTTAAGATACGTAACTTGTTATTTATATACGCTTGCTGGCAGATAAACTTTACCTATAAACCATGTTTACTCTGTAAGTGAATTTTGTAAATTCTTTTTGAGTAATAAATATCTTTAACCGTAGATAGGCAGTCGCTCCATGTAAAATACTGATATTCAGCTGCATCCTGTTAGACTGGAAGCCGACCCCAACATAGTTGGGAAAAGGCTAGGCAGATGATGACACTCAATTTACGTATCGTTGAATGGGCAAGTGAATAGATGTGTAACAGAGAGGGTATTTAACCCTCTCTGTGGCTTCAACCTCTTTCCTTTTGGAACAACATTGTTTTTTTTTTTTTAAATATTCATATTTCGAATTTGATTCTGTCATGTCATCTTCAACAGTATTTTTTTCGCTCATTAAGTTTTTGGATCTCGGCTAGCAGCCACTAGTGCTAGTTATTGTGATTTTTTTTTTATTAAATTGTACCTATTTGTGAAAATCAGTTTATGGAGGTTTTTGTGCAGTTTTAGTTTTGTTCAGTTTGTGATAATAACTATTTATGAAATTTTACTTAACCAAAAATACACAAAGTGTATTTTCTCCCTTGATAAAAGATATGTGTAAAATGATTTGATGACGGGCCTGTTGGTCTAGTGGTTAAAGGCCCTGACTGCTGAGCCGGAGGTCGTGGGTTCGATTCCCACCCAGGACAAACTTTGTGTGATGAGCATGATTGTTTGTTCTGTGTCTGGGTGTGATTTATCTATAATATGTATGTATTTATAAATTATATAAGTATGTATATCAGTTGTCTGGTTACCATAACACAAGCTCTGCTTAGCTTGGGATCAGATAGCCGTGTGTGAGTTGTCCCAAGATATTTATTATTTATTTATTTATTATTTATTTATTATTTATTTATTATTTATTTATTATTATTTATTTATTTATTATTTATTTATTATTTATTTATTATTTATTTATTTATTATTTATTTATTTATTATTTATTTATTTATTATTTATTTATTTATTATTTATTTATTTATTATTTATTTATTATTTATTTAGTATTAGTTTTCTACCTCTTCTACGTTATTTTTGTGTTATAGTGTTTTATTTTTGTTATTTTATTGTTAAAGGGTCCTCCCTCGGGAATAAAGTTATTTAAAAACCTGTAGTGGCTGTCATTTGTACACCTGTCCCACTTCTAACACTTGAAAACTACAAGCTCGCTCGAAGAGCAACGAGCGAGTGTTACAGTAGGGTTACCATGACATCTTATAACAGTTCTTATTCCTGTGTGAGAAAGAGATGGTCCTAGACACCCTGTATAGCTCTGTCTCTTTCCCTCATTGGAATAAGTTCTGCTTTAAGACGTCATGGTAGGGTAGCAGATGTGTGTTCCATACGTTGATGGTAAAAGTTTTAAGTTTGTCGGCACTGTTGGCGATTGACTGCTACGCTGAGTGTCGCGAGTTCGATCCTCGTACCGAACAAAAATTTTGTATGACCTAGAGTTAGTTGTTTTGGGTCTGGCTGTTTGTGTATGTGAGTTAAAATGTTTGTTAACGCACCCACGATACAGGAGAAATTCCTAGTGTGGGGCAATGTTTTGTCAATACCGGCCATAAACGAAGAAGACTTGCGCACCGAGGGTTTCGTACAAACTTGCGACATAAACGGCTATATCTTTTGAGTGCGTAGACAAAGGCGCGTCGCTTACACGACCAACAGTCGAGGCGCAGTCGAGGCGCAGTCGAGGCGCGGGCGCATTAGGCGCGTCGCCCACACGACATTTGTAAAGAAAATCTCGTTGCGGCGTGCCTCTTATGTGCCTGCAACTCAACTGCACCTCGACTGTTGATCTTGTGGGCGACGCGCCTAATGCGCCCACGCCTCGAGTGCGCCTCGACTGTTGGTCGTGTGGGCGACGCGCCTTACGCTTGATATTTCACAGCTTCAACGGACTATATATCTGTAAATCATCACGCTACAACACCAAGGAGTTGCGCAGCGGATAAAACCGCTGGATACAATATATAAAATATACAATATATATACTGAATAAATCTTTCGACCACAATACAAGTCATCAAACTTCAATGAACATTAACCAGCCTATTTACTTGGCATTTAATTAAAAACAAATGACGCATTATAATCACATTAAATACACCACAAGCATAATTTCTGCAACCAAAATGGCAGTTGCAAAAAATCGAAAGGAAAAACAGCGAATAAAAATTCATATCAGACGTTGTGTGGACAAACTAAGACCGGATGTTACGCAACCGGTAGTGGGTATGTACTATACATGTATGTATATATGTGTACATTGTGTACATCGATCCTTTATGTATTCAGAGGACGTTTCTGTCGCCCTTTACCTTACGGAGCCTGCGTCCTTGGTACGGATTGGCAAAAATTTTTTTTTTTTTAATGTTTTGTTTTGACGGGCCTGTTGGTCTAGTGGTTAGTGGCCCTGACTGCTGAGCCGGAGGTCGTGGGTTCGATTCCCACCCAGGACAAACTTTGTGTAATGAGCATGATTGTTTGTTCTGTGTCTGGGTGTGTTTTATATATAATATGTATGTTTTTATAATTTATATAAGTATGTATATCAGTTGTCTGGTTACCATAACACAAGCTCTGCTTAGCTTGGGATCAGATAGCCGTGTGTGAGTTGTCCCAAGATATTTATTTATTTATTTATTTTGTCCCAAAACTGGGCAAAGCCTTTCTTTTTCCAAACCACACGTTTGCCCTGCGAACATGACCAGCTACCCTACCATGATGTCTTAAAACAGAACTTATTCCAGTGAGGGTAAGAGACGGAGCTATACAGGGTGTCTAGCACCATCTCTTTCTCACACAGGAATAAGTACTGCTATAAGATGACCCTATAACCGATAACCCTACAGATCGTCACATCGCCGAGGTCGATCCCGATGGCGATATCTACCCTCAGACATCCAGCGAGAGACGATCCTTGTCCATCTCTACAGATACATCCATGCTACGTGGCCAGCTTTGCTTTGCTGAGATAAAGGGTTTTGACAGACAGACAGGCGGACAATAAAGTAATCAAATAAGGGTTCCGCGTTTTCCCTTTGAGGTACGGAACCCTAAATATATATTATACTAGCTGTGCCCAGCGGTTTCACCCGCTGCTCACTTAGGGGTATGAAAAATAGATGTTGACCGATTCTCAGACCTACTGAATATGCGTATAAAATTTCATAAGAATCGGTCGAGCCGTTTCGGAGGAGTATGGGAACGAACATTGTGACACGAGAATTTTATATAAGTATATTATATATAGCTGTGCCCATGCGTTGCAATGCAATTTTTCTGACTTTCTACCTACCTACCCTACCTACCTAGCCTACCTACCTACCCTACCTACCTACCCTACCTACCTACCCTACCTACCTACCCTACCTACCTACCCTACCTACCTACCCTACCTACCTACCCTACCTACCTACCCTACCTACCTACCCTACCTACCTACCCTACCTACCTACCCTACCTACCTACCCTACCTACCTACCCTACCTACCTACCTACCTACCTACCCTACCTACCTACCCTACCTACCTACCCTACCTACCTAAACTACACAACCTATACTGCTTTTAGCTTTTTTTTTACTCGCCGTAAAATCTATCCTCGGACTTCAACGCATATTAAAAAAAATATGGTTAAATTGGTCCAGGCGTTGTTGAGTTATACGCTTTACTAACACATTTTGCGATTCATTTTTATATTATAGAAGAAAGAGAATAACTCATTAACTACCCAACCAATATAAATAAAATTTAAAATCGGTCCACTGTTGGCGGAGTAATCCTTGAACATTTGAACATGCAGTCTAATTGAGAACCTCTTTTTTTAAGGTGGTTAAAAAATGTTATCAGGCAGAGGGAAAGAAACACGCCACTAAGCTGCTTATTTTTCAGGTAACATAATTTCCTGAACAAATGTTTGTCTAAAACCGTGCCTTTTGCTAACCCTACCTCGATTAGGGTAGTTAAACCTTAGGGTTTATTAATAAACTTCCTGCGTAAAACGCTTACTATATTGTTGTTTTTAGATGACCAGTTAACTATATAGACAGTTGTGTCAAGCGACGAAAACATATTGAGATGAAAACATTACAACGTGGGTGACGAGGGGGAACTGGCTGAATATCATACGATGGAGTGTTCGATGTTCACGTGATGAAATAAAGGGGCGAGAGGTGAAGTATATGAAGTATTATGCGATCTTATAAATGACATGTGAAGGTCCAAATTCTAGTAATATTCTACTATTCTATTCTACTATCCTTACTAATATTATAAAAGCTGAAGTGAGTTTGTTTGCTTATTTGTTTGTTACATCTTCACGTCTAAATAGCCAAACCGATTTTGATGAATTTTGGTACAGAGATAGTTGGGATCTCCAGGGTGGAGACGGACATAGGCTTAAAAAGGTGAGAAAAGGGGGAGAAAGAGGGAAGAAAAGGGGAGAGAAAGATATTTTTTTTCGATCATCACGCGGGTTAAAGTTAGCGTTAGCCCAAAGTAAGAAGCTAGTAATATTATAAATGCGAAAGTTTGTGGGAATGTACGGATGTTTAGACGTATGGATGTATGGATGTTTGGACGTATAGATGTATGGATGTTTGGACGTATGGACGTATGGATGTTTGTTACTCTTTCACGTCAAAACGGCTGAACAGATCTTGATGAAATTTGGCACAAAGGTGGATTATAGTTTGGAATAACATATAGGACATTGTTTTTCGATATCAAGCGGGCCAAGCCGCGTGCGCCAGATAGTGTAAAATAAATTTATAATTTATTTTCATTGTGATGCAGATACGAATAATGGTAAAGGTTAACTGGTGAAAAATACCTATGGTATTAAGTCCGCCTCTGTTCTTTGTACTTGAAGTGTTAAAATAATCTTAGAACTAGTCATCCTAGTACCCATCTATAAATAAAGTCCATCAGATCTTCCTTCAAGGGTCAATAAACGATTACAATCGCGGCCATAATTGAGCGAATTACAAGTCATTGTTCACGTGATGTCCATGCTAAATAGATCCCTGTGTCGAGCTCACACCTTAAGTAGTGTTGTATGACAGTTTGCACGTGTTTAAGGTGGAGTTCTATTAGTGCGACAAGAATAAAATTAATTGTTGCGATTGTGATCTTTAATATAAAACCAGACTATTTACTGTTTGCCTTTCTCATACAGAGAAGGATCGAAAGAGCATTGATACCACGCCTACTTAAGACACCCGTCTTAAGTAGGCGTTTTCAGTCTTATATATTAATTAGAATAGAATAGAAAAATATTTATTCGAAACAGACACAACACAACAGCAAAAAGAAAAGAAAAATTAAGTCCAGGTTTCCTCACGAACCAGGGTTGTGGGTTGTTCGAAAGAGATATCGCGGCCCCGTAACATAAAGGGCAAAAGAAGAAACATGGGTGGGTTTTAGTAAGTACAAGTCTGACACTTCCCTCATTCCGTGGCGGGGGAAGTTTTTTGATGATACCCATACACATGAAAATAAAAAGCGCGTAGTAAAAAAAAATGCTTTGTAAAGGACAAATTCAGATTTACTTTTTTCTTTCGAATTTTGATTATTTTGAAAAACTATCGATCGTTACTTCTCAAAACGATAAAATACAACATAAAAAGGTAAGAAGATCAACACATCTAAAAGTAATAAAGTTGAATACATTTCAAATCGTAATTGCAAAATACATTGAAATCTCACACTAACACTCAAATATTACAAAACATTTTAGATCTAATCACATTTGACAACAGCGATAAGCCTAGAAACTTCCGATCCCTATCTTTTATGGGAGATTTTCCCACCAAAGATGGGAAAAAAGAACCAAATCTTTATTAATTTATTATTGACCTATAAAAAACCACAAAAAATGTGAACATTCTTTAACACGATGACAACCTTAGACTATAAAATTAATACCAATCGGTAATAATATATTTTTATGGGCTGTGTTTATACGCAATCATTAGGGTCTTAAATTAAATCGAACCAGTTAATTATGTTGATAGGAACATGTTGTCATCGATATATTAACACGTCGTCAAAAGGATGTTTCTCGAAGAGACGAAAAGTAAAAATTAAACAACCGCTTATAACCTCATCATTTTCCTGCCCTTGTCCCATTCTATTTCGGGTCGGCGCAACACGTTTTCTTTTTCCATTCTCCCCCATCAGACGTCACGGCATCATTTACTCCTTTTTTTTCGGGTGGTAAATTATCAAATAACTTCCCCCGCTCTGGGCGGAGCGGGGGGCGTGTCAGACTTTTACTGACTAAAACCCACCCATGTTCCTTCTATTGCCCTTTACGTTCCGGGGCCGCGGTATCTCTTTCGAACAACCCGCAACCCCGGGTCATTTACTCCTTCATCCATCTTTTAAACAACTACTTATAACCTGTATTCCAAAAACCTAGCTTCAATAAATTATTACAAATCTACTCCAACAGATGTACGCTTATGGAAAAATTACGCTTGAACAATCTAACTTAATGTAACCAAAGCGTAACCAAAATGCCCAAAAAAGAATTATCTAACAATATTCTTCCATTTATGTCAAAAATACATACCTATTACTACACAAACCAGCAGGTTATACGACATCTGTCCAAACACAATTTGTCTATTTCTTATTTACCTTGCCAAACCGGCTTCCAAAAACGTCTAAAATTGAATGCCAAGTCTGAAAACAACTTTTCATTTCAGTTGTCCCCGTTCTACGACACACATTATGCTAATACATACGGTTTCCGGTTGGGGAATCCTATTTGGGTTCCGTACAATGTTTTGTTTGTAAAACATCTCGGTGTTGCCAGACATGGCGTTTGAGATCGTTGTAAAATCGGCTTGTCAGCGGCACAGGTAGGGTTACCCCTGTGGAATTTGTCCCAAAATTGTTGGTTGACATAGTTGATTTGATGTTTATAGTTTTGTTCGATTCATGTGGCTGGTTCGAATACTTCTTGGTTGTTAGATGAGGATGGTTTCTCGTCTCCTTGAACTTTTGTAAACCGGTTGTTAACCATGATAATATTCTCTTCGAATATTAAAGATCTTAGTTGTAGACTGACCTAAAACGCCAGAACATTTTGTGACATTGAAACGTGTGGTGATTTTTGTCTTGTAAAAACACAATTTATTGTTTTGACAACCCTCGTTACACAAGTGAAGTAGAGTGTTGGGTTACAGTAATATCCCGCCTTCCAATCTGGCTAAATGAGTATTAATTTGATGTCATATGCGAATGAACTGCACATCCAAAGAGGCAGCAAAGAGCATTTTTTTTTCTATAAAAAGAAAAGGAGGTTATATGAACAGTTTATAAACTCAAATGACCAGATCAGTAGAAGATAAACAAAGAAAAGACGTATATGTTAGGAAGATAGAAACACGCAGGGACCAAATAAATTGCGGCACAAGCAAGAAAATGATTACATGTTTGCAATGGAAAACCAAAACAGATAGGCCTTGTAGATTTTTAGATACTGTTAGTTTTTTTTATCTTATTTTACGTTTTGTAAAGTATGCAGTGACTTATTGGCTTAAGTAGTAACACTGTAACACAATAAAAATGTAAACCAAATTCTTATTAAAGAGTAACATGGAGTTTCTTGCCGGTTCTTCTCCATAGGAAACGACCAACCCGAACCGTGCACCTTTTCTCGATGTTTAATAAGTGGCAATGTAGGCATATGTAAAAATAAATATAGGACTTTGATTTTGACAAATAGATGACAATAAAAATACGAACTAAAATAAAACTATGGACCTTGGACGAATACATAAGGCAAATATTGTCAAGACATCAAAAAATGTAAATTCCTTGGAATCTACAACTAATCAATCGATAATTATGCCGAATTAGATCCGCTTAGGAACATAAACGCTTTTAGAAATTAATCAATCAATCCTACACAAAATAGCTATTGGGAAACTTAACATATTAAGCCGATTACGGGCCTTCATAAAAGTTAACGAGTAAATTAATACTGTCATCTAATCCATTGCGGAAAACTACATAATTTGAATGGTCAACTTTATTTTTAAATTTCGAAGGAGCTGTTCTTTTCCGGTAGAATCTTTTAAATTTCGAATAAGTCTGTGACGTTTTTTCCGATTGAATATTTTAAATTTCGAAGGAATCTGTGACGTCTTTTCAGGTTGAATCGTTTATTATAACTTTTGTTATCTGGGAATCAAAATAAGTTAGATAATATCATCGTCTGCCTAGACTTTTCCAACTAAAGCTATATAATAATATTTTTAGCCGTTTGAGTCATTTACTGTTTTTTATTGCTTATAGATGCTGCATTTCATTGATGCACCACTGATTTTATTTAATTAGTACACTTTTATAAATTTCAATCGTAAAAACTAATAAAAAAAATGATTTGAAGTTAAATTTGACCCACTTCCCGGTATTACATACACGTTTAGTTTGGATGACGATACATTGTTTGCTAGTTTGCTTTTTATTGTCATTCTTCCCAGGCCATTCTGCTAACCAAAATTGGCTGAAACTACAGCTTAACGCTGACTAATCAATAGCCATTTAAAAGTATAATAAAACGGAACAATCAAATTAAATCTGTAAATAAAATACTAACTCGTCACAGTTTTTCATTGTCTTACAAAATTAATAGTTATTAATTGCGGTAAAAGACGTTAATTTTTTTTTTTTTAGTCAAGCGAAATTATAAGTGCAGCTACAAATATAATGAGAGTCGTTAAATGAGGTTATTAATGTAATTTTAGCACCATATCAATAACTAGTACACACGACAACACTTAACAACACAAAACCAGTTTATGCGGATCTCTCATCACACGGGAAATGTTCGGTGTACGATTCGTAGTTGAAAAATCTAAATAAACTGGTTTGTATAGATTGATGTGTGGTTGTGAGTACGACTATTTATATATTTTTATCTATCTTTCTATTTATTTGAGTTTAATGTGATCATAGCTTTAATTTGTAGCGGTTAACGTTTTATGGCAGCTTGATGTGAAAGAATTCTCCGTTGGTCCCGACCGACCGACACATAGATTTTTCAGTCTTTATGTCGCCGCTTAAATTCGAAAGGGCCACATGTCAAAAAGTTATTTCAGTACAGGAGAGCTTATCAAAATATTTGTTAGCCAAACAAAGTATGTACTTAAATGCAAAAAGGGCAACAATCTGATTGGACCATTTATAATGCGAGAATACTAGGTGTCTTTTTGCATATAAAAATATAAAGAGAATTAATAAAAAAACTGCAAAAAAAAATATATTTGTTTTTTTTTATTTGTGGCCTTTTTGAATGAAAATTAAAGGAAGTTCGAATGTATTACGAGATTTAAGATTGTTCAAAAGCCTATCACGTTGTGTCACGATACAGGAGAAATTCCTAGCGTGGGGTAAAGTTTTTTTTTTAAAAGAATTTTGATATCCTACTCGACAGGTTAAGGTAAGAAAAATACTTAACGACTTAAGATTTAACGCCAAAAATTCCGCCATTTTTTTAACACGAGTTTTAAAACGAATCTAACGATAGCTTAACTATCCAAAGCCAACTGCCAAGAAACAAAGTAATAATAACGAAATTTACAAACAAACATACAAGATACGCGCGAAAAACATAATCCTTCCTCGATAGTTCCTACTGCTACTAAAAAAAATGATCAACTGGCTTAAAGCAAATAACCAATCAGAAGCTTCAACAATTAATGTATAATAATTAAAGATTAAATATTTATAGCTTTATTACAACAACCAGTTAGCGACAACCGAAAGTCGTATCATGAGAACCAAACCTTAACCGCCTTGAAAGAAGATCGCCAAAAAAGCGCGCGTTAATCGCACGCACGATTTTTCCTCGCAATTAGATTTAATTCTTCGACAATCGTGATCTGAACTTAATCGTACATCGTACGCGATCACACGCATTAATATATAAACTGTATTGTTTTTGTAGCAATTTGCTCGGTTGAATTAATTACTATCATCATTATATTTTATAGCTGTGCCCAGCGGTTTCACCCGTTTCTCAGCTACTTTTTTTCTTTTTTTTTGGGTTGGGACATCAGCAAATAACTTCAAGGGAGTGTCAAGACTTTTACTGACTAAAACCCACCGATGTTCCTTCTATTGCCCTTTGCGTTACGGGGCCGCGGTATCTCTTTCGAACAACCCGCAACCTCGGAATCTGTAGCCCTTAGGAGCCGTAAAAAAACTAACCCGCAAAGCCTACCCAGTCATAGGTGACATCATTCTTCACACAGTCAGTTTCTTTACTCTTAAACTTTTTTTTTTAATCGATGCCCCACACTAGGAATATCTCCTCTATCGTGGGTGCATTTACAAACATATAAATTCACATGCACAAACAGCCAGACCCGAAACAACTACCTGTGGGCCATACAAATATTTGTTCCGTGCGGGAATCGGACCCGCGACACGCAGCGCAGCAGTCAATCGCTGAGCCACTGCGCCAATCGTACCATCAAACTACGTTTCCTTTATCCTTAGGTAAAAAAAAACGAAGTAAAAGATGTGAAACATTAAAAATTACAATAACACGAATCGCTAATTGGCAGAAAACTAAAGTTACCTTGTTAGTCGTTTTGAATCTATTTATAATGAAAAATAATCTCAGTCTAAATAATAACATACCATTTATCTTGCGATATTAGATAACACCGTTTTATCAGATAAAGATTAAAATACCTATATAAAAACATAAATTAACACAGACTGAACATCAGAACAATCTTTATGTGTCTATTTCAAACAGAATAATAAAGATTATTTAGTAATTAAAAACAATTAACTGAAGACATTAATTATATCAGACTACCCGTCATTTCTGAATTTCCTTCTCTTAGCCTAGGCACAGTATAAATATGGGCCTAGGTGCGTAACTTTCAAGATATTTTATTCTTTGATAATTATTTCATTAAATTTACTAGCTGGCGCCCGCGGCTTCGCCCGCGTGATTTTGAAAAAAAGTCATCTTATGTGTTACTCCAGACTATAATCTACCTCTGTGCAAAATTTCATGAAGATCCGTTCAGCCGTTTAGACGTGAAAGAGTAACAAACATCCATACATCCTCACAAACATTCGCATTTATAATATTAGTTGGATAGGATAGGATAACATTACGCCAGTTATCCCGGAAGGCTTAAGCAGACGTGTACATAGTATTCCTACATTCCACCAGTGATGATTAGCTTAAGCCCCGTGTAATAGGAGGCGAGCCTAATGCCATCAACCGGGCATAAATCTAGTCCCCGTGGTACTGAGAAAATCCCAACCCGAGAATCGAACCTAAGAACTTAACCAATGAGCGAACACTTAACCAATGAGGCCGACAGTAAGCGAATTTGTCCATTCATAAGCAATCCCAAAAAAAGGATTGTGTGGTTTTATGAAACCACGGTAAAAGTGAAACTTTTTTTCACATAATAGACACTTAGACGTCCCTACTCCGCGGCCGACCGTCACGGGACATGCAACACACAGACGAAAAAGTTAAAGACGATGTAATAAAAGTTTCCCTTCAAAATGCAATAATAGACAAAAAGTTTTCTTTTAATCACTTTACCTGTTCAAATAAAAACCAATCGTGTACCTAAAGCCCTTAATTCTCCAGCCATTCAAATTTCGAATAGGAACAATGCAAAAAAACAAAACTGAAATTTCATCATGGCAACCTGTTACGTCAATAAAAACGCGGGAAAACATTGATATACAAACGTCAAACGTGCAATACGATTGAAATTCAGAGGGTAATACCGCCCCATTTCGTATTCAGTTCTATCCGTAATATGCGGATTCTTGAGGGGCGAGGAAATTCCTCGTTTTGGGATGTCCGCTATCGCAATACCGTTTTCCGAAAAGCGAATGAGCCGAAAAATGGCGTTTACTAATTTCGGGATCTTGTTTTATTGCGCTTTGATGTAGGTGTTTGTAATGAGCGATTTATAAAGCACATAACTAACTCATCATCTACCTAGCCAACCCAGTTGGGATCGGCTTCCAGTCTAACCGGATGCTGCTGAATACTACAGGTATTCAGCAGCATCCGGTTTTACATGGAGCTTATTTTTTTTTTAAACTTTGACCCACACTAGGAATTTCTCCTGTATCATGGGTGCGTTTGCAAACATTTAAACTCACATACACAAACAGCCAGACCCGGAACAACTACCTGTAGGTCATACAAATATTTGTTCCGTGCGGGGATCGAACCCACGACACGTAACGCAGCAGTCATTCGCTCAGCCACGGCGCCAATCGTGTCGTCAGCTAATGCCTATCTGACCTCCAGAACCCAGTTAGTATTGGGTAATACGATACCCCTTGGTAAGACTAGTTTTCAGACTTTCGGGACACCGACTATCTGTAACGACTCTCAAAGATCTGCAAATGACAGCCGGGACAGATTACCGAAGTTTCTTGTTTCGGAAAGCACATAAAACCGGTGGCCCTGCATCTGACCTCTCTCTTTTCGAGTCGTATCGTCGTCCCATTGGACTATGAGAGTAAAAGAAACACGAGAATGCATCTGTACTAAACTTTATCTCCGCATTCACCACTAAGATAGGATACCATCGAAAATGGTCTGAAGGACTTTCATAGTAAGTTTACTTGTTCTGTAGACGATAAAATTAGTGTCAGCAATATTTCGTCACCGTTACATTCAATAAATTAATGTTTGGGTGCTAACTGCAGTCACTTCTCACATAAACGCAAGCAAAAACTTTAAAACAAACTGTAGTATGATAAATACAAAGTATACTTTAAATTAACGCATTTTATCATTAATTTCTAAATGTTTGCCAGTCGTGCTGTTCATTATATACCGCTATTGACCTTGTAACTGAAAATTTAATGATGTTTAATGATGGAAGCATAACAATATTACCCCTTTTTAAAGGATGGGTAATCATCAAATATCATCCTCCGATCTGAGCGGAGCGGGGGATAGTGTCAGACTTTTACTGACTAAAACCTATCCATGTTCCTTCTTTTGCCCTTTGTGTTCTGGGGACGCGGTATCTCTATCGAACAACCCACAATCCCGGCAAGCAGTGACCCTAGCAGGAACATTATTACCCTGGATATACAGGGAAATACTAAAAGATATATCTGACAGGAGCTAGATCATACCAGCAACCCTTAAATAACACAAATTGGTAGTAGACTAACAGTTCTATTCGAGAAACGTCTACAGAAAAATACGTTCACTTTTCTATCTTTACGAGAATACAAAACAAATGTCATTACATAATATAGTAAAAACGCTTTACCTAAAAAGGCCCCAAAACGGGCTGTATAAAAATTCTAATGGCCGAACTACATACGTATATTTTTTTTTGGCTCGGATCGTTGTCCGACCAAACACACGTATAAGCAAGCAATAAGTTAGTAATACTAGTACTAATAATACTATAAAAAAACTGACCAAACGATTGTCGGCCTTCAATTCGAACAGGTCAATCACCTGTGCTGATTATAACTACGGAAGAATTATACAGAAATACCACTTTACACAATGTTGTTACATTACGATATTAAAAGGAATTGATAGAGATACTCATACTTGGCCATTCACAAATATCCGACGTACTGCGGATTATCAACCTTATCTTGTCGATTTTCCACACCTTCGCCAGAAGCGCTTTGCTACATCCTTTTTATGGGCACAGCCAGGGGCCTTAGTCTGCTATTACAATAGTGTCAGAATGGTCGATCACTGATCGCATAATGGTTGATTTTGACATCTACTACATACTAAACTTGTCAAAATCAACCATTATGCGATCAGTGATCGACCATTCTGACACCATTGTAATAGCAGACTAAGGCCCCAGGAGACGCATCGCAACTATTATGGCGTACCCTGCACGGGGTTGCGACAGTCGCTCTCTTCATGGAGAGTCCGGTCAGATCTGTCCGCTGAGCGGGGATTTGCGCCGTCAGCGAAGTTAAGTAGTGCCTCTGCGCGCCACTCATACAGGCGCGCAAGACACCCTGGCAAGGAAGCTCACCGCCTCGCCGGAGATAGTGCGATAACCCCGGATTAGTCTTATGGCTTGGTAGCCAAGTAGCCATAATGGTGGTTCTTTTGGGGCAAATTCACATGGAATTTCATGTCTATGATCGCAAGTTTATATAGCCGGGATCTATACAAGTCGCGAGTTAGATTAGAAGGGTTAGGGTGTCCCATTGTCGACCTAATCTCTGTTCTTGGGACAAGATTGAGGTCAAGAGTAGGCCCATTAACTTTAAAAAGACCCCATGCAGAGCAAGCTTATTGCTATCAAATGAATACGAATCCAGACTCCAACGTCTGGGCTGACAATTTCTTGACCGAAAACCCTAGTAACACATATCCCGACCCAGAGATCGGGCTCGATTTTGACCTCGAATCGCAGAGTTAGCCTAACTTAACCTAACTAAACATCCATTGTTATCCAAACTAAACATGAATGCAAATTTTCATCATAACCTATAACCGAGAAGTGAGTCAAATTTAACGTCTAAGATTTTATTACATAGTCAAAGAAGATGATGTAATATAAGTTAATAAAAGCGTGTTAAATACTATCAAAGCAGTCGTAGAACAAAGATAAATATTTCCACCAGCCTATCAAAATCTACAAAGAGATTAGTTTATCGTACTTTATCTTCTATCAGAGACGGGGATGTTACCTCTTAATCTAATCCCCGAGTCACTTCCAATGCCCTTTTTTCTGGGAACCTCTAGGGCTACAAACAACACCGAACGGTAACAAAACAAAAACACCGCGAAAAGGTCGTGCAATCGATTTCGTCTGAGATTACTTTCCTACGGTTCTGTGTAAACTTAAAAGAATATTTCACTTATTTTGACTGGAAAAGTGAATCTGTTTACCGATATTTTGTCTGCTACACTTTCAAGGTTATATTGCCCAATTTTCTATCGATTTAGATGTTTTTTTTTAGGAAAGATTTAATTTGGTTGCCTGCGGAAGACGTACGTTCGTATTTTTCTTTTGAAATTAAGTTCCGGGTTTGTAATATCTGTTACTTTAGGTCTTCAAAAGGCTTAGTGCCGAGATGATAAAAAAACAACACCGTTTTAGCACGTTCGGAAATTAGGTAAACAATTACTTGCGGAGAATTCTTTACAGGTATAAGGGTGAACCAGATCGCGTGTAAGACATGGTTGAGAAACGCGGAAACCAGGAAAGCATGCCACATAAAGAAGCTTACAATGATGGAGTTGATGATGATAATAAGGTTGCAATTCCTTCTTTTGGTGTCGATAATACTCATATTGTGTTAGACCAGCATGTAGCCACGTGCACAGCTCTAACAAATCCTCAAAAGATGCAAGTGGTTAAGCAGGATGAGCAGGATAGGTGGTGCAATTAATGAGCAAATGCAACTAGTACTGCAATACCTTTTTTTATATATGAAAGAGGACAAACGAGCAAGCGGGTTACTGAGGAGAATACCGCCGACGACAGACACCTGCAACACCAGAGTAGTCATGTTTGCATTGCCGTAAACCTTTAAGGAAGTATTTTTAGGGTTTCGTACATCAAAAGGAAAAAGCGGAACCCTTTTTTGTATCACTTTGTTGTCCTTCTGTCTGTCTGGTCAACCCTTGATAAGATTGAAGACCCGAGATATCGGGAACGCTTGAAGGTAGCAAGTTGAAATTAAAACTTTACTCACTTTTGAAAAACCAACGTCTAAGTTTACCCACTCAAAATATATAGCCGTATAAGTCGCAAGTTTGTACGGAACTCTCGGTGCGGGAAGTCTGACTCGATCAAAGCCGGTTTTTTTTCTGTGTCTTCTTCTTTGTAACTGCATAACAAAGTGAGCCTTCTGACACTGCAGTTACAACAGTTAAACGCGTGACCATTGGCAAATGAAGCCGTGTCTGAGAACGATCCTAGTTGGATGATCAGGCGTTTTTGCGCAGACCTCACTTCTTAGTCACCTCCCAGGTTTTGTTTACAAATAAATCAGATACCTGTGAATCTTCGCCACGGGGTTTAATCTGGTCATCTTTGAGATGGTAGAATACAGTTGCATTTATATTATTCTGCTTCTTGTGTGTCCATGGAGTTTCTTGCCCATTCTTCTTAATAGAGATCTCCGACGCTTTGGAATCGGCAACTACAGTAATTTCAGTTATTATGCGTTGTGACTGGGACTGTAGGCTGACTAAAACCCACCGTTCCGGGGCCGTAGTATCTCTTTCGAAAAACCGGTATTTCGAACAAACCGCCAACATTTCCCGACTCGGAAAACGAACCCAGGACCTAGACCAAAGAGGCAGGAAAAGCGGCTACAACAACATGGCTAAATCTTTTATCATTACAGCTTTTACGTGAAATGATAAGGGTGTAACCTTATTCTGATAACACTAACTCTCGTCCACGATAACATACAAAAGGAACTCGGTAATCACCACACAACATCATTATCTCCTCACGAGAAATATTCCAAAATCTCCATGGAACGACGATAAACAACAATACACTATTCAAATAGGAAAACAGATATCCCCCTACGTATTGGTACCCTGGTATTTTCATACAAGAGCTCCCCCATCCTTTGACATAAAAACATCTAAAATGTCTCTCCCCTGGTATTCGGTTCCGCGACCGGCAGGGGAGATACATAATTAAACGTAACGCGCCGACAATACACGAATAATTGAAATATTAACGTGCTTCATGAAAGTTCATGTTTCATTTATCAGGTAAAAGGGATGCGGAAATTAAAAAGAGGGTAAACAAAAAATTAAGAAGATGAAAGAAGAAAAAGTTTTTATTTAATTCGCACGGGATAAACAGTATTTAAAAAAAATATGGTGAAACTTATGACATGACACTTGGATACATTAAGCTGAAGTTTGTTGCGTGTACAGTATGCCGTTAGAGTTCCTTACCTCAAAAGAAAAAAATCGGAACCCTAATTGAATCACTTTGTTGTCCATCTATCTGTCATTTCGGGAACGCATAGAGTTATCGAGAGAAAGAGAGAGAAATGAAAACCATATACTCAACTCTATGGCCCCTTTGTGCTATGAAAAAATCAACCCTCTAAGCCTACGTAGACAAATTATATGACTGTTTATGTCGTAAGTTTGTACGGTGAGCGAGTCTGACTCGCTCTTGGTAGGTTTTTCCTGGTCTAACCTTCCCCTGAACCTGGCCTCTCCAAGATCACAGTGATGGCTACCTTCACCACGGTCAAAAAGGTTGGTGACCCAGGTTAGAACCAGTTTTAAGTGGTTCAAAACATTATGTGATGAGTTCAATATGCTTTTAGTTACGCAAAAAGTTCGTTAGCAAAAAGTTTATAAGACTTAAAATTGCTTAGCACAAAAACACTTTTTTTCTGTTTCTCTTTTCAAAATGTGTATCGAAATTCTTTTTTTTTTCCTTTCTGGCCATTGTGAATTTACTCGATTTGCGTAAAAGCAACCGTTAAAACGCACATTCGATTTTATTATTCGATTTCTAAAATACCCGAAGGGAAGTTGTTTCTGAAATCGACGCACATGTTTTTTATTTCTTTTATTGTGATAATGTAAACAAGGATCACAACAAGGGGCTTAGTGATAACAGTAATCGATGGAAGGTTAAGCAACGATTGCCGAGGTTGTTTCATAGATAGGTAACCCATTACAAGTCGAGAGTGGAGACCTTCCGTTCCTTGGAAAGCTGTCAGTGTCATCTTTGACAGTTGTTAAAAAGAAGGTTCAAAACGCAACAAGCAGTTAGAACAGCGTCGAATTACCCAGAAACTTGGGTGCGAAAGTCAAGCACCTGGTCAGACTGGAAGCCAACTGCACTATAGTTACACAGGTATCATAAAATCACGTCTCTACCTAATCCCCGAAGGACTAAGCGAGTGTTCCTAATACTACACTCATAAGGGGCGAGCATTTTGCCATCAACGACGAATTCAGATTTCAGGGATGCTATTAACAAAATCCTAATGAAAAATCCAAAAACACTGCCCAACCCGTGAAACGAACCCAGGACTACTTGTTCAGCAATCACGCTAGCGACCTCTAGACCAACGAAGCAGGCCATGCAGATAATACTGTGTGTGTGTATAAACAAGAGATTAAAGAGATTATTCACTAATTTTTCTTTAAAATCCACTATACAGCGAATAATGAACGATTTAACTTTAAATTCAACAATTATGTACTTGATAAAAACATTGAAAGAACTGACCATTGTTAATACCTTTTAAATTAATACATAATGTAGGTACTACTTTACATAAAAAAACAATCCTACAACTTATACTTTAAGCTTCAATAATCTCATAAAAACAAATCCTTTTACTAACAAGAATTCCTACCACATATAATTCAATACTATTACTTTTCACCTGGCGCCATTTTGTTTTTCGAACTGCTGAAGAGGTTATAAAACTCTTATAAAATGTTTATGATTAACTTCTTGCTTATGAAATAAAATAAATTGGTAAGCAAATTGCTGGTCAGTGGGTATTGTATTCAAATTCGCAAACAAAGTACATATCTAAACTGTTTTATTTAATTCAGAATGAAAACAAACGAGTGTTGAAAAAGTATCATTGTTAGTAAATAGCTTTTGCCCGCTGATTTGCCCGCGTTATTTTAAATGTGACTATGTGGTAGTACTATGCTTTTAATAATATCTACACTTCAAACAAAAAAAAAAAACAAAAAAAAGTGGAAAATAAATGTTACTTCTGCTTTTTTGTCACAGACTTCCTCTTTGTAAAGTTGTTTTGGAAGTCGGTATTTTTTTAAGTACCTTTTTCACTCATTTTATTTGTGGTATGACAGTATAGACTCACACAAATTCTTATCGAGTATTCATTTTCCATTGCTTCTAAATATATTAGCATATCATCGACATACATGAAGAATTATATAATAGAAGATAACTGAACCCCTTCGGGAGTATACCCTTTCGATCATAAAAAAGAGTTTTGAAAATCGACGGAGAAACCGCGTAACAAACACACAAATGAAAACAGATCAATTGAGAAACTCCTCTTTTTTATGAAGTCGGTTAAAAATGCAAGGCGCCATACTAATACCATAAAAACATTATTTACATTATTTCATTGTTTCTGTCAGGAACAACGCTTTTTTTTCGGGATGAAAGGTACCAGTCCGTTTCTGTACACCTGGCGACGTATATGCAACATTTCATAAGCGGTTCAGTTATTTAGGTGTGGAAAGGTAACAAACAAACTTACATTCTCATTTGGACCTACTTATGCAAACAGAAACTAATCCACACGCGTGCCAGAGTCGAGGTAGGGATACAAAAAGCTTCGAAAATGCACTCTCCGTCGACCATGTAGAAATGAAAATGTTCTGACAATTCTGACAGACTAAAACATTAAATGTCAAAATTGACAGATCATTGTTAGGATAATAGATTTTATGTGATATAAATTGATTGATTCAAATGCCATGTTTAATAACCAAAGACAAAAAAAAACTATTAATTAAATCCGTATTGTTTACAATTCTGGCAACAATAAAAAATCAGTGCAACAATGTTGCTTACTTTTTTGCAGCTTGCAACTCCGCTTACACCTTTTTAACATAAAACTACATAATTCCATATAGTCAGGTGCGAAATAATCAAATTATAAACGTTAAATATTAATGGTATGCGAGTTCACTACGATTTTTTATCAAAAGAAAATCAATTATACACTGTGCGCTTCATGTCGTTCCACGTGATAACAGTGGGCATACAAACGTCCTGTATATGGAAAAATAAAACAACTCCTATCTGTGATCAAATAAAGTCTAATTTCTATTGCAAAGAAAGTCTTGAGAAAGCAGTAATGCTAAAATCAACTTTATTTTTTAGAAATTAAGGTTTGTTTTCAATTGTAGATGGTTTCACTTGAGTCTATACGGCTAAGTAAAGTGTTCGGTATTTTAATAATGTGCAAACTAAAGGGGGAAATGTATAAAACATGTGTAGTGTAAGTATTCGATTCTGTCTAATGGCGTATTGCTTTTTGCGAGAAATCCGCCATGTTTATTATTGGTACCAAGCTATGGGTCCGATACCCAGGTAAGTATGTTGTTTATATCGTGAAACTTATCGGTTTGCTTACAAATTGTAGTTTAACAAAGTTTAAAGCTACTTTTTAAAGAAATTTTGCGTATTCTTGTGTTTGATTCCCAAGCCTGAAAAAGTAATATTGGAATTTCTCAGAACCAGCCACGGAGTACAGATTGTGACCCAATGATGGCATTAGGTCCACCCCAATAGGGTATTTTACTCTATATGAAAGAAATTCTAAAAATATACAATTCAGATAGCTTAGGCAATAAGCAGTCGGAAAATGTTAAATTTGGTTTATAACATAACTAAATAAATTTTAAAATTGATTTCAAAGTTTTCACTTTTTTTAGTCTGTTGTTTTACTAAGCGAAACAGTGTCCGCCATGATTATTACGTCTTATGGTCATGTAAACAAAAAGTGACAACTGTCAACTGAGCAACTATTACTATTTTTGTATTAAAATACTTTACATTTTAATTTTTATTGAAATAATTGTAATAATACCATGGAAGAAATAAATACTACCATATAATAATACCATAAACTATAGTGAAATATACAACTAAACAGAAAGACTAATAACAGCGCATTTGTTTACATGACCAACTGACGTCATGACTAGGGCATGCAATTACCGTAAAAATAAATTACCGGTAAAAAAAACGGCAATAGAAATAATTTTACCGGTAGACCGGTAAAACGGTAATTTTTGTATTTTTGAATGTGTAATATACGGTGGTAAACATGTTTATATTATTGCTTAAAATGAGCATAGGAACACAAATTCTAAAAACATGACATTTCTTTTGGCGCAGTCAAGGGTAAATGTACCACATTTATAATTTAATCAATTTACATTATCACATGTTAACAAACCATTAAATTATAAAGGTTTTTCAAATAAAACACAATCAGTATGTAAGCTACCAATTTTAGTAGTCTTAAATTATCAACTTAATATTTTCCGCAGTATTTGTACTGAACAATTTAGTATATAAACTCAAATTAACTTTCAATCACCTACAGCGTTTCCTTTTTATTATAAATGACTATCACAATGTAATTGATCACATAAACTCAAGTTAACTTTCAACTTACATTCTCGATAATATTTTAAACAAATCGTATAAAATCAAAATGAACTTCAAATTCAACTTATTAAAAACCGGTAAATTACCGGTTACATATTTTTTTACCGGTAATTTAATAATCGCGAAAATGGGCGGTTTACCGGTAAAAATGAAAACCGGGAAACCGGTATTGCATGCCCTAGTCATGACCACAGAGTAACATGGCGTCAAGCGTTTTTGTGATTTTACGCGCGAAAATAGAAATTGTAAAATTGAAATGCAGTTTTATGGCACTTATCGATTGAATTTTTTTTTTTTGTTTTTTTTGGTGTTTTACTAGGACCCTAGGATCAAAATGAGATACTTTTTAAAAATGGGTGTAATACCGTATTACAATGGAAGTTAAACATAACCGGTGAAGTGAAGGTGTGCCTTGTACACTCACACTCTACCTATCCCTTCGGATTAACAAGAGTAATATTATGTCATCATCTGCCTAGCTTTTTCCTAAGTATGTTGGAGTCTTCCACTCTAACTAGATACTGCTGAATACCAGTAAGACCAGTATTTTACATGGCGCGACTGCCTATCTGACCTCCACAGCCCAGTTAGTACTGGGTATTACGATACCCCTTCGTAAGACTTGCTGTCAGACTTTCAGGCCCCTGACTATCTAATACGGCTGTTTAAAATCTACAATTGACAGTCGAGACCAACAGCTTAACATGCTTTCCGAGGCATGGAGGTAACTTGGTGTAATGCATAAGAACGCAAGCAAATTTGCAAGAAGGTGGCAGCATCTACCATCAGCCAACGAAAACGCTGGTCTGTGGACGGTGAGAAATGGGTAGCTCACCGTCCGTTCTTCCAGTGACGACAGGCCGTGTCGACGGCGCGTTCGTGTACCACGCGCGCCTCAAAGAGATGTCAGTAAAGCAGAGGGGCCTGCCAGGGCCACCGCCTGCCGGGGTTGCGGGTTGTTTGAAAGAGACATCGCGGGCCCGGGAACCGGGGAACGCAGAAGGCGAAAGAAGAAATATAAAAGTCAGTTAAAGTCTGACACTCCGTTCCGCTCCGCCCAGAGCAGGAAAATCTATTTGATGATTTCCGTAAGGTTGACTGGTAGAAAATGCCATTGGTGTTAAGTCCGCCTCTGTACATTATGTGCTTAAAGTGTTAAATAAATAAATAATGTTATGTAATAACTTAATAGACGTAAATTTACATAGATAACTTACAAAGTATACATTGTCACCACCATTGCCTAACCTACCTACCTTTTCGTTCATAATAGACAACCTTGCAAGCCCTACGTCCCTTCCCACGGACACTACAATTTCCTCCAAATCTATAATCACTGTTGCAGCAAAATATTCTCATAACACACTTAAGCATCCATTGCTGTATAACCATCAACTAAGAAACCAGTTTTATTTATATACGAAAACCGCAATGGATGCTTCAGTTCTGTCACAATTGTTTTACCTCTGTCAGCTGCAGTCAAACAACAACCTTATTTTCTCGAAAATAAAGATCAATATCATTTAGACAGACCTGTCAGTGATAGCCAACCCAACAACAACCGTATTGCTATGCACATAAAGATCACTGTCAATTTGACAGTGAAGCAAACGCGAAGGAAGACTGATTATCGGTGTGCTGTATTATCCAACCTGACTTGTCCCACAGTAACACGAATTGACACATGTCAAGGTGACAGTTCTTTGACAAATTTGATGATACCTCATACTGCATTGTGAAATAATAACAATGGACGAAGAGTTTACGGTAATGACCCGAAAACAAAGGTAATCATTAACATTAGTTTGTGTGATTGTGTGGACAGTATATTTCTGGATATTACTCAATTTTACTTTGGTTGGTTTGACTTAAAAGTGACGATTTTTCACTGGGGTACGGTCATTTCCAAAACGTTCACCCTTAGCCACCCGATCGTTTTGGAGGTCAGAATGGCTGTCACTGTGTGTAAAAAGACCTGGTATTTAATAGCATCCATGAAATGAAACGGGCTAGGCATGAAACCAACGCTGCACCAAGAATGGTTACAAATAAAGTTAAAGTGTTTCATGTTTCAGTAATTTTGTAACACCCTTTTTTTTGCGGATGGGAAATCATGAAATAACTGCCCTCGCTCTAAGTGGAACGGGGGGGAGAGTCAGACTTGTTCTGACTAAAACCCACCCATGTTCCTTCTATTGCCTTTTACGTTCCGGGGCCGCGGTATCTCTTTCGAACAACCCGCAACCCCGGAAGGCGGTGGCCCTGGCAGGCCCCTCTGCTTTGCTCACATCCCTTTGAGGCGCGCGTGGAACACTAACGCGCCGTCGACACGGCCTGTCGTCAATAGATGGACGGACGGTGAGCTACCCATTGCTCACCGTCTTTTGTAACGACCTTCACTATACAATTATCGCAAGCAAATCCAGAAATACAGTCTAAGGAAAATCTTTCCCAAATAACGTCTTCATAACAAGTTCTGCCAACTTAATTATATTGAAACTATAACTAGACTTCTCTTCGTAGAAAAATATAGGTTAAATAATGTGTGATCAAGTCCAAATCGACTCTTAAAAAACTATTTGCAAATTCGATTAAACAATTGACAGAGATATCGAGTATCACACATACAAAAACAAATCGAATTGAGAACCTCCTCCTTTTTAAAATCGGTTAAAAATGATAGATTACAAACTTTGAATGAACTCATGAATCAACAAAAACGAAAACCTTACGCCCACATTCAACGTTCCAAATTCAAAACCGAAGCCGTATCAACGCCCATTCATTCATTCGTTCGTTCTCTGGAGCCAAGATTAAGGCACAAACACCTTTTATGTTCAGAATACACGAAATTTCACGAAGAAAAGTAACATCGAACAAGCAATCGCGTTTATTTTGCCGATGTAATTGTGTTACTTACACCCCATTTGATACTAATTCGATTCGGCGCCGTATAGGACCGAATGAGTGGGCCGTAACTAGAATTCGTCTTGAGTCTCTTGTGCTTACTTTATATAATATGTCAGATATAGGGTCTCGCAAGACTTATTCGACGAAGTTGACATTTTTGACTTAGACTTTGTGAAAGTTAATGGCTTATTTAGCCATTAACAGCCGCAAGGGTCGAAGTTGCAGAGAGCACTGCCAGGGCTCCCCGGAACACAAGGGGCAAGAGTAGTAACATGGATGGTTTTAGTCAGCAATAGTCTGACAATCCCTTCCTGATGATTACAGATGATATAATAAAAAAGGGTCGATGTTCAAGATGAAGCTACGCATGATAAAGGGTCGATTATTAGGTGATCATTATTGCAAGTTTCATCGTGACTCAAAAAGTACATTAAGTCGTTGATTTCGACTGTCATTTGTAAATCTTTCAACAGTCGTTACAGGTAGTGCCAGAACATCTGACAACCAATCTAACAAGGGGTATCGTATTCCTAGTACTAACTGAATTGTGGAGGTCAGATAGCCAGTTGATCCATGATAAATATTAGTATTCAGTTGCATCCTGTCAGACTGCAAGAAGACCCCAACATAGTTGGGAAAAATCTAGGCATGTGACTAAAAGAGTGATGGATCTGAATGTTGATGGCCAAAAAAAGATGGATGGATTGTGTAAGGATTGATATGAAGGAGATATCAAACGTAAGGATTGATATCAAACGTCACTGCATCATTTACTCCTTAATGATGCAGTGACGTTTGATAGGGGAGAATGGAAGAAGAAAACGTGTTGCGGCGACCCCAAATAGAATGGGACAGGGGCAGGAAAATGATGATGATGATGTTGAGGTAACATTTTTGACTTAAGACTGTGAAAATCTGTAGAATAACATCACTTGTTTTCATTTATTATACTACGTTTCACAAAATAAACTACAAATATTATAAATTCATTTTTACTCTCACACAATCCCCTTAAATTCCCGATTCAATCTATAATAGCACAGTATATCTGGTTGTCATATAAATATCAGTTCAAAGACCACTATGCGACCACAGAGTTCAGCCGCACGTGCGACTCGCGACCAAAACGACACAATAACATGTAAGCGCATGGCCACAACTTACACATTCAAGCGTCGCGCGTGCAATAGCGACAATGAGATAACAAATGATACGATATAATCGATACTCAAAAATGTTGCCTCACACTAGGAATGTGTCCTGTATCGTTATTGCGTTTACAAACAATTAAACTCATTGAAATTTGCCACAAAGTTAGATAATAGTCTGGAATAACACATAGGATACTTTTTTTATCATGACGCGAGCAAAGCCGCGGGCGACAGCTAGTAGAAAATAAATAAAAAGTTTTCCTTTGCTTGCATATTCCCTATTAAAAAGGCCCCAGACGAAGGAGAAGAAACTGCCACGAGTCAAGTCGCAACAGCAGGCCCTTTAGCCAAACAGCAGTCGGCAGCAGACGACAATCGTTATCGCTCAGCAGTCACTAATACATTTTCAACTTTATACCCTAGTGCATAAAGTTGAAAATCTATTAAAGACTGCTGAGCGATAACGAACGAAACAAACAAAAACGAAATGTAAACGTCAATAGATTTTCAACTTTATTAAACGCGCGTATAAAGTTGAAAATGTATTAGTGACGGCTGAGCGATAACGATTTCTAACTTCGTTATCGTTTTTAAATTGTTACTTTGTCTAAGCCCCCAGTTTCGGCGAAAGCACTCTCGATAGAAACAAGAAAGGTCAGGCGTGTTGCGTCGCGAGTAGTATCGCCTGAAGTCTTAACCGCGGCGTAACCCTTAAATGCGGATGGGATGTTAGATTTTTGCGTGGGATGTCCTCGGCCCGTTTTATCAGTAGGCGAGTGAAAAGCGTTTCTTGTGAACTTTTGCCTCGTAGGCTGTAGGTAAAAGTTGTGTTTAGATTATTGGTGTTTTTAGCAGTGTGGGGTTATTTTTTTTTTGTTTATAAATTGCTAGGGTGATTTGTTTGCTAAGATATTATTAATATTATGATACTGGGGAGCAATATAATTAAATTAGCTACGAGCGTTATTAAGAAAGCAAATTATTTGTGTGTTAAGTCTAAACTTAAACAAAGTAACAATTTATAACTTGAACAAAATGGCTAAGAATTTCAAAAAGGGTTTTATTGCCACAAATATTTCCATTTTCGGAAACGTTTTATTTTTGAGGTTGCCACTGAATGCTCGTTTGACAACGACGGTTGCACGATCAGCTGTTATCGCAACATCCGCGAACAAGCGAACATATCATCACGTTAATTGGTAACATTCGCGTATATTTTTATTTAACGCACACAAACAAAAATGGCTCTTTAAATATTTGCAAAAAGCCCCTATCCTTTGCTGTAACAGATTCTAATTTCGCCGCTCACCAATTAAAAATCGACTTTATTTTTTAGTATGAAAGTCTGAATTTTGAATGAGTAGACGTGCAGCTAAAACACATTACTTTTTATACCAGGAAAAAATAATCATGTTGGAGTTTAGAATATTATCGTAACTGGTTCCCTTTTTGTTGGGGGTCCAATGCGCCTTATTTCCTGGGTGTTAGGGTCGACGTAAATTCGTAAACATGCAAACTTTTTTTTGGACCGCCAGGGTCAATAATGCGGTCGGTAACCGGAAGGGTTAAGTGGTTCCGTAGCACGAAAAAACCGTTTTATAAAATAGAATTAAATTTTTAACCCTTCTTGCTCTACATTCAAAGCTTTGAATCTTGGGGTTCTATATACTACCTCCACCCAGAGTACCGTGCAAGATATCGTTAAATTTTCTGCTTCAGTATACCTAGTTAATACTGTCATTTATCGGATAACTCCCAAAATTTCGAACTATTGAGAGCTCTTAGCAACTGTCATCGTCATAATAAGGACTAGGAGTGTGTTTTGGCGTGACTTTACATCGAGATCCAGTAGTGCGCATACCAAAAGACTAAGAGAGAAGGTAAAGGTCGAAATACTGGGAACTCACATCACGGCAAAATATCCCCGAAGTATTGCGGACACTTCGGGGATATTTTGCCGTGATGTGAGTTGGCGAACGGCGGCGGCAATCTCTCGCGTCCGGCCCTGGTTCAGTCCATGGTCCGGAGCGAGAGGGAATGGAAAGCGATCACTTCCTCGTGCGAAGCAGTCATGCTAGCGAAGAAAGTGGCCGGGCGTTTGAGGGAGAGAGCCTCAAACCAATCCAGCCGCCGCGGGAGACGCTACGGGCGTCAGGCGCCGCTAAACGACTCCCGGCCACCGCAGATGCGGGCCTGTGGACAGTGAGCAATGGGTAGCACACCGTTTGTCCATCTATTGACGACAGGCCGTGTCGACGGCGGCGGCGCGTTAGTGTACCACGCGCGCCTCGAAGAGATGTCAGCAAACAGAGGGGTCTGACAGGGCCACCGCCTGCTGGGGCTGCTGTTCGAAAGAGATACCGCGGCCCCGGAACATAAAGGGCAAAATAAGGAACATGGGTGGTTTTAGTCAGTTCAAGTCTGACACTTCCCCCCGCTCCGCCCACAGCGAGGGAAGTTTTTTGAAAAAAAATGTGTCCGCACTTAGGGTATATTTTATTACACTAAGTCCAAAACTATGTTGTCATTATTTGAACATTTTACGAGCCGGTAATAATGCAATACATTATCATACAATACAAATAATCCCCATATTTATAAGCTACAGCATGCACTTGTAATTTTGATTAATATCAAAGACGAGAATACCTGCTAAAATTCTGTCCAGGTCTTGCAACAACGTACACTTTGGCGGCGGAAAATGCAGCCGGGAAAATCCTAAACGTAAGCTAAGTAGCTCATGTGATGCATGCAAACGGCTATTTTAGTCTTTATGTATAATAAATTATATTACATGCGATATGTGTCCTTATTTATACCATAAGTGACGTTATTATCCTGTGATACTTCCTCTGTGGTCCTCCAATCTATATCCAAGAAACACAATTCTCGTGTCGCGGTATTTGTTATCAAACTCCTCCGAAACGGCTGGGCCGATTTGTATGAAAGTTGTTTAATGTTATTCTTGTCATTTGAATAGTGTACATAATAAAGAATATTCTATCTATCTAAAATTTGTGGCGTACAAATTAACCTTAACTTGTTATAGAAAATACAGCAAAAGTCGTATAAATAAACAAACAAATGAATAAAAGTTAATGGTAGCCACTTATTTATCCATAAAATATTAACAACTTAATCAATGTGATAATAATCATCCAAGATTATACAATACCAAGAGCCAGTTTCACGCATAGTGCCAATAAAGCGTTTATTTAATTATTGTACATACAATAATGAGCTCTGTTGATTAAACAGAACGAACTTTTCAAGTAGGCGTGGATAGCTTTAATCCATAAAAAACATTTTTGTAAAAAATAAAACAAAACAGAAATAAAGTCGGTTTTATTTAAAAAAAAACGGTTTTTTATTTTAGCAATTTTAGTTGTGGTATTTTTGACGTGATAACGTCTTTAAAATCGTTTTAGTCGGGTGACATGTTCAGAAACTTGTGTCACACCAAAACCTCACGAGCGCGATCGATCGTCGATCGAGCAAAACCTCACGAGCGCGATCGATCGATCGATCGATCGATCGTCGGGTGACATATTCAGAAACTTGTGTCACACCAAAACCTCACGAGCGCGATCGATCGATCGATCGTCTTATTGGTGATAACTTATATCACCAATAAGACGTTATCACGTAAACATCTCGATCGTAAACCTACTTTACAAACAACCAATTTTTTTATCTAATGATATATCACAAAAAAAATATCGAGTTTTCATTTTCCATTGTTACTAAAACATTAACAGATCATCCATATACCTACATAGAGAAAAAAAATATGGACTATAGACGATAACTCATAAATACCGGACTAGCCGGATCTTGTTTTTTTTTATGGGACCAAATGACAACCACCAAACATTCGAATAAAAAAAGAATCATCAAAATCGGTTCACCCAGGCCAGAGTTATTAGGTAACAAACAAATTATGAGGGATAGCGAAAAATGCTCAAAAGAGTCTCGAGCCCAATTTTGATGAAAACTAAAACTGCATCATTTTAATTTTGAAAAATTGACCTTCATGGCCATGAATTGAACCTGTTGATTTTGGGGAGAACACATCTTGCCATTTTTAGTCGCTGCTAGTACCTCGGGATGGTGCTTTTTTTCTGAATGGCATCTCGCAACAATCTAGGAGTTTGTCGTCTGCTTAACCGGGCGATTCCCGTGGATGCCTTAAAAATCAAGACCTCCAGCCAGGGCAAAAAACTTTCAAACTATGCGGGATACACGCTAAGGGCACCCCCTGTGGGGTACGAGCCTCGGCTTAGGGCGTCGCTGAACCCAGCCAGTTTATGCCATTTGATAGTGTCGCTAATAAGGATCCAATTATGGGACAAATGACATAGTCATTGTTTCTGATCTAACCATCCACTTGAAAGTTCATCATGTATACTAACAACGTAAATAATTTAGTAAATTCTGAACATAATTGTGAGACTGGAAAGTTATCCAAGACTGCCTCGTCGTGCAGTAGTCGCATTCGCAACTACTGAGCCTGAGATCCTGGGTTCAATTCAAGGGTCAGTAGGCCTACCATGACGTCTTAAAGCAGAACTTATTCCACTGAGGGAAAGAGATGGTGCTAGACACCCTGTATAGCTCTGTCTCTTTCCCTCAGTGGAATAAGTTCTGCTTTAAGACGTCGTGGTAGGGTAGCTGGCATGAATTTCGAATTGCCTATAAGTTCTTCCATCAGGACTTACTAGCAGCCACTAAGTTTGGAATCCCCGAAGTGTTGTGAACAGGGGAGTAATAGTGCACCCACATTTTACCACACGGTTGGCACAGTGGCTGAGCTATCGACTGCTGCGCTGCGTGTTGCGGGTTCGATACCCGCACGGAGCAAATATTTGTATGGCCTACAGATAATAAAATAAATAATAAATATCTTGGGACAACTCACACACGGCTATCTGATCCCAAGCTAAGCAGAGCTTGTGTTATGGTAACCAGACAACTGATATACATACTTATATAATTTATAAATACATACATATTATAGATAAATCACACCCAGACACAGAACAAACAATCATGCTCATCACACAAAGTTTGTCCTGGGTGGGAATCGAACCCACGACCTCCGGCTCAGCAGTCAGGGCCACTAACCACTAGACCAACAGGCCTGTCGATAATATCAGATAGTTGTTCCGGGACTGTCTGTTTGTGTATATGAATTAAATGTTTGTTAACGCACCCACCTAGTGCGGGGCAAAGTTTAAAAAAAAATTCGCCAGTTGTGTTTACGTCCCATGTAATTCGGGTTGAGCCCATTGCCACCAACGGGTTCCGACCACTCAACCAACAAGGCAGTACTAATTTGAATATATGGCTTATTACTTTGGTTTCCACGTGAGTGTAGAGTTGTGGTCTACGCTTGTTTAAAATAATAACGATTATTATGTAGTAGATCAATTTTGCACGCTATCTCAACTTTCAATTAAAGAATCGCTAATTTACTTCTAACGAAGTTGTTTTCTTTATAAATTAAATAGATACAATCTACTGTTTATAGAAAGCAATTTATTGGCTGTGTGAGCGCAATGCATGTAATTTTTACAGCTTTTGTGGATGGTTAGACTCATAAAAAAAACAATCAGAAATTATTACATAATCATGTAAAGGATTACTGCAATTGGAACATGGATTTACAATCGCAGTGTCGTATTATTTATTATAGATACTAGCTTTCGCCCGCGGCTTCGCTAGCGTTAAATTCCGGGTGACACAGTTCCCCTTTCCTGATTTACAGGTACTGCTACCAGTAGTTTTTGCCCTTGCGCCTTATTTATTGTAATAGCAATGCTAAGTTTTCCCTTTTCTTCCCTCTTTCTCTCAGATCTCAATCGTATTTTTAAAAAAATAGCCTATGTCCGTCTCCCAACTATCTCTGTACTTACCAAAATTCATCAAAATCGGTTTAGCCAAACAAACTCACTTTCGATTTTATAATATTTTTAAAGTAAGGATTTTATTTTAGGTTTGATTTTATTTTGTTTTCTTTCCTTGTTTATTGTTTTGTGCACTTGTGGCATGTTCCAAACAAATGTATTTTTTCCTTCCTTCCTTTCTTTCTTCTTCTTTATTGAATGTGGCTTAACATGCCTTTCGAGAAAATCTCTCAGGCATGCTGGTTTCCTCACATTATCTTGCTTGTTTAACAACGTATGCAAAATGGCAAGCACGTCAGTAAATGACATCAAATCCTCAGATCAGTTGCTGGATATAAATATAAATAGGCAGTTTTACGAGGTGCATAATGAGGGTATCAACCTAATCTTAATGTTAAGGAACGCATACACTAGTTGATACTAACGCAGCGACTGTTTTATTTCTTCAAATGAAACCTGCTGCATACTTTTTGTTGTTTTTTCTTAATTTAACGTTGCCCCACACTAGGAATTTCTCCTGTATCATGGGTGCGTTTACAAACATTTAAACTCACATACACAAACAGCCAGACCCGGAACAACTATCTGTAAGCCATAAAAATATTTGTACCGTGCGGGAATCGAAACCGCGACACGCAGCGCAGCAGTCGATCGCTCAGCCACTGCGCCAACCGTGCCGACAAAATCCCGATTATTAGGATCATTGTCCAATATTAGCTGTACACAGATAAACATCAATTATCTCAAACACACCATGCTTCATTGCTAGCTGTTGCCCTGTTATACCCAGTCAGACCCAGAACTACCACTAGTACATCAAAAATATATTTGTTGCGTGCGGGGATCGAAACCGCGGCACGAGGCGTAGCAGCCAATCAGTTAACAACTGCGCCAATCCTGCCATCGTCTTTGTCTTGGTGTGGAAATCCTGAATATATCTGCCTGTAACCCTGGGGATAGTGGAGAGGTTCTATCAGATTCGTACTGAATGAAACGGCACGGATATACCCTCGCACACTTAGTCGGGGTGCAGCTGGCGCTAATGCAACTTATGCTGCTTCGGACTTGACCTGTGGGCCTCATCCCGGAGTCAACGACTTTTCAACCAGTGTAAGGACCCCGAACAACGTAGAGAATAAAATTAATACATACAAATAGAAAAAGAAACCAAAAAAAAAGGTTAACGATCTAGATTTATTACTGAAAACACGAACTAGCTTTGACTTCTAATAAGAATATTTAAATCGTAAAAATAGTTTTATCACAGTATTACAAAAAAATGGCTATGCACGAGACAGATAGCGTAATAGATACCTACTGTATATACTATCTCACGTGTAGAGATAAGAAAACTAAACGATTAACTGTTTCGTGGACAAATTAATGACAACGCAAAGTAAATAAAAAGGATTGTGTGGTTTTAAACCACGGTAAAAGTGAAACTTTTTTCACATTATAGACGTCCCTACTCCGCGTCCGACCGTCACGCGACATGCAACACACAGACGAAAAAGTTTGAGACGATGTAATGAAAGTTTCACTTTAAAAATAAAAACCGGTCAAGAATGAGTCCGACTCGCGAACGAAGGGTTCCGTACAAACCTGCGACATAAACGGCCATATCTTTTGACTGCCAAGACTTATAGGGTTTATTTTTTTACAGCCCCATGGGACTACAGACTTGAGTATATGGTTTTAATTTCAACTCGATACCTCTACGCGTTCTTGACAGACAGACAGACAGACAGACAGACAACAAAGTGATCCAATAAAAGTTCCGTGAACACTAAAAACGTCTTTAACACCATTAGAATCCAATCGCAGTACACCTTACTATTCCTGTCACCCTGAGTCGCCTGTAGAGGCATAAAATCCTGAACCTGAACCGTCTACAATCAGCTACCAATTACAAAGAGTCAATCCCAGTCCCAGTGGGGAACTGACTCTGCAAGCCACTCAATCTAATCCTTACTAATATTATAAAAGCGAAAGTGAGTTTGTTTGTTACGTCTTCACGTCTAAATGGCTAAACCGATTTTGATGAATTTTGGTACAGCGATAGTTTGGACCCTGGAGACGGACATAGGCTATTTTTTTTACTGATAACTGAAGGAGAAAGAGAGAAGAAAATGGAAACCTTAGCTTTGCTATTACAATAAATAAGGCACAAGGGCAAAAACAGCAGGTACCTGCAAATCAGGAAAGGGGAACTGTGTTAACGCGAGCGAAGCCGCGGGCAAAAGCTAGTATCGTAATAACAAAAAACTATCAACACATCTCATGGTCAAGGTACTGATTGCACAATATTAGAAAAATAAAACTTTCTTTCAGTCCACAATAGTATACCTATATTGTGAAAGCAACCAAAAATGTATTTTAAGTGATAAATGTGATAATAATCAAAGCAATGGTTGTTGACGAACAAACACACTAAACGTTAAGTGGTTACTTAATGCTTTTAAAAGTAGATTTCAACGATAATCGATTCTGAAAATTCGTTACTAATATTATTTTACCGATAACTTGTAGGCAGGCGGAGAAAGGAGGAAATGTCGTGAGGGAAGTTTTAAGTACGAATGCGGATGTTTCTAAAATAGAGGTAGACCAAAGAATTGATGGCAATCAATCAAATTAATGCATCTATTAAACTCTTGTTTTTGCTTTTACTCTGGACGCTCTTAATGTGCTCGTTTTTCTACATCGTTCTCACATAGTATAATCTCAACATGAATGATGTATCCATGATTTTGTAAAATATTAAGTATGATTTAAAAGAGTGTCCATGGAGTTTCTTGCCCATTCTTCTCCATAGATATCTACGCTTTGGAATGGGCAACTACAGTACTTTCACAAGTTTTTATGTCTTGTGACTGGGACTGTAGCAGCAAGCATTTTTTTTTTGTTTTCATGACATTCAAAAGTGCCTGTAATGGTCGAATTGAGATGTCAGCAAAGCAGAGGGGCCTGCCAGGACCTCCGTCTGCGGGTTGTTCGAAAGAGATACCGCGGCCCCGGAACGTAAAGGGCAATAGAAGGAACATGGGTGGGTTTTAGTAAGTACAAGTCTGACACTCTCCCCCGCTCCGCCCAGAGCTGGGGAAGTCATTTGATTTCCCACCCAAAAAAATGTGGGTATGGTCTAACTGAAATAAATGCGTTGAATTTTGAGTTTCAATTGGGATTGCAGGAGTATGACTAAAAAAGTTTTTGACTAAGTAAATTGTAAATGTTTTCTTCAAAATAACACGAACAAGGACTGTTTTGCCTATTATAAAATTCCTGTGTCACAGTTTTAGCTGCCATACTCCTCCGAAACGGCTTAACCGATTTTAACGAAATTTCGGTAGGTCTGCAAATCAACCGTAAACATTTTAAACCGATGAGCACTGCTAGTTTTTATATATATTTTATTATCTATATCTAAATGCTTCTTCCTTCTTAAAAACCGGCTGACATTACCATATTCTTCTTTGTCTATTAAACAATTTAACTTAGCAACCGTCGTTTCGACAGACTTCCGGGGGGCAACCTTCAAATCAACCTCAAATGAACCAGACAGACATATTGAGGTTGCGAAATCTAAATACGGAAAACGATTCGCCATAAGTTTACGGTTTAGAACAAGGTAAGATTACACCATAAGATAAAAAATGTTACCTTAAATTAAGACATACCGAATTTTGCTAGGTTTTCACTCTATTCTAGTCATTCATCATCATCTGCCTGGCTTTTTCCCAACTATGTTGGGGTCGGCTTCCAAACTGTCTAGATAGACTACCACAATCTAGTTAATAACTGGTGAATACGAGACTCCTTGGTAGGTTTTTTTTAAAATGTTGCCCCACACTAGAAATTTCTCCTGTATCGTGGTTGCGTTTATGTAACATTAAAGCTTTTAACATTCCCGTCCCTGTATATTTACGAAGTGGCAGTATTTGTTAAAACAAACCCACACCTGTTTGAAATTAGAGCCCCAGCAAATCCACGTCTGAGAAAAAGAGAATCTAATATTCTCCGTGTTGGCCACAGTAGAACAGCTCTTTTCCGCAAAAGTATATTTCAAATGGCTCCAGTATTGTACAATAAAATTCCCCGACATATAAAGGAACTCAATTTAGTTTTATTTAAAAAGCGACTTAAACAATTTTTAATTATTAAATCTTATTATTCTACGACTGAATTTATGGAGGATTGTTAAATTTATTATTGATAACACATTTTTATTTTATTTTGACTTCATTTACAATTTTATTTTATTGGTTGACATTTTAATTATTATTTGACATACCTCTCGACATTTAAAAAGAAAAGAATCATATTATGTAATGTGTTTTTAATATTTGTATGCTTGAAAGCAGAATGCAGCGCACTGACATAATTATTTTTAACACCTATTGTGAACCATATACCTGCATTGTAACAAATAAAATGATTTGTATTTGTGTTTGTATTTGTTTACAAACATGTAAACTCACATACAAAAACAGCTAGACCCGGAACAACTATTTGTCTCGTGCGGGAATCGAACCCGCGACACGCAGCGCAGCAGTCAATCGCTCAGCCACTGCGCCAACCGTGCCGTCAAAAAAGTATTGGTTGTCAGAATTTCGAGTCATCTGTAACAACTGCCAAAGATCTAAAAAATAATAGCCGGGACTAACTTAACGTGCTTTCCAAGGCATGGAGCGAACTCGGTATGTAATGTATACTTTATTCAACTCCTCGTCATCAAAACTAGTAGACCCACATTACAAGAATCATCCCTGTTGGCCCTCTAAATAGGCTTTTGCATACCTACCAGAATCAGCATCCCAATATTTTAAAATAGCTGGCGCCCGTGATATCATAGAAAAGAGTATCCTATGTGTTATTCCAGACCATAATCTACATCTGTGCCGAATTTCATCAAGATCTGTTCAGCCGTTTTAACGTGAAAGTGTAACAAACATCCATACATCCATCCTCACAAACATGCGCATTTATAATATTAGTAAGATGTGGTTTTAGTGACAGAAGGTGCTGCAGATCAGCTTCTTAAAATAATTAATTAATCACTATTTATGGCACCAGCACCAAAAAGGTTTCCCACTCAAAATCCAACTGCCCACAACGATTAACCAAATTAATTCCCATATTTGCTTATGGTAGTACACAAGAGATTGACAATCTCCTTTTAAAACCGCACAAAAAAATACACTATCCATAAATAAAATAAACTAGGACCCCTACTGTTTGACATTGATACAACTAGCATACTTTTTAAACGTTCAGCAAAAAACCCCATTCAATTCGATTCAGCCGTTCTTAAGAAATACAGTGACAGACTCATGAACAAATTACCTTTCACCACACACGGTGAATCTAAATAAATGTTTGAAGTGAGTACAGTGCGTAGAGGCGAAGATATGCAGCCTTATATGGGAAGATCATAAAACAAAGAATGTGGCTGCACTGGCTGTGTTCTGAAGCGATGTAGTACTTTCTTTCCAAACATATGTCATCAATGTGTAGGTCTTGGAGAGATGTACAAGGAAGTATTGCAGCATTTCCCATTATAATCAACTATGTGGTTTATCTTCTTTCTTATCTCTTTTTTTTATTTTATTACTAGCTTTTGCCCGCGGCTTCGCTCGCGTTAAATTCGGGGTAACACAGTTCCCCTTGCGCCTTATTGATTTGTAATAGCAACGCTAAGTTTTCCCTTTTCTTCCCTCTTTCTCCCTCATATCCCACTATTTTTTAATAAAAATTGCCTATGCCTATGTCCGTCTCCTGGTTCCCAACTATCTCTGTACCAAAATTCATCAAAATCGGTGTAGCCATTAAAGCGTGAAGAGGTAACAAACAAACAAACTCACTTTCGCTTTTATAATATTAATATATAATATAATATATATATATATATAATATATCTAGTAAGGAAGTAAGGATTGCTGTTCACACTCTCATATGAGTACATATTATAGACTTAAAACTGTTTTACGTCCGTCACATCACTATATCAGGTCAAGTTGAAAACCAGCGTCGGGCACTAGCTGCTCAGCAGTTTGCTGAACTGGGCCTATTTGGTGCAGCCGTGCGACACACAATAATATTTACATTATTTTTATTTGAGTTTAGAATTAAGTTTTATTATTACTGAGTGAATTAAGTTTTATTATTACTTATTATTAAGTTTTATTATTTTTATTACTGTGTGCATTTATGGCTTGTGCCAAATAAACTTATTTACTTTCTTTCAAAATTTCTGTTTTCAACTACTACGAGACGAAAACTTTTGGTGAAACAATAGATAGGAGGAAGCCAAAAATGTCACAAAAATAGCTAATAAGTATCCACAAGTACCTCCGAACTACTGCCGGGGATGCGAGTTGTTAGAAAGAGATACCGCGGCCCCGGAACATAAAGGGCCAAAGAAGGAACATGAGTGGGTTATAGTCAGTACAAGTCTGTCACTCACCGCCGCTCCGATATCAGGGGAAGTTATTTGATGATTTTAAATCATCAGAAAAATATCTCCGAACTTAACAAATGAAAACAGTGTGTAGCAACATGCTGCGTTACATCCGGTTCAAGATATTGATGATAACATTGAAAAAGACTTTACTATCGATAGTAGGACAGATTAAAAGAAATAGGTAAGCGACCATCCCTAAAATTTCCAATCCTTGACCTACCTTCGCTTTAAGATTAAAGCAGAATTCGGCACATATTCAAACTGATTGAAATCTATAAAATCTTCATCCACCAAAGCCATTCTACGAGAGATCTGCCTTGAAAGATTTCATTAAGCTATAATTTAATATTTGTTTTCGTCAGATTTGTTTTAGCTTGTACTGTCCAATTGCTGGTCAAAGGGCTCCCCCAATTCCTTCCATAAGCTATTTTCTTTTCTTTCCTCTTGGACCGATTTCTTTCCTCTTTTATCTGGGACCGAATTTTCTATAACATGCACCCTCAACACTTCCCCACACAACTTCGTGAAGTTACGGGAAGTCTCGTCCTAAATCGTAACGGTCAACCTTGAAATTTTCGAGCGTGCCGAGCCCAGTTGCCTAGCGTGTAATCGCCTGACGTCAAGACCTAGGTTGTGGCAACGACCCGACAAGGCCAAACCGTCCGTTTACGACGCCATAGGAGTTTTATTGAACGCTGTTGTGACGCGACGCCAGTTTTTTGAAATTTCAAGGTCGATTTGGGTGGTTGGGGTCGGTCGTGGTGGTTGAAGATATACCTCTGTGGGTCGGTCTGGTTTTTTTTTATTGAAGAATCATCCTACTAATAATTTTAATGTGTGGATGTCTTATGCCAGAAAGTTGAACGGATCCGGACTGTATCTTTATCCGGATTTTATCTTTGAAATTTAATAATATTGTTATATATATTGTATCTTTACTGTAATTTATTTTTTTTATTTTCTAAACAATGAATATTGTTTTGAAATAAAATACTTATGACTTATGGACGAAATTTGGCTTATTGATAGATTATGATCTGAAATAGTCCATAGGCTTACTGTTTATCCCGGATGTTTAAATACCCAGTTCCTAGTTTTGCATTTTTTATATAGTTGTTTCGGGTCTGTCTGTTTGTGTATGTGAGTTTAAACGTTTGTAAACGCACCCACGATACATGACAAAGTCCAAGTGTGCGGCAGCGTTTAAAAAAAAAAAGGTTTTTTATTTCATTACCTTTGAAAGTTCTTTAGTTATATTTAGACTAGTTTCACGTGTGCTATTTAATAACCCAAAATATTCTTAACGTATGTGACTAAGTTAACAATTGGCACAAGAAGTCAGTTAAATATTTTCATCTCCTATTGAATTTATTAAGAGTATGAACTATCTAAGGTTCTTTCTAGCCTTCGTTGTTAAAACTCTAGTGCACAAATATCATGATTATGAACCTAGTGACTTAGGCTGTTATCTGTCTGTCTGTAGATAAATAAAGGATACACCTTATTAGCTTGTCGCTGATGGACTACCTGTCAATTATTATTAATTAAATCTTTGTGTCTATCTTCACATATTGTAGTTAGTTCCGCTTCGTCTTCTCTGCTGACACCGTGGCAGAGAGAGCGTAAAGATAAGCATTCTGTTCTATATCAGGTATGTTACTTGCTTTCCTAGTTTGATGTCAAATGGCTCGTTGACTCGTCAACTTAATCAGTGTATTTCGTTCGTGCGTAATATCTCTCCTACAACTTGACGGGACTTTGACGGGCCTGTTGGTCTAGTGGTTAGTGGCCCTGACTGCTGAGCCGGAGGTCGTGGGTTCGATTCCCACCCAGGACAAACTTTGTGTGATGAGCATGATTGTTTGTTCTGTGTCTGGGTGTGATTTATCTATAATATGTACATGTATTTATAAATTATATAAGTATGTATATCAGTTGTCTGGTTACCATAACACAAGCTCTGCTTAGCTTGGGATCAGATAGCCGTGTGTGAGTTGTCCCAAGATATTTATTTATTTATTTAACTGGGCTTATTTCTATAAGAGGCAGTGGGTACTGGGCAGGGCTGTCCCAGTTCCATGGGTCACATCGTAAGCGATGGGTTCGCGATTTGCTAAACTGACTAAAAGATTTATTTTCTTTTAGCTAGCTTTAGTAGTTTTTTTCTTGAAAATCAATAAATTTGAGTACTAGAACGTTTGTTATATAATTACATAGAATATCGCTAGTCCGTGACCGGACACATTGTATATACATAGCATTTTAAGTTGAAAGTTATGACCAAATCCCAAAGCAATTTTAACTCGCCACATAACATAGAAATATCCCTATTGTCCTCATTAATATATACATCTAACTCGAACCAAGGGACGTCTACTCAACTGCCCGCCCGTATAACACTGGGCCACTGATTAACTATAATTGGCTATGATGATTAAATTATTTATATTTGAAGTTGTTAATCATTTCCGTAGTTAGGTTAGTGTAAATGGAACAGTTTTAGTTAATAGTGTAAAGATTTTAATTGGAATTTAAAAGTGCAAGAATCCATTCTGAAAATAAGAAATGCGAAAGTTACCGTGGAATGGGGTGACTTAGGTCAGTTTCTAAAGTAAAATAAAAATATTTTCTAAAATACTGAAGTAGCTTGTGTGTAAGTGGTTTTAGAAAAAATAATGAGGATATCGGTTTTTATGTTACTTTCAACCTACTTAATATAAGTTAAATTAGATGAAAAATATCAAGAAAAAAAATAAAAAAATGTGTGATTAATGATAAACTGTACTTGGGGTTACTTTGATACCCCATATTTTTTGGTCGGAAATCGAAAGTAACCCCTTTACAGAATATTTTATTCCAAAGAACGAAAAATATCTATGAAGTGGAAATAAAGTTATGACATTTTGAATAGTTTGGGGTGAAATTGATCAAAAAAAAATAATCAAAGAATCAACTTTATTATAAAACTTAAGAGAAAAACTATTCATTACAAATTATGAGATCAGTAATCAGTCAACTTTAGTAAATCACAATTCTTGGACATTAATATCATAAGGAAAAATAAAAATGTCACCCTCTTGCCTAGGTTTTGGCAAATATGACACAATATCAGAATAATCAATTTCAGAAATATCATCTTTACTGTACTGATTCTAGAGAAGAGAAGTAATCAATAGTAGGAGGGCACTTACTGGTACTGTTTCATGACTTAACACCTAAACGGAATTACGATAAAATTTTGCGAGAAAGTAGACCCATTTTTTTCGGATGGGAAGTGATCACGTAACTTCCCCCGCCCTGGGCGGAGCGGGGGGCTGTCAGACTTTACTTAACTGAAACCCACCCAAGTTCCTTCTTTGCCCTTTATGTTCTGAGGCCGCGGTATCTCTTTCGAACAACCCGCAACCCTGGGTGCAGGTAAACCTGAGTTAAGAAAATAATTATCCCGTTTTGAAGTACTCTGATGTGTAGATGTGTAATTGTGTATACATAATTGAAAAAAGATAGAATACCTTAAAAATTTATATTATTAAAATTATATTAAGTTTTTTTTTTTTAAATGAAAAACCACAAAGATAGACCACAATAGATGAATCCTTTTTGGGCAGATTGAACCTTTTGAACGCCATTGTCACATATTTGTGATAATTGCTTGTTACATATATGTGCTTTGGACGCCAACGAAACAAATATGTGACAAAAAATAAGGTACTGTTACTGGTACTGTTTCTCCTCTTTTAAATCCATCCAAAAGTCGTCTTGAAACGATCGCTTTTAGCGATAAGACCAACCATTGTGTCACCCTATTTATAAGTTATATAATGTTATTATTGTATTTGTATGGTGTAGGTACTTAATAAAGATTATTCTATCTATGTTTTAGTTCATAATTTAATCATTACATGTCACACACTTACTACGTCCATTTTCTTCACTCTAAAACTTTTATAAAAACCTCAGTATTCGAATGTCATAGCAAACTAGCCTGTACTCGGGTTTGGTCCTAACCAATATCATATTATATAATAATAGGGGTATGAAACCTCTACAGTACATTCTCGTAGGTTAATTTCCGACATACACTAATGAACTTACCAAGGATACAATACAGTATTTAAAGTAATTTAGGCGAAACAATCAGTAACAGGAAAATTGATTGTAAAATTAAATTTTAATGTAACTACTACTAAAATAGAGCAGAACAGGTTATTTCCCGAAAGATCTTTTAACTAAAATGTTATACATTCAGTCAAAAAAGTATCGGGAATGGATGATTTGTTTATGGTTCCAAATTAAAATTTTAGTTTTTTTTGTAGTTGTTAGATTGGCACAACTGTTTTCCATTTTGGCGCGGAGTTTGAGTTGCATCTGTTATTTATATTAAATACAGTGCTGGTTTTAGTAATATCATATATAGTGTGTATTGCGAATTTCATAATGGACAAAAATATCGAACGAAGAGTTTGTCTTAAATTTTGCATCGCCAATGGAATTTCGTGTTCGGAGTCACTGAAAATGTTACAGAAGGCTTACGGTGAATCGACTTTATCAAAAACTCGTGCTTATGGGTGGTTCAAAGCGTTCAAAAGCGGTCGAGATGTGATGGAAGATTTGCCTCGCTCTGGTAGGCCGTCAACGTCTGCAACTGAAGTTAACATCGCAAATGTGAAGAAAATAGTGACTGAAAATCCCCATTCAACTCTGAGAGAGATAGCCGCCGAACTTTCTGTATCTCACGAGTCGATCCGTACCATTGTAACTAATCATTTGGGTATGAAACATGTTGCTGCTCGGCTAGTCCCAAAAGATCTGAATTTTCTCCAAAAACTCAATCGCATGAAAGTCGCTGAGGACATGCTAGAACGAGTCAGTTCGGACCCAACATTCATGAAACGCATTGTTACTGGTGACGAGACGTGGGTTTACGAGTTTGACATGCAAACTAGTCAACAAGCTTCGGAGTGGCGCCTTCCAACTGAACCGAAACCGAAAAAACCACGCCAAAGTCGATCAAAAGTCAAAGTCATGTTGACTGTTTTCTTTGACTATCGCGGTGTTGTGCACTCTGAATTCTTATCGGAAGGTCTAACGGTAAATAAAGAATATTATTTGAGCGTTATGCGGCGTTTAAGAGAGCAAATTCGACGAAAAAGGCCAGATTTGTGGAAAGAAAATTCTTGGATTTTGCACCACGACAATGCGCCTTCGCACAAGGCTATCATTGTGAACGAATTTTTGACCAAACACTCAACAAATACCATCGAGCAACCACCATATTCACCAGATATGGCTCCTGCTGACTTTTTTCTTTTTCCTAAACTCAAATTACCACTTCGTGGCACCCGTTTTCAATCGATAGTAGACATAAAGGAGAATTCGCGGCGAGAACTGAACTCAATTCCGGAAGCAGCGTTTAAAAAATGTTTTGATGAATGGATTATTCGTTGGCGCAAGTGTATCGTTTCTAAAGGAGCATACTTTGAAGGTGATAAAATAAATTTGGATGAATAACAGACATTTTGTGTATTATTGATCTTTTCCCGGTACTTTCTTGACAGAGTAGTATATCTATAATTGTTTTGTTACAGCACATCGTTATGACAGTAAAACAAAATTCTTCTAACAAACATTGAGATTGATAAAGAAGGTGAATGGTTATCTCACAATAGCTTTGCCCCGCGGTTTAACCCCTGTTCGGCTCCTAAGGGTTGTAGCGTGATGTTATGTAACCTATATATAGCCTTGTTCGATAAATGGACTATCTAAAACTAAAAGATATTTTCTATTCGAACCAGTAGTTCCTGAGAGAAGCGCGTTCAATCAAACAAACTCTTTAGCTTTATAATTTTTGTATCTAAGATTGTCTCCAGTTTACCCTTTGCTTCCAATCCGTCTTTCTCCGTTTGAAAATAGCAAATTTCGAGAAAAGTCTTTTAAAATCAATCTTGATTAAAACCCAAGGACATTTCATTGACGTAACACATTGACGATTAAATCTATTAAAACTAATTTATAACCTTATTACCATGCAAATCTGAAAACAGGTCCTTCTGAATATAAGTTATACAATGCTAATTAAATAAAATGAGGTGATGCTTATCGTCACACTTTCAAGTCAGTTGAGTAGTTGTTTGTTACGTCTTCACGCTTAAATGGCCAAACCGATTTTGATGAATTTTGGTACAGACATAGTTGGGACCCTAGAGACGGACATAGGCTAAAAAAAGTGAGAAAAGGGGGAGAAAGAGGAGGAGATTTTTTTTTTCGATCATCACGCGGGTTAAAGTTAGCGTTAGCCCAAAGTAGCGTTAGCCATAAAGGGCAAAAGAAGGAACATGAGTGTGTTTTAGTCAGTACAAGTCTGTTACTCCTGGGGAAGTTATTTGATGAGATCCCATTCGCAAAAAAACATCCTAATGCCATTAATTGGGCACACATCCAAACACCGCGGTTGCTACTGAGAAATTCATGATAGAAAAACGCAATAACAATTCTCCCGACCCGGCTATCGTACCTAGTACTTCATGCTCAACAGACGCAAGGCAGAGTTTACAAATCCATAAAACAATTACACAACACAACTCTCAAACTTCTCCCAAAATAAGCCATTTTGAAAACAAATAATCCTAATAACTTCAGAAACGGCTTTGCAGACAACCAATACAAAAGCTTCATTCACCCTTCAAAGAAACACGCGAATGTAACGATAAGACGATTGAATTTTAAATTTTATAGGTATGTTAATCAATAAACAGGTCTAATCAACAAAACGAAAATGTTACTACGCAGTAAAACTAGAAGGATCGTTTCCTTATTGTCAAATTGATTAGCACTACGTTGTATTAATTTTATTGTCACAGTATACATACAAGACTGTATTTAAATAAGTAGATAGGAACAAGACTGAATGATGAAATACTGGAGTTGTTTGCAGACAGTAAAACCCAGCCGGACCCAGCAGAGCGATACTTAAAACAAGATAAATTCTGGTATTCATCTATGCTCATGCAACATCCGGTTAAACTCATAGACTGGAAGCCGATCCTAACGTAGTTGGGAAAAGTCTAGAAAGATCATGACTTAACAAGAGACACACGGGTTTTACTAAAACTAAGAACAGCGAAAAATAAATCAGCTACCACATAAACACTAGTGGAAAAAATTAAGGGATCAAAAACAATAACGTAAATTTTCAACATGCCGTAACTTCGAGAGAAATGGTCGTACGGGAAATCTTAATATATAAAACAAAGTCGGGTTTGTTCGAACACTTATAAGTCGAGTACGGCTGGACAGATTTTCTCCGTGCCGAATTGCAGAATAAGTATTAAAATATAGGTACGAAAAAAAAAGAAAAAACAGAAGGTGATTTTGATACAACCTTTGACGATGCACATTCTTTTTGGTAGGTAGGGTAGGTATAAAGGTAGAAAATTGCATTGCAACGCATGCCGCATAAAAGAAATTGTAGCTACAAGTGTCTGGTTTTTGGATTAGAACTTTATTTTTTTTAGCCTCCGCGGTTTTTGCAACCAAATAGCAATCATGTCTTATCATCCTGGGAAACAAAAACGATATTTGCGATAAAGGGTTAACAAGAGACACGTGACTCCGGAACATAAAGGGCTATAAGAAGGAACATGGGTATGTTTTAGTCAGTAAAAGTCTGACACTCCCCGTTATTTGATGATTTCCCATCCATAAAAAAGGGTCAATAAGTTTTACGTACCATCCTACTTCCTACAATAATATTGTGATGGGATGGATGAATGGATGTATGGATGTTTGTTAAACTTTCACGTCTTAACGGCTGAACGGATCTTGATGAAAATTGGCACAGATGTAGATTATAGTCTGGAAAAACACATATGATACTTTTTTTTCGATATCACGCGGGCGATGCCGCGAGCGCCAGCTAGTGCTAAATACGAAGGGAAACCAACCAAGAACAACCTACTAACACGTTAACAAAACTGGACAGTTCACCAACCAACCACAATGTCCAAAACAATGGTCCAAATACGATACACCCACACGAACACCATAATTTTGTTTACAATCCCCATGTGAGAAACGATGACCTATCAAGGCCGTCATGTCACGGGCCAGCCATCACAATAGCAGGTCAGGGAAGTCGAACATTTTCACTTTCATACAAATAGCTACATAGTTTGAACCGAGCGTAGAATTCCAGTGTATAAAGCGGACTAGCCTATTATGGTCGCTACGATTTTAGAATTTAGAACGGATTTTGTTGGTGACGAAGATGAGTTTAGAAGCTTGGATGATAGAGGGAAAATTTTCCATGGTAAATTTGAAAGGTATTTAGACAAACGTTTCAACGTTCCATTAAAGATTGAAGACAAAATAACAAACTTGAAATGTTATATAAAGACACCCCGTCAAGAAAAATATACCGTGCCCCTGAAAATGATATCGAGGCCCCGGAACATAAAGGGCAAAAGAAAGAACATGGGTGGGATTTCGGCAGCAAAAGTCTGACACTTCCCTTCGCTCCTCCCAGAGCGGGGGAAGGTATTTGATGATTTTCCATCCACAAAACGCAAACACCGTAGTTCATATTGATATCTATCACATTTAAACTGCAATAAGCAATTTTAATCCATTTTTGAAATGTATCACACTTTTAACGGCATCATATGCTTCGCATAAATGACAAAGATATATTAAGATTATGAGTAGACCGTTAACAAAATCATGAAAACAGAATATCATATTTCTAACTATATTGTGTTTGTGTCGCATATGCCCCAGATCTGGGTCTCGCTTAAATTCAGAAACAGGACGCGAGTCATTAGCTTTGCGGAAGAAAATTAATGAATGGAAAGGATGGAAATTCCTAGCGTAAGATTTAATATTATAGGTTACGTTATATAGAAGAGTCGAGAAGAATTCGTTACAGAATAAACATAAGTTTGGTTAAGAAAACAGAACTTAACCGCTCAAGGACCGCCATTATTTACGTCAACTATCCGTCAAGCACCGCCGGGCGAGCTCTTATCGTAAGCGTAATCTGATTTTAAAACTTATCTTTACTACAAATACAGTTTTAAATCGGTCGGGGTTTGGTGGCACGGGGGCTCAACGGTAATACTTGTTTACTGGCACGTTTTTGTACCGCTGGGGCTCTAGAGGTTAATAAAGATGTATTTAGTATGTATAGTTCCTGTATGTATAGTTCTTATAGAAGTGTAAAACTAAAGACAATTTATGAATATGATTCACAAAACCAAACATTTGGTATAACAATACAATTAATATTTAACGACTTCAATATTTGTGCAAAAGACGTAAATGGACAAGCAAATAAAAACGAAACGTACTTACTCATAACTAAACGGAATATTCCCACGTAAAGCAAAATATAAATCAGATATTACTAGACTTTCTTATTTTAGTAACTTTGTGCCTGTCATCTTGAATGACATGGAAACTACCCATGACACGCCTTGGGAAACTACCCATACAGACTCATACACATTCCGAGGGCCGCAGATAAAAACCAATACTACCCGAAAAGAGGCTTTAAGGAAAAATGGCCGAAGATTTGGGACAATTTGCTGGGACATCAAGTTACTATGTTTTTTATTGGCGAACGTGCGTTTTACATATTTATAAGCTACCGAAAATATTATCTTGTTCCGCGAAAGTTTTAATATTAAAGATTAGAGTGGACCAGTAATTTTGTTGGCAGATGTAGCTACGTATATAGCTACTGTGTTAAACGTATGTGTATGTTTTATTCAAAGGCGAAAATTCCATAATGTGACACACGCAAATTTGCTTGAAACTATTTTGCTGGAATAATTTGACTCGAGAATTAAGTAGGTGAAAGTCATCGCAGCAACCTTGCTTCTATGTTCGTTATTTTTTACCAGAGGGTTTATAGACATGGTAATTACTTAGACAGCCACTACAATGTTTTTCTTTTCTTATTTTGTAATCATTCAAGTAATCAGATTCTTTGTAGAAAGGACATTGCTCTGCGCTCATACATTGTTGGCCCTGGAGCCAAGAGCCTCTGAAAATGATGTATTGTATTCTCTATCATTAGTAAACTCCTTTATGATCTATTTTTTATAGCGGACTAGCTGCAGAATATATATATTTATACAATATACTAGATTTTGAGGTTATAATCGAACCACAACAACGAATATTAGATATGATTTTTCATAGCACAAGTGATTTTTAAGAAACTGAAAAATTACATCATTATACATTTAGTTATTTTTAATAATATCTACCCAAACAATTTTTTTTTCTAACACCTAACTATTTATATAAAAATATATAACATAGGTACCTATGTAATATATACCTGTATTCTATTAGTCGCGTATCCTTACTAATATTATAAAAGCGAAAGTGAGTTTTTTTTTTATTTGTTACCTCTTCACGCTTTAATGGCCGAAACCGAATTTGATGAATTTGGGTACAGAGATATTTGTGAACCAAGAGACCGACATAGGCTTTTTAAAAAAAAAATGGGATGTGAGGGAGAAAGAGGGAAGAAAAGGGAAAACTTAGTGTTGCTATTACAAATCAATAAGGCGCAAGGGGAACTGTGTTACCCCAAATTTAACGCGAGCGAAGCCGCGGGCAAAAGCTAGTTATACTATAAAATATACATTTTGGTATATACCTAGTCCATGTTACAAAAGTATTTGCAACTTACATAATAAAAAAGACAATTAATTATCGTGTATTCCAATACTCTTTATTGTACAGAGCCATTTTGGGCATTGTCCTATCAAAAGAACTACGTATATTTCCATGATGATTTCTAATGTGTGTAGCATGACAGCTAACTGCATCCATGAGATCGTTCTCAAGCTAAATGTCTAATTAAGTTCATATGTGCAATTGAAAATCTAAATGTTACGCCAAAGATGACTTCGAATAATTAAAATGATTTATAATCTGAATATTTACTCAAGCCATTGTTCTTACAAAGACACTATACACCATAGTAACTGTATTGCATAATTCAAAAATAAAATAAAAGCGAAACTTACTTCAGAAGGTTGGTAGGTATTCGTTAACTTAAATATTATACTTTTCATAATTGAATACAACTAATTACATAATGATTTTGATGGCCGTGGACAACAGAAAATAGAAGATGAGACTACAATCAACGAACAAATTACACAGTATTATTACTGAACTTGAAGATCACGATCGTTAATTAAAAGATAACTTCGGAGGCCAAGAAATTGATGTAACGAGTTTATCCAAAGCACAAAAGGATAAAGGACCAATCTAATCTACCTTCCGGGTTTATCTAGTCGAGATTAGTAAAAAAACGGCCAAGTGCGAGACGGACTCGCCCACAGAGGGTTCCGCACAAACTTGCTACATAAACGGCCATATCTTTTGAGTACGTAGACTTAGAGGGCGTGTTTTTTTCACAGCTCCAAATAACGAACTATGAACTACAGATTTGAGTGCCTATATGGTGTATAAGTTCAACTTATTACCTCTACGCGTTGCCGAGATAAAGGGTCTTGTCAAACAGGCAGACAAAAGAACAACAACGTAATCCTATGTTAGTTCCGCATTTTCCTTTTCGAGGGATGGAATCCTAAAATTGAAACAGGCAATTGGAAACACTTTTTACACGTGGCGAAACAGACGCTTGAGCACGCGAATGACCTCAAAATGTCGTCGTCCTATCATTGGCAAAAACTGTATACTTACATAAATAAAATAGTACGTACAGAAGCAAGGAGGAAAAACTCTGAACTATCTAACTGTGAAAATGAAGACTAGAAACAAAGCAACAAAGATATGGACTAGAACTTTAGTATTCTGGGTAAAAACGTTCGTCCAGGTGCATCCGAAGTTAATTTCAAAGATGTTAGCGATTTAATGTATCTATTGTTGACTAAAAGAGTTGTTGGAATCAATGTTGGGCCGTTACTATGTACAGACGCCTGCACATCAAGCTACTACAATCTGTCAGATTTCTTTGATAGATTTTCGACTTTATTTCTAAAGTATTAGGTTCAAGGTTCATTGGGAAAAATTGACAGTTTCGGGTAGCTTGATGTGCAGGCGTCTGTACATTAGCAACGAATTGTTTTTTTCGGTCTGGCTACTTCGCGTTCTGAATTCGGTCGAATGTTTTTAGCATTCTTCTTTATGTTTGATAAAGTACTTAGGCAGCTGAATTTGTCAAACAGATTTCTGGGTACATTTTACGCATCGAAGCACATTAAGAGATGCTGTACGATCTGCAAACAGATTTTAATCCGTTGTATATTTGGTTCATAGGCTGTTGAATTTATTGTAAAAACATCTTCAAATAAGATAAAATACAAATATTTGACAAAAGACACACGCAGAAGGACAAAAAAGTTCTATGTATTAGCGTTACTACGTTAAGATTTGTCCTAAAGTATTTTAAATACATAGACAGACAGTGTGTACCATTTAAATATTATAAGAGTAAAAACATACAGACATATCGAGGGAAAAACGTGATCATATGCGTGAATTACTTTATGTATGTACATTCATTATTTTTTTTCTAACCGTCCCGAAGCAAAATCAATAATGACAACAAGTTCTTATTATTTTGCTATAATGTATGCACATGTATCATTAGTTCATTACTATGCAGACATTTTTCTTCGAGACTTCTCTAGTATTTTTTTATCAAATCAAAATCTTAATACATAAATCCCAAATATTTTTCAAAGTAAAGAGTAAATAATTACCCATTCAAATAACAATAGAAATCAACATAAATCTAAAGAATGCGATTTATTGGTGGTAGTAATTACGGTCCAATTATAGTCCCCTGAGGAACTCAACAAGATATCATAATTAACTTCTACTAGTTACGTCTAAACGGCTTAATACCGACGGACGATGACGTAGAAAAGATAATAATAGAAAAAGTGATAATTTTATTTACGTGTATCAGTAATTACGAGTACAATTAGCCGAATCAATGTCTCGTGGGACAAGTCTCGTTTATGATACCTCATTCATCGAATCTTTACGTTTAGTTAACGTGGGAATGGAGACAGAAACACCAATAAATATATTACCGACGACGACGCCACGCAATTTATTGATTTTCCTGTTGTCGTCAGACAAAGTTTATTTATATCAATATTTAATAAGGACTGCGGAACAAGACTAACAGACTAACTTTGTCACGTACGAGTTTATTTGTACTTTGAAAAAAGTTGTCGCGAAAACGTGCTTGTAGTTAACAATAAAATAAAGCTAATGGCATATCGGAACCTGAATTGTTTTAAAAATTCACAGACAACTTCCTCGAAACAAAACCGCTACAAATTTTCTGGAAACTCGATATCAATTCATCCATCATTGTACGGATACCCGTAGTTTGTTATAAAACGAAACAGCACCGCCAGCAGAATTCACAATCACACAAAAAATATCCAAATATTTCATAACAACGAGCCGGAACATTAATTACTTATTTCCCAGGCATCACATCAAGACTCATCGCGACGAGACAGACTACCTATTTGTTTATTTCTAAAAAAAAAAACGTGATCGCCCAATTGAAATGCAAGAACACTAAAAGTGGAGAACAGGCAAGATCAATGGCTCGCGCGAGTGCGACGGCGACGTTGAATAGTGTAATCTAATAGAATCGGCGGCCTCGGTGGGTCAGTGGCACATGATGTCATATCGCGAAACATTCCGCCTAGAGACTACTTCGGGGGGCCTCGGACTCACCTGTACGAACTACGTGTTATGTTTTACTTCGCCCGCGTACCACGTTTTTGCGCAGTCTTTGTCTGGTGTTTGATGTTAAACAGTCTGCTGTGAACGTTGAAGGTCGCGCTCAACAGGACGATACAAAGAATTTGATCAAATCTCATATTACCAGTTTTGGGCGTGTGAGACTGGAGTTTACTCCAAAATTAGGCATGCAAATCGCGCTATTAATTTTTTCATTATGGCTCTAAAGCGAGGCGCGCCATTGGGTCGTGTCAGCTGTTTTTTCGTGTTATATTACAGTTAATTGACGTCGAGGCTTTCAGAAGTGCTAGACTACTGATCACTTGAGTCAATAGTGTCGGACTTTCTGCATAAATTAGTCATTATTACAAAATGTATGTTTGGATATTTATACATAGTTTTTGACGCCACGGCAACAAAAGACTTTGCTCGTTGTATTTTTACAACTGCAGGAATTGAGTTAATTTGGATAGTTCCAACATTGCGCATGGCAACAGTGTTGTCGTATAATTCCTTGTTATCAAATGTGAAATATTAGAACCTCTTAATCCTACAACAAGCATTATTTTAAAAGTTATTGTTCGCAAAGCTAGCCGATATCGTTTACAATTAAAGGCTATTTATTTAGACCATTTTTTATAAGCAAAGCAGTATGGTATTCAGTTTTTGTACTAGCCTGAAGCCCTGTTGGAGCATGACGATTCTAAGACTGCTCAAAACCTCTTAGGGGGCGTCCATAAATTACGTGAGGTGTTTTTTTGAATTTTCTGTCCCTTTCCCCCCTCCCCCTGGTGAGATGTCGTAAGATTTAAGAGTAAGAAAACAAATTATCTTTCTCAACGGAGAGTACTGAATAGTAAATAACAATCCTATTCACTACTCTTAATTAGACTTGCTAAAAACTATCTTAATTGAATACGATCATACCAAAAGAAAATAATATAAGGATCGTGCAAAAAAGATTGTCGATTTTAATTAGGTTCACGTTAAAAACAGCCATCGATTAGAACTAGGCGCCATTAGCCAAATATAAACACAATTAATCAAATTGCGTTGGCGAATATGGCGACTATATTTCGATAATCTCATAGGCTTACACGGCGACTGACCTTATATTGTATAATATAATTAAAGTTTCTATTGTTTAAGATGCTACCACTTGTAAATCAGCGTTATTGCGTACTTCGTTTGCATGACAATACAATCTGTCATTTAATTAAATAAATTAGAATGTACTTAACACAGTGTGGTATAGTTTTCCGTATAATATATGCTAGGAATTGGTTTTTTTCCTTCAGTCTTTGTTCCCTTTTGTAAAAGTACTTATGTTTTATTAAGTTAATACAAATAGTTGTACAGCAGTTGCAGAAATGGATTATTTAATTATGATGAGGTTATTTAAACTAACAGATACCACAAAGTTATTAAAAGGCCAGATGTATTTTTATATAACAAAGGAGAGCTGCTTTAGAATGCCAAGAACCTTCTTTCTTTTAAAAATAATACATGAAAATAATGTTTTATTAAGCTTACTGGAGTGGTATAAAATTGGATGGATTGTATGAGGAATAATTGGGTGAGGAACGACTGCTGCGCTGCGAGTCGCGGGTTCGATCCCCGCACGAAACAGATATTTGTATGGCCTACAGATACTTGTACCGGGTCTGGCTGTTTGTGTATGTGAATATAAATGTTTAATGTTTAAATGTTTAATGTTGTAATATAAACAAGAGAAATTCCAAGTGTGGGGAAACGTTTTATAAAAAAAAATGGTATGAAGAAAAAATTGTAAATGCGATAGCGTTTCGGTTTACAGGAGAGAATGGATTAAATACGTGATTCACCGACCCCAAATAACATGGGACAAGGGCAGGCTAGTCCGCGGCTGCGGGTAGTTCGAAAATTAAATCTGTTAATCGACACTTTTGTGTACTTACACAAAAGTGTCGATTAACAGATTTAATTTTAAAAAATTACTTTAAAAAGGGATATTATAAATTGCATATCAAATAAATAACGACGCCAGAAACGACTTGCATTAATAGAAAAAAGAGATTGTTTTTAATAGGCTACCCGGAACTAAACTATTTCAATTAGGATAATTACTTATTGAATTAAATGACATTATTTCAAATTTAATTAAATAAATGACATTATTTTGTATCTAATTTTATATTTTTTTGCTGATCTCATTATGTGGTAATTAATAAATAATAAGACGACTGTGACTAATAAAATGCTGTTTTATTTAGAAAAACTGCTGTAAATAATATAAAAATAGAAGCTATTTTTAAAAGAAAAGAGTTAACATGTATAATGTGCATTAAGATTATTAGCTGTGCATTGATGAAAAAGCTTTTGCTTTAGGAAAAATCGCTGTACGCTGCGAAAATAAATTGTAGTGTGTTTAGTGATATTTTGAGTTGAATATGTTGCTGTGCAATCAGTAATTTTGATGGGAATTCGGAATCTTATTGCATAGAAAAAGGATATTTTTTGATTTGCGTTTAAATACTACCCCTTTAAAAAGCGGCCAAGTGCGACTCGGAATCTCACACCAAGGGTTTCGCTTCTAGTGACGTCAGGCCAAGTCGGCGGCGCGTTCGTGTTCCACGCGCGCCACAACGAGGTGTCAGCAAAGCAGAGGGACCTGCCAGAGCCACCGCCTGACGGGGTTGCGGGTTGTTCGAAAGAGATACCGTGGCCCCGGAACAGGAAGGAACATAGGTGGGTTTTAGTCAATAAAATTCTGACACTCCCCCTCGCTCCGCCCAGAGCAGGGGAAGTTAGGGGCAGACTAGTAGTGATAATAATTAAAAAATATATATATCTTGGGACAACTCACACACGGCTTACTGATCCCAAGCTAAGCAGAGCTTGTGTTATGGTAACCAGACAACTGATATACATACTTATATAATTTATAAATACATACATATTATAGATAAATCACACCCAGACACAGAACAAACAATCATGCTCATCACACAAAGTTTATCCTGGGTGGGAATCGAACCCACGACCTCCGGCTCAGCAGTCAGGGCCACTAACCACTAGACCAACAGGCCCGTCAAATAATGGACAGATAATGGAGTGATAGAGCAGTATTTACCGACAACTATTGCTCTACGTACAAAGATATCTGAGAAGAAACAACTAGAGTTAATTAATAATAGCTCAATCTCAGAGTAATGTGAACAAGGCTTTGAAATAACCGTGGAATATGTTTAAAATTGCGTGTTATAACCAAATCGAATCCACAAGTAAGTTCCAAAGTTTCAAGGCGAACCTAATATGGCGCAACTAAATAACATTATATCTTTTGGATCCATGTTTTAACACTATAAACACGTAATAGTCTAACAAAGGGCTTGAAATCAATCAGAAAACTAAACAAATTGTAACAATGGATGTAAATATTCTTGAAAATGTCTGAATTAACATTGTCGCCGAAAAAATACTGAAGATTCTTCAACTAAACTGCATACAAATGATTTTTTTTTTTTAATTCCTATTTTAATATTTCTAGAATGTTGGCAGGTATGATGACTTGGGGGCGTGAAATAGCCGCTTGAACAGAATCCTATAAAGATAAAATCTTTAATCAGCAATGTATACAATAATTACATTTAATGTTATTTTGAACATATCGTGTTATGTCCCTAATTTTCATTATTTTTAATTTTAATCTATAGTAACTTTATGATTTGTCATTTTTTAATATTAATTAATTAAAGTATAATTTTTCATTTTCAATTTGTAAAACTGTGACACATAATTTTAAAATTTTTCATAGATACATATTATTTAAAAAAAATTGCATGCCTATTTTCTGGCAGAATGTGCATGGCTCACTCCTATTCCTCCACCTGTATTTAAATGTAACCCACATTCGATGCAAAATAATAAATTATTTGATTTGATTTAGGTTAAGAAGCGCTGGCCTAGGATTGTCTGTGGATGGGTGATCAACTGATCACCCATTACACAGTTTGCTCCAAGCCTCGGGTGTCATTGGTAGATCTAAGGCAGTCGTTTGGCCCGAAAATGTAACAACTACTCTTAACAAAGAGTAACAAAATAAGCAGTTGTTAACTGGGTTGTGGAGGTCAGATAGGCAGTCGCTCCATATCAATACTGGTATTCAGCTGAATCCGATAATATTTATTTATTATTGTACTAGCTTTTGCCCGCGGCTTCGCTCGCGTTAAATTCGGGGTAACACAGTTCCTCTTGCGCCTTATTGATTTGTAATAGCAACGCTAAGTTTTCCCTTTTCTTCCCTCTTTCTCCCTCACATCCCAATTTTTTCAAAAAATTAGCCTATATCCGTCTCCTGGTTCCCAACTATCTCTGTACCAAAATTCATCAAAATCGGTAAAGCCATTAAAGCGTGAAGAGGTAACAAACAAACAAACTCACTTTCGCTTTTATAATATTAGTAGGATTTAATATTTATTTATTTATTTAACACTTCAAGCACAAAGTACAGAGGCGGATTTAATGCCATAGGCATTTTCTACCAGTCAACCTTTGAGTGATGCAGAGACATACAGTGGTAGGTGTAAAACAGTTTTCCGTTCAACCGTTTAAACGTGAAAGAGTAACAAACAAACAAACTCACTTTTGCTTTTATAATATTAGTAAGGATATACTTATATGTATATAGAGGTGCTCGTGGCTAAATAATAGCAGCCGCTCGGGTCGATCTTTAGGTTAAGCCGCGCTTGCCTAGGTTGGTCAATGGATGGGTGACCACCCGTTACATACCGAGTTTCCTCCGTGCCTGGGAAAGCACGTTAAGCCGTTGGTCCCGGCTGTCATTTGTAGATCTTTGACAGTCGTCACAGGAAGTCAGTGTTCCAAAAGTCTGACAACCAGTCTTACCAAGGGGTATCGTATTACCCAGTACTAACTGGGTTGTGGAGGGCAGACAGGCAGTCGCTCCATGTAAAATACTGATATTCAGCTGCATCCGGTTAGACTGGAAGCCGACCCCAACATAGTTGGGAAAAGGCTAGGCAGATGATGATATATATAGGATACAATAATAATAGACAATCTAGCCAAACAAAACAATGTAGGTAAGTACGACAACGGTATAAATGCTAGGGGTCAGTAAACACTTGCGTGTTACCAGAAGTTCAAATTTTATATTGTGACAAGCCATTTTTAACGGTAAACACAATTTTGTCCTTTCGAATCTATTTCAACTGAACTGCTACCCCTACCACGACGTCTTAAAACAGAACTTATTCCACTGAGGGAAAGAGACAGAGCTATACAGGGTGTCTAGCATCATCTCTTTCTCACACAAGAATATGAACTGCTATAAGAAGTCATGGTAACCCTTCTGGTGTGTGTTCAGTTTCACTACACAGTATAAAACATGTCACTTCCCGCCATCTGTCTGTACGTATGTATGCTTAGATCTTTAAAACTACGCAACGGATTTTGATGCGGTTTCAAATAGATAGGTTCAAGAGGAAGTTTCATATGTATAAAATTATCTGGTGCGAAGCCAGGGCGCGTCGCACCGAGGGTTACGTATAAACTTACGACACAAACAGCCATTTTTTTTACTGCGTAGACTTAGAGGCTTAATATTGCATCTCCAAGGGACCACAGACTTGAATATATATGGTTTTAAATGGTGAATATTAGTTTTTTGACGACACGGTTGGCACAGTAGCTGAGCGATTGGCTGATGCTGCGTTGCGTATCGCGGGTTCGATCCCCGCACGGAATAAATATTTGTATTACCTACAGGTAGTTGTTCCTTGTCTGGCTGTTTGTGTATGTGAGTTTAAATGTTTGTAAACGCACCCACGATACAGGAGAAAATCCTAATGTGGGGCAACGTTAAAAAAAAAACTCGATACTCCTCGCGTCCCCGAGATAAAGGGTCTTGACAGACAAACGGACAATAAAGTGATCATCTTTTCGTTTTGTCATTTTGAGGTAAATAATCCTAAAAACATTTCTAATCTAATAACAATTTATTTATTTCCTATTGACAGAAAAAGCAAAGATAATACGCGTGAAGCACATATCAAAGGCCGAATGATCTTCATCCACTTCAGCTCTGATTAATGGATTGGATTCTTCGAAAGAGGTTTCCGACTAGATCAATAGCCTCTCAAGAGTACTCTATGGTGATTAGCAACTAACCACTAAAGACATAGTGTGGTCTGTAACGGACAGTAAAAAAAATGAGGATAAAACGTTTTTGAACATCCTGTAACATGTACGGTATTTTGTAAATCAAACTTTAGGAAAGCATCGTTTTGTTATTCTAAAAATATTACTTCACCTATTTTAATTATTAATCATTCTCAATTTTAAGTATTTTTTTCACGAAACTAACAATTTGCTTATTAAAAGTAACCTGAATTACTCCTCATAACAACAGCTATCTGCAAGTATATCGTCAGAATCAGTCCAGCCATTTTGGAGATTAGCCGGAACAAACAGACACTACAGTCAAAAACAATTTTTGACGGCACGATTGGCGCAGTGGCTGAGCGATAGACTGCTGTGCTGCGTGTCGCAGGTTCGATCAACGCGGGGTACAAATATATGTATGACCTACAGGTAGTTGTTTCGGGTCTGGCTATTTGTGTATGTGAGTTTAAATGTTTGTAAACGCACCCAAGATTTTTAGTGTGGGGCAAAGAATTAAAAATATATATATAAGTATCGTTTATACTTTCATAGGAATTCAGTAAAAAAAACTGTTATTTTAAAATACAAACAAAAGTTTAATTTGATTTATTTGTAAAAATAAAATTAAGGAGGCTTTTAACAGTTGCAGCATATTTTCATTTCCTAAAATACTTACGTAATTGGGAATCCCATAGTATATTAGAGAATCCCATTCCGAAAATCAGTATTGTTTTAAATCTATCTCATCTATTCCAATCTAGCCATGACAACGGCTTGGCAATAGTTTACTAATTTCTGGTCGTTTATTCATTTTCTTACATATTTTTAGATATTTCTTTTAAAAAAAAATAACAAAAAACATTTAAAAATACAAAAAAATAGTAGCCCACCGGTATCGGGAACAGGGTCCAAGCTACCAGCGGTCAGGGCTCCAGAGAAAGGAACCTCCTAAGAATTTTATACGAGCCGTGTCCAGGAGTACCGCTTTCTGTAACAAGCCCTTGATCCAGCTGCCTAACGAGAGCCTCCTCAGGTGTTTGTCGAAGCTCTTGGCAATTAAGCCATTGGCTGTAACATATTTCTTGTTATTATTAAGTAGATAGAAAACCGTATTAATGGAGGACCTACAGCGAATGAAAGCAACTCCTAGTCCTAGAATACTGACATCGCTGGAAAAAACACAGTGGATATTGATGGAAATTCTATTCCAAAATTCAGTATTAAATCTATGTCATTTATCAAATCTAGACAATAATGGTAAAACCATTGGGTACTAGGATATTACCTTTTTTTTAAGGTAATAAAATCCCAGATATATAGAGAATATTAGATAGGTATATTTACAGATATAAAGAAGAAAGATTTGTTTGTATCGAATAGGCTCCAAAACTACTGGACCGATTTTAACCATTCTTTCACTAATAGGAAGCTACATTATCAGTAAGTAACATATACAACATCACGCTACTACCCACAGGAGCGGGGCAGCAACTAAAGACGCGGGTGAAATCGCACAAGACAGCTAGCTTGTAATATAAACATAAGGTATCATAAAGCCAGTCCCCATATTGACGTCATTTCTGCATTGTCACAATCTCATATCTCTTTTAAGGATGACAACATAACAATTCTGTGAACAGCTACCCTACCATGACGTCTTAAAGCAGAACTAATTCCACTGAGGGATAGAGACAGAGCTATACAGGGTGTCTAGCACCATCTCTTTCCCTCAGTGGAATAAGTTCTGCTTTAAGACGTCATGGTAGGCCTACAGATACTTGCTGTACGCATATATTTGACATGTTATTTATAGAACTTATGCCATACTATTGAACCGTTTGCTGTTGTATCTGCTAGATATACTCATGCAATTTGTTTTACTACGAACTACTATGTGATAGGATCATCATCCTGCCGGGATCGGAACATAAAGGGCAAAAGAAAGAACATGGGTGGGTTTTAGTCAGTAAAAGTCTGACACTGCCTCCGCCCCGAACGGGGGAAGTTATTTGTTGATTTCCCAACCGCAAAAAAAGGCACACTGTAACCAACCTTTGACGACAGTTCGAACCCCGCACGGAACAAATATTTGTATGACCTACAGGTAATTGTTCCGGGTCTGGCTGTTTGTGTATGTGAGTTTAAATAATGTTTGTAAACGCACCAACGATACAGTAGAATTTCGTAGTGGGGAGCAAAATTTAAAAAATAATCCTACCTGAATCTGGCCGTTACACCTCTACGATACCCTTCAGTGATGGCAGGCGTGATATCATGTCTGTTTATCAACGTAAAATGAATCAGCGCGTCACAGCACAGTTCTTTGACACTTTTCTGTGTTGACACCGACACAATAACCTCAGGGTGCACGTCAAACGTTTTCTTGTTATCTGCACAAGAGATCGACAAGACTAACAATTAAGTAGTTTAGTTTTAAACAAAGATACATGCGATTGTTACCTTGTGTTTGAGTACGCGACAATGTATTTTGAATTTCGAATTCAAAGTTTTTTTTTTGGTTTAAAAAAAAAATACGTTTTGAATTTCGATTTCGTTTGGTTCGTGCGTTTACATATTTGGTATTAACTTTAAAAAAATTAAATACGTTTTGAATTTCGAATTCGAAGTTTTTGTTTTGTTTGATTTTAACTTTAAAAAAATACGATTTGAATTTCGATTTCGAAGTTTTTTGTTAGTTTGATTTAAACTTTGAAGGAGCAAGGGTTGTTCTTGCCGGGCTGCTGGTTGGTTAGAAAGATATTCCGCGGCCCCGTAACCCAAAGGACAAAAGAAGGAACATGGATGCTCCACCCAGAGTGGGAGGAGTGACTTCATGATATCCCATCATCATTCATCATTCTCCTGCCCCTATTTTAAGTTATGGTCGATGGTCCTGGATAGGTTCGGCGCAGCATGTCCTCTTCTTCCATACTATCCGTCATTTCAAAAAAAAAATGAAGAAATGCTACTTTCAGACTAAGAAAAAAACAGTTGTTGCTCTTCCAGGTTAGGGAACTCTTGGCTTCGTGGAAGGGTGGCTATTAAGGCATACTGAGACCCCTTCGAACATCAGAAAACACGTTAATATGATGGTCACAACTGTCATTTATAGTTCTTAAACAATTTTTAACAATTTGGCATTCAAGGCAGTTACTCTCTAGGACTTCGTCAAGCTCATTGTCTCGGCGCTTGGTCGCCATTTTTGATTTTGACTTTCAGGAGTTGCCGGTGGTGGTACTGGAGGTTAGATAGGCAGGCGATTCATGTAAAAAACCGGTGAGCTACATCCGGTAAGAATGAAGCCGAACCCCATCAAACATGAAAAAGGCTAGGCAGACTATGATCTAGGATTTTGAAGTGTCAACTGACCATGTAACAAATAAAAAGTGGGTTTTAAATAAATCCTTACTAATATTATAAAAGCGAAAGTGAGTTTGTTTGTTACCTCTTCACGCTTTAATGGCTAAACCGATTTTGATGAATTTTAGTACAGAGTTAGTTGGGACCCAGGACCACGGACATAGGCTATTTTTTTTTAAAGTGGGATATGATGGAGAAAGAGGGAAGAAAAGGGAAAAGTTAGCTTTGCTATAACAAATTAATAAGGCGCAAAGGTAAAAACTGGAGGTAGCAGGTGCCTGCAAATCAGGAAAGGGGAACTGTGTTACCCCGAATTTAACGCGAGCGAAGCCGCGGGCAAAAGCTAGTGTAATATAAAATTAAGATATTCAAACCCATTAGAATTCAGTCGTAAACTAAAAATAGCCTATTACTAAGTACATATTAAGTTAAACTTGAATATATTCTAACATTTTATATGCGAGGATCGACCGAAATATATTTAGAATTTAAATACTTTTATGCATAATGTAGATAGAAATAAAAATAACTATAAAAAGCTTCTATTAGATAACTCACAATTATTATTCAACTACCCGTAAAACTTGGCTATTTGCAAATTGAATAGCCAATTCATAGATGTACCTACATGCAAGTAAAACCGGAAAACTCCCTAGGGCTTCTACCACTGCCAGATTTTATTGTATGCATCCATTTTTACATACTAATTATATTTCCGAAAACGACTGTCTGTTTGTTAATTTTTGCCGCCTTACCTGCTGCAGAGATTTCAATAAAATTTGGAGTACATGTAGAACATGACCTGGTTTATGACATGGAGTACCCTGATTTAATAATCGGGGTACTCCATGTCATAGGTAGAACGTTCAGGTAGGATTATCGAACCACTACGCGGACAAAACAGCGGGCAAAAGCTAGCGTCTTCATAATCGAGTATGCCGCCCGTCTTCTACCGATACGAACGTCCCTTAAAAAAATCTGCTAAAATAGAACATTCCACCGAGATCACAGACTCTACAATCGATGGTGTCAATAACGTGAATATCTACGAAACTCACGTGTTTCCTTATAATTAGCAAGTCGAACCGTGTCAACTTGCCTCTAGCGAATGCCAACGTTTTTTCTAGATCTTCTAAGATGGCATGAATTTATATTTAGACTGCGATAAAACAGAATAGCGGAGGTAAAAGCACCTGGTTTAATAAGAGCTGGATTTTTTTATATCTAGAAACTGGTCGATGTTTGATAATATAAATTATTTATCACACTAGTGTTCTTTTGAAGATCATACTGTAGAAAAAAGCTTTTTCGATTTCAAACGCGTATTAAAAAATTCATTTTTAATGTATTGTTTGTTATCTGCTGTATTTTGGACGACCAGTGGGCCAAACTCATGACCGGTGACCCTATGAGCTCATGAATGGCAAGTGGCATCGCAACAGGCCCAGATGAAAGAATGCGGTTAACTTCTTCAACAAGAACTGCTCATCAGAAACGTTGAATAAAGGCAAGCGAAAAGAGAGTTTGGTCGCAAAGATCTTAATGTCAAATTAATTCATTGTTACAAGTCCACCGATGCTTCGAGGAGAGCATTTAAATTTACCGAAACAAAAATAAATATCTGATAAATCCCGAATGTTTATAAACTCCTAACTATTAATAGAAGTGTTCAATGACTGACAATACGTATTCCCTCGTTTTAGGACAAAGGCGCTTTTGGCACAGATCAACCGGTATTGCCCACTCTTGGCCAATGTATAATAATAGCCAGACATAACAAACATGGAAAGTTTATTTAAGACTTAAGTAGATCAGAGGGGCTTGCCAGGGCCTCCGCCTGCCGGGGTTGCGGGTTGTTCGAAAGAGATACCGCGGCCCCGGAACGTAAAGGGCAATAGAAGGAACGTAGGTGGGTTTTAGTCAGTACAAGTCTGACATGCCCCCCCGCTCCGCCCAGAGCGGGGGAAGTCATTGGATGATTTCCCACCTGAAAAAAAAAAAATAGACTTAAGTAGATACAGATAAGGTTACAGATGTCGGATCAGTTCATTGTTTGTATATGAAGTGTGGAAATAGACAACAGCAGAAAAGATAAAAGTAGAAGGTATGGATTGAGTCCGATATTTTGATAAAATTCAAAAACATCGAAGAGATCGGGAATTCATGGATGTACATATAAAAAACCGGCCGATAGCGAGTCAGATTCCCGCACCGATGGTTCCGTACAAACTCACGACTTAAACAGCCATATTTTTTGACTGCATAGGGTTAGAGGGTGTGGTTTTTTGTCACAGATCCAAGTGACCACAGACTTGAGTATCTATATGGTGTACACAAAGGGACCACAGTATTGAATATGGTTTTAATTTCAATTTGATACTTCCAAGCTTTCCCGAGATAAAGGTTCTTGACAGACAGACAGACGGACAAAAAAGTGATCCAATAAGGGTTCTGTTTTTTCCTTTTTAGGTACGGAACTCTAAAACCAATATAAATGATATTAGAATGAATCACAAAGTCTGGATCCGAAAGCATATACGAGTATGGCGCACCAAATCAATTCTATATTGGAGTAAGTGATATTTATTCACGAGACTTATCAAATTTATTCTCGATTCCCAAAATAGAATGGAAATGGATCGCCGCCATCACCAATTCCCCAAGTTCAAAAGACCAATGATAAATTATGACCTCAAACATGGCTAATCAAAAAATTATACCCAATCGACGCCTTTATAGTTTCACAAATGAAAACGCGACATCTGAATCCCATTTGCACTAGAACAAATGTCAATTTTTCTCTATTACTGCCACGGCCGCGATTAATCACTTCCAATCATTGTAATTTAAACTACAGCTGTTAGTTTTCATAAATGTAATTGCCGAGTGCACTACATTGAATACACAGATGAGATGAATCACGAGGCTGGATCAGTCAAGCATGGGCGTAGGCATGATGTCACGACCAGGGTTACCATTTCAAAATTTGAAGTCTTGACAAAAAGTGGGGCATTTTCATAAAATGCTTTTTAATAGTTCTTTTTCCGGTAGGCATTAAACTTTTTTAATTACTAAGGGTATTACTTGTCCTCAAGTTAATAAGTCCGAAGAAACAACGAAGGTGGACAAATTTCGGACACAGAGCCAAACAACCAGACAAATTCGCCCGGTAACCCGAAGACACGAAAAGAAGTCGTATGTGAGGGACAGTACGGAACCGCTTTCCAAAAATTCGACGCAGTTTTGACTGGTCATTTATTTATTAAATTTATTATTTATCAAAACTTTATGCACATGTATAAAAAACACTGTTGAAAGGCGGACTTATTGCCTTAGGCATTTTCTACCAGTCTAACTTAGGGTGATGCAGAGAGAAAACATAGTAGGTGCAGGGTGCATAACAGAGAGTATTCGAAAACGATGAATACTTATATACATATACATACATACAAAGAAAAAGAGAGTTAAAAATACAAAGATACATGAACAAAAACTAACAACCATTTAATTAGGACCATTATTTACATAGGTACATAAGGACAAATGATGGCGTCTAAAAGTTACAGTTACATAACGTAGGTCCGCAAAAATGTCCGCAATGCCGCTTGAATCGGTTCATAGGAATAGATTTTATTGTTTGAACAGCTGTTCTTGGTCTTTTCCATCCTGAATTTCTCTTTGGCGTTTATTTTTAGATCGAGTTTAGGAATAACCTTTTCTTTTGTTTCGTTAAACTTGTTCGTGGTCCAAACATTTGTATAGGTTTTATTAAATAATAGCTTTTGCCCGCGGCTTTGCTCGCGTTTAATTCGGGGTAACACAATTCCTCTTTCCTGATTTGCAGCTGTAGCAGAGCAAAAACTACAAGTAACAGAACCTGCTACTTGTAGTTTTTGCTCTAGTGCCTGATTTATTGTAATAGCAAAGCTAAGTTTTCCCTATTTCTCCCTCATTTCTCACTTTTTTTTAAAATAAGTTAGCCTATGTCCATCTCCAGGGTCTCAACTATCTCTGTACAAAAATTCATCAACATCGTGAAGACGTAACAAACAAACTCACTTTCGCTTTTATAATATTATAGTAAGGATGTAAGATCCTAATACTCCATTTGACCCCTCCAGCTACACAGTAAGAGGAAAGATAGTGAGGCAACACCATAATCCACAGGTTTTCTCATGGAAAAATCAGGAAACGGGGCAGACCATCCAGGCGTTGGTACGATAAACTTAAGCCTGTGGACCAGAGCAACCGGAGACAAAGTTATATGGAGACAGTTGGGGGAGGCCTTTGCCAAGAGGCAAACAGATAAATAAAAAATAGGTTATTTATTATTTTTATCTGGATAAAAGCTATTTGTATCCTAATACGCAACAGAGTTCTCCTAAAACGCAATTCGGGCGCGTCATCTGTAGGTAGACTGAAAGACTGCATCACACTGATAATTGCAAGAATTTATACATACGAAATAAATTGTTACATTCATCCGAAGGACGAGGAGCTTGTGGATAAATAAAAACCGCTCGGATTGGTCTTTAGATTGAGCCGCGCTTGCCGAGGTTGGTCTGTGGATGGGTGACCACCCGTTACATACCGAGTTTCCTTCTGGGAGAGCACTTTAAGCTGTTGGTCCCGGCTGTCATTTGTAGATCTTTAACAGTCGTTACAGCATAGTCAGTGTCCCGAAAGTCTGACAACCAAGGGGTTTTGTATTACGCAGTACTAACTGGGTTGTGGAGGTCAGATAGGTCACTCCATGTAAAACACTAGTGAATACCAGTGTTTTACTGCTGCATCCAGTTAGACTAGAAACCGCCCCTACATAGTTTGGAACAGGCTAGGCAGCTGATGATTCATCCGAAGGATACGGAATGTTTTATGTTTAAAAATAAAACTACTTAAATAATTTAAGCACCTTCTGGAAAACGAACTTTTTCCTTAGTTAGCTTTCGTGATGAAAACGGTTATTTAACCGAAGCGGAAATCACGTGCGAGCAAAAAGGGCAATTAAAATGACACGGTTAATAAATAGAATTTTATTAAAGAACGAAGAAAAACGTTTGTATCGAGACACGGTCATTCATAAAAAGCCCGAGTAGATACGAAGGTTAACACCTTCCAAGGTACCCATTATACCTTCGAAGGCCACACGGAGGCACGTCGGCAAACTACATATTATATGTCACGTGTTTGTTGTGTACTGTACACGTCTGTCACAGTTTCAATCCTCATCAACTGAAAACTTCGCCAAACATCCTCTCAGAAAATCTATATGCAACCCGATACATACTGTCTATACTGCAGACTCGAAAACGGGTCAAAATACAACATCAGAAATAGAATACCTTGGGATTACGCTACGCAGGTTATTTTATGCGATTGGAGAACGCAACATAAACTATGTTGAGATACACATCGTACATATTACGTCTGTCTGGAACTCTCGAAGAGATTAAGGGTAGCGCCGATTTAAGGAATGTTTCAGTGTTTTATTGGAACCGCCCCAAAAGAGATAACTTTCGCTGTGATTCGTACGTTACGGCAATATTCTCGTGTCGCAGCTTTAAGAAAAGGAATTTTAAGACGTTACTTAATTAACATTGGCGTCACAGTACAGGATTGAGGACTGGTTACATTTTAAATTCATAAATGGAAGTCTGTTTGACTTTTGCATAATTTCTGCGCAATTTCCTGAGTCTCCTTTCTTTTCAGTCCATTTTTTTTACAGGAGCATCTTCTTTTTGCCCAAAAGAGTCTTAAGTGTCACAGGATTCGCCAAATTGGTCAGTTCTTAACTTGGTAGGTCTATGGAGGCACCGCAGGGTGGCGGAAAATACCGCGCAAGTGGCCTTGGACGAGACGTCGAACTCTCTGCGGAATGCAAACACGACCAAGCGGACGTCTTGCCGAAATTTGTGTGTATGTGGCGAATTCGCAGATGTTACTTGCCTTCCCTCTTAGCGAAGGTGTGAACAGTTTGGCAAAAAATACTGTTTTTGTTTGTATTTCGGAATTAGGTTAAAGCCGGATGTTATGTCATTTGGTTCTGTTTGCAGTTAAAAGTAAAACTGTTGTATTCAAGTGGAGAAGTCTCAGGGGGATCTAATAATAATACGTTTGGTAAAACGTTTCCACCTTATATAATTAGATACGCCATAAAACTTGTGTCCTTGAGTCGTATATTAAAACTCGTTGGATGTTAACGTAAGACTCTGATTCATTCTATTAATCACCCCGAAAATATATTACAGGAAAACGTACAAGAATTTTCACTTTCCGTAGATCTAGTTCAAATTAGAATTGTTAATTGTTGAAATAGGTTTGGCAACCATTAAATAATTAGCGCAGAGCCCTTTTGTTAGCACTGTTGAGGCTGCCAAATTATGTGAATTGAGATCGATATGACCTAAAAATACAATAGACAAATCAGTGAGATCACTCAGAAATTGCTAGAAATAATTTCATCGTAAACTAAGGGTTTCTATACGATCATCATCAAAATTGGGAGCTTGTAGCAACCGATGTTTTATTTCCCTTTTTTGTCATACTTACCTGGACTGTCGGAATTCCATCCAGATCATCCCTTCCAACTTCTATGAAGTAATCCTTTAATCTGGACATATAATGCTGACTAGTTTGTTATGCTGTCTTACTAACTAAAACACCAGGAACTGGTGAAGGGTGGCCGTTTTGGGGGACTGTCTCTTCTAATACCTAACTTTGGCATATTTTTGCTGATTTTCAGCCTAATTTGAATAATGATTTTTGAATCAGGAATTTCATGGACGATATAAAATAACCTTTAATGATCACTGCCGCGTTTCCAATAAGACTATATTGAAATCATTCAACGACATCTTCATTAAAAAAAATATTAAACCAAAAGAATTGTTATTAGTTCCATAAATATTTCCGGATACTTAAACCAGGTTTTTAATTCTCAGTGTCATGGGGGAGAACAGAATGCGTGCAATTGATGATAATCCACGGATTACGACGAACCCTAATTAAAAATAATCACTTTTGTTGCAAAAAACTGCAAATATTTTCACTTTAAATTATGTGGGTTTCAAATTAGAGGGGGATAATTGTAATAATAAGACTGTTGGAGGCGAATGAGTTACTGAATTGAGATAAGAATCAAGTAAGTACCTAGTACAATGTTGTGTTATTAAAGCTGAACATGAAGAGTGACAAAACATCACGTCTGTTAACCTCGAAGTGTTAAGCAGTGATGTGTTGGTCCTATATTGCACATCCACATTTCGCCCGTAGTATTGATGTCCCATGTAATATAGCCATCAGCAAAACACAATCAGACTGCGGACTAATGGAACAAAACGCAAAACCACGTCATGCAATCAAGGAAAGGAGTCCAAGACTGGGAGCTTCAGCATTTGGGACCACTGAACCTACAAAGCATAAAATGAACAGGAAAACAAAAGAAACTCATGATACAAGTTTTACTACTGCAGTTACCGAAAAGTAGCAAGACAGCGCTAATGTGACAATTTTGTGCCTAGACGTAAATTACGAAGTAATCCACGCTTGTTTAAACGTTGTCTCACGAAGTTGTTGTCCTCAAATGTAACCAAATATGAGGAACGTGTTAGCGTGGAACCATGAATTTAAGAATGGATGGAACGTCTGTTCTGAGTTTTTTCATTGAAAAGCATTTTAAATAGTGTACGTTACTCCAGCAAGAAAGTATCTCCTAGAGTTATATGAGTAGAACGTATAGTTTGTGCCTTATCTGCTGTAAATGTGCCCCTACATAAAAAATGTGTGCCCCTTGTCGTTTAAAAAAAAAAACGGAAAAACGATTCTTGCTGGGGTAACGTTTTTCTAGCAGGAAAATTCTAAACGAGTGATCGGAGGGAAAAAAATTGTGCATGGCCAGAGAGCTTATATGTGTGCCAAAATGTGCCCCAAAAAATAAAATCTGTGCCCCTTCAGGTTTTCGAGTTATTGCGTTTCCTGCTGGAGTAACGTTTTGATGAATCGTATATCTCTAAAACCGTTGCATGTGCCCCTGTAGAATAAACATACACGAGTAGCTCTTAATGTGTGCCCATTTGTGCCCCAATTAGATTTAAGGAATAATTTATAGTTTTTAAGTTATCGAGGTTTTATCAAAACCCGAAAAAACATCGCAGCGCCTAAATGAGGCAAGGCATAAGTTCACTGAAAACTGTATTCGGTCCTTCTTGGCTCTAATAATAACCATAGAAAGTTTCAAAACTGTTAATGCATGCGTTTTTGAGTAATCTTGCTAAAAGTCAAAACGATGGTGTCACAACTTTGACGGCAAAATACAAGGAACTGGCTCAATCTCAGATGTGTAGGTGTAAACCAAAATCATGTGCCTTTAGTCAAAAATATCTGGTGAAAATATTAAGCTTGGAATGTTTCGCATTAAGTAAATATAAACAAAAAACCAAATTAAGTAAACAACGGCTGGTTATCCGACCAAATTAAAATGACTACTAAAAAGCGACGGATTCATACATATCGATGACCTTCTTTATTGGACGTATTATACCTAAGCTGTTGTCCGTACAGTTGCGTTCAAAAGTTTTGGGGGCTAATTAAAAAATATATTAAATGCACCTTGTTTTATTGTTATCATATTAATGAAACAGCTTGTTTATGTGGAAATTATTATTTACTTCCTTAAGTTTTAATTCTTAAAGTAATTATTGCATCAAATCACAGATCAAATTTCCTACGTATATTAGAAATAATTTGCACGTTGTGTGGTCATCATTATTATTTAAATCACAGATCAGTTCTTCATCTAAGTCTAACTTATAATTAGTAAATTCGCATCACGAAAAATCACAGATCAGTATTAAGTAGGTATAAGTTTAGTATTGTGTAAAAAAAATGTTAAATTTGAAATCACAGATAAATAATTCTCTTACGAGTAATTTGCTTATACATAGATTCAGATAAAGTGTGTTAATATAGTAAACCGTATAAAGATATAACTGTAAACATCGAATGTGTACAAATTATCTGATGGTTTATATGTGTGTATTTGGCTATAAATAAACATATTTATCCCATATACGTAACAACATTATCACCTGACTGTGGAATGACACTTATATAATTTTTTAAAACGCCATCAAATCAAAATTATGTGACACTACATCAGCTTTAATATAATCGTTGGTTAATAATTATAAATCCCTCATAGGCACGTAATACGACATACAAAATGGAAACACGTTGCGACACAGATCATTGTGCGGTTGACTATAGGTATACACGAATTACAACTCTCAAAACTGTAGGTACCAAAATTTATTTGGTTAAGGTGAAAGCTCTAACCTACCCGCGAAATTCAAATTTCCTTACGTTTCTTGCAATTTGGACGCCAGTGCTAGGTTGTACGTTGATTAAAATGTTATTAAGAGGTATAATCATCAATACCATCAATCAATCCTCCAAGTTCATGAAGGTGTAGGAATGACTTTTTCTGTTTTTTTTTTGGTTCCTACACCTTTATGAACTTGGAAGGTTGTATTGATGATGATTATAATTCTGTAACTACATACGTCTTACAGCCGCGAATAATATTTTAATCAACATACAACCTAGCTAGCACTGGCCTGCAAATTGCAAAAAACGCAAGAGATTTTAAATTTCGCGGGCTGGTTGTGGCATTCCCCTTAATGATAAAAAACTTACTGTTAATTTACCTAACCTACGGCTTATCAATAAATATATAAAGAGAAATACAGGCTTTTTATTTATATACAAAAAAGAGCTACCTCTTTTTTGTAGTAGATATTCATCATACATTTCATGAACTATATGTTTTTTAAACATTGGGACCAATCAAATTTTGGGTCAAAGACCTGACAAATGGCAAGTATCTGGATGTATTTCTTTCGTTCACACATAAATTACTGGATGTATTTTAATGAAATTTAAAATGGAGAAGATAGCTTACCTTGGAATAGCACTTAGGCTACTATTTATAATGTACTTAATCATGTGTAAGGTCATAGAAACAGCTAGTAAAACATAATCCAATAACAACTTTATTTTATTATTTATTACTTTTCTACTTCAGTGTACTCAGGCACAACATGTGTGAACCGGTTAGTGAGTTAAGTAAAGAAGGTCATCGATATGTATGAATCGATCGCTTTTTACTAGTCATTTTAATTTGGTCGGATAACCAGCCGTTGTTTACTTAATTTGGTTTTTTGTTTATATTTACTTAATGCGAAACATTCCAAGCTTAATATTTTCACCAGATATTTTTGACTAAAGGCACATGATTTTGGTTTACACCTACACATCTGAGATTGAGCCAGTTCCTTGTATTTTGCCGTCAAAGTTGTGACACCATCGTTTTGACTTTTAGCAAGATTACTCAAAAACGCATGCATTAACAGTTTTGAAACTTTCTATGGTTATTATTAGAGCCAAGAAGGACCGAATACAGTTTTCAGTGAACTTATGCCTTGCCTCATTTAGGCGCTGCGATGTTTTTTCGGGTTTTGATAAAACCTCGATAACTTAAAAACTATAAATTATTCCTTAAATCTAATTGGGGCACAAATGGGCACACATTAAGAGCTACTCGTGTATGTTTATTCTACAGGGGCACATGCAACGGTTTTAGAGATATACGATTCATCAAAACGTTACTCCAGCAGGAAACGCAATAACTCGAAAACCTGAAGGGGCACAGATTTTATTTTTTGGGGCACATTTTGGCACACATATAAGCTCTCTGGCCATGCACAATTTTTTTCCCTCCGATCACTCGTTTAGAATTTTCCTGCTAGAAAAACGTTACCCCAGCAAGAATCGTTTTTCCGTTTTTTTTTAAAAACGACAAGGGGCACACATTTTTTATGTAGGGGCACATTTACAGCAGATAAGGCACAAACTATACGTTCTACTCATATAACTCTAGGAGATACTTTCTTGCTGGAGTAACGTACACTTTTAAATACCGTTAGTTGCATTTTGCAGAAAGGTTTTATATTATGCAGATTTTTTGTACAACAAATCACTAATTCTTTTTGTCTTAAACCAGTAGAATGTTACTGAGGCTCTAGCATTTCACAGCGTTAAGGTAACGAAATACGTCGATTTTTTAATTGAAAATACAATTCTCCTGTAGCATTTGTACCCACAACGGAGCGGAGCAGGTATTTACGTTTAGGGTAAGACGTTATTTGTTTGTGCGCAATCCAATGTTCCCATTTAGATAAATGAGCTGTCAAGCCGTTTTGGATCTCCAAAACGGATAAAGATGCGCTTTTGCACACTCAGTATGTGTCCACAGATATGAATAAATTATGAAAATGTTAGGGTGTTTTGAATTTTAGTGACTTATTTCGTCAAAAGCCAGCACGAACTGGTCTCTATACTTCTAACAGATCACTCTGGTAGTATATGTTCCCACGTCTTTTTCCCATGGCAGATACTACTGTATTTTTTTTTCTGAATGGTATCTCGCAGTTCAACCTAGGAGGTTCTCGTCTGCTTAACCGGGCGATTCCAGTGGATGCCTTAAAAATTAAGACCTCCAGCCAGGGCAAAAAACTTACAAACTAAGCGACTACACGCTAAGGGCACCCCCTGTGGGGTACGAGCCTCGGCTTAGGGCGTCGCTGAGGGAGGACAGCAAAGGGACAGGCTGTATCTGAGTCATAAAAATACTACAGTACAGCACTTGCATCCTTACATACTACTTGCCACTCGCCTACGTGCATACACAAGGTCATACATACACTGTTTCTTTCACTTCAAGTACCAAAAGTTTTAAATATTATTCAAAGTTGAAAAGCATTGCTTTTCTGTTAAGCTTGAAGAACTAAAGCTGCAAAGGAAAAATTATCTAAAATCTCTACATATACTACACCGACATTGACCTGCGCCAAGGTTACACGACGCAATCAACTCATAACTCAATGAAGTTAAATCCGTATGCAACGTCGGTCTACTATGTGTTATCTGAAATCTTTGAATATACTATAGTGACAGCGATCTGTTCGAAGGCTACACGACATAGTCTGGTTATGTAACTCAGTGCAGTCTGGGTTTGCGGGTATTTCTATTCACTGGTACACATCTCACGACATACATGGGTCCGTCTGGAGAATTGTGTCATCCAGAAACAGCTGTACATATGCTTATGCTTTTGGTTGGTCATAAAGATAGTCCTTGAATCCTTACTAATCCTTACTTGAGTGCGACTTTCTCCCCCTTTTCTCACTTTTTTTTTAATTAGCCTATGTCCGTCTTTAGGATCCCAACTATCTCTGTACCGAAATTCATCAAAATTGGTTTGGCCATTTAGGCGTGAAGACGCAACAAACAAACTCACTTTCCCTTTTATAATTTTAGTAAGGATTATTTACAGACTTCAAGACTTCAGACATCCTGGAACCGCTCGCCTGTACCGATGTGTTGAGAACTTGCATAAGTTGACGCAAGATTTTATTGAATAGCATAGTAACGTATTTTAGCATCGTGTTACATCAGCATGACTAGCCTAACTTGTAGCATAAATTATTATCTAATTGATAATAATAAATTACTGTCTGGGGTCACCAACCTGTCTAGCGTGGTGCTAACTGATGATGACTATGGATGTTACTTACCCATCACCACCTACAGCCCCACTTCACCCACTGTTGAATATAGGCCGTTCTTTGCTTGCCAAGATCCACGTTCAGCCTCATCCAGAATATTCCCGCAATGGTGGCAATATCCTCTGCCTATTTCGCTGCCGGAGATAACTTACAACCTTCATTGAAATAACACAAAGAACTGACGAAGTTCAATTCTGGGAATTGGCTCCTTAAGGTGCCGAGGACTTGGTGACATTTCAGGTTAGCAACATTTACAAGCGCGCTAAGAAAATTTGATTCTATTTTGAGCGAACCGGAAAATGCGGCATGCCTCAGTTTTCTCCGGTGATTCAACTATTGCTTTAAACTGTAACCAAGCTTTTGTAACAATATCCATATTTAAAGAGAGTGTCCATGGATTTTCTTACACATTCGTCTCCATAGAGATCTACGCTTTGGAATCGGCAACTACTTTCACAGTTATTATGCCTTGTGACTGGGACTGTAGCTTCATTTTTATTGTTATCATTGTATCAATACTTTAAAAGTGCCTGTAATTGGCCTTCTTGAAATAAATGCTTTTGTTTTGATTGATTACTTACTCGTCAATATTCCACACATTCGCACGAATGGCATTGCTGCATCCTTTATTATGCGCACAACCAAGTAATGAATTTAGCCCGCATGTATTCAAATCACGAGTTATTAAAAAAGAAATATTTATATTTATTGTTTACAAGGACCAGATTATAGGTAGTACAGATACATTGGGTCATGAGAGTAATATACAATAAGGCTTCTTTTCGGTTAGCTCACCCCATCCCCGACCTCATCTGTGTCCTTAATACTAGATTGAGACAAATTTTCTTTAACAAAACATTTTCTCATCAAAAACCTTAGATTAAATGGTTAATTACCTTAAGTAAAATAAATTCGAATAATATTTGATCGTTATAAACGAAGCATTGCGGTATGAATGCAAGAATCACACAATAGCCCAAAGGGAGGGTGCAGATTGTTCGCCGTAACGTCGATTCCGATTTAAGCCCATTGACCCATTGTGATCAAACCCACTCTTACACAGATAGGGCTCATTTATCTTAATTTAGGCATTTAATGGGAGAATGCAAGCGATCTTTATGACGTGTCTATGAAAATGCCGTTGAAATGGACTGTCATCATACTCGTTTAAAGGTTCTGTCCCTCAAAAGGATATACGGAACCCTTATTGGATCACTTTGTTGACCGTCTGTCTGTCTGTGAAGACCCTTTATCGCGGAAACGCGTTGAGGTATCGAGTTAAAATTAAAACCATATATAGGTAAAGTACGGCCAACGAGAAGCGATACCAAATGTAAACAAAACCCATGCTAAAACCCCATCTAAAATGGCCGCCCGAATGTTGGCGAACCCGTCTTAACGTTGTCATGTTTTTGCCGGGAGAACGAGACATTACGATAAAGGCACAAGATGGAAAGAGATTAATATTAGATTGTCAACGCCACAGTTGTTCTTTAGGTTAATGACCTTTCGTATCGCTTCTCGTTGGCCGTACTTTATATATTTATCAAGCAGCATTCAGGAGTCGAGAGATATCGCCGTTTATGTCGCGAATTCGGAACCGAACGCGATACCTCCATGCGTTGGACTAGTACTTAATTTTAATTACTCAAGGCTTTACAAACATCATAATTACAAGAAAGCCACCTTTAACCTTCAAAGAAAAACTTTAAGCTTCAGTGAAGAGAGATTAGGAAGCTCACAAAATGTACTTGTATTTTCTTACTCTTTATTTTATTTACTCTATGTTTTTTTAACTTTACGTGAGTACGTAGGTATTTAAACTTTTCCTGCTCAGTACTAGTAGGTAATTAAGATGTGACCCATTTTCCTCAATGTACAGTTTATAATTAAAATTGTGTGAGTACTTACTTAGGAGTACCAACGCTTCATCAATTTTCTTGGATTCGTAGTCGGCAGGGTAAGCTAAAACTGCTTTCCTTGGTACCTACTTTGTTTTTCAAGTGTTTTGTCGCAATTTTGTTTCTTTTCACAATCATTGAGTGTACTGCCTTCTCTTAATCACACTGTTCGAACTTCAAATTTTCGCTACTAATTGGACGACACGGTTGACGCAGTGGCTGAGCGATCGGTTCCTGCGCTGCGTGTCCCGGTTTCGATCCCCGCACGGAACAAATATTTGAATGACCTACAGCTAGTTGTTTCGGGTCTGGCTGTTTGTGTAAGTGAGTTTAAATGTTTGTAAACGCACCCAGGATACAGGAGAAATTCCTAGTGTGAGGCAAGATTTAAAAAAAAAAAGTTTTTTTTTGCTGTATTGCTGTATGCCTTATCATCATTTGCCTAGCCTTTTCCCAACTTTCACCTTTCAGTCTAGCTGGATGCAGCTGAATACCAGTATTTTACAAGTAGCGACTGCCTATCTGACCTCCACAACGCAGTTACTACTGGACAATACGTCTCATCTCTCGTAATACATCGTAATACCTCTTGGTATGGTTGGGTGTCAAACTTTTGTGCTTGTCAAAGATCTACCAATGACAGCCGGGACCAAAAGGCTAACGTGCTTTCCAAGACATGGACAACTTGGTTTGTAACGAGTGGTCAACCATCCACGGACTAATCTAAACAACAGCGGCGTGGCCACCGTGGCAACGGTCAGGAGTACTATATTTATATTCACACTATTTATTACTAGCTGGCGCTCGCGGCTTCGCCCGCCTGATGATCGAAAAAAAAACGTATTTATATTATGTTATTCCAGACCATAATCTACCTTTGTGCCAAATTTCATCAAGATCCGTTCAGCCGTTTTGACGTGAAACAGTAACAAACAACCATACACCCATCCTCACAAACATTAGCATTTATAATATTAATATAGTAGGATTCACTGATTTTTAAATAATGGTGGTTAACCAAAAGTTTTGATACCATTAATACCATTTAAAACATCAAAAAAAGAATCGCAAAATTATTTAATGAAAATATGATTTGATTCCGTGTTTAATTAAACTCAATGTTCTATAATAATTAGCGATTAAACCAAAAAGACATTAAGAAATTCTTAGAAATAATTGTCGGCTACAGTGAAGCTTAAGCAATAATTTAACAAGTTTATGAGTTAATGAAGCCTGAAATTAAAATGGGGGAGTTAAAATAGATGTAACGCGGAATATCTTTTGGTTTATGTTTCATCTTAAAACGTTATTTAACAGCGTGTTGCAGATTTTTCCTGTTCTTTTCTTCTATTTAAAGTGTAATAAGTAAATTACCTTCATAATCCTTACTAATAATTATAAAAGCGAAAGCGAGTTTGTTTGTTTGTTACCTCTTCACGCCTTAATGGCTAAACCGATTTTGATGAATTTTGGTAGGTACAGAGGAAGTTGGGACCCAGGAGCCGACGTAGGCCAATTTTTTTTTTAATTGGTATATGAGGAAGAAAGAGGGAAGAAAATGGAAAACTTAGCTGCTTGCTATTACAAATCAATAAGGCGCAAGGGCAAAAACTTGAGGTAGCAGGTACCTGCAGTTTTTGCCTTTGCAAAAGCTAGTTTTTGCCCTTGCAAAAGCTAGTTCTTAATACATATTATAGATCATAAAAAAACAACGATTAAGTTAGGCTAATTTTTATCATACTGGTAAGTAACCATTTTTTCATAGTCACTGCAATTTGATTAACATAAAGTATATTGTTATAATTTGAATGTTTTCAAACCTTTTTGTGTACGCAATGCTTTGCGGGTGGGTGATCACAGCACAGTACAGTAATTGGAAGATAAGAATTACGTGCCTTAGTTAACTATGCATTGTCATCCAAACTAAACATGTATGGAAATTTTCAGCTCAATAGGATACCATGAATTGGGTCAAATTTAACTTCTGAGATTTTTTTGATCTGGTTAAGGGTAATATTTTTTTGTAGTGGTAAGATTTAGGGTTTTTATATTGTGTGTCCTTGACGCAAGTGCGAAATAAACATGTTTTCTAGATGAATATAATTATGAATAGAAAGATTTTTTAAACTGATCTAAAATAACCCCCCATTTTGTTTGATTAACTAGTAATCAAGTTAATCAAACAAAATATTAGTTGTATATTGTTAAAAAGAAAGTCGACTGTTTCAAGAAATAAAAAAAACAATCAAATCTTTTATTTTCACAAGTTCCAACTAGCCCCCGAGTTTCAAATAGCCCCACTTTATGGTACGCCATTTCGTCTTGATCACAGTCATAAAGTTAGGCCGTAGGCCAAAGCCTAATCAGTCCAGTGCTTAAAGGCAGGACCTAACTACCTCTCATAACTCAACGAAATTATGCAGTAATTCTACCCATGTATAACGAGCTTACTAAACTACCGGAGTTCACTTTGGCAACATTTTCAAGTGACGTGTGTAAGTTTTTTGGTTGGGTATGTGGAGCAAAGGAATTAAGCTAACTGCCTTTTTTGAATCGGTGTTTCTGTAAAAAAAAGACCTGGCCAAGAGTAAGTCAGACCTTTTGACTTGCATAGACTTGAGGGTTAACTTTTTCACAGCACTAAGAGACCACAGAGTTGCGTATATGGTTTTAACTTCAACTTGATACCTCCACGCGTTTCGTGAGATAAATGGTCTTGACAGACAGACAGTCGGACAACAAACTGATCCAATAAGGGTTCCGCGTTTACCTTTTGAGGTACGGAATCCTAAACATGAAAGATGACATCTGGACAGAGACATGGAATAGTTCAAGCCAATAGGAGACAGAGTAGACCACAAAACAGAACAGGAACCGGACTCTGTAACATGAACTAGTGTTTCTTTTTGTATCTTGACTTTAATGCATTTCAATAAAAGTGTTTTTATACTGTCCCACCGCTGAACAAAGGCATCCTGAAGTCCTTCCATAAACCACCTCGAACCAATCCCCGCGGAACTACTAGTCTAGGACGTCACGCCACTTCTTTCTGGGTCGGCCTCGGCGGACGAGATACGAAATCATCAAATAACTTCCTTTCCTCTGGGCGGAGCGGAAAGGAGAGAAATTTACAGATTAAAACCCATCCATGTTCCTTCTTTTGCCCTTTGTGTTCCGGGGCCGCGGTATCTCTTTCGAACTCAATAAGTGAAGACTTTTGCCCAGCGGTCATTGTTTATGCGGCTTACGTGATCCACCCAATCCCATTACAGCCTTCTTGCCGACGTCAACTATGAACGTTTTGGAACGTGGTGTTAAAAGTGTTACGCGTTTTGATTTCGAAATAAATTTCCTAAAATTCGAAAGAGCATCCTACAAAACAACAACATTGTAAAACCAAATGATTTTAAAAGAGTAACCATGGAGTTTCTTGCCGGTTCTTCTCCATAGGAAACGACCAACCCGAACCGTGCACCTTTTCTCGACGTTTTTTAAGTGCCTATGTAGGCCTATGTGAAATAAAAAGATTTTGATTTTTGACAAAAAGAATCCATGATACAAACGCCACCTTAGCAGCAGCAGAAAATAAACTAACTTTTAGCTGCCCGGCTGCTATCAGTAGAGCATTTGCAAATAAAACAGCCTCAGGCGCACCATTCCACATCTGTCCACAAATCAAAATCTTTTTTATTTTGATTTGTGGTTTTTTTATTAATGGCAACATTGTAATAGGTGGATAGTGACCGGTGAATGATTCACAGACCACGCCCAGAGACCTGAGTTTTTTTTTCTATGGCATTTGTTCTAAACCAGCTCGAAGCGAAATAATTACATGCAATTTTGAAACTAGCTTTGAAGTCTCACGAAATACATTTTGTATTGTTTTTTTTTTATAGCTTAGTGTAGAGTTCAGGTGTGATTGGGAGGGGTTACCGGGTCAGTTGTGGGGTAGTTGTAGGTAACGGTAAACGGTTAGCGCAGTGGTGACGCGATTAGCTGCTTCGCTGTGTGTCGCGGCTTCGATCCCGTACGGTACAAATATTTATTAAGCCTACAGGTAGTTGTTCTGGGTCTACCTGTTTGTGTATGTGAGTTCAAATGTTTGTAAGCGCACCAACGATACAGGAGAAATTTCTAGTGTAAGGCAATATTTTTAATTTTTGTAAAAAAAAATGTGGTACAATAAAAATGTTTCTACCTGACTAATATTGCCTGTTTACACTATTTCTAGATGTCACCTTATTATGTCAGCCCCAAGTGACCCTCCCACTACTGAGTATAGGCCTCCATCTTTCTAATCTTCAATGTGGATAACCCCTGAAAATCCAAGTGCAGAAATGAAATATAGGATTTACATTTAGGCGTTACTTAGTGTTGGTGCAAAAAGTTATCGACTCGACAAATTCGGGTCAAGAGAAATTAATTGCTACACCTAATATGGTTGGTAATAACAGCACGGTTGTCTGCGATGCGGTGAGTTGCTGCTGCCCAGAACAAATATTTTTATGTATGGCCTACAGGTAGTTGTTCTGGGGCTGGCTGTTCATATATATATACTAGCTTTTGCCCGCGGCTTCGCTCGCGTTAAATTCGGGGTAACACAGTTCCCCTTTAAAAAAAATAGTAAATTAGTGTGATAGAATTTAATTAAGTAACCACATTTCCGAACAAACGATGCTCTTTCAAACGTTGACATTCGTTACGCGCGTTCTTTAAATTATGCAAAATTAAATGTATTTTTTTCAATTTTTCTAAAACCTTTTTTTAATATTTTTTTCCGTAAGACCTTCTACAGAGTATTACAAAAATACAAAAAAATAATCAGCCAAATCGGTCTAGCCGTTCTCAAGTTATGGCGTGACAACGGGAAACGGGTTTCATTTTTATAAATAGATTTATATGAGTTTTAGCAGGAAAATTTCTTAGTACAAAGAAAGTTTAAAAAATATGGATGCGCTATCAACTTAATGGAAATGCATGGAATTAGGCTCGCCGGCTATTACGTGAAACTTAAACAAAATTCGTGAAATGTGGTTGTACTATTAGGTACTTACACCTCTGCCTTAACCTTCAAGGATAACAAGCGTGAAGGTATTTTAATTGATCCCCTATCATCAGCATACAAAGGTCCACTGTTGGGCATAGGACTCGCAAACACACACCACTCAGTTTGATTCTCTGCAACTCTCATCTAGTTGCTATAAGTCTTACTTGGTACACACAAGAGCAGGTCAACCTATTCTAAACTATTGTAACCTGATCTCTCTTCTATGGATCGCACACTGTAGAAGACAGATCACATTGAAATGGTTTTGAGTAGGTTGATGTGCCATTGTGTGTACATAAACAATTCAAGAATATTCACTTAAGTACATCATCTGCCAAACGTCTTCCCAACTAACTTTAAGTCCACTTCAAGTCTAACCGGATGTAGCTGAAAACCAGTATTTTAACCAAATACTAACTATGACTGTTGCCAGATTTTAACTTCTGATTCAGAAAACCTTTAAATCCGTAATATTAAGCTTAAATTCACTTTATTACAAACTAGCTGTGCACCGCGGTTTCACTCGCATGGTGATAGAATGTACAATATATCTTATATGTAAGCTGTATTATTGTGAAGTTTCATCAAAATCCATTCAGTAGTTCTTGTGAAAAAGAGCAACAAACATGTTTACATTCCTCACGAACTTTCGCTTTTATAATATTTTAATAGGATAATACCAATAATGTTGTATTAAATCTGATGCAGATATACAGGTAATTGCTTATAAATTGTGGTACTAAGTTAACTCAGAACCACAATTAATAAGTTTCTATCATTAAAATACGCAGAAGAGATTGTCAAGAAGTTGATGGGTGAAGACATTAGTATGACTTGCAAAGGAACAGGTATTTGTACTGTCTTACATAATATCATATGAAGATAAATAGTACATTTCCCGATAACATACTCAGAACTCTAAGAAAACTAGAAGAAAAACAAAGCAAATTTGATTCAACTCGCTACAGTTGAATTTGTATCACAAAATATTCCTGATTACCTACAAATCAAATTAATTAATCGAATTCACCTTTACGTGTGTTAACGTTCTTGGTTTGATTTAAAAAATAGGATATATAATGGACAAAAACTGAAAAGTGTGCCTCAAAATATTAGTTTTAGGTTAGGATTTATTTCGTACCAAAACACTGAATAAGTTACTAAATTCAAGAACATCCTTCATTTCGCAGTCTTATCATGATTATCTTTCACACCTAAATGCTGTTTTTCGGTTTATCTATGTACCTTTTTTAGGAAAACTGCTGAAACTTTGAGGTTACAATCTGACAGAATTTACTAACAAACCTGCATAGAATCTGCACTGATGATCTCCGTCCCGAACTTTTGTGCTAATTCTACACCCAACTTTGTCTTTCCGGTTCCCGTAGCACCTAAAATGATCACCATAGGTACTTTTGAAGACATCACTGCACGAAGAGCCATCTCTCTAACAGCTCGCGCGAACTTCACTATTGTTTTGACATCTGTCAGCTTCTCGTGCCGCGCCGCATCGTTTGAGGCAAAGGAATAATATTTACAGCCAACGTAATAATAATTATTGTTATTTATAGTAATATCTATTTACGTTCGAAAAGTACTTGTAGTTATGGCATTGTTTATTTACCTTTTCATTTACACATTGTTTATCTATTTGATCTTTCTTCTAATGAATAACAGTGTTGAGAACACATTAGGTCACCGACACATAAATACCTACAACCGGGTTGTTTTGAAAACATATTGCAATAATGTATTAGATTTACTGCACAATCTGGACTTTCTTCTTTCTAGTGTTTGTTTATACAGTCACTTTGGTGATAGTTAACCCACAGGTCAAGAATGTTGGAGAAAAAGGGCTTTGACGTCAATCGCTGGGTGACGGTATTTAGCAGAATCATTAAGTCAATTATCGGGCGCAGTTCCAGTTCAGTACCAACAGGAATTTATTATCTGTTATTCCCAGAACGTTGCTTGGCCATCGATCCCAGGGATTCTGCGGGCGATACACACACCAGTACCTACTTACAATACAAAGCTCTAACTAGTAGGTAGGCTTCTAAATGAAAAAGTTTTGAAATAGGAACCTGCTAACTATAAAGTAGATAAATTGGCTTTAAAATATGTGTGAAATAATGGGCATTGATGGCATAAAACTGTTTGGAGCACACTGAATGTGTAATTCGTGGCAATTAATCTCCAACCAAGTAGATAATGTTTGACCAGATACCTACCTCCTGCGGCGTTAATCGTGTGATCCATTACATTTCAACTTCGAAATTGATATGGAAACTTCGTCGTTGGAACTTTGAACCCGCTGGTGAGTACCTAGTAGGTTATCGGACGCTTATTTTTTCTCATTCTTCATTGTGTTTGTATTCCAATTTATCCTTCGAGTAGGATTAGGAATGAACATTAATTGGGTAGGGTAGACCCTTAAAGACCGTTCTCCCGTTATGTGTCAGTTTTATAAGATTTAGGAATGTAACTGATGACTTCATGGTTACCTACTCGAAACTCCACAATTTGCACTTAAACTTTTTCCTGAGATCTTGGAATATTTCCACTATTATCTACATTGTAGGGTAGGCTCTTGCTATTTAGCCTGTCAAACTTTTTGCAAAAACAATTATAAGGTGACTTTTACTACCTACTAATCGTCCGGATCATTCGCTTTTTGAATTTTTGAGCCTTCAGAGCCTCTTTGGTTCTCAATTCGATTGTTTGTTCGATTTCTCCAACAATTCGAATACAAATCGAAAGAGACAATCATTATATCTTAGGTAGTTTATGAGTTGTCTTTGATAATAAATATTTTTTCTCGTCTTTATGAATGAACTGCTAATATATTTTAATAAAAAATGGAAAATGGTTGACAAAGGTTGACTGGTAGAGAATGCCTTATGGCATTAAGTCCGCCTATGTACCACTATTGTACATGAAGTTTAAATAAATAAAATGAAAACTCGATAAGAATGTGTGTGAGATACCAACGTACCTTAACTAAAAAGGCTACAATAAAAAAAAACCTTTGGTCAGACGAAAAATTTAACGAAACAAACTAAAGTCACCGACTTCCGGAAGTAGGTAGTTGTCTTTTTTTGGAAGTCGGTTATTTCTTTGGCAAAAAAGTTTTTTCTTAACAGCCATTTTTATAATGATTTCCAATCATAGATGGCATAATTATGCCTGTGTTAAAATCTTGTTGTTATGATTTCATGTATTGTAGGTGTATTAAACTAATTTCGTCTCAGTTTAACTAAGCTACTACCATTTAGAAAAAAAAATTGTATTTTTGAGTACCTACCTAGTTGTGTTGTGTGTAATGTATTGAATATTGCATAATATACTGTAATATTCTTTTGAGGTACCTATGTAATGTGTTGAATTTATTTAATCACTTTATTAATAATAATCTGCTTTTTACTTAAGTCATTTAGTCTTATTTCGTTATGTTTTGTTGAATCAGAATTGGTGGACGAGTCAAAAATAGGGTTGAGTCACAGAAACCTAAATAAATATGTAGGTACCTACTCTATTTATTTAAATGACTGTGGTTTTGTAGGTAGGTATTGCGTGGATTAAAAATCAAAACTCAATTAAGTATTTTTTTTTAGTCAGACCAGATAGGGCTGTGGAAACCCAATCGTACCCCACAGGTACTTAATCACAGAATCTATACTATACAATACAATGATTTTATTTATCCCAAATTACAGCGAATAAGTATAAAAATCACATTAATTAGCCGACTGTTCCCAAGCTCTTTCCGGATCCGACGTAAGCGTTTAATATGTATAGTCAATGCAATACAATGTATCAGTGTATCCATACACATAGAGGAACAAAACCAAAAAAAAACTATCTCTGTGTTACAATAGTATCCAAAAAAATTAGCCACATAAGTACAAAGGTCCTTAGACATTAGAGCGCCGCTTCACAGATTGCAGAGGGCAATATTAATATTAGGCGGAATCTATGTTGCGCCCTGCACTCCCTGTAGCGGCGCGCGCGCACCGTCGCCGGCGCAACCGCGCGCGGCCGACACCGACCACAGCTAGGTGTTACAAACGTACGGATACTATACAAAGAATAAAAGGAAATCTTTTATATATAACAGGACTTATAATTTTATAACCCGACCTTAACTATATACAGTTCAAACTAAACTTATTATCAATAATTCCTTTTCCATTTTGGCAGTGGTGGAAATGTGCCTTGTCACAATAGTGTTATAATAATATGCATAGTGCTACACTTTTCAACGTTCACTTTTCTTCTCCCGATTTAATAAAGCTGTCATTACTTAGCATTAAACATTTAACTACTGACTTTTTCTTATGTGTCTAATTACACTGGTCATTGTCACCAAAGCAACCGATTACATTTTGGATAACTAAAACCATTATTATCTTTATTTATTTATGTCAAGATTTGAATAACAAAAAAAATAAATGCAGGTACAACATTCGAGGATCTGTAACTCCAGTAAAGAAAACTAAACAATTACTAGGAAAAAAAAAAAACTCGTTAGTAAAAAAAGATTGATCAAAGCAATAATATACTTAGTATTACCATTACATCTGTATGTACAAATAAACAACTAGTGGAAGATAAGATAAACATCTTTAATATCAATAACTTTTTTTCTTGTTTGTGTATGTACACTACTTAGAACAGCGCTATCCTATCATAGACATTCTTTACAAAAAATATGTCTTGCAACTAATTCGAGTATAAACCTAATATGTATAAATGTACATGAACTTAGCAAGGCACATTCCTCACACAATTAAAACCTTCACACTCACGAAATGCCGACCATGTGCTTGATAAAACATCACCTTTCTCAAAACCTGAACAGGAGAACAAAGAGCAAGGCTCACCAAATCATCGGCCCGGCTCCATCCCATCATTCCAAATTTTGAACACCTTTATTTTTCTGATCAGGTTCAATTAATTAACACGAACTATTGCGAGTAATTTACTAACTTACCAGCATTAATAAAAAAAAATATTATAAAGAAAAAAAAATGCAAAATTTACTATTAGTAGGTACTATGAGGAACTATGTCTTGGTTATTTTTATATCGGTCCTATTTTTCGGACCATCATATGGTATATTAAAAGACTGATGTTATTATCAAATTACACAGTCTATTTTCTTCTTACGAATCGATGGCTGTCGTTGAGATTATACAAAACTTGTTTTTACTTATATGTCATAAATCATTTGAAAATGGTGTTTTCATTGTATCCCAACATGTGAATGAATTAAATATTGTTTTCTATATTCTAAACGACTTAACATTATAGTAATGTTTATAATTATAATAAGGTACGATGATCGTAAAATGAAGGGAACGTGCACCCTCGGATAGCATGCGCTTGCGACTCTATTTACGTTTACACGTAATAAATGATTTGTTCACAAGATTTTTTAACGAATTAAAGTAAATCATTTAAAAGATTTTTTTGTTAAGATATTATAACGTCTTTGTAGGTACCGTTGTTAAAAAGGTTGTGAACAAATACAATTATTTCGTACTATCGCGGCGACTGGAAGGGAAACAGTTCCGATATAAATTCAGCAATATGTAAAAAATCTACGGACCTTATTTTTTTAAATTAATGTTGAGAGCATTAATTTGTATTTCATAGTTTTTTCAGTCGCGATAGAAAATCGATGGAATCACAGTCGCATGCTTATCGTAACGGTGGAGTTTCACATGATAAAATTGTATACACATTAATCATAAAATCGTTATGAATCATCACCATCTCATATGGAAGCTGTATGTGAATCATTTTATTGTATAAAACTAGATCGATTCAAACTGACCCAAAATCTATTCAACGATTCCAAATTATCGAGAATTGGTACCGAGTTAATTGGGCATCTCTAATGTAAAAAAAAAACAAAAAAAGTGTTAAAAATTTACAAAATAACAAAAAAAAAATAAACTAATGAAACAAGCGCGCTATCCTAAAATGCAATTTACTTAAAGCAGTTAAAATAATAGTTTACTTAAAGCAATTAAAAGTAATAGTAATTGATGTATCACTTCACTAACCCCACTCTCGCGAGTCTAAGGTTAAAATTGAAAAATCCTGCAAATCGGGCCGAAAACATATATAGTGGCCATACATCACCAATCTGCTCACAAGCGCTTGACCACCTCTGACAAAGCTTTCAACTACCTGCACTCTCTTTATATTTACAGCACTGAAAAACTCATGCTCCTTTCAAAAATGCGACTTCACAGTACTTAACTATTTAATGGAAGGTCCAGTAAAAAATCTTTATATCAACGTCTCGAAACAATATTTTAACAAATGTCATATCATTTTCGATTGTTAACACGGAGTAAATCTGTATTTGCTATTTCAACTATGTATACTTTAATGATAAATTCAAAAAACATTTTAGAGGTATAACCAGTCTACTAGTTCACGAAACAGTCTGTAACTATTAAGATATTTTACTGAAGACCTAGGATTTGTCGTTAACAACAGTTTTATGGCTCACTTTGGCACTGCAAAATATCGTTTTGAGCAAAACAATCCTGCGGTTATTGTTTCATAACTATATTACTCTCCAGACTTTGCCAGAAGCAGAGTAAGCCGTAAAAGCTGAATTTTCATTGAAATATAACAAACTCCCGACTGCCGACTCGACTGAAGACATCACTTAAAATTTTGCAATCAAAACGGAGAGGGAGTATCAAACGGACGGGGCTTCAATGCGCCACCGTCTTGAATAAACGGTTCTAACGTTCACTAGAGCGTTCAGAAGCGACTTACATAAAAAGTTACCAGTCCATAAGTGTCCAGTCGAGTAGACTACATAGTTCCTCGGTCGGAACAAATCGATTACCAGTCAGGTAGTGCGGCGCGCTCAGTACGAGCGATAGCGCGCCGAGAGCATAGTGCGGAGCTTTTTCAACTTCGTCACAAGTTGGTGTTGTTTCTTCTTCAGCTTTTCCCTCTCGAGGTCTTCTTGGCTAAGCTTTCTGCACAGCACGGCCGCTTCTCTCAGTATCACCACCTTCGGCGCGCGCTCCTTGTCTCTCGTGGCAGGGATTTGCTTTTTGAGCTCATCAAAGAGGTTTTTGAGACCTATGCGCCTTAGTCTCTCCATGTCGTTGTGTATGGAGCGGCGTTCTATCTCGGGCGATTCGGCCTCCGAGTCGGTGTCGGTGTTAGACCGGCGACCACGTCGGCCAGGCCCGCGAGCCCGCCGGCGCGACGCGGCCGCTATGCTGGGCGGCGGCACCAGCCGCTTGCGGGCGGCCGGCCGCGGGGACCGGGGAGTGATGGCGGTCTCCACCGTGCGCTGAATGTGTTGCCGCTCCTGGGCAGAGGGCACACGCGGCAGTGAGTCAGTGCGGACGTGCGTCTGCGTCGTGGGCAGCGGCTGCTGGGTGCCTACTGACACCACATCGATTTCCTCCTCTGTAACAACGGAGAATTTGGTTTAACATACTGTAGTATAATTTAAAAATAAAAACATCACAACAATTGTTTATCAAAGTCCCGCCCGCATTTACCGTTTCATTGCTCGCATATTTTCATTCATACCGTTCATTACGCTCAGATCACCATAAAAGGCGGGCGTCGATTGTCGTAGCCACATCTGTATATGATCGCAGGGGGCTAGATCTAGTCGGGGAGATGCGACTGCAGTGGTCAGGTGCGCGGGAGGGGGTGTGGGGAGGAGTGCACGGGGGGGAGGGCGTCGACCCCGACGTACTACCGCAGCGTCTGCCGCCATCGATCCAGACGCCTGACGTCACGGCGCGCCATTCGCGCCAAAACGAGAGCGCGTGCGCGACGCGGTGCCGCAACGTCCGCACTCAATGGAGTCCGGATTACCGAGCGGTGGACACGCTTTCCGGCCTCCGCCGCTACCATTTAACAAAGCATCGATCGAAATTAACTGTCACGTGAGAGTTGCACGATAACGACGCCGGCCGGCTTACACGTTCGTAACTGACATACCAGCCGGACCGGTTCGCTCGCGAGCTAAAAGCTGCACTATCGATCACATTGCATTGCGTTTGGTATTTCGAATGTAAGAGACGTACGGGGTTGCATAGCGTCTATCTAGAACGCCTCAATACGGATCGTCTCTGATTTAATGTACCTGTCTTTTCTAGAACCGCAACCATAGGGCAATACGGCTCCCAAATGAACAGGATAATCCTAACTTAAAACTATGTTTAACTTAGTTATACGTATATTGTGATTGAAGCACGATTAATGCCGTTGCGGAAACGGCCTGAATTCCGTCCGGTGCAGCAATGCAGCGATAGTCGTGCTGAGAGTGCATTGTGGACTTCTATGAATGAGCTATGTAGGTGCGGGCGTCCATTTCACGATCGCATTGCATCTAAGTGCGGATGTGGACGTTTGCCTGTCTCGTGTTTACGTCGTAGTGCATGTTTCGCGGAATCCGTTCGCCCGTACTATCTGGTTACACCAACAAATAATTATGTCAGCGGTTCACTGTGATTAAAGGTTACCGTCTCCGCGCTAAACGTGTTGCTTGCATTGCTATTTACGTACCCAACAAGGACGAGAGTTTCCGTTTAAATCTCCAGTGCTTAGGCACTAGAAATAGAAACAAGTTACGTGGGCAGCTGGCCGATTCGATTACGAAACGGCGAGTCAGGGACGCGGCTAAATAGGTTCATTAAATTGCGCAGTTTTGCGCGAAAAAAATGCGCATCAGACACATTTATCGAACAGCGCGACGATAAATTTATACACGAACGAGATCTTTTTACTACGTTTCCGCATAGTTACGCGGCCGCTTATCGCTTACGCGTAGATCTAATTCGAGGATCTCGATCGGCGCCTGTCGTCAAACACGCTTCGCTTACGTCTAAATCTAGGCGTGGGTAAGGCGGCTGGCGCTATATCGAGCAACATAGACACACCCTGCCTATTACATTAGTACTACGGTTCTATCTCTATATTTGGAGACAATTTCGATGGGATATTCCCGAAAGGCGTTAATCGCATTTAACGGACGATAAATTCCGAGTAATACCTATTAAATATCGAAGACCCGAAGTGACAAAATTAGTGAGTGTAACAAAATACAGATTAGAGTGTGTAATCGAGAGGCAATACCGCAGGGTGAGAGGCGTAAAGAAAATAGCGTTGACAGGAAGCGTAGGCGGAGTATTGTGCGGGAGTAAATTTTCACGTGACGATTTTCTCCGTGGCGCCAACGCGATTAACGGTCGCCGAGAGAGTATTTGTTTCAGGTCTGCGTGTAAGGCGATACGGCCGGTATTGTCGTGGTGCGCCGCCCGCCGGATCCGGTCTAGTGCATATCTATTATATCTCCATCACTCGAGACGCGATTCTCAGATCCGCCGCCGTTCCAATTTTATACCAGAGATAATCCGCTTTTTATTGTTCGCCCGACCGACCGGTATCAAAGTGGTGGGGTAAAAAATGGCCAGCTCTCTCTTATACTTGCCCATATGTTTCGACATCTAGATACGGCCAGACGTCGATAGTTTATAAAGACGTTTGCTGAATTATTATTTTCGATGATAAACAATGAGTGAGCTTTGTTGGCTTCGCTACTTGCAGACTGATTAGTCACAAATTCTAGGTAGGCTAAGCCTTAGCGTGAGAAAACAATGAGTCACAGATCCGTAGACTTAAGAGACTAACTCATTAATCGCTGGCGATCTTTGTAGACAGTTATGTTAAACCGGTACGTTTCCCCGACCATAAAACGTTCGAAACATTTTCCCGGTAACTTTGTCAGCATCACGTTTCTTGTCGGTATTAAAGTTAATTCTCAATTAATTGCCAAGTTTGGTGTGGGGTAATAAATCTAAGAATGGAAACAAAAAACATATGTTTATTATTGTAGTTGTTGGAAATTGTGAACATTTAATAACGCGCCTTTTACGTGGGAATGTCGACAGGATGCAATCATCATCAACGACATCAACCATTAATTTGGGACGCAATAAATATCGATATTGGAGAAAGTCCCGAGGATTTGTTTTGTCGGTGTCAAAATAAACAAGTGTCTACGTTAGAAAACGGAATGCAATCCACAATGGTGTCGTCAAGTATGACCTGGTGAGGCGGGGGCCACGCTCCGCTGGCCACAACTTGAGGCCAAGTTCACTGGCATTTGAGCACGATAATTAAAAATTATCGTGACGCGCACGCGGCGCACGCCATCTTATATACAGCCTGCTCGTAATGCCGGCCTAATTAAAAATAAATAAAACCTTTTTTTTTTGGAACACGATGGGCTTATTAGTTGCGGTTTTTTTTTTAAGTCGTGGTATAGTCGCGAATTTTGATAGTAGAAGCGTTATCATAAATTTTCCTATTTACTTAATCTGAAGCGATTTTGTCGCGGCGATAAAGTGATAATCCTAACAGAGTGTAACGACCTTGGAAGTTTCATGATGTTTTAAGTTTTTGGCGGAGGAATTCTTAAATCAGCCTGTAGCTTATGTTCGTATGAGTGGAGAGTGGATGCTAATTAGAAGAACGTAAGTCATAGCAGTGGAGTAACAAGTCGATTGCTTATGTTTATAGTTGCTTTTACATTCCCACTGAACTTTAAACTTAATTACATACGTCACGCTTATCAAACCTACAATAATGACGCCATATTTTCTCCAGAAACGCGGGAAAAATAACAAACAAACAAAAATAGCTCATTAACGAATACTACACACACATGAGTAGTACCTACGACACAAAAATCGTACGCTACTATCGTTGATAAGGGGCCGATACGGGCGTAGGTATCAAATAATCGCGTAGGCATCAATATACAGACAGATAGAGCTTACTATTTCTGTAGTGTTACGCAACTAAGAAAAGTCGGTCATCTAGTTTACTGGGAACCACTCGTAGTTGGTTAAAATAGACCGTTCGTAATTCATCGATCCACCATCAACGGTTGACCTTGAACAGTGTTCACACCGAACGGAAGTTCACGGACGGTGGTACATATGCGTACAGAAATGTGACGCAACCATTTTTTTATTACCCAATTAATGAGACATATGTGTATGGAGGCTCATTAACATTAAACATGCGAATTCCTAAGCAAATTTAAGTGTATGACTGAGTAATGGGCGTGAAACTGTGATCAAAAAGTTTCTAGAGGACGGTAAAGGTTTTAATACTAAATAAACTATGATAAATAGTCTATGCAACAAAATTGCACTACTACGAAACATATAAATAAAGAACACGTATTAATGAAGAACAGTCCGATAAACAAATCCAATCTATCGTCTATGCTTCATGATTAAATGCAAGTAATTATAAATCTCAAACACTTAAAGGAAGGCAACTAATAACCTTTGACTTGTCACTAAAGACACAACATGATTTACGAACTAAACGCATATAAAATATGTCATAACACATCCTAAGCTACAATATCTCATACAAAAGCTATCTAAGGATGACACTTCCTCAATGTTAAATATTCAGATGGGCAGTTTATTACGTCATTGTAAGTAGTTTGTGTTGCTGGGCACACAGGCGGCCACCACGCCCATCTCAGAGACCGAATAAGAAACCGGAATATAATTTATTACTAGATGTGCCTGACTCGACTCACACGGACACTCGTCGTCCTGTGGTCATTTTCACCACACTGTGGTCTAAAGACACCCTTAAAATGCAAGCAAGATTAATTTTAATGAGTATGGTTTTTATGGTTCCATATTAAGATCGCGGGACTTTGTAATTGTGACGAATTTGGCAAAGCGCGCCAGTTTACGTTTACAGTACGCAATTATACCCGCGATTAAATTGCGCTACAGAATTTTAATGAAACGAAAGAATTCATTATTTTAATTGATAATGTACTTTATCACGTGTGTTTCGGAGACTGTCACATGTTATCTACTGTTTTAGGGGTCATTTTCGCGTTTCGATAAACGCTAGCGTTTTTGTTGTCGCAGCGGCCTGTGTGAGCTGGAACCGGACTTCGTACGCGCTCGCTCGACTAAGCAAATATAACTACAACATTCCTCATTTAAATATTTTGCGATGTTACGAGAGCAAACAGTAATAAAACAAGTTATCTTGTTGCGATGTCGTTTTATCAGTCCTCAACGTGGCTTTAGTTTTTTTTCGTGATAAGACAATACAAATTTATGTTAGGGTGTCACGTTGTAATAAGTACTATTGTTATCGGCATTGATAATGCGACGGTCGCGCGGAGGCCAAGATGGCGGCGCGGCGATCGCGATGTGAGCGTATCAACACATTCATACCGATTGTTTAAATATCTAAGTGCATATTCTGTGGCGATAAGGCCCAAGGTCCTTTCCACTACGTACATACATGCATACCGATCGACCAGTGAAATTACTTTATCGCCGCTTGATAAAGTGCTATTTATTATTTTTTTCGTTACACTGCCCTACTGGCCTAGTGATGCGATTCGCACCGAAATATTTACAAACAAAAAAAACTTTCTCTATCTTTCGTGATCGCTTAAGCGTGTAACAGCCACTTGATTTGTTTGTTTACCTTATTAAATAGCTGTTAATGTACTTTTAATTGAAGTAGGTAGCTTGAACTTGAGTTTCTAAATCTCTTATCACTAGTGCTGTACATGATGTTGGCAGATAGTTAACTTCGATTGTGTATTTATTGGCAATCAAAATGTGACGTTACAAAGTTGGTACCTACGATTAAAATTAAATATGACATGCTTACGTAGTAAAGTACATGCTGACTGTCACTGTATTTGATTTAACATCGGTATCGCATATAAATCATAGCAAGTACTTAAGCTAAGTTATTGAGATCAAATGTGGGCCAGGCCCGGTGACTAGGCGGCGGACGCAAGGCTAGGTTAGGTTAGACTAAATATCTGCTAAGCTAAACTACCAACTACACTATTTAGGACAGTGTAGTGTCAACTATCACTGTCTTGGTAAAGTTCGCAGACATACCGCCGACAGAACTAGAGCATTGATTTAAAAGTATTTCATAGACATTTTTCGGAGTTATCCTTGCCTAGGCTGAAGAGAATGCAAATTGGCGGGCAAATTCCTATTTCAAATTAATCAATTGGTAGGATAACTAGGATAGCTTAGCTGGGCTGCCCCGAAATGCTAGGCAAACTAGGTATCCGACCGCTTTCGGTGTCTCAGCATTTTGACAGCTTAGGTACAGTGGCAGATGCCAACCAATTACCACAGCGTGAATATAGGTATATAACTGTGTCTTAAACATATATGTATGTATATAGTATTAACCGCGCAAATTGCTTTACTACGCGTTCGAGGCCTTTTGAATTATTATTATTACGCTTGGCGACACGATTAATGTTTCATATAAGACTATGGCAAGATGGTAATACAATATAGGACGCGAATTCTGATAAGAATGAATGACTGGCTGGAAATAAGAATGGCGCGAAATTTTAACAGATCTTATTAAATGGCGGCCTTCACTACTATATCCAAGTTGTTGAAAAACCAACAAGATTTTTACTGACTGATATTTTGAAAATAATGGAAATTTTAATAGGTTGAATAACAATTGTTTAAAAAGTAAGATAAACTACCTACAGTTGCTCTCAAAATTTTATGCCGTTTTAAGAATAGGTACTTTTAAGTTCCTATACATAAATACTACACAGCCTCAGAAACTAGTACGTAGCCTTGGCTCACTGATTGATACTAAAATGTTTAAGCCTCATTCGCACGAGACTTAAAAAAACGTTGCGTTAAAACTCGGCGTTGGCGCTTAAATAACGTTTTCAATTTGATTGTTCATACGAACGCTATATAATCACTCTTGTTTCGTTTCTCGCTTCAGTAAGACGTACTAGCAATAGCGATTTGTGTTGCTAGAAGACGAAAAAAAAGGAAAAGGTATTCTGGGTTCATCCTCTGAATGAACTGAGATGCTTATAAGGACAGTTTGTGACACTGTACGAAGAATTGAGGCAATACCCCGATAAGTTTTTTAGTTATTTTCGTATGTTTAATACAACATTCTGGCAATACTTTTGTTTATAGAAGTGGACGAGACTCCATCTGCCTAGCCTTTTCCCAACTATGTTGGGGTCGGCTTCCAGTCTAACCGGATGCAGCTGAATATCAGTATTTTACATGGAACGAGTGCCTATCTGACCTCCACAACCAGTTAATACTGGGTAATACGATACCACTTGGTAAGACTGGTTGTCAGACTTTTGGAACACCGCCCCTAAGACTACCCACTGACCACACTGACTACCTGTAACGACTGTCAAAGATCTACAAATGACAGCCGGGACCAACGGCTTAACGTGCTTTCCGAGGCACGGAGGAAACTCGGTATGTAACGGGTGGTCACCCATCCACAGACCAACCTAGGCAAGCGCGGCTTAACCTAAAGATCGACCCGAGCTGCTGTCATATTTAGCTACGAGCTCCTCGGACGAGACTCCACCTCTATAATTAGGACTTCGGGATACACAACCCCCATCATAACGCCGCGCCGCTCTGGTAACGTAAACACAAAAGAAACACGTCCGATCGCCGAGCCAGCGCGCTTCGTACTGAGTGAAGGGCTGGCGCTTTTTTACCGCTCGTATGAATAATAATACGGAGTTTCATATGATCTATTCTCTGTAGCGCCCAACGCCCAGCGCTCAAAATGCAACACTGCTCGATAAAAAAGCGTCGCGTTTTAAAAGCACCGTCGTATGAATATGTACTTGGAAATGCATTTGTTCTATTTGAACGCTTTTTTAACGGGCGTTAAAAAAGCTCCCGTGCGAATAAGGCCTTAGGGCGCCAAACAAACCGGATCTTTGTGCCCTAAATAGCCTCTTATAGGAACTTACAATTCATAGCTAAACTAGTGGCCTACATTTGAGTAAACTAGTGAGACTATTAATCAAGAGTATGCAATCTGTCAAGATAGTAGCATCAGGTCAAAAACACAGTGCTGTTTAAACTTTGATATCTCGACAAGATATCTATAGTCAGACAAATAGGTAAGTAGATACTTAAAGCTGTAAGGCTAAAGCTATTTTAAGAATAAAAAAATGTATAAAGATAAAGGTATAACGGATGAATATTATCATACCACATTTTAAGCGTAGTAAAATGGAACGTAGGTATTGTAAAAATTATTACAACGTTGTGTTACGAACTAAATTGGCGCGAAAATGTGACAACTACGGGGCGTACGGTTAGCTGCGTAGCGTACGGAGCGATAAAACCGCGCATGCGTCGTAAATTCTTCGCGCCCACCGCGCTAGTGATGTGACATAGTACCGTTTTGACGTGATAACGTCTTTAAAATCGTTTTAGTCGGGTGACATGTTCAGAAACTTCTGTCACACCAAAACCTCACAAGCGACATTTCATAAAGATGGTAGCGCCATCTGTTACTTGGCTCGAAAAAAAACTTTAAATTAGTACTTAATTTCATTTTAGATGTCACTACTGGTGATAACTTATATCACCAATAAGACGTTATCACGTAAACATCTCGATCGTAAACCTACTTTACAAACAACCAATTTTTTTTTGTCGACTTTAAGACTCGAATGTAGAATAAAGTTGATTTTTTTTTGTTCGGCGGCCAGTAATTACAATTTAGTAGGGTACTCAAATATGTTATTTATCTGATAGAGCCGCTTGCCAACTGATGTTCGATCACGATAATTGAGACGCTGTCTATCAAATTGTCATCCGGTCAAGCTGGACATGAGAGTACCGGGTCTCAAACCGGTCCAGCGAGCCGAGCAAGCTCCACTTCAATGAGATTCCATTTCATTCCACAGCATTCTTACACAAGTAACGGACTAGACACGAGACTGGCGAGTGCGAGGCAGCCGTGTACCTCGCTCTGTACATTTTATACTTCGCTAGGTTTTAATTAAATTGCTATTTCCGACAGAATATTTATTTTCAACTAAAAACTGCGCAACAAGTTCAAATGTAAACAAACGTTCGCGGCCGCTGGAATCAAACACATGCCCATCGCGACCTTACCCACTGCTATCGACGATAACTAAATTGCTACTATGTATAATAAACATTGTAGTGGCACATAATCGGTTGTCTATTTGAGGTCGCACGCCATGTCACGGTACAGGCGTTATGACAAGTCAGAAGTCTAGGTAAAGTAATTTTCATAACTGGAATTAAATTCAAATCAGAGCAATGCCTATTAGAATTATTCTACGCGGATCTTTTAAGTGAAAGTACCGTTCAAATTAAGTATTCTTATTGGTCTTTATGGTCTAGAATCTGTATTTTACAAGAGCAATATAACGCTCAGATAAACAAAGCGGATCTGAATGAAATTCGTAGAGCGAATTCATGATTTTAATGAATACGAGAGGACGATAACCCTTGCCGCCGGCGGCGGGAAGCGCCGGTTGCAATTGTAGGATGCATCAAGGTCGGAACGTCTCGGTCGACGTTCTTATGACCTTAGTTCCGTTGCGTCTAAGCTCGTGACAAACGACGAGACCTCTTACTTAGTTTGCATACAACTTTAATTCGCATTCTAATTAATCATGTCAATCCCGGGAGATGAGAGGCCTGTTACTAACGTTACGCAATCTGACATTAAGGAAGGTTGAGGCGTTCAAGGTCGCAATAGGCGAAGGTTCCGGAAGAGCGGAAAAGCGGGTGCGTCTAGACGCGGCGGGGGACGCGGGATGACGGTCGATATGCGCAGTTTCCCGCGCTCGCAGTCAGCGCCTGCGTCCTCACGACATTCCCGGTCAACCCAACTTGACGAATTCTTAAAGCAACATCTTATGACTAAGCAAGAAAGCCGGCTTATGGGACCTAAATCCGATGTTCGCGGTATAATGAAGAACTCCGTATTAATTTCCAGTAATGTATTGAATCTTTGATAGAATTCAACAAGCTAAAAGATTATACTTATTGGTTGAAACCATTTAAATTCGCATTGAAAATTTAGTAAAAACACAAACCGTCGTCGTACAGTAAATGTGAGAAACAAAAAATAACCACTTTAAATTCGTTATTAAGGTCACCGATCGTCACCGGCATCAGCGGCTTCCCAATAAACCAAAGAGGCCCTAATATCATCCATTTGAATTTCAAATCAAAGCGACAACACTTTACGAAGATATTTAAACGACCGTTTTCAAACTTAACTTTAGTAGCTCGCGCTTTACGAACGTAGGTACGTACGGATGTAGACAGCAAAAAATATAGATATAATGAGGAGTACTAACCTGATTCGCATGAGTCAGAGGGTGTTTGCACGCCGAGGTAGTCAAGATGCCGTCTGGCCAAGGTGTACGAGTGGTCGGCTGCTACCACGGCAGAGTCTCTCAAGAGGCGAAGAGCAGTGCCAGCAACATCAACTGAATGACGGAACTGAGGAGGTTCATCGCCGTCTATTGATGGTGGAGTTTCTGGTCTAGATGGAGACATGTCTCGTCGAAGCAGACTTTGTCCGGGCGTAGTTGGTGTGGTTATTGGATCAGTAGAGACAAATGCGTTGCCTGGATGTACGGAATCAACACAAGAGCCTGCCCACATACAATCATGGTGTACGATGTTTTCTTTGTGTGGCTCCTCTGGTGCGTCCATTATTCTCCAGTCTTCATCACTGTCCTGCAGGGGGTCCGATAAGTTGGCGGGAGGGACTAGATCCAATCTATCTGCTTCATATTGAACTTGAGTCCAAAATTCGGACGTTTGTGTCAACCTCAGGGAATCCTCGTCTAAGGATTCCCACATGTCGAACTGAACGAACGAATCGAACGGTGGCGACATTTTTAATTCTATATTCCTAAAGACTAACTAGTTTAAAGCTAAGTCGAACTCGTCGATATCACAGGACCCTCTTATCACAGGGATGATGCGCGCGATGGGTACAACGCACGCAGTCTGTAACAATGAAAATAAAAAACTAGTAAATAAAAAAGATAACTAGTTAAAGTAAACATAGAAGTTACTAAATATAAGAATAATAAAGTTTTGAGCGACTTTAAATAAAATTAAAGTTGTTGCGTGACCAACTAATAAAAAGTTTGCAGTTGTGCAAAAATTTCAATAAACTCCGAAATATTTTCGCTTGCTAAAATACCTAATCATTCCATTGTATTTATGATTGCAAGATATTTAACAAATTAAATAACATCAGTAGGTAGGTACCTCATGAAAAATATTGATGTTTTATTATTGTAATCCGTAAAATTGCACAAGTCCACAAATCACTAAAGTATTGCACTGTATATTTCGAAAAATAATATTTTATAAAAATAAAATAATTAAAAAATAATAACACTGAAGGGTTAATACCCCTTTTATTTACAAACAATATCGAATCGAAACGCACAGTGACAAAAGTTCACTGTTGGTAAGGAGGAAGTGTCCACTGCGGTGCCAGAAACCAGACTGAAGTCTGGATACAAGACCGGGCAATTTTAAAGAGTACATTGGCCTTGGGCCCTATCCCACTTTTAGAAATACAATTAGTCTTTGTCCTGACTACCTACCTCCCCCGCGTTTTTTTTTTCTCCGGGATCTCTTTTACCTGAAGTAGAGCGGGCGCATCACTAATCCCGCCAAGTTTTTGTGCGCACCGTACCAGGTAAAGATTTCCGTAAAACTGTTTTTGTTTACAAGCACAGAATGGCGCGAAATGAGTGTTTACTAATAATAATGCAAATGAACGAGTCGTTTTCCCGCTAATTTGTGGCTGCAGTGCAATGCGGGACATACCTTAACGTTAATACTTTTATTACAAGACTAGTGTTACAATAAATTAATTTTCTGGAGTACCTATGTAGACAAGAAATTGCGCTTTTTTAATGGCGTAAGTTGAAAGTTAATTAATTCGAATTGTTATTAAGAGTGATTGAGCGGGTAATAATTTAGACACGGAAAATATATTTCTTCAATTATTTTTGTCAGGTTGCTACACCAAGTTTTTATTTGTGTATTTATTTAATTATTTTTAACACTTTAAATACTAGCAATAAAAACTTTTAAAGAACATAAAAAACAGAAAAATTAAGTAGGTACGTACCTAATGAGTGTTTTCCTACTAATAATAAATAAAATTATTTAATTCCAAGCCTCAGCCATTTAAGAAAATGTTCTTTTTATTTTATACTGTTCTGCTATCACAATAAAATTTTCGACGAAATTGGATAAGTAATCTAAATCTTATCGCAAATAAAATCAACTACATAATTTCTTCCTTGGTAATGCAGTTGTGAAATACTTTGTAAATACATTTCATAAATATTGCACAACGAAAGCAATCTGTCAAAAAACATAATCTACCCTAAGTGTGTTCTCTAAGTACACATAAGTATTATGTAGGTAGACGTAACTACACTCACACTTTTATCTTCATTAAAAGTTTTGTTTCAGAATTTTACTTTTATAATTTTTATTATAACAAATATGTAAACTAATTGCCACTAAACATTTTTTCGAAAAAAACACTGGCTGAACAAACTCAGAAATTATCAATGACGACAGTATTAACTTTATTAGTAAAACCTATTTCGTTTCGCAGAGACGAAGTAGGTAAGTACCCAACTAACTACGAAAATGTACTTACCTACTTTTTTGGTTAACAGAAAAAAAAAATCTACAATTCACTACTACCCTCCTACTACGTTCTTGTCGTAATTATAAGTTTGCCTCAACAATAAGGTAAAGAATTTGGGCGCTGCCAATTCGCAGAAAAACTCATTAAACCTATAGTATAGGTTCGTCGGAGTTAGCCGGCAACGCCCCGCGCGCCCAAGTACTAGTACCCACACTTAAATTCGAAATTCATTATAACACTGGTCACTGTTTGTACTATCTTAATTATTATATTGAATCAAACACTCACCAAAAAGTTTTGTGCAAAACGCAATCCGGCAGCGGCCGGTGTATTACACAATTTTACACAAGATTCTTCAGAATCTTCGACAAAGTTTTTTCCGTACACACTGAGTAACACTCACTGAGAATATGCGATCGGTTATACAGTGTAAATTATTAAATACGATACTTCTTCCGAGACGTCCGATTGAGTTTGTCAAACACTGAAACATTATTCGGGAGCCGGCCGGTTCTAAGGAGAGCCGCGCGTGCGATTCGATGGGCGCCGTGGACACGACTACAAGCTAGATGAACGTATTGTACGAACCGCGCTGCGAGTAGCGACTAGCGGCCGTCGCCGGTCGCCGGCGTTCGCAAGCGGCGCGGTGACGCGGCGCCCCCCGCTCTCCGCCGCGTCCCGGCTAATTCGATGTCATTCACGAAATTCTCTGAAAATACGCACATATCCTTGCTGGATATCATCTAATCGCAGACTAAAACTATCAAAGAGTATAGATGACAACAATTTCTGCACAAATGCGTTGAATTTGAAGTCGAATTTTGCAGAAGAATTTCGGTAACCGCGGTTGTCTCGAGGGGTGGAGGGTGGAGGGGTCGCTCGAAGAAGGAAATCAGCGCAGCGGCATTCAAAGAACACGAAAGTAGGGATGTGTGTGGTAGTGTTTTGCGAATGTGTGCTTGGCGCGTCGAGTTGAATATCGAGGAGGCGAAACACCGGCTAGATATACGCGTATACCTCGCCGCGCTCCTCACTCGGCTGCCGGCCTTGCTGCGAGGAGATTGTGTCGCTTTGTTTTTAGCAGCTGCAGATATCGAAGCCAGACGGTCAACATTCCAGAGGCGGCGGATTATGGCGCGAAGCAGAAATACCTGAGCGATTCTGATGAATTGCCGCGTATTATTTACTGGACGTCTACACTGCAAACAATTAGTGTTTGTGAGGTCCCGCAGCTGTAACTACAGGTGTACCTTAACCGAGATGAAGGTCTTAACCCCATATCGCTGCATTACCGAGCCTTTTATAGGTTTCGTTTGTATGTAACTTCTGCGAATGTATAAATATTATGATCCTGTAGGTATGTAGACGCTGCAATAAAATCTGGAATAAGATTTGTGTGAACTACTGCACATGTAGGTACTTAGGTACAAACATTTGTTATGGCACACATAAATAAGGGTTTATAGAAAACGTAGGAAACAAAACACATAACAACTTACTAATATGTATATCCTAATTAAAAACTGACTAATTAATTACTACCGGTACTTAGGTACTGTTCCTAAAAGCCAGTTAAATAATGTAAGCATACCGTAACTACCTACTAACTTTTATGTTAAAAAATAATCAAGTAAGTAGTACCTACCTAAAAGAATAACTTAAGGTGAAAGCTCCAACCTACCCGCGAAATTCAAATTTTCTTACGTTTTTTGCAATTTTCAGGCCAGTGCTAGGTTGTATGTTGATTAAAATATTATTCGCGGCTGTAAGACGTATGTAATTATAGAATTATAATCATCAAAATCACCAATACAACCCTCCAAGTTTCTTAAAGCTGTAGGAAAGACTTTTTCTGTTTTTTTTTTGTTCCTACGCCTTTATGAACTTGGAGGGTTGTATTGGTGATTTTGATGATTATAATTCTATAATTACATACGTCTTACAGCCGCAAATAATATTTTAATCAACATACAACCTAGCACTGGCCTGAAAATTGCAAAAAACGTAAGAAAATTTGAATTTCGCGGGTAGGTTGGAGCTTTCACCTTAAGGTACAGATACCGGCAGTCCGGCACGGATCTTGAGCGCTCGGCGGAAGGGTGGGGATCGCTTTGCGCATCGTACACATATGGCAAATAAAACGCACGCCCGTTGATTATTTATTTTTTCTAAGTTACCTACGTAATTTCTTACTGGTTCTCTGGTTGAAAGAAAGGTTAAATAATGATTCATTACATTATAAAAATATTATGTAGGAACAGGTAACAGGTAAGGTAGGTATACCTACTCCACAAGGAAAAACGATGTTTGTGTTACATAAAATTATCAATTGTGTAATTGGGACATTTGCTGCCAATTTAATTCATACCAACTGAACACACGGATATGTGTAAGTACATTTAATACTTATTAAAACCGAATATATTGGCAATTAACATTTTTCGACATAGCAACCAAATAGCTATTGTCGTACTGGCATGACGCTTGTTAAAATGGCCAACGTTCGAAAATTCGAAATTTTGAAAATAAAACTACGGTTCTGTTCCACTAACAAGGGTTGTGAATTGTGAATACGTTTTGTTGTTCGCATTGTTATTATACGTAAGGTTGGGAACAAATAGGTAATCCCGCAGAACCAACCCCATGTTCTCGCAACGGGGTTCAACGACCCCGCATTCCTGGCGTTGCATTCCCGTACAAATAAAAATCCGCATCGACTTTGTGATCCGACTAATAAAAGTCATTCTTTCTCTTTCGTTTATGAATTTACACTATAAAATGCAATGGGATTTTAATTTCGTTCGAATTTATAGCTTTTTCTCGATCAGCTGGTCCATCAATGAGAAATTGCAGTCCTCTACAAAAGGTACATTAGGTAAGTAATAAATATACTATAGCGAGGAGTCGTGTAATTAATAAATAAATTGACTTTATTAATATTTAGGTGTAAAGCAGCTTTTAGTAATAATAGCTTTATTATAGTTATTTATAAAAATTAATCGCAATTTATCGTCATATTATCTTGATGTTGAACGCGAACTTCACAGATTTGGCCAACGTTACGAAAAGAATCTTATTAACTTTGATTTCAATGGCTCTTTGAATAATATTTGTCGAAAAAAATCTTAGAAAAAAATTAGATCAAGCTCGCCCCAATAACTGTTATCCTTTACACGCATATCCCTTCAATTAATTTCACATTCATTCATCCCTTTTCGTGTAAAAAATAGATAAGCAGGAAGTATAGAACGTGTACTTCCGAACATAAGTTAGCTAGGGTTGTCAAACAATGCCACTTAACCCACAATTTTACAATTTCCCTCGCTATAGTGAAAAAAATATTCAAATCTGCACTTTATGGTCCTCGGAATAGATTTTAACATTTTAACCCTTTGAATGCGGAATTTGAAAGGGGTAACATCAAAACCCGATATAATCCGGGCCTCAGTCAAACTCATTTGTCTACGGTCGGTAACTGTCACGTTTTTACGACATGTCACTTCATTATTTTGACAAGTGAAACTGTCCCAATGATCAAAGTGTACGGCAGGTTAGATTCAAACGTTTTATTAACTCGCTGCAAGTTATTTCTGAATATTATGTTAGGGTTGGACTCAATTATGCGTGTCATATTGTTTTAGTGAAATATTTGAACGATGAGCCATTTAGGTATATTGAATGTAGGTTTTACATAGAAACAAAAAAAAACGTTTTAAACACTTATTAAGCATGATTTTAGGGGCAATGAAAATGATTATTGGTTTACAATTTAGTAAGTACAAAATTAATGTTGCCTAATAGGGAGAACTGCATAATTATTAATTGCATTGCGCTAAGTGTTATCGCACCTACAGTTGATATTAATTAGAATGATTGAGTGGCGATACATTTATTAGTTAGGTATAATAATACATGCAAAATCAGTGTATTAATAATAATTAGCACTATGTTCCTAATTGCTGGGTACACAAATATTATGAGAGCTAAAATATTTATAGAATGCTGCAAACGCATTCCTTTCGAATGGTTTAAAAAACAAAACACAGGGACTGAAAAAAAAAAAACAAAATTATTTCTTCATGTCACATGTCATTAAAAATACAAAATCCTTAATACAATAGATATGTCATCCCTAATAATAAACGGTTTCATGCGTTGTGCGTACGCGCAGGGTGGTAACGGGCTATTTGTCACAACAGGAAGAGAGATTATCCTCATTATGTTAAAAAAGTGTCGTTAATCCCCTTTTTATTTGGTTAAACATTATCCCTAATGCATATTCGTGATGTGCAGCCATCGCTCAAGCGTAAGTGAGAACTTTTATTTTTGTTACGATTGACCGATAATAATAAAATGTAAACATACTGTATACTTATTTATATCTACGTCCGTATGAGTGGTTCACTTAAGTCAAGAGTGTGAGATAAATATTAATGTCAATTGGTAGCTTTTGTGTGTAGATCTTTTCGGAAATTTATTTTTTATTGTATTTGTTACATAGACTTACGTAGAAATATTATTTGAGCGATGATACAGGAACCAGATTGAGTACATTTTTTAAGGGTTAAAAACCCCAATTTTACTAATTGATGTATTATGTTTCTAGATTTCCCCAATCGTACAGGTAGGTACATTACTATAACGGTTTGAGTGTGTGTTTCAATAAAATGCGCATATAATATTTTTAGGATTATAATTTTAAACCATATTTTAATTTACTTGCATGTCACTCTTTTTCCTCAAACCCTAAGCTTCCGACTTTTATTTTATTCTCTTCTCATTTTAAAACGACCAGGGGCCTTAGTCTGCTATTACAATAGTGTCAGAATGGTCGATCACTGATCGCATAATGGTTGATTTTGACATCTACTTCATACTAAACTTGTCAAAATCAACCATTATGCGATCAGTGATCGACCATTCTGACACCATTGTAATAGCAGACTAAGGCCCCTGAGTATTTGAACGTTATGGTAAACCAGCCAGCATTGGTTAGGTTATAAAACCTCTTACAGTACCTAATTCCGTAGTCCGTAATTTCGTACCACTTTTTCATTACACCAAACATCCTACAGGTAGGTAGAAAAACGTCACTTACTAACTTGTTATTTGTAAGAACATTAAATCAATATTTCCGTTCTAAACCCTTCAAGTTTCGGGAGGTACAAAAATACACCTTGCGTATGTTCCCACGATAAACTCTATGCGACAGGATAGATATCTTAAATTACAAATATCGGTGCTTTTATACACGACTCGGGTGTTCGCAGCTGCAATTTCTGTACAATCAGGTAAACTGTGTCGAAATAATAACACTGGTTTTATAATGAAAGAGTATTTATTTAAAATGTAAACTAGGCTGTTTAAAAAAAAAGAAAAATGTTGTTCAAAATGGCGGCACAGTTTTTGGCGGCAAGCGGAGGGCCATGCATTTGACTGCCTCTGTGTTGGGGTATGCTAAGGCATTGTTGTAAAACGTAATGATGGTACCTACAATAATCTTGGAATTTACCAAACGAGATAGTATTCTCGGAAATGGCGTTAAAACCATTGTTGCCTTTCAAAAAAAAGGTTAGCTACATAACAATGGCGTATAGTTATGGAATAAAATTGTAATTCCTCCAATTATCGTTAATTTGGTACTATAACACTTCCTTGTATAAATTACTTTATCGGTTTTAGGCTTGTTTCAGGGCGAGGCGAAGTTTAGAAAATTCCTATCTGCAATGTTTTATCGGATGATTAATTAATTGAATTTACTTATCATTACCAGACTTATTAGCGATAAGTCGCATGAGTAGGAAGTTTTATATTTAAGTTAAACACTAATGGCAATTTAACAGCACGCCAAGAACCCCCGATGGGTTAAGCAGACCTGTTGCCTAATGGGTACGTAAATAGGTATGTACTTACATCAAACATTTCGCCAGATATGCCTTTTGGCATCAGCGGGTAGGTACTAATCAGCAAAAATTGTAGATTAATTATTTAAATTAAGTATTTGATGCCTTGAAACATTCTGATATTCATTAAAAACTGCAATACGCAGACTTGATGTTTTTTTTTGTTTTGTTAAACACAGTCTTATAATCAGCATTCGCAAAAACTTTTTAAGATTTACCCGAAAGCAGTAAAATTAAACACACTGGACGGATTAACTCACTTTTGTGTTCTTTTCCCATTTATTCTTGGTATTTTGTTGTAACAATACCATAAAGCATTACAAATTCAAACGTTTGGGACGAGAAATTAACAAAAAAGACGAAAAAAAATCATTTGTTTTAAGTTCTAAAGTTTCTACAGCTTAGTAACACCCTTTATAAAAGGTGTTCTGGTTTCTACAAAAAACTTTCCTAAAGAATAAACAAGTACATAATACCCAACTTCATAATTGATTGCAATTTAAACACTTCAGAAAACAATGGGTTGATAAAAATACCCATGGAACCCGAGAGTGCCCGAGCTATTCTCGTTAAGGAAAATTTGTTGTAACACACTAACCAAGATTCCGTTGGTTCCGTTGGCGTAATTACCTAAAACTTTGCAAATGTATGTTATGAAAATATTTTATTTTTGCCCTTTTATAATAACGCGTAAAACGGGAAACTTTATTGGCTGAAATTATCAGTTTTTTTTTTAAATTGATATGACGATATTAATGAGAGTAGCACCTATGTCCTACATATACCTATAATAATATTTGCAACACAGAAAAAAACATAATATTTAGAGATTGCTATATTTGGGAATTGATAAGTTTTAAATGGAATAATCCAATGTTGAATGAAATGTGTATCTAAAAAGGACAAAGGAAAAATAACTGATAATATTTTTAGTATTTTTAATAACTAGGTTTATAAAATGAAATACAGGTTCCCAAATGCTTAGAAATTATTGCCTGAAAACAAACGCTTTGACAAAAGTAATGGTCTATTTAGAAACTTCAGAGTGTATTTTCAACTGCTAATAAAAATACTTTACATAGAACTTCACCATAACTTTCCTTTGAAACAACAAATCACAATTTCCAAAGATAAGCAAAACAGTTATAGTCTAGTTTATTGTCTGAAAATTTCTAGAATAAACAGTCATAAAATTATTCAGACAACATTTTTTTTGTTTCTTAAATTGCTGGCCATAAAATTGAACGTAGCCATAACTTACATACAAAAGATAAAATAGAGTAAAAACAAAACGGATTAGAAAAAAAATTGTCACAGTAAGTGTCTATGGTAGAGAAAAAGTCAAGTGAAGATGTAATGGCAGACTGTTTGGCGGCAAAATATTTCTTTTTTCATGGTTTTAAATTGGCGTGCGGCTCTTTTTCTTTATATTTGATAAGTTTTTTGGTTAATTAGTGAAGGTTAGTTAACAAGCTACCTACTGTGGTTAATTAGAGGCAAACTATACAAAAACATTGTTAATAATCGAAATTATCAGAACAACCTACTGTTGTAACATTTCAAAACTTATTACCTACCTATAACAAGAAAAAGATTAGTTCTGGCTTATTTTGCAGAAATAACTATTTTAGGGACCAAGTAAGAAGGAAAACTACGTTTGTTAACAGATTATTATTATTGAACCTATTTACTTAGTAGTAGATACATGTTACTAAAACACGTAGTAGTTTATTAAAACAGAATTAATAAAAATATAAGGTAGGTACCCACCACTAAAGATGAGTGATTTAACAATTGAAATAATTGTTAGGGAGTTACAGCTCATAATTGATTTTAATTCAGTTACAAATTCGAGACCTAATTGGTATAATTAAACCGAGGCAAAATTATGAATTAAATACGCCAGTCGACTTGAAAACAATTTAGTATAAATCTCGGTATATAAACCTAGCACCTACCTAGTAACAAGCTTTTTATATAAATAATATTCTATACTGAAATGGAGGCTATGAAAGTCATGAAACCAGGAAAATAGAATATTGGCATAAGGCCTTGATCTCACCGGCGAATGCGATACGGTACAACGACCTTGTGCGTTTCCGCCCTTATCACATAATACGCATCTCTGGACGTTACGCGTAAACGTCATCGATTCTGACAGTGACATCTTGTTTTGTTTTTTTTAGTCATAATTAATCAGTTTTTGTGGGATAAATTATGGCCAAGATTTTTTTTTTTAATTTTAATATGGTTTTCACAGACTCGGACTTTTCTGGTTAAGACGAGCTTGCCTGTGTTGGTACGTGAATGGGTGACCAGGATCACCCACTATACACGGAGGTTCCTCCGTGTGCCTCATAAAGCACATTTAATTTGACGTTACAGGTACAGACACCAGCAGGTCTGTACCTCTCTGTCTGTACCTAGCGGTTCGAAAGATCATGAACATTCTTACTAAAACTAAGGGGGGTCGTATTATCTAGTATTAACTGGGTTGTGGAGGTATCATAGGCAGACGCCCCATGTGAAATACTGGTATTTAACTGTAGCCGGTTAGACTGCCGTTTCCAAAATAGTTGGGAAAAGCCTAGGCTGATAAATGTTCACAGACAATAATATTTACCAGAAACATTGTCATTCAATCGCTAAAAAACCATGTTACAATGTAATATTATTTTTATGGTGTCTCATTAATTCCGTTCATTCATTGTGCTGGTAAATTATAACATTTTCTAAATTTTTTTTTCATGAAAAAGACATTTTATGGGATTATATTACTTTAAATGTTAAATGGTTATAACTCAGTACAGTTATAATATTGGTTACGGACACGAAACATTTATATATAAAAATCGGATTATTCCGAACCTGACCCGAAAACCTGACCCGGACGCGGGTTAGGAACTAGAAAAAAAGGATAACATTTATTCCGAACGTAACCGTCTTTCTAACCTGACCCGTCGTATCATTCCTTCGTAACCTGAATTTCGAAAAAGATAGATTTCATTCCTTTCTTTCTGGAAATTAAAAGTAGCTTTCCCATTCATCTGAAAGGGAAAGCTTGTTTTCTTAGAGTCACATATATCTATATGTCTATATGTGACATACATATATATATATATAAAATCCTAACCTAACCCACGACCGGGTCAGGTTTTCGGGTCAGGTTCGGAATAATCGTAAAAATCAGCATATAACCTGACATAGACCAAAAATGTCCAAAAACGTAAAAAAAATCTTTGCGAATCTTCCTCAACAATTTACCCGCGTTTTCGCAAGAATCACAATCAAGGTGATGATTAAACGCAAGCCTATTTAGTATACAGAAAAACCGGCCAAGTGCGAGTCGGACTCTCGCATCGAGAGTTCCGTACAAACTTGCGACATAAACGGCCATATCTACTGACTGCGTAAACTAACAGTTTTGTTTTTTTTTTACAGTTCCAAGGCACTACAGACTTGAGTATATGGTTTTAATTTCAACTCAATATTTCCACGCGTTCTTGAGATAAAAGGTCTTGACAGACAAACAGACAGACAGACGGACAACAAAGTGATCCAATATGGGTTCCGTTTTTGTTTCTTGTAACCTTAATAAATAAAAAATATAAGTATCTATTCATATCGCCGTCAATCGCAGATATATTGTGTCTTAAACCCTAAATATTTATATACCTAAAGGATTAATACATTATATGCAGACTATGTATTAAGGTTAATTGATTATAATTATATTATGTAAAAAAAACCCGCCTTATCAACACGGTCCGTGCTTATGAAATCGTATGTTGTTTGATAAAACAATTGTAATTCGTTGTTTTAAATTACTAGGAGGTCAGATAGGCAGTCGCTCCATATAAAATACTGGTATCTAGCTGCATCGAGGTAGACTGGAAGCCGACTCCAATAAAGCTGGGATAAGTCTAGGCAGAAGATGATGACTTGGAATGTTTTGATCCAAATTGAATCGATATTTTAAAAAGCGATATATTCACTTACTCATTACGAAATTTCTGAACCTACAAGTATTAGGAGTATCGAAATTTGGATGGGGGATCATTTTAAGATGTAGGTAATCACAAAAACTGGATTTTGCATAATTCAACCCCTAAGGGGATGAAAGGGGGAGGCAAACTTAGTATGGAAGAACGCTATTCCGTGACGGGATTTGAGATTTTGCATAGGTATTCTATAACGAAATTAATAGTCTATATAACATCACGCTACAACACTAAAGAGCCGAGCAGAAAGTGAAAAAGCTGGTAGTTTAAGTTAAACTTGAAAAGCTGTAAGCATCGGAACTCTGATTATCCTTGTATAATCAGGTTTAAACCCGTGTAAAAACTAACTGTATCACTTGTGTAACTACTAACTATTAGTTTAAACTATCTACTGCTTCACTAACATGATCGATAAGGGAGTACAATATTTACCTAGGCCGGAAATCGAAGGCGCACCCACACACTAAGGTTTCACTTACTGAGCAGATAAGTCAGTTTTATTGGTGATATTAAATATGTAGACAGATAACTCCATTTAGATGTATTATTGACTGTTGGAGTTAATTTTCAGAGTTTCCTTATTAACAAAGTTTCTACCTGCCTAGCCTTTTTTCAACAAATCAAGTCAAAAACATTTATTTCATTCAAGTAGGCCAGTTACAGGCAATTTTGAACTGTCTAAACAATGACAACAATAAAAATTAAGCTACAGTCCCAGTCACAAGGCATAATAACTGTGAAAGTACATTATTTATTTAAACTTCATGTTCAGACGCCTGCACATCAAGCTACTACAATCTGTCAGATTTCTTTGATAGATTTTCGACTTTATTTCTAAAGTATTAGGTTCAAGGTTCATTGGGAAAAATTGACAGTTTCGGGTAGCTTGACCTGCTGGCGTCTGTACAATAGTGGTACATAGGCGGACTTTTGTTTGCGGATGAGAAATCATCAAATAACTTCCTCTGCTCTGGGCGCTGGAGCGGTGGGGAGTGTCGGACTTTTACTAACTAAATCCACACGTTCCTTCTTTTGCCCTATTTGAACAACGCCGGCAGGCAGTAGCTCTGGCAGGTCCCTATGCTTTGCTGACATCTTTTTGAGGCGCGCATGGAAACCTAACGCGCCGTCGTCACTAGGCGGACGGACGGTGAGCTATACTTATTGCTCTCCGTTCACAGATCCACGTCTATGGTTGCCGGGAGTCGTCTTGCGGTGCCTGACGCCCGGAGCGTCTCTCGCGGTGGGTTGGTTTGAGGTTCGTGACGGAGATTTTTAAATATGGAACTGATGTCCTAGGACATCAGTTCAAAAAAATCTCCGTGACAGAAGAAAAAGTAAGTGTCATTATAAAGCCCAATTTTTATTTGTTCGGATTCCAAATAAGCCGTTAAAATGAGCGGAACACAAATAATTCAAAAATCATACGTTTGCGGATTTGCCAGTACGTAAAAGGCAATAGATAATGAGTGCGCTATCACAGATTAAACACACTCAACTTACATATAGTTTACGTAATGCTACACGTCATGCGTCTGCCGTTATATTACGTCAGTGCTTTTTAAATTCCTACCTATGTTTATTTACGATGCTTGTCGGTTAATACTGAAAAAAAAGTAGTTGTTACCTGCGACTTCGTATGCGTTCGCTATTTACTTTAAATACATTTTAGTCCGGAGGTTCTTAATTTCATGTTTCATTTTCATTCGGTACTGATTACCGATTTCTGCAGAATCAATTTATTACTACGACATCGAAACCTGGTTTCGGTCCCCTTTCAAAACCCGTTTTTTTCGGGTATTTTTTTGGCAACCGAAACCGGGATTCGAAGTTCTGATTTTACATTATCATCTGTGTAGTCTTCAGTTAGTCATTATAAAACAATTGAAAAATATGGACATAAAGCAATATTGCTTACCTCCCTAATTTATTTGCGTAATAATATATAGCCTAGGTCAAAATAAGCTTTTTATTACGATCGGATCAGCCGTTTAGTCGTGCAACGGCGGATTTTCATAGATTCTTCGTTCAAATAAATAATTTTAATTGAACACCATAGACAATTTGGATCGTGGTGCTTCAGTTTTCTTACTTGTTTTATTGCTGTTTTTTTCTTTCCAGTCTGTAAATACATAAATGAGAATACGTGAGCAAACTAATTTCAGCCAAGGAAAGTCTAGATTATATGTATGATTCATGTCATAGATAATAAAGTGTACGTGTATTTTACCTTTTTTAATTGTTTAAATATACGCGAGAACATGGGGATTTACTAAATCCCTGTTAGTACTTAAAATACTGTTATGTTAACCTTCTAACACTTGTTCGATGTTGTTGTTTTTCGCTGGATTAACAATGCCTACTGAGATAAACTGACCAAGGGAAGAAGGGAACCTGCCGGGGTTTCCGGAACATAAAGGGCAAAAGAAGGAACATGGGTGGATTTTAGTCAGTAAAAATCTGTCACTCTCCCCCGCTCCGCCCAGAGTGTGATGAGATGTTTGGTCATGGTCCACAAAAAAAAAACAAAAAGGGTTTGATTACCCTCTCGACACTTTGGTACAAAACAAACGAGGATAAAATAAGAGAATCATAAGGATCGTGAGTAGGCTAAGTCCTGTGGCTACGGCCTACCATCGCGACCACCATCGGAGTGAAATTATTATAAAGTACTACTCACATACTAAGTACTAGTACACATTACATCGGGGACCGGGGTTTTATTGTTAACAATTTCGTGGGTTTGATTTGTTTGCACGGAACCCTAAGTAATCCCAAATCACTTCCTTTAACATCAACTACCTACCAGCAACGGTCTCTTCAAAGTCGGTCCAGCAGTTTCGGAGATTGGCCGGGACAAACAGACAGACAGACAAAAGTAAGAACCGTATGTACAAATGCATTCAGTAAAAAGCCGTAATTTCGAAATAACAGGTAATCACATATACTTTTATGTTTAATAAATAGTAATTCAATCATGCCTAATTAAAGATAGGTTCTCATACGCGAAAATAGTCTTATGCATGATGCATAAGTACAGGCGACGACCAACTAAGCTATACAAATCCAGTTAATGCGGGTCTCTCATTCTACGGGAATTCTATACAAAGCGGGACCAAGTTATACTGGTACTTATAGTTTGATGTGTTGCCGTGTGTGAAATACAAAACCGTTCCGTTATTCATTTATCTTCAGATAAAACAGTTCCTTGACGACTATCTTCAGTAATGTTTATCAACGAAACATTTTTAAATGTTACAATCATATGGCACACGATAACTCGGCCAAATACCAGAATCTTTCATATCGATTATTTATTACTGATAAAATAATACTCGTAATTTATAAGTAATTGGGTTAAATGTGATAACAGCGGCTATTATGCGATAAGGTTGATTTTTGAAAGAATTTTCGTTTTTTTTTTCTTTCCACCCACTCTTATAGCTTACTACTGTGTGACTTGTCTCATAAAGTTTTTTTTTTGCAACGTTTTTCTTAATCTTGTATAGATTCTTTTTTACCACTTCGTTGTGAATGAGTGGACATGGTTGGTCTTGTAGATTCTTAGACGTTTGTTAACTTTTGTTAACGTATGATTTATTTTACGTTTTGTAAAGTAAGCAATAACTTATTGTCGGGCCTACTCTCTCCTCTCATACTTAAGTACTTACGCTGTAACAACAACATTGTAATACCAAATGATTTTAAAAGTGTTGTTTCTTGCCGGTTCTTCTCCATAGGAAACGATCAACCCGAACCGTGCACCTTTTCTCGACGTTTTATAAGTGGCCATGTAGGCTTATGTGAAATAAAAATATTTTGATTTGATTTGATTGACTAGTGTGCAAAGGAAATGGAGGTACCTATACTGGACGTCTAGCGTCATCTTTTGCAAAAAAAATGGAATAGTAATCTATGGTGATGGTATAATTTTAGGTTACGTTATTGTCGGCGAGAAAAACTGCTGGTACATAAATGTGGGTCTTGTTGGTCTTGGATCTTGAACGGATCGTCAGAAGTCTGACAACCAGTCTTACCACGGGATATCGTATGGATATTTTTTTTGGAGTGGGAAATCATCAAATAACTTCCCCAGGGGAGTGTCAGACTTTTACTGACTAAAACCCACCCATGTTCCTTCTATTGCCCTTTGCGTTCCGGGGCCGCGGTATCTCTTTCGAACAACCCGCAACCCCGGCAGGCGGTGGCCCTGGCAGGCCCCTCTGTGATCGAATTACCCTTAGAATAAATAATAGTACCTACTATGTTACTTAGTACCTCTTTGAAGGTTGCGTACTACAAAAGGAAATACAGAACCCTTATAGGAACACTTTATTGTCCGTCCGTCCGTCTGTCTGTCAAGACCCTTTTACTTGAGAACGCGTGGAGATATCGAGTTGAAGATAAAGATAAAGATCATTTTATTTGTCAAAACATGTGTAGGTCATAATAATACATGCAAAAATAGATGGTAGGTACATTACTTATCGATTGTATCAACATGTTTTACCACGACTGGTGTACAAATATTAATTATTATATGCAATTAATCTAAATAGTAAATGTCAAAATGAAATATCTAAATAGTAAATGTCATGAAATAATAAAGTCTAAAACAATTTACAAATTAAGTCAGTTAATAAGTCGTATAGAGAATTATTATTATGTGTTACATTTTATATGTCATCCTTCATCTTCAGTTAAATACATTTGTCACTAAGGAAATCTTGTACATGATAGTAACATTTTTTAATTAGAATTTTCTTTATGGTAGTTTTAAAGCTATTGGCGTTCAATTTTTTTATCGAGTTCGGTATGTGGTGAAATTAAATACTCAAGTTTCTAGTACATTTTTTGTGCTGTGAAAAAATCAACCCTCTACGTCTAGGCAGCCAAAACATATGGCTGTTTATGTTGCAAGTTTGTATGGAACCTGTCGTCAGACGGACGGACGGTGAGCTACCTGGGTCGTGCAGGTCAGAAAGGGTGTCTCTCCATGTAAAATACTGGTTTCCAGCTGCATCCAGCTTGTCAAGAAACTGACCGTAACATTGGGAAAAGTTATTAAATCATTACCGAATTTTAGTTTCCCTAATCTTAGATACAAAGTAAGTCGTTTCCGCGACGCTTAATTTAAAGTCTGATTTATGATACTTATCTTGTATTTTCTTCGAATTAAAAAAAACGATATCAGTTACTTATCTATCTGGGCCAATTATTAGGGGAAATATGTTGCCATGATACGTATTATAATGGAGAATGTTACTAGGTATGCCAAATCGCTTGAAAAATGTTGTCTCAGTAAAGCCTGTATGTATACAAACACACTAGTTTTTGTTGTAGTAAAAAAAACCTAGAAGTTTTGATTTTATAGGCATTCAAAGTTTCGAAAAATATCGAGCCCGCTAACAGTCACGTGACCGCTTGTGACGTCATTTCACAATGCGCCGCGCGTTGTATTTTTACATTTAGGCACAACACATGATTTCCTATTAAAAGTATTTAGTTATAATTTCAACGGTAAGGGCGCGCGACCACGAGCGGATTGAATGAGCCAGACTGAGCATGTTGTGTGATGACGTCAGATCGTAACCGGCAGCCCGCGTCTTGTTTTACTTCTAAATCGGAAACTAATTGACATAATTATATAAGTAATTCTTTCACTAGTATTTTTTATTTTTGACAGAGAATATGAACTGCTAATAATCAAAATTAGTTAACATTCTTCATTGACGTCAGAAAAAAAATGGTAATTTTTTTTTTTATATGGTAACATTTAAAAAAAAAATGATGTTCTTATATTAATTATGATAGAATCTTTACTCTACTCAGACATCAATTAGTGTTCCAAAATATTTACATAAATATAAACATTTCCCTATCTCGAAACGACGCTTAAGTAAATGGAAACACAAAATTTTTATTGCAATTTCAACCCACAGGTAAGCGCTTAAAGTTTAAATTCTACCAATGCAGTAGTATTTTAGGCATTCATTTAAGCGCCACCTAGTGTAAAAACACCACCAAAAGTTAATGAAACACTTAGAAAAAATATGAATGGACTAAAGAAAAACGTTTTAGTTTTTCCCGCCAACCAAGAATCCAAGACGATTTCTCAAGAGTACCTAAGTACCCACACCATTCTAATTTTAACTGAACATTGAGGAAAATGGGTCACATCTTAATTACCTACTAGTACTGAACAGGAAAAGTTTAAATACCTACGTAATCACGTAAAGTTAGAAAACATAGAGTAAATAAAATAAAGAGTAAGAAAATACAAGTACATTTTGTGAGCTTCCTAATCTCTCTTCACTGAAGCTTAATTTTTTTTTCTTTGAAGGTTAAAGGTGGTTTTCTTGTAATAATAATGTTAGTAAAGCTTTGAGTAATTTAAATTAAGTACTCTTAATGTTTTAAGGAATATAAAATCCTTACTGTCCTTACTAATATTATAAAAGCAAAAGTGAATTTGTTTGTTTGTTACCTCTTCACGCTTAATGGCTAAACCGATTTTGATGAATTTTGGTACAGAGATAGTTGGGAACCAGGAGACGGATACAGGCAATTTAAAAAAAAAAGTGGGATGTGAGGGAGAAAGAGGGAAGAAAAGGGAAAACTTAGCGTTGCTATTACAAATCAATAAGGCGCAAGGGGAACTGTGTTACCCCGAATTTAACGCGAGCGAAGCCGCGGGCAAAAGCTAGTAATAATATAAATCCTTCTTAAGTGCAATAAAATCCTTTTTATTGTTACTCTTCTCCTAGGTCTGTCATGGCACTGGTATAGAATCTGAGTAAATCTGTAAACAACGTTGAATTGTGTGCAAACTATTATAACCTGATCTCTCTACTACGGATCGCACACTGTAGTAGAGAGATCAGGTTAAAATGGTTAGGTGTAGGTTGATGTGCCGTCGTGTGTACATAGGTACAATACTTACAAATATAGAGCCATAGATTATGGGACTACACATAGACGAGTTATCATAGACATTCTGTTATTGTTTACATTGATATGACACTGAGAGACTAAACATGTAAGTTGAGTATTTCGAACGATAGATTGGATCAGGTGTTCCGACCTACGTTTGTTTTTGTTTGGTCAGGCAGAAAAACAAATGAATTATTAATATAATATATAATATCTTTGGGACAACTCACACACGGTCATCTGATCCCAAGCTAAGCAGAGCTTGTGTTATGGTAACCAGACAACTGATATACATACTTATATAATTTATAAATACATACATATTATAGATAAATCACACCCAGACACAGAACAAACAATCATGCTCATCACACAAAGTTTGTCCTGGGTGGGAATCGAACCCACGACCTCCGGCCTAGCAGTCAGGGCCACTAACCACTAGACCAACAGGCCCGTCAAGATTAGATTGAAGATTATTATAACATAACAACATGCATGTAATCCTTGATGGGATAGGCAGAGGAGTACCCAATAGTATAAGTACACTCACAGTTCGCCAGTTTTATTTAAGTTTCATGTATTAGGGGCGAACCTATTACCATCAGTCGAGCGACAATCAAGTCTAGACTTCGTGGCTGTTATTGAGAAATTTCTGGTCGAAAAACCCAATAACACTTTGTCCGACACTATAAACGAAACTAGTTCAAGCAGTCGACCAACAAAATACTCTAACAGAAAAACATTCTATACTATTGTATTTATTAGTCCCCATCATCACATTGCTGTAAAAAGTCCTCCATCCACTCTGTTACTTCTCTGCTTGTCGTGGGGCTGTTGTGGACCGGCACGGTTAGCGCAGTGGTTGAGCGATCGACTGCTGCGCTGCGTGTCGCGGGTTCGATTCCCGCACGGAACAAATATTTGTATGACCTGCAGATAGTTGTTTCGGGTCTGGCTGTTTGTGTATGTGAGTTTAAACGTTTGTAAACGCACCCACGATACAGGAGAAATTCCTTGTGTGGGGCAACGTTTTATTTAAAAGTAAGAAAGAAAAGCTTTCACCAGCTACAAAAACTAGAGATGTCAGCAAAGCATAGGCCACAAGGCCACTGCCTGCCAGGGTTGCAGATTTATCGAAAGAGATACCGCGGCCCCAGAACGCCAATAACAAAAGAATGTACAGACGCCTGCACATCAAGCTACTACAATCTGTCAGATTTCTTTGATAAATTTACGACTTTATTTCTGAAGTATAAGGTTCAAGGTTCATTGGGAAAAATTTACAGTTTCGGGTAGCTTGACCTGCAGGCGTCTGTACATGGATGGGTTTTAGTCAGTAGAAGTCTGAAAGAGCGGAAAGAGTCATTTATTTATTTATTTAAGTACACACAAAACATTATATAAAAAAGTATATAAGGAAAAAAGAGCACAAAGGTACTGCTTATTTCATAAAGAAATCTCTTCCAGCAGACCTGCGATAGGACAGATGGAAAAAAATAAACACGTAGACACAGTGTGTAAAAATAACAACTAAGCACTAACTTAAATACATGTCGGCGTGTCATGGCATGTCAATGCAAGAACGTCAAGAGTGGCAGGTTGTCACTCTAGCGGAGCGTCGTGTTGATGGTAGCCAGGCGGCCATCTTAGGAAAAGGACGGGCGTCTGAGCACCACGTGTACGACGAATCGCTAGCCAGCGTCTTAATCTAAGTTGCTTTAACCAAAATTGGTGTTGTGTTAACGTTTAATAGTTGTGATTATCGTGTTAGTAGATTTATTTTAAATTAATAAGAATTATTGAGAAATTAAAATAATTTGAGTTAAAAAGAGGACATTTATTTAGCTGTCATTTCCCAACTGCTTATCCACGCCGCATAATGAAAGAACTAAAGCTCTGCAGGCCCTCCTGCGTCGATATCAGAAGTGGGATCGAACGAACAGCAAAAATAAGCGACGCAACCGGAATTAACAACCGCTACGAAACTTTTGAGCAACATGGAAGCATTGCTCACCCGGGTTTTAGCGGCGCAGCACTTGTGAGTAGTATGAACCAACAAACGATTTTAAAATTTGATCCGGATGAGCCAGATTCGGATATTAATGGTTGGTGTAAAGTGACAGAAGTAATAGTGTTTAAATAAACGCCTGGAAGGTGTGAATTTACTCATGGCCTTAACAAGTGTGCTGAAAGGACGTGTGCCTGCATGTCTTATTCAACTTAACCTACACCAAATCACGTGGAGTTCGGTTAAACAGATTTTAATTGCAAGATTTTCGAAACCTAAACTTATCAAAGACTTTTTCGATGAAATCTTACGGCTTCAAATAGGCGCCAAAGAGACGGCGTCTGAACCAGCTCTTCGGCTATAGATTCTCATCGAACGAATACCTAATTGTACGATGTCTGAAGAAGTAAGAACTGGATTCGTTACATCAATAATGTGTCGCAATGACAGTTTAATAGGTCGTGAATGAAACACGCAAATTGTTACGAATCGTGGACAATTATTTCGCATTTTAGCGAAATATAGCTCAAGCGACGTTTGATTCTGAAGCTTAAGAACCAGAAGCCAAGCGAGCCCGTACAACGGAGAAGTTCCCTGTTGTAACTATTGTGGTGTAGTTGGACATCGAATTGTCGAATTTTGGAAATGACGTAGCGATGTTGGGTCAAAATTGTAAAATACTTCGAGTTTATCACGTATTGCGGAGAGGTCAACTGTGACCTGCTACACCTGCGGTCAACCTGGTCACGAGGCGACTGTTTGTCCAGTCAAGAAGAGTGGTGCTGGAGCTGCAGTCAAGGAAGCCCATCAGTGCGAGCACCGCCCTTCAAGGGGCACTTTGCGGACATATGCTGGTGAGCTCGTTCCTTTATTGTTTGATAGTGGATTATCTTGTTCTCTTCTTAAAGAAGCATTTATGACAAACTTGCGGGCACTGTGCGTGAAAATCTAGTTTATCTAAGTGGATAGGCTGTGATGATACACAATGCTCATCTCAAATTCAAAGCGATGCCGCGATGTGACAATTGATGAACTCTCAGTTAATTTAAATTTTCATGTGGTTCCCGATAGTGTTATTTCTGATCCTATCATAGTCGGAAGGGATATTTTTGATCGGGGGTTGTGCGTTACTTACTTATCTTATATTATTTTATGAAAGAAAGTCATTATTGCGATTTAAATCCAAGGAAACCGGACTTTGCTGGGACGAGATAAGAATAGAATAGAATAGAATAGAATAGAATATGTCTTTATTTGCTAAGAATGTAGGTAACATAAAAATAAGGTGGTAGGTTACATAATTGAGATCCATATACATTCTGCCTTATTAGCATGCAAATATGAGTAATATAATATTGGCAGTTTAAAGTGTCTAAGGAATCGCTATTGTCGCTATTAAACAAATATTCCGATTATTTGACCACAGGAACTTCCTCCCACTGAGTTACAGCAGGCTCATGACAGATAAATCTGATAGACAAAAAAAAATGTACAGCTGTGTCCATATAGGTTAGCACCAGATAGTTATAGAAAAGGTTCAGCTTTCAAGCTTGAAAGCTCCTCCCCTTTGTAAGCCCAATATTGTTATTAAAATAAAAAAAAAACTCTTATTGAATGTGCGTTGACTACCGCAAATTAAACTCCAATACCCAGCTTGAATACTACCCTCTGCCGCGAAACGAAAAGCAAATAGATCAGCTTGCCGGGGCTAAACATTACTCTTCGTTATACATGGCATCAGGGTGCTATCAAATATTGACCCTGACTCAGTTTACAAAACTGCATTTGTTACACCCGAGGGGCAATATGAGTACCTTGCCATGCCCTTCGGGTTACGAAACGAAATGCTCCATCAGTTTATCAGAGTTATATAACTAGAGCGCTAAATCATTTAAAGGACAAACTGCTTATTTACTTGGGTGACGTATTATGTTATTCTATTGACGTAACTCAGGGTTTGCAGCGCCTAGGTGATGCTTTGAGGGCCTTAACCGAAGACGGATTTACATTTTATCTAAAAAAAAATGTAAATTTATGAAAAATAAAATTAAGTATCTGGGATAGTCGCTTCAACCTGGTGAGATAAGACCAAACTCTCTAAAAATACAAGCGTTAGTAGATTCTCCCCAACCAAAAGCAGCTACGCAGGTTTGGCAATTTTTCGGTCTTGTTTCGTATTTTCGTAAATTAATTCCTGATTTTACTCGTATTGTGGGACCGTTATATCCTTTGACTAAACTAAGAGGAGGACGTGGACACAAAAACATGAGGAAATACGTAACGATGTAATACGCGTACTTACCTCTGAGCCAGTGCTGACTATTTTCGAATCGGAATTACCAGTAGAACTACACAGATACAAGTTCTGACGGATATGGGGCAATTCTAATACAAAAGAAAAAAACAACGTACCGCATGTCGTAGAGTATTTCAGTCGTCGCACGTCTGAAGTTGAGTCGCGTTACCACTCGTACGAATTGGAAACGTTGGCAGTTGTACGAGCGGTAGAACACTTTCGCATTACTTACCTTAACGATCGGCATTTTGAAGTTTGTTTTACTGATTGTAATTTCCTTAAAGCGTCAAAATCAAAGAAATATCTCCTTTACCGCGTGCATCGGTGGTGAGCCTTTTAACAAGCGTACGATTTTGACATTGTGTACCGTGAGCGATGCCGAATGGAACACGCGGACTACTTCTCCCGAAATGCTTTCCCTTATACTTATGCTGATGTCTAGTGTTAATTCATTTACAAAGAAAGTTTAATACGTCGAACTTTATCAGGATTGGCTTTCTGTGGTACAAAAACAGGAAAGCGAAATACAAGATCTTGTAGTGAAACATAATAATAATGGCTTTCCCGAGTCAGTACCTCAAGGACACGAAAGTTTGCTCGATACTACAACTAATCTTTTATATTAAGACGAGGCCGAGTCGGCGCGAGAAAATGTAAACAATGTAACCTTAACTAATAGGGATGAATCATTTAATTTTGTGAGAGACACAAAATTAAATGATTGTGACACCTTGACTGTATGCTTGGACACTATATCTGCCGGGTCTTGTACTATCAGTGCTGGTTCCAGTATCGTTACTGCCATTTCAGACATTCTCACTACACACTCTGACCATGAAACATGGGATGTTCAAATAAAATTGAAATTTACGATGAACCTGATCTACAATCATAGATATGTCATCATAATGTTCTTGTCTTGCTAGTTTTTGTTAAGTTGCCTATCCTGGATAAGATAGTGACGTCGGTTGTCGTATACCGATTGGATTCACTAGTCCAGACCGGATGTTTGGTTCCTGTTGTCGATCCTGGTCGAAGGGACAGTGTCGTCCGGGCTAGACCCATTAGGGTTAGTTGAAGGGACACACTCGTCCGGTCCAGATGTTTGGTTCCTGTAGTCGATCCTGGTCGAAGGGACAGTGTCGTCCGGGCTAGACCCATTAGGGTTAGTTGAAGGGACACACTCGTCCGGTCCAGATGTTTGGTTCCTGTAGTCGATCCTGGTCGAAGGGACAGTGTCGTCCGGGCTACACCCATTAGGGTTAGTTGAAGGGACACACTCGTCCGGTCCAGATGTTTGGTTCCTGTAGTCGATCCTGGTCGAAGGGACAGTGTCGTCCGGGCTACACCCATTAGGGTTAGTTGAAGGGACACACTCGTCCGGTCCAGATGTTTGGTTCCCGTAGTCGATCCTGGTCGAAGGGACAGTGTCGTCCGGGCTAGACCCATTAGGGTTAGTTGAAGGGACACACTCGTCCGGTCCAGATGTGTTGTGTTGGTATTCTGGTTGAAAGGACAGTGTCATCCGGGCCAGACCCGTTAGGGTTGGTTGAAGGGATGCACTCGTCCGGTGCAAGATCATATGGTTATAGTCTTTACGCGAGAAGTGATGATGATGTAGTCGACGGGAATCAGAATAAAGTCGTGATATTATCAGTATGGACGAGCGGATGTCCAGTGATTGAATGTTGTTTTACCAGAAATACCATAACGCCCGAGGACGGTCGTATGTCAGTCCGGCCGTGTCGGCGTGTCATGGCATGTCAATGCAAGAACGTCAAGAGTGGCAGGTTGTCACTCTAGCGGAGCGTCGTGTTGATGGTAGCCAGGCGGCCATCTTAGGAAAAGGACGGGCGTCTGAGCACCACGTGTACGACGAATCGCTAGCCAGCGTCTTAATCTAAGTTGCTTTAACCAAAATTGGTGTTGTGTTAACGTTTAATAGTTGTGATTATCGTGTTAGTAGATTTATTTTAAATTAATAAGAATTATTGAGAAATTAAAATAATTTGAGTTAAAAAGAGGACATTTATTTAGCTGTCATTTCCCAACTGCTTATCCACGCCGCATAATGAAAGAACTAAAGCTCTGCAGGCCCTCCTGCGTCGATATACACAAAACGTTATCAATAAAGGCTTACATACTAATAAAAATAATAAATATGCGTTATCAATACCTATAGAAAACTTACATACTAATAAAAATAATAAATATATGTTAACATATATTTATATACAATCCAAAATATTTTTTTACTATTATAATAATATATTTATTTATTTACTTCGTCATCCGAAAAAAAACCTACAAAACCAAGAACACGGCCAAGTCTGTCTCTTGATCTAAGTCTACAAAGGTCTACAAAGTCCATTTCTTAGCGGTATTAAATGCACAGACGTCTTTATTAAAGGTATGTTGTTGACGCAGTTGCAACAACTAGGTTATGTTCATTCAAACAGTCATTCGTTCACTGCTTCCGCATGCATTTGCTTTGTGAACGAACATGTAGCCAGGAATGCAGGATAATTTGCTGCGTGATTTGAATAAGGATGGAACTGTTTTGTTTTAAGGTGGCGTTTCAGGACGAAAGCTTCGGCTGGTTTAACGCCATTCATGTAGATAACAGCTTATGTTATCGTACAGGAATTCTGTGATACAATTAACCAAATGCAATCGTTTCTTGAATGTAAAAAAACAATTTCTCTTAAAGCGAGGTTTTACCAATTATGATAATTTTTTAGAACCTACGGAAATCCAATTATAAAACAAAGGACATCATGAAAAGTATTGTATTAAAGATGATCATTTGGCCAAAGGCTGCGTGAAAATGAAAACTTGATATAATTAGGACAAAAAAAATACACGAATTTGACCCAAACTTACGATTACAAACAAACCTCCTCAAAATTCCTCTATGAAATTTTGACTTGAAAAAGTGTTTGAAAATTACATAAAATAACTAGCTGTGCCCAGCGGTTTCACCCGCTGAGGTTTAGGGGTATGAAAAATAGATGTTAGCCGATTCTCAGACCTACCCAATACCCTTTCATAAGAATCGGTCGAGCCGTTTCGGAGGAGTACGGTAACTAACATTGTGACACGGAAATTTTATATATTAGATAAAGCTTGTTTCTTAACAGGGTTTAATGACAAAATAATTTTAAATGGGTACTTTTAAAAAACAATAATTTCAAACTTAAAATCAAGGCATTTATTCTAATTAAACCATTACAGAAGCTTTTGAATGTCTATGAAGGTTGCCGGTTGGTAGCATTACCACGTTGGAAGGCAATGCTATTTTTTTGAACGTTTCAACTGGAGCAGTATGAGAAATTAAAAAAAAAATAAGCAAAATGCAAAATTCGGTAAGATTCAAGTCTAAAACAAAAATGTCCCAAAGTACTAGTTAGTACCTAAATTGCTAGAGAGTGACAAACAGGCAGGTCTACAAGTGCATTAGTACCAGGATCGATCGTTAGTTCAACGAAAATAGATGTGATAAATTATTGATGGGAGTCTGCGAACGAACGCTATGCGAATCTGAGCTTTATTGTCGCAAAAATCATTGCGAATGAGATGTTGTTTTTGTGTGGAAAAATGAGGATGCAAGGATCGTAGCTGGTGCTTTGACTGTTCTGTGGTTTGTGTTCATTCCCATGGACAAAAGAAAAATGGCTTCGCAAGTTGGCGTAGGGCAAAAAGTTAGAATTTGGAATCTTGTATAATAAAGGACAGATCCCAAAAATGATCGTTCTTTTAAATCGTTTGGCTTGGAAAGAACAGAGGCGCCCAGGGCAACTGCCTGCCGGGGTTGCGGGTTGTTCGAAAGAGATACCGCGGCCCCGGAACATAAAGGGCAAACGAAGGAACATGGGTACCTATAGTCAGTAAAAATCTGACACTCCCCCCGCTAGAACCAGAGCGCTAGAAGTTATTTGATAATAACCCATCCGCAAAAAAGCCAGAATACTCTTACACGCTATAAGGAAAACTGCACAAATTGGAATGGTTAATTAAAATAATCAGGTATAGAAATCATTTTAAAACGAATTGCATACCAATGGTATTTCCCGCGTTAAAGAAAACTTGATAAGCGAAGATAATATAGCGATAATGAGGAAACAAAAACCCTAGAATATTGAACGTAACGTTTATCATCATGTGGCAATTAGTAGGTATAAATATGAATCGTATCTTCATATTAATTGTAATGATGATTAATCAAACTTACGTGATCGTGTGTGGCAGAATAAGTCTCAAACATTTAAAATGCTTGGTTTCCTTCGATATTTTCCGCGGCCAAGAATTCATTGATCCACCTTAAGGTGTTTGTAAAGACCAACAATAGTTATCATCATTTACTGCTGGGTACACCACCCCTCTTTGCTTGTACCATGTTTCACGTTCTTATGCCACCCTCATCCAGGTTAAACCGATATGGTAACAGTATCATCTGTGCATCTCGTCGTCAGATGTCCAAATCTCTCTTTTCTTTCCTATAGTCCTTGGGCGCCACCTAAAGACAGCTTCATTTCACTAACTTAAAATAAAAATAACTGCCTATAATTCTCCTGCTGTTTTGATTTTTTTTTTTTAAACAAATTGGATTGCGTTTGGCCAAACTAGGCTACTAGACTAGACTAGGCTGATGTAAAGCGACTAGTTTGTTGCGGCCTAGGGTGGTTCACGCGTGCCTCGAAGAAACCGAGGTACTCGAACACTCAGGGGATTGAGGAGACCGCAGTGAATTCCACAAACTGGCGGACTGACTTCGCACAATATGTGGAAGCATAGCGCTTGTTTCTTATTTAAACATATTGGGAATAAGCGTTTCTGATTGAGAATACGCTTGTTCACTTATGTTGACGACTTCAGTTCCAGGATTTCACAACATTTTATAACTGTCAAGCTCGTTACTTAAGAATCGGGTTGGTAAACCTTCGGTCCATTTCGACACTAATAAAATAAAATATTTTTGTTGTCTCAAAAGTTTGTGATCTATTTCAAGTACCTAATTAACTATCGTGGATTAACTTTTGACCCAGTTTTCTAAATTCCAATCTGTTTCTTTATTGTTATTGTCTCCTATTTCTTAACAAGTTGTTTGTTGTTTTGCATTGAGTCTATATTTATCTCTGCAGCTATCTGCGCCTGTATCTGTAGAACACGTGTAATCTGACTGGATTGCGCGAAAAATGCAAGTAAATAAGACAATAAAGTCTTATTTACTTGCATTTTCTTGCATTACGCGCATAAATTCAACAAGAAAAAAACACTGCTATTTGCAATTCCGGCAAGATATAAACATTACCAGCGCCAGTATATTTCTGCTGGCGACAAATACGAAATTTCAGTGATTCCCTCGCGACGCTCGTGGGTGTAGACACGGTGCCAACTAGGCCATAATGTATTTAATACCGTCTACCACAACACAGTAACAACCGCTAAATATATCATCCATTGCGAACACAACAAATATGATGAAAGTTTCGCGGAGTACAAAGTCACCAATGGATGCTAAAACGAGAAATGATACACTGGAATTTTTTCGTCATCGCGATCTAATTTTAGAAGTTTCGATTGTTTTGTCTGTTCGGAATTATGTAATAGTCGTTAAACGTTTCCTAGTTTATGAAAATAGGTCGGTGGGCCGAGCTGGCTAATTGTTTCGTAATAAAGGTATGGATACAAAAAATGTGTTTTGACAGTTCTATGATACAGTGATGACGGGGGTATCAACTGATACGTTTGAAATGCATTAGCGGGAGTTACTGAGGCGATGTTTGTTTGGAACAGTTGGAGTAACGGTAATTATTTTTGTGTTAAGTTTGCTTTTTTGTGTGGCGCCCGCCATAAAGGTTTCGGTGACTAAGATCTAAAACAGTTTGTTAAATAACTTTGTCTATCGTCACACACCTACGTTTTCCTATTAGAAATTACTGTGGCTTCTCACATGGCATCTTCTGGTAGTGATCACAGGACGTTCGTGTTTCAAGTGCGCTTCAAAGAGATATCAGCACAGCAGAGGGCCACTGCCTTGCGAGTTGTACGAAAGAGATACCGCAGCCTCGGAGCATAAAGAGCAATAGAAGGAACATGGGTGGGTTTAAAGTCTGACACTCCCACCGCTTCGCTCAGAGCGGGAGAAGTCAGTAATTGATGATTTCTCACTCAAAAAAATGGCGTAGTCTTTCTTTCTAGAAGGTGGTAAAATATATTTAGTTTCTGAAATAATATACTTGCCCTTAAAATTATTAGTTTTTCATACATTACTTAGAAATCCATCTCTCTCATTCAGTTGCTAAAACACCAACTTTTATAACTATTCTCTATCTAGCTGAAAGTTTTATCAAATTGGTGAGAACAGATTGCGCATACGGTTCCAAACTCCGGACACTTTCAAATAAAATAGTGGAGTATGTGTCAGCGTCCAACTTGTCCGTACTCTATTGACCGAATGTAAACTTCAATTCAGCACATTATGAAGCTTTTTGTAACCCTGCGGGTTGTTCGAAAGAGATACCGCGGCCCCGGAACGGAAAGGGCAATAGAAGGTACATGGGTAGGTCTTAGTCAGTACAAGTCTGACACTCCCCCCCCCGCTCCAGAGCGGGGGACGTTATTTGATGATTTCCCACCCCAAAAAAAAAAAGGTTTTTGTAAAAGTATTACAATCAGCGTAAGATACCAAGCAGATTAAAACTTCTGCAGATAAATTATTATCAGCTGCTACAAGTATAGTAATGATTTATGTAGGTGTTGTCAACTTAACGAAGCTCAATGGTACAGTCAACTACCATAGTAATATTGACAGCACCTGCTTTTCATAGCATTGAAAATATTGTGTTTTTCGTTTGTGTGTGTTTATCCTTACTAATATTATAAAAGCGAACGTGAGTTTGTTACGTCTTCACGCCTAAATGGCCAAACCGATTTTGATGAATTTTTTTTTACAGAGATAGTTAGGACCCTGGAGACGGACATAGGCTAAAAATAAGTGGGATAAGGGGGAGAAAGAGGGAAGAAAAGGGCAGATAAAGGTAATTTTTTTCCATCATTACGCGGGTTGACGTTAGCCCAAAGAAACTATGCGGACGAAGTCGCGGGCGGTAGCTAGTCAATAATAATATAGTGTTTTTTTTAATGTTTGTAGAATATAAGTATTTAATTTTTGTTTTATTATAATACAATTTATGAAATTATTTTATTGTGTTTGATTTAATGTAATTTATATTGTTTAATGTATTGATGTAAATGTGATGGATATAGGCGTAACTTATATAAATAAAGATTATTTAATTTAATAATTAAGGCTGCTTTTATGCTTCTGATACCAAAGTGTGAAATGGGACCCTATTACTAAGATTTCGCTGTCCGTCACGAGGCTGTATCTCATGAACCGTGATAGTTGGAGAGTTTCAAGGAGATTGCTCTGCGGCCAAACATTGTTGGCCCTGGAACCAAGTGCATTGGAAAATGATGTATTGTATTCTCTATCATTAGTAAACTCCTTTATGATCTTATTTTTATAGCGGACTAGCTGCAGAATTGATATATTTAAAAAAATGTACTAGATTTTGAGGTTATAATCGAACCATTACTGGCCAGATGGTGAGCATGTTTTTTTTTGTGGATGGTAAATCATCAAATAACTTACCCCGCTCTGGGTGGAGCGGGGGGGGAGTGTCAGATTTGTACTGACTAAAACCCACCCATGTTCCTTCTATTGCCCTTTATGTTCCGGGGAAGGGTTATCTCTTTCAAACAACCCGCAACCCCGGCAGACGGTGTCCCTGGCAGGCCTCTCTGCTTTGCTGACATCTCTTTGAGGCGCGCGTGGGACACTATCGCGCCGTCGACACGGCCTGTCGTCAACAGACGGACGGACGGTGAGCTAGCCATTGTTCATGGTGAGCATGCTTGGTTTTTGTTGAACTGCTGTGCGGTTGAGCGTACCAGGGTATAAATATCTAGTACTTAACGAGTGTTCCAAAGGGCTGCTCTTGATGTTTCAATATTGTCGGATCGCGTGCGCGCGCGCATTGCACTCGGGTAAGGGCGGGTGTACATTGGTTGAAGGCGACGACGGTTACACTGAAATAAAAATGTTTGAATTTTTTAAATATCACCTTTTTTGTACAGAGTTTATGAATGCCTTAGTAGTGTCACACTGTCGCTAGAAAGTTATAGACAAGATGCTGTTTTTTTGTACTTTGAGATGTTTTTATACATATGGTAATTTATAGAGCTGACTGATCTTTCATCCCCATATTTTATATCTAAGAAAACTTATAAATTCCCTTTTCGGTAATAAATCATGTTCTTTTTGACCTGTTGAATGTCGCGACAAACGCGCGAAAAATCGACGAATTTATAAGTAACGTTTTAGCGAGGTAGGCCTTCAGGAAAACGAAGATTTTACCGTTACACCGATAGCTACACCGTATAAAGTTCCCCTGTGGGTACTTAAGACAAAATTTTGTCTTATGTTCCCCCGTAGGAACTTAACGACATTTAACAGGTTGAAATCAAAGCGTTCCTTCTGTATGTTCTAGCATAAGACTTATAATAATAAATTTATTTACATTTTTTGGTGAACTAAGCCGTTTATTATACCCCCCGCCTTACGTCGCGACAGTGGCGCCATCTTCTAAAAACCAACGAGCCAACAAACCGCTCAGAAACATGGAAGTTATCATTAATCGTATTATTACACCGTGACCGCGGCTTCATTAAGATTATAATAGAAGATACACAATGAAATTATGAACATGAACAATCTGGATAGTTGCTACTAACTTTTACCTTATTACACTTCTTTTTTGTGTCGTAAATAAGGGTAGGTGGATGTTTCCTGCTGTCAAAATCAAGTATTTATTAGCATAATGTAAATACAGAAAAATCAAGATATGAAGTATTTGGACATATTTATTTTTAAGGAGGAGCATAATAGTTCTGTTCAAACTTCATGTCGCTTCGGAACATTTAACAGAAAGCTGCGCAAAACACAATTTTAGGTATCAGCGGGGCGCATAAGACGCACCGTCTTGATTGGATAATGATTTGACCGTTACTCGTAACTAACTTCCGGGCCGTCATAAAGTTTGAACCGAGCTGTACTCCTCATTAAACAAGAAATATGTCAAAGTAATGTCGAATTCAAGAAGTTATTTTTACGGAATTTTTGCTCCTAAACTGTCTGTTTTGAACTGCATTCGATTTAATTTAGTAAGAGAATAGGTACGATACTGAAAACCAGAAGATATTTCTAGTAGAATAACTTATTTTATTTTTAATGAAGATAATTTTTAAGAGTTTTAATCTTCTATTTTTAATTAAAGTAGGTACTCATACATTTTAGTTCACAATTTTTTGACGTAACCTAAAATAGTAAGTATAGCTATAAACTGTTATAATTTGAATCAATCGACGTTATTTAATGCTATCAGAAACTGCCGTTTCTTTTTTATTTTATAAAACAAATGAGTCTACAAACCTTTTAAACCGCGATTCTCTAAGAGAACTGTTTAAAAAAATTAACATCATGACAGTACCTTGTCAATACATCTATGAAAACATCATGTACGTTAGGAAAAATCTGCATCTATTTAGTAAAAGAAGTGACAGACATCACTATAATACTAGAAATAGGGATCAACTGGTTCAGCCAGGTTTCAGGCTGGCTAAAGTTGACTCCTCTTTTATGGGGTACTGTTTAAAATGTTACAATAAAATACCTCCACACATCCTACAACTGAATGAATCGAAGTTTAAATCGTGTATTAAACGCACACTATGTAGGCAAGCATACTATAAGTTGGGGGATTACATTAATGATATAAATGCTTGGCTCAATGCCGGTCCTGCTCCACAACCATAGGGGCAAACTAAGTAATCATTAATCAGCATCTGAAGTTATTGTGGCAGCTGAAGAAGATTGTAAGACTATATTTGCATTGTATAGACTCAATTTCCTAATATTGTATAATTGTAATGCCCATGTGTGAGTTCTATGTAATTTTATTGACTCGACGGTTGCCCTGGTGGTTGAGAGATTGTCATGCTCACTTAAATGTCTCGCTGATGGTGGCGGGTGTGTCGGGTCATTTAGCTCCCTTCAAAATGGTCGAGCTGAATGGGGCTGATCCATACGTCATGTTCGTGAACGGGCGCTGTCAGTTGGGACTGGTCATCTCTTAGCTACCACGGTTTGTTTTAATTCATCTATTAAACTCGTGCTAATTATTGCTTTTACTCTGGACGCTCTAAATGTGCTACATCGTTCTCACATTATGTATAATCTCAACATGAATGATGTATCCATGATTTTGTAAAACATTATGATTTAAAAGAGTGTCCATGGAGTTTCTTGCCCATTCTTCTCCATAGAGATCTACGCTTTGGAATGGGCAACTACAGTACTTTCACAAGTTATTATGTCTTGTGATTGGGACTGTAGCAGCATCATTTTTTTTGTTCTTGTTTTTATGACATTCAAAAGTGCCTGTACTGGTCTAATTGAAATAAATAATTTGAGTTTGAGTTTGAGTTTAGTTTTAGAAAGTTTTGTAAAGAAAAATAAACATCTCGTGTAAATGCAATTCTTATTTCAAATTTGTTGTCAAACGACGTTAAAAAAAATAAGCGTTCTTATTTTAAATTTTCAAACGAGCCAGTCGTAAAGCTGAAACAAAAATTGGCACGATTGACCTAAATTCTACTGCAGTCATTCATCTTTTCGCCTGAATCTGTCAAACGTAATAGCGATAACTCTTGTGTGCCTTATCATTTATCGATGCATTGATAACGTTTACAATACCTACTTTAAGATAACGATATCGAACATTGCACTGGGTGCAAAATTCAGAAAAAATGTGTAGATTCTAAGTGAAGAGTTTTTTTTAAATGTAAATTATTTTTTACAAGGCTACGCCAAGAGGAGAATTATTGGTGGCAACCCCGTGCAGGGCACGCCACGCCTCTGAGGAGTGGCTAGAAAGGCGCCATGGCATTCCCCCTACCACCTGACGCAGATCCTTAGCGGACACGGAATTTTCATGAGGTTAGATATCGAGATACCGCGGCCCCGGAACATGGATGGGTTTTAGTCAGTACAAGTCTGACACTTCCTTCAGCTCCAACCAGAAACTGAGAAGTTATTTGATGATCCTAAAAAAGAGGCGTTAACCAAAGTTGAGTGATCTAGGTATAATACTCGCAGATATTCATCTGCATCCGTTAACACCAGTCTTAGTTGACCCTGATATAGGTAGTCGGGAAAAGACTAGCTAGGCAGATCGTGTGATAAAATTATATTTTAAGTTTTTTTTTAATATTTACACATTGGATAAACGGCTCTAGAATTTCAATTTTAAATCCAACGACTTTTTAAATATTTTTTATTTGCAACATGAAAATTATTTCAACTGGAAAAAAGACGAAATGCAATCAAGCAAAATAACATTGCAACAAAAAGTTATGATGTAATGTATTTTACAAAATGGTGGAAAATTACAGGCATTTTAAAATGTAGGTTTTATTGAACAAAAGAATTTAATGATTTACTCACTGTCAAAGTCCAGTTTGAACAAGTGTTCCTGGCGATATTGATCGTTGTTCAAATGTTTGTCAAAAATGCGTAGAAGTATGTAGGTGGTGTAGATTTATGTCAAAACTAGTTTCTGCCTGCGGCTTGGCCCGCGTTTAGTAAAGAAATTATACCGCGTAAACCTACCACTGGGATTAAAAGTTAATAATGCCTTTTTCTCTACGTCACATTTCATCAAAATCTGTTCAACCGTTAAGAAGTGATAATGTTACAGACATACAGATAAATAGACGAAGTAACTATCGCAAGAATAATATTAGTATGGTTTATGTAGGTGACACGGTTAAGTCTTCAGTTAGTTTATAATTAGATTTGCAATAATTTTACTGCGAAATTAACCGCAGTAAATAATGAAGCTGGACTATTACAATAGTTAAGTTGAATGCGTCAACGTATTCATTTTTAATTAACAAGATTAATTAGCTCGTGGTTAAATAATAAGCTGCTGGAGTCGATCGTCGAGGTTAAGCTGCACTTGCCCAGGTCGGTATATGGATGGGTGACCATCTAGTACATACAAAGTTTCCGTTGTCATTTGAAGAGTTAAAGGTCAGTTCCCATGACAACCAGTCGTACCAACCTCGTATTACCCAGTACAAACTGGGTTGTAGAAGTCAGATAGGCAGTCGTTCTATTTAAAATACTTGTATTCAGCTGCATCCGGTTAGACTCAACATAGCTGGGAAAAGGCTAGGCAGATGATGACACTGTGGGATGTTAGCTTCAATCTTGCAGTCAAAAACGAGAATGGTTTTGACTGATCGAGACCTTAAGAAATTGGTTCCTGATTTATTTCATTGATTGATTGATTGAATAGTTGCGTCCATAACTTTGATTCATCATCATCATTTTCCTGCCCTTGTCCCATTCTATTTGGGGTCCATAACTATGATTAATTAATTTAATTTTTTTAATTAAATATTTGCATCTACAACAGAACACAGAAACAGAACAAAGAAGAGTGGCTGAAGAAAAGGCAGGCCTAAACCCAACAGCGAACCTCAAACCAACCCAGCCGCCGCCGCCGCGGGAGCCGCTCCAGGCATCGGACGCTGCGAGACGACTCCCGGCCACCGTAGATGCGGGTCTGTGGATAGCAAGCAATGGGTAGCAAAGCAGAGGGGCCTGCCAGGGCCACCGCCTGTCAGAGTTGCTGGTTGTTCGAAGAGATACCCCCCAGAGATCCCCGAACATTAAGGGCAAAAGAAGGAATATGGGTGAGTTTTAGTCAGTAAAAGTCTGATACTACCCCCCGCTCTGCCCAGAGCGGGGCAAGTTATAAGGTGATTTTCCATGCGCAAAAAAAAATACGTAACAGTCGGCGATTCCGGCCTGAAATAATTATGATAATTTGCATCTACAATATTCAATAAAACAACTCATAAAAATGCAACTATAAACTTGCTTGTCATGCAACATCATTTCTATTTTTAATTCAGAGTAGATAAGTCCCGTTAATTTTACCAGAACTAATAATTACTCGAACGACTGGATAACTAGATTCAATTTCGCAGATCCAGTTTAAGACAACCTTTTTTCCAGGCCAATATTAATTGAATAGTTTTTTTGCTGTAAAATTTTATGTTCGACGCATGTCTGTGATTTTTTTTTACTTTTATGATTTAATATTTAAACATTAAATTTTATGGCTTAATTAACAAGCTTTAGTAGCCTTCGAAAAATAGATTTAATATTTAGAGCTAGGTCTCATAAACCGGTCAAGTACGAGTCAGACTCACGCGCCAAGGGTTCCGTAAACTAACTTTTTTTTTAAATTTTGCCCCACACTAGGAATTTCTCCTATATAGTGGGTGCGTTTACAAACATATAAACTCACATACACAACTTGTTATATAAACGGCTATATATTTTGATTGCGTAGAATTAGAGGGTTTTTTTCACAGCTCCAAGGGAAGTAGTCCTTAGACTTGAGTACATATTGGTTTTGATTTCAATTCGATATCTCCACGCATTACTGAGATAAACTTGACAGGCAGACAGACAGAGAGACAGACAGATGGACAACAAAGTGATCCTATAATAGTACCGTTTTTCGTTTTGAGTTACGGAACTCTAAAACTGAACACTACTCTTTATTTTATTGCAATAAATTAATGGGAACAGTACGACAATATACACGAAAGTTACGTTGACAGCAAAACGCTTTTAGTAAACAAAATTATCTCATCAACGAATGAAACTAATATGACACCTATTTAATGGATCCTATTTGCTTAAACGTACGTTAGAATTTTCGACAGATCAAATTAGCAAACAGCTTAAAATAAGCACGAGCCACAATGAAACGAATACTCTGCCAATTCTTCACACCTTGAAGCAATAGGTGTGAGACCACAAATATTTCCCCAACACAAATTGAAGTCACATTTGCTCGACAATATCATCAATCAATCTCTGACGTCATGATGGAACTACCACATCCAAAATGGTGGCAATGTAGTCGACAATCATCTTCGCCTAGCTTTTTCCCAACTATGTTGGAGTCGGCTTCCAGTCTAACCGGATGCAACTAAATACCTGTATTTTACATGGAGTGACTGTCTATAGTGAGACCACACACACACCTAGTGAGTACGGGGTAATACTATACCTCTTGGTAAGACTGGTTGTTAGACTTTTGGCACACTGACTGTTTGTAGCGACTGTCAAAGATCTACAAATGACAGCCGGGATGGCACGGAGGAAACTCGGTATGTAACGGGTGGGAACCCATTCACAGACCAACCGATCCGACCGGTCGATCTTTAGGTTAAGCGCGGCTTAACCTAAAGATCGACCCGAGCAGCTGGTATTATTTAGTCATAAGCTCCTCAAGACGATAATATCTTTATTAAAATTACGTTATAAAAGAATTACTTAAAAGGGTACATCCTATTCATATTTTATACCGTGACAAGCTCTAGCGCACAATGCACCGACGTTCCACTTGGTAAGTAAGAAGATACAGAAGACCAGCTTTTTGGGAAACAAACTCTTTGCAATCTGCTTTGAAAGAAGAAATAAAACTGTTTTTATCTAGCACTGTCGCTTAAAGGTTTCACAACTATAGCATATGTGTGTGTGTAAACTAGTTCTTTCGCCACATTTTAGTAAACCTTCTGTCTTTCCCCCATCTCGTACAAACGCCGTGGTCGTTGCATTCCTGCGCTGGCGCTCGCGCTGACTCGCCGAGTTTGTTGACATTGCGCGCGCGCCGGCGGAAAGGATGGATGCGCACGGAATACGCTCTCGCAGACGTCTCCCAGACAAACGCAAGCGCCATTTTCGAACGCCCTTTCCTGCCAGGGCTGGCTCGAAAATGGGTCATTTTGTTGCACCATTTAAAAATTTCGTCACCATTGAGGACTGGGTTTCGTGTTACGAAAATTATCTCTAGAAATAACGCGTGACAGAACTCGTTAAATCCACTTTATCCGCAATAAAAAGGGTTAATTGTTGTAAAACTAGATGTCTGTGCACCTAAAACTGAGATTCGACATGAGTTGCAAGTCGCAATATCTACTAACATACTGACCTATATGGTCAGTATGTTAGTAGATATTGCGTCAACAACAGAATTAGGTTCGTAAACTGATTGCCACAGTAGCGACAACACATAATATTATCTAATTGGTAGACTGAAGATAGTATATCGCTTTGTTTTAGATAAAAAATAAACTGTTAGAGAACTATTACCTTGCACTTATCTCAGCTGATAGTGGTAATAAAATATTTTGTTCAAAAGAACTGTGTTTTACGTGACTGCTATGGCGTGAACGATTGATAAAGAAACAAGTATAGACATTATCAATGATTAATAACGATTAGGTGATAGAGAGGGCCCCCAATGGGCAATCAAACGGCCAGATCTTAAAAGTCTGTTTTAATGTAGTAGATAAGAACAAAGCCACGAGGCAACGTAGTATCATATAACGTGAACATAAGAAGTAACAACAAAATATCCCATCTACAAATCTGATTAATTTCAAGATTCTTGACCGTAGAAAAACCCAAAAAGTTACAGAACAGCAAAAAAATCGCGTTAAAAAATAATAATAATGAGAAACTAATGATTACTGATAGATTGCAGACCCCAGCTCAGTGGTTCAGATGGTTTGGTAAAACAATCTAGATATCGTCGCACCAGAATAAGTCAAAGTTCGTCTAAAGAGGATAGAGATTGTCAATAAGAAACAAAACAAGCAAATGTGACAAGAGTTACTAAAAGTACATAAGCAAAAATTTTTGACGGCACGGTTGGCGCAGTGCGGGTTCGATTCCCGCAAGGAACAAATATTTGTATGGCCTACAGTAGTAGCCTACGGTAGTTGTTGTATGGGAGTTTAAATGTTTGTAAGCGCAGCCACGATACAGGAAAATTATGTATTGTGGGTGCGTTTACAACGTTTATTAAAAAAAAAAAAACTAAAATCCTACAAGCTTCTTGTCATAATCATATATTTAACAAGCAAAACACACCCCATGGTAAGACGAAGAAGGTTTCTGTAAAGACTGTTAAAGATCTACAAATATCAGCCATGAGCAACACCCGGTAGGTCACAGAATATAAACGAAGCAATTTGTTTAAAGAACAAAATTAATGACGCGCTAGTGATCTTGCTAGCCAATTAGCAACAATCATGTTATCAGCACTTGCAGATCTAGGAATCTAAAGCAAACAGAGTGTATCAACCTTTTATCTGTTATCTCTCTCGCCGTGTTCATCAGCTGGGTGGAATTGGGTTAGTAAGGTACGAGTGGCGAAGTAGAGATGTCACTTATCAAGATTATGAAGATTTGTCTTCTTAAAAGTAGATAGCTTAGGCGAAGAAGTTTTTGAATGATTTACGTAACTTTGACGAAAATATGATCTTTATCGGTTTCTCCTTGCTGATTTACCCCTGTTATATTTAAAAGGAAGTAGTAATGAAAAAATGGAACTGGACAGGCCCGCAAGTGCAAGGCGTCGCAGGTGATAAAATAACCAATTTTTATAAAGATATAAACGTAATATTTGCGTCTGATTGTCAAGTAACTGACCTTGTAGTTTTATAGTGGGTTAATTTTTACGATAGTGAGGTAGCAGCTAGAGATGACATTGAGAGCGACAGCACAGCTGCAAAGGAGACTCGAGACTTGAATTAATTAAAGAAAAAAGACAAACGATTTTAACAAGATACAAGAATTGACACTGGTCGGACTAGTCTCATCTGAGCTATCGATTCCATAAGAAACAGACACATGAATAGAAGAAGCCTAGTGGGACGCTCCGCATCTAGATGGGCCGAAGACAGGCTGCGTCAGACTGGATGCGGAAAACGAAGGACAGGGTGTTAAGAAGCCATGTCGACGGCGAGTTTCTGTTCCACACGCATCTTCAAGAGATGTCAGCAAAGAAGAGGGCTCTGCCAAGACCACTGTCCGCCGGGATGCAGGTTGTTCGACAGAGATACCGCGGCCCCGAAACACAAAAGGCGAAGGAAGATGGATGGGTTTTATTCAGTAAAAGTCTGACACTCCCTTCAGCTCCGCACACAGCGGGAGAAGTTATTTGATGATTTCACATACGAAAATAGAAGAATGTTGCTTGGAAGAGATCTATGACCAGCAGTGGAGTAAAAATTGAAACACAAAATCTCTACAAATACCATTGGAATTCCCAAACTAATCCAGTATCATCAACATCTCTCTTATCACACCTTTCCGAAACAGGCAGCCCTGAATCACCTGTAAGATGTGTTATTTTGCTATCAAATAAGAATTGCCTTGAAACAATGTCGCTGTGTGCGCTTGTCAAATCTACTGATAAAACGATGATATCTGGCGCTAAATAAATAGTGGTTTACTACTGAACGTTAGTTTTAGCGCAATGAGAGTTTTTGAGCGGAAGAAATTAGCGAAAGAGGGGTCAAGCAACTTATTTTAGCAAATTGGCCAGCCAGGGCCATCTGCCGGGGTTGTGGGTTGTTTGAAAGAGATATCGCGGCCCCGGAACATAAAGGGCAAAAGGACGGTTTTAGTTATTAAGAGTCTGCCACTCCTTCCGCTCCGCCCAGAGCAGGGTAAGTTATTTGATGAGAAAAAGCAACACATTTTTATAACATTATAAAGGATTTTTGGCAGTACTAATTAAAATTACAGATTAGTTCATAAACAAGGAATCTTTATATAGCATGCTGTGAAATGTTATATGTAATCAAAATTCAACAACGTTAAATGAAACCATTAAAATCACCTAGAAGTGAGAATATTCCCAGAAAAACGATCAAAATTCCATAAAATTCAAATTCACTAGCTATTTGTATGTTAATTTGAGTGTTGATGAAAATAGTCACTTTTAGAATACAGGTTATATTCAAAACAACTGCTAACCCTAAAATAAGACACGATATCCAAACCCCAGGTTACAACGGTTCGATTCAAGTATCATCACAATTCTGGTCATCAGTTCAAATTTTTGACAATGAGTTCGATTCTGCACACGTAAAGGAAGTGCTTTCGGCAAAGTCTGCTTTAAAACATCGAGTGAATGAACTTATTTTTCGAACAATTGTTTGAATACATGCTTTTTATACGTCCCATGAATGGCCGGCGTCAAATGCGCTATAAAATTTTCTGGAAATCATTTTTGGGAAGGCAGTCGTAAACTGGAAGTTTGTGAATAATGATGAAGTGGTGACTTCAATCGTGATGTCAGGAATTGGATTAATAGTTGATGAATAAATCTAAAGTTTAACGGCACGGTTGGCGCCCTGGCTGAACTATTGACTGCTGCTCTGGGTGTCGCGGGTTCGATTCATGCAAGGATCAAATATTTGTATGGCCTACAGGTAGTTGTTCGGGGTCTGGCTATGTATGTAAGTTCGTTTCGATGTTTGTAAACGCACCCACGATACAGAAGAAATATTAGTGTGAAGTAAAGTTTTTTTTTTAAAGAATGATGACTGATAAATGTCTGATAATGAGAGGGCATACATACAATGTTATTTTGACAGCAACAACGATACTGGAAAAGAAAATATTGTAACAACAACAACATTTCAATCAAATCAATGCCGTTAAACTAGAAATACAAAACATTTCAAAAGCGATTGTCATTTGTGGAGGTCTTAAATATATTAACAATAATATGTTTGATGAACTAGTCCATACTAAACTAACGCTTGTAGAAAAGACAGTTATTAAATTGACACGAGTTCTTACACCACAAGAAAACTCACAATAAACCGTTATAAAAGCTATAAAACGTTTTAAATATCGCGATGTTTCACGCACAAGATTGTGTAACGAGGAGACTGCTGTGCAAACAGACAGACACCGGCCTCTCGCACCTATCGCGATTATGTAAATGTAGCATTTGTTGCCACGAATATATTCATTTGTCTTTTTACGGTCCACAAATTTCAATTAAAACTGTTTTGTTGTTTCTAAGCTCTATGTTTTCTTTGGATTTGGGGTCGTTTTAAGCTCCGGGAGCTTCTTTTGTTTTTATTTGTGTAACATATTTGTTTTGACTTCTACTTTTAGATTTGTGTTTTATTTAATAATCATTTTGTTTTGAATAATTCACCTTTTACTTGTTTCTTTGGTTTCTGTATTCCCTACTCTTGTAAATATCATTATTCATACTTATAACACTCTCCTCATTCCTTCGCCTCATATGTCCATACCGCGACAAATCACATTAATGTCCACATAATTCTTCAACCGCCTATGCCATTTTTGCAATTCCTTTTTCTCTGTCTCTGTATTTAAAAAAAACCGTGAAACTCGTTTTCAGCAGAAATTAAATTTGTTCATGGTTTAGTAAATAAATAATATACAATAAAGATGCCTGTAAGATTACGTTAGTACTACTATGTACTTCCTTTTTCGGTAAGAACAAGGCAATCAGATAAGATTTGATCGTAACTTTGACAAAGCCTATCGGAACTGATGTAAGATAGCGGGAAACGACAATGAATTTGCTACTACTACAGTGCTTACTACTAGTAACAAAACAATATAGAACATTTAAATTGAAATTGAATCGTTGATTCATCACCAATTTTAATACATACTTAATACAAGCAACGACTTGCAGGCAAACACTTGCCGTGTTTGGCCACAACTCTTCGGTGCCTGATGTGAAACGATGATGCGTGAAGGGATGATGATAGGGTGAAGCACGCTTGCTAAGAAGAAACTGATTTACTCGAACTTAAAAAGGAACCGGATTATAATAATCAGGGATTAGAGAATCCAATTGGCATCATGGATCTTGTTTTGGCGTTTAGCATAATACTACTTGACCTGGATAAAGGATTCCATATACTTTCTGGACTCTTTTTTTCAGAGTTTCTACAATCTCTTAACCTAATTACAGTCGTGGTCGCCAATTTTAACGGAGGCTAGCGAACACAGAAACGAAAATATACTCTCCCCTCACTCTATCCGTATCGTATTTCGACCGTTTCAAGATACAAAATGGAATTGTTAGCGTGAATTCTACCAAAAAAACACGACTAAAATTTTGTCAAGGGCTCTTCAAATTTTTCCACTACAGTAAAATCAAGCAACATAACGGAAAAGACAATAAGAATGATCTCAACATAAAACTTCCTATTGACACAACTAGAATGGCAGCAAACACATTAGTGTCAGTACCAGCTACTGAGATAATGACACTCAAGTTCATCAATAGACAAACAACCATAGACCATATGATGGCATCTACCTTCGAGGTCTTCTCAGTGACCTCGAAGGCTGTTCTTACATTTATTGACATTGTTTGTTAACATCTTTAGAACCTTAGGGTCGTAGAGCAGTTAGCACGTTGAAAAATCCATACATAGTCATTTGGTAATAGCTATGGAATATTTTGTTATTCTTTCTTTATCTTGTGGTGGCCTAAACCGGTGTCAGAGTTCCTATGCCGCACATGGACCTACGACTTGGCTAAAATGCCGTCGAGAAATATCTCTTAAGCATGCTGGTTTCCTCACTATGTTTCCCTCACCGAAGCTAGTTATAATTATACATGTATACGCACGATTGACTGAATTAAATAAATCATATTTATGTTTAAATAGTGTAATTGGCCTCGGCCGTTCTATTTATAATAAATAAATAAATGAACCCGGACAAATCAGAGGTCCGTGCTTTAGGTTCGAACCCAAGAACTATGTCTTGGCAGTCTAACGGTACACCACTATCACTGCTTTCTGTTATATGATAATGGTATTATTTTTTATAACAATGAGGTTGCAGTTGCAGTTGTCGGGGCTCTGAATAGAGTGTAGCTGATCTTCTTTTCAGGATTAACAGTTTTTGGAGTTGATTGGGCAGTTGATGTGGTAGTATTTTGTGTGTATAATACAAATGTAGAAGATGGTGTGACGATTTGTGGTGATATTGCCAGAATATCACCACAAATATCACACGAATATGGCCAGAGATCTCACAAGATAGAAAAGTTTAGAAGGAGAAATTTGCCTTTGCCCAGAAATGACAAATTTGAAACGTTATAAAAAAAATGTCATGTAAACGTCGTTTCGGTCAGCTGTATATTTTGGTTGTTGAATGCTTGAAATTTTTCATTTGACGTTTTTAGAGGTCATATATATATTATGGCGTTTTGCAAGATTTTATGTTGAGTTGTATAACATGCATGATCTTTCTAAAAACGCAGGAGAAATTGTTGTAGAATCGTTGTGGCAATCAGACCCTATAAGTTTATCTACCAAAAATAACACCTGACGATTTCATACCAAAAATAACACAGATAAACATATTTATTGGTAAAAATAAAACAGGTCACAATCTCATTATCCATTCCATCTTTTTACACCTCACTTGTATTCATTATTTTGTTTGTCTCATCAATGTCTCTAAATTGTTCACCGACCGACGATGATTGGGTCTCGACCCAAGGGCAGAATATAGGTTATTCGCATTCGAGACCTCACAGCCCGACAACTTTAGGATACAGCCAGTTTATTTAATTGGTGCAATTACTGTCAGCCCTGGCGCAGCGACAATTATGTCACCTCGCGTGACGTCACCACAATTAAAGGGTGCCATTATTATAATTTGGACTTCCTTAACACCGGCATGAAATAGATAAACTTAGATAGGAAATGGAGTAACGAGAATGTCGCAATTTTTAACCATGGTTTTCTTTTTGTAGGGTGCTTCAGTTTTATCTTGAACTGCACTGCTTTGTGTTTTATGTTTTACTAACTGGCGCCCACGGTTTCGCCCGCGTGATTTCGAAAAAAAAGTTATCCTATGTGTTATTCCAGACTATAATCTACCGTCATCAGTGCCAAATTTCGTCAAGATCCGGTCAGGCGTTTTGACGTGAAAGATTAACAAACATCCTCACAAACATTCGCATTTATTTATATTTCAAGTAGGATCTGTACTTTTAATGTTGAGTCTAGTAGTCGGGTATAATCTTGGCGTTCTCTAAAAAATCTGACTTCAAGACGCATGTTAAACTGAACCTTCTGTTCTTCTTCACGACTAGCCACAGTTTCAGACATTCGCTCGTAAAATGCATTGCTCATGCAATGTGTAGTCACAGATATGGCCTCTATGCTTTGGGAGGGAGTACCCGTTAGGACTGATACCTAATTAATTAATTTGATGGTCATTGTACTTTCTTCTTTTTTTTTCTTTTTTATAATAAACGTTACCCCACACTAGGATTTCTCCTGTATCGTGGGTGCGTTTACAAACATTTAAACTCACATACACAAACAGCCAAGACCCGGAACAACTATATGTAGGCCATACGAATATTTGTTCCGTGCGGGGATCGAACCCGGAATTGATACTAATAATAATAGGTGACCGTTTTTGTATGGCAATGCAAAAACCGTTTCTGTATTTGAATAATGGTGATGACTAAGATTCAAATTTTTTATTGTATGTCTATGTTTTTTTTTACGAGTTAAAATACTTGCCGTTCATGCATTGTCTTTGGAACATATTTGGCTAAAGTAACTGTACAATTGTTTATTTGTAGACTCCAATACATATGAAGCGGAGGGGAAGTAAATTGCAAGATGGCGGCTGATTCTAGAGAATGTATGGTGAAAAGAATATTAGGAATTAAAGGAAGATAGAAGTAGTTTCTTCCTTTCCTTGTTCTGATTTGAATTTGAAACTTGCCAAATGTACACACAACATTATTTTATTTTAAACTAGCTTTCGCTCGCGTTAAATTCGGGGTAACACAGTTCCCCTTTCCCGATTTGCCGGTACCTGCTACCTGTAGTTTTTGCCCTGGCGCCTTATTTATTGTAATAGCAAAGCTATGTTTTCCCGTTTCTCCGTATGTCCGTCTCCAAGGTCCCATCTCTGAAATAAAATTCATCAAAATCGGTATAGCCATTTAGGCGTAAAGACGTAACAAACAAACAAGCTCACTTTCGCCTTTATAATATTAAGTAAGGATAATAACACTATAATGAGAAAACAAAAAGTAATAAGAATAAAAAGGAAATAAAGAAAACAAGATACGTGTGAAAAACATAATCCTTCCTTGGCAGGCGGAGAAAAAAAACTCAGCGAACAAAACACAAATCAATTCACATTCCCACCTTCAAGATCTTCGACAAAACCTAAACTGCTGAGCGGTTTTGACCCTAATTAGCCAATAGAGACAGTATGTCACTTGGATAGCCTTCATAAGAGGCCGTGGGAGCCGGCGCCTGCGCATGGGAAGTGCCTAAAACCTATTGTTTTTGCTCCCAACTTTGATTTGGTTGAAGAAACATTACTTGTTTGTATTTGCCAGTTATATTGTTTTAATTGGTCCAGATACTACGTCTGTTCTTTGTTTTTTATAACCACTTTTTTCAAAACTGGTGAAGGAAAACATCGTGAGGAACCATTCCATCTTAATCCAAGACGGTAAGTTATAGACGCATTATTTCTCACCATCATCTTTCTAAAAAAAACATTTAAAAATATAAAAATAGTAGCCCACCGGTATCGGGAACAGAATCCAAGCTACCGGCAGTCAGGGCTCCAGAGAAAGGAACCTCCTAACAATACGAGCCGTGTCCAGGAGTACCGCTTTCTGTATCAAGCCCTTGATCCAGCTGCCTAACGAGACCCTTCTCAGGTGTGTGTCGAGGCTCTTGGCAATTAAGCCATTGGAACAACTATCGGCACAATGATCGCTGAGTCTTTTTATTATTATTTATTTATTTTCAGACTACAATGTGGTCCAGTGCTTACAATAACAATATGACTTAGCCTATGTTAGTACTTAATAACTAGAAGAGATCGAGTGCGATTAGTTAGCGCCCACATTAGCGGGCTGTCTGCCCGGTCAGCTATCGATTGCAGGATAGTGTTGGCTTCCATTTTAGTGGAATCAGCTGATTCAAGTAGTTTACTGCCTATCTGACCTCCACTACCCAGACTTAGTACTGGGTAGTACGGTAAGGGACTGCTTGTTAGTTTCAGGCCGCCTGTAATTATTATCAAGTGACAGCCGGGACTAATGCTTTAACGTGTTTTCTGGGGTAGGGGAATAATTCGTTATGCAAGAGGCCTGTCAGGGCCATCGCCTGCCAGGGTTGCGGAGTTCGAAAGAGATACCGCGGCCCCGGAACGTAAAGAGCAATAGAAGGAACATGGGTGGGTTTTAGTCAGTACAAGTCTGACACAGCCTGGTCCGCCCAGAGCGGGGGAATTTATTTGATGATTTCCCATCCGCAAAAAAGGGTCAAAATCAAAATAACTAGTCATTTATTCAAACTAGGCTGGTAATCAGGACTTTGTGAACATACACAAGACAGTCCTCCAAAACGCCACCCTTCGACACTGGTGATCCACAGACCAACCTAGGCTAGCGCTGCTTAACTTAGAGATCGAACCAAACGGCTGCTAATATTTAGTCGTGAGCTCCTACGAATGGCAAAAATGTCGTGCGCAATATTTTGTTGACGTTCCCACGAAAAAATACAAATCACAAGAAAAAAAAAAAAACAAAATCAATTGATGACGTGTACCTTAATATTTAATATCTACCCTTCTTATGCTACCTGCCACTTACTTTACTCGAAGTAAAACCGTAATAGCAGAGCTACCTAATAAAAAAATAATAAAATTCTCCTTAGCATTCAACTGTATACAATTTGATGACAATTTGACGAGTTTGGAGCTCCTTTATTCTTAATTGTTAATAAACATAAACGAATTTAAATGATTTTAATACTTTATGTTATCTTGAATAGGTGTCAAACTTATTAAAGACTTGGATTTGAGAATTCTGGATATGCCTTTATGAGCTTACGCCAAAAAAGTGTCGCATAATATTTACTAAAATTTGTTAGACTACCAATATATACCATCCGTCTGCATATAAGCAAATATAAGTTCAATATTTTTTTGTGACGATTTCATGTCAAGACTTTTTAAATTTCGAAATCTAAAGCTAATCGTAGCACTTGGTAACCATATTTGGCAGATAAAAAATAACGTCAGAAGATTTACGATGGGGTTAAAAAAATTACTCTACTATCAGTTTTGCAAACTTCTGGCATCGAAATAATTGTCAAATCTTTTAACAGTTTGCTTAGCAATAGCAGTTATTATTAATAACCGTTATCAATAACGATAGGCTCGTTATCACGTATAGGTAGCGCCACTGTGGCCATGAACTAACTGCGTAACGAATGCCTATCATTCGGTAGATAACTGTCAATCGATAGCTATGTTTACTTTGCAAGAAATACACCGAAATGCTTCTTCAGCAATTTTATTTATTTTTGCGATTATTACTTTGCAGTAACTGCAGACGGTCTTAATCATCACCATGACAGTGACTTTACCATTTTGTTGGATAAAAAACACATAAAATAAACCGTAAATTGTAGCAGTATTTTTAACCAATCTAATCGTTACTATTGCACAATCTGTTAATCTAATGGCTACTGTTAATAGATTAATTATACTTACAAACAACGTACATATTTAAGTAAATTGCTTTGAGCATATTCAAGTAGTTAAAACTTATATGTAACAGTTAATTTCTCAAGTCCTATCCAAAAACAGTATTAATCAATTCAACTTTTTAAAAATGCATACTTTTGACGCTTCCAAAAACTACGAATCTAAGCTCAAGCGAAAAATCTAAAAACATACAATTTAAAAAGAATATTGCTTTAAAATTAGTTTTAAAACGGGTTGCACACTTAAAAAGTGTCCACACAACGATTATTGATACCCAGTTTATGACCAATGTAAAGTTTGTAGCTCGCCTAATTGTATTGCCAATGTCTGATGAAGGTTCAATGTGCTAGCATAATGTTTTAGTGTCAAATTAGGATTTTGTTTATTAATATTAGTTGGATTTTAGACCCGATTTTGAGTTTAATGTCAGGCAACGATCTTAGAATGGATTTTTCGTTCTCAGCTGTTGGTTTACCCTCTAATAAGGGCGTATCAATTCAGAATCTAAATAATATACTGTTAGCAGACAAGTGATGTCACATCCGCCAAGAGAAAGAGATAGCTGTCAATTATTATTATACTCTTTGGCTGTCAATCACCGCCTCGCGCCTATATAAGTCGTTGCAAGCTCATTTTCGACCCCCTTTTTCGTGCGGTGAACGTGTTTAGGAAAACCTCTACCCGTTTGGATAGCCAATACTACTTTTTCTAGTTTTGTGTTAAATTCGTCCGTTTTATTTTTATAATTTGTAAATCTTAACAATAAATATTAACTGTGATTTCGAAAGTTGTTTCTTTTTCTATTTGTTTAGTTTTGTTCCTGCTAAGATCAGAAGTGAGATTCGGTTCATACGTGCCCTGATCCGTTCCGCACATTAAAGTAGATTGGCTATTCAATTAGAAAAAAAAATTACGGTTTTTTTTATTTACCTACCTACGCTTTATGGTAATTTTATGTGGTAAGGTGGTAAAATGTGGTGAGTACGTTCCAATTTGGTTACCATTTAAGACGATATTGTGCTGTCGAATATATTTTAACGCAGTTTTGTATTGCAAATTCTTTTCTTTCTTTGCTTTACATTGAGGGTAATTAGCTATTTTTTTAAATTGATTTTGTTGTGTGAGCTATTTAAATACTCGCTATTGCTTTTGTTCGTCGGTGAAAGTGTAAATATGCCTAATAATAGCCGCGAAAGCAGAAGTCGTTCTGAGAACCGTGATTCGCATTCTGATAGTCGTGATAAGAATCCTAGACGACTTAACTCGCATCCCAAGCATATTCGAAAACGACGTAGATCTTTTAAAAGTGTATTATCTGAGCAGATGCAACAAATATTGGATCGGCTGACATCATTGGAGGAACGGCGCCATACATCCCCGCAGCCACGACAACGTGAGCCGAGTGCTGGCGCATCCCCAATAACGCCGCCGCGAACGCAAGAACCAGCTGCGACAGGGTGTCGAGAGTCGGTGGTTTCAACCTCGCCGGGTCATTCCACCAGTGCTGCAGCTGATCGCGATGCTGGCGCCGCCGAACGCATAATCGAAGCTATTCGATCAATCAACACGACGGTGAGATCTAACCAATCTTATTATATTTCGAGCTTCGATCCAAGCATCAACGACATAGATACCTGGTGCGAGGAAGTAGACCGCGCTAAACTTTTAAATTATTGAAATGATAATGAGTGCCTTTCTCGTATTGGAAATTGTTTTAAGGGTGATGCTAGGACTTGGCTCAATGAATGGGTTACTAATGACCGTAGCTGGAGCAATTTTAAGAAGGAGTTCAAGTCTTTGTGCCCTAGAAAACCGGATATTGCTAATATTTTATATGAAGTTATGAGCACTGATTCGGACAAATACCCCACGTACGCTGATTATGCTCGCCGGGCATTGCTTAGATTGCGCATAGTTACAGGGCTGAGTGATGGGCTAATTTCAGCAATAGTGATACGAGGTATCACTGATCCGCAAATCCGTGCCTCGGCGACTAACGCAAAATTGATGCCGAACCAATTGGTAGAATTCTTTTCGAAATACTTACGTTAAATCAAATACGCCAATTTACACTTAAACATCCAACCATACTTCGCGTAACGATGATAATTTCGCAAAATTAAACAATTCAAGTAGTCTCAAACGGCAATTTAATGAAAGTAATGCTTCTTGTGTGACCAACGTGGCCATAAGCAATCCAATTGTACTAAAAAACCTAAACCTAGTTTGAGTAACACTAATGGTGACAATGATGAGAAAAATCCTTCTGGTCAAAATTCACATAAATCTGAGCCATGCAGTTTCTGTAAAAACCCTGGACAAAAAGTTGAAACTTGTTTTGCTAAACTAAAATCAGATTTTCGCAATACCTACCAAAAATGTTAATCTTTGCCAAGAAAGCTCTGATAAGAACAAATATATTATTGTGGTGGTTATACAGGGGGTCCCTGTTGATATCCTTATTGACAGTGGCTCATGTATATCGTTAATTTCTTCATCCTTATTAATATATTTTAGATGTGCGCGCCAGCCTGTTTTCAGAGAATTGAGAGGCATTGGTGGTCGGGAAATTGAATCGACTTATTTTGTCACTTTGCGTTACTTGCATGTTGTGTCCCCCGAGTATATATACTCGGGGGACACAACTCATACACACTCGGGGTGTTCATATGAACACCCCTACCATTGCTGGTACGGATGTACTGAATCGAGAAGGGGTCACCTATGTACTTGCGGGTCCCGTGTCGTGAATGGGGTTATGTGTACTTCGGCGTCTATCCGAGTAGAGAGTACTGCGATTAAGACTATTTCAACCGCACTAAATTTGAAAAAAAATACTTGATTTGATTGACGAATTTTAATTTTTTTTATTACTTACCAGTACAGTACAGTACAGTGGATGTCGCGGTACCCCGCGACATCCACTGTTAATACCGGTTGTATATCAGCGTATAATGTCAAAAACTCTTTCTAGACGCTTGGAATCTGGCAAAGTCCTGGTTTATATCGACGGTGTACTTATAATGTGCCACACTTTAGATGAGGGCCTAATGGCCTATCAACCTTTCGTAAGGTTTTACAAAGTTTGATAGATTCAGGTTTTTCTCTAAATCTTAAAAAATGCTCCTTCCTATCCACTAAAATAGAGTACTTAGGACGTACTATAAGTCAGTCAGGTACAGCCGAGCCGAGTATGTTTCAGAGCTCTAAGTTTACGAAATTTGTAATAGAACTAGGTATTTTCCAACGGGCAGGTTGAACGTTATTGTTGAACGTTGTTAGACATGGTTCGCATAGAGTCAAAATGAATGGTCAGACGTCATGTGGCGACTGCAACTAATCTTGAATATAACAAAACAGAAAACTACTAAGCTATCTATATCTATATGAACCTTTTGGTAGGTGTTGAAGCGGCTACACTGCTCATACGACACCTTATCAGAGATGTTGCCCTAGAGAGCACGAACCTAAATCGTGAATCTTTCAGAGAAATGCAAAGAGAGGGTTTCAGAACGTTTAAAGGCTAACCAGCAACAGCAGGACCCAACTGCTAACGCTGATCGCAGAACTCCTCGGTCATATGATGTTAACTCTTTTGTTTTTTGTTTAAAAACAGGCACAAGCAACTGGCAAGCTTGATTCAGGCATGCGCGAGCCGTACCGTGTGGTCAAGGCGCTTCCCCATGGTCGATACGAGCTGCAACTGCTGGCAGGCTCACATGGAAACGCGACCCAGGCTGCGGCAGAGTTTGGTGCCGTGGCGAGGGGAATGGACTCCTGAGACCTGTGCAACTTTTTTCGAAGGGTGTTTGTGCTACACTTGCTGATAAGCTAACGTCGTGCCTATGTCATGCAAGTGTAGGGACCATATGGTATGCTAACGTCGTGCCTATGCCATATGGGCCTTGTGGTATGCGAACGTAGTGCCTATGCCGCAAGGAGGTGTGTGAGATATGCTAACGTAGTGCCTATGTCTCTTACGGTTAATGAGCCTTGTGGTATGCTAACGTAGTGCCTATGCCACAGGGAGGTGTGAGATATGCTAACGTAGTGCCTATGTCTCTTACGGTTGTTGTGCGTGCTCTGGTGGAGCCAGAGACTCGACCATACTGTAATACTTGTTGGTTAACGGTGATGATGCGGTTGGGTTGTCTGCAGCGCCCCAATTTCATTATCACTGTGAACGTAATTTCACGAAAATTATGTTCCTGGAATTGCGTATTATTTTTGAGAATAAATAATGAACAAGTTGTTTCTTCTATGTTACCAGGTGCAGACTGTAATGATGATGACACGGAGTCCACGCCTGAGCAAGCGGCCAGATGCAGCGATGTGTCTTCTGATGTGAAATCAGAGCCCGTACCAAGCACTTCTGGTGCAGCACAGCTACGGGTACAGGAGCACGAGGACGTCCTCCAGTCAGGAGAGGCCGTGTTAGCAGACAAGTGATGTCACATCCGCCAAGAGAAAGAGATAGCTGTCAATTATTATTATACTCTTTGGCTGTCAATCACCGCCTCGCGCCTATATAAGTCGTTGCAAGCTCATTTTCGACCCCCTTTTTCGTGCGGTGAACGTGTTTAGGAAAACCTCTACCCGTTTGGATAGCCAATACTACTTTTTCTAGTTTTGTGTTAAATTCGTCCGTTTTATTTTTATAATTTGTAAATCTTAACAATAAATATTAACTGTGATTTCGAAAGTTGTTTCTTTTTCTATTTGTTTAGTTTTGTTCCTGCTAAGAATACGCTATAAGGAGCTCATGACTAAATAACGAGCTAGTGGCTAAATATCGAGCTAGTGGCCAAATAGTCGCTCGGGTCGATCTTCAGGTTAAGTTACGCTTGCCTAGGTTGGTCCGTTGATGGGTGACCGAGTTTCCTTCGTGCCTGAAAGCACGATAAGCTGTTTGGGTCGGGCCGAGTATAATTACTGTTTTCCATCAGGAATTTCTCAGTAGCAGCCACATCTGCCCAGCTGATGGTGATAGGTTCGCCCCCTTTTAAATGGGACTTCAACACAACTCGCGAAATGTGGGTGTACTATTAGATACACCTCTGCTTAATCCTGCGGGAAAATTAGGCGTGATGTTATATTTTGTGGATTGTTAATGATTTTAGAACATTTTTTTTTCTTTAAAATTAAACATTGCCCCACACTAGGAATTTCTCCTGTATCTTGGGTGCGTTTACAAACATCCACATACACAAACAGCCAGACCCGAAACAACTATATGCAGGTCACACATATATATTTGTTCCGTGCGGGGATCGAAAACGCGACACGCAGCTTAGCAGTCGATCGCTCAGACACTGCGCCAACCGTGCCATTGAATTGAAGTAAAGTAGACTTCTGTACCTTTCGACACTATTCTAGGAAACATTCAAACAAACAAACAAACATATTTTTTTACAAAAAAAACTGACTTCCATAAACAACACTAAAAAACTGAAAATAAATTTACTACCGGAAGTCGGTGACTTTTGTTTGATTTATAGATATTTAAATTGATTTTATATTATATATTTAGAGTATTTATTTTTTACTGCTAGTAAGAGTTATTAATTAGAATATCGTCCATATTCGTGCATAAGAAGAAAAAAATAGCAAGAGCATACAGTCGAATTGAGAACCTCCTCCTTTTTCTGAAGTCGGTTAAAAATTGGTTGTCGTGTTTTCTTTACGTCTCGTGCAAAATTGCAATGACTTGCAGAAAACATCGGACTTCGTTGCCAAATCTGTATGTTTTTGTAACAACAGACTACATATTAGTAAGACACATGGACGTATTATCAAGGACAATAGTAGAACACGTGTTTATTCGTCCGTAGATATATGTATCTCATACTAGCTACGCGGCGGTTTCACTCGCGTGGTGATAGAATATACACTATTATATCTTTATGAATTTTAGCCTTTGTGTTATTCCGATATGTAAGCTATATTATAGTGAAGTTTCATCAAATCCAATCAGAAGTGTTTGCGTGAAAGAGCAACAAACATACATATATATATAGCCTCTTCTCGGACATGCTAGTATTTGTTTATTTTTCGTATATCGTTCTTTTATTCCATTTTTGCGTGTCCGTTTGCCAGGTGGCAAAGGCCTCCTCCAATCTTCTCCATTCTGGCCTTTCTATGGCCACTCTACCCCATGTTGTTCCCGCGACTTGTCTTATGTCGTCGTCCCATCTTTTTTGTGGTCTACCTCTCTTTCTTTTTCCATCTCTTGGGTACCATTGTGTGACTATTTTGCTCCATTTATCCTTTCCCCTGATCATGTGGCCTGCCCATTTCCACTTTTGTCTTTTTATTTTCAAAGTTATGTCCTGTACCTTAGTCTTTCTCCTGATGGTGCTACCCCTTACTTTGTCTTTTCTTTTGATCCCAGTCATGCTTCTTTCCATGGCATGTTGACATACGGAGAGTTTATTTGTTACGTTTTTTGTTAAAGCCCATGTTTCGCTCCCGTATGCCAGCACTGGCAGGATGCATGTGTCAAATAATTTGCTTTTCGTTGAAGTGTGTAGGGTCTTGTCTTTCATTATTTCTTTTAGGCCCCAATATTTTTTCCAGCTATTCGCAACTCTTCTTTCGACTTCTTTGTTTTCGTTGTCGTCTGGGGACATCAGTTGACCGAGGTATATGTATTCTTCAACGTAGGAGATTTGGTTCTGTTCCACTATTACAGGGTCTTTGTTGCCGTTGGTCATGATTTTTGTTTTATCTGGGTTTAGCTTCAATCCGGCCTTTGCACTTTCCGATGCTAAATCATTTATCATTTTACTTAGATCAGCTGGTGTTTTTGCAAATAATACGATATCATCAGCGAATCGTAGGTGCGTTAGCGTGCGGCCATTAATAGTTATGCCCATGTCTCTCCATTCCAGATTCCTGAAGATCATTTCTAATACGGCCAGAAAGAGTGTTGGTGAGAGGGGGTCACCCTGTCTCACGCCTTTTTGTATTTGAAACTTCTTTCCCTCTTCTTCTAGACGGATACGAGCCGAACTGTGTTTATAAATATTTTTTATAATTCTTATATATTTGTGCTCTATACCCAGTTCCTTTAAGGCTTCCCAGATTTTTGAGTGTATCAAAGAATCGAAAGCTTTACTGTAATCAATAAAAGCTACGTAGTATACAAGCTGGTACTCATTGTATTTTTCTATAATTTGTCTTACAGTGTGGATGTGGTCTAGTACTGAGAAATCCTTACGGAATCCTGCCTGTTCTATGGGTTGTTGCTCATCTAATTTCCTTCCTATTCTTTCCAAAATAATCTTTGCAAATATCTTATAGATGTTAGACATTAGACTAATGGGTCTATAGTTTCCAATATCGCAGTGATTCCCTTTCTTGAATATAAGGATTATGATGGATTCAGTCCACTGTTTTGGGATGATTTCTGTGTTGATCACGTAGTTGAAAATTTCTGTAAGTATCGGTGTCACTGCTACTTTCGTTTGCTTTAGTATCTCATTGCTTATGCCGTCTGGCCCTGGAGCTTTATCGTTTTTCTGTGTGTCAATAGCTTTTTCCGTTTCTTCCTGCATGATGTAAGGTACCGTTTCGTTCCCTGGTAAGTCTATTTCTCTTTTATTCGTGTTGTTTTTGTATAGTTCGGTGTAGTAGTCAGTAGCGATCTTGAGTATTTCTTGTCTACCAACTTTCTTCGCTCCACTTCTATCTTCTATCTTAACAATCCATTCTTTCTTGTTAGTTAATTCTATGTACGCCTTCTTTATTCCTCCTGTTTGTCTAATATGTCTCTCTATTGTTTCCATACGATGTTGTCTCCTGTCTTTCCTTATGTTTTCTTTTATTTCTTTGCTAATTCTTGCAATTTCTTTTCTATTTCTGTCTGTATTTTTCGTACTTATTAGAACTGCTCTTTGGTTAAGGAGGTTGACGGTTTTTTCTGTCATCTTGTTGTTTAGGTTCTCTTTCCTTTTGCTATGTTCTTTAGTAATGGTTGTAATTTTATTTTCCAACCAATTGTATTTCTCCTGTGTGTGCGCGTCTTTTGTTTCTTTTTTGTAGTCTTTAAGTTTCGAGTTTAGTGAGTTGGCTACTTTTCCTATCAGATGTTTGTTTAGTTTTATATTCTCAAGAGTTATTTTTGGTCTGGGGTTCTTGGGTTGGGATGAGTTTAATTCAGCCCTGACCATGCGGTGGTTGGTGTTAAAATTTAGATTATTGATGACATTTATGCTTGGAAAGAATTTATGTTTGTTGGTCAATATAAAGTCAATTTGGTTTTTAGATTTGCCATCGGGTGACAACCAGGTCCACATTCTGTTTTTCTTTTTCTTGAAGACTGTGTTTAATATGGTCAAGTTATTTTGCATTGCAAAGTCCATGAGCATTTTTCCATTCCTGCTTCTAGGTTTTGAGCTGTATGTATAGGGTCCCATAATTGCATCCTCGTCCCGTTGGCGTTCACCGATTTGACCATTGAAGTCACCCATCACAATGATATTTTTGTGGGCATATGTCTGTATAGTTTTATTCAGATCTTGGTAAAACTGGCCAATTGTTTCAATATCTGCTTGTTCTGTAGGTGAATAGATCTGGATAATGGTCCATGGGTCCTTGTAATCTGGTAGTTTTAAATTCAATAATGCTATGCGCTCTGATACACCATAGAATCCATCTATGTGCTTTGCTAGGTATTTATTTACTAAAAATCCCACACCATGTTTTCCTGGGGTTTCCCCTATATGATATAGTACAAAGTCTGGGTGTGCGACAATGTTTTCTCCCATTCTTCTCACTTCGCTCATGCCGAGAATATCCCAGTTAGTGTTTTGTAATGCTATTGACAGTTCCGATAAACTTTCTTCCGATCTTAGTGTTAATACGTTTAGGGTAGCAATGTATATTCTAGTGTGCCTCGATATTGGGATCTTCATGTTAATGTTTTGCTTAGGTAGAGTTTGTTTAATGTTTTCTTCATTATGTTGTTGTTGATTTATTATTGGAGGGTTTTGGTCTAATTCCCCACGGGGACCAGCCGGGTTGGGGAATGTGTTTTTGTTTTGCTGTTGTTGTTGTTTTTTATTCTGTGTGTATATCACAACAAACATACATACATCCTCTCAAACTTTTGATTTTATAATTTACTAGCAGCGCCCCGCGGCTTCGCCCGCGTGATTATAAAAAAGTGTCCTATGTGTGATTCCAGACTATAATCTACCTCTGTGCCAAATTTCATCAAGATCCGTTCAGTAGTTTTTTCATGAAAGAGGATTAAACATACTACATATTAACATTCCTAAAGTGGGACAACGTTTTTTTTAAAAGAAAAAAACGCCATGTTCCGAACTTTACATGCTTCTTTTGTTTCCATTCACTTATTTACCTGTAAGGCATTAATGTTCAGGGCTAAAATATATTATATGTAAACAACTTTAATTTCCCTTCATGTAATTGTATCCTCGGTCTAATTTTAATCCCTATTTGGCACTTCAAAGGCGGTACCAATTGTAGATACAAATTGACGTTAAGGGTCAATTAAAAGTTAAGTTTAAAGGTTAATGTAATTGCTACCTTAAACCACTGAAGTTATTGGTCAAGACAATGCGATAATACCTACTTAAGTTAATTCATTGTCTTAAAACGTTTTATTACATAATTACATCTGGTAACTTAAGCTCAGGCATTCGTCTTGGATAAGTTAGGAAAATGGATACCAAGTTATGGCTGGAAAGTTTTGACAACACGGTTGGCACAGTGGCAGAGCGATCGACTGCTGCGCTGCGTGTTGCGGGCTCGATCCCCGCACGGAACAAATATTTGTATGGCCTACAGATATTTGTACCGGGTCTGGCTGTTTGTGTATGTGAGTTTAAATGGTTGTAAACGCACCCACGATACAGGAGAAATTCGTAGTGTGAGGCAACGTTTTTTTTTTAAAGTCTCTTATTCTGATATCATATAAAACTATAAATATAATAGTCCAAAATGCCAAGATTTTTAGCACCTGTCGCATCACCCGGAAATTCCTTACTTCTTCTACAATTTCATTAACATTCTTCATTTAACATCCCCCCTACAAACTTGGCTTCGGCCCGTGGGTAGGGTATTTGTACTCTCTTCATCATCTGCCTAGCCTTTTCCCAACTTTATTGGAGTCGACTTCCTGTCTAACCGGATGCAGCTGAATGCCATATACACACATATACTAGCACACATATATGTACATAGTACTAGCTTCCGCCCGCGACTTCGTCCGCGTGGCATAGTTACTTTGGGCTAACCTGCGTGATGATCGAAAAAAAATATCTTTCTCTCCCCTTCTCTTCCCTCTTTCTCCCCATTATCTCACTTTAAAAAGGATCCCAACTATCTCTGTACCGAAATTCATTAAAATCGGTCATTCAGGCGTGTATCAGTCCATTTAGGCGTGAAGACGTAACAAACAAAAAAACTCACTTTCGCTTTTATAATATTAGTAAGGATTTCACTTGGAGCGACTGTCAATCCGACCTTCACAACCCAACAATCAGCGAAGATATTGCTGAACATATAACAACAGACGTATTGATAACTTCCTTTATTTCTTTGGAAGACGGTTTAAAACTATAACACCAATTACAATAACTATACGAAAAAAATCAAACTTCAAAATGTACCAACTTTCGGCAACGCCAGTTTTTGAAACGAAAAAGGAATATAACAATTCTGATGTCTCCGTAACCAGTCATTCTACAAATAGGTCACAGCTGAAACATGACCTTGAAGGTTTAACAAAGAGTTTTTAATTATCCATTGACTATGGATTTACGTAATACATATACTATTTACTTTACAAATACCAATTTGTACAAGAATAATACAAGACAATTTAGACGTATAATATGACATAAGTTATGTCATATATGTCATATAAGTTATGTTATATATGTCTATATTGTCTAAAAATAAAAAAATATGTTATGTGACATAACATATTTGCAAATAACCCATAGTTTTTTTTTTTTTACTTTGCCCCACACAAAGAATTTCTCCTGTATCGTGGGTGCGTTTACAAACATTTAAACTCACATAGACAAGCAGCCAGACCCGGAACATCTACCTGTAGGTCATACAAATGTTTGTTCCGTGCGGGGATTGAACCCGCAATTTAATCCAGTATTATATTTTTTTGTGCGGATGGGATCAAATAACTTCCCCCGCTCTGGGCGGAGCGAGGTGGAGTGTCAGACTTGTACTGACTAAAACCCACCCATGTTCCTTCTATTGCCCTTTATCTTCTGGGCCCAGGGTATCTCTTTGGGGGGCAATCTTCAATCTTTAGTGGAACGGTTGAAACGTTTGTCTAAATTCCTTTCAAATTTACCATGGAATATTTTCCCTCTATCACCCAAGCTTCTAATACATCGGTGCCAAATTCATCATCATCCTAATACGTTCAATAGTTTTTATGTGGAACACTAACAAACATAAATCCATCCATCTTCACAAACTTTCGAATTTATACTAATAGTAGGATTTATACTCAAATTTTCCTGATAATGTTAAGGTCCTACACACTTCCCAACGACGGCGACGACGTTTAGACCGGCTTCTCTGACCGAATGCTGAGAACCAGTATTTATTTTTATTACACAAATAATATCCAAGATTTGCCATCATCATTGTTTAAAAGGGTATTGGCTAGACGAAAAATTATTAGTGTGAAAGAATATTTAGAGGATAAGTCGTTAGTAACATAAAAAAAACCTTTATTTTATTATATCCACCAAATATACTTATATTCAATGCTAATCAATATTATAACTACAATACAATTTAAATCTTCAAATTTATAATTACTTATAGATTAATATAAGCCTTAATTATTATTTTTATGGAACTATTTGTACATCATAGTATGGCAGGATATGCTGGAACTAATGTTATAACATCTTTTGTACCATATTCTTACAAATAAATATTTTGATTTGATTTGATTTACATGATGCTGCTGTGTATCTGACCTTCACAACCCAGTATCCCGGTAACTCTTTTTAAAAAAAAACAAAAAAAACGCTGCCTCACACTAGGAATTTCTCCTGTATCGTGGGTCCGTTTAACAAGCATTTAAATTCACATACACAAACAGCCAGACCCGGAACAACTAAATGTAGTTCAAACAAATATTTGTTGCGTGTGGGGATCGAACCCGCGACACGCAGCGCAGCAGTCAATCACTCAGCCACTGCGCTAACCGTGCCGTCAACTGGTTACTGAGCCTTAAAACAGTCTAAAGAAAAGTCTATCTCCTCTTCTTTTCTATATCTAGATCTGTTGCCACCCAGCAAAGACGAAAATAAATACTAATATCTATGCAGTCACTGACACGGATGTACTAAAATTAGAACAGTTACTATATTAGCTAGCTATATGTGAATAAAGAACACGAAGAGAGAGGAAGCTGTCGATTTTATTGTTCTCCTATAGACATAGTTGTCATTTCAAAAATGTAGTTTAATTATAAGTAGAAAATTGTATACCAATTATCCAACCAAGTAACATCACGTTCCATTAACTGCTATGTTTAAGATGACTAGTCAGTACAGCTGAAGAAACCACGCAATGGATAGACTGCGTTGCGAAGTTATCGAAATTTAGTTTTACATGTGAGTCTCATAATTCAAAACGATTAGAAGAAATATTTGTAGCATATTACAAGTTAAGAATAACTGAAGTTTGACTAACTAATATTTAAAATGTCATAGTATGTTTGTTGGTAAAATTTTACGCCTAAACTACTGAACCAAACATCCTAACATTTTGCATAAACGTTGTCAGGTGTACAGAGACAGACATAGGGCACACTTTTTGTTTTGCGGGTGGGAAATCATCAAATAACTTCCCCCGCTCTGAGGAGCGGGCTGAGCGGGGGGGAGTGTCAGACTTGTATTCCTTCCTTCTATTGCCCTTTACGTTCCGGAGCCGCGGTATCTCTTTCGAACAACCCGCAACCTCGGCAGGCGGTTCCTGGCAGGCCCCTCTGCTTTGCTGACATCTCTTTGAGGCGCGCGTGGAACACTAACGCGCCGTTGACACGGTCTGTCGTGAATAGACAGACGGACGGTGAGCTACCCATTGTTCACCGTCCACAGGTCCGCATTTACGGTGGCTGGGAGTCGTCTCGCGGCGCCCGACGCCCGGGGCGGCTCCCACGGCGGCCTTCATCCCGAAAAAAAAGTATAACGTTCTTAAGATATCAGATGGCACCATGTGTCTTTCGAATCATATAGTCCTCCTTGCCGCCGCGGCCATTCTTAGCAGAAATTAGCCATCGGCGCGGGAGATATGGGGGGTTCACAAGCGTGTGCGCAGGCACACGTGCACTCTCTGTTCCCTCACTCTCATAGTCCGATGGGACGGCAATCCCACACGACCGGAGAGAGATAAGGCGCAGGACCAACGGGTTAACGTGCTTTCCGAGGCACGGTGGAATCATACCCCTAACATTCAAACTCAATGCTGTTACTCAAAGTTCTTACTGGAAAAACCCAATAACACTCTTTGCCGTACCGGGAATCGAAACCAGGACCCCGTGATCAACAGTCGCGCTTGCAACCGCAAACCAATGTTAAACAATATTATTAAAACTAATATTATTACAAGGAGGGTACAACCCGAATTAATTTGACGACACGGTTGGCGCACTGGCTGTGCGATCGACTGCTGCACTGCGTTTCGCGGGTTCGATTCCCGTACAGAACAGCTATATGACCTACAGATAGTTGTTCCGGGTCTGGCTGTTTGAGTATGTGAGTTTAAATGTCTATAAACGCACCCACGATACAGAAGAAATTCCTAATGTGGGGCAACGGTTAAAAAAAAAAACCGACCGAAACCACGGGCAAAAGCTACTTAGCTAATGTTTGTAGAATCTAGCGCATTGCATTTTATTGCGAAAGCTACACGGAAGCGAAAACTCTGGCGGCCATCTTTTATTTGGTAAAACGATTAAAACTATATGTAGACTTTCACACACTCATTATATTATTTCATTTAAGGCGAAGTATATCCGATCTTGGCTAACTTTTACTGCTTAGCTTTTGTGAATGATTTCAGGCACACCTTAAGAAGGATTACAGGAAATTAGCTGATTCAAGAGTTGCTTTTATGGTTTTCATCTATAACTGCTGACATCCGGGAATTGTTTGTTGCAGTAATCATTTTCTGCTAAAACAGTTCTTTATAGTAATTAATTAGAAAACGACTCCAACAAACAGAAACTAATTAATAATAACCATATCTTCGGAGCAGTTAGTTGGCAGGGTTCCATTTTTTCCTATTGAGGAGCGGAACCCTTATAAGATCACTTTGTCGTCCGTCTGTTTGTTTTTTCTGTGTGTGTTTATTTTGTCAGTCAAGTCCTTTATCTTGGGAACGCGTGGAGGTATCGAGATGATTTTTTTAAGCTATTGCATAGCTTCTTTCGCGGGCCTTGAGCGCGGGGACCGAATCCAGAAATTCCGTAACGAAAAAAAACCTGACGCTCCCCACTCCGACGGGCACGGAGGTGTGGCTTGAAGGCCGTGCATTGTCTAACGTCGTTTACACAATACGGTCAGTTATTTCAATCACGATTCTAATGTTCTAATAGAGTGTTCGGTAGTGAATCGGATAGTCAATCGACATTACGCTGGATCAAACCCAAGGTCTTGTTTTTCTTTTTGCGATTTCTTTTCATTGGAAGTACTTTTTAAATATTATATTTAGTTTTTTATTTATTGTCTAAGTTGATAAAAAATTGTTTCTTTTTGCGACTTCTTTTCATTGGAAGTACTTTTTAAATATTTTATTTAAGTAGATTGTTTTTATTTATTGCATAAGTTGATAAAAAATGCTATGCAATAGCTTTACCGCGGCAGTCCCCGAGTGCAACACGTATTTTTTTTTTAAACTTTGCCCCACACTATGAATTTCTCCTCTGTATCGTGAGTGCGTTTACAAACATTTAAACTCACATACACAAACACCCAGACCCGAAACAACTATCTGCAGGTCATACAAATATTTGTTCCGTGCGGGAATCGAACCCGCAACACGCAGCCCAGCATTTGATCGCTCAGCCATTACGCCAACCGTGCCGTCAAATTAAAACCATTTACTCAAATCTGTGGTCCCATGGAGCTGTGAAGAAGATATGGCCGTTTATATTATTAACAATTTACTAGCATGTATCTTTTCGATGAAGAACAAAGGCCCCATGGCACCCAAGTTTTTTTCGATCCAGGATTAATGAGCACGCCTCGAGGGTCTTTTAAGAGGTATCCTGTGTAGATCTATCTAGCTATGGGAGGAACCCGTCAAGAAATTTAATTATTTTGTTCCGTGCTTCGCAAAGAACGTTAGGCCGTTGGCCGCGGCTGACATTTGTAGATCTTTGACAGTCGTTACACGTGATCAGTGTCACGAAAGTCTGACAACCATACTTACAAAGGGGTATCGTGTTACCTAGTGCTAACTGGGTTTGGAGGTCAGGTAGGCAGTCGCTTCTTGTGAAATACTGGTATGCAGCTGCATCCGGTTACACAAGAAGCCGACCAGGATAGACAGATTATGATGAGGGTCCAAAGCCCACGGCAGACGGCAGACGGCAGACGTGGATAGCCCAATCCTACTTCAACTTAGTACCATTTTTAGACGTTGCTAAAAAGAGACACAGTGTAATTTTTAAGTAATTTTCAAAGTGTAATTTTAAAAGTTTGCGACTCCAAAAACAAGCATTTTCAAGGATTCGTTCGTTTCCCATGATTACAATACTGGGTACTATGGTAATATTAAACAAAAACACGCTGGTGCCATAACGAGGAGTTTAAAATAATTTGTGCAAAATTCGCACCTCATCGCCAATGCGGTAGAGCCACATAGTAAGAGATGGCAGAAAACCCATTCTGCAAACTTTTAAAATAATGAACATGACACGGATATGAAAAGTTACCCTACTAATATTGTAAATGCGAATGTTTGTGTATGTGTGGATGGATGTATGTATAGATGTTTTTTACTCTTTCACATCAAAACGGCTGAACGGAGCTTGATGTTTTTTTTTTTCGATATCACGCGTGCGAAGCCGCCGGCGCCAGCTGGTAAAGAATAAAATTATAGTAACTTTTGCCCACGACTTCGTCCGCGTGGATTAATAGTTCCCGTTCCCAGGGGATTTCCGGGAACTATCCTATGTCCTTTCTCGGGTCCCAGACTATATCTGTACCAAATTTCATTGAAATCGGTTCAGTGGTTTAGGCGTGAAGAAGAGACAGACAGACAGAGTTACTTTCGCGGCAATCTAACAATGGTACATGCCGAACTTCAACGTATTCTTAAAAGACTTTTTAAGGTTAATTTGTCATTTCCATCTTTCTCTTCTTCTTGACCATGATTTTCTGTGTGTCTCGGTGGAGGGAGAGGAAGATGAAGATGAACGATATTCGATGATTGACAGGGAAGAAAAATACGGTTTGCCCTAACTAACGTGGGTCAAGGGCAGGAAGTTCCTCAAACCAACTACTTTTCGGATCTGTGGACGGTGAGCAATGGGTAGCTCACCATCCGTCCGTCCAGCGTTCGTGTTCCACGCGCACCTCAACGAATGTTGTTCGAAAGAGATACTGCGGCATTGGAATATAAAGGGCAAAATAAGGAACAAGGGTGGGTTTAAGTCAGTAAAAGCCTGACACTTCCAAAGTTATTTGATGATTTCCCATCCGCAAAAAAAGGGCTACCTACATCATGGCGCTGACTGTGCAAGAGGTTTTCAAATACCGTTGTTTTCACTGTGGTCCTTCTGGTATCATCTACTTTGTGGTAGAAATATCCATGGTGATTGTTTTTATGGGAGTCGGGTAAAGATTCCTGTTACTGGCATGTGATTATTTTTAAGTTAAATATAGGTATTGTTGAAATATCGAATAACGAGTAATTGTTTTCACTGAGTCACTACAATGTCTTCACCTTCCTTCATTATCAGGTGTTGTCATCTTTATTAATTATATTTCTGTAAAATACCTACATGACTTTATTACAATGATGTCAATTAGTTTTTGTTATTATCATTACTTATTTGTTTTTTCCTTCATGACACACTTACTAATTCACTATTCTTTTAGCTATTTTAATTTTAATTGTGTCCTGCTCTTAGGCGATAATAATTTTCATTAATAACAATTTTATTAAAACTAGTTTCTAACATGACTACACGGATATTAAAATTACGTTAAAAACAGCTACCCTACCATGACTTCGTCTTCGTCTTAAAGCAGAAGTTATTCCGCTGAGGGAAAGATACAGAGCTATACAGGGTGTCTAGCAGCATCTCTTTCCCTCAGTGGAATAAGTTCTGCTTTAAGACGTCTTGGTAGGCCTACAGTAATGGGTATGTGTACAGACATACAAACACTCAAATAATTTTAACATAATAAGGTTCTTGTCTCTAGAGCCCTAACCACCGGTAGCTTGGACCCTGCTCCCTACACTGGCAGACCACTATTTTTATGTTTTAAAATGGTTTATTTTTATTAAGAAAGTAAAAAGACAGGTAAAATAAATAAGTAAGAGCATTATAAGGTAGACCCGCTAATAATCTGCCATATTAAATCAAGACTTAATTGCTAGACCAACAACAGTCTCTGTTACCTCACCAAACTATGCAACGGATATAGCCCATAGAAGGAGGTAGGCGCACGTATTATCACCTACAACCAAGAATACTATGTCAAAGCATTCCAAAGACACTTTACTGTATGTCGAGAATTCTGAGAAATCTTCTAAAGGTGGATTTAAAAGGAAATTTCCTTTTTTATCAAGTAATGAAGTGAAGTAATCGAATTTACGAGATGCTTTCAAGTTGATATGGTGGGTAAAGAAAATAAACTGTTTTATTTTTATTAACTTTTTATGAATGAAAATAAATATTTCGTTTTTTAAATGCGGAAAAAACTTTCCCTGTAATGAAAACTTTATTTAAAATCTCTTTAAATATTTTTTGTTTCACAGAGGTCTACATGGGCACTTATGAAACGTCGAGAATAGGTGCACGGTTCGGATTGGTCGTTTTCTATGGACAAGTATTTGGTTATACAACATTATTAAGTTACAGTGTTAGTAATTAAGCATCTAGGATCCACAAGGCCTACAATGTTGACAAACAATATATAGGAAGAAAAACACAAATATATCTATTTTAAGAACCATATTAACCAACTGATAGAAATGTTGTTATCAGTGCAGTAACTAATCTAAACATGTGCATCTACTATTCCAATTTCAAAACGACAAAATACTTCACCACAACATTATCTTATTAATAAAATAATCACGGCACTATTAAAAAAAAACACCAATACATTTTGCTCGACCAGATCACGTCTGGCATGTCATTGCACCACAGATGCCAGCCCAGGCAGGACGTGAATCAGGAGGAAATCCGCCATCTCCTGCCCATGAATATTCGATCAGCCATTGTTACAATGTATTCGCAATGTCCAAATCCGAACAATGATTTCTTGATATAACATGTAATCGATGTTGTTATAATTGTGTTATCGATCATTCTAGAGTTCTTGTGGAAATGTTATATGTCTCATACCTAGTGACATTGATCTGTTTCATTGTTTTCTAACTAGCCTTTGCCCGCGGCTTTGCTCGCGTTAAATTCTGGGTAACACAGTTTCCCTTTCCTGATTTGCAGGTACTTGCTACTGGCGTGAAGACGTAACACAAACAAACAAACTCACTTTCGCTGTTATAATAAGTATTAGTAAGGATTAGTTACAAAACTTAATTATACATATTATTATTATTGTGTACACTATCGCATTAGGTAAGGTAACCCTATAATGATTGTCGTAAGATGGAGAATAAATAAATTAATGTTTTTGCATTTTTTATCGGTCATGCAGAAATGTGACAGAGGAAGTTCTATTTTTTTGGGACAAGCCTGCCACAGTATTTCCAGCAAAGCGCCGAGATAATGAAGCTCGACGAAGTCCCAGAGAAACCATTACTGCCTTTTTTGCGGATGAGAAATCATCAAATAACTTCCCCTTATGGGTGGAACGGAGGGGAGTGTCAGACTCTTACTGACTAAAACCCACATATGTTCCTTCTTTTGGCCTTTATTTTCCAGGGCCGCGATCTTTCGAACATCCCGCAACCTCGGCAGGCGGTGGCCCTGGCAGGCCCCTCTGAAACCATTACTGTCTTGGATACCGCAAGGAATAGCTGAGGAGAAAGTAAAACATAATTTTGACCCTCTATCAGCAGGAGACAGACCAAAAAAGGCTAATAGACATAAAGGGACGATGTGAGATAAGCCTAGTTGCATAGCACCACGGATAAATATTTTTATAAGTATTAATGGGACTGAGACAATTGTAGATCTAGTAGGATACGGCCAAGACCTGAAGAAAGAGACCTAAGCTGCCACTGGCCGTTATAGTTACGGTGACAGTGTTAACTTTGGTGGCTAGGACATCATTATTAAGACCTTAACTCCTCTGGTGAGTATTTCACTACAGTATACGATAAAACTATTAGACAGTGTGAAAAGACCAAGATATAACCGCCTTTTCTTAGTATACTTCACAACTTAATGTCATGCACGAGCAATGGTCCGGAGCTAGAAGGAATGGGAAGCGGTCACTTCCTTCTGCAAAGCAGTTATGCTAGCGAAGGTGACCGGGCGTTTGAGGGAGAGAACCTCAAACCAACCCAGCCACCGCGGGAGACGCTCCGGGCGTCGGCCCCGCTAGACGACTCCCGGTCACCGTAAATGCGGGTCCGTCCAATGACGTGTTCCAAGCGCGCCTTAAAGAGATGTCCAAACCATTAGTAATCAGGAAGTATAACGGTTGACGTTGATGCGGCGGCAGTTCCACCAGGATAAGAGCAGTATCGACAGTCCTCAACATGTTATCATTGAGAGATCGCGACATCATGATGGATACTGTGACGTGTTAACTCTGATATCGAATTGCTACCATCTGATTCTAGGCAAAAATGTGTCATCTGCACTCACCAGTATAACTTGACTGATCATTGCTACTATTTCTACAAAGGGTGCTATAAATTTTGGTCCAGTTTAGGCTCTGTTCGCGTCTTACTTTATACTGGTCGATGATATTTTTGATAAGGTACGAGTTTTGGACCGGATTTGTGCCTACGTTTTTTTTGTAATCAGGTGAAAGTCTAGAAATTCTTTATCTATACTATTAACAGTCAATGACCGTATGAAGTAGTGTTTACTATAATTTGTTTATCGTTTATTTTGAGGTAGGTACTTGTAGGTCGTGTCGATAACAAAGCTTAGATTTTTATTTTGGTTTCCTAGTGGTTGTGTATGTTGTCAGAGTGAATTGCAGATTATATGTGCGTGTTGGGACTTGTTATCAGTATCGTTCTAGACTGTTAGATATTGCCAAATATTAGTCCGTTAACCCCATTGCACTCATAGGTAATTGAAGTACCTTTACTGAGTTTACGGGTTATGGTTAAAGATTTACTTAAAAGTATTACATATTTATTTAGAGAGTAAAATTTTTAAAAAAAGTTAATTAAACGATGCAAATAAATTATAAAAAAGTAGGCGTAGCTTAAAATACTGCGGCATGTTACTTAGGTATATGTTAAAACTAAAACTTAATGCTATGTTGATGTTTTGGCATATCAATCAAAACAATACAAATCAACTATATAGTTGGCTTTTCATCACAGGCCCAGAAAATTTCAAAGATTTTATTTCAGGGTTTTTCAAAGATGCTCCAGAATTCACTAACGTCAAAATAAACCCACTTTTCCTTTCCACAAAACTTCTGAATGGCGCCATCTTTTACGTAACCATGACGACAGATGACGTTGATGACGGATGGTTACCCATTCGCCATTCGGCTAGCTTCAAGTAACCTCATTCAGTATGACAAGTCCACATGTAACTACAAAATGGATAGACTGATAACAATAGGATTTCAGGCGAAACTAAAAATAAAAAAAACTTGAGAGGTGTCAAGGGACACCCGGATGGAACGAAGTTATTATTTATTATGTACAAAAAACGGAATACACTCAACAAAAATAATCGTCGCGCCACCACACTGTTCAATGCGAAATAGAAAGACGAAACGAAAATAACTGACTTGCTTTCTATGAGAGAGAGAGAGAGAGACAGACAGACAGAGAAACATGCGCATGTCACGGCGACAACTATAGCAAAAAGTGTCGTTACAACTTTTGGTCCTAATTTTTCCGACTAGCCCCCTTTCGCAACGAGCGATAAGGAACTTCGTTCCAATAAGAAAGAAAATTAAAAAGTAGAACTTACAATCTGTATTTAAGTGCAAATTGTGAAATATTGCGAAATCTAATGGTTTTTTTTACATAAGCCGATAAATTGATTGATATTAAGAACACACCTTGTGGAGTTATTTTGATTAAAAAAAAACGAAAGAAAAAATACCATATCGACGGAAAACTGATGACTGCGACATTTTTATCGAAATTTGCAAGCGGATTAAATGATTGGTGGAAAAGATACTTCAATACTAGTTAAACAAAGAAAGTCCTTTGATCAAAATAAAAAAAATACTAGTGGTCAATTACAATATTACCATAATATTAGAGTTAGTACTGTAAGAGGTTTTATAACCTAAGCAATGCTGGCTGTTATAGTACAACGTTCAAATACTCAGGTCGTTCAAAACTAAGCCTATGTCCGTCTCCTGGTTCCCAACTATCTCTGTACCAAAATTCATCAAAATCGGTTTAGCTATTAAAGCGTGAATAGGTAACAAACAAATAAACTCACTTTCGCTTTTATAATATTCTTGTGACTGGGACTGTAGCAGCGTCTATTTTGTTTTTATGACATTTAAAACTGCCTGTAATGGCTTTAAGTTTGAGTTTATTCGTTTGGCTGGTATTATATTCCCAAGCCCTTCTAAGCTCAAGTCGACCAGTCCTTTAAAATCTACACGAATCCTTTTGTAGGGTGTAAAGTTGTTTATTATTACATCAAGAATTCAATTAAGGTCTTCTAAAGAAGAAGAGACTTGATATTCTCTACTTCGTATGCTAACCCTAAATTGTACGTGCGTGCAATGTAAAATTAAAACCTTCTGACGGTATCATATGAGACGAAGGGGCGAACAAACCAAAAATGTTATACGTAAAGTGGTACTCGACGGACATAATTTGAGACGCGATGAAATTTGGAACTACGATTGAAATATATTAAGTTTGACAGATGAATGACGTTTTTTCTAAGCAAGCAGCGCCACGCTGGTGTCTCAAGTTACGTTGGTGAAATTTAAAATGATTATGTCATTCGCATCACGTTTTCGTTGCAAAAATTTGTTTTACGTCCGGAAACGACATTTTTTCTATCACATTTTCAAAATGGCGGTGCAGCCGACGCATACAGCTACTGTTTTGATTCATAAATTAAAAATATCACATGGAACATAGACGGCATCGCCGACGACCGGGCGTTTGCCAAAACCGTTCCAGGAAAAAATATTTTTACGACAACGCCAACGCCTATAAAACGGGTGGTTTGTCGGCAGTGCTTATCTTTAATTAAAATATCCTTTTGTCTGATACTATTTAAGGGGTTCTGATGTAAGACTTCGTATAGTTATCACCTATAACCAGTCTTAGTATTCTCGTGAGTCCATTAGTGCCAATGAGATTTAAAACATTTAAAAAGATATAATATAAACTCATGTTTCAGTTTCATTGCAAAGTTTTTTATTATTACCAAGATGGATAAAATGTTATTTTTCAAATAACTTCTCCCGCCCACGGCGGAGCGGGTGTCAGACTTTTACTGACAAAACCCATTCATGTTCCTTCATTTGCCTTTTGTGTTCCGGGGTCACGTATTTCTTTCGAACAATCTGCAGCCCCGGCAGGCCCAAAAATGCTCTTACATCAACACAACCGCAGTTGGCTTTTGTCATGTTTATGCAAATTACTATATTAGGTATTACGTGGTATTCGATAGTTTCACGAGATCATTTTACCGAGATTAAAACGTGATAAATTTGTTAATCCTGATTACTAATTGTATACCAATCTACATCCAAATGCGATCAGTAGTTTTTGAGTTACAAAAATCTTCACAAACTTTCGAATTTACAATAAAATTAAAGCAAGATCAAGACATCTGTTGCCTTGAAATGCACAAAGATCCCGTAACTCCGTCCCATCTCGATTTGGAAACTTTGCTGTCACTCCGCATGACTTCGTGAAGCGTCCAAAAGAAAAGTGGTGGGTTAATAAATAGCTTTCGGGTTTAATGCCCCGAAGACGCAGTTCTGTAGGGCGTATGTTACCAGCATGCGGATACAACGGCTGCCAAACGACCATCAGACTAATACTAGCCCAGCTGTACGTAGATATTGACGTATAGGTGGAATAGACGAGACTTGTCTATGAATAGACTGCCCTATCAGGAATACAGTTGAAAGGGACAACGACGCAGAAATGGGGGTCTATAATGGTCCGCTTTAGCAGAATCATAATAGGATTATATATATGTTTATTTATTTAATAATTTATGTACATACTGGAGAAAACACAGGGAAACATCATAAAAAACATAGAGTACAAAGGCAATATACGAATTGGTTCGTTTTTTTTTATGGTCACAGGACCATTAAAAAAAATAAAGTTATTCTTATATTATTCTTTAATCTTTGTAAATTGTCACTTTGTAACCATTTTACGAATAGCACCGGAATTCATATTATTAACCTATTGTGTAACTGTGGCCATTTTAGATTATCGCGTATTTAGTATATTTAGTAGATATTATCCTGAATCTGGACATAGATGTTTTTATAGTTTTTATTAAAAAAAAAACAATCAAGTGCGAGTGGGACTCGCGCACGATGGGCAAAATAAACATGTTTGTTGTTTATGAGCTCACTAAAATATTTATTTTGTTGTATTTGCTGATAAAGCGGCAACAGAAAGATATATCTGTGCAAAATTTCAACTGTCTAACTATCACGGTTTATGAGATACAGCCTGTTGACAGACGGACAGACAGCGGAATCTTAGTAATAAGGTCTCGTTTTACCCTAAAGGCTACAAAACCCTAAACAATATCACTCGTACCATATATTTTGATTGTATGTTAGACCTGCTCTTTAAAACTAACATGCCTAATTAATATATGCTCCTTTTGCATTTTACGAATATGAGATTCCATGAAGGAATTGAAAAGTTTTCATCGTTCCAAATGTCCGGTGCACAGCCATAGTTAAATATTTGTACAATTTTCGACAAACTTAAATGTTGGTTAAGCTTATCAAATTCGGAAAATACTTTTATCAACATGATAAAATAAAAGAAATACCACCTGCAAAGTCTTATCGAAAAACTGCATTTCGTACAAAACCATTCAAAAAACAAAAGCCATAGATAAAGAGAACGTTCCAGATTTAAATTTCAAATTTCCGCAAATTAAAAATAAATTGACGTCATGCTAGTGTTGGGACTGTCAACAGCACATCGCGATGCACTCTGTTTGCCAATGATACGATTTTCCGCGAACGATAAAACCGAGTTGCACCAACAAGACGTTACAATCGATTCCGCGAACGATAGTGAACGCTCGATATAATTACTGTTGAATCGATTATACGCGATTTGATAATGTTTTGTGGAATTGCGATTGCGGTGTTGGTTTTCCTTCATAGTATTGGCGCCAAGTATAAGCGTTTTATTGTTGATACAGCTTTGAATATGAATAAATAGGATACTTGTAAGGGCATTCTTCAAGGAAACTTTAACAGACTCGATTCTGGATACTTTCATATCATATAAATTATGTCAACTTCATCAGATAGTTCAACAAATAACTTCCCTGGCTCTGGGCGGAGCGGAGGTGAGTTTCAGACACCCACCCATGTTCATTCTTTTGCCCTTAATGTTCCGGTGCCGTAGTATCAATAACCCGCAACCCCACAACAAACAATGCCTAAGAACTCACTGTAGCACATCTAGAACTCATTAAAACTGTTTAACACTTGACATATTTAAAACATCATTTAGTCTGTTCTCATTTTCAAAGAATTGAAAAACGGGACAATAGTTTTAAGTACTTACGTTTAACACTAAACGCATTTATTGAGACGTGGTGCAACTCGGCCTGATATACAATCGTTACGACTAGTCTTACAAAGGGATTCATATTTTTTTTTTTGCGAATGGGAAATCATCAATGGGGGTGTCAGACTCGTACTGACTAAATCTCATGTTCCTTCTAATGCCCTTTATCTTCCGGGGCCGGGGTATCTCTTTCGAACAACTCGATACCCCGTGCGGCGGTGGCCCTGGCAGGTCCCTCTGCTTTGCTGACATCTCTTTGAGGAGCGCGTGGAACACTAACGCGCCGTCGACACGGCCTGTCGTTAATAGACGGACGGACGGTGAGCTACCCATTGCTCACCGTCTACAGGCCCGCATCTACGGTGGCCGGGAGTCGTCTCGCGGCGCCGGACGGTTTTATATTATCTAGGAACGGGTTTTATAGTAACTGGGTTTTGGAGGTCAGATTGGCATTCGCACATACTGGTAATCAGCTGCTGGTAGACTGGAAGCCAATCTGACCTTTGGTGGATTAAGGTTAGGAAAATAGATGATGGTGCTAGCGAGCTTGAATTTGCAACTACAGTACATACAAATAATATTTTCATACATCGAACTCACAAATGCCGATACTTATTTTTTTTAAACTTTGCCTCACACTAGGAATTTCTTCTGTATTGTGGGTGCGTTTACAAACATTTAAACTCACATACACAGACAGCCGGACCTGAAACAACTACCTGTAGGTCATACAAATATATGTTCCATGCGAGGATCGAACCCGCGACACACAGCGCAGCAGCATTCGATCGCTCAGCCATTGCGCTAACCGTGTTGTCGAACTTAATGTTTACGTTAGTATTCATAGAAAAATCTGCAACCAAAGCAATAAATTGGAAGATTATTTGAATTTGGAAGGGCCACATTTTTTTCTTATATCAAGCTTACAATTGACCAAAAAGTCTTGATCGCTATAAATGGCGCTAATTGTAAAGGACAATGACCAAATATCTGTCAAATGCTGTACTTAAAATATTAGTTCCATATACCGCCACCTGCCAACATAAGCTGGTTGCTCAGTAATTCATGATTTTCCGCCATGTTCCTACAGATTGCGTCGAACAACTTGGCTGTGAGCCAATTTGAAACCATTACACTAATAAACATTAGTTAATTATAAATCACTACATTATATTAAGAACGTTTACGCTACTAAGTACTAGTTGTCATTGAAATTTTGCGACCTTCGTATTTTGTTTAAAGTCAGAGTTTTATACGGTTCCGAACCTCAAAAGGAATTTATTGGATCATTTTGTTGTCCGCCTGTCTGTCAAGGCCCTTTATCTCGGAAAAGCGTGGAAGCATCGAGTTGAAATTAAAACTGAAGTCGAAGAAGAAAAAAATCAACTCTCTAAAGCTACGCAGTCAAAAGATATAGCCGTTTATGTCGCAAGTTTGTACGGAACCCGCGGTACGGGAGTCTGACTCATTCTTTTTTAAAATCTATATTAACGGCTCTTTTATCTTTATTTGAAACTGTTTGGGACTTCGTCCGCGTGGCATAGTTACTTTGGGCTAACGCTAACTTTAACCCACGTGATTATCAAAAAATTGGATCTTTCTCTTCCCTTTTCTTCCCTCTTTCTTGCCCTTTTCTCACTTTTTTTAACAACTATCTCTGTACCAAAATTCATCAAAATTGGTTTGGCCATTTAGACGTGAAGACGTAACAAACAACTCACTTTCGCTTTTATAATACTAGTAAGGATAAGCATGGTTTGTAAAAAAGAAATAAGTTTGAAAATATAAGGCATTTTAAATTACTTTGTAGTGGCAACATTGTACCAGTAGTACAAAAAACTGGTGTCGTACCAGAAACATAATGATGCCGCAAGTGGTTCATTGATACATTCTTTGACTACCTACTATGTTGTAGTTTAAAGTAGTTTTTACTACAACAGCGTTCGTCTCGCCAAGTAATTAAACAAAGTAACTAATCCAAGATATATCCTACTTTATTTGTGCAAGAAAGTAGCAACTATAGTTACAAATACACCTCTGCTTTCGTAAAGAAATTATTGATAAACTTATCGTGTGCCTGGTAGAATTTCTCATTAAAGAAATTAGTTAAAAATATAAACTATCACTGGGCGTCCACCATTTTGAATTAGAAAATGGCGTCATTTGTCAGTTGTCAATCATACTAAACATTTATGCGAAAATTCAGCTCAATCGGGATTGTTACTGGTGAAGCTATGAAAAACGAAGAAAGAGAAGGGTTAGCAGACATTTTCTGAGGCCACATTAGCCAGTTTATAAGAAAAATAAACACCTGCCAACATTAATTAAGCCGTTACCATAACTAACAATCTAACACAAAAACTGAGACAGCTCACTGATAAGCGATCACTGCGGGCACGTGTTTACGTATCTAGGAAATCACGATAACGCGCTCGGCTTACCGGCGCCGGCGCAACTGATAACGATACTATACAAGCGCTAATCCTAATCAAGTTTTCGTTGTATTAATGTCATTAAATCACTAGGTATGGCCGCCCAGTGGTGTGACCGTCGACTTCCAAGTCATAGGTCTGGAGTTCGAACCCTAGGCACGGACCTCACCGTGCTGACGGCGCGTTCGTGTTCCACGCGCGCCTCAAAGAGATGCCAGCAAAGCAGAGGGGCCTGTCAGGGCCATCGCCTGCCGGGGTTGTGGATTATTCCGCGACATAAGAGATACCGCGACCCCAGAACACAAAGGGCTCAAGATTTTATTTTATTTTTAAAAGCATTGCCCCACACTAGGTATTTCTTCTGTTTCGTGGGTGCGTTTACAAACATTAAAACTCACATACACAAACAGCCAGACCCGAAACAACTATCTGCAGGTCATACAAATATTTGTTCCGTGCGGGATACGAACCCACGACACGCAGCGCAGCAGTCGATCGCTCAGCCATTACGCCAACCGTGCCGCATACTCAAATCTGTGGTCCCTTGGAGCTGTGAAGAAGATATGGCCATTTGTATTATTGACAGTTTACTAGCATTTATCTTTTCGATGAAGAACAAAGGCCCCATGGCACACAAGTTTTTTTCGATCCAGGATTAATGAGCACGCCTCGAGGGTCTTTTAAGAGGTATCCTGTGTAGATCTAGCTATGTGAGGGGAACCCGTCAAGAGATTTAATTATTTTGTTCCGTGCTTCGCAAAGAACGTTAGGCCGTTGGCCGCGGCTGACATTTGTAGATCTTTGACAGTCGTTACACGTGATCAGTGTCACGAAAGTCAACCTTGCCGTCAAGAATGAACTTGGGTGGGTTTTAGTCAGTATAGTCTATGGCACTCGTTTCCATTCCACTCAGAGCAGGAGAAGTTATTTGATGATTTCCCATTCGAAAAACAAACATGGCGTATTTTATATTGCTACGACAATGATAACGCCTATGTTCAAAAGGGCACGGCTACACTGAGATATAAAATTACTTTTTATTATACGGATGTAAGCATACGCAAAAGAATTTGATTACGTTAGCGCGATTTTTGACAAAGAAAGACGGCGCCAGTTTATCTGATAACACAAATATTTGCTAATCCGCGAGGATAGTGATAACTCAATGAAATTCAATGTATTTATTATTATTGAGCTATTTATTGATGGTATCAGTGTGGGATCTAGGGTTGTCACACATCTGCAGGCAAAGGGAAAAGCACAGAGCTGATAAGTTTTTTTAACGACTTAAAAAAGTAAGAGGTTCTCCTTCCACGAAATCTTTTTAGGGTTCCGTATCATCATCATCATCTGTCTAGCCTTTTCCCAACTATGTTGGGGTCGGCGTCCAGTCTAACCGGATGCAGCTGAATATCAGTATTTTACATGGAGCGACTGCCTATCTGACCTCCACAACCCAGTTAGTACTGGGTAATGCGATACCCCTTGGTAAGACTGGTTGTCAGACTTTCGGTACACTGACTACCTATAACGACTGTCAAAGATCTACAAATGACAGCCGGGACCAACGGCTTAACGTGCTTTCCGAGGCACTTTAGGATTCCGTATGGAAAGGGTAAAAAGGGACCTATTACTAAGGCTCTGCTGTTCGTATGTCTGTCCGTCTGTCACCAGACTGTATCTCATGAACCGTGATAGTTAGACAGTTGAAATTTTTACAAATAAAAAAACGAAATAGAAATAATAAAACAATGGATTATATTAAAAAAAAAACAACAGAATAAAATTAATATTTAAAGAGGCTTCCATACAGCAAACATGGGTCCAGCTGCTGTTTTCGAGTAATCGGCAAACATACTTAAAAAACCGGCCAAGTGCGAGTCGGATTCGCGCACGTTTAACATTAGAATATGAATTATGAGACATAATTTTTTAATTCAATTTTTTATTCTTTTTTATATTTTCTCAATTTTTTATTCTTTTTATATTTTCTTTTACTGTTTTATCCTGCCCGAATCAAATTAATTCTTTTTTCTTTTCTCTCCCTACGACCTTCGCTACTAGATTTTTACGTGTATAGGTCACAGAGAGGCCCAAAGGTACCCAGCAGTTATCTACAGAACTATATACGTATTAAAAATATTAAATTAAATGAGGCCCATCGTCTATCGCCTAATGTTGTGTAAACATACATAATGTGACATTTTTATAATATAATATACACATTATCATATTTTATAACCAGCTGATTGATAAATCTTTGGCTACTGCGCAGCGCACGTTACATAATATAAGAAATCAAATTAAAATATTATTTTCTGACAGTTTTGTGATATTAATTTGTAGTTTCGTAATTTGTTAAAGTAATACCTATTTGACTTTGGATTCACTAAACTTTGGTTTAAATACAAGGTGTTGTACTTGGGGCCTGCCAGGGCCACCGCCTGCCGGGGTTGCGAGTTGTTCGAAAGATATCGCGGCTCCGGAACATAAATGGCACAAGAAGGAACATGGGTGGGTTTAAGTCAGTACAAGGCTGACACTCCCCCCCGCTCCGCCCAAAGCGGGGGAAGTTATTTGATGATTTCCCATCTGTAAAGACAAAGGTGTGTACTTTTTTCGGTACTACTACGTTCGAGGCAAATTTTATTATTATTATTACATTATTATAACAAAGTTCGTAACCACTATTTAGACCCATCTACCTACCAATTGAAAGTTAATTGCTGTTAAGTTTCTCGTTTTTTTTTTTGTATTAAATATATTTATTCGTTTATTTCATATAATGTACTTAAGTATACCTATACGTTTTCGAAAACACTGAAAAATATATAAATATTTATTTATGAACACAGAACACATAATGAAAAAAAATACATACAGACAAAAGAGCACAAAAGTACTGCTTATTTCAATATGTTAGCTATAGTATTAACTTGATAATTAATTTTATTTATTTACGTTTCTACCTGTTTATAAAGACAAGCTAGTAATCATCCAAGACTAAATATTGACATAATCTATCACCTTGTAAAAAAAAAATTTATATACAACGGGGGAACCTTCGATCCACTAAGGGATTACGTGGACCTTGGTTGTAAGCTGACGTATCGTATCAGATACGGTATCATTGGCCTCGCCAAATGAAGGAAGAATACAATGATCCGGAGATATCAGTCATATGGCCTGATATCTTATGTTTTTAGAATTCCGTACCTCTAAAAGAAAATCCACAAAACATTCCAAACATTGGATATCATCTAATAATTTCCCCCGCTCTATGCGTAGTGGGTGGGGGGGCGTCAGACTTGTATTAATTAAAACCCACTCATCTTCCTTTATGAACTAATTTATAATTTTAATTAGTACTGGCCTCCTCTAATAATGTTTTAAAAATGAATGGCTTTTTTTCATCAAATAACTTACCCTGCTCTGGGAGGAGCGGGAGGACTGTCAGACTCTTAATGACTAAAACTGTACCCATGTTTCTTCTTTTGCCCTTTATGTTCCGGGGCCGCGATATCTCTTTTGAACAACCCGCAACCCCGGCAGGCGTTGGCCCTGGCGCTGCCTGGCAGGCCCCTCTGCTTTGCTGACACGCGCCGTCGACACGGCGTGTCGTCAATAGACGGACGGACGGTGAGCTACTCATTCCCTCAAAGTCTTACCCAACTGTTTCACAATGAAGGAAACCGTGAAAGTTGACAAAAGCTCGACACAGATTTTCACTTTTGAGTGATTCCTTCACAAATATTTGTCAAACATTATACCTACATATAACAAAGTGGGTTAATCACATTTGATGATAAGATAGACTCCATAACTACATCGAACATTGTAACTTTAACTTTGTTTCAAGATTGCTAAGGTAGGATTTTCTTTGCTGGGTGATATCTCTTCTTTAATAAATGAAGTAGAACTAAAGTAAATAAACTAATTGAGGATTAGTAATGTGTGAGAAATGAAAGTAAATGTTAGAGAGGTGACTATGTTACAATGTATGAAAATTGTAGACCTAAATAAGGTTGTAAGCTACTTCGAATAAAAACAGTTTAAGGTGAAACGTGGGGGTGGCCCGCGAAATTAAATTTTGGAACGAAGTTCCTTAAGATAACTCTAAAATACGCAATCATCATTTTCCTGCCCTTGTCCCATTCTATTTGGGGTCGGCGCAATACGTTTTCTTCTTCCATTCACCCCTATCAGACGTCACGGCATCATTAACTCCTTTCTCCTTCATATCATTTCTTACACAATCCATCTATCTTTTCTTTGGCCTCTCGCTCTCTGTCCATCAGTATTCAGATCCATCACTATTTTAGTCACATGTGCTTCGTCCCTCCTCATTACATGTCCATACCAAGACTTTTGAGAATCGGCCCAGATTTGACGGAATAATACAAAAAAAAATACAGTCCAATTGAGAAGATCCTCCTCCTTTATTTTGAAGTTGGTTAAAAATATGGTTTATTCTAGTCTCTTTGTAAATGAGAATTAGACGCCTTTGCATTTCATTGGGACAGTTAGAGGCCAATAAGTTCCACGGAATGGCCATCACTTCGATTTATAACTACTATTAACAATGGGCGAAGTCCACTAATGACACTGAACGAAATTACCACATTAAAATGTCATACTGACTATGCAATATTGACACTGGCAGCTTTTGACAACGGTTTCATTACGCTGATTGCATTTTTTTTAAAACTTTCCTAAGTAGAAAATCTATGATCAGCTGAATTGTAACCAAGGAGGACTAATATATGGAAACTATTACGACCTCTGCGTGAGAAGCACGCCACAAATCTCCCCTTAATGTCCAAATAAAAAAAAGAGCCGAAAATATTACTAAAACAAATGAAGCGTAATAATTAGTGATACTGCCACCATTTCCTGAATCATGACCTCGACAACATGAGGTGATAACCCATATCAACATAGTAATTATAAACTGTAAATAAATATTTGATTTATATAATAAGTTCGGCTTGCTGAAACGTGCGCAAAATGTGCGAGATAATACTGATATCAGACGCTTCAGTCGAGTGAATGGTTCACTCGGGTGAATATTCACTTTTATTTCATTCCATGTTCACTCGATACTGATCAAATTAAAGAAAAACAGGCCAAGAGCGAGTCAGACTCGCTAACCGAGGGTTCCGTACTTTACTTGACTTAGAGAGTTGATTTTTTCACAGCTCTAAGGGACCACAGGCCACAGGGTATATGGTTTTAATTTCAACTCAATAGCTTCAGGCGTTTTTGAGATAAAGGCTCTTGACAGACAGACAACAAAGTAATCCAATAATGGTTCCATTTTTTTCTTATGAGAAACGAAACCTTAAAAAAAACGTTGATTTGGTCTTTTCGTAATTTTTTTGGTCTTTCAGTAGACGACTGAAAGAAGTCGATATGCAAATAATGATTTAAAATTTCACTCCTGGTAGAAAATATGGGTAGAGTATGACTAGAAAGATGGTGATTCATAAGATGATGATTAATAGAGAAAATGGAAGACTACTACAAATTACTATAAAGATGAAATTGCGGAATAAAACAGAAAGTTAAGTGAAGTGTCTGATAAAGGTTTAAAAAAGTGGATTCGTAGAACGTTACATTTATCTACCAACTACGACGCGTAACGTGTGTAGCAACGGATAAACTTGTGGTTTTGATGTTCATTATCTCTACTCAGAATTTAGGTTTTTTATTTTGAAACTTCAAAAATTAAAAGGAATATTGTTTTATAGGCCATAAGGTTGTTGGTCAATGTCAATTTGACGATAAGAATTTTATCTCAGACGTCAATAATTTTGCAAAAAAAACTGCGCTTTTTCAAAATTTCTCGTTTCCATGTTTCCATTCCATGGTTAGAGAAACGAGTTTTGTACGTCGTATAGTAATTTGTTTGTATTTAATTTAAAAAACCGGCTAAGTGCAAAAATTAAATCCTTACTTAATATTATAAAAGGGAAAGTGAGTTTGTTTGTTTGTTACGTCTTCACACCTAAATGGCAAAACCGATTTTGATGAATTTTGGTACAGAGATGGTTGGGACCCTGGAGACGGACATAAGCTATATTTATTTTTAAAGTGCGAAACGAGGGAGAACGAGGGAAGAAAAGGGAAAACATAGCATTGCTATTACAATAAATAAGGCGCAAGGGCAAAAACTACAGGTAGCAGGTACCTGCAAATCAGGAAAGGGGAACTGTGTTACCCCGAATTTAACGCGAGCGAAGCCGCGGGCAAAAGCTAGTAAATAAATAAACGCGTGTTCAGTAATTTCAAGTGTGTTTCTGTTGCACCAAACCCGTTAGTCCCTGCAGCATCAGCCTAAACAATCATTGTCCTGCAATTATCCCAAGTCATTTGGGGTCAGCGCAGCATGTTTTCTTCTTCCATACATGTCTATTATTCGTCATTTCATGGGACCTCCTTGTTAGCCATATCATCCTTAACACAGTTCATTCATCGTTTCTTTGGCATTTCTATTCTACTGTCCATCCTCAATCACACTCCTCCGCATCACATGTCCAAGCCAACCGATTACCACAAAACTTTCAGTCACCGACGCTACTTTCAGAACATCTTCTATCTTCTTATATATAAAATTCTCATGTCACTATGTTCGTTCCCATAGTCCTCCGAAACGGCTCGACCGATTCTTATGATTTTTTTTATGCATATTCAGTAAGTCTGAGAATCGGCCCACATCTATTTTTCATATCCCTAAGTGAGCAGCGGGTGAAACCGCTGGGCACAGCTAGTTATTTATAAAAAACGGTAAATAAACATGATTGTTAAAAACCCCCATATTACATATTTATTTTATTCTGTTGTTTTTTTAGTGTTTGTTGTTATGGCGGCAACAAATACATCATCTCAATTTCAACTGTCTAGCTAACATGGTTCATGAGATACAGCCTTGTGACAGACGGACAGACGGACGGCCAGGCGGAGTCTGTGTTGTTTGCTGTTTTTTTGCACATACTCAGTTAGTTTATTTTGGTATCGTCTTTTTATTTCTACTTAACACCTACCTATACATAAACAACCACTTACTTCATTTTGTATTTTCCATATTCAAACTACCGTAATTTTCATTACTATTTCTCTCATTAAACGCCGTCCGTCGCGTGCGCCGACTAGTTTGATTAAAATGAACTAATATTCTAGCATTATGCACCATCATCCCGTGTGAAACACCCCTTACATGCTCGCAGTACTACGAAGTAATGTCACAAGGTTTTATAGCTAGTGATGGGCTGTCGAATCAAGAGTATCGACTATTTACCCATATTATTTGTCGATATAAACATGTCATTTAAACCGTTTCCCGGGACATCGAGTATTTTCTTAGTTGATGAAAAAATCCAGAAAAAAGTTAACTTGTATGTCTTCCATCTCTCACGTGCGTGCACTTTATTTAGCGAAATTGATTCGCTAAATAAAGTGAAGCTCATATGGGTATTATTAGGTAGTATAAATATCAATAACACTACAAAAGTGAAGCATTGAAATCACTTAATTACTCATCTCACCGATAGAACTGAACATCATCATTAATAATGATATCTATGTATGTATGTATCAACCGCTGTCCGTGTCAATTTTGCCATAAAATTTTCTCTTACTTTTTAAAAATATTTTTATTATAAAAAAGCTTAGTCTTGACCTCGACGAAAATACGAGCTATCCCAAAATAAGACTCTTAACTCTTGACTTAAGTAGATACTTTAAGCTATCGATAGTTTTTCGCATCCCTATTTATAGCAAGTAGTAAAAGTGGTAAAAGACGACTCACACGCAATGCGTGACGTCAGACCGTTGCACTACGCTCCCGAAGGACCGGCGGGAGTACAAAATTTGATTTATTATCTTATCTTTGAAGATCGAACCCTTTTAAATATGGAACGTTTGATGGAGGACGTTCGTAGTTCGTTCCAAGTTTGAGATTTACTTGGTTAACGGTTAAAGTGATTGGTTGAGTTTCTTTTTTCAGATCTTGGGCTATCATACCAAATTTTTTTTTGGGGTGGGAACTCATCAAATAACTTCCCCCGCTCTGAGCGGAGCGGGGAGGAGTGCCAGACTTGTACTGACTAAAACCCACCCATGTTCCTTCTATTGCCCTTTACGTTCCGGGGCCGCGGTATCTCTTTTAAACAACCCGCAACCCCGGCAGGGTCTATCATACCATTATAGAGCTTTTTAATCGTTGCGGTTTTGTCTTTCGAACAACACGCAACCCCGGCAGGCAGTGGCCCTGGCAGGTGCCTCGCTTTTGCTGACATTTAGGCGCGCGTGGAACACGAATACGCCATCGACACGGCCTGTCGTCAGACGTATTTACGGTGAGCTAGCCATTATTACTCACCTTCCACAGACCTGCGTCTACGGTGGCCGCGAGTTGTCTCACGGCACCCAAAGCCCAGAGCGTCTTCCACGGCGGCTGGGTTGTAATAACTTTTACACTAATTATTTTGCTAACATTTCTATCAAATCAACGTTGTGCAAATTTATACCCTTTAAATTGCCAAAATGAAAAAGAAAACTTTATACCCCGTACTTTGTTCCACAACAAAAATCCATTCGCTTTCAGAAAAAAACAAAAGAAAAATTGAATGACAACGTGACGTCATCATCAAGCTTTCATAAAACACGCGTTACACGTCACATTTCAACAAACAACACGAAATCTTATGCAAAATCTATTTTTCTTAAACCATCCAACCCCGACGTCTGAACGAGCAACAATACAAATTTTAATTGACAAAGTAATACAATAGTGAACCTAACTGACGGCAACGCGGCAGCTTTGAGCAGCTAAATAAGTTATTTGTTCTGTCTAGCTCAAGTTGGGGCTAAGTAAAGTGATACTTGAACAACGGTTCAAGTCTTCCGAGAGATTATTAAGTTAAAGTTTGATGTGTTTTCGTTTACCTCATGATTTTCTGTGGTTTAACGTGGAGTTGTGGGATGAATTTTAGGAGGGTGGTGTCTGGTGGGATTTATGTAAGGAAACGTATGTATTTAGGGTAATCATCCTTGCTGGAACTGCATCCTTAGTCGAGTGGCTGAACATAAGGTTCGCTTCCAGGCCGGGAAAAGTCTTGTTGGGTTTTTCGACAGAGTTTTGATTTTTCCCGGGTGATAGCAATAGTTTGTTATTGAAACGTTTAAATATTGTTTTGTCATCATCATAAAAACACAACGGCACGGTCGCAGTGGCTGAGTGATTGACTGCTGAGCTGCGTGTCGCGGGTTCGCTTCTCGCACGGAACAAATATTTGTTTCGGGTCTGGGTGATTATATTTTTTTGAAAGAAGCATTCCTCAATGGAAAAAAATAACTATTTAACTGCTCACTCAATATCACAGATATGAAAGAAAGAAAGAAAAAGTATTTTTGAGTCGTACAGTAAAAAAAAAAATATATAAAAAAAGAAATGTAAAAAATAAAACGAAAAAAAATTAGCCATGTAAGATGAAACGGTCCCCATCTCAGCATGGTGAAGATAGGAGGGCACGCTTTAAAATATAATAAAGTGTAAATATTTTCATTTTTGTATGTAACGGATAAACTCAAAAACAACAATATCAATGAGTAACATAGGCTATATAACATCACGCTACTACCCACGGAAGCAGGGCAGTAATCAAAGACGCAAGTGAAACTGCGCAGGACAGCTAGTACTAATATAATATTAACTAGCTTTTGCCCGCGGCTTCGCTCGCGTTAAATTCGGTATAACACAGTACCTGCTACCTGCAGTTTTTGCCCTTGCCCCTTATTGATTTGTATGAGCAACGCTAAGTTTTCCCTTTTCTTCCCTCGTTCTCCCTCATATCCCACTTTTTTATAATAAAAATAGCCTATGTCCGTCTCCTGGTTCCCAACTATCTCTGTACCAAAATTCATCAAAATCGGTTTAGCCATTTAAGCGTGAAGAGGTAACAAACAAACAAACTCACTTTCACTTTTATAATATTAGTAAGGATATTGTTAAGAGCAGTAACCAAGGACGCAAGTGAAACCGCGCAGAAAAGCTAGTCATCAATAAAGCTGCTTCAAATAAGACAGCCACAAATCATCATAAGTCAGACAATTAAGCCACACTTGCACCGGATGGAGGACGGTGCACGGTTGCATAAGATGTGGCCGATGTGGGTAGTTGTACAAATGTTGTACCGAAACGGGCAACAAAACGACGCGCGCGCATCTGCATGTTTGCACTAAATTAGCGATGACGCCTGCGCTGTTTTCCCACACATTACAACTGGGGACGGTCAGCATAAAAATTTTGTTAATTTGTGCTATTAATTTTTGTATTTATGTAATTTTTTTTAAATTTTATTGTAGCATAGTCTGGTAAAAATGGAAGAAAAAAAAGATTATACATCCTACATAACCTATCCTACTAATATTATAATGCGAATGTTTGTGAGTATGGATGTATGTTTGATCCTCTTTCACGAAAAAACTTCTGAACGGATCTTGATGAAATTTGGCACAGAGGTAGATTATAGTCTGGAATAACACCTAGGATATTTTTTGTATTATCACGTGGGCGAAGCCGCGGGCTCCAGCTATGTTGTTATAAAAACACACACTTTCTAGTATTGTTCTTACAAAAAAAAAATATGCTTGCGTTTGTCCGCAACTCACATGATGTGGAGAGATGATGCGGCCCAGGGCGGAGTATGCTTGCCTAGAAGAAACCAATTCACTTGAACTTCTCAGCAAACTCTTCATCATTCATTCATATTATGGAAAAGCACTAAAAATCACTAGTCCATCTTTGCAAGTTCGCGATATTGGAATGAGATGACTTAGCTAACCATGCATTGTCATTAACACTTAACATGAATGCAAAATTTCAAAACATTCGGGCAAGGGGATCAAATTAAATAGTAATTTAATAGTGAAGATAATGCATGTTAAAATATAGCGAAGACATTCACTTATTTCTCTACATAGTGATTTATTTATTGTAATACATTTAAAATAAAACAAACAAATAAATGAGATAGTTATGAATTTTACTAAGACAACAAAATAATTATACAGATAACTTTTATTAATAACCGATTTTCATCTTCAATTACTAACTGCAAAATGACAAATTAACATTTACAAACCGAAATACACTAGTGTGTAAAATAAACGTCGAACAAACAAATAATAAAATCGAAAATGAAAATGAATCGAGACAAGTATTGTTGTCCACATTTCAAAATGAGCCGTTTAACCCAAATATTTTAGGCTAAGAAACTTCTGAAGAAACGTTTAGGCTAAAAATATTATCTGTGCTGTCTTGTCATTTTAAATGAGAATGCATTCTTGACACACTAGGCGAACGGTCAAGACGTATTTCTTTTTTATTACTTGTTGATATTTGCCTGAAAGACAAATTTGTTTTTAATGATTTTGTAGAATTAAGATGCGCACCAATAAAACTGTACATTCTTCCTTTGTCTATCTTTTTTTCGTAATTTACATAATGATTGCAAAATATTGTGTATTTCTGGCACAAGTGGGGAAATTTTAGTTGTTCCTATCTTTTTTTTTTGTAAAATATAGAAATTAATGATTAATTTGACGACAAGGTTGGTGCAGTGCAGTGGCTAAGCGTTTGATTGCTGCGCTACGTGTCGCGGGCTCGTTCCCCGCACGGAATAAATATTTGTATGACCTGCAAATAGTTGTTCCGGGTCTGGCTGTTTGTGTATGTGAGTTTAAATGTTTGCAACCTACGATACAGGAGAAAATCCTAGTTGAGGGATTTAGCTTTTTTAGGAACAGGTAGATAAATGATATGATGTGTAAAAAAAAACTAGATGATGGTGGAGGGTGGTGGCCGGTGTTTCGTACCCGACTACTCTGAGAAGAAACAGCTGAAACAAACTCAGAGGTCGTAGTTTAGTATTATAAAGTCATCGGATACACACATAAATATATCACCCCTTTTTTGCCTATGGACTAAAACCCACCCATGTTCCTCCCTTTACGTTCCGAGGCCGCGGTATCTCTTTCGAACAGCCCGCAACTTCCGCAGGCAGTGGCCCTGGCAGGCTCCTCTGCTTTGCTGACATCTCTTTGAGGGGCGCGTGGAACACTGACGCGCCGTCGACACGGCCTGTCATCAATAGACGGACGGACGGTGAGTTCCCTATGAGTAGGTACCTCCCGGTGTCTATCATAATGTTGTCGTAAACAACCCAAAGGTTGACGGGTAGAGAATGCCGTACGGCATTAAGTTCACCTGTGTACGTACGACGACAGGTCAACCTATTCTAAACTATTATAACCTGATCTCTCTACTACAGATCGCACACCGTAGTAGAGAGATCAGGTTATAATGGTTTTGTGTAGGTTGATGTACCGTCGTGTGTACCACAAAAGTTCATGAAGTTTAAATAAATAAAAAGCCAATAATTTTGCTACCACTAGGCTTTTCAAGTAAACTTAACATTATAAGTTAAGACAAGTAATAAATCAATTACGACTCAGCGACAAATTAATCGCACTTAATTTGCTGTCGCGCCCTATACAGGATGCTATTCCTTCTCACTTAGTCGGGGCAAATAAAAGTACCACTGTCTATCTGTATAATGAATGAGCCTCATTTGCCGACCCGCCAGTGAGCTGCAATCACTCATTTAATTTGTTTTAACACTTAAAACATGGCTGACTTCCTCGCTGATCTAGTGGTTGGAAGCGCGACTGCTAGCAGGAAGTCCTGGGTTTGATTCTCAGGTCATCCAAAGTGTTATTGGGTTTTGTCATCAGGAATTTCTCAGTAGCAGCCAGGAAGTCTCGATTTTTGTCCCGTTGGCACAGAGGTAGATTATGGTCTGGAATAACACATAGGATACTTCTTTTATATCAAGCGTGCCAAGCCGCGGGTGCCTGCTAGTAATAAATAAATAAATCGTTTATTGGACTCAGTAGAATATAGCCTAGCACAAAATATGACTAGAATCCTTACTATTCCTTACTAATATTATAAAAGTGAAAGTGAGTTTGTTTGTTACGTCTTCACACCTAAATGGCTAAACCGATTTTGATGAATTTTGGTACAGAGATAGTTGAGAAGCTGGAGACGGACATAGGCTAGACGGGCATAGGGAGAAATGAGGGAGAAAGAGGGAAGAAAAAGGAAAAAATAGCTTTACTATTACAATAAATAAGGTGCAAGGGCAAAAACTACAGGTACCTGCAAATCAGGAAAAGGGAACTGTGTTACCCCGAATTTAACGTGAGCGAAGCCGCGGGCAAAAACTACAAAAAATATAAAAAAAACATTGATGGCCGCCCTATTACTTGAATTTCGGTGTACTATTATTTGGTACACTTCTTCTACCTATTACTTATCCTTTTGGGGATGTATCTATGTATTAAAACATATCGTTTTTTTTAAGGTTCAATGAGTATTTAAGCTTGAGTGGTACTTCTTGGAACGCAGCTGTTTACTTCGAAATGTTTGTAAAGAGGTTGAGGTTTTGAGGCAGCAGTTTCGATTCGCACTTCGAAACAAATGTTTGTATTGCTTCGCATGAATGTTTTCTTATGAATGTTTTTCCAGTGCGTTAAGGAGTTGATTAAATACTTAATCACTTTTGGGAAACCGATTTCTTGTTTTACATGTATCAAGTAAGTGGCCTATGGCAATAAACTGTGATTCACCATTTGTTTTAATTCATTTTTTTTGGGGTTTTTCATTCAACGGATTCCTATGACCTTATGAAGAGCTCGTGGCTAAATAGTATCTTAAGGTTAAGCCGCTTGCCCAAGTTGGTTTGTGGGTGACCACCCGTTACATACCGAGTTCCCTCCGTGCCTCGGAAAGCACATTAAGCTGTTGATCCTTGATGTAAGTTTTGACAGTCGTTACAGGTAGTCAGTGGCTAGGAAGTCTGACAACAAGTCTTACAGAGGAGTATCGTACTACCCAGTATTAACTGGGCTGAGGCTGGAGGTCCGACAGGTAGTCGCTCCATCTAAAATATTGGTCTTCAGCTGAATCCGTTAAGACTGGAAGCAGCATAGTTGGTAATGGCAAAGCTGAAGGTAATTGATTCCTATGACCTTCGCCAAGTCATTGGTATACCTTATGGAAGACTCTCTATCGCTGCGTTTTCTGGTAAGGGAAGGAAACGTAAGTCGGTCACCAGTTCTAAAGAGTGTGGACCCCCAATCACCAACAATTTCCTGGACAATCATAACTAGCTTTATCTTGATGGCTCAGCAAAAAGATCCAATACAGAAGGACCTTGAAGAAGACCTAGGCTATTAACCTCCTCTACCGACTCTGAAGAAGAGGGTAATGGCCTGTCAAGCGTCACTAAAAGGTCTGCTAACTCGAATGACGTATGAAGACATTGCGTAAGAGAATGTAGACGATAATTGTGTGAAACTGAGGTAGGTATGTAAGAAAATTCGTCACGCTGTTTCAGGCGTGGAGAAAATCTCGGCTGATGGTGAAAAACAAAAGACTGTTTCGTAAACCGACAGATCCACATCTTCCTGGCGGGGTTGCGAGTTGTTTGAAAGAGATACCCCGGATCATACAGGGCAAAAGAAGGAACATGAGTGGGTTTAGTCAGTAAAAGTCTGATTCACCCGCTCCACCCAGAACGGAAGAAGTTAATGATATCCCATCCATTCCTAGTTAGGTTTGCGACAGGATTTAGTAGTCCAGATGAACTAGGCTAAAAAATAGGTAAGCTAGGCTAGGAAATGAAGAAGTTCGTGTTTTTGTGAAGGTCAGACAGGTTGATCATGGTGACTGGCTGCTTCGTTGATGCAGACTCTGGCGCAGGATATATTAGTTTTACAGGATATTACTGTTCATACATTACCACACGATCCTTGCACACTTTTTTGCTTCTTCCACGTACATGCACGCACGCCGGAAACGAAATGCAACGACCTTTTTGGTGAACTTTGTAATTGTTAAAATTGTTGTAAATAAGGTAGATATTCCCCAAGATATTAGATATTCCAATCCAAGATATTCCCCATATCTTGGAGCATTTTCGTCAATTTGATCGTTGCTACTTTTATAGATAAACGTAAAGATAATGTGATCCCGAACAGCTACAGTAATACATAGAATTCCAGGAAAACCTTTTAACAAAACTTGACGATTATTTAACAGTTTTACTCCAAAAGAATTTCGTGGAAAGCGTATTTCTTCGAACAAAAAACTTTTGTAAGAATTACATAAAAATAAATTAGGCATACCGATTGAAACGCTAGTGACCTAACTTCTCAGATTTCTAGATACAGCTAAAAAGTTTTGTTTTTCAACCGTTGATAGTTTTCATTCATAAAACGGTAGATAAATTAAGAATATTTTATTTCAAAACGTCCACGATCAATCAGGCTGCCAACATTCTCAAATATCACATCCAACATTCAGTTTGTGCTTAAAAATAAATAGCAAAGTTAGAGTTGTTTATTCCAAGATGAATTCCGTAGTTGTATAGTATCATTTTTCGTATAACGACCATTCTTGATACTTATTCTGTGTAGCTTTTCTAACAAGTTAAGAAGAAGAAATTGCTTTTAAAATTATGTACTAACACGTAATCGACCTTTGAACCTGCGTTTATATCGATTTTAATGTCATTTTGCTGCACACCTGATCAAATGATCATGACTGACCTAACTAACGATCTTTGTGGTAAAAAGCCGTAAATTGATTTTGATTGCTCACAACAATGAAGGATAAAAGTATCAAGACCATTTTGACATTGCTTATGAGTATTTTATTGCTCAAAAGTTATACTGCCTCGTTGGTCTTTTGATCGCAAGCGCGAGTACTGAGGATATGGTACTGGGTTCAATTCTCAAGTCGGTCCAAGTGTAGGATTATTTTTCAGGAATTACTCAGTACAAGTCATGATTTGTGCTTGGCTGATGGCAATCAATCAAAAGTCATTTATTCAAATTAGGTTGATAATCAGCACTTTTTGAACGTCACATTACAAGAGACAGTCCCACAAAAACGCCCTGCCCTTCGCCACTTCCTAGTGTTTTAGCTGGGAAGAAGAAGTGGCGGAACAAACTCCCCAGCAACACATCTGTCTGTCAGGTTAGAAGAACCAGATTTTATACAATTCCGTTTATCACAAGGTAAGAAATTACATTACAATAGGTTTGCCCCCGAATACATAAGATAAAATGCGTAATACAGAAGTGATCTTATGATATGATAATATATTGTCCTGTCATTAAACAACACCTGTTTTAATAAAAAATAACAACCTGCGAAAGTTTGTGATTTAATTTCAACAGCTGTTGTTGTACGTTATACTGAACCCTAAAACCAACATGAAAGAAACGTCACGTAACATCGACTCTAACGGATGCCAAATAGTTCTTTTTCCATTTCCAGGTCATTGACCCAGCGAGACTAGAAAAGCCGACGACTTCGCTCATTTTTAAATTGTGGCGAAAGCTAATACTTTGCTGCTGTCGAAATGCTGGGACTTTCAAGTGTTTGAGTTTTTTCTTGTTTTGTATTGTTGTTTTTTTTTTCGGATGCTGTTATTATGTCTGGTCGTAATGGTAAATATTTGTTAAAGATTTTTCAGATGATTATTACAGATGTCGGAGGAGGGAGAAAATGGGTATTTTTTAAGATACTTAGGAAACGATGTGGATGTTGGCCGACTCAGTGGTCTTAGGGATCAGTGCCTCAAAAAGAAAAAACCGGAACGCTTATTAGATCATTTTATTGACCGTTTGTCTGTTTATTTGTCAAGACCCTGTATCTCGGGAACGCGTGGCGGTATTCAGTTGAAATTAAAACCGTATACTCAAGTCACTAGTCCCTTTGTGCTGTGCAAAAATCAACCCTTTAGGCCTAAGCAGTTAAAAGATTACGTCGCAAGTTTGTGCGGAACCCTAGGTGCGCGGGTCTAACTCGCTCCTGGCCGGTTTTTTTTCGAAGTTGGTTAATAAATAAATAATAAATAATAAATAAATATCTTGGGACAACTCACACACGGTCATCTGATCCCAAGCTAAGCAGAGCTTGTGTTATGGTAACCAGACAACTGATATACATACTTATATAATTTATAAATACATACATATTATAGATAAATCACACCCAGACACAGAACAAACAATCATGCTCATCACACAAAGTTTGTCCTGGGTGGGAATCGAACCCACGACCTCCGGCTTAGCAGTCAGGGCCACTAACCACTAGACCAACAGGCCCGTCAATAAGACTAGCATAATGAAGAAAGTAAGATGCGTCAGTATGACAAACGTTTCGCATGACATATTCACACTCATCTCAATTCACGAATTTAATAGAATGATAAACGTTGACAGTCATGATAGTCTTCAATGTTATTGCGTCATTCATTTAGTATTTAAGATTAGTCATGAACTCAGAATTAAATTCTTTCTACTCCGGTGATCCCGTCTCGATTTTGAGCCAAAACTAACTTTAGAATAGCCAAAACAGTTGTTAATGTCTTCGTATTTGAGACTGGCCTCTTTCTTTCATCATCTTCATGCCCTTGTCGCATGTTCTTTGGGATCTGCGCAATTTGGAACGAAGTTCCTTATCGCGCGTTGCGAAAGGGGGCTAGACGGAAAAAATTAAGACCAAAAGTTGTAACGACACTTTTTGCTATAGTTGTAAGCCGTGCTTCTCTGTCTGTCTCTCTCTCTCTCTCATAGAAAGCAAGCCAGTTATTTTCGTTTCGTCTATTTCGCATTGAACAGTGTGGTGTCGCGACGATTATTTTTGTTGAGTGTATACAGGTTTTTTTTTGTAAATAATAAATAATAACTTCGTTCCATCCCGGTGGCCCTTGACCTCTCAAGTTTTTTTCTTTCTTCCATTATGTCAATCGTCACGCTATCATTAACTCCTACCTCCTCCCTTATTTACCTTAAAAAGAAACGGTACCCTTATAGGATCACTTTGTTGTCCGTTTGTCTGTCTGTCAAGACTCTTTATCTCAAAAACGCGTAGAGGAATGGAGTTGAGATTAAAACCATTTATTCAAATTTGTAGTCCATTAGAGCTGTGAAAGAATCAACCCTCTAAGTCTACGCAGTTAAAAGATATGGCCGTTTATGTCGCATGTTGTCGTTTATGACGATACGGTTGGCGCAGTGGCTGAGCGATCGACTGCCGCGCTGCGTGTCGCGGGTTCGATCCCCGCTCGTAACAAATATATGTATGGCCTACAGATAGTTGTTCCGGGTCTGGGTGTTTGTGTATGTGAGTTTAAATGTTTGTAAACGCACCCACGATACAGGAGAAATTCCTAGTGTGGGGCAACGTTTTGTTAAAAGATGTTTGTTAGAAACCCTCGGCTTGCGAGTTCGACTCGCACTTGCCCGGTTTCTCTTTGTATCATTCCTCACACAATCGATCCATCTTTTATTTGGTCTTCCTCTCCATCTATCAACATTTATATGCATCACTCTAACAGTCACATGAGCTTCATCTTCCGTCTTCTTACTACATCACGAGTATCCTTACTAATATTATAAAAGCGAAAGTGAGTTTGTTTGTTTGTTTGTTACCTCTTTACGCTTTAATGGCTAAACCGATTTTGATGAATTTTGGTACAGAGATAGTTGGGAACCAGGAGACGGAAAGAGGCTAACTTTTTTTTTAAAAAGTGGGATGTGAGTGAGAAAGAGAAAAGAAAAGGAAAAACTTAGCATTTAACGCGAGCGAAGCCGCGGGCAAAAGCTAGTATTGTATAAAATCTGGATCTTCTAACCTGACAGACAGATGTGTTGCTGGAGAGTTTGTTCCGCCATTTCTTCTTCCCAGCTAAAACACTAGGAAGTGGCGAAGGGCAGGGCGTTTTTGTGGGACTGTCTCTTGTAATGTGACGTTCAAAAAGTGCTGATTATCAGCCTAATTTGAATAAATGATTTTTTGATTTGAGTATTTTACATGGGGCGATTGCCTAGCTGTTCCAGATTCTTCTTTAACAAGTTGAAGCCAATTTCTTCTACGTTTACTTCCGTATCTAAAACACCAGAGCTTTTGGTGTTCATTCCTGGAAGAAAGGAGTTAAGGCATCTCCATTTAGTTGGTCATGCATGACAGATACCTGTCTATCCGCTGTCGTGCTCATACCAGCTGCTGCAACTCCAAAACGTTAAAATTATACATTTTTAGGCACATGCACATTTGCACACCTCTAGTCTTCTGGTGGTTACCTGCTTCAACTTTTTGACAAATCGACTCAGAGCTAGATAGATAAAATGATGGCACTAACTGTGTGGAGATCAGATAGGCATTCGCTCCATGTATAATACTGGTGTTCAGCTGCATCCGGTTAGACTGGAAGCCGATCCCAACATAGTTGGGAAAATGGAGCAAGACAAGATGGAGCTCTCAAAAGACACGAGAAATGAAAACTTGGCGTGCTCGAGAAACCGTTGAACTTTGGTTCTAATATGGAGGAAGTTCTGGACCTTATTGTTAACGGGCTTCGCAGATAAAATGATGAAACTGAAATAAATGAGTGGAGTTTGTCGTTTTAACACATTTCTCTTATTTCTCTTGTCGAGAAGATGAATCGCATCCGGTATAAGGTATTTATTTCCTTACTAGCTTCCGCCCGCGACTTCATCCGCGAGGCACAGTTATTTTGGGCTAACGCTAACTTTAACCTGCGTAATGATCGAAAAAAAAGCTTCCCTCTTTCTCCCCATTTTCTATTTTTTTTACAGAAAAAAGTAGTCTGTGTCCGTCTCCAGGGGTCCCAACTATCTCTGTACCAAAATTCATCAAAATCGGTTAAGCCATTTGGGCGTGAAGACGTAACAAACATACAAACTCACTTTCTATAATATTAGTATGGATTCAATTCATATTTCAAAACTGACGTACCCATATAGGTTAGAAGGATACCGTACACCAAGTAAATGGACTTAATAATTTCGCTATCACGTCGTATGTGGAAACTATCAGTGTTACAACTTTACTAGTATGTATATTATGTGAAAGCTATAATTATCGTGTATCGTGAAACACTGATTTGCATACATAAAGGCTATTAAGAACGGGGTTGTCGCCATTCAGTTCCCGGGTCAAGACATTTCAATTTTTTTTCAATTAGGTGTTTAGCAAGGTATGTCGCGTCATGTCTACGCGATATAGAAGGAGTGGAAGAATAATGTGTTTTGACGGCATGGTTGGCGCAGTGGCTGAGCGATTGACTGCTGCGCTGCGTGTCTCGGGTTCGATGGTCTGCAAATAGTTGTTTCGGGTCTGGCTGTTTGTGTATGTGCGTTTAAATGTTTGTAAACGCAATCGCGATACAGGAGAAATTCCTAGTGTGGGGCAACGCTTTTCTTTAAATTAAACAAAAATTTTATTTATAACCGATTTCAAAAAGGAAGAGGTTATCAATGCGACGTTATGTTTGTCTTTTTATACAGGGTGGCCAGTTGATAGGCGTCCAAAGAAGAAAATTAAAAAGACAATTTCCTCCGTAGATGTAGATTGTGCATTTCTGTGGTAAGGCAGCATTTTGAAAACCTTTTGTAAGGTGTTTTAATAAAATTTGTAAACTATCTACCGTAGTTTTTTTATCATAACAGTGGCAAAAATAAAGAAATCACAAATTATAACAATAACTGTAAAAATACCTTTATTGCTATCAAAGCTAATTACAGGAAATAAATCCCTAATTAAGCTCTATATTTTTTTAACGATTTTGTCTGTTGAAAGTCCATAAAAGTTTTTAAGAGCATTTAGAAACCTCTGGCACCCCTAACTTATTTTTTCTGAAGCTCTGAACATTTTTGATTATCGAACTGTAATGGTAATTTTGAACTTTGGACTAATTTTGTGGTAAGTTCTACAATGCCTAGGCAAACGGATTTTTTTGCATGGTAGCTATTGCTATCGCTAATAGCTTCTATAAAAAAGAATATCTAAAAATGATAGGAATAAAGAGATAAAAAATGAAAACCAATGTTAGGTAAAAATTTTGAAAATAGTACTTAAAAAAGTTCTAGCTCCTAAACTACAAATAATCGCGGAACATACATGGGGGTAATTCAGGTACCCCTTAGCATAAGGCATCTAATTTTTTTCTTTGGACGCCTATCAACTGGCCACCCTGTATTACCTTGTGGACAGAACATAGAACAGGTCATGCTTATCAACAATAAACAATAAATAAACAATTGCAGATGAGAATGAGGAGGGTGCCCCAATTCTCATCCCCATAATATTATTTTTCTCCATTTCTACGAGAAACTTTTAACGTAATCTTCCTCATCTTTAATAACTTAAAAACAAAACAATAAGTACAAAAGGGGCGTAACAAAACATATGATAAACGATCCCACGCCGTTCTCAAATTAAGTTTTTACAGGTGATATATTGAATAATTAACACAACTCGGTGATTAAGTGCGCTGGTGATTAATTATTTGACGGTCATTGACATGTTACTCGTTCATAATAAAATTGTGTGTTATTGTTTATTTGTTACCATTTACACCTTCGTGGGTGTAGTTAGGTAGAGGGGTTTGTGACTGAAGCATAACAGGCGTACCAGTCGATCTTCAAGGTGAAGCAACGCTTGCAGAGGCCGATAGCTGGCACCTGCAGCTTCGCCCGCATGATATCGAAAAAAAGGTATCCTATTTGTTATTCCAGACTATAATCTATCTCTGTCCCAAATTTCATAAAGATCCGTTCAGCCGTTTTGACGTGAAAGAGTAACAAACATCCATACATCCATCCATCCTCACAAACATTCGCATTTATAATATTAGTAAGAAGTAAGATAGATGTTGGCCGATTAATTATACCCACCCGATATGCACACAAAAATTTCATACAAATCGGTCCTGCCGTTTTGGAGGAGTTTGGTAACAAACACCGTGACGAATTTTATATATTAAATATGTATTAGATAATAGGTAAATCGACCTAAAAGATATGACTACTTTGTGGTCTATTAATTGCCACTTTTTAAGTCAAAAACAGGAAAAGTGTGAATACGTTTTCGATGATTTAGTCAAGGAAAAATAATATATAGTGGGTATTTTTTAGACTTTAGAACCGCAGATAAAGTAACTGTGACCAGTTTTCCTGTAAGTTCCTTATTTATAATAAAAACATTTTAATGTTTTTTTTTTAACATCTGTACATTTGATTTGGCCTTTGCCATGCAAAGGGAGACGTCAGGCTCATAATCCTTACTTTACTTATATACTTATAATATTATAAAAGCGAAAGTGAGTTTGTTTGTTTGTTTGTTTGTTACCTCTTCACGCTTTAATGGCTAAACCGATTTGGATGAATTTTGGTACAGAGATAGTTGGGAACCAGGAGACGGACATAGGCTAATTTTTATTTTAAAATAGTGGGATATGAGGGAGAACGAGGGAAGAAAAGGGAAAACTTAGCGTTGCTATTACAAATCAATCAGGCGCAAGAGCAAAAACTGCAGGTCTGCTTGGTGTGTTATACCGAATTTAACGCGAGCGAAGCCGCGGGCGAAAGCTAGTAACTAATAAAAAAAAAAAAAAAAACGTTTTTTTGAAAAAAACAATTTGTTCATTACGGCCATCGAGTTCTACGCTTTGAACAATTCAAGTTTAATTAAAAAAATTGGTTGTTTGTAAAGTAGGTTTACGATCGAGATGTTTACGTGATAACGTCTTATTGGTGATATAAGTTATCACCAGTAGTGACATCTAAAATGAAATTAAGTACTAATTTAAAGTTTTTTTTTCGAGCCAAGTAACAGATGGCGCTACCATCTTTATGAAATGTCGCTTGTGAGGTTTTGGTGTGACACAAGTTTCTGAACATGTCACCCGACTAAAACGATTTTAAAGACGTTATCACGTCAATAAAATATATCAATTGGTACAACACTGAAACAATATAATATATCATATATATAACCACAATTCTCATACCAGAATATTTCACCGACAGGATCATAAAGAAGAGACAAGAGCGAGTCAGACTGGTGCACCGAAGGTTCAGTACAAATTTGCGATAGACTGAGAGGGTTGATTTTCACAGCACAAAGGAACCACAGAGTTAAGTATTAATTTAACTCGATACCTCCACGCGTTCCCGAAATAAGGGTCTTGACAGACAGACAGACGGGCAACAAAGTGATCCAATAAGGGTTCCGTATTTCCTTCAGAGGTACCTAAAAACGAAAACCACAAGGTTTTGAAAATTCACGTAAAAAACTAACTAAAACGCAACTAGCCAATATTTTCCCTACTAAACTTAAAATTACACCTAAACCACAGAACGATAGAAATAGTTTTAGCAAAACAACACCATAATAGGCAATAAAGAACACGTCACCAGATCGCCATTTCTATGAAACAGATGTCCTGGTGCCAATTGGCAACTGGCATGAATACGTTGACCACTTTCCATAGGTAGGTACCTCACCGTCGTACAACAGTTAGTGAGCCACGTGTGTAAGCGTGTTTATTAATAGGTAGTGGAAAACTCGATTTGGGTTGTAGGAGGCAGCTGAGAGATGCCATGGAAAAGTTTGAAGAACTCTAATTTAGAGCAGAGCACGGCGACCGCTGGTAGAGACGCCATTGTGAAAACTATTATATAACCAGCTTTATACTGTCCCACTGTTGAACAAAGGCCTCTTTTCAGACAGAGACGGGACGAGCATAGACAATTTTAGGTCCTACTCCTGCCTTCAGGGGAAGTTCGAGAGAGACGGGGAGATGCCCCGGGTGCCGCGAGACGACTCCCGGCCACCGCAGATGCGGGCCTGTGGACGGTGAGTAATGGGTAGCTCTCCGTCCGTCTATTGACGACAGGCCGTGTCGACAGCGCGTTCGTGTTTCACGCGCGCCTCAAAGAGAGTCAGCAAAGCAGAGGGGCTTGCCAGGGCCTCCGCCTGCCGGGGTTGCGGGTTGTTCGAAAGAGATACCGCGGCCCCGAAACACAAAGGAGAAAAGATAGAAGATGAATGGGTTTTAGTCAGTATATGTAAGTCTGATTCTTCCTTTCGCTCCGCCCAGAGCGGGAATAGTTATTTGATGGTCAACAAGCAAAACAAACATAGACTAAGAAATAGGGTTACCAGCATAACGAAAATTTATACGTACCCTTTAGTTTCGCAGCTATATTTTTTAAACATTATTTTCCCATCTATCAACCGCTAAGATTTAAAAAAAGTGAACCAAACTACATACCTAATAAAAATAAAACTGAAAAGACAAAAACAAGTACTGTAATCTGGAACTATGAAGAATAACTATCAAGGTAATTAAAAAAAAATAAGTCTATAGTAACTTAGACTGCCAGGACCCATTATTGAAGAGTGAGCCGTTCTAGATTTTAATGGGTCCCGACTGTCTATATGAATCATAAAAATCGGCCCAGGCGTTAAGTCTGTATAGTGCTTCAAAAGAATAAACATACATACATAGACTGATGAACACATTACCCTTCTTTGCGGAGTGCAGTCGGGTAAAAAGAACCATCACAACAAACAAACGTTTGGTAATGTAAAGACAATGGCTCAATTCTTCAGTCATTATGTTACAAAGTTCATGATCTAGTACATTAAGCACTAAGTGTGCTTATGAAACCCTAAGATACCAAAATTGTCAGCATCGAGAGCTGATGTCGAAAACGAAACGAGACTTCGTGGTCGACTGCTTCTGACTGGTGCTAAGTTTACCTAAACACAACAGAAAATGGAGCTAGAAGGCTCAGTTACAGTATACCATCAGTAGACCATTGGTACTGCCTAGATAAATAAGGGTCCCTCTAAGAATAAGGAGACAGAGGAATACCCGGGACACGAAAGCCCTCGAGACTGCAGAGAAGCCTGCCAGGGCCATCGCCTGCCGGGGTTATAGGGTTGTTCGAAAGAATTACCGCGGCGCCGGAACGTAAAGGGCAAAAGAAGAAACATGGGTGAGTTTTAGTTAGCAAAAGTCTGACACAAGTTATTTGAAAGAAAGAAAAAATATTTTTAGTCGCAAATTTACGACGAGCGCATAATATAACAAAAAAAAACATTAAACATGCTAAGCATCACAAACATTTATAAATACATATATGAAACAAAAACATAAAAAAATAGCCTGCACGTCGTGACTGCGACAAATAGGTCACCACCCAGGATTTACTCATTTGATGATTTCCCTTCTGCAAAAAAGGCCCTCGTGGTTAACTAAAAACAGCGAGTCGATTTTCAGGTTAAATCGCGCTTGCCTAGGTTGGTTCTTGCACCGGAATTACTGACTGAGTTTCCTCCGTGCCTCGCGAAGCGCGCTAACTCGTTGGTCGCGGCTCTCCATTGTAGATCTTTGACAGCCGTTACAGGACTAAGTCTTTTACTAACGGACAGATGATGTATCTACCTGTGTGCGAAATGTTTCAAAATCGGTTCAGCCATTTAAGCGATACAAACAAACAGACAGCGTTACTTTCGCATTTTTGCGATTTGTAAGATTCTGGCATTTAGATAGTAAAATGAACGACTTTTCAAGATAAAACTTTGTGAAGTAGTTGGCCTTCTGCCTCGTCCAGCAGTTATTCACCTTGTTATCGGTTCATAGTTCGGTGGATAATAATTGCGATAGTTACCACTTTTGCCACACCGACGCCGCGCCGACCTAACGAGGTAATGACGGACTTGGGGCCTGAGACTACATCATTCTAACGTTTACACAGAACGACGACGATGTGACGACACGATTGGCGCAATGGCGTTTGACTGCTGGGCTATGGGTTGCGGGTTCGATCTCCGCACGGAATAAATATTTGAAACACCTACAGGTAGTTCCGAGTCTGGCTGTTTGTGTATGTGAGTTTAAATGTTTGTAGAAGCACCCACGATACAGGAAAAATATCTAGTGTAGGGTAAAAATTCATCAAAAAGCAATGTCTTTTTTTATATAAATATAAATGTATGTTGTTGAATATGTTTTGTTTTGTGCCATAACTTTTTGTGCACGCAAAGAGTATTTATGCCTACTTTTTAGGGTTCCGCACTCAAAGAGTAAAACAGGACCCTATTACAAAGAGTCCGCTGTCCGTCCATCTGTGAGGCTGTCACTAGGCTGTATATCATGAACCGTGATAGTTGCACAGTTGAAATGTTCACGGATGATGTATTTATGTTGCCGCTACAACAAGTATTAAAAAAACAGAACAAAGTAAATATTTAAGGGGGCTCCCATATAACAAACATGTTTTTTTGCCGTCTTATATATAACTAGCTTCTACTACGACTTCGTCCGCGTGGCATAGTTACTTTGGGCTAACGCTAACTTTAACCCAAGTGATGATCGAAAAAAAAAATATTTTTCTCTCCCCTTTTCTTACCTCTTGCTCCCCCTTATCTCACTTTAAAAAAAGCCCATTTCCGTCTCCAGGGTCCCAATGATCTCTGTACCAAAATTCATCAAAATCGGTTTATTCATTTAGGCGTGATGACGTAACAAACAAACAACAAACTCACTTTCGCTAATATTAGTAAGAAAAGGATGGCCGTACCATTTTGTATAAAAGCGCTCATATCATCACGCAGTCAGTCTATCGTTTTTTGATTGACAGAGAGTGGAATTTGATAGTACCTACTTAGATTAGTTAGTATTATTATTAGTTAGTAGTAGTATTGAAAGAGAACGGACAAGAAACTCGTAATATTAAAGTCTTGTTCTTAGTGTGATGATGACGCAAAATTTGGCGACGAGTTTAGCGCAATACCGTCTCATCAGCACCTATGATGTGCAAACAACAGGACGCGCAGGACATGATGTCTAGTGTCCCATCGTTTTTGTAGCATCACCACCTTTACACTTCAGGGATTCTGAGCAGAACCATTGCTGCACGGTCTCCGACGAGGCGGCGAGCCTCCTTGCCGGATTACTACCTTGGGATCTGGAGGCGATGGTATTCGCGCGCCTGTACGAGGCACTACACCGGGGGGAGACTCCATTGCCGCAGCAAATCACCGCTTAGGAGACAGATCTCCGGTGCGATCTCATGGTGACATAAAGGACAAAGGGCAAAGGGACATGGATGAGTTTTAGTCAGTAAAAGTCTGACGTTCCTTCCCGCTCCGCCCAGAGCGGAACAATTTATTTGATGATTTCCTATTCGATAAAAAGGGGCCAAAGATATCTATGAAACTCCTCTGAACAGGTTTTCCTTGCCAATAAAAAAGACAAATCCTTATTGCCTCTCATTTTCTTTCATCTCAGATATTTATTTCTCTAATTATATAAACACACTTACTAAGACAACGGTCTACCGCCCCCACCACATTCACCAACCGATTACTCGCAAGTCGCCACAGTTCACGACCGATCGTAAAACAAAACCAACGTGATTAAGCCGAACATCCGATTTAGGGATGGGCGTATATTATCACTTAGCATCACACCAGACAAACTTGACCCCTATCCCTTTGATCATCCATCAAAATGAAAGATCTGGGAAAACTGGTCGAAGGAAAGTTTGACCAGGATAATTTTGCAGTTGAAATATAGGGAAATAGTCCTAATGGACATTGAATTAAGGATGAAGTGAAGAACATAAAGAAATTCGACCAATTCACGTGTTTAAGCTCACGTTTAGCTTGGGGCGATCGTCGCTAATCTGTCAAAGTGACTAGCTATGTGTTATAGTTAAATATTAGACAAAAAAAAAGTGGTCGTTATTAAACAGTAAGTCTGAATAAAGTGACGTCATAGATATTAATTGGATTCTATTCTCTTTGGTACGATGCGAAAAGAAAGAAAGAAAGAAAACGTGTGTATTTGGCACTTGCTACAAATACATTAAAAAAAACTTAAATCTCGATATTACAAAGAAAAAAAAGCCGGCCAGGAGCGAGCTGGACACGCACCGAGGGATCCGTACAAACTTGCGACATTAACAGGCATATCTTTTGACTACTTAGTGGGTTGTTTTTCCACAGCAGAAAGGGAGGGACTACAGAGTTGAGTATATGGCTTTAATGTCAACTTGATACCTCCACGCGTTCCCGAGATTAAGATCAAAATCAAAATATTTTTATTTTACATAGGCCTACATGGGCACTTATAAAACGTCGAGAAAAGATGCACGGTTCGGGTTGGTCGTTTTCTATGGAGAAGAACCGGCAAGAAACTCCATGGTTACTCTTTTAAAATCATTTACTTTTACAATGTTGTTGTTACAGCGTTAGCACTTAAGTATGAGAGGACAGCGTAGGCCCGACAATAAGTCATTGCTTACTTTACAAAACGTAAAATAAAATAATACGTTAACAAAAGTTAATAAGCGTCTAAGAATCTACAAAGTCAACCATGTCCACTCATTCACAACGAATTGGTAGAAAAGAATCTATACAAGAGTAAAAAATAAATAAAAAAATATTGCAAAAACAAAATAATAACTAAGAGACGAGTCACACAGATGTTGCTATCAGTACTGTAATTATTCAGATCAAGGGTGATATAAGGATGTGATTTGACAACTATTGCAAAAAAAACAAAATGATTAAAGAGATCACAAAAATAAGGGTCTTGACAGACAGACACAGACGGACAATAAAGTGATCCAATAAGGATTTTCTTTTGAGGCACGGAATCCTAAAAACACATAATCACGCTTATAATTCCAGACCGGTTAGACAGATGTAAACCTAAGTACACTTACATTTCGCCCAGTAATGTAAAACAGCTCCTGTTGCCATTAATCAGGCACAAAGCCTGACTTATTGTCTGCGAACTTAAAAAAAAAATAGCAGAAAGAGACTAGTACTAGTAGCCTGCACATCAAGCTACTACAATCTGTCAGATTTCTTTGATAGATTTTCGACTTTATTTCTAAAGTATTAGGTTCAAGGTTCATTGGGAAAAATTGACAGTTTCGGGTAGCTTGACCTGCTGGCGTCTGTACAAATACCACTTACAATCTAACTATATCTTTAAAATTTTAACATGACTCCATTTGGTAAGTAGTTAAATGAACTCTGGTATCCAAAGTAAGATTAAACTTGTGTTACGGGTACCAGTCCTCTCTTATGTTTTACCTACAGAGTTCCTTTTAATTTAAATAAAATGGAGACGTGAGAGAGAAAAACCTAACTAACCTAACCTAACACTGGCCGACCCGACAATCGAACCACGACTCAATGCTCAGCAGTACCATTTGCAGCCATTAACCAACGATGCTGCAAAAACATTCAACGTTTTATTTCACACCATGGTGGTCTTGACTATGAATAGATTTTTTGAGTTTTAGTTTCTGGGAATGAAAAGAAGCTCTATTCATAGCCCGGACTCTCTGACAGTTGTCGACGTACCGCTGCCGGTGTATGTCAGAAGTGACGATTAGAGGATTATTTCAACGAAAGAGCAGTAACCACCTGTCTATTGAAACGATGACGAAATTAACTGAAAAAAACTTTAGTTTTATCGTCGGATTGCTATAATGTTTCTTCTATTATTAATTACACCTGAAACTAACTGTAGGTATAATGAAATCTTAGAACTTAAATTTGACCCAGTTCTCAGTTTTCAATAAAGCTATAAACTTGCAAACATGTTTAGTTTAGATGACAATGCCTGATGAGTTAAGTGATGTCATTCAAAACCAATATGGCGGTCTCCTAAGGCGGACATAAATAGATATTTATTTAATTTTTATGCATTTCCATTGATATAGCTATCAAATCAAAGGGCTTATTGAGAAACATACGCGGAATCGTTTTTTCTATTTAACTGTATTATATTTTAGTGGTCAATAGTAATTATCACTCGCTCTTGTTCACATTAATTAGGGTTTTGTTTTTTTGCGGATGAGAAATCATCAAATAACTTCCCCCGCTCTGGGCGGATCAAGGGGAGTGTCAGACTTTTACTGACTAAAACCCTGGGTGGGTTTCAGTCTTCCTTCTTTTGCCCTTTATGTTCCGGGGCAGCGGTGTTTATTTCGTACAACCCCGGCAGGCAGTGGCTCTGACAGGGCCCTCTGCTTTGCTGACATCTCTTTGAGGCGGCCGTCGACGGTCTTTCGTCACTAGACAGACGGACGGTGAACTACCCATTTTTACAGTAAAATATCCCTGGATTTCTTGATTAACATTAATAGATACACACCCAGGTACCCAATGGAGGAAAACCGTTGAATTTCGCGACGAAGACAATCGATTACGCATTCTTATTTAAATCTATTAATTATAATGTTATTGTCATTCTGCAAGCATCCTTCTTGACGCAAGTTGTGACATGAGTAGCATCCGTGATTAAGGTCACTTTCTTATTTCCTTCTTATTTATAGTGGTTTGTGTATTGGCCATTTAAATTGCTTTTAAGTATGAAAAGAATGAACAAAACATGACGCCTATAAAGCTTTAAGTACCACGTAATAGGGGCGAGCCTATTGCATTAGGTCACGATACAGACTCTGTTGCTGCCACTAAGATATTCTCGATGAAAAATTCCAATAACACTTTTGCCTTTTTTTGCGAATATCATCAAATAACGATGGAAATCGATAAGGAACTGCCAGGGTCGAGTCGTGTCCAAGAGTTCCGTGGACACGATGGAAGCTTTTATGTTTATCTTTGTCATCACCTAAGGTCGAAGGTGTGGAAGTGCCATACTTGTCAGATAATCTGAAAGCTTAATACTCGCTGTGTTTGTGTTTTGTTTTAGCGGATGGGAAATCATCAAATAACTTCTCCCGCTCTGGGCGGAGCGGGGGCAAGTGTCAGACTTTAACTGACTAAAACCCACCCATGTTTCTTATTTTGTCTTTTGATCCGGGGCCGTGTAGTACCTCTTTCGAACATCTCGCAACCTTGGAATGACAGTTTGCTTTACATGGGGATCGAACTCAGCAGCTCATGTTTATGACTACGCCTGTTATCTCGAAGGATTAGGCAAACATGTTTCTAATTGTACACCGACATTGATCACCATTTTTTTGCTGATAGGAATCATCCAAGTATTGAAACTTTTCAGTACCCTCACTTAAAAAAGTTTTGAAATATAATATGCGGAAAAATCTTAAAATCCGGCTAAAAAACAGTTTCTTTTTATACAACTATAGGTTGCGTGGAGAACGGATTATGAAAGTTTGACTGTAGAAAACAGCTGTTTTTATTGGTGTCCGAATCGTCAGTGAAAAATTGAAATAATCGGGAAAATGCAATAAATTTTAAAAACTATGGTTTAAATCCATCATTCATTGATAACACCTTAAAAACGTAATAAAAGTGCAAGTTAAACGTTTTAATTCATTGGATAATTATCGAAGAAGATGGGTGATGAACATTTGAATAAATATTCCCGTATATATACTTCCCACGTAAGACCAAATAATTTACATGGAACCGGAATATATTTGGCTCAATGATTGACACCTGACACGCAAATTACGACGCATTTTTATATTATTATAAAAATCAGCATAATTGAATATTAAATTGCTTAATCGACACTTTCGTGTAAGTGCAAATTACTTTAAAAAGTGGTCAAGTGCGAGTCGGAATTGAATACCAAGGGTTTTGCTACTTGTGGCGACAGGCAGTGTCGACGGCGCGTTAGTGTTCCACGCGCGCCTCATTGAGATGTCAGCAAAGCAGAGGGGCCTGCCAGGGCCACCCCCTGCCGGGGTTGCGGGTTGTTCGAAAGAGATACCGCGGCCCCGGAACGTAAAGGGCAATAGAAGGAACATGGGTGGGTTTTAGTCAGTACAAGTCTGACATGCCCCCCCGCTCCGCCCAGAGCGGGGGAAGTCATTGGATGATTTCCCACCCGCAAAAAAAAAAAGGGGTTTTGCTTCTAGTGGCGACAGGCAGTGTCAACGGCGCGTTAGTGTTCCACGCGCGCCTCATTGAGATGTCAAATGAAAAGCAGAGGGGCCTGCCAGAGCCCCCGCCTGCCGGGGTTGCGGGTAGTTCGAATGAGATACCGCGGCCCCGGAACATAAAAAGCAATAGAAGGAACTTGGGTGGGTTTTAGTCAGGGAAGTAATTTGATGATTTCCCATTCACATATAAAAAGGGTCACCCATTCACGGATCAACCAGAGCGGCTGTTATCACGCTGGTTATACCCACGAGCTCTTCTCTGTATATGCGTACAATATTGAACAAACAAAACATATTTGTTTCAACCCGAATCTTGTCGGGGATTACGTTTAATTTTAACGTCATTTGTAAACGTTATTTTTGATTTTTATACATATTATTTACATTAGTTTATAAAAATGTAGAAAATAAAAAAATATATAAAAATAGTAGCCCACAGGTATCGGGAATAGTGTCCAAGCTACCGGCATTCAGGGCTGGAGAGAGAGGAACCTCCTAACCATACGAGCCGTGTCCAAGAGTATCGCTATCTGTTTGCTATCTGTATCAAACCCCGGATCCAGCCAGCAACGAGAGCCGCCTGAGTTGTTGAAAAAAGTAACCATGGAAACCATATTAAAAGAGTAACCATGGAGTTTCTTGCCGGTTCTTCTACATAGAAAACGACGAACCAGAACCGTGCATCTTTTCTCGACGTTTTTTAAGTGCCCATGTAGGCCTATGTGAAATAAAAATATTTCGATTTTTGTTGGTCGAGGCTCTTGGCAATTAAGCTATTGGCTGTAACGACTATCGACACAATGATCGCTGATTCTCATTACTTAATTTTGTTATTAGTTGTTACAGCGACTGCAATAGAAAAACATTAGACACTGAAAATTTCAAGTGTGTACTTTCTACGGTTTAAAAGATACTATCCTATGACAGACAGACAGATCAGATAACGGAGCTTTAGTAACAGAGTCCCGTTAGCTTATTAAGGCGCCACCCCGACCAAAACGCCGCGCAAGCCGTTTTTGTACAGTTTTCTAGAGCTATCTACTTGTTATTTAAAACGAACTAAGTAACAAAAAAAATACATTAAATTTCTTTATAATCTTGATTCCATTATTGTAGATTTAGTTTTTATTTTTATTGAGTCATTATTTAGTAAATCTGCTTACAACAAGCCCCCGAAATGAGAAAAAATATCAATAAAATGCATCTCCTCGTAAAGTAAACATTGTTTAATTTTGCTACTGACACTAATGGATACACAATTCTATAATGAACATTTAGGTAGAAATATTTTTTCCAAAAACCCAATACTTAATTTTATATAGATTTTATTCCGAAAAATTGGCATTATTCACTACTGCTCTCACTCGCTCACTCCTGCGCGGAAAAGAGGGAAGCGAATACTCAAGGTTATTTGCGTAGGGTACGGCCTTAAGGAACCCCAAAAATTAAGAAAATGCGTGTGTACGGTATTTTTGATGGCAAGCAATTATCCGAAGCAATAGTTATTGCCCCTTCGAATTAAACCGAAACACGGAAAGGGCATTTCCTTCGATATTTTGACACTCCTCGAAAAAGCTTTTTGTGTGGTTTTTTTTTATATTTTGTGGATTTTTGATTACAGCTGGAATAAAGGAGCCGACACGTCATGCGTGTGAAGGTTTTGTTTTACTTGTAAAGTTCGTTTTGGGTCAAAAACTGTTTATTTTTTCTTTTTCAACACGCTTTTATTACCTGCTCCAGTAACTAAGTGGCTTAGATAGCCAGTTAGTTAAAAAAAAATCTGCGAAGTTAATTTGACTTACCTTCTGGTTTCCGATAAATTGAAATTTTGCATACATGTATTTGGATGACAATGAATGTTTTTCCAAGTGACGTCATTCTAAACCCAATATGGCGGACTACCAAAGATGACAGACTAGTTATTTTTAACTAGCTGGCGCCCGCGGCTTCGCCCGCGTGATATCGAAAAAAGTATTCTATGTGTTATTCCAGAGTATAATCTACCTCTGTGCCAAATTTTATCAAGATCCGTTCAGCCGTTTTGACGTGAAAGCGTAACAAACATCCATCCATCCTCACAAACATTCGCACTTATAATATTAGTAGGATGTATTCTCGTTGATTAGAGATCAGCGCTATATGTCTTCTTTCCCTAGTCGTCATCTTCTTCCTAGCCATATCATCACACACAGTTCATCCATTATTTCCTTGGTCTTACTAGCTCAAACTCCAAAAATCTGAGCAAACCGGGACGGGCAAACGAAATCTTCCTGTAAAGCCAGAACTATTTAAAAAAATAAATCTTTCTCTTATGTAACAAATTTATTCTTAATCAGATTAAAGAGAAGTCAATGATTTGCGAGTAGGTTCATGGGAGGGCGTTGATAATTGTAATAATGAGTAGCACATTATGTACTGTGGGTTGGTACGTAGGTAGATGTGGTCTGTGATACAGTATTCAGATCTAAAGTTACGCGTAGGCATTATTTATGAAGTTTGCCTGAGGCTGCTAAAAAATCTAAACATTTCAAACGGAAAAAGTCAGTTTGATCAGTAGAAACCACCGATTTTGATGATGGCGGTCTCTCGCGGCCGGCCCTGGTTCAGCCACGGTAACGGGCGAGAGGGAATGGGAAGCGGTGACCTTCTTCTGCGAAGCAGTCATGCTAGCGAAGGAGCTGGTAGATCGTTTGAGGGAGAGAACCTCAAACCAACCCAGCTGCCGCGAGACCACTCCTGTCCAACGTAGACAATTATGGACGCTTAAAAATGGGTAGCTCATCGACCGTCCGTTTAGAGACGATAGGCCGTGTCGACGGCGCGTTCGTGTTCCACGTGCGCCTCAAACAGATGTCAGCAGAGGGACCTGGCAGGGGCTCTGCCTGCCGGGGTTGCGGGTTGTTTGAAAGATATACCGCGGCCCCGGAACACAAAGGGCAAAAGAAGGAACATGGAAGGGTTTTAGTCAGTAAAAGTCTGAAAAACCTTTCCGCTCCGCCCAGAGCGGGGGAAGTTATTTGCTGATTTCCAATCCGTAAAAAGGTTCGTAATTTGGAATTCCTGAAGATTCTGAAACAAATAATTCGGACAGTGTCGGAATTGACATATTTTAATTCAATAATTTTTTCACTGAACTTTGGACACGAATAAAAAAAGCTGTTTTATAAAGTCGGATGTAAAACTTTCAACGATACCTTTATTGTAGAAATCCGTCCTCCGCCCAGCTTATAGTGGTAAAAAATACAGTTTTTTACCGGATTTTAACGGAAGTAGTCGTTTTTAATGTTAATGTATGTGTTTTGTGTAAACGTTTTGGAAATTATAACTTTCTTATTCTTCATTAATTTGATAGTGTCCGAATTGCCACAGAAAAAATCAAAATGTGACACTGTGCGATTTATCAGCAAGCCAAAATTCGTGGTAATGTTTGAAAAGGTCGGTCCATGTATGGCTGACTTGATTGCGACTGCTACCCTGTGTGACGCGGGTTCGATCCCCGCACGGACAAATAATTGTATACACTACAGATAGTTGTTCCGGGACTGGCTGATTGTGTATGTGGGTTTAAATATTTGTAAACGCACCCACAATACAGGAGAAATTGCTAGTGCATGTTTTTTTACATAAAGTAGCAGAATTCAACTGCATCTGGATAGGCTGGAAAACAACCCTAACATTAAGGCGCGGCAATAAGCTAATCTTTAGGTATTCACGAAAGTGACGCTAGCTGCATACTAGGCATGGTCTGACACAAGTACACGACAGTATTGCATCGAAAGAATAGAAATAAGGTCGAAAATATTTCGGTGTTTGATTTTATTTAAATATCATGTCCGCCAAAATGTAGGTCATTTTGCAGTTTTTTGTGAATATAAAAAAAAACCCAATGTTTGAAAAATTTTAGATATCTCTTTAGTCTATACAATTTTCTTTGTTATAGATATAAAAAATATGATGGTTGTCGCTGAAAAAAATGAGAATTTCGAGACGAAAAAATTTTTTTCTTGGTCTTTTTAAACATTTTTTTTTCGTAGTACTAGACCACTTTTGTAAACTTATTTTGTTTAACTCTTTACTTTATGTATTGAACTATAAACGGTAATTTTTTTTTTGGCTAGTGGCATGTACAGATACGGCTAACTTTGCGACGAAAAACTAGACGTTTTACGAAGTGTTTGCTTTGTACAGCGCCTTAATGGGAAAATGTTTCGCCGATGTCTAACGAAGGTATCCACCACAGTTGAGAGCAATCCCCCATGACCACTCTGTCAAGAGTGAATGATTAAGAAAAAGAAGACATTCAAAATACATGTTCCCAATTCTTTTTTTGATTTGAAACGACCAATCAAAACACACAATCTAAATTTAAAAATAAACATTACATAATAAACTTTTCAATAAAACAAATGCTGTCTTAAAAAGTTTCGAATTTGCCAACGGACTGTGCTAATTTAAAAAAAGAAAAAAAAAGTAAACTTGATCGCATTCCAGTCCTGTCTGTAATCGGACAAGGCTCTCCGAATCGACTTTTTCGACTCGATTAAGAAGATTTATTAGCTTTATTAATTACTCATTTAAATATCACGAGAAATACATTAAGGTCGATCGAGTGGTTTTTGTGTGATAAATCGATAACCGGGGCTACTGATTCGAACGAAAGAAATTATCTTTTCGCATTATTATTATGATTGCGAGTAATTTACATGGTTTTCAAGGAAGTTTAATTGTTTAATAGCTGGTCCTGGGTTCAATTCTCGGGTAGAGCAAAGTGTTTTCGGGGATTTCCATCATGGATTTACTCGGCTCGGAGATATGATTTGTGAATTGTTGAAAGTAATAGGTTCGCCCCGCCCGTTAATGGGTCATTTATAAGTTTGATTAGAACATTTTATCAAAACTACTGATTAATTTAACCTAATAACTTTGCCCAGCTTTGAGATTGAACCAAGACCCTAAGCTCAGCAGTCGGTCCTTGCGACAACTAAACCAGATCTGAAGGGTTACCATGACATCTTATAGCAGTACTAATTCCTGTGTGAAAAAGAGATGGTGCTAGACACCCTGTATAGCTCTGTCTCTTTCCCTCAGTGGAATAAGTTCTGCTTTAAGACGTCATAATAGGGTAGCAGACCTTCAACTATTCTTAAGAAGAGACCCTTAAATAATTACTGCGCTACTTAAATCTGAACACAACATAACAGTACCTAAAGAATCGCACATACCGAAGCGTAGGACCTGCGATAAAAATCAGGCGATTTCCCCTGCGCCCGCGCCGCCGCCGCCGCCCAATTACGACGAACTACTCATTATTTTAAGAAAACATTAACTACTTAACATAAAAATTTAAGTCGAAAACGCTATGCAATTACGTGCACCACAAAATTGCGAAGTGTATAATGTAGGGTACACGGAGCTGGGGGAGCTGGGGTGCAGGATGTGGCATTTCTGCCAGACGTAAAGCACTTTCGCGTTTTCAAAGAAAAAACTATAAGTTTCATGTTTCATTTCATCTTTTACGATACTGTCTCCACCTAAATCCCATTTTTTCCACCTAAGCCTCATTTTTAGGGTTGCAAACTTAAAAAAGGAATTAAAGGAACCCTTGTTGGATTACTTTGTTGTCCGTATGTCTGTCTAGACCTTTTATCCTAGGAACGCGTAGAGTTATCGTATTGAAATTAAATTCTGGTCTAGTGACCAGAAATTCAATGGCGTGCCTAGAGAACAAAATTATGTTTATTACTAGCTTTTGCCCGCGGCTTCGCTCGCATTAACTTCGGTAGCGCCTTATTGATTTGTTATAGCAACGCTAAGTTTTCCCGTTTCGTCCCTCTTTCTCCCTCATATCCCACTCTTTTTTTAAAAAAAATGCCTATGTCCGTCTCCTGGTTGCCAACTATCGCTGTACCAAAATTCATCAAAATCGGTTCAGCCATTAAAGCGTGAAGAGGTAACAAACAAATAAACAAACAAACAAACTCACTTTCGCTTTTATAATATTAGTAAGGAAGTAAGGATAACTTAATCCAGTTCAAATTTGAACCCCCTAACAAAGTTGAAGATCACTTCAATACCCCATAGATCTTCGTCAGAATACCGGGCCGACCCCCGCTGTAAGTGACTGCCGAAACTTGCACGAAGCTGCAAAAAGTACAAGACGCGCTCCAGATCAAATGAGATGGTCCTCGGGGCACCAGAGTAGGGTAGCACAGACTCTACAACTTTATTTCGAGCATATATTTGTCATTTTTAAAAACCAACACTATGCATGCAGTTTTGTGGTTTAAAGAATACAAGGCAAGGTTTAATCTAGATTGCCTCTTTGGTGTAGTGGGTTTCCGGATTTCGATGTCCGTATCGGACAAATTGTCATTAGGTTTTTTTTGTTAGGAATATCTCAGTAGCAGCTACGGAGGCTGGATATATGCAAACAGTTTTAACTATATTAATAAAGACTCATTTAATTTACTATCAACAGAGTCATTCAAATCAATAAGTTTACTATGTCAGGATAATATTTAGTGAATAATTTGAAATAGGCAATATACATACAACATACATAAGGTTAAGTTTACTAAAATGAGATTATAATCAAGTTCGAGGTTTACTTATTAAATATTAAACAACTTAGTAAATGTCTTAAAACAGTGATGTCATATTATAAATTCAAAACCTTATCGTTCAAAAATGCGCCAACTCAGTAATAAAATGTATTAATTATTAAGTTAATATCATTTTGAAAAAAAAAATGTATTACTTTTCTTTAATAGAGTGGTATTATTAACTTAAACTTTATGTACAATAGTGGTACATCGGTACACTTAATGCCATCCATAAGGCATTGTATTTCACCTATGGGTAAAATACGACAACACTGTGTTAGAGTACAAATATTATATTAAAAAAGATATATATCAGATATCGGAACCACGGACAATATGTTATCAAAGAAGTTCGCATATCCGCCTCTGACACAAACTACTCTGTACTTACATTGCTTTTTAATAACGTGTTTAATGCAAAAGAAATTTACGTTCCAAATCAGTGGAGAAGCAGTTCTTCGCACCGAAGTCGCCCATTGATGCAAAATCAAGAACCGGTTACGTAACCAATACCGATACCATATAAACACATACCTACTTATTACCTCTTGACGGCGACAGGTGAAATTTTAATACCGAATTTTATTTTATTTCAGGGTTGTCGATTTTCGATATCGAAATTTCGAAATTCAAGTTTTCTTCGCACGTAAATTGCAATTTGCACGACTTTTCAATACCTGTGGATTGCATTCTGATAACATGTTGATCGTTTTCGTACAAATTTGTATTTTATTGAGATTTCTGAAATTATTGTTTCTTGACGTGATTTTGCCAATTTTTCGATTACGTTTTCGAATTGTCAGTTTACACGATTCGACGAACTCATAAAAGTGAATTTAATGCCATATATAAAACATTTAATGTGAGATGTCGTTTTTTGAATTTAAAGGTCTTATAAATTATAATAACATTTTAATATTTCAGTGCAAATTTTAATAAAATGGACTATTAAAGAGACCATGTCGATGAAAATACGATCCAAATTACTTTATAAGTGACTTTTACGACACCTGCCTTTTAGGGTTTCATCAGCAAAGCGTAAAACGGGACCCTATTACTAAGAGTCCGCTGTCCGTCCGTCTGCCCGTCTGTCATCAGGCTATAACTCATGAATCGTGATAGTTAGACAGTTGAAATTTTCACAGATGTATTTTTGTTGCCGCTATAACAACTTCTATTATATTATGGCTGCAACAGAAATACATTTGGGGGCTCCCATGAAACAAACACGTTTTTTTTTTGCTATTTTTGTTAAATAATGGAACGGCACCCTATTTTTTGCGGATAAAATAACAAAATCGGAAATTCCTCCATTTCTCCTCCTATTCCTTCCCCCGCTCTGCGCGGAGTGGGGGGGAGTGTCAGACTTGTACTGACTAAAACCCACCCATTCCTTCTATTGCCCTTTACCTATCTGTTTCGAACAACCCGCAACCCCGGAAGAACCCGCAACCCTGGGAACGGAACCCTTCGTGTACGAATCCGACTCGCACTTGGCCGCTTTTTATAACCGAGACCTCTCGTAAATCTTCGGACTACAATTACCCAAGTCCATATTACAATTATTGTGTAAACATCGTATTTTTTTTTGTGGGTGGGAAATCTTCAAATAACTTCCCCCACTTAAAGCGGAGCAAGGGGGAGTGTCAGACAACATCGTCATTGCTTTCAAAACAGAAATAAAACATTTTTGGGAAAGCAGGATAAGATTTTAGAAATAAAAATTCGAAGACATAATTTGGTACGGCGCGGGCATTAGCCAGTATTAACACAATGATAAAAAAAGGATTGTGTGGTTTTATGAAACCACGGTAAAAGTGTTTTATTTTTCACATTATAGACATTTAGACACACTGCAACACACAGACGAAAAAGTTCGAGACGATGTAATAAAAGTTTCACTTCATAAAATAACTTACGCAAATAAATAGTCAAATTCTTTATCGTCATTATCTTGTTAATAATCGTTTACTTAAAAACGCCACAACACAGGACAATGAGGAACCGCTATCATATCACCAATATCACCATACGATGCAGTCTGCGCGTACGCAATAGTTTCTCACGCGTACAACTACCCGCTGTGGTTTGTGGCCGTACACCACAACCATATACGCCATGCAATCCGCTCGATTTACTATTTATTAGTAAATAATCGATAGTATGTAGACTAAGTATCAAGACTGTTAGCGGACACTTCTTTTTTCGTATTGCCTTTTTTTTCTTATGCCAACATCACTTTTTAGGCCCAACGGAAGATTTCTAGATCATTGATTGAAGCCGGAATATAGTAATATCCAGATTCAAAATTTTATCAGATCTGAATACGGATTCTGCACTGAAATCATCCCGGTATCGGATACTGTTCCAGATGTGAAATTATTTCGGATTATCCGTTAGTTTTAGATAGTTTAGGATAAAAATAAAAAAGCAATGCAAATTTCAAGAGACAAACGCGGCTTGTGTGACCTGACATTTAGACTCCGCCTTTATCCGAATCTTTAATAACGATTTCGGTTACGGTTATTAATTTGTTAATAACCGTAATTCGGTTGTAATTCGTTGTATTGTAATTCGGTTTGGGCGTTGGCTGTCCGCTGCAACATGTTGGCTCGCAGATTTGCGAAATGCTCGACTGAAGTGAAGGCTACGCTGTTCACAGCGTACTGTCAGTCGTTTTATACATGCAGTCTGTGGGTCAACTATACGCAGCTATATACAGCACTCTGCGCGTCCAATACAATAATGCATTCCGGGTGTTGATGGGGTTGCCGCGTCACTGCAGTGCTTCCGGCATGTTCGCAGAAGCGGGCATAGACGGTTTTCACGCTATCATGCGCAAGCGATGTGCCTCCATCATGCGCAGGGTACGCTGCAGCCCCAACAGCATCCTACGCACTATAGCGGACAGGTGGGACAGCCCCATACTGGGACATTGGATACGCCTACATTCAAGTGTGGCGTAAAATGTATGATTGTTTTTTAACCGACGAAAAACAAGGAGGAGGTTCTCAATTCGACATGTATATTTTTTGTTTTTTATTTTTTTTTATGTATGACCACGCATAACTTTTTACTGACGCGTGCGATTTTTAAAATTCTTTTTTCATTGGAAAGAGTATATTTCAAAGTTGGTCCCATTTTAATTTGAAAAAAAAAATCGGCCTCTAAGGGTGGGAAAATGGGGGATGATTGATTTTTTTCATACTAATTCCTTTGTTTTTCTGGTAGATTTAAGTACTAACATTAGTTTTTTTTTTTTTTTTTATGTTGTGTATTGTACTAACCAAATGGACTTTGTCTGCAATAAATGAATTTATTATTATTTATTATTAATATTTTTTATTTCGGCTACGAAGCTTTTTAACATCCCTGTTTAGAAGCCCAAAAGTCTAACAACCAGTCTTGCTAAGGGGTCCTGCTAACCCATATTCCATGTTACAATGGTAAGTTTCAGCTTTTGACTAAAACATACCGTTACACCTTTTTTTTTTGGGGAGATGGGAAATCATCAAATAACTTCCCCCGCTCTGGGCGGAGCGCGGGGGAGTGTCAAACTTGTACTGACTAAAACCCACCCATGTTCCTTATATTGCCCTTTACGTGCCGGGGCCGCGGTATCTCTTCGAACAACCCGCAGCCCCGGATACAGTTACACTTAGAACAAAAACAAGTTGTTTTTTTTATTACTAGCCTTCGTCGTGTCCCACCGCTACGCAAAAGCCTTCCCTTCCACTTTGAACACTTCTCTCTGTGCGATCTCCGGCCATGATTACAGCAAACATACTTGCACCAGCAAAATATGCGGCCAAACACCTGCCTGTTTAGTATAAATAAACGGCTAAGTGCGAGTTGGACTTGCGCACTAAGGCTCCGTACAAACTTGCGACATAAACGGCCATATCTTTTTGACTGTGTAGACTTAGAAAGTTGTTTTTTTCACAGCTCCAAGGGACCACAGACTTGAGAATATGGTTGGTTTAAATTTCAACTTGATAGGTACCTTCAGGTTTTTCACGCGCGCCTCAAAGAGATGTCATCAAAGCAGAGGGGCTTGCCAGAGCCGCCGCCTTGCGGGTTGTTCGAAAGAGATATCGCGGCCTCAGAACGTAAAGGGCAATAGAAGGAACATGGGTTTTAGTCAGTAAAAGTCTGACACTCCCCCCCGCTCCGTCCAGAGCGGGGGAAGTTATTTGATGATTTCCCACCCAAAATAAAAAAAACCTTCACGCTTTCCCGAAATAAAGAGTCTTGATAGACAGACAGATGGACATGGATAATGGGTTCAGAATTTTCCTTTTGAGAAACTGAATCCTAAAAGCATATACGTGATACAGGAACCCCTATATGTCACTTTGTTGACATTACTACGAAAAATGTCGGACAGTGTACGGTAAAGTTTTCCCCTAAGCTAAATGTATGCCTAATTTCCATAAATATGGATCCATGTGTTACCATAAACCTGCATAGTTTATTATCCAGCCAGCATGAAGCTTGACAGCCCGGAGACGTTTCACTGTAGATTGTGGGACTCCCCTATGGACCTAAAACTGGTAACTGAAGTAAATTATTTGGAAGAATGTATTAAGTTGCATATCCAAAGCTAATGTTATGACGAGGGATGAAACGCATGTGACTTAAAGAGTGATAGATATGAATGTGTTGCCCGCACCATGCATTGGCGCAGTGGCTGAGCGATTGACTGCTGCGCTTCGTGTCGCGGGTCCGATTCCCGCATGGAACAAATATTTGTATGGCCTACAGGTAGTTGTTTCGGGTCTGGCTGTTTGTGTAAGTGAATTTAAATCTTTGTAAACGCTCCCACGATACAGGAGAAATTCCTAGTGTGGGGGAAAAGAAAAAAAAATTGTTTGGTGGAGAGGGAGAGGAAGGCCAAAGATGTTATGGATATACTGTTTAAGGAATTATATGAAGGAGAAAAGAGTAAATGATGCTTTGACGTCTGACAGGGGAGAATGGAAGAAGAAAACGCAGTGTTGCAAAGTTGATGAGACAGGAAGCTTCTTTTGTATATTAGGGCTCGCTACCAAATCTAGTAAAATGCTTTTGACTGTCGGATTCAATTATCTCAATTGTATGACTGGTCTCTCAGTCTGTATTTTATAATTAATAATTTTGATATTCGTGATGACCCAAAGGTTAAGACGTCGCAAGGTTGTGGGTATAGATCTGGGCGAGTACCAATGTGACATTTTTAATTCATAATTATGTATGTTTTAAGTTTGTCTCGGATTTCATAGACAACCGTGGCGAAAAACACCGTGAGGAAACCTGGACCTCCCGCGTGGAGTTCTGCAACTACCGGGATACAACGTATTTTATGTGTTCATCTAGGTTATACTATCTGTGTGCCAAATTTCATCCAGATCCGCTCAGCCGTTCTGGCATGAAAGTGTTTCAAACATACATACATCCAGACATCCGTTTATCCTCACAAACATTCTCATTTACAATATTAGTAGAATTAAGTGTGCAAAATATGACAATCTTGTCAGAGCACATTAACAAAAAAGCTCTACAAACCATTAGAACACCGATAACAGATTGAAACGAAACTAAAATTAAAACCATAACATCCTTAAATAAAATAACAATAAATTACATAAAAAATGTGGATCTTTACAGAACATCCAAGTCCATCCCTCCTGCAATAAAAACATCTTGTAACACTTTACTGTTCTGCTCACGACGTTTTAATGTTAAAGTCATAATTATATCATATATAATCTCTTCTGATGGCAACCGAACAATTTGGTAAACGCTCTGGGTGGTACTGAGGTTGCCGGCGACGGTGAAACTGTTAAATACACAGGAATGTATGGAAAATGACCCAAGAGGGTAAAAACGTATATTTTGATTACAGTGATACGCATCTTGTAAAATGAGTAAATTAAATTTTGTGGAGCACTTTTTTAACTAAATCAGACAATGTCCCTATAGGTAGAACCCCAAAATGTGTGATTATTGCCAATTAATAACACAAAAATGAGAATGACTTGAGAGGAATTAATCACTGAAATCTTTTCAAAAGTAATCTGGCCCACCAACAGCTAATAATTTCTGATATTAATCCAAACAGACAGACAGACGCGGCCTGTAGCTTATATTGTACGCACGCAGTGATTAAAAACACCCGCCTCATTTAGGCAATTTAAAAGTAAATTGTAACTGAACAGTATTAAATAATTCCTTTCTCCTTAAGGGCATTCAAATACCACATCACCATAAACCAAAATCAACAACGACTCAGATTTCTGAGAATGCAAACAGGTTGGAAGGCATATACTATGAGAGGGTATAACGCAAAAATGTTAAGGAACTTGCAAAAATCTGGCTGTGCCGCCTAACCCTCACCGTCCCACGATCAAGGGCTTTTTTGGGCAAATAATTGTGAACCAGTTCTCGAGCATTGACCTCAGTCGCCGGAGGCTGTGGTATTTGGGCTGATTTCGGCTCCAAAATCGCACATCGTAACGTTGTTTTTGCCCTCACCATTATTATTATTAATTGGATCACCGACTTGTCCAATGATGGAAATCGTTAAGGAACTGCCAGGGTCGAGTCGTGTCCAAGAGTTCCGTGGACACGATGGAAGCTTTTATGTTTATCTTTGTCATCACCTAAGGTCGAAGGTATTGAAGTGCCATACTTGTCACAAAATATAATATATAAATAGTTGACTGTATTATTTCTGCTGTTTCCCTTGAGAATCAACTGAAAATTTAGAACAGACATTTCCACAATTCATATTGAAATCTTTGAAGAGTCACTGTTACTATCATTCGCCTATTAATTTTCGTCTATTTTCCGTCATCAGTCATCAGCAAAACATTCGCTTCCTAAAACTATATTAGACCTTCGTTTCTTACAGATCATCCAATTTGCCAGAGAATTTGACCTAATCCATATGTATTTTTATCAATCTTCTAAAATTTAACTCCATTGCCAGATTTACTACTAGTCTTAAAGAAATCTCTTCAGCTCCAGAAAATCACAAAACTAAATCATTCCTCATATTTCCGGATTTCTGTCAATGTGGGACCCTAAAAACGCTTTCATGTTTATAGTCCGAATAAATCAAAAATCCCCGGTCGTACATCACCGGCAGTGCTTTCAATGTCCTCCTCGATATATCCGGATAAACTTGTCAATTTCTCCACCGCCGAAACGTGTTGGTCAATAGAGATACGGCCACAACATACGTTATAAGTTGATTTAATTTTGTCGGGTTATAAATCTGGAGTACTACCATAGTGGGATAGTGACACAGTGTAACTTAAGAAGTAAGACAATTTTTTGTGAGAAAATTGTCTAAGGATTTTGATCTTGATAAATTATTTTATGGTAAAGATAATTGTTAGTTTTAAAGAGTTCTAAAGTAAGGAAATCATTATTTGGTGTAACCCAGAAATTTAAAAAGTTTTCGATGCGACTCTGGTATGACCTTAAAAGAATAATTTATAAGCGGGGAAGCCTGGAACAGAATGAGAATACGCCCTTACAATTGCGTAATCCTTATATTGTCTCTGTCATCAAAGATTTCCACAGCAACCGTGTCCTAACTCCAGATCACTTCAGAAGGAGTGATCCACTGAAGCAGTGAGATCACTGGTCGGTTCGACTCTGTGGCCGCGTTGCATTTCCACGAAGTTCGGCGGCATTCGGTCGTCGTTTCGTTTATATTAGCTTAATGAGTTCGGTTCGGCCTGAAGGCAACTTTTTACTCGCTTTTGCAAGTAATAAAGAGTTACCACGGTGTTCACATGCACGATATTATGATCATTTTTTATTACACAACAGTTATGCACTTTGCTCGACTAACCAGAAACTAAAATTAAGTTATTTAGGTATTGGTTTAGTAATTCTGTTTTCATTGATAGCGTTTTGTTTGTGGTCTGTGTTTGTGGTCTCACCGTTTTTGGATTATTCATAACTGAACAGTTTTAATTTTAATGCCAGATTTGATTTGTTTGTTGTGGTGTCGTTAAATAACTGCTAACCACATGATGGGTTTGATTAAATCCTTTAACGATTTGGTTAAAAATTTAATGGTTCTTTCATTGTCTTTGTATAGATTAAAAAGTGGCGCTTATACAAAAAACGTAGGTATAAAAAGATCTACGTTTATAATTACCAAGTTGTAAGTGCAAAAAATACCTGTACAAAATCACGGAATTCGCAACAACAACAAAAAAATAAACTCAAACATAAAAGAATAACCCAAAAATACCGGTCCAGATGAACTGTCATAATATTTTAATCAAAGTAACACATCAGTTGCCTGTGTGGACTGCCCCTACCGAAGCACAGGTACTCCATACTCCATTAGTCCTATATTATTTCGTCCGACGAAAAAGCTGTCCAGACTTTTTGGTCGAAAAAAAAAGTATCGGAGCGAAAAAACTCTTTGAATGATCCGCCATCGGTAATACTAAGTTTGGTGAGACTGATGCAGGTTCAGACTGTGAACTATAATTTGTTAACAAGCTCTCCGAATACCCTGAAGAGATTGGAAGGTAATTAACAGTTACAGTTTGTTTTGAAATTACTGTGAAAGATGAAAAAGGTGAAAAAGTTGGTGCTCTGAATTTTGAATTGCTTTTTGGTTGGATAATGATGTAAGGAAATTGACTGTGATAAATTTGTTGTTCAGTGTGTATTTTTAACGTAAATTTGTATATAATGCTTTGAAATAAAATTCAAGATTCGCAAGCAATTATAGGGAAAACTTATCGTCGCTTCACAAATCTCACGTGCAAACTTCTAAATAAAAGTGTACGTTATTTGCTAATATGAAAATATTAGTTTCTATTTATTTATTTATTAAAAAAAAACTCTGTACAAAGACGCACTTAATGCCTCGGGCATTTTCTACCAGTCTATCTTTTAAATATTCTACATCTACAAATTGATATTTCAAAACGTTTAGTTGACACTACCCGTGACCCAAGGGCTGGCTTTTACTTAGGCCAGAGGCTAAGCGTTGCCATACAACGTGGCAATGCGGCCAGTCTCTTGGGGACATTACCAAATTGACATCGTTGAAGACACACAATTTTTTTAACGCTAATTTATAAATTAGTTTATTTAAGTTATTTAAATGTGTAGCTTCAAATTACATAAAACTTCTATTAATAAATATGTATTCTGGCCATATTTAAATAGTTCCTATCTTAAAAATAGACAAATGAAGATCGATGTCAAAGTTTTTCGTGCATTCACTTTTTAAACGAATGGGGAAGACCACATAAAGCTAATTGTAGGTGGCGATCATAGCTAGGTCCCAATCTGACTAATAAGCGTAAGCTATTTTGAAATACAAAAGTTTTATGCAAAAAAGGTTTTTATTTCAGCATTTTTAGCTGAAATTTTATCGAGATCTGCTAATTAAAACCTTAAAGGAATTAGCAGATCATCCATATAGGCATAGAAGAAATACATAAACTACTCAAGCAATATAAATAAAATTGATATGGGACTACCTCGGAAGTATACCATTTCGAACAAAAAAAGAATTTTGAAAATCGGTCCACAGTTACCGGAGTAATCGGTGAACATACATAAAAAAATACCGTCTTATTACCGACAAATGCCAAATAATATAAAAGACTAATTAAATTGAATAACAATTTAATGTCGTGTTTCTTTTGTCTCTATGTTTTTATTAATAAATATTTAAAAATGTAGTTTATTATATGTATTCAAATGAATGAACAAAAATATAATGTCGAAGCTAAAATTCTGTGAACTTAAAACCTGGGATTACTCGAAGCACGTTTCTTAGAACTTCATGTTAAAAGAAGAGGTCTCTTATGTAATGATATATTTTAAGACGACTGATCGAAGATTCCGCGCTTGTATCAATTTTGAAACAGCTATCTTTTCATTGTTTTTTTTATTCTTGGAGAACACAAATCTTAAATTTTTTAAGGTAATTTTAAGAAAAAAATCTGTTTCTTCTTTTCATCAAATTGTTGATTTAACTTACCAAACTCATTTCTGGAGATAGAAATAAATATATTTAAAAACAGTATCATTAAAAATACTCTTCTACTAACGAAAACTTGACCTTTATTGAATCTATTTGCATTATCATTCACTCGGAATTCAAACCAGGTTATGACGACATTGTGTCCATGGCAACAAGCGCAAGCGCAGAATTCAATGACTAACTTGGAATGATCTCGAAAGAATTAAAATCTGTCTATTATAAGTAGATAGCTAGACCTGGGTTGGGTTCATATCCTCGTGGCTAAGGAATAACAGTCATTCTAGACGATCTTCAAGTTAAGCTGCGCTTGCCTCGGTTGGTCCACGGATTGGTGACCACCCATAACATACCGGGTTTCCTCCGTGCGTCTGATATACGTTATGCAGTTAGTCCAGGTTGTAATTTGTAGATCTTTACGTCGTAATTAGTCGTCAGTCACCTGAAATTCTGACAACCAGCTTTGCCAAGGTTTCATCATATTACTAGTTATAACTGGGTTGTGGAGATGTAATGGACAGTCGCTCCATATAAAATACTGACTACTACACTATTTTTCACCAGAACCCGGTTAGACTGGAAGCCGACCCCAACATAGTTGGAAAAAGGCTAGGCAGATGATGATGAGGTAGACCCAGCTTAGAACATAAGACTAATAAATTCAACCCATTTTTTTTTGGGGATGAGAAATCATCAAATAACTTCCCCCGCTTTGGGCTGAGGGATCAGACTTTTTGTGACTAAAACCCACCCATTTTCCCTCCTTTAGCCTTTTATTTTCCAGGCCACGGTATCTCTTTCGAACAACCCGCAATACCCGGGACAATCCGCAACCGCGGGTAATTTCTACCCAGAAGTACGTTTCCGTGGCATAATTCATTTATTAACGCTAGTGCTAATGTGTCATTTAATCCACTGAACCGTGAAGTCCTACATATATACATTCATACAGACTAAACTAAAACTATTCAATTGTGTGGTCATACAATTAAAATCGTCCATACAGTCACGATGTTCGTTTCCGGATCCAAACGCTGCCAGATTCCGATCAAACGAAACCTGTTCTAGAATTACTAACGGTCTGTCTAGATTCTTTACAACATTTATATCTTTTTGATCAGCATTGCCTTTCACAGATAAAAAAAAACTAACACAGCCTTGATCACGCTAATACCAACCTTGATTCTATCTATATAAAGTCCACATCAACTGTTTTCTTAAGTTTGTTGGTATACTCCTTATACATTTCGTCAATCTACGACAAGTAATGATTAATAAAGTTGAAAGCGGTGTGTTAAGTTCTTTCTCAAAGACGATCAATTTATTTTGATTTAATGCATGAGGCTGGGTGCAGGATACTTGTAGTAGCAACCGGTGCTGGAAGGTCTATCTATACATTGGTTACCAACCAATGTATGGATAGACCTTGAACTTGGGTGAACTTCTTTGTTTTTAAACCGTTGCTCCACACTAGGAATTCCAGCCAGACCCGAAACAACTACCTGTAGGTTTTACAAATATTTGTTCCGTGCGGAGATCTAACCCGCGACACACAGCGCAGCAGTCGATCGCTCAGCCACTGCGTCAAACTATTATGACCAAGCAGAATGATACTAGTATAGTGCGCTGGTTCGATTAGATCACTAGGTACAGTTACAGTACTCCGGTTGAATAGTAGGCAGTCGTGAAAACCTTGCGTTAAACAGGGCGTTGTTCTCGCGACTGGGGATCATGGGGACCTGGCTTCGATTCCTAGATCAGGCAAATAAGTGCTATTGGGTTTTTCATTAGGAATTTCATAGTAGCAGCCAGGGCTGCTTTTCTTTACTAATAATATTCTAAAGAGGAAAGATTTTATAGTTTGTTTGTTTGTTTGTATTTAATAGTCTCCGAAACTACTGGACCTCTTCCACCAATAGAAAGCTACATTTTTACTGATTGACATAGGCTATATAACATCACGCTACTACTCACGGGAGCGGGGTAGTAACCTAAAATGCGGGTGAAACCGGTCAGGATAGCTAGTATGAAATATGTAAAAGTATATTTTATTTATTTATTTATAGTTAATTAAAACGGTATACCACCAATTACAATAATTAACATAGAAACAAACAACTTACACTAGGTTACATATAAAGTAAACAACTTACACTAGGTGCAATTAAAACTAACATGGAACAGTGGACACTCTTACATACTTTGTTTCACAAAAAGTTAAAGTTTGGGGCTTTGCCGTAAGATAAGTATCTCACCGCCAGCTCCCAACAAACCGTGTCTCGGAACACAAGTTAAGCTGTTGGTCCTGCGGCTAATCTCTCTGCCTTTGCCGTCCCATCGGACTTTGAGAGGCAACAGAGAGTGCAGCTGGGCCTGCACACACTTGTACACTAAAATATCTCCTGTGCCGATGGCTAATCACCGCTGAGGTTGGGCACGGTGACCGAAAACGGTCAGGAGGACCGACAGCCACGAAGGACTGATCGCTGAAAGCTTTCAAAATTTGTACTTCTGGTTTTGTGAAAAATCAGGTCAGGTTCAAGTACCTAATGCTGTCTGTTGAATTAGAAGATGTCTCGAATACCGTTTAAAATTTTGACTATTAGTGTTTTGACTTCGGGTTGCCAAATCATAGTTCGATCCCAAGACACGCACCTCTGAATTTGCAGATTCATGTGCGTACAATTATCACTCGTTTCGGTAAAGGAAACCAGCATGCCTGAGAGATATTTGAACGAAGTTCCTTATCGCGCGTTGCGAAAGGGGGCTAGACGGAAAAAAGTAAGACCAAAAGTTGTAACTACACTTTTTGCTATAGTTCTAAGCCGTGCGGCGTGTGCATGTTTCTCTGTCTGTCTCTCTCTCTCTCATAGAAAACAAGCCAGATATTTTCGTTTCGTCTTTCTATTTCGCAGTGAACAGTGTGGTGTCGCGACGATTGTTTTTGTTGAGTGTATACAGGTTTTTTTTACATGATAAATAATAACTTCGTTCCATCCGGGTATCCCTTGACACCTCTCAAGTTTTTGTTTGATGGCATGTTAAGTAAAGACAGACGCCGAAAGAGATACCGAGGAACATGAAGGGCAAAAAAAGGAATATGGGTGGGTTTTAGATTTAGTCTGACAGTCCCATCCGCTGCGCCCAAAACAGGGGAAGTTATTGGAAGACTTTATTTATTTATTTAACACTTGAAGCACAAAGTACAGAGGCGGACTTAATGCCATGGGCATTTTCTACCAGTCAACCTTTGGGTGATGAACAGTGGTAGGTGTAAAACAAAAAAAATATATAAATGATTAATTTATACTATATAGATAAAAATACAAACAATGGGGAAACATTAACGATGTGACGATACTGCCGACTTTTTGCGAAGAAACTCACGAACTTTATGTTTAAAAGAGAAACGGTTGGTTGCCATCCTGATTTCCTGGGGAAGCGCATTCCATAACAAAATAGACTGGACGAAGAATGATCGGTGAATGGAGTCAGTGCGGTAAGAGGGACAATGAAGCATACGGTTCTCCGATGACTGCAGACTCCTATTGGACGACTTAGTATCGGCAAAAGAAAAATAGGCGGAATTCAAACTATGACACTATGTTAGGTACCAACCACAAGCTAAAGAAATAAAACTACGATTAGCTATCACGTTTATAGCTTCACGCATTATTTCCAAGGTACCCATTACATAAATATTTCACAGAATACTTCAAAGTAGGACCAGCTAAACACGTTTTGTTTCCAAATAATTGCAAGATTTCGTCAAAATTTGCATATAAATTGGATTTTAAAAGCCCAACCTTTGGGCAAATCTTAGATTCGACGCGGAAAATCGCGACTAATCAGAGTACCTATGTAGTCGGTTATAGGCTGAACCAAGGTAGTGGAAAAAAACCGGCCAAGTTCCGTACAAACTTGCGACATAAATGGTCATGGTATCTTTGAACTACGTAGACATATATAGTCTATTATAAACCCAAAACTCCTTGCCTTACACTAAATAAGTCTTCGCAATCACTACATCGTTTTTTTTTTTGTTAAGGATGGGAAATCATCAAATTACTTTCCCCGTTCAGGGCGAAGCGGTGGGAGTGTCAGTCGTTTACTAACTAAAACCTACCCATGTACCTTCTTCTTCATATCGAACAACACGCAACCCCGGCAGGCAGTGATCCTGGCAGGCCCCTCTGCTTTACTGACATGTCTTTGAGGCATGCGTGGAACACGAACGCGCCGTCGACACGGCCTGTCGTGTCGTCGTGACGTATCGTGAGCTACCCATTGCTCACCGTTCTCAGACCCGCATCCACGGTGGACAGGAGTCGTCTCGCGGAGACTGGGTGATGCCGTCGTGACGCTTCGCGATGCTCGACATCATTCAGTTACTTATATGATGATGGTGATGATTACCTAGATAATATATTCCAGACGTTGCGTGTGTTACAGCACATTGCATCTGTCATGTATTCATTACGATTATTTACGATACTCGGCATCTTTCAGTTGAAATTTCACGCATACAGAGCAATACTGCGTGCGAGTTAAAAACTTCAAAAAACCGCCATAATATAACCGCGGTTCCTATCAAGTGTGACTTTAATTAACATAACTTTTTGCTAATCCTATGGCATTTACGTCAATATATCGTTTCTTTGCGCTCTATCGGGCAATTGACATCTACAAGTAGTAGTGCGCGGAGGGTCTAGCAACAAAAACATTTGCTTTATCCAAGGAAGGCTGTAGCGTGACTATAAACATATGATTTCCGGTTAGCTAATCCGTATGGTAATGAACACCATGGTTACCATACTTTAGCATTTTAATTTCATAGTCGGTAAGCACCAGGTTTCTTTAAAGGTTAGCCTTGTTCAAACTTGGCGCCATGTTTTTAGATCAATGAATTTTCGTTATTGCATACGTAAATTAGGAAAAAAATGCTTACGAAATTAGCGTGTTCTGTCTGTGTAAAATAGACTCAGCTTTTATAGAAAAACTGTTCATTTAAATTAACTTTTCATTATGCATAACTTACCTATTTAATAACATCCTGGTTGTTGTCTATTACTGTTTTTTTTTATCCCCATGCTTGTGTTTTTAACAAAGACTTATTTTCCTCGTAATCAAAATATACCAAATATAGTCGCAATATGAATAGTATAAATCAATAAAAAATATTAATAAATAGTTACTTTTGCTTTATCAAATTGTCTATTAATGTCAAAATCTCATACAATTATTTTGCCATACGACGCAATCTGGGCACTTTTTCTGTTGATAGGGATTAGGGGTTCTCCTATTACATCTGCACATATTTTTATTTTAGATAATTTTGTAGTTTCTAAATAATATACACAGATGTAATAAATAAATAAAAAATACATATTATAAAGCTGAAGAGTTTGTTTGGTAAACGCACTACACTCTGCAACATAAAAAAAAAACAAATATAACATCAGTGAAAATGTACAAGGAATTGCCTCAAACAATATTGAAATCCAAACTTTTTGATTATGCTGACTGAACATGTTTAGACGTAAAGGCATACATTCAAGAAAAGTAATTAAACTTTACTTCACACCGTCTTTGTCTGCTCCCCTTACGCAAACAGCGGTGTTTCGTATAATGAGCTGTATTCCTACGTCTTCATGATTTGAGGAGTATTGTTCCCCGACCTCCCCGAGCCAATCATGCATAACCGTCATTAGCAATATGCTTATTATCATCTGCCGAGTCTTTCTCAACCATGTACATGGAGCGACTGCCAACTTAGATGTCAGATTCAGGACAAACTACTCTTTATTTTCTTATAGTGTGGTTGGTGTGTAACCTGGTGTCGGAGTTTTTATACCACCAGGTCTCTTGACCTGGCTTAAAATTCTGTCCAGAAATATGTCTCAGGAAAGCTGGAAGGTTACGGGTTGTTCGAAAGAATTACCGCAGCTTCGCAACTTAAAAGGCTAAAGAAGGAACATGGGTGGGTTTAAATCAGTAAAAGTCTATATTCCCCCACTTCGCCCAGTGCGGGAGAACTCATCCATGTTTCTTCTTTTGCCCTTTGCGTTCCGGGGCCGCGGTATCTCTTTCGAAAAACCCGCAACTCCAGAACAGAAACCAAGCCACCTCTGCCTTGGGTTCAAACTCACGATCTAAAACTTGGCTGCCCGAAGGTCATCCCTTTATAGGTAATACGCCACTCTTTGGCAAGTCTGGTTGTCAGACTTTCAGGTGCCCGTGAACCCGTGAGGATTGTCAAAGATTTACAACAGCTTTACAGTTTCCCGAGGCACGGAGGAGTTGATTGGTAATGTATGGTCGGTCACCCATCCACGAACACACCATGGCAAATGTAGCGTAACCTTTGATGTTGAAACAGTGCGGGTGTTGTCAATTAACAGTGTGCAAATGATAGCAAAAATTCTGTAATGGAAAGTACTGTAAGGCGTTGTCCTAACTGGTTATCTATCGACTTCGCACGATGAGTTGAAACATAGTGTCTTAATTAAAGCTGGAAAGCCATCGTGCGAGAACAGGTAATGTTTCATTGACTATTTTCATCGCACGAAAAGAACGCACGTGTCATCGTACGATCTTTCTCACATAGGACGACGCCTAAAACAAAACTAAAAAGTAGGTAGAATAATCATGAGTTCACATCCTGAAAGGTAACTGCGCCATCACGATTTTTGCTCTCAATTGGTAAGTCGAATTCTTGGCCTGATTTCGGAGGTAACGAATCCACTTGAAATTGAAAATCAATGGTACACGCACGATTTGTTTATTTAAGTAACACGAGCTTTGAATCCTTGTTGAATGATCGTAAATATTTCTATTACTTAGTTTTTTTGCCGATTTTGGAGTTCATTGGCATCATTCGAACAAACTTCAAGTGCAGGAGTAGAGTATGTGTTTCAATGAGTAGAAGGCATCGGCATGACTCCCGACCACCGTAGACGCAGGTCTATGGACGGTGAGCAATAGGTAGCTCATCGTCCATTCGTTTAGTGACTACAGGCCGTATCGACGGCGCGTTCGTGTTCCACGCGCGACTCAAATAGATGTCAGCAAACACTGTCTATTTCGCCCCGGAACACAAAGGGCAAAAGAAGGAATAGGATGGGTTTCAAACAGTACAAGTCTGACATTTGCTTCCGCTCAGCCCAAAGCGGAGTCATATGATGATTTCCCTTCCCTTTGGTATTGTGATTTTGTTTGGGAGAGGTCTGCGTCCAGCAGAGAACTGCGATGCGTTAAATAATTGAGGGTTGAAGCTTCAAATTGCTTCCCTGGAACCTTAGTGTTTGGAACTTTAACGATTTTTAGGGTTCAGTCGCGCAAAAGGAAAAAATGGAACACTTATTGGATCACTTGGTTGTCCGTCTGTCTGTGTGTCTATCTGTCTGTCAAGACCCTTTATCTTAGGAACACGTGGAGGTTTTGAGTTGGAACTAAAACCATACCTACACTCAATCTAGATCTCTGTGTGCTGTGAGTCAGATACAGTCAAAATATATAGCTGTTTATGACGCAAGTTTGTACGAAAGTCTCGGTGCACGAAACTGACTCGCTCTTAGCCGTTTTTTTACTCATAAGTCGGAGTGTCCAAATAGTATGTACAGACGCCAGCAGGTCAAGCTACCCGAAACTGTCAATTTTTCCCAATGAACCTTGAACCTAATACTTTAGAAATAAAGTCGAAAATCTATCAAAGAAATCTGACAGATTGTTGTAGCTTGATGTGCAGGCGTCTGTACTTACAGCAATTTAATATGATAATTACAAACTGACCTTCGTACAAATCGACGGTTCCTACGCACATAAGGTTAAGTCAAAAACCGAGGTTTACAGGAGAGCGTAATTTGTGTTCAACACGCCCTAGAAATAATTCTATAAGCAATAATAAATATTTCCTTTCTACAATATTTTAACAGTTTTAAGAGCTTTATTATGCTATTTACACCATAAGTATTTAATTTTTTCACGTTTTCTTGGAAAAACTGATAAATGACTGGTTCTACGACATTTATTCGTTGTATTTATAATACTTGTTCTCTTATACGATTTCTAAAACAAGGTAAATAAATTAAATTAAAATAAAAATCGTATGACAGCATGTGCGCATAGATAATCTAAAGCCAATGAATCAATAAAAAAAAATGCCATTTTTGACATGTCTTTATGGACGTGTAGGGACCGTGGAAATATATACGGACTATTGTCAGATCTGATACCAATCCATCATACCATCACGAACTAAAACAAATCTTTCCATCAACAATTTTTTTGTTGCACACATGGTGGATAGATCCGCCATTTTTTTCCAAAGAGTTTTGACGATTTGTTACATTATAGAGTACAATAAGATTTAGTGGTTCAACTGACCACACCTTGAGTTGTAGCTAAGGAATTATGAACTCTAAGTTTCAAGAAATACGCTTGTATAATTTGCATGTTGCTGTTATGATTTCGACTAAGGTCCAGAATCACAAACCGTAATTTTACTTTGCTACGTAAAGTAAGCAGTTTATATCAACCAAACGCATACAAGAAAATCATTCAAATCCATCCAGCCGTTTAGGAGGAGTTCAGTAACATACACACGTACAGCTGAATTATATATTTAAAGATAAATGTATTTATATATAAGTATTTGTTTTTATTAATGTAGCTATTCGTTTTTTTAATAATGGAACACCACAGACTACCTACAATATTGGCTCTTCTCCTCCCTTAAATCAGCAATAAGACCGCCCTGTCCCCCTATTTATAAGTTGTATACTGTAATTCTTATAATTTGTACGGTGTTTATAATAAAGAACATCATCTATCTTGTCAGACGAGAGTAGAACTATAAGCCCATGTTAAGTTAGTACTATAAGTACCACAAAAAAGGGGTCCTTACACCATAGAAACTGCGTCTAATTATTACAAGATGTAATCTGAACCAGATGTTTGACAGAGTTCGATGTTATCTGTGTAGCATACATGAGTAACTCGACGTGATACCTGTGACATTCGATGTACGGTTCTTTGTAACGAGGAAAAAATGTTTTAATTAGGTCACTCTTAGATTTAGATCTAGTGACGATGCCTTTTTTTTTGCGAATGGAAAATTATTTGATAACTTCCCTCACTCTGGGCGGGGAGTGTCAGACTTGTACTGACTAAAACCCACCCATGTTTCTTCTATTGCCCTTTATGTTCCGGGGCCGCGGTATCTCTTTCGAAAACCTCGCGACCCCGCCAGGAGTGACGATGCCTTACCTTTTAATTTTGCTTATTGTATAATTAAATTTGTAGCTCTGATTAGGGGAAATTCCTAAAAAAATATTAATTGGTAGGTATTCCTTGGTAGGTCCAAGGAAAATATTGGAAGGAGACGATAATGGTGCTGATGCTGATGAACCACCGGATTAAACATAGATATCAAGCTAAACCGATTTTGATGAAAATTTATCAAAATCGATTTTGCCATTTAGGCGTGAAGACGTCACAAACAAACAATCTCACTTTCGCTTTTATAATATTAGAAAGGATTTATTCTATACACACTTTTAAATATTAGATAAAAATACATATAGGCATAATTCTTATAATAATATAACGAGAAAGAATTTTTTTCTTTTTATAATAACCACATTACAAGATCATCTCTTACACTAAGCAAAAAACTGTCTACACAGTGGGCTATATTACGGAAAAAAACGGCCAAGTACGAGTCGGTCTCGTGTACCTAAGGTTCCGAGCAAACTTACGACATTAGCTGCCATACCTTGTTACTACGTAGAATTAAGATGACTACGTTTAGAGGGTTGATTTTTTCAGTTTTAAGTTCAGCTCCACGCGTTCTTGAGATAAAGGGTTTTGACGGACAGACAGACCGACAGACGGACGAACAACAAAGTGATAAGGGTTCCGTTTTTTTCATTTTGAGGATCGGAACGGATTCTAGAGACTTTATCATTGTGTCTCTTTAGCTGTGTCATCGTCCAGGTTACGGGTTGTTCGAAAGAGATACCGAGGCCTCGGAACAGCAAGGGCAAAAGAAGGAACATCTGATTTTAGCACTGAGATATTTTTTCCGTAGCATATAAAGCTAAATCAGATCCTGCCGGGGTGGCGAGTTGTACGAAAAAGATACCGCCGCCCCGGAACGAAAAGGGCAAAAGAAGGAACTAACACCCACATATGTGGGTTTTAGTCAGTAAAAGTCTGATACTCCGCTCCACCCAGAGCGGTGGAAGTTATTTGATGATTCCCATCCGTAAAATAAAAAAAAATGGTACAGTACCCTTAGAACTGAGAGCATACATACATGTTCAATGTGTTATACTTATAAAGGTGTATTTTGATGGAGACAAAAAAACATAATTACGTAAAAATCAACTTCCTGCGAGGACTACAGCCACGCGCTTTGCTCCACTGGTCACTGGCCAGGCGAGTTGTAACGACAGCAGACAAGTTTACCTTTAATTTTTAAACATAATAAAATTGATTTTTTTTTGGCACCAGTAGTATGATTTACTGAAACGAATAATTATGGTGGCTGGGAAACGTGGTGTTCGTCGAAGAAATAAATATTATAGTTTACTAGCTGTGCCCAGCGGTTTCACCCGCTGCTCACTTAGGGGTATAAATCATAAATCATTTATTTCTTTGCAAACATGGGTATAGTGTATAGGTGTTTTTGTAGTAGAGGTCTCCATATTTTACCGTCACATGGGCATGCAAAGGTTTTACAATTTTCAAATTAAAAATATCTGGCAGATTACTGAAATCCAAAAAGTAAAAATTAAAAATCAAAATGTCAGCGTGGTCACAGTAATAAAGAACACTAAATTAATGCTATATAATATTAAACAACAAAGAAAGTCAGCCAGGATTACAATTTTTATGTCAGTCAGAATAATGTCAATCAGTTAATAAGTCATCATTAAGAAAATCGTCAATCGAGTAATAAGATTTCACAATTAAAATTTCATTTAGCGCCCTTTTAAATTTAAATGTCGTCATATTTTTTATATTATTAGGTAATCTATTATATATGCGTGGGGCAATACCGAAAAAACTTTTTTGCATAAGTGCAGTTTTACATTTTATTTGACATAATTGATTGACATATTGCGTCCGTATTGGATTTTTCTTAACTTATGATATTTTTTTAAAAAGATGTGGATAACGTTTTACAAACAAAGCTGTTTCCAATATATATAAACAAGGAAAAGTTAGGATTTTCAGGGATTTAAAATAGGGAACACAGCTATCAGTTGTCTTAAGACTGCACATTGCCCTGATGCATCGCTTCTGCAACCTAAATACCAGCTCCCTATCAGTAGACTGCCCCCAGAAAATAATTCCATATCCATATCGTATGAAAAATAGATGTTGGCCGATTCTCAGACCTACCCGATATGTACACAAAATTTCGTTTAAATCGGTCCAGCCGTTTCAGAAGAGTATGGTAACTAACACTGTGACACGAGAATTTTATATATTAGATTTAAACCTAAAAAAAACAGCTTAAGTAAAGTGATTGTAAATTTAACCAATGTCGTAATTAATGTCTATTTTTATTCAATTACCTAGAAATCTAACAACCATTTAAATATTTCAGAAATAAATTGTATAAATGGTTGACAGAAAAATTGCTTCTTCAGTCTACAAGAATTTATGCAACATAAAACGTAATATTTAGGTATTATGTATGTGTAGTTTTATGTATACGTATAGCGTCAAGGATTAGAAAAAAATGGTATATTTATAGTTACTATTTACGCATTATTTTACTAATTAAAAATTATTTTTTCATGCGAACAGACAAAATATGGTTTGTGACTAAACCACCAATATTAACACGTGGCTACACGTATATGTCAAGCAAATAAATAATTCTGATTCTGATTTTCATAAAATGTATATTGGGCCAGAACTTTTTGAGTTTTTTTTTTTAATAATTACACTGTTGCCCACATCTGCCGCATGTCGCAACAAAATTGGGCCAAAGTTACAACCGATTGGGTTCGAACAACAGGATCCGGCGACGCGGTAGACCCAGAAGGAAATGGCGTGACGAGCTGGACTTCCACGAAAAGGATTGGACCACAACAGCAAACGATAGGAAAAAATGAGAGGAAGGAAGGGAGGACTTTGCCCTGCAGTGGGACACATCTGGCTCATAATAATTATTATGAGCCATATATTATTAATTAATTATATTATTGTAAGGCAAGACCTGAAACCATACATTCTCATCGAAACTATGTGTTTAGTTTCGATGCAGAATTTAATCTCAATTGGAAAGTGGATCGAATTTAGCTTCTAAGATTTATTGACTTAGTTAGGTGAAGCTAAAAAGCGTGTTAAAAAAAACTTGTTAGAAATTCGCGAATGGACAGAAGTCAAGAATGCTGTGGAGCAGTTCCCCTGAAAAAAGACAAAGAGAAATATTCGGAGTTTATCAACCTTGAGTATTGAAAGTGGTTGGTTGGCATGAACATTTCATGAAGATTATTTTTTCCTTTTACATCATGCAGATTAAATAAATACTTTAGGAGATATAGCAAAATCAAAATAACGCGCAACAAAATTAATTTCATGTCGCCGTGACTAGGCTGGCCCGCTCGGGCGCGGTGTAGGGAACAAGTCGCTCATCGCTGAGTGCGCGACCCGAACACGGGCAGACGCGTGAGCACAGAGTACGTTGAGTTGACACGTTCCTTACAAACTAAATTCAAATCCTTTATTTGTGAACATAATAGGTACAATAAGATCTAATTACATAAAATGTAATAAAACATAGGTTTTATGAAGTTTCATAATACATACCTATTAGTTAGATTCGTACCATTACCTATGGACGGACGGACAGCGAAGACTTAGTAATAGAGTTTTTACCCATTGGGGACGTAACCTTAAAAATGAGACGTACCTACCTAATTTTATTTATACTTCGATTTTGTTATTTTTGCTATAGGCTGCTCTTTATCAACACACCACGCGGGCGAAGCCGCGGGCGGAAGCTAGTAATATTATAAATGTTTGTTCCTCTTTCACGTCAAATTTGGCACAGAGGTAGATTATAGTCTGGAATAACACATAGGATACTTTTCTTTTCGATATCACGCGGGCGAAGCCGCGGGCGCCAGCTAGTAATCTAATAACTAAGAAGCGACTGCCAATGATCCAGCCACAGTTACTGGCCAACACGATGCTCTTTTGTTTTCGGATGGAATTTCATCAAATAACTTCTACTCTGGGCGGAGCGGAAGTGTGAAACACATCTATGTTCCTTCTTTTGCCCTTTGTGTTCCGCGGGCGCGATAACACGGTGCTTCTTATGACTGGGTTTGACATCATAACTATCCTGCCCTTCTTCAGTTCTTCTCTAATACTCATCACTTCAGCAGTCAAATGATCCTTAATACAGTCCATCGATCATTACTTCAGTCTTCTTCAATTGTCAAGTTTACACAGAACTATCTATAAAATACAAATATGATATTTATTTTACCTTTACCTTTTTGCTGTCGCTACAGTCGGCGAGTCTCACAGACTCAGAAGCAGCGTAATGAATATATATTTTTTGCGTTTTTTCTCTGCCTGTACTTACATAGTAGGTGTGTTTTTTTTCGCCCCCCGCCACGCTTTCTCTCCGGTTCATCAGTTCCTATGCACTTGTTATTGTAAACTATTCAATTTGTGTTGTAATGCACACATGCTGTAGATTAAGTGTTGCATCGTGTGGTTTAGTTCTAATGTTAAGCTTTTTATACGTAAGTGTGTTTGTTTAAGGGCTGATTTTTCAATAGTCAGATAACTTTTATCGGAGGAATAAAAATAGCGGTTTGACATATTTTCTATAGATAAGCTGTCAAACCGCTATTTTATTCCTATTGAAAAATCAGCCCTAAGTGGTATTTAAACAAAAATGTTATAATTTGATGTGTAGAAGAGAAGTATTTGCAGGAATTAGCTGTCTAGTGGGATTGTTGCAAGCGCAACTGCTGAGCGAGAGGAATTTGTTTTTATCAAATAACTTTCCCCGCTCTGGGCGGAGCGGGGGGTGTATCAGACTTGTACTGACTAAAATCGACCCATGTTCCTTCTATTACCCTTTACATTCCGGGGCCGCGGTATCTCTTTCGACAACCCGCAACCCCGACAGGCGGTAGCCCTGGCAGGCCCCTTCGCTTTACTGACATCTCTTTGAGGCGCGCGTGGAACACTAGAACGCGCCGTCGACATGGCCTGTCGTCAATAGACGGACGGACGGTGAGCTGAGCGTGAGGTGTTAGGTTCGATTCCCGGGTTTAAAGGGTGTTTCCATCAGGAGTCTCGCTTTGTGCCCGGTTGATAGGCTCGCCCCCCGTGATGGAAACATAATTGGCGAAATGTGGTATTTATTATTATTAGTTACTAGTTGGCGCCCGCAGCTTCGCCCGCGTAATGATCGAAAGAAAATGTATCCTATGTGTTATTCCAGACTATAATCTACCTCTGTGCCAAATTAGTAGGATTTATTAGGTACTCTTCTGCCGCCTCAGCCTATGTTTATGATTCACAACTATAAGGAATGGAACTAAATTGTACAAAAGGTCTATTAAATGTTACATAAAATCAATGCCATGATAGTCCAAATTCTCTAGGTATCACGTAACACTCAATTTTACGAGCATTTCATAAAAAGTATTCCACTAACTTATTTAATGACCGAAAAATCGATTGGCGTTTGCGTTGAAACAAGCGTCGGTTGCCATGGCAACGGAGTCGATGCTCGGATCAAATAATTGGCCACACTGGCCCGCCCGATAGGATCGCCACAATCCAGCCCACTTTATTTTTACATTCAACTGAATATTGCATTCCAGTGCCTTTACGTACTCAAGTCTTGAGCAAAAAAGTTTCGACTCGTAAAAAATAAAGTCTACCTTTCTCCGTCGTCCATTTGGAGTGCGAAAGAGATGGGAATAGATCTCTGAGTTCCGTTTAAAAAATGACCATTTTGCATTAGTCTTGATAGGCGCGAATTCGAATACCGTTCGGTGCGATCGAAAGCTCTTTTTGTCGATTGCCATGTATTAACTCCTAAATCAAAATAATCATAAAAGAAGATATTAAATAGTAGTCAGCCAAAATTAAACTAATTATCTAAAATTACTATTGCAAAAACCATATTTAAAATAAGTGTGTTGACAAAAAAAATCTTGTCAAAAAAATGTTAAATAAATGATAGATCAATTTTAAATAAATGACAGTTTATTTTCAAATAAATGATTGATCAATTTTAAATAAATGATAGATTATTTTGAAATAAATGCTAAGTAGATATAAAACATACCTACATACAATAGAATATCATATCACGATAGGGTGGGTCCGTCTGCTTAGCATCAACCAAGAAAGGAGCCGAGCGATATTTTAATTCCGAAATGGAGAAAGCACAATTAAAATTACATTTTTATATCTGAGCAAATATTTGGGTTTTATAGTGTGGTCAAGCTGTTTTTATATCTGACGGAGTTAAAAGAGAAATGTATACTGAATGAAATCAGCTGGTTATGAATCCGTGCCAATTTCGAGGTTAATAACTTGACGGAGATGGATTTGAGAGCTGTTACTAAGCGAACTTTGGAACAAACGTTATTTTATGTAACCTGTTTATAGATTAGTTTGTTCTTATGTCATCAGCAATATAACTTCTGAACCTATACAAAACTTGGTGATTTTGACCTACCTAAATCTCGCGGTGTTGTCTATAACTTCTTGTCTGCGAAAGTCCATAGTTAAACCGCAGCTACTATACTACTAAATACTATACTATCAGCCGCAGTTAGTCCAAAAATGTATGAACCGGATTGACCTTTCACGACCAACAATTATTTGACAAAAAACACCTTCCCAAAAGAGACCAAATTACATCACTAACTGTCAATATACCTATACAATACGAATCAACTCTAAAAAAAAACACAACAACCGGCAATTATTTGACAAACTAGCTTTTGCCCGCGGCTTCGCTCGCGTTAAATTCGGGGTAACACAGTTCCCCTTGCGCCTTATTGATTTGTAATAACAACGCTAAGTTTTCCATTTTCTTCCCTCTTTCTCCCTCACATCCCACTTTTTTTTTAAATAATTAGCCTATATCCGTCTCCTGGTTCCCAACTAATATCTCTGTACCAAAATTCATCAAAATCGGTGTAGCCATTAAAGCATGAAGAGGTAACAAACAAACAAACTCACTTTCGCTTTTATAATAATAAAATACTATTTTTACATTTTTAAATGATTTTTATTTTTAAGAAATATTTAAAAATTTAATAATATGTATAGAAAACAATAAATGGACGAAAATATTAGTAAGGATAACACCTTCCTAAAGGAGACGAAATGACATCTTTGACTGTCAATACACCTATATAATACAAATCAACTCCAAAAAAAATCCAGATCATATTTACATCCTACACAATGAAGTGTTAATTGACACTAATACCTCTCAGAATGTCTATCCCCTCATTAACATAAGAGGTTGATGATACACATACAATCACGGTAGATCAGCAAGATTGATCGCTTCCTAGCTAAATTAGCAGCTGACTCTAAAGATTAAGATGAAAATAGAAAGTTTTTGGCAAGCACTTACTACAGTTTAAATGTAACAACTGATGTATTTCCAAAAACTCCATAACCAGAAATAGTTCCGAGATGTAAAGGAGGAATAGACAGAAGGTCTACTGGAGCTGCGAGGAAAAAAACCGAGCGAGGAAAAAAACCGACTAGTGATGAATGACAACACTAAAACCTTCACTAAATAGATCCATCCAGAATAGGCTAGTTACCAAAAAAAATAAAAAATTATAATCCGTCTTTTAAATTATTCAAAAATAAGGGACACGTCAGAGGGGCTTACCAGAGCTTCCGCCTGCCGGTGTTGCGGGTTGTTCGAAAGAGATACCGCGGCCCCGGAACGTAAAGGGCAATAGAAGGAACATGGGTGGGTTCTAATCAGAAGTCCGGCAAGGCCCCCTCGCTCCGCCCAGAGCGGGGGAAGTTATTTGATGATTTTCCAACCCAAAAAAAGGGGACACTTTTTTTTATTTGTAAATTAGAATAAAAATGACAAAGAACAATAGCCCATTAAAGTTACGTGTAACGTCACGCGTTTTCGGAACGAGTGACGTCACACGTAATTACCTTGACCCTGAAAACTATCCTATTGATAAACCACCACAACCATATCTTCTAGCTCCTTCCTCCAGCTTTTTGCTCACTACGTTGGTGTCGGCTGCCAGTCCAACCGGTTGAATACCAGTATTTTACATGAAGCGACTTTTTATCTGACCTCCACAACCCAGTCAGTACTCGGTACAACAATACCCTTTGGTAAGACTGGTTGTCAGACTTTCGGGCCAAACCGATAACAAGTTAGAAATATTAACTGACCCCGCATAGCAACAGCAGATGAAATCTTTATAGAAATAAAATTTTAAACAGTTTTGATAAACTTTTGAGTTCTACAAGAAGTTTCGTCTTAGCGTGTAGCAACGACAATCTAAATTGAGTCAGCCTAAAAATTTGCGAAGAGTTTGGTACGTTTGCCACAGGAGCTTGTGCTCCTGTGTCAGTACAGGCAGGACACGATGTCAAGTGTCCCATTGCTTACGGGATAACACAGCATTTACTCCAGGGCTACAACACTACCAAAGCAGAGGCTCCTGCCTGTCAAAATTGCGAATTGTTCAAAAGGAGGAACATGGAGGGGTTTTAGTCAGTAAAAGTCTAACACTCCCTTCCGCTCCGCCCAGAACGGGAGAAGTCTCTTGATCATTTCACATCCGAAAGAAAAAAGGCTGCAACACTATCCAATCGCATTCATAATTCCATTTTTGATCACATACTGATATGTTTATATTATACCTCTTGCATGAGAGCTCCGCATAAGTCAACGGCGTCGGTTTACCAGCAGCGGGTGAAACCGCTAGGCACAGCTAGCATCTAATAACAGAGTGGAAATTCTGCAGCTTTACAACAACATGCCGAAATCCTGAAGATGAGATCAGATCCGGGACTTTGTGTAATAGTGGCGAGTTCTTTCACCCGCACGCCAACCGTGGGTGGTTGCTACTTTAGATTTGTGATGCTACCACTGACAGTAGCAACTTGGGCCATTTTGTTAAACTTCTTTTTTCATGTATTAAGTGCCTAACCTGGGGCTAGAGTTGTTAAGCTGGCCATGGACCTCTGACTTGGCTTGGACAAGCTGTCGAGAAATATCTCCCAGGATTGTCTGGTTTCCTCACGAAGTTTTCTTTCACCGAAGCAAGTGATAATTTTACAACTCGCACACAAATCGAAAAAATCAGATTTGGCTACGAATTCGAGATTTTTGACTTGGCAGTACGACGGTCACACCACTAGGCTATGGCATGATGACCACAGCGCTAAGACAATGTAGCGTTCGATTCTACAAACGATAACAGCTGTCAGGCAACAGTTTGACGTTCAAAAAACCATGTGACATTTCGGTAGTGCATGTCATTCCCATATATTTTGGACCCCTTTGTATATCTAGGCCCTCTGTTTTATCTATGTCTCTGTTTAATCGTTATGTTTTCGTGAGTGTCAGTAGCTAAGATACTTGCAAGTTAAAATGTGCAATTAATGTGAGAGTTTATAATTGCATTATGTATTTGGACACTTTTTTTTGCGGATAGGCAATCATCAAATAATTTCCCCCGCTCCGGGCATAGCGAGGGCGCAGTGTAAGACTTTTACTAACTAAAACCCACACATGTTCCTTCTTTTGCCCTTTATAATAATAATAATAATAATAAATCATTTATTTTCAGGCATCTTAGGCCCATAGATAAATACCTTACAAACAAACATATATATAGCTAATACAATTTGTGTTAGTAAATAAATCCTTAACAACTATGTTAGTAGCACTTCACTGCACTATGTCACTGCGCGTTCATGTGGCACTTGTCCGTGGAAGCGCCGGAACACCACTCCCTGCGGCCAAAAGTCCTCTTCCAAGACGAGGTGCAGATAACAAGTTGGTACTCGCAGCACAAACGCCTTAAAGTTGACGTTGCGACGCGACTCCAACAACTGCACTCTCGCTACGTACTTGAGCTTTTGGCGTACGTACTCAACGATGCCCTCCGCCGTAGTGGTGTAGTGTAGGCGGGAGATGTACACCGGAGTGTTCGGCTTAGCGGCTCTTATTGTGACGTTTGGCTCCGATGGAGCCGTGCCGCAGCGGTTCTTGGTAGTACGTTGACGACGCTTCCTCCTCAACACCGTCACAAAACCATCGTCAGCCCGAATCGGTGCCTCTTCAGGCATGGGCTTCTCAACGCGAGCAGTAATGCTCGCACCTACGCTAGCAGAATTCACACCAACTCGACGTGATTCTGCCGACACTGCGAAAACGGGCAGCGGTCGTGTGGCAACACGGGAAGGAGCCACAGGGGCGGGAGCGGGGCAGCGGGGCGCACAAGGAGTGCACACTGCAGGCTCAGCATTCCTTGGTGACGACTGCGACAAAACTGCTGACGCGAAACTTGCCGCCGATACATCGAGGCCAGCTCCGCGACGCGTGTTTACGTTTTTTGCACCCAACGATGACCCAGATACCGCTGCCTTTTGACGCAAGTCGTTAACTTCGTCGCGCAAATCAGCCACGGCTTTTTGGGAAGCATCCAACTTGGTCTGCACATCCACCAAACTTGCCTTGAGAAGAACAATGTCCTTCAATAGGCTCGTAACATCGACATGGTCGAATGTGACGGGAGGGAGCTTGTGCAAGTCCTTCGCCACAAACGTCGGCACGTCGTCAGGGTCGGTCTCCTTTAGCAGCGTGATAATGTCTTGTATGCTTCTCTTTGTCCCGTCACGCCGGCGGGACACCATCTGGTCACTCTTGTTGAGCACCCGGTACAACATCAGCTTGGCAGCAGCGATGTCCTCCTCACTGAAGTTCGTAGCGCAGATTTGGACTGCGGACACCTCGTCCATCACATCCAACTTCTGCTGCAGGAAAGCCAGCAATTCATTCGCCACCATTGGTTGTTGACCCATGGTGATTAAAATAACAAGCGAACGACTCGCGCCGCCGCGTTTACGGTATTATGTATGCGTCAGCAACACGTCCGCATCGAAACGTAGCTAAAACGAGACTGGTGACTTTATGTTTCGGGTCGCGGTATCTCAGTCAAACAACGCAAGCTCCTCTGCTTTGCTGACACTATTTGGACACTTACGTATATTTTTTTAGAAATATCGTTAACTTTACCATTTCATGATCAAATTACTTTGTGTCTTGCAATACCTTGATCCAAGTAATCCTCGGTTCAATTTGAACAAGTGTAAATACATAATAAGCAAAGTTAACAAGTGCTGGTAAAACTTTGTAGTACCAACAATACGGTTTGGCCTTTTCCTTAATGAGCCCTTGCGTATTCATCGCGTGGGACGAACAATCTCGATGTTATAAATAAGAATATAACTATTGTATTGTGTTCTGTGTGTACCTTTAACAGAAACATTTCAATTAATTAGTAGATTACTAATTCAATTATAACTTCTGAGCCGTCAGACCCATTTTACTCAACAACACCGCGATTTGCGGAAACGTAGTTTTGGAAGTATCGGTTTTTGGGGTAAAGTGACGGTGGGTTATAGCGTTAAATGTAGTTATTAAACTCTGCCATTTTATAAAGTTTGTCAAATGAAGCACAAATTCAAACTTTGAAAATTTCAAAACTATAGGAACGCGCGCACTACTTTTATTACAGTCCTTTTGCTTTCTCCATGATTGTACAACCTTTACTGGATGAATTCCGCAATTCAAGCACAATAATAACAAATGTCGGAGGATATCCCGTAGCGTAAGCTTAATACAATGTTTTTAATAAAGTTTTTTTCTCACCTAGAAGGTTGCAAAAATGCTCATCCACCAATTTCTCGATCCTCCAACAATTTCGCAAATATTTCACCGCAACACTTCTCCACAGTTTTCGTGTTCCTACTCAAAGCATTTCCTAATCCGCGTAGCTAATGACATGACGTGGACAGGAAGACGGGACGATGCTCTTTGTCCAACACCGAAATATACAGTCAATCATCAGGAAACACAGAATTTTGGTGTAGCTGGTTTTAGGCACGTGATCAAACGGCACTATGGACAACCAGACAGATAAACTGATCAGTATAAAATCAATCATAGAAAGCCTATTGTGTTTTTGATAGAAAAGCTTATCATGTCAGTCACTCTTTAGGGTTCCGTACGTCAAAAAGAAAAAAAGGGATCACTTCGTTGACTGTCTGTGGGGTTAACCTTTATATCGGGAACGTGTGGAGGTATTGAGTTGAAATTCAAAAGATATGGCCATTTTTGTCGCATCTTTGTATGGAACCCTCGGTGTGCGATTCTGACTCGATCCTGTTTGTCTTAGCGTGCAGAGGCACATTGATTTGATGATGAATACTTGGTGGGATCACAAAGATTTTGTTTATAATCATCTAGGATTCTAAGTTGATTACCAAAGCCAACGACGCTATTGAAATCAAAGCACCCTCATTAAGACCTCCTCATCATCTGCCTAACCTTCTCCCAGCTATGTTGTGGTCTTCCAATCTAACCGAACGCAGCTGAATACCAGTATCTGACCTCCACAACCCAGCCAGCACTGGGTAATACGATATAATGAGACCCCCTTTGGTAAGAGTGGTTATCAGACTTGTGGGGGTGAGTGGGTCAATGACTATTCGTAACGACTGTCAAATATATACATTGACAGCCAAAGAATTCCTCCAGAAATAAAAACAGTTGACTATCAGCCTCATGTCGAAAAGATCCCAGTTAATTAGCTCAATAACTTTCAATTCTTCGTGTCACACCGCAACAAAACTATTTAGAATCGTCTAGACGAGCCCTTTACTAATCTATTTACGTATTCTCGTTTTTGTAACAAACGAAATTAGCTAAACTTCGTGTCACGCCAAGATTTCATTGATCCCGTTATAACACAAGTATTTGTAAAGTGTATAAATACTACAGAAATGTCAATCAGCAACGTCTGTAAACTGTCTTAAACTACATTTTTTTAAATCTCGTGGTTTTGTCCAAAAAAAATTTGGCACATCCTTACTAATATTATAAAAGCGAGTTTATTTGTTTGTTACGTCTTCACGCCTAAAAAGCTTAACTGGTTTTGATGAATTTTGGTACAAAGATGGTTGGGACCCTGGAGACAGACATAGGCTAAAAAAGTGAGAAAAGGGGGAGAAAAAGGGGAGAGAAAGATATTTTTTTTCGGTCATCACGCAGGTTAAAGTTAGCGTCAGCCCAAAGTAACTATGCCACGTGGACGAAGTCGCGGGCGAAAGCTAGTGACAAAATAAGGGATGAAGTATGAAACAAGTGCGAGTCGGACTCGCGAACCGAGAGTTTCGTACAAACTTTCGACATAAACAGCCGTAACGTTTGACTGCGTAGATTTGGAGGGTTGATAGTTTTACATCTTCAAGGAATCACAGACTTGAGTATATGCTTTTAATTTCAACTCGTTTTTTCCATGTGTTTCCGAGATAAAGAGTCTTGACAGACAGACAGACACGGACAACAAAGTGATCCTGTAAGAGATCCGTTTTTAAAGTGAAACTTTTATTACATCGTCTCAAAGTTTTTCGTCTGTGTGTTGCATGTCGCGCGATGGTCGGCCGCGGAGTAGGGACGTCTAAATGTCTATAAGTGATAAAAAGTTCCACTTTTACCGTGGTTTCATAAAACCACACAATCCTTTCCTTTCGTGGCATGAAACCCTAAAAATTGACTTTACGAATATCTCTAGAGTATATTTTTCAAGACAATGTCGACATACTGCCACGTTTTGTCAAATTAATTGTTGAACTTCAAAATTCCTTTGTCTATGCCTATGTGTGTATGTATGCGCATGAGTTTATGAATATAATAGTCCGATGACGTCAAATTAGCTATCATATTAAATGTATTGGCGTAATAGGAGATATCTGGCTTCTTTAGATTGCTAATTTTCTAATTATCGTAAGTTATTGTTGCAAACATTTTATCCAATTTTCCCTTTGCATTTATTATTCGACAGTATTTATTAATTATCTTTTTGTCCAGCATTGGTGCATTGTTATAATTTTAAGGTAACATCATCAGAGGGGTCCGCTAGGGCAATCGCTAGCCGGGGTTGCGAGTTGTTCGAGAGAGATACCGCGGCCCCGGAACATAAAGGGCAAAAGAAGGAACATGGATGGGTCAGTAAAAGTCTGACACTCCCCCTCGCTCCGGCCAGAGCCGTGAAAGTTATTTGATGATTTTCCATCCGCAAAAAGGGTATTGTGATTCTCTTTGCTAAAATTTTAATAAGCCTTAGTTTTAACCCCGGTTTTCCTCATAGCACCCATATTTTCTGTTACTGTTTTAGATATATAACGGTCATTATATACCTATGTACTGGTGGTTTTCCGTAACGTGACTCTTACAAGGAAAAATATAAATATACAGGATCGTGCCTGATAACTTTGTTATTTATTTTGTTTAATATATAATTTGGTAGCACGTGGCATAATATGTGATTATCGTGGTACATAACATACAAAACAAGAATATCATATTTGGTGCTCTTAAAATCGATCGTTTTTAGGGTTCCGTAGTCAACTAGGAACCCTTATAGTTTCGCCATGTCTGTCTGTCCGTCCGTCCGTCCGTCCGTCCGTCCGTCCTCGCTTAATCTCTGTGACCGTTAGCACTAGAAAGCTGAAATTTGGTACCAATATGTATATCAATCACGCCGACAAAGTGGTAAAATAAAAATTTGAAAAAAATGTTTTATTAGGGTAGCCACCCTATATGTAAAGTGGGAAGTGTTTTTTTTTTTAATTTCAACCCTAACGTGTGATATATTGTTGGAAAGGTATTTAAAAATGAATAGGGGTTTACTAAAATCATTTTTTGATAATGTCTATAGTTTCGGAAATAATCGCTCCAAAAGTAAAAAACAATGTGTCCCCCCCCCCCTCTAACTTTTGAACCATAAGTTTAGAAAATATGAAAAAAATCTGAAAAGTAGAACTTTATAAGGACTTTCTAGGAAAATCATTTTGAACTTGATTGACACAATAGTTTTTGTACAAAAAAAGACAAAAAGTTGTACAAAATAATTTCCTCCTCCACCTTTAAACTCATAAGTGGGAACACTTATTGTGACGGACGGGAAACTACGGAACCCTACACTGAGCGTGGCCCGACACGCTCTTGGCCGGTTTTTTTTTATATTATTTATTTGCAGGCTTGTAAAACATTGGTAGGCTATGCAGTAAAATTTCCATGACACAGTATTAGGTCATTATCATCATTTATTGTCATTACTAGCTTCCGCCCGCGACTTCGTCCGCGTGGCATAGTTACTTTGGGCTAACGCTAAACTTAAAACCGCGTGATGATCGAAAAAAAATTTGTTTCTCTCCTCTTTTCTTCTCCCCCTTTTCCCACTTTTTAGTCTATGTCCGTCTCCAGGGTTCTTACTATCTCTGTACCAAAATTCATCAAAATCGGTTTGGCCATTTAGGCGTGAAGACGTAACAAACAAACAAACTCACTTTCGCTGTTATACTATTAGTAAGGATGTATTTAGAGATAAGAAATGTTAGAATACATGAATGAAATTCATCGAACATGCGCGTACGCATTTCCGTCTATCGATTGTCCTAATATGATAGCCATGTCCGACTATGGCTGATCAATTGATTTTTATGCAGAGGATTAAAAGATACTTAAAGTTTAATTTAACAAAATGCCCTTTAATATTCAAGTGAACCATCTATCAATTAATATTTGAGATCAATTAATATTAGACTTGCTATCAAATCAAAATATCATGACAAAACAATTCTGTCATGCTAAAAAAATCTGTAGCTCTACCATGAGTTTAAACCAATAGTATTCGTCGCTGCTCGATACCGACGCCGTCAATTTTTTGTATGGGAAATTTTACAGCGCCTCTAGCGGTCACTTGTAGAACCAAAATCGGCAGTATGAGACATCCAGTAAGAAACCTATCGTATAGGAACTCGCTAGCGACTAAAGTTTATGGCAGTTTGCTATACAAATCGGTACCATGAGTTACAAATTTGACAGGTACTATCGATGCAAACCGTTACTTCAGTAGTAAAGTAACTCACTAGCTTAATGAAGGATGAAATGCTGTGAAGTGTGTCGTTTAAAACAATTTTTAATTAATTTGTGCATAAATATGTCCGGTAAAACTTATTTAGCGTGGAATATGTTAGCCACGGGTGCATATGAACACGAACAACGAGACCAAGGAAATTTCTAAGCTGCTGTGCGAAAGGCTTTTGGAGATCCACTTGCACATATTGGTGAAAATAATTTTATCAAAGAATATAGGCTCAATAAAGAGGTTTTCGAGCATTTGTGTGAACAAAAATAGTATCACTTGAATAGGTGAGAAATAAGAATTAAGTTAGAAACTTCATTATTCAAACTTACTTTTGTACATACATGAATTTCACATTTTAAGTAGCTCGTTTAGTTTTATGTTATGTTACGCACATATAAGCTATCAGCGTATTACCGGTAAACCTCTACATTTTTCCCAAGAGGCCATGAGTGTCTATATTCAAGAAGTAACAACAACACTGAACCGTCACCAATATTATGAAAAAGTTTATGAAATTCCCAACTACAAGACAAGAAAGGGATATCATTAAACAAAGGCACATATAAAATAAACTTGTGTAACAAAACATATTTCACTTATCCCTAACAAAGTACCTATTCAGAACTTTTATTTTAGTTACTACACTAGAAGTTATAGGATGCTAGAAGTTCCCAAAAGTTATAGAATCTATTAATGGTAGTCATTTTATAAGTTCCTTTACTTTCATATTCATGCAGATTCGGACGCGGCCATCATGACATTGACGCATTGAAACATGACGGCTGGCATTAATTTCACAAGGTATAACCCATCCAAATTTAGAAACACATATATGTTTTTGATTTACGCTTGCTTTATTACATTTACAATAGGCAGCGTTATAGAATCGGTGTTTTTAATTGGTAGGGTTATCTGCCTTACTCTGTCTTTTACTGTAGCTAGAACGAGACAGCAAACTTAAGTGTGAAGTTTGATACGTAATGGTTCTTGTACCAACATAAACATTTATAAACTGTATAAACAATCGAGCTGTCGCTAGCGAGTCCGTTTAGCTCATGGTACGAGTTTAATTGTAATCTATACGATGCGCGTTTATCCGATATCGACTACGGTAAGATGGTGTCGTTTTACTTTGGCAACTCATGGTAAGCGTACTGAAGCAGGATTCTCTACGCAACAACCTATCGTATTCAACTAATAAAACAATATTGCAACAAAAACACAATAGAATCTAAAACAACAGGCGGATGTTTGAGTTCTATAATATGTATGTAGCTATATAAAAGAACACTTATAAGTATATTGCTAACAGTTGCATAGGAGATTTAAGAAGGCATTATACCCTTACTAATATTATAAAAGCGAAAGTGAGTTTGTTTGTTTGTGTGTTTGTTACGTCTTCACGCCTAAATGGCTAAACCGAATTTGATGAATTTTGGTACAGAGATAGTTGGGACCCTGGAGACCGACATAGGCTATTTAAAAAAAAAAAAGATTGAGATATGAGGGAGAAAGAGGGAAGAAAAGGGAAAACAGCATTTCTATTACAATAAATTAGGCGCAAGGGCAAAAACTACAGGTAGCAGGTTCTGCAAATCAGGGAAGGGGAACTGTGTTACCCCAAATTTAACGCGAGCGACGCCGCGGGCAAAAGCTAGTTATTAATAAATTTATGATTTTTTAAACGTTGCCCTACACTTTGTATTTTTCCTATATCATAGGTGCGTTTACAAACATTTAAACCAACATACACAAACAGCCAGACCCGGAACAATTATCTGTAGGCCATACAAATATTTGTTCCGTGCGGGGATCGAACCGAACGAACGAAAGTCTGACAATCAGTCTTATCAAGGGGTATCGTATTACCCAGTACTAACTGGGTTATGGAGGTCAGACAGGCAGTCGCTCCATGTAAAATACTGGTATTCAGCTGCATCCGGTAAGACTGGAAGCCGACCCCAACATAGTTGGGAAAAGGCTAGGCAGATGATGCGGGGATCGAACCCGCGACATGTAGCGCTGTGGCCACTGCGCCAACCGTGTCGTCAAAAGATTTTTTTTTCAGTACGGGCTCCTAACCTAGAGTGGAAGTACTCCACGTCACTAATCCATACGACAGCAACACCTGAAAGCTAGAACCAACAGTGGCTACCATCAGAAAAGCGCTAAGACGAAACAATGAATCTTCGAGAAACTCAAAAGGGCGGACTCTACATAGCTGAATGCTTGGCCAAATAACCCTTTGGACTTCGTTACAGTCGGGTAAGAAAGGATGACAAGCATGTAAAACTAGCTCAATTCAACTGATGTACAGTCACGACCGGTCTTATATTGGCCATTCATACCATATACAGGCCATAATAGCCATCTATATAGTGGCTTTATAGGCTTTCTTATACTGGATATTTAGGTGATCATAATAGTCGGCGATAAAAGGATAACCTGAATCTATCTGTACCTCAATTTAACTCAAGAACACTGACATATAGGTACAGTCGAAAACAATGTGGATTCAGTTCACACGCCAACCTGACGTGGGTGCTTTAAAGTTTCTGAAAAGCGACAGGTACCAGTTTTTAGGTCCACGGCCGGGTCAATAACCGGGGCAAGTATTTCGACAATGACTGTACAAACAAGTAGGTGCGAGTGTCGTATTGCGCATGCGGCGAATAAAAGTGCGATTTTTGTATCATTTCCATGACTTTGATATTTAGTTTCCGTTCGTTTTGCGTTTTAGCGAATTTTTTGGAGTCATATTTCTGTATGTTTGTGGAATCGGTGTAATTGTAATGTTATAGGTTTGTAGGTGATGTAAATGGAAACTTTTATTGAATATCAAATAATTTCCTTTTATTGTTGCAATTGAATATATTCACACTCGTTTATTATTTCAGAGAAAATCTCCGAAATAAATTGTGGACTATCTAAAAACAACTAACGAACAAGAAAAAAAAATTGTTTGTTCTTGCTCCCATGTTTAAACCACCACATAAATAATAATACCTACCTAATAATAATTCGATAATATTCCAAAGTGCTCCAATTTAAAAGGTAAACGTATCGCATCGTAATTGAGCAGACAAAATGTATAAGATACAAGTTTTTGCCGCCATTTCGCTCGCTTTATCTTCGTTAATTGGCTAAAGATTTTTTTGTGCTTCACTTCCTTAGTCGGTACCTTAAATATGTGAATATGTAGGCGTAAGATAAAAAGCTAAATATTCCATGATTAAAATTGTATAAAACGGTTTTGGGCGAATAAATCAATGTTAAACGCTATTAACAAGCAATATTTCAATTGATTAAGCTTTTACAATTATTCAAATTCCAAAAACCGCGTCACCAGTTTAAAAAAAAACGTATTGAAGGCTAACAAAAAAAAGGTTTCAAACTAGACACAATGAAAATTTATGAATATTGGAACTAATTAGACTAAATTAATTATTGAAAGTTAAAAAAAAACAGACTATTATAAGATTTTTGTTTTGTTTATCTGAAACAGACATGAACAGGTCTGGTGGGCCCAGACATGAACAGCCAAATATCTGGTCATGCCTAAAATCAGTCCAAAGAGCAGTTATTAATTTCTCATTGATGTACCCTCATTTGCAGATGGGAAATCATCAAATAACTTCCCCAGCTCTGGGCGGAGCGGGGGGAGTGTAAGACTTGTACTGACTAAAACCCACCCATGTTCCTTCTATTGCCCTTTATGTTCCGGGGCCGCGGTATCTCTTTCAAACAAACCTCAACCCCGGCAGGATTTGATGTACCCTTGGCCTGGCCGTAGCCGATATCATTTACTATAGGAGATTTCCTGATCTATCTTTCCTTCTCGTGTTTTTGGTCCCTAACTTGGTGTCAGAGTTTTTATGGTGGCTTAGGCTGAGGCACGGAAAAAACCTGGTATGTAACGGATGGTCACCTATCCACAGACCAACCTAGGCAAGCAAAGCCTTTAGCCACGAGCTTTTCTTAACAAAACCATGCAAAAATAAATCGACGTACAGACAGACAGCACTTATTCTACGTGTTTAATATTCAGAGAAGTTTGCGAAGTCCGGCACGGCCTTATTTCACGGCGGCTAATTTTGACGGACCGCCACAGGCACCGCTGCTGCCACTCCCATATTCGATTACATGCCGTGATGACGCTGGAAACTGGACTAGATTGAGAGATATCCTGTTTGGGAGAAATTGCAAGGGATCATTTTTGTTGCGGTTTATTTATATTTTGACGACACGGCTGGCGCAGTGGCTGAGCGATCGACTGCTGCGGTGCGTGTCGCGGGTTCGATCTCCGTACTGAACAAATATTTGTATGACCTACAGATAGTTGTTCCGGGTCTGGGAGTTCGTGTATGTGAGTTTAAATGTTTGTTAACGCACCCACGATACAGGAGAAATCCTAGTGTGGGGCATGTTTTATTAAAATAAAATAAAGTAGTCCTATTCGTTTATTGATATATAGTTAAAATATCCAGGAGTTAGGCATACGTCATTAAAACCCATCGTTTTATAACTACACAGTATAAAACAATGTCACTTTCCGCTGTCTGTCTGTCCCGCTGTATGTATGCTTAGGTCTTTAAAACTACGTAACGAATTTTGATGCGGTTTTTTTCAATGTATATAGTTATTCAAGAGGAAGGTTTATGCAATTAAGATATTATTAGTATCTTAATTGCACTCATGCGAATCTGGGGCCGGTCGCTCGTTTTTTTTAAATATAAAATAAAGGTAACACACTAGAGGTATAATCGTATCGCTGTTCCATTTACTGTATGTCATGACAGTTTTCAGCTGTCAAACATATCAGCAATATAGACATAATGCAATATTGCGTAGCCCCCTAAGTTGTGAGCGTGATAATACAATAATGGCTATTATCTAATACCTATATAAAATTTCCGTGTCACAATGTTAGTTACCGTACTCCTCCGAAACGGCTCGACCGATTCTTATGAAATTTTGGGTACATATTGGGTAGGTCTGAGAATCGGCTAACATCTATTTTTCATACCCCTAAACCTCAGCGGGTGAAACCGCTGGGCACAGCTAGTTATATGTATATATGTGTGTTATTATATGTATGTATGTAAGTATATACATATATATGTATTTTCCAAGATGAAATCGATCTACTTGCAAAATTTCATTACTATTCGATCAGCCATTTAGTCGTGAAACTATAAAATATAAACAAACATACAGAGTTACTTTCACATTTATAATATTAAAAATAGTGTAGATATGGAATCTTTTGGAACTGAGTGCGCGCGTTGCGAAAGGGGCTAGGCGGAAAAAATTAAGACCAAAAGTTGTAACGACACTTTCTGCTATAATTGTAAGCCGTGCGGCGTGCGCGTGTTTATCTGTCTGTCTCTCTCTCTCTCTCTCTTTCTCATAGAAAGCAAGCCAGTTATTTTCGTTTCGTCTTTCTATTTCGCATTGAACAGTGTGGTGTCGCGACGATTATTTTTGTTGAGTGTATACAGGGTTTTTGTATATAATATATAATAACGTTCGTTCCATCCGAGTGTCCCTTGACACTTCTCAAGTTTTTTCTATAAGTTTTGCTCATATTTATATACCAATATGAGCCTGAAACTAAATACCGTTAGTTCCACGAAATAATGTTTACAACGACAACAATACAAATCGATTACAAAAACAATCTACTTAATAGGAATTACTATTTAGAACCTAACAATACATGAAATAACGTGTAAACTCGTCCAAAATAATAAGAACCTAATCTTATAACAAAACAAAAAAATCTAGATGACTATCTTGTAGCATTTGCTAAATTGCTAGTGAACAGGAATTAGCAAGACAGGCCTCTATGTGCAGGTGGTCGCTCAATGCTATGCGAAAATCAACCTTATTTCAACGAAATAGAATGTCAAATAGTGTTAGTTTAATGTGTCATTTAGTACAGTTCAAGGAACTACACTCCCACACCAATACATTGAGTTATATTTTCTTTTTTAGAGTTCCGTATGAGTGACAGATAAACGTTTTGTCGATTATTTCTGAAATTATGTTTGTTGAAAGTAAAAGATTTTGTTGTGTTTTAATTACGTAATTTGTCTAGTACTTGTGAAAGTAATTTGTTTTGAGTGGATACTTACCTTGAAGTATATTGAGCAATGATCATTTTTAAGCGTTTAATATATGAGTTGAAGAGCGAGCGTTACTTGGTTTTTCTTTAAAACTTAGTCAATACCGGTTAGCCCGGTTCAGGATCTACGATGACAAACAGACACACAGATAAACACTTCAAACTTACAACACCCCACACAACAGGAAAACAAAAATACTTTCGAAAGCCTAATACATTTCGCACTTTGTTTAGTTGCAAGTTTAAAAACAAACGCGCGACCGTATTTTCGTGTGCATGTCTTAAATGTAGAATTTACTGCGCAGACCAAAACAAGACTTTGGCTCCTTGCCTACAAGGGAGAAAACCATTTCAGTTGACTTTACAATTTGCAGAAAAAGAAGCAACTGGCGCTAGTTTCAGGCTGTTTTTTTTTTGGAAAAAACGTGATACAAATGCAGTATTAACAGAGTTAAAAGAATTTGTTGAATTCGATTTTGGAGAAGAAACCTTGTTAAAATAATGTGTAGTCTTGTTCAAACTGGAGATGTAGACTGTGTTTGAAAAGGTTCTCGCTAAATAATAACAGCAGCTAGGGTCCATATTCAGGTTAAGGCGCTGTACAAAGCAAACACTTCGTAAAACGTCTAGATTTTCGTCGCAAAGTTGGCTGTATCTGTACATGCCACTAGCCAAAAAAAATACCTTGTATAGTTCAATACATAAAGTAAAGACTTAAACAAAACCTGTTTACAAAAGTGGTCTAGTACTACGAAAAAAAAAAAGTTTAAAAAGACCACGAAAAAAAAAATTTCGTCTCGAAATTCTCTATTTTTTCATCGACAACCATCATATTTTTTATATCTATAACAAAGGAAATGTTATAGACTAAAGAGATATCTAAAATTTTTCAAACACGTAACTGTATTTTTTTTTTATATTCAATTAAAACTGCAAAATGACATTTTGGCGGACATGATATTCAAATAAAATCAAACACCGAAATATTTTCGACCTTATTTCTATTCTTTCGATGCAATACTGTCGTGTACTTGTGTCAGACCATGCCTAGTATGCAGCTAGCGTCACTTCCGCGAATACCTAAAGATTAGCTTATTGCCGCGCCTTAAGCCGCGCTTTCCTGGGTTGGTCTTTGGATAGGTGACCTCTCTACACACAGCGAGTTCCTCCGTGTCTTGGAAAGCACGTTAAGCTGTTGGTCCCGGCTGTCATTTGCAGATCTTTGGTATTTGTTACTGGTGGGACGAAATTTGATAACCAATCTTACCAAGAGGTATCAATTTTTTTTTAAAACGTTGCCCCACACTAGTAATTTCTCTTGCATCGTGGGTGTGTTTACAAACATTTAAACTCACATTCACAAGCAGCCAGACCCGGAACAACTTTCCGTCGGCCACTCAAATATTTGTTTCGTGCGGGGATCGAACCCGCGACACGCAGCGCAGCAGTCAATCGCTCAGGCAATACGCCAACCGTGTCGTCAAATAATATCCTGTACCTACTAACCGAGTTGTGGACTACAGATGGGCAGTCACTCCATGTAAAATACTGGTAAATTCGGTTAGATTGGAAACGGGCCCCATCAGTTTAGGCAGACGATTACATTCCTGCATATTGTTGAGTATTTACACAAAAGCATTCAGGGCCACACTAACAACACAGCTTAATTCGCCACTGAACTTGGCATTGTCCTACTATATATAATATTATTTATAAAATTATAAATGCGAATGTTTGTGAGGATTGATGTATGGATGTTTGGTACTCTTTCACGTCAAAACGGCTGAACTGATCATGATAAAATTTGGCACAGAGGTGGATTATAGTCTGGAATAACACATAGAATACTTTTTTTTTATCATCAGGCGGGCGAAGACGCGGGGGCCAGCTAGTAACGATAATAAATCAAAATATTGTTCTTTACAATCTCCAAACAGTTGACGGAACCAGATCTTTGCGCACGAACTATTCCTACTCAATTTTTTGCTGCCTATTTCTTGTTAATGATGAATCGTCTATTATTTGAATAGGAAATACTGACTATTGGGATCATTGGACCTCGGCACTCCACACTTATTATACCTACGATATAATTCTAGATTCGAGAATGAATTCGTACAAAAAATACTAATGTTTACGAAGTTGTGAGTGCTTAAAACACTTGGGAGTATATTTAAAGTGGTGCAAAGAAGTGATCATCGCATTAAATTGCAGTGAAGACTTATCTCCGATCATTCACGATCCACGATCTATGTCTTCATTTGTTTTGAGAGAAGGATGTTGTTAGACAGAAAATCAGACAGCTAAGACATTTAACAGTCGATTTCAAAGCATCAATGCAACAAGAAGGAACTATTTATTTGAAATTAAATTAGTTCAATTAAATCTTGGAAACTAGTCATATTATGATCACGTTTTTCGAAATCGAACACGCATTAAACCAATTCAAGCGACAAAAATTGATGTTAAATTGGATCGGTTCATTTTGTGTCGATAAGTTCATTACCAGTTAATATAGTTAATTACCAGTTGACAGCGTTGAGGACGAGATTTTTTATGCCCTTTTATAGACTGTTGTTTTAATTAATTTAGTTTATTGAATTGTTAAAATATGTATAGTTAGTTTAAGTATCAATTCAATATGTTTTTGATTTTTTCGTCAAACCAAATATTATATTTCCCATACGCCTACATGGGTTCATAAAAAAATCTCGAGAAAAGGTGCACGGTTTGGGTTGGTTGTTTCCTATGGAAAAAACCGGCAATAAAATTGTTCAGTTTTACAATGTTTGTTGTTACAGCGTTTAGTGCTTTAGTAGGTATGAGAGAACAGCGTAGAACCGATAGTAACTAGCTGCTTAGTATAATTGGGTTAATTTCCAACCTCCACACGAGCGAAGCCGTGAGCATAAACATTGTAGAACACTGTGAACAACATTACTTATTAGAATACTTTGTAGAATGTATGTATAATAGATGAATTGAGATTTAGATCATCATCATTTTCCTGCCCTTCCCCCATTATATTTGGTGTCTGGAAAACACGTTTTCTTCTTCCATTCTCCCCTATCAGAATCACGGCATCTTTTAGTCCTTTCTTCTTCATATCATTCATTACACAATCCATCCATCTTTTTGACCTTCCTCTCCCTCTACATTCATCAACATTCACATCAATCACTCTTTTAGTCACACGAATTGATATTCAGACATGACAAAAAAAACATAAAATATTCACTTGACCACAACCAGACAAGGATACCTAAACTTTTGAGTCTATCTTACATCATCTGAATGACAAATTAGTGTCACTTTGTTTACCTAAATGTATTTTATAGCTCTAAGTAATAAACATGTTCTCAAGGAGCAATCAGGCTGTCGACCCTGGTTAAACGCGTTGTCGCCAAAATGCACGCCCGATACCTCCCTGTGTGCATGACTGTCCATCTAAATATGATTATGACATAATCTATGCTTGGAAGCTAAACTTTTTGCCTTCAAAGATTAACGTTTAAATATGTCGCAAGTTTAAATAATCTCAGTTGCAAGTAGAGATGGGATATACGGATGCATGAAAAGTATGGAAGCGGCTTGTTGGGATATTGTTTTTTTATAATAAAAAACGGTGCCTCTCACTAGGATTTCTCCTGTATCGTGGGTGCGTTTACTAACATTAAAACTCGCATATACAAACAGCCAGACCCGGAAAAACAATCTGTAGGTCATACAAATATTTGTTCCGTGCGGGGATCGAACCCACGACACGCAACGCGGCAGTCGTTCGCTCAGAAACTGCGCTAACCGTGACGTCAATAATGAATGTTTAAATGCTTAAATTCCCTATTTACTTTTATTTCATAAGGCTTAACATACCTGTCTGTGACTGCACCATGATAATTTTAAAAGTATACCAAAGGAATTAAACTTGCACCCCACACGCTCAGACTTTTGTGTCTAACTACGTACATTATATCTAAATTCCTATAAGTATTTAAGTGCTTACATTTATAAATATATATTAAAGATATGTATATATCACTAGCTGTGCCCGGTTCCACCCGCTGCTCAAGCCACACTTATCAATTAGGGGTATGAAAAATAGATTACCACCGATTCTCAAACCCACCAAATATATATTTAAAATTTCATAAAAATCAGTAAAGCTGTTTCGGAGAAGTATGGCAACTAAAACTGTGGCAAGTGAATTTTAAATTAAGATAATAAAGATAAAGCAAGCATTGTAAGTATTTCACATTACATTCATAGTAAATCATTCGCTGTAAAATTCTCAATGTGGCATTATTGCGGTTTCCGGCCCCAAATGACCGACATGACCCCGGAAATAACAGCATTTGACCAAACAATCTTCAGGTTCACTTCCTCAAAAACTGTGGAAAAGATCAAAGTGGCTTCACAAAACCCTTATGGAGTAATTACATGAAGGTAGCTGACATCTCCAGCCATCGGATAAGCCTGCTAATTATGAGAACACAAAGGGACACGGATGAAAAAAAAACAACAATCGGAACCATGACTGTCCTCTGACTGCATAAAAAAGCTTTTTAATACCACCTTCGTAATTAATTTACGTTTCTCCTCACTGGTTCAGCTACTTGGATTCTTTTAAGAGAAATTTTACTGATTAATCTGGACTCGACTGTCTCTTTGGTCGAGTGGTCGTAAGTCTGAAAAATATTTATTAGTCGCAATTACGTCGAGCACACAAAATAACTAAAAAAATAAACATTGAACATTCATCATCATTTTCCTGCCCTTGTCCCATTCTATTTGGGGTCGGCGCAACACGTTTTCTTCTTCCATTCTCCTCTATCAGACATCACGGCATTACTCACTCCTTCATATCATTCCTTACACAATCCATCCATCTTTTCTTTGGCCTTCCTCTCGCTCTCCGTCCATCAACATTCAGATCCATCACTCTTTTAGTCACATATGCTTAATCCCTCCTCATTAGATTGAACTTACAAAGCATCACAAACATTTATATAAAACAAACAAATGGAACAAAAAAGTAGCTTGCACGTCGTGACTGCGACAGGTAGGTCACCACTCAGCATGATGCTGTGCTATGGGAGCCCTCAGCACAGCGCTGGTTTTCAGTGGTCGGGTCGGGCAGTGGTATTGGGTTTTACCATCAGGTTTTTTTCAGTAACTCCCACGGAGTTTGGTTCTGTGTGCTGTTAGTTAACCTTTCGAGGATTGCAGGCATGATGTTAGAAATTTATGTAAAACCAGTGTATGAAGAGGAAGTTCGTTTCTATAACATCTTGCAATGAAGGACAAAATAATTGTTGCATTTATTTCGTATTGTTAGGAGGTTCCTTTCTCTGGAGCCCTGACCGGCCGGTAGCTTGGGTCCTATTCCCGATACCGATTCTATTTTTTTATATTTTAAAATGTTTTTTTTTATGATTTTATAAAGAAAAAATATAAAATTACGTGTGCATAAATCAATTAACGAAATTGCATAAACCAATAGTCCTTAAATATAAATCAAGTCTTTAAAACAAAAATGTTTTAAACGATTACTACATCATCTGCCAAAATGCGACCATTGCCCCCGAAATATAAAGTAAATAAAGTCAACCAACGTCAATCAAGAAAATGTTAAAATGCCCACCCACTGATCAAAACCACATTAGCTATCGGCAAAGAGCAGGGAAATACAGAAGTTTCACGCCTTACGACGCATTATGACCACGGGGTCTAAAATGGCTGCTTTAGCAGAATCAGAATAGTATAATACAATGAATTACGAATGAAAAATATTAATTAATAATATGAATAACATAACAGCGCGCTATATAATTGTTCATAATCATTTTCCTGCCCTTGTCCCATTCTATTTGGGGTCGGCGCAACACGTTTTCTTCTTTCATTCTCCCCTGTCAGACGTCACGGTATCATTTACTCTTTTCTCCTTCATATCATACCTTACTTACACAATCCATCCTTCTTTTTTTGGCATTCCTCTCGCTCTCCGTCCTTCAGCATTCAGATCCATCACTCTTTTAGTCACATGTGCTTCATCCCTCCTCATACATGTCCATACCAAGACAAACGACTCCCTTTCAATTGTTCTGAAACAGGTGCAACTTTGAAACTTTCTCTAATATATTCATTCCTTACTTTATCCACTCTTGTCACTCCACACATCCATTTCAACATTCTCATCTCCGCTACATGCAATCGTTTTTCATCCACTTTTTTTAAGGCCAGCGCTATATAAATGTTAGGATCTTTTATGATCTTGATTCTGATACGTTAAAATTCTTCAAATTGTCACAGACGCAGCTAATATGTATTGTGAATGGTAACGTAATTCAGATTAATAACAGTAATATGATTCTGCGCAAGCGGCCATTTCACACCCCCAGTTGCAAGTACAGACGCCTGCACATCAAGCTACTACAATCTGTCAGATTTCTTTGATAGATTTTCGACTTTATTTCTAAAGTATTAGGTTCAAGGTTCATTGGGAAAAATTTACAGTTTCGGGTAGCTTGACCTGATGGCGTCTGTACATAACGTAAAATTAAAAAGAGATTCTCGTAAAAAAAAACAGTTTCTACTTTGAGATAAGACTTATTTCGTAATAGTATAGTTTCCGAAATACTATGTTCGAGAAACCGTTAATCGATAATTAATACGTTAAGAGAAAATCGTTTTGAATGTTATACGTGCGTTTTTGCTCATGACTGTTATTGAGATATCTGTACGATATTGTTTCAATTGTGGTTAGAATCTCAGGGCCTCAGGCCAGACAAAATAATATTCTACCAGAAATGAAAAAGCCAAAAAATAATTATATTGAATTGAAGTAACCGCCAAAAAAACTAATGTTTTTAGGGTTCCGTAGTCAACTAGGAACCCTTATAGTTTCGCCATGTCTGTCTGTCCGTCCGTCCGTCCGTCCGTCCGTCCTCGCTTAATCTCTGTGACCGTTAGCACTAGAAAGCTGAAATTTGGTACCAATATGTATATCAATCACGCCGACAAAGTGGTAAAATAAAAATTGGAAAAAAATGTTTTATTAGGGTAGCCACCCTATATGTAAAGTGGGAAGTGATTTTTTTTTTAATTTCAACCCTAACGTGTGATATATTGTTGGAAAGGTATTTAAAAATGAATAGGGGTTTACTAAAATCATTTTTTGATAATGTCTATAATTTCGGAAATAATCGCTCCAAAAGTAAAAAACAATGTGTCCCCCCCCCTCTAACTTTTGAACCATAAGTTTAGAAAATATGAAAAAAATCTGAAAAGTAGAACTTTATAAGGACTTTCTAGGAAAATCATTTTGAACTTGATTGACACAACAGTTTTTGTACAAAAAAGACAAGAAGTTGTACAAAATAATTTCCTCCTCCACCTTTAAACTCATAAGTGGGAACACTTATTGTGACGGACGGGAAACTACGGAACCCTACACTGAGCGTGGCCCGACACGCTCTTGGCCGGTTTTTTTATATTAAATGGGTTTACTCTTGAAGTCAATCTTGCCCTGAGGACAGACTACAGAGATGAGGTCGGCAATGGGAGGAGGTAGCCCAACAGAAGTCTATAAACTCTGAAGACTTAAATTTTAATCCTGTTAAAAACCGTTCAAGACATACGAATCGTTTTGAAAGCGGTTTTTTTGTGAAGGAAGACCGATCAGAAATGAGTGAATTTAGGCTGTAAATCGTAAACGCCTTTATCTCTTACTAGCTGCGCCCCGCGGCTTTGCCCGCGTGATTATAAAAAAGTATCCTATGTGTTATTCCAGACTATAATCTACCTCTGTGCCAAATTTCATCAAGATCCGTTCAGTAGTTTTTTTCGTGAAAGAGGATCAAACATACATCCATACTCATAAACTTTCGCATTTATGATATTAGTAGGACTTATTAGTCTAAATGTTATGTTACACAATTATCGAGATCAACAATTTCAATCTAACGTGGTTCCTTTTCTGGTCCTAGCGAGGATTGGTGAACTCCTGTTTGTTTGTTTATGCCCTTTCCTTGGGCTAAGACATCTATATCTACAAGTTTTACAGCCTAGATAGTCAGGTAGTACTTCTGTACCACTCTGTACATTGATTTCAGCGCATGTTTCGTTCACATTTCTCTGCGCGGGCGCACCTACGCGTGGACGCGGCGTACACTCACACATACTGTTACTTTCTCAGTAAATTTCCGATTAGTGAGCCGGTGTCATAAAAAATGGAGCTATATCACGACTGTTGCTACGTCAACGCGTTAGCTAGTGATCTACAATGTATCAAATTCGTGATTGTTTTTTTTAATGTATGATTGGATTGAGATTAATGGCCAATTAGTCGTAAATATCGTTTATGTATTGCTTTGGTGTTAAACTGTTGTTTTGATTTGATTCATTGGTGTATTTGCTGGAAAAACTTTAGCTGTATCAATTATAGAGAATTAACTTACAAAATCCTTCAGGATTCGTTACTTCATACCTTTTTTGTTTTTTTTTTTCATCAAGCTTGCCCGCTCTGAGCGGAGAGGGGTGAAATGTCAGCCTTTTACTGACTAAAACCCACACATGTTCCTTTCCTTCGTTTGCTACTTATGTTCCGGGGCCGCGGTATTCCTTTCGAACAACCGCGGATCACGTCATACCTCAGGTCCAGTTGAAAACCAGTGTCGGGCACTAGATCGAGGTTGGTACGCTGGCCCTGAGATATGGCGTGACGGATCCTGAAGGATTTTTGACAGTTTACTGAACTAAGCTTATTTGGCGCAGCCGTGAGACACAATATTAGCTGTGCACTTGTGGAAAGTGCCATTAAAACAAGTTTTCTTTCTATCTGTCTTCAACTTGAAACGGGAGTTGATTCGATTATGACTTCTTAATATTTTCTCAAACAGCCGTTCTTCTCTATACGTCTGTTTCCTATAATTTCATAGACCAAAAATGAAATAGAGCATAAATCACTTAGTGAAGTGGTCTAATAAATAACGATAAACGAAACCACAACCAGACTATTATTCAATTACAACATTTTAAGCTCGGCGGCCATTTTGTGGAAGGGCAGCGTCGAGCTGTCTACCACAGACGACATACTGTGGTCTTCGGAGGTTTTTTTTTATAGGCAGGTTTGTGTTTGGCCGCTATCTCTTGTAGTAACCGGTTCTGAGAGATGATTAATGATTCTGAGTAATCACTACAACAGTTCATTGAAGCGTTCATTGAGAGGCCCACAATTTGCTACACAATTTGCTACAGGCTTGTGTGTGGGTCGAGTGGTCCCAACGTCACAAGCTTGACTTCTGAGCATGATGTCCTGCGTTCAATTCGCGGGTCGTGTAAAATGATATAAGGTTTTTAAATCAGGAGTCTCTGAAGCAGCCAGGGAATCTGGACTCATACCCGGTTGATGGCATGGTCTTAAACATGACTAGCGAAATGTAGGTACTTTTACGACTAAGCTATTTACTTTAAATAAAAGCGCATATAATATTTTTAGGATTATAATTTAAATAGTATTTTAATTTACATGTCACACTTTTTCCTCCAACCTACGCTTCTGACATTTTTCGTATTCTATTCTCATTTTAAAACGACCTGAGTATTTGAACGTTATGGTAAACCAGCCAGCATTGGTTAGGTTTTAAAACCTCTTACTACTCTCTCTTTGTACTATTAGGTACACCTCTGCTTAACGCTATGGGGACAAGAGGCGTGACGTTATGTGGCTTTGTAAGTTACGAGTTCCAGTCAATAAGTGAGGATGCTCTTACCTTTAAAAGCTGAAGACCTTACGATATGGTTTTCAAGCGATTGGTATTTCTGCTACTATTTTCAACAGGATTGGCACAAGATTTTCGATATCCTGCAAAGTTATTACAAATATATTTTATTTTTATGGACGCGCACTGCGATAGTCTTTTCGTGCGCCACCTTCAATCAACCGATTAAATATTAACAAAATACTAGCAGGCACCCGCGGCCTCGCCCGCGTGATATCGAAAAAAAATCCCATGTATTATTCCAGATTATAATCTACCTCTGTGCCAATTTTAATCAAGATCCGTTCAGCCGTTTTGGCGTGGAAGAGTAACAAACATACATCCATACTCACAAACATTGGCATTTATAATATTAGTAGGAGTAGGATAAGTAGGTATAAAATATTATGATTTAAAAGAGTGTCCATGGAGTTTCTTGCCCATTCTTCTCCATAGAGATCGACGCTTTGGAATGGGCAACTACAGTACTTTCATAAGTTATTATGTCTTGTGACTGGGACTGTAGCAGCATCATTTTTTTGTTCTTGTTTTTATGACATTCAAAAGTGCCTGTAATGGTCTAATTGAAATAAATGCTTTGAGTTTGAGTTTAGGATTTATAATATTATTAGGATAGGATAGTAGCAAGTAGGATATTTAGTCGGTTATAATGATTATGAATCACAGCTAGTAAAAAATAATAGTGTCTGCGTTCGTTATCGCTGATGGCCTCGAATTCGGTCCTCTATAACACTTATTAATGTAACTCCCATAAGAAACTATAATCTTTCATAGAACCTGCCCCGTCATTCCAACAATCAATGCACTCCATAACGAAACACCTCCCATTCCTACAACCACGTACAAATATTTCCAAACTTTTTTCATCACAAACAAATAATTTTCCCAGACAACTTTCTCTTTCTTCCATTTCATAGTAGCTCAAAAACTATAATAACTGGACTGATAATTAAAACGTAGTATAGCGTTAAAATTCCCGATTGGTTCCAGTATGGCCGCTCAGCAGTACCAGGGCAGCATGACCTGCGACCGGTTGCTATGGAAAGTTACTCCACAATGATCTATAGGCGATCTACTCTCACCGAATTGTTGTAGGATTTGTTGTTGATTGTTGTTGATAATATTAATGTTATTAATTTTAAATTGCCTGATTGCCAAAATATAATTCATTCCTATTATTATCAATGTATAATTTAAATAAATTTATGCATGTGGTGTTAGCCTGTAAGTAATTGTTGCACTTATAATTGTTTCTCGTGTAATTTTAAATGAAATGTAACGTGTAAACCATTGGTGGTTAACCTAAATAAATAAATAAATAACATTGTCAATGATTTGAGTATGTGTTACCTTAGAAAGGTGGACTTTCCTTCGAATTACTTTCTTTGTTTATTTGGAACTTTGTCGGTTACTCTGTCTTTCTAAATCATCGTGTTGTTTAGACGTGTTAAAATTTCTATTATTCATTATTGATACAGGGTGTTATGTGATTCAAAGCTGTCGTTAGGTAGGTCGATGATTGACCAAATATCTTTTATCTACGGATATTTAAATCTACGGTTATTTTTTCATCATTATCATTCTGCTCCCCTTATCCCAATTCATTTGGGGTCGGTGCAGCATGTCTTCTACTTTCATACTTGTCTCTTTCTCGTCTTCTCATCAGACATATCTCCTTTCTTGTCATATCATTCTTCACACAGTCCAGCATCTCGCCATCAAACTTAAAGTTTGGCGAGAAATCCTAATAATATTATAAATGCGAATGTTTGTAAGGATGGATGGATGTGTGGATGTTTGTAACTCTTTCACGTCAAAACGGCTGAACTGATCTTGATGGAATTTGGCACAGAGGTAGATTATAGTCTGAAATAACACATAAGATACTTTTTTTCCATATCATGCGTGCGAAGCCGCGGGCGTCAGCTAGTATTGTATAAAAACACAAAAATTGTTTAAGAAAAAAATACAAGAAAAAACTCATTTTAGTGTTCCTCTACTCTTATAACCATTCTTATTCCTCCGCATCACATTCCCTCTTATATTGTCAAAACCAAGACAACCGATTTCTACACAACCTCTCAGTCACCGCCGCCACTTTCAAAATTCCTCTCATTTACTCATTTATTCGATTTTTTTTAAACTAATTAGTCAGCTAATGTCGCTTTATTTCTAAATCTGCATATTCAGGTCTATTAAAATTGCCAGTGACCGCAAATAATCGAATAAAATATATCTTAAGACATTTCACAATCTTCTACTTAGATGTATTGAAACTGTTTTAAAGTCGCTAATCAATGCTCCACAAATGTCAAATTTCATGAAATAAGTGACTAGCTTAAATTAATTCGGTATAATTTACTGTTTAGACAATTAAAATTGAATTATTTAAGAGAAAGCTGTGTTTTATAGAAACAAGGACGGTAACGAGAACAGATTGTGTAACACACACGAAAATAGTTTGTTTTGGATATGTTTTAATTAAGTTTTGTAAATTAAAAAGTGGTAGAGTGGATATTTCTGTTTGCAATTTTAAAGTGGTGGAATGAACACTGTATGGATAACATTTACGGTAGTAATAACAAAATGTTTTATTTTTGTTTATCTGTCTGTTTATTGCAGCTAATTTCCGGAACAGCTGGTCCGATTTTGACGGGACTTCCTTCCTGAATCATAGCTGACGTTATCAAGACTAACTTGAGCTTACTTTTATTCCAAAAATATCAAGGTTTCGTGAAAAAATGGACCTCATGAAATACTTAACAAAATCAGATTCAAATAGGGAGCTATTGATATAACAATTTCACGCGCACGAAGATTGCAGCTATCACCTAGAAAACCACCAGCGTCAATATTTTTACTGCCTTTGGTTCCTGAAATTCTTAAAATGGTCACAGACGTAGTTAATATTGTTTTTTTTAAACGTTGCACTAGGAATTTCTCCTGTATCGTGGGTGCGTTTACAAACATTTAAACTCACATACACAAACAGCCAGACCCGGAACAACCATCTGTAGGCCATACAAATATTTGATCCGTGCGGGATAGAACCCGCGACACGCAGCGCGGCAGTCGATCGCACAGCCACTGCGCCAACCGTGTCGTCAGTTAATCCAATTACAATTCTGCTAAAGTGGCCATTTAGACATCCAGTAACCAAAGATATTGAACAAAGCAGCTGCGTTGATACGCTACAGAATCCTTTCACCACAACCTATTAGCAAGCGTACCTAAAATAAAAACAAATGACATTCAATAAGATAAAATGAGTAATGCAAGTGAAACTTAATTTCACAAGCCAGAACCGTACCATTAAGCTTCAGAACTTCATACTGTCGTCTAACCGGTTCTAGATTCGTAGAAGGAGAACAAGAGAATATAAATAAAGAATAACTGGGACGATTTTGATTTATATTTTTTGCAGGTAAGTAGAATTTTGTTTAGTCATACCAGGAAAGTTCCATTGAATTTGGTGCAACGGTTTCTGAGATGTATCCTGAAGATGATACGGTGTTGTTTGAAATCATCATAATCATTTTCCTGCTCTTGTCCCATTCTATTTGGGGTTGGCGCAACACGTTTTCTTCTTCCATTCTCCCCCTATCAGACGCCACGGCATCATTTACTCCTTTCTCTTTCATATCATTCCTTACACAATCCATCCTTCTTTTTTTGGCATTTCTCTCGCTCTCCATCCATCAACATTCAGATCCATAACTCTTTTAGTCACGTGTGCTTCGTCCCTCCTTATTACATGTTGTTTGAAGTGATCTCTGTTATATTGCCACTTCCAGGTCAACACTAGAAGTTTGTTTACTGCTTAAAGCACCAGGGTAGCCCCGCCCAATTCTAATTTTATATAGTTTTTAGGGTTCCGTAAATCTAAAAAAAAAAAACAAAAATCCTTACTTATTTGTCCTTACTAATATTACATATAAAAGCGAAAGTGAGTTTGTTTGTTTGTTACGTCTTCACGCCTAAATGGCCAAAACGATTTAGATGAATTTTGGTACAGCGCGAGCGGTAGTTGGGACCCTGGAGATGGACATAGTATAAAAAAGTGAGAAAAGGGGGAAAAAGAGGGAAGAAAAGGGGAGAGAAAAATATATTTTTTTCGATCATCACGCAGGTTAAAGTTAGCGTCAGTCGTTAGCAGTCAGTAACTATGCCACGCGGACGAAGTCCCGGGCGGAAGCTAGTCTTTTATAAGATCACTTTTTTACACTCGATAACGCAATGCTTTCTCGAGATAAAGAGCCTTGACAGACAGACAGACAGCCGGACTACAAAGTGATTCTATAAGGGTTCTGTTGTGAGGCGCGGAACCCTAACTAGGTCGTATTAGTCCTGTTGTTTCCTTTACCAATGTTGCATCAGTAGTAGGGTTGACGTTGTTCAAAAAGGCAGTGCTTCTGTGGTTTGGAATTGGCAACTAAAGTGCTTTCACAGGTTATTATGTCGTGTGACTGGACTGTAGCAGCATCTTTATTGTTTTTATGACATTCAAAAGTGCCTGTAATGGTCTAATTGAAATAAATGCTTTAAGTTCGAGTTTGGTTTTCCTCCGAGCCGTTAAAAAGGAAAGGTCAGCAACAGAAGTAGCATTTGTACCTATCATCCAGAAAGTTTTAGAAAGGTCATCTAGATTTGGACTGCAACGTCGAGTGTTAGATATCTAACTTGTGTCCGGAGCTGATGTCCTGTCCTATCCTAGTAATACTATAAATGCGAAAGTTTGTGAGTACGGATGTATGTTTGATCCTCTTTCACGAAAAAACTACTGAACAGATCTCGATGAAATTTGGCACAGAGGTAGATTATAGTCTAGAATAACACATAGGATACTTTAATTTCGATATCACGTGGGCGAAGCCGCGGGCGCCAGCTAGTTATCTATAAAGGGAACTGTTTTAGCTGGGGAGGTAGCGTTGCATTTCACATAATAATTTCTGGTCGATTGATTCATATCTGAACTTATTCTTTATGGATAATTATTTAATAATCTAAACGTCAGCAGGCTCAGAAGGGGTGGATCGAGTGGGGAAAAAAATTTAATTATGTAAAAAAAAAATGTAAACTGGTCGTTTGAAAATTTGAACAGCAATAGTTTAAACAATAATAATAATTATAGAAATAATCAGCTGTAAAGATAATGGTGGGTTGTACGTCAGCAGGTCATATCCGCACATATTAAAAATAATTATCTTCAATTCATTTCTGGTCGAATGAAATTGATACATATTATTCTTTATGCTATTAAAATAATTAAAAAATGCCTCATCCGACCTATTGATAGGGGTAAGATCGTCAGCAGGGGGATTATAAGTAACTATTTGTATTATCCAACTGACGACTTTCCCCTCTTCAATTATTTTGCTGACTATTTTTTTATTTAATATATTGTTTCAGAAACGGGAAAACTTAGCGTTGCTATTAAATTACTCTCAGTATTAATTTCAAGCGACCAGAAATTAATTTGAATATAAACAATGCCTTTTTTATTGCATATATAATCTATATACTATATGTCAGCTGGCGGACGACTTTCCCCTCTTCAATCACTATGCTGACTATCTTTTTTGTTTAATATATTGTTTAAAAAACGACCAGAAATTAATTTGATTAAAAACAATGTTATTTTAATCCCTTCTTTATTGCATAATTATATAATTTATATACTATATGTCAGCTGGCGGACCATTTTTCCCTCTCATTATTTAGACTGTTTTTTTTTATTCTATATGATGTTTAAATTACTCTTAACATTAATTTCCAGCGACTCGAAATCAATTTAATTATAAAAATTATCGTTTTAATTTGTTAATATCTACATACAATTTGAACAGATAGGAATGTGAGGAACATCAAACAAATATGTACATACTATACAAATAAAATATGTTTTAAATTACGTTATTGAAACGCATCCTTTACAATCCTTACATTCCTATCTGTTCAGATTGTATGTAGATAAATTAAAACGATAATTTTATAAATAAATTGATTTCGAGTCGCTTGAAATTAATATTAAGAGTAATTTAAACATCATATAGAATAACAAAAAAACAACATATTAAACAAAAAAGATAGTCAGCATAGTGATTGAAGAGAGGAAAGTCGTCCGCCAGCTAACATATAGTATATAGATTATATATGCAATAAAAAAGGCATTGTTTATAATCAAATCAATTTCTGGTCGCTTGAAATTAATATTAAGAGTATTTTAAACAACATATTAAACAAAAAAGATAGTCAGCATAGTGATTGAAGAGGGGAAGTCGTCAGTTGGATAATACAAATAGTTACTTATAATCCCCCTGCTGACGATCTTACCCCTATCAATAGGTCGGCTGAGGCATTTTTTAATTATTTTAATAGCATAAAGAATAATATGTATCAATTTCATTCGACCAGAAATGAATTAAAGATAATTATTTTTAATATGTGCGGATATGACCTGAGATGTATGATGATTTTTACCACAGAACTGCTACTTGTGAAAAACTGGAGAGGTGTCAAGGGACACCCGGATGGAACGAAGTTATTATTTATTATAAAAAAAAATCCCCTGTATATCCTCAACAAAAATAAGCTATCAATTTCAATCAAAATTAATCGTACAGAAATCACCATCAACAATGCAACGCTACCTCCCCAGCTATTTTATTTACGTAGTTCAGAAGGTATACAAGATGGAAGGGTATCCGACGCACAAACAGTTTCTAAGTTTTCAATACATCATTCTGAATCACATAGACATTATTACAACGGCAATTAAAAAAAACCGTTTTGAGAGAAAGATGTTTTTAGACAGAAAACCAGACAGCTTAGACATGTAACAGTTGATTTCAAAGCGCCAATCCAATACATTTATGATTTTTGGAACGAAGTTCCTTATCGCACGTTGCGAATGGGGGCTAGACGGAGAAAAATTAAGACCAAAAGTTGTAACGAAAGTGTCGTTGCAACTTTTAGCCTTAATTTTTTCCGTCTTAGTTTATTGCTATAGTTGTAAGCCGAGCGGCGTGCGCGTGTTTCTCTGTCTGTCTCTCTCTCTCTCTCATAGAAAGCAAGCCAGTTATTTTCATTTCGTCTTTCTATTTCGTATTGAACAGTGTGGTATCGCGACGATTATTTTTGTTGAGTATATACAGGTTATTTTTACATCATAAATAATAACTTCGTTCCATCCGGGTGTCCCTTGACACCTCTCCAGTTTTTCACAAGTAGCAGTTCTGTGGTTAAAAATCATCATACATGGCGTACATCCCAATGTAAACATGTAAATAAGACTACCTAATAAATGTTGCATCAGGTGCAAGGAGCAGCGGTTCTCAATTTTCGTAAAACCCCTTTTCGAAGTAGTCATAAAAATGTTTTTTATGTCGGGGACGTGGTATGTTGGACTGTTTGTTCTTTTAAAAGGGACGTTGAGATGCCTCAAAGGTACTTTTTGGTTCTTTAGTATGAATCTCACGTCTATTTTTGGGAACCAATTAATGAACTCAAAAATTGTGAAGCACGCGTAAACTACTGTTTAGATATCAACAGCCAAGCGTTTTATTTTATGCGTCAATGATCTTCATTCAAAAAGCTAGATGTTTTTTTGTTACAATACATACATTGATATTTTTCAATGAAAAAAGCTAAGCCAAGTGTGTAAATTACCTGCGAAATCTCCCCATCTCGTACGGTCATAACTTTGGCGGTCACCAGCTCAGCATTCTATACGCTAATCGAGGCTCATTGTTTTCCACACGCATCGATCTGGGGCCCAATTAGAGCATTCGATCGACACGGACGATTAACCGAATATTCTACATTCATTTACAAAGATATAGAGTGCTGGAAGGTTCTTTGTTTAAAGTCATGGAAGAGGCAAACTTTGGAGCCAATCAAATTTTAAATACTTTCGTGCTAGCGTCGCGAAGAAGAATAAATAAATGAATAAATAATAATTAAACAATTAAGTAACTAATTCGATTGGATAAAGGATATAGGTACTCGAAGACGCTCAACGAAAGTTTTGTCTCAAAAAATAAAAACTCTTAATTAAAACAACCGTTTTAACCTCTAGAGCCCCAGCGGCACAAAAACGTGCCAATAAACAAGTATTACCATTGAGCCCCGCTGGCACAAATTTGTGCCACCAAACCCCGACCGATTTAAAACTGTATTTGTAGTAAAGATAAGTCTTAAAATCAGATTACGCTTACGATAAGAGCCCGCCCGGCGATGCTTGACGGATAGTTGACGTAATTAATGGCGGTCTTTGAGAGGTTAAAGATGGTTGTTTTAGTGTTTTCTAAAATATGCCAACAAAAAGGTTAATTCCACTATGTATCACAATCATTGAACTTTGTTTGACTCATTGATGGTAGATGCCAAAGTCTATAACAGTCCGAATTCTCAAGGTTGCGACCGCATCTCAAAGTAACGGAAACAAATAGAACCGAATTTGATAACCTTTTCGGGAAGAACATTAAATTGACCGTAAATTACATATAGGCCAATCTCTAGCCTACGATAACGAGTATGTGACGATAAAACATTTGTTAAACACCTAATTATACTTACAAGTATAAAACAGTGCTATTAGTAAACAAGTTTTAGAATTAAACATAATGTTAAGTTAGTTTTGGATAATTTATTTATTTATTTAAACACGCACATGAGCAATAATGTGTGTGTGTGTGTGCAAAATTAATGCTATAAGCACTAAGTATAAGGCATTCTTTACCAGTCAATCTTTGGTTTAAATACGAAAACGTTATAGGGTACAAAAAATATATTTAAATAAAAAAAAAATATATAATAAATCAAAAATCTATCTATATTGTACATATAGAAATAAAATAAACTATTAACATTAAAAAACACCAAAAATAAAAAAGAGTAACTTCAGTAATTACTAAATAATAATTCTTAATTTTCGTGTGGTCAGTGTTAGAGTTTTTATGCCAAACAAGCTGGCCCCCGGCTTTGCCCGCGTGATATCGAAAAAAGTTATCCTATGTGTTGTTCCAGACTATAATCTAAACCTCTGTGCCAAATTTCATCAAGATCCGTTCAGCCGTTTTGACATGAAAGACAAACATCCATACATCCATCTATCCTCACAAACATTCGCATCTATAATATTAGTAGGAATACGATTATGCCAAACATAGGTCTAGCTTTGCATGCCCTCGAGAAATACCTCTCAGGCATGCTGGATTCCTCTCCTTCGATAATATGATATTATCATATCTAATATCGCGCCTGTAGGTAGTAGGTATCCTAACAGATTTAGGCAGAGATATGAGAGACTCTGTTTAAGTCTTGTGTAAAAATAGGCGAGCTTATTTCCATCTCCCTGTCAGGTACCTAGACATCGGGCTGCTACTAAAAAAACTGCTAGTTTTAAATGACATTTGATTCTATAATGTACACACAAACATGTATAGTCGCAATCAAGAAAACACAACTAAAATGTTATTTATTTATTTAAACTTCAATAGTGGTACATAGGCGGACTAATGCCATAAGGCATTCTCTACCAGTCAACCTTTGGGTAAAATACGACAACATTGTGATAGGGTACAATACATAAAATATATAAAAACATTTTTGCGAAAACATATATTTTTATACGGATACTAATACACATATACATATCAAATAAACTAATATATACATTTAAAAATAAATAAAAACAAGAACTTTAACAGTAATTACAATGACTTTTAATTGGCAGACGGACCTAAATAGTGGCTACGAACTTTTCTTTTAAAAGTAAATTTACTTTCAGCTTTTTTAATGTCAAAGGGTAGCGCGTTCCAGAGCTTGATTGTCGAAATTACAAAATGTTGTTCATAAGATTACAAGACAAGACTAATTTCTAGTGTAAAACCATTTTAAACGGTACACGTCTCACATCGAAGTCTCCAGTGAACGAACATTGACCTTCAATAGTAAAACAAACAATGTTTTCTCGTAGACTTGTTTAATGAGACAGCTTCGTAAATACTTAGTCATGGAAAGCACGATAATTAAAGCAAATTACGCCGCGAAGAGAAAGCATGACTGAGACAGCGATGCTTAGAGCTTCATCGATCGAGAATATTGTAAACAATTAATTGCAATGTCTGTTTTAGGGTTTCTTACCTCAAAAGGAAAAAACAGAACGCGTGGAGGTATCTAGTTGAAATTCAATCCATAATAAGGCCAAAGAAAAGATGGATGGACTGTGTAAGGAATGCTATGAAGGAGAAAGGAGTAAATGATGCCGTGACGTCTGATAGGGGAGAATGGAAGAAGAAAACGTGTTGCGCCGACCGCAAATAGAATGGGACAAGGGCAGGAAAATTATGATGAATACTCAACTCTGTGGTCCTTTTGTGCTGTAAAAAAAACCGTCTAAGTGTCAAAACATCTATAGCCTTATAAGTCGCAACTTTGTACGGGACTTTCGGTACGCGAGTCTATCTCGTTCTTGGCCGGTTTTTAACTATGATATTTTCAAGCAGTCTTCCCAAAAATGGTAAGTTTTCACCATCTGGCAGTGTCAATCAAGCCTTATACGTGTGCAAAAAGCTGTAAAATTAGCCGTATCTAGTCGTTGTATGTCCGTGTACAAAAAGCCAATATGTATGAGTTCTGTTGTGAGTCAGTTCTTGATCGATGGGAATGAGTGGTGATCGAATGTTGGCCAGTTTCATTCATGAGCTGGACAGACAATGGGTTTTTTCCTATTAATGACTTCGTATGATTGTGATTGAACGGAATTTTGATTTCAATACGATTGGTATGGTCGCTTACCGTTTTAGAAGAGGCATTTTCATATCAAACTTTTGCATAATTGTAGCTCATTTCAAGAATGTTTTTCGTTGAATTCTGAATAGTTCAGGAGACTAGTAAAAGCTTTTCAACATATTCAACGGAGGAGAGCTGCAGAGCGCAAAACCGTGTTTGGTTTAATACAAGTGCTCGCCTATTAAACACACTCTATGTTTATAAAAACTACACAAGTCTTCCATTTATTACTTAGTCTAACTTTGGCAGAAATGTGGGGAAAAGAGCTTCTCAATCCACACATTTTTATACCTAACTGTGACAAGCGGGTTCGTCCACTGCTCAGCTCTTTAGTGTCGCAGCGTGATGTTATATAGCGTACCTCGATAAATGGGCTATTCAATCCTTACTATCCTTACTAACATTATAAAAGCGAAAGTGAGTTTGTTTGTTTGTTACGTCTTCACGCCTTAATGGCTAAACCGATTTTGGTGAATTTTAGTACAGATATAGTTGGGACCCTGGAGACGAATACATGCTATTTTTTTTAAAAAAAAGAGTCTAATAAGGGAGAAAGAAAAGGGAAAACTTAGCTTTGCTATTACAACCAATTAAGCGCAAGGGCAAAAACTACAGGTAAGCAGGTAGGTACCTGCAAATCAGGAAAGGGGAACTGTGTTACCCCGAATTTAACGCTAGCGAAGCCGCGGGCAAAAGCTAGTACTAAAATAATTGTTTAATTCGAACCAGTAGTTTCTGAGTTTTTGATCGATTTTATATACAAGAATTATATTTTTCATTCATCCTGAATACATACCCCCCATATAGTGTCTTTTCTCGTGTTGATTTTCTAAAGTGTTTTTAAATACCACATAACACATCAATCACATAAACTTATCACTCACTTTCGATAAATCATTCATCACCTGATCAGAATTTCGGACGGGTTCGGGTCAACGACCTCGCTGCATCGCGCCACGCAGGATTGATTACCATACGGAATACAGATAACAAGACCATTTACTTGCCTTAGACCGGTCAATTGGAAGCTATTCTTGACTGGAGGAAGCTCAAAGAATGTTTGGATTGATGACTTGGTCAGGCGATTTGAGCTTACGTCAAAGGAATTAGGTAGTGCCTTATTGATCTCGTGTGTTAATCATGAGGGTTCAATTTCCAAAGTGTTATTGGGTGGATACCGTGGCCCCGGAACGTAAATGGCAAAAGAAGGAACATGGGTGGGTTTGATGCTAAGCTGGGCCTTTTTGGCGCGGCCGTGAGACACGCAAAATTGTCTTTTTTTAATTTTATTGATTTCATTTTAATATTTTTTCTTTATGTTGTGTGATGCAAGCGCCAAATAAATGTGTTTTTCTTTCTTTCTTTTAGTCAGTAAAAGTCTGACACTCCATCCCGCTCCGTCCGGGAAATAATACGATAATTTCCGATCCGCAAAAAGTGTTATTGGGCCCTTACCAACAACAATTTCTTATTAGTAATCCAGCGGCATATAATATGTTCGCATTCTTATTTCATGAGACTTAAACATCATCATGATTCCCCTGCCCTATAAAGAGATAAAACAATTCAACAGATAATTTGACAGCATGTTTTCTTCCATATCTCTCTTTTAGTCCTCATCAACATTACAGCCACCTCAAAAATCTCACACAATACATCCATCCATTTTTTGATAACCTTCTCCTTTATACTAAGAATTTTCCTCACTACATTTTCCTCATTGCTCCGCTTAAACATATCCTCTAAAATATGAGTGTACGATAAGTACACTGCTGTCATAAACAAACTGTTTTACGTCCGTCATGTCACTATATCAGGTCCAGTTGAAAACCAGCGTCGGGCATTAGCTGCTCGGCAGTTTGGACTGGGCCTATTTGACGCAGTCGTGAGACACACAATAATATAAACATTACTAGCTTTTGCCCGCGGCTTCGCTCGCGTTAAATTCGCTAGCGCCTTATTGATTTGTAATAGCAACGCTTAGTTTTCCCGTTTCTTCCCTCTTTCTCCCTCATATCCCACGCTTTTTAAAAAAAAAATAGCCTATGTCCGTCTCCTGGTTTCCAAGTATCTCTGTACCATTAAAGCGTGAAGAGGTAACAAACAAACAAACAAACTCACTTTCGCTTTTATAATATTAGTAAGGATTTTTATTAGTGTTTAGAATTAAGTTTTATTATTTTTACTACTGTGTGCATTTATGGCTTGTGCCAAATAAACTTGTTTTCTTTCTTTCTTTCTAACCCCTCGAGGATCACAGGCGTCATTTTAAGTTACGTCCAAAGAATGATGACGACGTGGTATGCGCAGTGTGACGTGGCATAGGGAGTACTTAAGTGACGTCACCTACCTTCCGCGAAGCATGAAGATGGAACCTCCTTGAAGTTCGGGGTTCCTGGTACTTTTGGCCGTCGATGAGTCAACCAGCCAGTCATCTGTCGTACCCAAATCTTTATTTTCTCAGTGTAAAAATATTGAAATAAAAAATAATCCGAAAGCTTTGTTTCGTTTATAGGGTTCTGCACCTCAAAAGAAAAAAAAACGGAATTACGGAACCCTTATTGGATACTTTGTTGTCCGTTTATTTGTCTGTCTGTCTGTCAAGACCCTTTATCTCGGAAACGCATGGAGGTATCGCTTTGAAATTTCCTCTTACAGATTAACGTTTTTCGAAAATATTATTTTGGATAGCAAGCATTACAAAATAAGTTTTACCTCAAACTATTTAGAAACCGTTTTAATTCACGAGAAAATCACTTTTGAATGTTGGTAAATGATTACATGTTAAAAACAGATGATGATTTTACTGAATACCACATGAAGAATGGCCTAAACCTAGACATCGCTTATTATGTTTTAAGTTCTATGTACTAGAAATCGAGACTATTGCTATAAAAAAAATCCGGCACAAATTTAGATTCCATGGCTACTTTTAAGAAATTCTTGAAAGAAAAACCTAATAATACTTTTCCCGCCCCGGGGATCGAACCCAGGAACTCTTACTCAGCAGTCACGACTACTAGACTATCGAGGCAGTCTATTATAGCAGATCTAGGTCCAAATAATGTTGAGCTTAATTCTAGGGCGAACTAACAATAAAAACAAAAGATAAAACTCAAGACTGACAAGCGGCATTTACAAAAACCTGATTAGGAGCTTAGGTAGATATTTCTCAGAAGGCTTTAGTTCTAGACTTCTAATCCAGACTCAAGGCTATGGCATTTGATGTGGAGGCTGAGAACTAGACTGGTCTGAGGTCAGTCTAGGCAGTTCTTGGTAGTTCATTAACTTATCAGTAAAACATTCATAAAATAAGTATCATTAATCAAATACAGACAAGATGTAGGTGTTTAAGTTACGAAAATATAATTATGTAATGTGTAACTTCTTGCAGCAATAAATTACAATAATTGCACGCGCACGATATTTAATACAATATCATATTTACTGTGGAATGCAAATATTCAAACACACGTCATCTCATAGAACACCCTTTTATAGTATTATTTTATATTAATACTAGGTTTTGCCCGCGGCTTCGCTCGCGTTAAATTCGGGGTAACACAGTTCCCCTTTCCTGATTTGCAGGTACCTGCTACCTGTAATTTTTGCCTTTGCGCCTTATTTATTGTAATAGCAAAGCTAAGTTTTCCCTTTTCTTCCCTCTTTCTCCCTCATATCTCAAACTTTTTTTTTTAAATAGCCTATGTCCGTCTCCAGGGTCCCAACTATATCTGTACCAAAATTCATCAAAATCGGTTGGGCCATTTAGGCGTGAAGACGTAACAAACAAACAAACTCACTTTCGCTTTTATAATATTAGTAAGGATATATTTACTTACCTTTCATTCAGGTTTTTTTGGATGGAAATTATCTGATAAAAAAAATAAAAAAAAAATAAAAAAAATCAGACTCATTGTCTTAGTATACCAGACACTAATAACAGCTGATCCGTTATCAGCCGCTTGTCCAATCAAAGCTAGGCGATATAATTATTTGCACGCATTGTCGGCGTGATGGATGACGGGTGCACTTTCTCTTGCACTCTTCGTGACGTCATCTGTTTGTAAAGCTGTAAGACCAGTGTGAGCTTGAAATATGTAGGTCATTTAGTTTCGATAGTTTTTGTTAAGTGCTTTTTTTTGCACATAGGAAATCATCAAATAACTTCCCCCGGAGCGGGGGGGACTGTTAGACATTTACTAACGCCCGGTTCCAATAAACAAAAACGACTCGTTTTACTTACGGATAGTAGGATTTTGACATGATGTCTCATAGAACTTATGTCAAAATACTACCATCCGTAAGCAAAACTAGTCGTTTTTTGTTTATTGGAACGGGCGTTAAATCTCACCCATGTTCTTTCCATTGTTTTTATGTTATTTCGCTTTTACGTTCCGGGGCTGCGATATCTCTTTTGAAACTCGGCAGGCGGTGGCCCCGGCAGGCTCCTCTACTTTTCGCCTCCTCTACCTCGAGTTCCCGAGTTAAGGGGTCTTGACAGACAGACAGACGGACATCAAAGTGATCCCCATAAGGGTTCCGTTTTTTTCCTTTTTACGTACAAAAACTTGAAAAATACTTATTAATTGTTTGGTACTTAGTAACAAGATGATACCATTTACTTCAACTTCGATGTTTTAAGTTATTTGCTGGCAAAACGTAATCGTATCCTGTAATTATATAGGTGTCAAGTTCGATTCGACCTTTGTATACTACCTACTTGAGCACTTTTACTGCAAATAAGTACTTTTGAAAACAAACCAGTGGCATTATAAAAGGAGTTTAAATAAAGTTAAAATAAAAATATTATCTAGGTCTTCTCACTTAAGTTGTCATTAAGTAATGGCAGTATTTTTAGGGTTCCGTACCTCAAAAGAAAAATGAAACCCTTATTGGATCACTTTGTTGTTCATCTGTCTGTCTTTCAAGACTCTTTACCTCGGGAACGCGTGGAGGTATCAAGTTGAAATTAATACCATATACTCAACTCTGTGGTCTTTTTGTGCTGTCAAATCAACACTCTTAAATCTACAGAGTCAAAAGATATGTCTGTTTATGTCGCAATTTTGTACTGAACCCTCGTTACGCAAGTCTGACTCGCTCTTGACTGTTTTTTTTGACAATATGATTGATGCTACTTAAGACCAGAGAGCATTGTTTAAGTTTTAAAAACATAATCACTGCTTTCGCAAAAGGATAAAATAATCAAGCAACTGGTATACACATCACCAAAATTTTTATCTTAATTGACACCTTGATTGAAGGATTACTGAACAGTGAAAAGTTGTAAATTATAGTACCAGCAGGTTTCAGTATATTGAGGATAATCATTTCATCGTCATCATTCTTACGTGTGTTGCCAAATATCGAAACTTATTTTTATTTTGAATCTTCTTTTTTTTGAGGTCTTGGTATTGAGATCAGTGTCACTTGTTTCATATAGCTATTTTTTGGTAATAAATGATAAATGATGTTTATTTTGCAAGTAGGTTTTCACAAACACTTTCACACGTCTTTTTTTTTAAACTAGATGAGGCGGGTGTTTCGTATCCGACTACTCTGAGAAGAAACAGCCGAAACAAACTCAGAGGTCATAGTCTCTTTTAAGGTCCAGACAAAAAATCTTGGTCGACTTACTACTTACTTAATATTTGTCCTTTTTCTTGTTTAGATTCTTTTTTACCTGTGGACATTGTGGGCCTTGCAGATTCTTTGACGCTTGTTAACTTTTGTTAAACTCCTTTCTTACTTGACGTGTTGTTAAGTTAACAACGAGTTATTGCCGGGCCTACACTATCCTCTCAAAGTAAAGCTTAAGGTATAGGTACTACTGTTAACAGCTCCAAGCATCAACGCCTACAGCTGTATACCAGAAAAATCATAATAAATTAAGTGAGAATAGTTCGCTTTTGCAGACGAAATGTTTCATCACCAATTTCTACAGGTATGCAGTGTAGTTGACCTCATTCTTCTCACATCCTCCGTAGTCCATCTGCAGTGCGGTTGCATCAATCTTCCATCTTTTACGAGAACTACCACCCGTTTTAAGTCATTTCAACATCTCGGCTCATAACAAAGACAGTTGTATAAAAGAACGTTTTTTTTTTCGTAAAACAAGAACAGTATCTTCATATAGACGTTGACCTGAACATTACAATGTAATCGTTAAATCGTAAGTACATACATCTTCGTAAAAAAACACATCACACGACTACTGAGACCTGGATCGACGGTAAGGGTGGTATTGTATGGAAAGATGTGCTATAGAAGCAGGAAGGAGACGCTTGCAATTAGGACTGCTATAACAGAACACAGCCGTTGTTGAAACTACAACGATGCATGATTGCTCAGTCGCTTATTTCATAAAGCCGAGGTCTAGAAATGTTACTTACCGCATGCTTTGACTTAGCTATGTCCTGGTACCTATTTTGCACCTGTATTTTAACAGCTGAGTGAATGCCTTACCTGGGTATTTGTTAAGTATCTTGATCTGCCTATAACATACTGCTCCGTTGGTCTCCTCGTCGCAAGTTCGACTGCTAAGCAAGTGGTCTTGGGTTCGTTCCCCAGGTAAGTATTCGGTTTGTCTATCACAGTAAAAGCCCGGATTTAAGAAGTTTGCGGTAACCGTGCCCCGGGAAGCACGTTAAACCGTTGATCCTGTGCCTGATTTCTCTCCGGTCGTCTCGGATTGCCGTCCCATCAGATTATGACAGTGAGGGAACAGAGAGTGCACCTGTGCGTGGGCACACACTTGTGCGCTATGATATCTCCCGCGCAGATAGCTAATCTCTGCTGAGATTGGCTGCCGTGGCCGAAAGCATTCAGGAAGACTATACAATGTGTCCGGTCACGGACTAGCGATATTCTATGTACAATATGTTATGTAACAAACATGCTCAAATTTATTGATTAAAAAAAAAACACAAAAATGTTATATTTTTTTGGACTTTAGATTGTTTTCAAACGTGTAAGCTCATCATTTCTTAATTTAAACGACAGACACTATTGTCGTCTTAGTAAGACCAACACTTTGAGAGATATGATTATTTTATGTACACGCATAGAGAATATTTCAAAATGGCTGCCAAAAAGCGGGGAAGTGAATTAGACCCAAGTGTGTAGCGTAATAGTATATTAATACACTCGTTACATAAGTATCTAGAATATCGCTAGTCCAAACACAATACTTAGTGTGGATTTTATTATATACAATGTGTCCGGTACACATTCTATATAATAAAATCCACACTAAGTATTGTGTTTGGCCAAGTATCTACTAAATAACTAAAAAAACCAGCCTAAAAAATGATAGCGCCACCTTAACATAGCCTCGCATCCCACTGTTCAAACTCCTAACATTCCGCAACTGACAGGCAACCCAATTAAGGTGAAAGCTCCAACCTACCCGCGAAATTCAAATTTTCTTACGTTTTTTGCAATTTTCAGGCCAGTGCTAGGTTGTATGTTGATTAAAATATTATTCGCGGCTGTAAGACGTATGTAATTATAGAATTATAATCATCAAAATCACCAATACAACCCTCCAAGTTCATAAAGGCGTAGGAACAAAAAAAAACCTTTCCTACAGCTTTATGAACTTAGGACGTTGTATTGGTGATTTTGATGATTATAATTCTATAATTACATACGTCTTACAGCCGCGAATAATATTTTAATCAACATACAACCTAGCACTGGCCTGAAAATTGCAAAAAACGTAAGAAAATTTGAATTTCGCGGGTAGGTTGGAGCTTTCACCTTAAGTGAGCAAATTTCGTAAGCAGAAAGTCACTGGCAGGACAACTTTTATTCATCGCCATTAAACTTTCGACGACCGAAAAGCTATATGCAACTGTATGTATAAAATGTCACTTCGCCCAGTTTATCGAAATCTTTCCTAGAGGGTGTGGTTTTAGCAGACATGCCACTTATGTCATAACGTTTTATATAATAATAGTGATTCACTGGTACTGTAATTAGTTGTCTTACTTCCTGCAATTTCACGTTCTGTCGCCTGACAGTTGCGATATTAAGAGTCAATTATACTTGTCCTGATATATACTGCATTATTTTGCAGTGACTGCCATACTTTCCATAATATAATCATGTTTTCCTGCCATAAGTTCCTGTGAAGATTTTGATGCTTTCTAGAGAATTTAAATATCCTGTTCTTTATTTCTCTCTCTTACTTTGTATAATAATGTATTTGTAACCTACTATCTAAGTTCGCATTTAGGAACGCAATAAATATTTGTGTGTGTTAAAGATGAGTAAATAAAATCTTAAAGGTAGCATATATGGTACATGATGTTGATAATATCACGTATAAAAAGGCAGCCTTTATTTAGGTTACAGAAGCAAAAAAACAGCAGTTTAAAATGAGAGAGGATATCGCTAAATCACGGAGCAAAGAACTGACTGCACGATCGCTAATCAGTTCACTACTTCAAACAAAACTGACCCCGGCAAAAGAAAATAAAAAAACTACAAATCTTTGCCCAAATAATGATTTCAATTAACATATCTTTATGTCTGACACCTTAATTTAAGATGGATAAAAAGCCTTACACATGTACAGTCAAGAAAATAATTAAGTTACCAGGCTCATCAGTTTTTATTTTATTTCTGTGAAACCGATAGACGTTTTCAATTCAAATTGAGTCAATTGTATTCCATCAAAAAAAAAAACTTTATTTGAAAATATACGGTGTTTTAAGGAAATTTCAACTATATCGCCTGGTTACTCATCTCTTTTACTGACTGTACGATGTACTCAAACGTAACGATTTCGAGATTAGTCATCGTGTTCAAAGATTCTCGCGTCTTAAGACTAGACACCGCGGTCATCGTCCGAAGATGAGACAGATAAGATCCGAATAGAGATTACCGCGGATAAATTAATTTTCACTCCTTACATTAGCTGGCTCGTTTAAATTTTTCAGCAATTATCGCCCTTATAATTTCTTTGAAAATGACTTTCGCATGTTTCATATTTTCTGTATCAGAATACTAATCATTTTTTATGGAATTATCGTGAGGGATCTAGAGCATGTATATTTTCGAATCCGTTTTTGTAAAGCATTTGTTTAAATTTGGACTTTGTTCAGGTGGATGCATGGTTGTTTATCGAAATCTATTAAAATAAATGTAGTGCTAAGTGCTTATTAAGCAACCTTTTACTCAATTTGCATAGTAGTTACATTTTGAACAGCCTACTTACGTACCAAGTTGTTATTGCCGTTTTTTGACTGAATAAGCAAGAAAATTGTTGTAATGAAGTGAGTTTTCTGAATAAGCAAATACTTGACACACGTGAAGTAATTTGCTGACGACCTAGTGTCATAATTATTAATTGAATTTACAGCTCGTCGTTAATTTTAAATTTTTGTTACTAGGCTACATCGCCCAACAGCTGAGCAAAAGGCCTTTCATTCTTATGCCACACCTCTCTAGCCTAGGGGATTACTGGCTGCGTTAGCCCTTTCACTTTCAAGTTTACTAACTTATATGACTTAGTTGGCAACTGTACTAAGAATCTCGTGGCTAAATAATAACAGCCGTTCAAGTCGATATTTAGCTTTAGCCGCGCTTGCCTAGGTTTGTCTGTGGATGGTTGACCACCCGTTACATACCGAATTTCATCCGTGCCTCAAAAAGCACGTTATGCTGTTAGAACCGGCTGTCATTTGTAGATCTTTGACAGCCGTTACCCGAGTCAGTGTCCCGAAGGTGTGACAACCAGTTTTATTACCCATTACTAACTGGGTAATGGAGTCGCTACATGTAAAATACTGGTTCAGCTGCATGCGGTTGGACTGGTAGCTGACCCAAATATAGTTGGGAAAAGGCTAGGCCGATAATTATACTCCTTTATCAAACGGGAGACCCAACCAAATATCCACAAGGCGATCGACAGAGACATGCAAGTAAACCCTTTAAGGAGTTCAGATGCTGAAGAGTTGAGCACTACACTTTAATAATATTCACTGCTATTTCAACATCACAATCTCCAGAATTTGTCCAACGAACACGTAATCTGTTTCGTTCCCGAAATAGAACATTTAAACATGTCTTAACCAGTTGATATTTCCTTCAAATCTCACGTGTAAGGCTAATTAGTCAAGATGTGGGCATTCTAATAATATCCTATCTGGTTTGCAACCATGAGAATAATATATTTGAACTACAATTAGAAGCAAATTATAAATAGTAGTCTTGAAAACCTTTTATGGGAGATTTCCAAAACAAATCGTAAATAATCTCAAGAATGACAAGTGAGCGATATTAGACGTTCCCAGATACTTACAAATCTTAACTAATTTTAAGAATGTCAAGTGAGTGATATGAGAGATTTCCAAGTGCCTACAAATCAGAACTAATCTGAAGAATGTCAAGTGTACGCGGACAAAATGCAACACTTGTAATTTGTAGATAAAAAGTTAAAATAGTTATAGCCAATAGGACGCGTTAGTTTTAGTTTTGGATTTTTATCTGTGTTCTCATTGGTTAAGGTTTCTGATTTGTCAATTAGTTGTAGCCAATAAGATTCTGTTTTATCCTAAGTTATATAGTTAAGCTTTTGTAAATAATTGGATTCAACCTTCTGATCTGGAGTCGGTCTCATCTCTCTGCTACAATACCCTACACTTTTAAGACGAGGCTAAATATGTGCATTCGTGATTTGACGGTTGAACCAAACACTGATTTAAAATAAATCCGTTATACTTTTGCAAAATCCTTCTTTAATTTGAGAAGTAAAGTCCAGATCCTTTATCTCAGAAGTGGGATAAGTCTACTACGCCTACAATTTTGAAGAAAAATCGCCAAATAACATGTGCAACGTGTGTAAATTTCCGAATAACTTGTGGAACGCAAGTTACTGTTTATAACAATGGATAAAACTAAAACTAATCGTAAAAGCAATGCACGTAAACGTCGCCGCGACCGGAGCAGAGAAACAAGAAGCAGAACTACGCATGAACGGAAGCAACGAAGGCAGCGATCGAGCAATCGCGATTCTTCGTCGGAATCTCGTCGTAGTGAAGACCACAGTTCCCGTGTGCAGCCTATGAAGCGCCGTCACCAGCCGAACCGGAACCGAATCAGTGACGGTTATCGCAGTCGGAGCAGCAGCTACGAGCAGCGTCGGCCCAGCCGGGGCTTGGAGAGGAAATGCAGACCAGGCCGCAGCAGGCGCCCAGAATCCAGCATCGAGCGACACACACCCCCACTGGCTGGTCACGTGAGTAATGACAATGTTGTTAATAATGACACGCAAGCGTTTTTTGCTACTTTAGTGAAAGCTCTAACCCAAAATCGACCTCAGGGTAATAAATTTCCTGTACTAGGCAACGTGATTCCAGAGTTTGACCCTATGGTAAAGAGTCAAACCATCGTTATGTGGATCAATAAAGTTGAAGAATGTGCTAGGCTCTATGGCTGGGGTGACGATCAAATGATACATTACGCGCTGCCTAAATTGTCAGGGATTGCGAAAACGTGGTACCAAGCCCTCCCATCTATGTCATATTCATGGTCCGAGTGGAAAGATAAACTAGAGCAATCGTTTCCGAGCAGTGAAGATTATGCTGAATTACTAACCGAGATGTTGTCAAAATGTGTGAAATTTAATGATTCGTTAGAACATTATTATTATGAAAAAATTAACCTACTGAATCGATGCGAAATACATGGCAAATGTGCGGTGGATTGCCTACTATATGGGATTGAAGATCGGTCATTGAGATTAGGCGCGAAAGCAGCAAAATGTCAGGAGCCGGAGCAGGTTCTCACATATTTTCAATCGATCAAGCAATACCTTCGCGAACCGGATAGGTCAAGAGTGAATTTCGATAAACGTAACCACACTACTCCTTCATTATCTAGTAATAGTTTTAAGCAGATGGGTAACGGCAGCGAAAAGACTTCGAAGTCAAACAATATTGCGTCAATTGTATGCTTTAACTGCAATGAACCTGGGCATTTCAGTTCTAAGTGCACAAAAAAAGATATTAAAGTGTAATGTTTGTGCCAAATTAGGTCATCTGTCAATTAACTGTCCCAGATTACCCTCCGAATCGGCTAATAAAATTGATAAACCCAAAGAATAAGACGTGATGCGTATTGAAACAAATAATACTAATGACACTAAATATTTAATTAATCTAAAACTCAACGGTGATGTTATTCAAGGCTACGTAGATTTGGGTAGCCAATGTACACTGATTCGTTACAGTGAGGCTGTCAAGAGGGGGATCACGTGGACTGATAGTAATTTACCAACTATGAGGGGTATAGGTGAGAGTATAGTAATACCAGTGGGCGTATCAAACGTCATTATTGAAATTCAAGGTATTTAAGGAACATTTTAGTTATTTCGGCGTTCCTTCTCGCCTTATAACAGATCGTGGCTCTTGTTTCACAAGTGCAAAATTTAAAAGTTTTATGGACCAATTAAAAATAAAGCACATCTTGAATGCAGTAGCCACTCCAAGAGCGAACGGACAGGTCGAAAGGTTTAACCGAACCATAACTGATGCTCTGAGTACAAAATGTCATGACGGTAATGATAATTTATGGGACGAATACATAGGTGACGTACAATTAGGTATTAATACCACTATTAATAAAACAACAGGGAAAAGTCCTTCTGAGCTGTTGTTCGGTTGTAGATTGACGAATGCGTCGGAGAACGTATTGAGTGACGTAATCGCCGAAACAACTCAACGAATCGAAGGTGACGCGTTACTAAAACTGAGATCGAATGCTAAGGAAAAAAAACAGAAAAACAACAGGATTATGCTAAAAAGCAGTTCGATAAGCATAGGAAGAGTCGGACAAAATATAATGTAAATGATTTAGTCAGGGTTGAGAGGACAGTTATAGACAAAGATCATGTAGGAAAATCACATAAGCTCATCTCCAAATTCCAAGGTCCCTACCGAATCCTAAAAATATTACCTAATGACAGATTTCTCGTCGAAGATACCCCATTAACAAGAAAGGGTAACAAGAGGTATGAAAATGTTGTCGCGCTAGACAAAATCCATCCCTGGATGAACTTTAAAGGTTACGCCAGTGACAGCACTGATAGCGATCAGAGTGAGGGTACAGAAATAGAGGTAAACAGAGAGTAATCTATTACTCTCTAGCTAGGTGATAGGTAGGAACAGTATGATTATTAATAAATATAAATGCTGGGTTAATCAACTTCCCTGATGAATCTGAGTAGAAATTGCGTGTCATTATTAAGGTTATAATATATATACATGAGCAATCAGTGCAGATAATGAATGGCATTGAGAAATCGATGTCGCACTTTTTATGATTGCAAGATAGTGAGTAAGATTATACGATGTGAGCACAATTTGTCATAAGAGGTCAGTGCAGATTATGAATGGTACCAAGATAACGGTGCCGCACAATTGACCAAAGATCAGGACAGATTGTGCAAGAAACAAAGAAATGAGAATGCTAATCCTGCTTCATGAATTAAAATTTTGATGAAGAATATCATCATCATCATCATCATCAGGCTATATTAGTCCACTGCTGGACATAGCCCTCCCCTAATGAGCGCCATAGCGCCCTGTCTTCAGCTTGCCGCATCCAGCATCTGCCTGCAGTCTTTCTTAGATCGTCATCCCACCTGGTCGGAGGGCGTCCTACACTACGCTTGCCGAGTCGCGGTCTCCACTCAAGAACACGTTTACCCCAACGGTTGTCGGTTCTTCGTGAGATATGGCCAGCCCACTGCCACTTCAGCTTGCTGATTCTTTGAGCTATGTCGATAACTTTGGTGGATGAAGAATATGACCTTGATTAAAACGATAAGTTAAATGTAACATGAATCTAAAAATACTTCGAAATCTTGATTGTGATGATATTTTTGAAAATAGTACATTAGTCGAACTGAAAAATAAAGAATTTACCTTGTAATAGAAATAATATTGTACAAAAAATAATATTGTAATAGAAATGTAATAGAAGAATGAAAGTAGTTGTAGAAGTATGTTTGTATTCTTAATCAAGTTATTAGTATTATTATGGTTTATGCCTAATAAGTGAGAGGACTCACTTATACAGGATGGCCGAGTTGTAAGGCTAATTAGTCAAGATGTGGGCATTCTAATAATATCCTATCTGGTTTGCAACCATGAGAATAATATATTTGAACTACAATTAGAAGCAAATTATAAATAGTAGTCTTGAAAACCTTTTATGGGAGATTTCCAAAACAAATCGTAAATAATCTCAAGAATGACAAGTGAGCGATATTAGACGTTCCCAGATACTTACAAATCTTAACTAATTTTAAGAATGTCAAGTGAGTGATATGAGAGATTTCCAAGTGCCTACAAATCAGAACTAATCTGAAGAATGTCAAGTGTACGCGGACAAAATGCAACACTTGTAATTTGTAGATAAAAAGTTAAAATAGTTATAGCCAATAGGACGCGTTAGTTTTAGTTTTGGATTTTTATCTGTGTTCTCATTGGTTAAGGTTTCTGATTTGTCAATTAGTTGTAGCCAATAAGATTCTGTTTTATCCTAAGTTATATAGTTAAGCTTTTGTAAATAATTGGATTCAACCTTCTGATCTGGAGTCGGTCTCATCTCTCTGCTACAATACCCTACACTTTTAAGACGAGGCTAAATATGTGCATTCGTGATTTGACGGTTGAACCAAACACTGATTTAAAATAAATCCGTTATACTTTTGCAAAATCCTTCTTTAATTTGAGAAGTAAAGTCCAGATCCTTTACACGACAGTCATAAAACTGGGAACGCACGCGTCTAACTTGTAAATCATCTACTCTATCAAAACATAGAAGATTTATTAGTCTTATAAAGAAAAAAAAGGTATATGTAGCTAGTTACCTACTTATAAATACGAAGAATTCATTTAACACCTGCATTTAAGCACTTGGATAGAACAACAATCCTTACTAATATTATAAAAGCGAAAGTGAGTTTGTTTGTTTGTTTGTTTGTTACCTCTTCACGCTTTAATGGCTAAACCGATTTTGATGAATTTTGGTACAGAGATAGTTGGGAACCAGGAGACGGACATAGGCTAATATTTTTTTGAAAAAAGTGGGATGTGAGGGAGAAAGAGGGAAGAAACGGGAAAACTTAGCGTTGCTATTACAAATCAATAAGGCGCTACCGAATTTAACGCGAGCGAAGCCGCGGGCAAAAGCTAGTACAAACATATATTACAAACAATTTGGTTTAGTGAAGCATAAACATTGAGTAAATCAGCTGGGCTGTGAACCACTGACATACCAAATGTGACCTATTTAATACAGAAATACTTCGGCCGCTGATCTACTGAGCAATGCACGAACATTTCCTGTGGCAACACTCAACTTTTCCATGATCTCACACTCATTATTTAACTTGTCTTTAGAAAAGTTCACCATGGTAAGGAAACAACTGTACAAATTGACTTAAAGTCTATATTGACCTCGTATGTGTGAAGCAGAATTCATCATTAACATTATACCTATAAAGTTTATTATCGTGAAGGAATTGTATACCGAACATAGGTACTTAGCCGGTTCGGTGCAGAGGTCGCCTCGTCCTGATGACATTGGATTAATTGAAAAATGACTTTATGTCCGACCTCCAAACGTGCCATTCAACGTTCACAAGACATGCGAAATAACTGTGGGAACAGCCGACACATGGAACCTCAATGAAACCAACATTCATGCCGAAACGTTTATTAAAATCCGATTTAAAATCAATACATATAAAACAATAACTTCCATAATACTTTAATTGACTGATTGATGTAATTAATAGATTGCATAATCAAATTTTTCTAAATAAAAAAACTGGAAAGCAACCCCGGGTATTGCCATGCAAGAACTAAAACTCGATTTTAAGTAATCAGAATTGAACTAAAATCAAGTTTTATGGAGCAAGGCCAACTATACATTAGATTGATCTCATAATGACGATTGAATGAATCCATTAAAACTAACAAATTGTTGAAGTAAACACAATAATCAATAAATTTAAACAATCAAATAATTTAAAACATAATTATAACATGTCAGTGTAGCAGGTTGTCTAAATATTTAACAAAACGTTTATGACTAAGAATTAAATATTAAAACAAGATTATTTAACGTCATGCATACTCGCGAGTTGATATCGTAAAAATAAGGGAGTCATGCGTTAGAATTGTTTAGTATTTGTTAGTCAATATAATTCAAAACACGTATAGACAAGACAACACAAATACATAGAATTGAGTAGTAAAACAATGAAAATGCGCGAACTGCGAGAATCGCGGAGGAAAACGGAAAAACGTAATAAAGATCACACAAATTGTTTCAAGTCATAAAACTTATAAACTAGAGGAGCATTTTCGCATTTTCCTCCGGGATTTTACCATAACGGATGGTAAATGTACTACGGTTTGCTTAACAATATTGGACTGCAAAATGTTATAAATCAATGTTCCTAAGAATACACGAAACTGCAGTGAAGCACTATCACGTAATACAGAGAATAGTAACAATATAATAAGCTCGGTGATCAGTGTTGACTGCAAATTTCGTAATATCCCAGATGTAACTAGGATTGTAGAATGAAATAATTTAAACAATATGATTGTAAAATAAAGAGTCTAATATAGTGGTGGACTGGAATAAACTAAACGCTAGATGGAACAATGAGTCTCAGCTCCAGGCAGGTCGCGTTAGATCTGAAACAAGATATTTAACAGATTTAGAAATTAGAAAAGTAAACTGAAGAAAAATAATAAGAACGAAAAGTACACAACAAAGAAAATGATAAATAAAAATGTTAGATATAGAAAACAATATCGCAAAAAAATAAAAGTACAGAGCAGAAATACGGAACACAATGAAATCAAAAAGAGAGTTCTGAAGAAGATTATAATAAAAATGACATTTCGACTCATGTTATTCAATATCGAATGCACAATAGTTGACAATGATCCGAAAGTCGATTATAATGAGGTCCTCTGGGACCATGTTTATAAAAACGAGACATCTGCAACACTCGACGAAAGGAAACTAGGTAATCCCACGTCAAATGTAGTCAATTAAAACGAAGATGAAAAACTGTCAAGTCACTTGAACGACATCTTCATTCCACACCCTCGGGCTTTAAGCGTAAAAGATGACGTATCAAAAGCTATTAGATTTAATAATCCAAGTTCCATTGTTACTTGCACTAACAAAAAAAAAAATAACTATACGGAGAAATGCATTGCCATTTTAAATTGGTTGTATTACGCTGTGACGAATCCAGTAATAAATCCAGGAAAGGGTGAAGAAAGATTGATATAGACCGCATGAGTCAGCGTTTATTCAACTTTTTGGATCAATAACTGCACCCCGAAACGAGTGAATGGCCTAAAGAAAATGTTGAATGGCTCATTTAACAATCAATGACACCAGTTGACATTCTTTTTGAAGTTGATATGGAGTTAAATGATGCAAGAGGTTGACAATTTTGCGTGAAAGATTCGTTGATAAACAATCTGTAGGTCAACATAAATCTTGTTACGCCAGAATTTGATTTGGGAGTTATATCGCAGACAGCCCCGCCGATCGTAGACAATTTATAAAAATAACTTCTTTATATCCAGTAAATTTGCTAGAACATTAACGTGTGAGTTAACTGCTTCATATATAATTTATGGGCAAGTTTTCAGTGTCAGTTGCCGCCGGTCGTCACGTTTCCGCCAAAGGCGTGGGTGACATTATTTAGAAGTCTGATGATTTTGCGCCCAGAAATAGATGGCGGGAAGCCGTTGACACGTATGGAAAACTTCGTTCTGAACGATTTGGGCCCGTTCATTTATGACAATTTATTTAAGTGGGCTATGAAAAAGATAATTAGTGATGTTTAAAGTTAGCTGATGCAGTCTTTGTAATCGCAAGCCGTCATGTAATTTTCCAAAAAAATCCAATACTTTTAACATATCCTACACAAGTCCACCCACTAGCGGTGTGGGCACGGCTACGCAGACAGTCTCGCGGCGTCCTATTTTAGCATAAGAATACAATGAACAAAAAAAAATCTGTACACGCGTAGTCTAGCATAGCAACAAGGAACGTTTATCAGAATACGTATAGTGGAACGTTATCAATCAGAGTTTCGTCATGGCCTCGATTCCGCCCACGCCCCGTCGTAATCTTGACTATTTACCCCGTTTCTTAATCCTACATTGCCCCCAAACTAACCTGACCTCTGAACAATATGGGTTTATACAAAGCCAGGGATCACGTAAATTTTGATACTGTGGCCAGCTAGACAAGATCCTTCTCTTCCTTGTAATATGTTTGATGGAGGATGTCATTGAGTTTGGTTCTGATACAGAAAGCTTGAACAGAATATCCCTTTCCCTGATTACGGCTCCCATTGAGTTAGACTCTGATTATCGTATGGGCCCTCAACAGTCCATAATATTTATATATAGTATAGCTGTTACCATAATAAAATACTTCCGATTTTATCTGTATGGTATGTCTATTAAGCATTTCTTGAATACTGTCTTGGTGGAAGCATGGGAACGTGGTTATCGTTCACATAATCGCGGTGAGGTAAACTTTAACGGATGGTCAATAATAATTAGTGTAAATTAGCATTGTAGAGGGGACCGGTAATGTGTGTCTATTGATTATAAAATTAATTGACTTTATAGACACTGGAAACCGTTTATTAGTGGAAGGAGTAATTTGTTAATACTTTAATTTTCAAAAGAAATGTAAGCGTTTGATGTCTCTTTCCGGTTTGGTCGAACTTCAATTATTTTGTTGACTCAAATCCGATCAAATTATTTTTATTTTACATAGGCCTACATGGGCACTTATAAAACGTCGAGAAAAGGTTCGGGTTGGTCGTTTCCTATGAAGATGACTAGCATGAAGTAATGTAGTTCTGTAACTGCTTCCTTTTAAGTCTCTTTCTTTGTATGACAAATCCGTCGTGTGGAAATATTCCGTTCAATTTGTTAAGATAATACAAAAACAAATGAGTTGTGATTATTTTTATCAATTCGTACATAGTGTAGGTCGTGTCCTAGTTCAATACTATTATACTCTATCTCCACTCCATTTTAAATGAGCTATTTCAATGTTCATAAATATTATAATGTCAGTTTTTGTTTTCATCGTGAGGAAATCGTGAAGACCGATCAAAAATACAAAGACATGTGTCCACCAACCCGCAAGGGGCCCCGTATGGTGGATAATGGAGAACTCCCTTTAACAGAGAGGAAATCGTGTCTTAGCAGATGGAAAATTATTTTTTATGTTTGTTGGCAACACCAGCACAGTACTTTATCTTTTTGCGGATGGGAAATCATCAAAACGTTTTTTACATTTTATAAAAAACAGACTCATTGTCGGGCCTACGCTGTCCTCTCATACTTAAGTACTAACGCTGTAACATAGTCTAGTCAACAAGTGCTTTTTTAGTCAAAACTTTTTAAAAGGCTCGGAAAAATATGGTTGAGGGCTCATTCGATTCGGGATCGAATCTAGAAAGTTTTTGAAAAAATTCAAGACCCGCTCGAAAAAATTGCAAAAGTTATTAACAAATTAGTAAACAAAAAAAAAGAGGTTTAGTTTTTTTGGTATATCTCGAAAACTATTTGATATATTTTGATTTTGAAAAAAGATTCAAAAAGAGGAGAAAATTTCCTAAAAAAAACTCCCTACTCGCGAAATTGTAGGACCAATATTAAAAATTTTACAGGGAGCTGAAAATACGCCTGAAAACGGGTACTCGGGTTTCCGCAAGCCACGCCCCCTTCGAGCGCTTTAATGAAAACTATTATTTAAACATATTAAATGTTGATATTAAAATTTGAAAAAAATCAGACATGTATAGGACAAATTAAAGAATGAAATGCCGTAGAAAAAATATTTTTATCGCGATTTTATAAAATGTTATCCATAAATTAATTAACAATTTCTTCCGACTGGGCTATAAACATTGCAAGTTGCATAATTGTTAAACCAGAAATCTCAATTTTTTTTCCTCTCGTGGAGCTATTCTTCAAAGATTAAAGAAAGGATTTCCGTTGAGTAAATTAAAAAATTGTTAATTTTCGATTTGTTATTAACAAATTACCTAGGCGGCAAATTAAATATTTAAATAAATGTTACAAGAACTATTTTTTTTTCCAATGTCGATGATCATTCGTTTTTCTATCAATAAAAGCTACCTAAAAATATTTTTTTATAAATTTTAATTCTTTTTGTTTATAAAATTGTTATAAACAAATAGATTATTATAAGATAATTGAATTTTTTTTTTAAATAGATTCCTCGTAAAAAATTATGAATTTTAGGATAAAAACGATCCTTAAAAATTTTTTTTTATTGCTAAAAAACCGTTTTGTTAATTAACAATTTTTTTTTACCACTTGTTAATAATATCAAGGTACGCTTTTTTTTAAAATATCATTATTTATTATCCTCCCTAATAATCAAAAAAAAAATTTCGTTTTTTTATAAATTTTCATTGTTTATTAAATAAACAATTTGTTATAAGCAATTAATTTTTTTTTGTATAATTTTTTTAGAATTCTTTACACTAAAATAAAACCGACCAATTACCTTTATGCGGAAAAAAAAATTATTCGATAATAAATATAAATATATATTTTTTTTTTGCAAAAAGGTAATTAGTCGGTTTTATTTTAGTGTAAAGAATTCTAAAAAAATTATACAAAAAAAAAAAAATAGTTTATAACAAATTGTTTATTTAATAAACAATGAAAATTTATAAAAAAACGAAATTTTTTTTTTGATTATTAGGGAGGATAATAAATAATGATATTTAAAAAAAAAAGCGTACCTTGATATTATTAACAAGTGGTAAAAAAAAATTGTTAATTAACAAAACGGTTTTTTAGCAATAAAAATTTTTTTTTAAGGATCGTTTTTTATCTTAAAATTCATAATTTTTTACGAGGAATCTATTTTCAAAAAAAAAATTCAATTATCTTATAAATAATCTATTTGTTTATAACAATTTTATAAACAAAAAGAATTAAAATTTATAAAAATATATTTTTAGGTAGCTTTTATTGATAGAAAAACGAATGATCATCGACATTGGAAAAAAAAATAATTCTTGTAACATTTATTTAAATATTTAATTTGCCGCCTAGGTAATTTGTTAATAACAAATCGAAAATTAATAATTTTTTAATTTACTCAACGGAAATCCTTTCTTTAATCTTTGAAGAATAGCTCCACGAGAGGAAAAAAAATTGAGATTTCTGGTTTAACAATTATGCAACTTGCAATGTTTATAGCCCAGTCGGAAGAAATTGTTAATTAATTTATGGATAACATTTTATAAAATCGCGATAAAAATATTTTTTCTACGGCATTTCATTCTTTAATTTGTCCTGTACATGTCTGATTTTTTTCAAATTTTAATATCAACATTTAATATGTTTAAATAATAGTTTTCATTAAAGCGCTCGAAGGGGGCGTGGCTTGCGGAAACCCGAGTACCCGTTTTCAGGCGTATTTTCAGCTCCCTGTAAAATTTTTAATATTGGTCCTACAATTTCGCGAGTAGGGAGTTTTTTTTAGGAAATTTTCTCCTCTTTTTGAATCTTTTTTCAAAATCAAAATGTATCAAATAGTTTTCGAGATATACCAAAAAAACTAAACCCCTTTTTTTTTGTTTACTAATTTGTTAATAACTTTTGCAATTTTTTCGAGCGGGTCTTGAATTTTTTCAAAAACTTTCTAGATTCGATCCCGAATCGAATGAGCCCTCAACCATATTTTTCCGAGCCTTTTAAAAAGTTTTGACTAAAAAAGCACTTGTTGACTAGACTAAACAGCAACATTTTAAAACCAAATGATTTTAAAAGAATAACCATGGAGTTTGGGTTTTGGAGGTTGGTAGTTTCCCATCGAAAAGAACCGGCAAGAAACTATTACCTACAGTCTTATGAATAGTCACCACAAACCCTATAGCTATTACCCTACAGCGCAAAAAAAACAACTTTTACAAGAAATATAATTCCAACAATGACGTTATTCATTTCAAACATCCTACTTTACTATATATCCTGCGAATTGTATATGCGAAGCTTTGTGAGGATGGATGGATAGATGTAGGTATGGATGTTCGTTACTCTTTCGTCACGTCGAAACGGCTGAACGGATCTTGATGAAATTTGGCACAGAGGTAGATTAGAGTCTTGAATAACACAGGATACTTTTTTTTTCGATATCACGCGGGCGAAGTCGCGGGCGCCAGCGTGTTTCCTATTATATTCCTTCTCGATGTTGTACTATATTTGAATATGTTACTAACTGATTCTATTTCTCACTACAGATCGTATGCCAAAATCGCCAGACAGTTTAATTGCAACTTTATCGTTTAACCACAGTCAAAAGTTAATATAGTTATACATGTAGATTATAATATATACATTGTGTATAATTTCGTAACGGTGTCTGAGCAACTTAATAATTTAATTTAATAACAAATTCATGTACATAGTTCTTCCGCTTAATAGACTAATTTCATCTGCGAGAACGATTATTAATTAGTGTTAAAACCCCTACTTACGTGTCGATTAAAATAAAAATCAAAACCGATTATTTTCTCAAATGTCCAATTAAAATTAATGTACTGAATAATGACTCTGTCACAATTAAAATTGTTTTCTGTACATATCTAAGCGATTGCAGCGAAAAAGTGTATTGTCGCATTTATAGGAATTTCGTCAACATGGCGCATTTTTCGTACTTGAATGTCATCATCATCTGCTTAGCCTTTCTCAACTATGTAGAAGTCGGCTTTCAGTCTAACCGGATGCAGCTGAATACCAGTATTTTACATGGAGCTGCCTATTAATACTAGGTAATATGATATTCCTTGGTAAGAGTGCAACTGACAGACGGAACCAACAGCTTAACGTGCTTTCCGAGGCTCGGAGGAAACTTGATATGTAATGGGTCACCCATCCACAGACCAACCTAGGCAAGCCTTAGGCTCGGCTTAACCTAAAGATCGAACCGAGTGGCTGTTATTATTTAGCCACGAGCTCCTTTTTCGTATTAGATTGAAATAGCTAGCGCCCGCGGCTTCGCCCGCGTGATATCGAAAAAAAAAGTATCCTATGTGTTATTCCAGACTATAATCTACCTCTGTGCCAAATTTTATCAAGATACGTTCAGCCGTTTTGACGTGAAAGAGTAACAAACATATATCCATACTCACAAACTTTCACATTTATAATATTAGTTTAGTAGGATAGGATATAGTAAGAAGTAAGATGAACAGTGAAAAAACACTAAATCGAAAATTGCGGAAATTCGCACAACGAAAAATCGATAATATTATTTTAGAAGAAGTCCTCAGTAACAAGTATATTAAACAGTCGTCATTTCACAATCGTGGTCGTAATTATAATCCATAGAAGCTGACCCGTTGACACACATTCATACATTTCATTGTGGAAACAATAGCTGAATTTACAGTGGCAACAGAAGGCACGCAGCTGAACAAATCGTTTACAATGCTTGTATAAAACTTTTCAGTACGTGTGCGACCGAGCGTGACGCAAATAATTCTTATTATAGCACTGGATTCCAAGGTGAATGTGAAGTGTTAAAGTTCAATTCACTTTTATGTACTTTTTATTTACACTTAAGGTCTGGTCTATGGTTGGGCTCACTTTGGTTTAATGGCCTATTTTATCGCGACTAGGGAATGCCATCTCGTACTCGCGAGATCTCGGCCTTTTTTTGCGAGATTGATCTCGGGCAAAAAAAGGGCGAGATCTCGCGAGTTTAACGAGATTGTACTCGAGCATAAAAACGTCTTATTCGAAGCGCCGTGAAGCGCGGACTGACATGAACATTTTTACTAATAGATTTTTGTTTGATATTAAGGACTGGTTGTTTCTTTCATTGAAACGTCAAATAATAATTGATGCATGAAAATCTATTTAAAAAAAATAAATAAAATAAATAAATATCTTGGGACAACTCACACACGGCTATCTGATCCCAAGCTAAGCAGAGCTTGTGTTATGGTAACCAGACAACTGATATACATACTTATATAATTTATAAATACATACATATTATAGATAAATCACACCCAGACACAGAATAAACGATCATGCTCATCACACAAAGTTTGTCCTGGGTGGGAATCGAACCCACGACCTCCGGCTCAGCAGTCAGGGCCACTAACCACTAGACCAACAGGCCCGTCAAATGTCGTGAAAATAAATGTTTATCTTATAATACTTGTAATTTTGATTATTTTTTCCTAATTTATTCAAATATCGTGATTATTTGCGTAAAGAAACACAAAACTGCCAATCTCGCGAGATCTCGAAGTTGGCGAGATCTCGCAGTATTGATATTCAAAGACTCGCGAGATCTCGCTTGAGTCCCAATCTCGCGAGAATCTCTCTTCCCTAACCGCGACGTCTTTTCTCAGTGATCATTGGTCGATTGGTCAGGTTAGGATATAGACTTCACAGGCCCAAAAAGTCATTGCATTTTAATTAAAAGACAATAATACCTATTCAAATATTTTATTTTGGGCAAACCCTTTTAAGAAACTAATTTTATTGTTTTATGTTACTTTCAAATACTTTTCCGATACATAATTTCATAGAAATACACGTTGATAGCTTATAATGTGACGCTTGAATAGATTTTGTCTTTGAAACTATTATTTATATGGGCTTCAGACGTGACTGCCATTTTGAAAAATAATAAAAGGGAGAGTTGGACAGGCCAAATAATTCAAACATAATTTTTTTTTTTTTATTGGTCTTATTTGTCCAACTGCTAGGTTAAGGCCTTCCCCATTCCTTTACAAATCTCTAGATTTTTTAACTTGTCTGGACTATCCGGCAGCAACTACTCCAAATCGTCACGCCCGCGTTTATTGGGCCTGCCTCGGTGACGACGATTAAATAAGTACTTGATTATATTGCTGACGTATTTTTATTAAATTTTTCAGAAATTATATCTACATGTCCTTGCACTGTACTATCAGCCGATGTCACGTGACATCCCATTGCAGATATCGTATTTAACGAAAAATATATTTAGGTATTTCTTATCAGTGTTATCATTAGTGCTAAAGATGTGCCGATTCACGTGTTGCAGGCCTTATGTAATGCACACGTGAGTATTTTATCTGTAGTGATTACGTGTAAAATTACTTGGGCTGTGGCGGTTCTTGTGACAATATTGCGAAGGTATGATGCTCTCAATTGAGAGCAACATACCTTGATCTGTTTTATTATTTCCCACTGCTTGCCACTGCTGGGCAAAGGCGGAAGGACATGGGGAAGACCCCATGAGCTCTTGCGTACCACCTCGAAATAACCCTCGCGGTTTGCGTCCAGATCGTCACGCTAATTCTTTCTGGGCGTCGGAGGCGGAAACTATTTCTGTGGAAACTTTGGCCAGGTGGTCATTGCGTACAGCTAACATGAGCTGTCCAATCCCATTTCAGCCTAGCAGCCATCTTGCCGATTTCCATTATGCCGCTTTTGGAATGTTGCCTGGTGTTGCGAACTCGGTCTTGTCTTATCACTTTTAAGTAGGACATAAATTGGAATCAAAAAGTTTTGTCTTTGTCTTGGGTCAAAATATTTTTTAAGCATGTGCATTTTAGACAACAACTTGTTGCATATATCACAGCGTCGACAGACGTACAGGTCAACATATGTTTAGTTTCCACCATTTCTGTTAACTTTAAGTGATTGTCTCTGTACTAACAGACATGACTCGGGTCTATTCACAGCCTAACGATAAAAACAAATGACATCAACTACAGAAGTCTCCATTTTAACATAACATTGTGCAATTGTGAAGTATTAACAGTTTTTTTTTATTTTTTAGTTGATTTGGCTGGAACTTCGTTATCTACCAAAAAATATGCTCCATCATTGCATGATGATTCCATTTTCCTTATTTGTCTACAAGAAGTTGTCTTTAAAATGGGGTTTTCTTGCCCACTTATTGGCCCTTTCATAGTCAATACCATGAAATTGAGATCTAATGAAACTTTGAAATAATGAATGTAACAGAAAAAGTATTACACAAAACAGAAACGATTATCGATTGTTGGCTCTGATAGAATCGATTCTTGTAACCGAGTGATTCACTAGTAGATAAAGTTTTCCTAGACTGTAAATAGTGATCAAATACAGTCTATATTTACCCTAAAATAAGTATTGTTGTAGTACATGAATAATTGTTTAACTGAAGCTACTGCGGCCCCTTTTATCGATGTCATATCGATAAATGGGGACCACATCGACAAAATTGAAGGCCGGGGAAAATTATCGATAATCACACGCGCTGGACAGCTCATTGGTCGATAAGATTAAAAAGATTTATTTTAGGATACGTGTCAATCCTGGGGTTTTTGTAATTAATAGTGTGTGTAGTATTGTCAAGTAAGCTTTTAATAACCTTGTTAGAATTAGCCAGCATTGTTAATAACGAATAGGTTTGTGTTATTGATATTATATTGTATTGTGAAGATGATACCTAATTTTGTAAGTCATATTATAATATACCCACCACCGTATAAAAAGCATACAAAATAAGCTTAGGGAAAATTAAATAGCTGTTTAAGTAATATTAGTACACTTTTACACTTAGTACTGACTTAATTAATTCATGATATTATTATGATTAGCTGAATAAGTTTGGTAAGTAAGTTATTATTAAGTAAAAGTACAAGGGGATTGATATCGTCGTATACTTTATGTGTGCAAAATGCCTTTCCATTTAATTTAATTCGTTTTCTTGTTTTTCAATTATTTGCAAATAATTTGCAAAGTTCAGATATCAGAACAAAAGGTTAATCAGTTACAGTTGCAGTTATAATCTGATAATAAATCTAGATCTTTCTCTCTCAACTCAATTGACCAACAACGATCGGATTAAACGCCCCAAATAAATAATTTACTTTTATTATTAACTTTCGTTACAGTAAAAGGAATTTAAATAAAATCTCTAACTAATACACGTGTCAAATTTAATTAAATATTTCCAATGTGGCGTTACTAAGGTCATTGATAACTCAAGTTTGTTTTATATTATTATTTAAGAATGTATAATAATATTTATTGTTTTAAAGCAACTATGAATCGAGTGACGTCACATCACTATCTAGTGCCACGATTATTGGTCGTGTTACTGAGTAATTTATAATTAATGTATGATGCATAATAATTTATTATATTTACCGTTGCTGCATGTGGTGTCTGGCGGTATTTGGTAGGTACCTGGAAATTACAGAAACATCAATTATAAATAAGTGTTGCAGTTAGCTAATATATATGTCGCTAGCTTGGCGCCTGCGGCTTCGTCCGCGTGATATCGAAAGAAAAGTATCCTATGTGTTATTTCAGACTAATCTACCTGTGGGCCAAATTTCATCAAGATCAAAAATTTCGTTGAAAGTTTTTATACGTACTCCAAAGCTAATCTTTTTCAAAATTTTCGGCTTCTGACTTTAGAAATGACCCTACTCATTTTTAAATTAAGAGGAGAGCTTTTTTTGACGTCTAAGCAAATATCTCTTCAATCATTTACTTGCGATAAAAAAGAATTTAGAAACCTCGTCTGATCTGTGAACAGATATCCACAGTTATATTGGAACGAAGTACCTTATCGCGCATTGCGAAAGATACGGAAAAAATTAAGACCAAAAGTTGTAACGACACTTTTTGCTATAGTTAAGCCGTGCGGCGTGCGCGTGTTTCTCTGTCTATCTCTCATCTCTCTCTCTCTCTCTCTCTCTATCTCATAGAAAGCAAGCCAGTTATTTCGCATTGAACAGTGTGGTCTCGCGACGATTGTTTTTGTTGAGTGTATACAGGTTTTTTGTACATAATAAATAATACCTTCGTTCCCCGGGTGTCCCTTGACACCTCTCAAGTTCTTTTTTAATGCCCAGGTATAGGAAGGCAACTTCATTTTTGTTTTATAATTTCTCATCACATTTGTGTAACGGTTCATAGAAGGCATCTAATCTCAACAAATTAAACTAAGTGGTGCAAATAGTCTCGGGAGTAAAATCGCTGTGAAATACGGACAGACGTACGGTCTGGGCGAATCTCTAAGGGTTCTATTTTCGCTAATTGGCTATGGAACCCAAAAAAGAAGGTGTTATTCCACTGCAACATCTGAGAAAGTCAGTATGTACGCGAAAGTGCAGACAAAACCCTAAAACATTTACGATCTCAGTCTGTTCATAAACTAGGACTCATTAGACAACTACGCGAAACTCAGTCTACTCCAAATACGATACAACAAGAACCCACCCACACACCCGAGTACACGCGAGCGCAATTCATTCTATAAACCCCCATTTTTCCTTCACTAAACGTTATAAAAAAGTCTACGTCAAAATGACAAGCAAGTTCTACGTCCATTACTATTTTCCCATTCCCTTGCATCCGACGCGGAGCGTAGTGAAAAAAAAATCAATATCAGCGCAGTCCGACCTCAGACGGGGGAACATAAATACAATTCTCCATTCACAGAGTACAAGCGCGGTGCACGCACACTAGCAGCCGCTGCAGCGCATTGCAGCGCTCGCCCGCGTCCCACACCCGCCGCCACACACACACTCACACAATACTACGATAGTACTATAATGAGTACTATAAACGGCGCTTCATTTTCCGACCTAACTTGCAGCCTACGTATCCGAGCGCCGGGGGTTCCCCAACAACGTAAACCCAACCTTGTGACGTTTGTTATCGATTCAAAATCGCGTAGCAACGTCTCTCCTATGAAAACTGTATTTTATATTTTACAATCAAGTGCAACCGGTGTAAATTCAACTTTATGTATCAGAGATAAGGTTTAGTATAGTTTGTGGTAAAGTTTGTAGATAGGACGTTGGTGCCCGGGAGGTTTGTAGTGAGACGTCTGCCGAGTCAGACGTGTCTATTTATAGATAGCGATTAAGTTTAGCGCTCGGTGCAGTTAATGGCTGCAGGGAGGCTCGACAGTTGTGAAGTTGTGCCATCGACTGTTGGTTTCAGTTTAATCGATTGTTTATGTAGCGGTTAGACGGCTCCTCGATGAAGTTGTACCAGTTAGCAACTCATTTTTGCTGCCTCGGATTTTTTGCACTGCGTGTGGACGTTTTGTGGGAAGTGGTTGAGGAAAACACCATTTTTATCTCAATTACAATTTAGCCGAAAGCCTTAGTATTCGAAAAAATGGCAATCAAGAAAATGATCGTTGTGCAATGCAATATGAATATTTCTCAAAATAACTATTCGACAATTCTGACCTTCGAGAAAAATCTGTCCACACAATTCTTAGTACTGTAGCCTCTGCAGTTATCAAGCGGTATCTCATCGCTTACTGTATCTGCACCGTACGAGAAGCGTAAGCCAAGATCTCCTGATAAAACATCACATTGCAACGGAACGATCAGAGAAACACTTCGTGCAAACCTGAACATAATGTTGTCACTTCATTATTCTTCTGTCTTTATGCCAACTATTTAGAGTGAGCATAGCGTCCTTTTGACCAACTGCGCAAAAGCCCAAAAGGAGGTTATATTAAACTAGCTTTTATTAGCTTCAACTGTAACGATGTCAAAATTTTAGAAGCTAAATTTGACCCACTGAGTTTTGCGATTAAAGCTTAAATTTTGCATACATGTTTAGTTTGTACGACCAAACTTGGCATGAGTGACATCATTCTAAATCCAATATGGCGGACTTCCAAAGATGGCTGACTAGTTTAATTTTTTAACAATCAAATGAAAGGGTTTGCTGAGGGGAATAAAGGAAATAAAATAACTAAACTTAAGGGTGTTTTTTTAAACTTTAATACGTTGTTATTTCATACATCACTAGTAACTGTCACCTCAGAGTTCGCTTCCTATTTATTTACAGACATCACTTTTCACGCAGTCTCCGTGTTCTCTCGTATTATCTTATAGTCTTCCATATTTTAACACAACAATGTTGCATATCCACGGAAAATTACAAACTTGTATTAAATCTTCAATAACACATAAAACACGGTAATCAATGAAAACAGCGTAAGGTTACCAACACGTCGGCCTACATTCGATAACCCGTAATCACCGAGGTTGCGCAAGCGCAGGGAACGATGACAAAGATACGCGATCATTATCATAGAACTAACTGATATGTGCTAGCAAAGAAAATATTTTGTTGGCTTAGAAAACCAAGGATTTTATGAATTCTATATTAGTGTCTACATATCATAATAATTTATTGTAAAAACTTAAGCAGTCGGACTGCTTAGGCAGTTTTTACAGCCTAGGGAGTTTTTGGACTGCCTAGGAGTTGTCCGAAATTCGATGCTTTACCTCAATTAAGTTTGAAAATAAAAAAGACAGTTGGAGTTAGTGGTTAGAAGGGCGACTGCTAACCATTTATTTTCAGACACCAGAGATCCATAGACTAAACCCACCCATGTTCCTTCTATTGCCCTTTACGTTCCGGGGCCGCGGTATCTCTTTCGAACAACCCGCAACCCCGGCAGGCGGAGGCTCTGGCAAGCCCCTCTGCTTTGCTGACTTTCTTTGAGGCGCGCGTGAAACACGAACGCGCCGTCGACACGGCCTGTCGTCAATCGACGGACGGACGGTGAGCTACCCATTGCTCACCGTCCACAGGCTCGCATCTACGGTGGCCGGAAGTCGTCTCGCGGCGGCCGGCTGCCTGGGCGTCTCCCACGGTAGTAGCACGCCTTACATCTAGTATTAGTACATAGATAAAAACGATGGTAAAGCTAATAAGTGCCCTTATTAGCTTTACCTTTAAAACTACTTTTAATCTTTAAAATACTTACGATCAAATCAATCTAGAAAGAAGCGTAAAAAGGCCCCAGCTCCCTTCAGACCCCGATTTTCTCCAACACCCATGGGAGAATGCCACAACATTACACATTCATATCAAGTCCGAACCTCTTAAAATTGCAATAGTGCATGAATAATGACGGGTTGTTGGGCTGCGCCGTTTACCGACAACTTCAAGTTTTTGCATTTCCCTCCATTACAGCCACAAATTGTGCGGAAAGATAAGCACTTAGTTCGCACTGTTTTTATTCAATCCTTAGTTACAAGCGTCTATTGAACAATTTCTCACGAAAATTTATCATGGAAATGTGGAGGAATTTTCTTTATCATAAGTACCGTTTTGCTATATCAGTTGATGTTCTGTCTCTTGGTAATGTAAGGTTGGTTGAGTTTTGCATCCGACTACATAATATGAGACTGCCTTGTACGACTAGTGGTGCCAGGTTTGTATCTCAGATAAGGTAAAGTGTATTATTTTGGGAGAAGTTATGGAGTTGGGGGTGATTATTTCTTTTCCATCTTACGACTTGATAGTCGTACAGGGATTACAGGGTTACCTAATGCGATAGTGTACACAATAACAACTATACGGTTGATTAAGTTTTGTAACTAATTACAAAAAATGCAACTTTTGTGAACTCATTCAAAGAACAAAAAGTTGGTTAAGAGTACTAATTGCACACGTCATTGGAGCCTCGTGATTGGTGATTTTTTTGTTTTGGAGATTTATGGATTTGTAATCCAAAACTCGATTGCCTGGTTAGTGTAGTGATCACTTTCACGTCTGCTGAGCATGTGGTACTTCGAGTTCGATTGCCAGGTGAGGAAAATTGGTATTAGGTTTTCCAGCCAGGAATTTCTCAGTATCACCCACGGAGTCTGGCGTTGTACCCAGTTGATGACGACTTGCATTCTGGGGCTAAAATATAACTGGCGAAATGTGAATGGTAAGTATGTACACTTCCGTGTCCGAAATAAAATATATCTGCTCTAAGACGCCTACGTTCGCAGATAGGCTATTAATTGTCAACATTGTATAACATTGTGGTTGCGCCTGTTACAGAAAAATTTAAAGGGAGTCGTTTGTATGGACATGTAATGAGGAGGGGCGAAGCACGTGTGACTAAAATAGTGATGGATCTGAATGTTGATGGACGGAGAGCGAGAGGAAGGCCAAAGAAAAGATGGATGGATTGTGTAAGGAATGAATTGAAGGAGTAAATGATGCCCTGACGTCTGATAGGGGAGAGTAGAAGAAGAAAACGTGTTGCGCCGACCCCAAATAGAATGGGACAAGGGCAGGAAAATGATGATTGTATTTGTTGTCCACAGGGCAAGTTCCAATACAAATATGGAAACATTTAACGTCTGCTAACACACAAGAATTTCGCGATTAACTGTGGCCTCGACTGACTGCTGGATATTATCGTATTACGTCTCTTAGTTACAAAGTAAAATACCTGTACCATTAAAAATAACACGAAAACCAAAATCGATTTAAACCAAACACGTTGATTATATAAACGTTTAATTTGTCTCGCTTCAAGAAGTCGAATAGGTTGAAAGATTATTGTGGGGATTCAATTTTTATTCATGGTCACGACGTTTTAAAATAAGTAGAAGTTGGGATAGGTATGAATAATGACAAAATGCTGTTATAACGAACTGTTAGATACTGAACATGTTGGTAGATGTGCATGTCTAACAAAACTCAGCTCATTCTCCCAAAAATTACAAAATCTATGCTTTCACGTTTCAGTATAATAAACCCAGGAAGTCTTCGACAAAGTCAGAATCACACCGGATTTAGAAACAACCGTTTAAACTTGGGCAATGTCTTCTTTCCGATTCATTTCATTCAGACCATTAATTCGAGAGATACTTATACTTTCCTAATCACGATTTTATACTTTGACACAATAATTTGTGTAAAAAAGTAACCAAGACGTGAATCCCTAAAAACATTTCTAGCCATAAAATACAACTACAAGCATTATCGTTTGACCGCAACCTAGACCCAGTAGCGATACAATAACCCTTTGTCCAGCGACAGTCGTCACAAAAACAATATTGAAAATTGTCCTTTCTGTGTTTCTATCACAAATACGGCTCGCCCTACTTGTTGCACTAATGATATCCGTTAGCATTGTGAACAAATATATGACAATTGAAGAGGCACAACACGCTATTAAGTCGTTGTAAATAAATGATATATGCGAGGCCAACATTCAAATGAGCTTGGAGACTTGTGGAAACTAAGTACATGATTAAACTGTGATTATTTCTTTGTTTTTTTTTATGAGCCTCTTGGTATAAAAATGCTATCAAGGCAAGCTAATTCGTTGACTGAACTGTTTGTTGAAGAATTAGCCGCTACAGTGCAAGACAGGTCAAGTATACACTTTGGTTAACTGCAAACGGGCATTAGTCTATTTTAAGAGATAGTCTGCAGTCGCTAGTCTTCAGTCCCCGTTAGGAATGTTAATAAACAATAGTATGAACCTAGCCCAAGAGCCGCATAAACCTGTTCGAGTGCTGAGCGTGAAGCCGTCTATGAGGGAGTAAACGTGATGAATCGCGACATGCAATCTTTAGAGCCATAACAATGTTTGAAACATGTGCGTATTATAACGCCCGGAGATGAGCGAAGCGGAGATGAGATGCTTAGAAGCTAGGTTGTATCCACCGAAGCTGGAGGAAGATGCGTACAAGCAAGACCGGAGCAGATGTCACACCGCTCACCGCACGCCGATGACCGGTGCGTTGACCAAATATAAGACACCTCATCTTCTCTCTGCTTAACCCTTTCCATTAAAGATTAATGAAGACCAGAAGAAATTCTTTCGGCGGCTTACAGCAGCTCGCCTCTCCTTTGTGTCATCTCCACTTCGCTGGAGTCCGGGCCTAAGTCTTTGGAAATTGTCGACGTCAACATGCCCTTCATAACATAAGCAAGATCTGTCACGTCAAGGCCATCTTTAATAGGCAGTTTTATGCAATTTTGACGTCTATTACAATCTAGATAAGGGAGATTAGATTTGTGGGAGTAGTGTGTCACGTCAGTGATTGGTTGGTGTGAACGGTTGACTGGCTTTACGATAGTTTTGATTGTTAAGTACTTACTAATTGGCTACCCTGAACACCGGTGACTGAATTAATTGAATAGTATCCGTACTTCCTAATTGCAGGCATTCTAGAAATTATAGCCGTGCAGATCAGGCAATGAACATATTGATTCATGAAGAGTGTTTCGAAGTTAACGTTTTAATGTTACCATATTAACGTTTTGATTGTTTTTTACAGTTCACTATTTAGTAAGCTTAATCTTGCTCAAACAGGTATTAGTTAGTTAGAGCGTTAAAAGGGTATTGGTTGTTATAGGGTTGTAGATCTGTAACGGTCAACCCAGGTATGAATTTTATGGATTTTCAATGATGGCACACTACATGATGAAATTAAATAAACGACGTGAAGTTTCAGAACGATGCCTCACAGAGTCACAGCACAGCGTGACCTTATAAAATCAAACACTTCCTACACATTCTTATCAGCCAGTGTGTGGTCGAATTCACTGGAAACATATCTATTATCAAACTTCCTGATACTATAGGCAGAATTACAAAGCGGTGCCTATGATCAACGGATACTGTGTGATAACAAATGGAAATAACATTTTGAACTAACAATATTGCTCAATTAGTCAGTCTAGAAGAGCTCGTGGTTTAATAATCACAGCCGCTCGAGTCGAGCTTTAAGTGAAACCACACATGCCTTTATTGCGGCTGGGAAATCATCAAATAACTTACACTAACAGCGCGGGGGGCTCTGAACGGAGCGAGGAGTGTCAGACTTGTACTGACTAAAACCCACCCATGTTCCTTCTATTGCCCTTTATTTTCGGAGCCGCGGTATCTCTTTCGAAGTTCACGTTCAAAGCCGCGGAAAACAACTAGTGTACAATAATAAAAACATAGCTATAATAAAAATTAAAAAAAACCTGTCAACTGAGGTAAATAACTGCATTAATTGATTAGATATTAATTCTAGCGCCACAACGTTCTCGCATTCTTGTTTATAGACGGAACTGACATTCTTAACCACAGCAACTCAGTCATAACTCAGATTAGCTTTGATATTGTTCTAATTACCATAAAAGTTTACCCGTAGTAGTTATTCCGAACTCGCTTATGTCCGCGGCTTTGCCTGAGAGCATTTCGGTAATTCATAAAGTATCCTGTGTTAGTCCAGGTAAAAATTCAACTATAAATTGTATACAAATCCGTTCAGTAGTTTTTACGCGAATGACTAATAAAGATCGTTACAAATTTTCGCATTTATAATAATCTAGCTAATATAAAAGAATTTCAAAACGGAACTATATAATTATGGCTGATAAAGGACCAACCTAAGCAAGCACGGCTTAACCTTATGATCGACCCGAGCGACTGTTATTCTTTAGCCACGGGCACAACTAGGCAACAGAACCATTCCTGAAAAAAAACCCACAAATAATTTTGTTCACCATTGCAGTAGGTTAAAGTTAAAAACCTTAAATAATAAAATATGTATCGCGAATTCCGGCGGGAGCTTTAAATGTTATAGTCGGGGAGCCAGTGAGCCGCCATGAATGCGCAGTGCGGCGCTATCGTCGCATTGTGACACACTGATAACGACTGTTGTGTGTACGGCAGCTCCCCGACTAGATGAAGTAAAGATAAGACTGATTTTTACATAGATTATGTTTACTTTTTTTTTGCGGATGGGAAATCATCAATTAACTTTCCGTGCTCTTGGCGGAGTGTCAGACTTGAACTGACTAAAACCCACCCATATTCCTTCTTTTACCCTTTATTTTCCGGGGCCGCGGTTTTACTTTCGAACAACCCGCAACCTCGGAAGGCGGTGGCCCTGGCGGCCCTGGCGTGAAGATTGACGATTTGGTAATTTTAAAGGGATGGTATTTAAAAGTACTTCAATTTATTCCCATTTCGTTTTCGTTTACCTAATTTTGCCTGTGTTGCACCAAATATACTGAATGTGTACCAAAGTATGTTAATTAAAATATGTCATAACGAGCATCAGCGCACTACAATAAAAAAGTGTTATATCTTTATCCATTTTCTATTAATGCAAGTCGTTACTGGCACTCGCCGGCCGCTGCCGCGGCACCGCTCGCTCCGCTCGCTCGGCTCGTGCGTAGGGGGTCACAGTTTTAACCTTTTTTTTTTTATTTGCGTGTGGAAATCCTCAATGGATGTCCTCCGCCTTTGCGGAGGGGTCTGTCAGACTCCTACTGACTAAAACCACACGGTGTTCCTTCTCGTCACTTCTGGCTGGGGTGCGGGGACACAATCGCATTCTACACAATTACCCCAGCAGTGACGGGTTGCTTGCGGCAAACCCCTTCTTCTCAGGTGTCACAGTTTTAACCTAACCTACGCATTTTTTAAACATTCAAGAAAGAATATTTGGTGCACGATCAGTATTTTTGGTGAACACAAAAATATTATCCATTTTAAAGGTGGCCGGGCGTTTGAGGGAGAGAACCTCAAACCAACCCAGCCGCCGCGGGAGACGCCCCGGGCGCGTGGCGCCGCGAGACGACTCCCGGCCAGGGCCAGGGCCTCCGCCTGCCGGGGTTGCGGGTTGTACGAAAGAGATACCGCGGCCCCGGAACGTAAAGGGCAACAGAAGGAACATGGATGGGTTTTAGTCAGTAAAAGTCTGACACGCCCCTCCGCTCCGCCCAGAGCGGGGGAAGTTATTTGATGATTTCCCAACCAAAAAAAAAAGTATAGAGAAGGCCTCTCTGTGCTTGAAGTAGCCTGAATACTTTATAATCACCATTTGTCAATCTACTCGCGTGTAATCCTCGAAGAAATAAGCAAAGACCTAATAGTACGATCCTTTTAATCAACATTAACAACGTGATTAATTATAAAAAAAAAACAAACAATAACGATCAACAATTCCAACACTGCAATCCACAATACTTAGTTGTTTATAAATAGCTAAGAACATATTTATCTGAAGTCGACCTTCCGTGTACTAAAACCTTCAACGATATGTTTTCCTTGTAAGACTGGTTTACTTAACAAATTGCAATGTTATCTTGACACATCTGCAGTGGAAGGGTCGATTTGTCTTCATTTTTTGGCGTATTTGGGTAAATATGACCCTAAGGTTTCATTTTAAAAAAGCGGTAGGTCAACGACAGTGATAATGTGAGCTGAGTGTGATGTTATACTATGTGTCCGGTCACGGACTAGCAGTACTAGCCAGTACCAGTAGTACTATATTCTATGTACTTATTTAACAAACATTCTAGTACTCAAATTGATTGTGTTAAAAAAAACTACCTTTTTTTTCACAAAAAAGTTTATAAAACTTTCTTTCGTTGATTTTCATATTTTTTGGATTTTAATTTTGTTTTCTAAAGTTACGAAAATGTAAGCTCATCATTTCTGAATTTAAACGATGGACAATATTGTTGCCCTCTGAATAAACCTATTTTCGTCTGAGTAAGACCAAAACTTTGAGAGATATGATTATTTTTTGTACACGCATGGAGAATATCTCAAAATGGCTGCCAAAAAGCGGGGAAGTGAATTAGACCCAAGTGTGTATCGTAATAGTACCTATATTACAACACTCGTTACAGAAGTATCTAGAATATCGCTAGTCCATGACCGGACACATTGTTTAGTGTACGAGCCGATATAAGCCTTATGTAATAGTGGACGAGCCTATTGCCATCAACTGGGTTACGAAACCAAACGCCTGGGCTTAGAGTCCTGATGAGAAAACCCAAAAATCACTTTGCCTGACCCAGCAATCCAGGGCCTCATGCAAAGGAATCTACTATCCACAAAACAATCTCAAGAAAGCGACGCTACTCATTTTCATTATACATCATTCCATCACGGCAAGTCATGGCGACGACTCAATTAAGTACAGTATCCCCTTATCCATCGCTAACAAGGGGCACAAACACGTAATACCTACTTAACCGACACCAACAGTGAACGTCACGGAGCCATGATCCGAAAAATACATGTACTGAGGACATTATTACAATTTTCTTTTTTTATGTACGTTGCAGTTAGAACTGTTAGTTGTTTAGAAGTAGTTGTGACTAGTTCTAGTGAAAATTGTTACTAAGTTGAATTTGATATTATAACTAGCTTTTGAGGTTTACTCCAGGACTACATTTCATACTCCAGGATACCACCTCCTGTTCTACTTATCCTGCACAACCACTTGCCTTGCATCTTTCAGGATTTGATCGCTGCAAATTTTAGAACAGGTGCAGGTGACCACATATCACAATATGAGTTTCATCGATTCGTAAAGAAGAATAATATGCTATATCACTAAGCTGGAGACGCTAAACAAGGCACTTATTTGTGTATAAATGTAACCTTAGTTAATCCTACTAATATTATAAATGCGAATGTTTGTGAGGATGGATTTATGTATGAGTGAGGATGGCTGTTACTCTTTCACGTCAAAACGGCTGAACGGATCTAGATGAAATTTGGCACAGAGGTAGATTGTAGTCTGGAATAACACAGGACTTTGTTTTCGATCATCAAGCGGGCAAAGCAGCGGACGCCAGCTAGTAATAAAATATTTAATTATTCGTAAAAAAAAGTACTCCTCTTAACAGTCAAGTGTTTTTTTTTACCGTTTAACAGTTGTGACTGTAACATACACGTAATAAGTTAATGTTTTCCACCACTAGACCTTTTCACGGATGAAAAATCATCAAATAACTTCCCCCGCTTGGGCGCAGTATATGAGGGGGGTGGAGTCACTGTCACTTTTATTGAGTAAAACCCATTCATGTTCCTTCTTTTGCCCTTTCCGGGGCCGCGATATGTCTTTCGAGCAACACCAGCAACCAGAAGCCCTGGCAGACCCCTCTGCTTTCTGGACTGGCCCTTCATGTAAGTATATTACTTCATTTTGTTAGTTTTTATTGCTCGTTCCAAACGTAGTTTTTTTTTCATTTAGCAAATAAAAGTAATGATGGGTTTGCTCCGAGTTTATTGTGTGTTTTATGAATGAAGGGAATTGACGGTCATTGGCATAGGGCCGTAGGCTATTATTTTTAGTTAGTGGTTAAGTGGTTATCTCAAAGATAGATCAAAACTCACTAATTGATTATTATTATCAGCAGTGAGAGCGTAGTGGTGTGACCATCGGATTAACAAGCCATAGGACCTGAGTTCGAACCCAAGGCACGCACCTCCGATTTTTTAGATTCATGTGCGTATTGTTTAATTTTCACATGCTTCGGTGAGGAAATCGACATGCCTGAGAGATTTTTCTCGAGCCCTGACCACCACCGGTTACTCGGACCTTATTCCCGATGATGGTTTTTTTATTTTTCTTTTAAAAAAATATGTAAAAAAATATTTTTTATATGTAAAAAAATAATATACGAAGGACAAGCAACCCTACAAAGAGTCACAGATATCAACATAATTCATAAAGAAGCGATTCTTTATAATGTTTTTAGTTACTTATATTGGTAAGAACTGTGTTAAAATTGCTTCGAAAACCAAATATGAAATCTGTTTCTGAAAGTAGTTACAAAAAGTGTTTTTTTTTTATATATTGTAATTTTCTGCCAATATAGATATACATCCCTCATCTTTTTAAATTTAATTGAAAGTAATATTAGACAACATAATATTACAGGACAAAACAGACGGAAAAAGGCAGTTACCTTAAAAATCAATACCGCGTCCGTATAATCTCACCTCGAGATTAACAAATAAACATTCAGAAATTACGACCAGTACCAAACTTTCGACAATAAGAGTACAAGTAAATAACTACTTATTTACAACCGAAATCAAGTATACCATTCAACAGCCATCATAAAACTTTTTGGCATTTTAACGTAAATTGTAACAAAAAACGTAAAAATCTTTATTGAATCGTTATGATTATGACCTTGTTCTTTCTACACTTAAAGAAAAAAAAAGTATAGTCGACAAAAAAAATAAGTATTAAGGCTCGTTAAAAACAGTAGATAATTCTTAAAAATCTTTGAATGATTTCGTATAAAGTTTAATTAATTTAATAGAAAACAAACAGTTGATTGAGAAAATTAAATTTAAGTTGAAGACGTTCATCGGTATTTAGGAAAAAATCAACTACTTACATCTTGACGAGCCCGGTTACATTATCTGTTTTGTTGAGTGTACATGAATGAAACATAACACCTTAAACTGTGTAGTCGAATACAAAATATGTTATTGAAAACAACTTTGTAGTCAATTGAACAATTTCATAAATTTCATATTTTAAATTCTTTTATTTTTTAGTTTAACGACGACACTGGTAACTTGAGTGAACTATATTTTTGATGACGTTTTCTCTTATTTATTAACTATCTTAATTATTTAACTGACACATTTGAAACCGTTTCAATTAAAAAACAAGTTATTACACAAGTTTTAGTAGATGACATGACTCGTACTTAACCTTTTGCACGCATTTGCTTTTTTCCATAACTTCACACCCGACGCTTAGCCTAGTAAAAGTATGTATTTTTCATTTTCGCTAATGATGGCACATTTCCGATTATTATTTAGTTTATTAAAATTGAGACAACTTCAGTTGTCGGTGTCGTCTCAGCCACGCGACCGTTTTGCGAGTTAAGTAGTCAATGGCGTTTAAAAGGTTAACCATTTGGATACCAACTGTGAAAATTGATTTCATTCAGACACTATATTATATTCGGATTTTTTCCCATCAGACAAATGGTGTAAATTTCACTTTCTTCTTTTCAAAAAAATAATATATTTTGATACCCAACACAATCAATCTTCATTTACAACAAATATAACCTTACGACCTGTTCCAGTCGGTAGGTATGCAGAAGCTCAAATCAAATTTGTTACGATTCTCACATGTTGCTTTCGCTACGTTGGACGTTCAAACTTTTCTAATGCTACACACATCACCAAAAACCAAATTATCCATAAAAATAATTTCCCAAACAAAAAGTAACATTCCCACGACACACTACCCCAATTTGGCGTCAAAAAGAAACGTTTCATTCACAACACATGCTCGTCTGCCACCCTTAATCATCAAACTGTCATCTGCGAGGTGGTCCGAAAAAACCAAATAAATCTCTTCGGAGCTAAAAAATTCACTTAGCACTTTATACATTCATAAAAGTGTATGAGGAACAAAGTTCTACCATCGAAGCGGAAGTATTTTAAAAATCAACGTCCATTGCTGAGTTTCTACGTGTTAATTTGAAGATGTTTCCTCTTACAGGATAGATGTAGTGTGAACTATTAATGTTTGTAGTTCTTCGTGATGGAGTAGAGTAGGGTGCAGGTCAGTAACGGGTCTCTTTGAAAAAACTCAGCTCACGACTCCCGAGTGATTGGTGGCAAAGAAAAAATGTGCCAAGACAGAAACCGAGAATCCGACGGGTTCCGTAATTACAGAATGAATATTCAACGACATTTACAAAGTCGTTCCAAAGAATTATTGGTATGCTCAGAATTTAATTGGGACTTTGTTTCGAATTTAAATACAAAAGACGACGTTAATAAAGGAAAAATCTGCGTCTTCAGACTGGTAATAAAGATCAGTGGAATGTTATCGCTTGTAAAACTTTCAAGTGGCCTATTAATCCCACGATTTTATTAGAAAGATGTAGTTATCAATAGTCATTAAAGCAGTTGTAAGATTTTAAATGAATTAATTTAATTAACACAATCACTAGAAAAAATCGTTTACATGTCATCCGGTTATATCCGTTTTTATCAGTGTGAATGCAATACGGAAGTATCCAAAAGTCCTCTAATGTGCTGGTGCAGATTTGTACTCATTCAAATCTCCTCCAGCACATTAGAAGACACATTAAAATACTGCTAAAGTCGCGATTGACTTGGCTATCTACTGTCGCAAAATTCTTTGATTAGACGTACTAAAGGAGCCGGTTGTGGCTTAATTGTCGATCTTTATGTTACGGCGTGGTTATCTAGGTTGGTCTGCGGATGAGGACACCCTTTACTCCGAACCTCGGAAAGCACGTCACGCCGTTGGTCCCGGCTGTCATCTGTAAATGTTTGACAGTCGTTAATCTTACCAAGGGTTAGCGTATCAACCAGAACTGTGTTGTGGAGGTCGGATGGGCAGTAGATCAATGTATTCAGCTGCATCCAGTTAGACTGGACGCCGACTCTAATATCGTTTGGGGATGATGACGTACTATACGAAAAAAAAACGTTCCGTTTTAACAAACGCAGTGCGGTACCCTAAAAACTATTGAACTTTAGCGAAAAAAAAAAGACTGATTTCCACGAACCAACGCTCCTCATGATTAAATCTTTCATCCAAAGCAGACATAGACAGATGTATAGTTACTTAATAGTTTTTATAGTCTTATGAAGGCTTATTAGTTTTTTTTTTCTACGGTTCAATGATGTTCACCGATGGAGACTTAAGCAGTGGCTCCGTTTGAATCATGCCTGTTGAGTAACGGATTGTGACAATTGATTTGGTATTGATGAATGTGTTGTAGTTTTCCATTGATTTGTGATGTACTTAGAGGTCAATTTGTTTTGATTGAACGATCGTCTTGTTTGTTTGAAGAAAAAAATTAAGGCGTAGACTTAGAGGGTTGATTTTTTCACAGCACAAAGGGACCAGATAATTGAGTAGTGGTTTTAATTTTAACTTTATACCTCCACGCTTTCTCGAGATAAGACAGAGAGACAGTACTTAGATAACAAAGTCCCATAAGGATTCAGTTTCTTCCTTTTGTACGGAACCCTAAATAAATTCAAAGTTCAAGTCAAAATGCTATACTTACATTAATAAATTAAAATAACTAATAAACTTAAAAATAGCGTACCCTCAACGCTATCAACTTGTAATGTCTCCAAGAGACTGGCCGCGTTTCCACGTTGTATGGCAACACTTAAGACTCTGGGCAAGGTAAAAGACGGCTCTTGTTTCACAGGAAGTGTCAACGAAACGTTTTGAAATATCCTTAGAAAGACTACTAAAGACCAAAAGTTCCCCAAGTTTTAACCCCAAACGGCTCAAAAATATAGTTATCAATAAGTTACTAAATTAACTCCGGTTTCTCTGCAGCCTGTATACGTGTAAGATCCATCCATTCAAGTGTAAACATTTGAAATCGTGCCAAAATACCATCATCATCATTTTCCTGCCCTCGTCCCATTCCATTTGGGGTCGGCGCAACACGTTTTCTTCTCCCATTCTCCCCTATCAGACGTCACGGTATCATTTACTCCTTTCTCCTTCATATCAATCCTTACACAATCCATCCATCTTTCTTTGGCCTTTCTTTCGCTCTCCGTCCATCAACATTTAAATCCATCAATATTTTAGTCACATAAGTAATAAAAAATATGAGGAATCTATCATACTTTTAAAAGCTACCTGTTTCCGATACTCAAAAATATTCCTTCCTTTATAATTCAATAACTTGTAAACTGAGAATCGTACAGAGGGGTGCACCAAATAAAAAGCTTAGATTATACAAATTATACAGTATCTTTTAATCCCATTGAATTAAAAGGATAAAGGGTATTATTACCATAACATTATACGTAAAGTATACATTAATACTAAACACTAGAGGATATCCGGTTTTTTTAATCGATCCTTGGGTCCCACGCCCACAACGAAATGAAAGTAAAACATTTTTTATCGATAACATTATAGAATTAAACCCCACATTACATTTATCTATTGAAGAGTAGACAGTCGGAAACAGATCTTATCGAATTGAGCATCGTTTACAATTGATTTTTTGTCAAAAAAATCTTTCACATTTCTACCTGGGTTTGCGCAAACAGTTAACGGAAAAAAGTCCTTTTACGTGATAGCGTTGGTAACAAGCTCATTGCTCTCACCGGACACAACAGTAACTCAATGGTGAGAAGAGCATTTATCTAGCAACGATTGTCAAAACACGCACACAAATCAAATCCGTCAGTGACCACACGACAGCACTGACAATGGGACTTCCGCTCCTAAAAACCGACAAAAGCATTAATCGCTCCGGTCGGACCAAATCAACCATATGTTGTGGTAGGACCTCTATTGTCAACGTGACACATTGTTTTTTTAACAACAGCCCGTATTAGGTGTGAAAGGACGCCTAATCCCTTATTAAGTAAACGAACATGAGCGTACAAAAAGTTCTTGTCAATTTAAAAGCAATAAAATTCTCGGTGCACGAGTTATCCGGAGTGTCGAGCGGTAAAGAAAGCCGATATATCTAAAATGCGTAGAACAGGTTCTGATAACATAACTTGGTCCGGTAACGAGTGGCCCTTTCGAACTTTCACACGGACTGCACATGTACGTACATCTCGTACAACGGATGTCGTCGCAATTACGAACGGCTGCGATTATTATTGCGCGGTATTGTGCGGCCAAATTACAGCATCTCGGCTTCCCATCCGGTCTAACGCTGCCACCGTGACACGCGAGACTCGATCTTATCACGAAAATGACAGATACCAAATTGTCATGTCGATGCGCCGTTTGAGAAGAAGCGGCGACGTCTACAGGACGCGAGGACGACGGTCGCGATAGACGGGCTAATAAGGGCCGGACAAATCGCAGGTGAATGGAATGGAACAATCGCGCCACGAACACAATGCAGTCTCGACAAGATGATACCACGCGGACACCTGCGATGGCACCGTCAAAAGTTAAACTTGTGATTTATGGGCCCAAACACAAATGCTGCGCTTTAGCGATATGCACCGGAGAAAATCGCGCCTTTCTACATTCACAAAAGCGTGTTCGAACTTGTTCAGCGATCAATGCGTCCATCCGACTGTGAGGACGCGATTTTGTTTACATATCTCTCGAATAATGCAACTGGATACAAAAGCGACACCCAGAGTATGAATTATTGTTTGAATGGGACGGATTTCTAGAATTTCTCTTTGACTTTGGACGTTGGCTCTTGATTCCTGTAATTTGCACAATGAATGTTGATTTAGCGCACCTGCATTGTGCAAGTATTTTTTGCATAGTTGTGGTACAAAAGTGTCGGATGCATAGCGGCGACTGGGAGACTGGGAGAGCAATCACCCCTGCAGTACAAGGTACAGACTGGGGACGTGCCGTGAGTCACAGGCAGTCACAGCCCTCGGTGACCCGGTTCGCACGCAGCGTCGCCGCGCGCGCGCTAAGCCGCGTCTTATATGACGCGGAATTTATTGGCTTCATACACTGAGGAAGCACGTATCGCCTTTCAGAAACACTCGTAGCTTACGTATTCAACTCTAATCACCCACTGAATGACGTAAGGAACGCTGGCCTAGAATCCTACGATGAGTTGGCACAAAATCCAGGCATCATTCGTGTATTATCTATTGGTATGACGGCTCATTAGTCTCTAGCTGACTGCTGTTTGAGATATTTGAACGAACATGGCTCGCGGGATGATAACTTTGATTGATGGCCAGTGCCGCAATGAGCCGCTATTGCCTTGGCAACCACTTATTCTAGAACTAGATAGACAAATGAACCCCATGTAAGAAATACGGCATAAGTGAGATGACCTATCGAAAAGTATGTGTTGGGTTGGGTGCCAAGAATTTGACAAGAATATGCACTCCACTGAATTGTAAAGGAGTCATTGACACTTCCTACTTTCATTTATTCCGGTTTTTCAACCTATTGTTAAGAACTGTTCACAGAGCACAGATTACTAAATAGCTACTACGTAGCAGATACATCACTCCAATACAAAAAGGAAAATACCTACGCTATAATAGCCTACAAAATCATAATAATAATACCAGCTGTTTGCAGCCAAAAGAAATGCACCATAAGTACGCACAAAGAGAGTTGAGATTGTATTGCCCGCCGCGCGACCAACGTGCGGGCGCGTCATCGAGCGAATGTGCTAGGGTTGTACGTATGATGAATTGATGATAATGATAATAAAACGAATGTTGTAGAATCAAATATGTTTCAGTTTAATAAAATGACTGATAATTTTTTTCCTTCCCTGAATTCACGATTATTAAATTTTATTGTGGAAAATATTCTAAACCGCGTAAATAATTTTAATAAATAATCGAAAGGGAAACAGGAGCAAAGTGGAGGTAAATCAATCAATTTCAAAATTTCCAAGATGGTACTGCCCGGCCGATCCATTATTACGTTGTCAAAATTATTTAAAAAAGTTTCTTCTAATTCTTCAATTTATTATTAAAAGTTTCTGGTGGCACTTTAAGCCCGCCATAAAAAGACGAATCCTTATTATAAGCTTTATACTGCACAAAAATTACGTGGTTTCGGCATTTTGAAACACAGCGCGGTAATCGTGACGTGCGAGCACTCAAACAGGCGTGCGACAGCCCACTGTCAGTTGTATCGACGGCGATACACGAAGCGGTAGGCATAAAACGCGTGGCCTTGAGCGAGTGACGGACGCCTGACAGAGCTCCTGTTTTTTCTCAAAGATTGCAGTACCAGTTTTCCTTCAACATAACAATGTCAAACAAATATTAGGGAGGGATTTTTTTGTCTCCAATCAAACATGTTTAGAATGACGGATGCTACTGGGCTTACTAGATGTCATTATAGTTCAAGTAAAACCTCTAGGTTTTAGAGCAAGCGTAACTAAAAACAATATTTGCATACGTATAATTATATTAAGTATTTATAAACCCCGTCATGTAAACGTAGCCGGAGTGGAGCACAGCCGGCGTCCGGTCGGGCCGGTACAGCAGATGCCGCGCCGACCTTGCGCACACGCAGACGAATATAACCATATATCACACGCCTCAGACGCGATAGGAGGCTGTGTAGGAATGTAATAGAGGCTTTATGTTAACGCGCCTTTATCATTTCTTTCTATTTTTGCAGGACACGCAGATAAAAGAGGTTGTATTGGATACTTGAAGTGTGATCAAGAGCAGGTTTCAGGTGTAAGGTTTATCAAGAGTCCTTTTATAGTTCTGCAATAAAATAATATCTTATACTAAAGTAAAAGTCAACATGTCAACATTTCTTTAACCACCACATCTGCTTCGTAAGCCAAGAAAACGATCTACAATAAATAAATAAAACTTAAATTCATGTTCCATTTTTGATTACCCAAGATATAAGCAATATCCTTTAATCAATATTTCGACGACAAAAAACAAGAATAAAAGGTATCATTTATTCGTTTTCTCGTTGTAAATGTCATAATAAACTCTATAGCAAGATAATAACGCGGCATCGCATGGGTTAAGGTCACAATATCCCGTAAAATATTAACTATAATTGGAAAAAAAAAACGGCCAAGTGCAAAGCCGGACTCGCACATGGAGAGTTCTGTATCCGTCGTACAACAATAATAAGTTTATATTGCTATTGTTTAGAACTTTAGATCGAGCAAATAATTTTTTTTGTAATAAAAAGCGCCTTCTATTTTTAACCTTATTTTTTTTCAACACGCTTTTATATTAACTGCTCCTGTGTCTGTGTAAAAAAATATCTAAAGTTTAATTTAATCCACTTGGCGGTTTCAGATTGAGTTAAAATTTTGCATACGTGTTGAGTTTAGATGACAATGCTTGGAGAGCTAAGTGGCGTAAATCTCAACCTAAGATGGCGGACTAGTTAGTATTTATGCATTCCAATGATATGGTTTTTTTTTTCGGATAGGAAATCATCAAATGACTTCTCCAACTCTTGGCGGAGTGGAAGGGAGTGGCAGACTTGTACTGACTAAAACCCATCGATTTCTTTTGGCCTTTTTGTTTCGGTCAACCCGCAACTCCGGCTGTGTTTTGGCTGCCAAATGAAAGGGTTTGCTTAGACAAAGTGAAAGCCTGTTTTTTTCTATGCTATAATATGTTTTGTTGACACTTTTATACGCACTCTAGGACCTACTACGATTCAGAAGATAGCCTTTTGACAGACAGACGGACAGAGGAGGACGCACTTGAATGTTTAATGGTTTTTTTTATTATTATTTTAAATTTTTTTTTCTTTCTTTCTTCTTTCACTTCTAGTACGGAACCCCGAAAATGAATTCTAAAAGACCAAAAGTAAATGTCAGGCCGCAAGTGTAATCTCCTGCAGTGGAAATGGGTGTGCGGTTTTATGGTGGCAAAAATAAATAATTATTATGAACAAGCCCCTTTGTAGTTGTGGACGACTGATCGTTGCGCGTTTTGAAAGTAATGCGTTCAAGGATCGAGTAGTGGATTTTATAGGAGACATCATAAAAAAAACTTATGAATGTGATGATTGAAGCCGCTTAAGATTTTGAAATAATATTTTATATTAAAGGATGCCAAGAATTGAAGGATAATTTCAGAATAAAAATCGTAACAAATAAGAATATATAACATTCTAGCTGGCGCCCGCGGCTTCTCCCGCGTCATATCGAAAAAAAAATCCTACGTATCCTATGTGTTATTCCAGACCATAATCTACCTGCGCCAAATTTCATCAAGATCCGTTCAGCCGTTTTGACGTGAAAGAGTAACAAACATCCATCCTCACAAACATTCGCATTTATAATATTAGTAGGATTTCGTTAGAAATAAGCATTTATTTGTAACGAAACAGGTTACAGGTACTTTTTAACTGTTTAGTCTTTCGAATTTAGAAGAAATAAAATCTTTTTTATTTCATCCTTTTTAATTATGGTATGATGGTATCTCAGCTAGTGGCTAAATAATAACAGCCGCTCGGGTCGATCTTTAGGTTATGTCGCGCTTGCCTAGGTTGGTCTGTGGATGAGTGACCACCCGTTACAAACCGAGTTTCCTCCGTGCCTCGGAAAGCACGTTAAGCTGTTGGTCCCGGCTGTCATTTGTAGATCTTTGACAGTCGTTACAGGTAGTCAGTGTTCCGAAAGTCTGACAACCAGTCTTACTACCAAGGGTTATCGTATTACCCAGTAGTAACTGGGTTGTGGACGTCAGATAGGCAGTCGGTCCATGTAAAATACTGATATTCAGCTGCATCCGGTTAGACTGGAAGCCGACCCCAACATAGTTGGGAAAAGGCTAGGCAGATGATGATGATGATGGTATCTTACACAAATTCTTATCGACTATTAATTTTTCATTACTACTTAGGCATAGTTATAAGCAGATGAACCACATAAGAAATCGGTTAAAAAAAAGTTGAATCTACAGTACGAACTATCATTTTTGTTTCACCGAACATTAGTGACCAATAATAAAGCCTGGGTTTTCTTCAGATGACTAACCTAAGCACTAATATTTTATTAAACAGATGTGGGTGGTAGCTAACAGCCAATTTCCACAAACCGTGACGTCAGTCTATGTTTAACTTGGATTTTCGGCTGTTTCACCATGTTATGAGTCATCTTGTATACAGCTGTATTACTTGATAAAGATACTACAGTTTTTATTGGGTTCCAAAGTCTGCGTTATCTTGGCGTTCGATCACGAATCGAGGTAGGTAGGTAGCATGGTGAATTGGTGATACTGGGTTTCATTTGACAAGATCATTTGGGACATGAATGGATAAAATAAGGCAAGACTAATCCTAACTATCCTTACTATAATATTATAAAATCGAAAGTGAGTTTGTTTGTTACGTCTTCACGCCTACATGGCTTAACCGATTTTAATGAATTATGGTAGTTGGGAAACAGGAGACGGACATAGGCTATTTTTTTTTAAACTGGGAAACGAGGGAAGAAAAGGGTAACCTTAGCTTTGCTATTACAATCAATAAGGCGCAAGGGCAAAACTACAGGTAGCAGGTACCTGCAAATCAGGAAAGGGGAACTGTGTTACCCCGAATTTAACGCGAGCGAAACCGCGGGCAAAAGCTAGTGAGTATATAAGAGGAAGTTTAGTGGCGCCAGTTACTAGAAAAATCGAAATTGAACGCATGTGACTGAAAGAATGATGGTGGTACCTCAGCAGTCCACCAGTAGACCAACGAAGCACAGAGGGGTCTGCTAGGGCCACTACCGTGCGCGTGTTTCACGCGCGCCTCAAAGAGAGTCAGCAAAGCAGAGGGGCTTGCCAGGGCTTCTGCCTGCCGGGGTTGCGGGTTGTTCGAAAGAGATACCGCGGCCCCGGAACGTAAAGGGCATCAGAAGGAACATTGGGTGGGTTTTAGTCAGTACAAGTCTGACATGCCCCCCCGCTCCGCCCAGAGCGGGGGAAGTCATTAGATGATTTCCCATCCGAAAAAAAAGGGCCACTACCTGCAGGTTGTTCGAAAGAGGTACCGCGGCCCCGGAACATAAAGGACAAAACGGAACAACGACGACGTTTGACGGCTGGCGCAGTGGCTGAGCGATCGACTGCTGCGCTGCGTGTCGCGGGTTCGATTCCCGCACGTAACAAATATTTGTATGACCTGCAGATTGTTGTTTTGGGTCTGGCTGTTTGTGTATGTGAGTTTAAATGTTTGTAAACGCACCCATAATACATGAGAAATTCCTAGTGAGGGGCAACATTATATTTTTTTAAAAAGAAGGATCATGTTTGGGTTTTAGCCAGTAAAAGTCTGAAACTCCGGGAAGTTATTTGATGATTTCCCATCCATGAAAAAAAAGACCAACGAAGCAGATTTCAATAATCTAACCTTCTGAAAGCCATTTTTACAAATATATGACAAAGAGCGTGCCGTGAATCGTTCACGGCACAAAAATTGAGAAAAAGAGAGATGCTTAGCGTGGAAGGCACGTCCAAAAGGCGCATTAAAAGGTTAAAAATTGTCAACTGGACTACGAGTGATCCACGACAATGGTTAATATCATTGCAAGTGTGTTACATAATATAACCGCTGCAGGTCTTCGATGAACTGGACAGTCATAAGTCATGACATTTATCGCTACCACAATCCAATTATCGGCTGCGGTCTTTACCTAACTAAACAGGCTTATCAAAATGAGCCACTATTCTACGAATACCAAAAAAAGTATATGGGCGATAGGCATTATATTAATACTTATAATCCTGCATTTTCCTACTACAGAGTAAAGGAGTATGCACACTTTTCGACGTAGAATTGGCTTGAGCTGGTCTGAAACATTTTCCTACTACAGAGTAAAGGAGTATGCACACTTTTCGACGTAGAATTGGCTTGAGCTGGTCTGAAACATTTTCCTACTACAGAGTAAAGGAGTATGCACACTTTTCGACGTAGAATTGGCTTGAGCTGGTCTGAAAGAGTTCTATGTCAAAGTGAAAACGACGTCAAGGGCTTCGTTTCTATTTAGCGCTAAAAAGATTCTTTATTTGCATGAAATATGATACATTAAGGTCTTATAAATCCTGCCAGGTTTGAGGGTTATTCGAAAGAGATATAGCGGCCCCGGAACAGAAAGGGCAAAAGAAGTAACATTTGTGGATCTTAGCCAGTACAAGTGTGAAACTCTCCCCTGCTCCACCCAAAGAGGGGGAAGTTATTTGATGACTTCCAGTCCTCAAAAAAAGTCTTATAAATAAAAAGAAACAGTATGCTTCGCTCCAAGACCCAAATAACAGACGTTTGCAACACAGCCGCAAAATTAAAGTGGAACTGGGCTGGCCACATCTGCAGCATGTCGCAACAAAATTGGGCCAAGGTAACAACCGATTGAGTTCCGAACTACAGGACCCGGCGACGCGGTAGGCCCAGAAGGAGATGGCTGGACTTTCATGAAAAGGTTTGGACCAGAACAGCAAACGATAGGATAAAATGGGAGGAAGGAAGGGAGGACTTTGCCTTGCAGTGGGACACATCTGGCTTAAAATAATCCTTACTAGTATTATAAAAGCGAAACTGAGTTTGTTTGTTTGTTACGTCTTCACGCCTAAATGACTAAACCGATTTTGATGAATTTTGGTACAGAGATAGTTGGAACCCTGGAGACGGGCATAGGCATTTTTTTAAATAAAAGTGAGAAATCAGGGAGAAAGAGGGAAGAAAGAGAAAACTTAGCTTTGCTATTACAATAAATCAGGCGCAAGGGCAAAAACTACAGGTAACTGCAAATCAGGAAAGGAGAAGCGTGTTTAACGCGAGCGAAGCCGCGGGCAAAAGCTAGTAATAAATAAAAAGGTTGCACATATTAATTGAAGAAAACTCAGTGAAACCAGTCTCATTTAAGAAGTCCAGCTCATACAGACAGATGGTACTTCAATTGTATCTTCTTAATCAACTCCCGAAGTTTTTTTCAACCAATATTAAGCAGCCGTTAATGTATTTATCATTGCCCGAAATGACCGCCCATTTGAAACTAATAATCCCTAATTATAATCACGCAACGCAATCTGTCGAGACAAAACGACTCCTAGGCAAGACAAGATGAAGAGAAAAAAAATCTATCACCCAGTCATTACGAGGCTTATAAACAAAAACTAGAGTACACCCGGGAGCATATCAAGCTACACTTTTCCTGCATAACATGAACTCAACTTTGTATAGATCTCACGTTCAACGAGAGATCCGCATAAACTGGTTTAGTAATGCTCGATTGATCCTCGTGCGTACTATGATGACTTTTTAATTTATTTGGGACAAAGAGACAGGGTGTAATGACGAACAGGTTGAAAAAACCCGGATGACGCTGCTGTTATAGAAACCCAGGAAAGGCCATGTTATGATTGATAAAAAAAAAGGTGGGAATACAGGTTATTTCTACTACATAAGGTTGATTTGATGTGATTTGGATTGAAAGTTACAGCCAATTTGACATGCATTCAAATATGTAGTATCAAAAGTTTCTTATTGTAGTAAAGCTTTTTAAATTCAACCTTATGCTAGTGAAAATAGACTCAAATTCTGCTTATTATAGTCATGCATCAAATCTGAGCCAAAAACTTTAAATATAGAAAAAGAAAAGCCCTACAAGTGAAACCTTAACTAAGTAACTGGTACACCCTGCTAGAGTTGCGGGTTGTTCAAAAGAGATACCGCGGCCCCGAAACATAAAGGGCAAAAGAAGGAATATAAGTGGGTTTTAGACAGTAAAATTCTGACACTCCTCAACGCTCTACCCAGAGCGAGGGAAGTTATTTGATGATATCCCATCTATAAAAAAATTCACGGTTCATTTTTATAAAAACCAATCCATGTTCCTTCTTTTGCCCTTTATGTTCCGGGGACGCGGTGTCTTTTTCTAACAACCCGCAATCCCGGAGTAACTGCAACATTTACTCTACATACAATGTTGCTCTTCTCATATCGAATGCTATTCGCGTACCTCACATTTGAACCGCAGGAGATCCCGTTGCTGTGAAGGATAATTATTCAAAGATACACATACGTAAGGTACGGTTAACCTATGATGTCTAAGTTCAGGGGTATTGTTGTCGCAGAACTATGCCATCATATTAGGCATGAATGCATAATTGCATAATCTATCCGAAGGATATTAGATGATTATGAATTGACAGCGTGGAACGATAGTCTTCGATTGATCATTAATGTCACAAGTGATTTGACCTATTATAGGTCAAAGCTAGCATACGAATCACAATATACATTATACTAGCTGTACCCCGCGATTTGAGCCGCGTAGACTGGGTTATTATACATAAGAACCTTCCTCTTGAATCACTCTATCAATTGCTGAAAACTGGTTTTAAAAATCTAAGCAAACAAACAGCGAAACTGACTCAATTTTATTCTTATCCGATACAACATTTCTCAGTGTAAGTTGAGATGCTAAACTCGTGCAGTGTTTAAACGTGTTCTATGAGCTTTTACGTTCCTCATTTCTATGTCTATGATCCTTTACTGTGAATGTAACTCCTTAAACACCATACAAAATGCTTTTAAATCGTCCAAAGATCAATAATTCGGTTGTCTTGAAAAGATCGCTTTTAGCGATAAGACCGCCCATTGTGTCACCCTATTTATAAGTTGTTATTCTTGCTATTTGTATGGTGTACATAATAAAGAATATTCTATCTATCTATCTAATTCGAATCCTGTTACATCATAAACCAACATCAAAGATCATCGTCCACCGCAACACTAACACGAACAAATCACATAAACCTATCAACAGAAATCGTCGAAAAAATCCAAACGTAGATACAAAACGGTACAAAAGTAAAATACATATTTATGAAGAGACATCCTCCAGTTTGTCGGGTTGTCGGCTTGTTGGGATTCATTCACCAAATGTTGCTATCTATTGACATTGTTATCGCCAGTTATCGAGGGTCGCCCTTCGAGGAAACCAGGGTTATCGGTACGAGTGCCGACTTTGTGATAAACCAATCATGAGAAGGGATTTCTGAGGATTCCATGACGAGTTAACATGTAAATTATTAAAGAAGATTGGCGTGAATCGTACTATAATAGTTGTCATAGCTTGTTCCGTAAGTGTTTTTTGTTTAGCTTTTTTTTGCGGATGGGAAATCATCAAATAACTTCCCCCGCTCTAGGAGGAGCGGGAAGGAGTGTCAGACTTGTATTGACTAAAACACAATCGTGACTGATCATGAGGTCCTAGGTTTTTTTCGTACGTGATGTTTGTTGATGTAACATTGAACAAAAAACTGCGTGTTTTTGTCTATAAGAGTCAGTATTATATGGTCCTTATAGAGAATACAAGTCTGCCATTCCCTCCCGTTCGCCCAGAGCGTCGAATGAATCTCTCATTTGACGAATTCCTTTACGAAAGAAAAAAAAGGAGCAAGAGCGAGTTAGATTCGCGCACCAAGGGTTTTGTACAAACTTGCGACATAAACGGCCATTTTTTTTATTGCGTAGGCTTATAATGTTGTTTTTTTTACAGCTCCAAGGCACCACAGACTTGAGAATAATTTCAACTCGATACCTCACGTTCCCGAGATATAGGACGGCCAGACTTAACAGACAGACAGACGGACTACAAAGTGATCCAATAAGGGTACCGATTATTCCTTTCGAGGTTCGTAACCCTAAAAATAGGGACCGTCTCCACGATGACTCACGATATGAGAAGGGCAGCCGTGAGCTATTTAGCTACCACGGTTCATTTTTAACTTATTTAGATTTAAAATAAAATTTTGCTTTTTATTTACTCTGGACGCTCTTACTGTGCACGTCTTTCTACATCGTTCTCACATATTTGTATAATCTCAACATGAATGATGTAATACGATTTTGTAAAAATATTATAATTTAAAAGAGTGTCCATGGAGTTTCTTGCCCATTCTTCTCCATAGAGATCAACGCTTTGGAATGGGCAACTACAGTACTTTCACAAGTTATTATGCCTTGTGACCGGGACTGAAGATTCATTTTGTTTCTTGACATTCAAAAGTGCCTGTAATGGTCTAATTGAAATAAATGATTTGATTTGATTTGTGACGACATGCCAATTAAACAGCAATAATGCACCAGCAGTATTGAATAACAAATTTATGTACTACAAGTGTAATCAAGATACACACATTGAGTAAGTCGTTAATTCAGTAGCAAATGATTCACGTATACCATTCCTCCTAGACGCCCAGATCAGTTGCACAGATCTAGTAATATAATTGGGACGGTGATAAACGTCCCGTGTGGCCGTCTAAACATCGGTTAGTAGTTGTAAAGGCTAGGGCACACAGTCCGAGCTGAAATCGGAAGTGTAGTACTTAGAAAGTATGGCCGTACTATCTGAGTAATGCATTTCCGATTAAAGCTTAGTAAAATATGGAATATTTTCATCTAGAAGTCACTAGGTTAAAAAACAAATGTTGGGTACATTTGTTTTTTTTTTAAATCATCAAATAATTTGTGGTTTGGTGTTGGAAGGAGTGTCAGACTTTTACTAACTAAACCTATGTTCCTTCTTTTGCCCTTTGTGTTACGGGGCCGCGGTATCTCTTTCGATAAACCCGCAACTCTGCCAGGCAGTGGCCCTGGCGGACCATTCTGCTTTGCTGACATCTCTTTGAGGCACCCATGGAACACGAACGCGGAGGCGCCCTAGCCTGCGTCCCACTATAGCAGAAAATGAATGCCTGATTAATAGAGGTCCTCAGCCATTAACTACTTGTCATATTCAGGTTCATACTACTAATCGTATCACCAATCAGAACAAGTACAGCTTCTTCATTTTCTAAGCGTGTCGATAGCCAATATTGTATGAAAATAAGTTTTTTTGTTTGGCTTAGCACCCAGCAATGTTCCCACTACTCGCTGGCCCAAACATTAGCTCCTCACGTGTATAGTCTATTGTGCGCTTGTCTAGGCTGGTGCGTGGATGGTAGACCATCCATTACATACCGAGTTCATTCCGTGCTTCACAACGCACACCTTTGGTCCCGAGAAAAAAAAAAGAATTACAATTGACAGTCGGGACTGCCAATTGTAAATCTTTGACATTCGTTCCATGAAGTCAGTAGCCTGAAAGTCTGAACCATTCTTACCAAGGGGTACGCTTAGTACTAACTAGTTCATGGAGGTCAGATAGGCAGTTGCTCCATATAAAATACTATTCAGCTGCATCGGGCTAGACTGAAAGCCGACCCTAACATAGTAAGGAAAAGGCTAAGCAGATGATGGGTATATGTCCGTTCTGAGAAGCTGTCTGCTCCCACAGAACCTCGTATAGGCAAGCCTTAATTCCTCCCACACACTATCTCCAAGTTTATTTACTGTTCAATTGAGATAAAGACGAGCAATAAAACGGTAGATATGAACCCTTTAGCCTCCCACCTGACAAATAACAATGGCTTGAGGTAATCGTGCAGATCTTGAGCAAACCAGTCATAAGAACAACAAAACTTGGTAATAAATAAAACATTTTCAATGGAAACTGGACCATAAGGACGTTGGAACACGTTCTCTAAGTCATTTATGTCCTTAGAAGGAACTTTGCATCAACTTTGCGACTAAATTTTGGTGGAGATGACGTGTACCACTAACAGGAAAAAGACGTAGTGCCTACTCTTATAGACCACTAGCTGGCGCTCGCGGCTTCGCCAGCGTGATGATAAAAAATTTATCCTATGTGTTATTCCAGACTAATCTACCTCTGTGCCAAATTTCATCAAGATCCGTTCAGTAGTTTTTTCGTGAAAGAGGATCAAACATACATCCTTACTCACAAACATTCGCATTATAATATTAGTAGGATATTGCCAGTAGCAGAGAAAACGACATGGACAATAGAAAAGAGAAATGTATCATACCTTTAAGAATACGAATAACAAAAGATACAAAAATCCGAAAAAAAAAAAAACAATGAAACATTTCAGTCAACATACTGACGCTACTGCGAAATACTCTGCACCAATTATCGATACAAAAAGAATTAATTACATTTAATAGGACACCTTCACCATTGACATCGGTCCCCAGAATTTCATTTCGACTACTGAAGCCGCAAAACGAATCGACAACAAGAATGGACGCAAGATACTTCTGAGAATTCGATAGCAATAGTTTACGATGTTTTATTATGAATCATTCGTAAAGAAATGTAAGATTTGTTATTTTTTCCAATCCTAGATACTCGTTCACTTATCGTACCGTAGCTACTGAAACTTGCATTCACAAACTTATGACCGCGGCTTCGCTCTATGTAAGTATCCTATGTTCCCACATAGGATACTTTTTTATCCATGATATCCATACTGTCTGGGCACATGTGACTAAAAGAGTGATGGATCTGAATGTTGATGGACGGAGAGCGAGAGGAAGGCCAAAGAAAAGATAGATGAATTGTGTAAGGAATGATAAATGAAGGAGAAAGGAGTAAATGATGCCGTGACGTCTGATAGGGGAGAATGAAAGACGTAAATGTGTTGCGCCGACCCCAAATAAAATGGGACATCATCATCTGCCTAGCCTTTTCCCAACTAAGTTGGGGTCGGCTTCCAGTCTAACCGGATGCAGCTGAATATCAATATTTTTCCCAAATAAAATGGGACAAGGGCAGGAAAATGATGATGATCCATATTATCCGGGAATTTATTCCCGTGTGTGTTCTGTTATAGTAGGATCTCATGGCTAAATGATAACAGTCACTCGGGTCGATTTTTGGTCTGTGGATGGGTGACCACCTGTTATGCTGTTGGTCTCGGCTATCATTTATAGATCTTTGACAGTCGTTACAGATAGTTATTGTACCGCAAGTCTGACAACCTCTTACTAAGGGGTATCGTATTGCCTAGAACTAACTGTGTTCTGAAGGTCAGATAGGCAGTCGCTCCATGTAAAATACTGTCTAATTCAGCTGCGTCCGGTTAATCTAGAAGCTGACAGCGAATTTTCTGTGTACAATGCGTCTAGACAAGTACAAAAACCAACTTAATTATACAATTTTTATAATAAGCTTCGTACTACAGCAATATTACTGCATTCTCCAAATTCAATACTTTAATCATCGTGCATGCAACACTATAAATAAACAAACAAATACTTTAACCAATTTACCGAAACCGTTTAAAAACAGCAACAAAAGCCAGTTCACACAAACGCCGAGGCGTCAAGTTCAAAACCGTGAATGAATCAACAACCGTTATTTAATTGCCAATATAAATTTGTCGCCATCCATTCTGCGGCTCTTTTGGCGAAAATAAACTTCAATTTGAAGTTTAAAGCAAGCACAAAAACTTCGCACAAATTCTCAGAAAAGAAAAATGTTGGCAAACAGGAAAAGGAGATTTTAACAGTGCTTATATATCTCTAATTGGCTTTGGGAACACGAATTGAAGTAATTACCGTTGTGGTGGGTAAAGTGTATGATTTAGCAGTTTATTTGTGTACCTATTACAACTTTAAAGTTGATAGCACATCAATTGTACATAGTTGTAAGAAAACTAGTCTTTTTCTCATTATTGAGTCCATCAATCATCAAAAACCCAATAAATGAACAGAGCTTAGTAACTGACTTGTAATAAGGTTTTCATTTTTCTTTTGATTTTTTTTTTGTTACTTTATAACTCCGTGATTACTGGTCCGATTTACGTGTTTTTTTTTTTCGATAGACTCTACCGAAGACTTCTTTATCTTTAGGGTCGAAGATACATATTCTATGGCAGTCGAAAATATCTATCGTTTTCCATAAATGACATCATCAAAAAAATACAATGAAAAGAAGAAAATGAGATTTATCTATCAGCATTGAACGCGTATAAAAACTTCGAGTCTCATGAGATGGCGATCCTGACTGTAAGATCAAGTCAAGTCTGTCATAAAAAAGTATTACTACCAGAACCAATAAGGTGTCTGCAAAATTTCATGTAACTGAATCAACTTAAATACCAGCTTATAATGAGCCTTACTCAATTTACAATACAACTTCAATTACATCGTCAACATACACATAAGATGACCAAAGATGACACGAACAGAAATGTAAACAAACGAACAATTTGTTATAAAAACACTACTCACCATGGGTGTTATCAGGGGGCCGCGTCCAACCTCATCTGGAACCAAAAACAAACATGATTTCAAATTAAGGGATAATGAAGTGTCAGCGTTTTGGAGTTCCGTATGATGAAAGTGAAGCGTTATAGAGAATAACTTTAGTGGATGCTATAGTTTTTTTTTTTCTATATTAAGCAATGCCTGATGTAAAATACGGTTTTGCTTTCGGGATTTTCGTCAAATCTGTTTTACAAGAACATCGCAAAAGATCTCCAGACCAACATTTCGCAGATAAAATCTATTCTAATGTTAAAAAACTGGATTTTTTGTTTTTTGATTGAGAGAATGTTCTCTGAAAACGCAGTGTCTTCAAATCATCAAATGGAATAGAAATGGATTGTATGGATGATTTTAATGTTTATTATATTATCGACATGTAGAGCATTTTTTTTAGATCGCATAACAGTTTCCTTGATTAAAAAATAAATTAGTTTCTACGTAAAAGATTTACAAAGATCGATCGATCCATTCATCCTCACAGTCACACGCATTTATAATATTAGTAAGATATTGTGTCCACTATTTAAAGGAACCCCGAGCTTTGTTTACAGTTCGTAGATGACCATACATTTTTCATTTTACCGCGTCTACAGTTCACCGCCTTGCTCCCGTAGCGTAACGATATAACTAGCTGTGTTTAAACTTGATGCCGGTCATCATCACCGATGTACAAACTGTACAGCGACTTTATAAGTCCTACTAATATTATAACTGCGAAAGTTTGTGGGGTTGTATGGATGTTTGTTACTCTGTCTCTAAAAAAACTGTTGAACGAATTTGGTTGATATTTGGCACACATAGTTTACAACCTTTTTTTCGTGTGGAAATCCTCTATCATATGTATGTCTTCTGCTATGGGGCGGCGGAGGGTCAGATTTCTACTAACTAAAACCACACTGTGTTCTTTCTCGTCACTTTTGGTTTGGGTGCAGGGACACAACTTCATTCTACACCATCAGCCCAGCGGAGATAGCTTATAACCTGGATTAGCATATATGATGCATGAACTAACTAGCTAAGGGATTCTTAAAGGAATTGAGTAACTACTTTGAAAATTCAAGAGAAGATTATGAGAAGATAAATTTTCGAATTGATTTTTAAAAACAAACCTTGTAAAAAATGCGTTCCTTTGAACATATAGAACAAAGCAACAGAGCCAAAATAAATATTAAAACAACGTATGTAGTCGAAAAGAAACACATATAGACAACCGCACTACCGATAACTATAATGCCTATAATCATAGGAACGTTCAAATTAATGAAACTCCAGGCTAAATCGTTGCAACGCTCATAAAAGATAGTCGTAAAATAATATACAGAAATGCCATATCCGACGGTTCTCACGCTGTATCGATATAAAACCCATATTATGTACCAGCAATTAAGAGGTATATAATATAAAAATGATTGCCAGACATCACACGATCCTTTTATAGACGGGCGATGTCGATAGACTGTGCTAGTGCCAAAAAAATGAGAAAAAACTAAGCGATCATTGATCTGCAGCATCACTAATCGGTGATGCATACACACTTACAATATATTATCATGCCCAAACTGGGTTTATATCAAATAAATGTGATGTGATAATAGAAAAGTCAGTATAAGAGATCGGTGACCAGGGTCGACACATACAGTTGAAATGGTCTATTTTTGGATAAAATTATTTTTTTTTGTAAAAAAAAACCAGCCAAGACCGAGTTTTTTTTAAGTGAAAAATGAGGGGAAAGAGGAAAGAAAAGGGAAAACTTATCTTTGCTATTACAATAAATAAGGCGCAAGTACAAAAACTACAGGTAGCAGGTACCTGCAAATCAGGAAAGGAGAACTGTGTTACCCGAATTTAACGCGAGCGAAGCCGCGGGAAAAAGCTAGTTAAAATATAATCTGACTAGTCTGGTTCCTTATCTCTTTAGCTGACTGTATGTCTATATTCTCATGATTAATAATGAATACGTAACGTCAATAAATTTAAATTAATTATACTAATTGTCGTGCATCTGCTTTGGATGTTCAGATCAAACGAACTCAGATGTTGATACTACATCATTGGAATTAAAAACTTTGTCATCGGAATAAAACTCATTTTTGAAGCAAAGCATGTTAAACATTTTCAATAAATTATCGCCTTACTAGAAGTAATTAGCACTAATTAAACATCGTATATCATTAAAGACTGCTTATTTTTTTTTTATATTTAAAGAACTAGGCTCTGGCCAGCTCTTAAGTGTACAGGCTATGCAGCCTTATAGCCTTCCTATTTTTTCACTCCTCTTGCTCAAAAAGGCCGTCATTGTAGCATACCAGAGCGGAGGCAAAATATCATTTCATTCTTAGAGGAAGTAAAGAAGTAAAAAAGTAATTTTGTTTTTAATTTTTGTCTGTTATCAAAGAGCCTACAAATACGAAAAAATATTTATGTAGAATAATCATGGATAAAGACTCGTAATAGTACTGTAAGAGGTTTTATAACCTAACCAATGCTGGCTGTTTTAGCATAACGTTCAAATATTCGGGTCGTTTTAAATAGAGAAGAAAAAAAATGGTAGCTTTGATATGAAAGTGTGACATGTACATTAAAATGATTTAAATTATAATCCTAAAAATATTATATGCGCTTTATTTTAACTAGTAGTTTCCAGGTACTACAGTACTGTCCAAAACAAAATGATCAAAATTCAAATCAGTTCCATTTTTTTGAAAGTGGAACTGTAAGCGAAGATCCTCGGCAGAATGCGTGCATTGCGTTGAGGCTACAGAAAAAATAAATAGTACTAATCTTTGTTTTTTTTTTCTAATTACAAATGGAATAGGTTATCGCAATCTATTTTATTTTCTCGAAATCATAGTGAAAAGTACATTGTAAAACACGGCGCTCAAACCATTATTTATAACTCGTGTTTGTATTTATTCTCTCTCTGAAGATCGGAAGTAAAACCATCTCATTTTAGCCCCTTGTATAACAAAGTTCCTGAGATTAGCATTCAACCAAACAAACAAATCCGCTTGATAATATTAGTTAGTATAGTTTAGTGCTAAAAACAATGGAAACTAGTGTCTGTCATGACAAACTTAGGAAGAACAAGTTTTTCAAGATAAAGACGGTGCTTATATCCATCGATGACCACACGGAAACAAAAATATCCCATAACCTCTTATAATGATCACCATTATCCATGCAACTAAGTAGCCGATTAGTCATCCATGAGCACATATGCCATTATTAATAACACCATACATATTCAAATGTTACAAGAAACAATAAAACTCGCATTTATTGGCCATTTAAGACTAACTCGAGATGAAACCTAGGAATAGTCTTGATTCAAGAATTAAGACTAAACAAAATGTGACACAGAATCTTATCACGGTTAAAAATAACTTAATTACTGGTATCAATTAGTATCAGTGAACAAGTGTTATTTATTGAGTCACATTCCATGCGCATGCGGCGCTATGTGAATGGATAGGCAATGACTCAGTGTTTGGTGCCAAACGGCTGCATATTAATATTGCTTCATGGAAAACTAATCATACAGGATAACACATGGTTTAAATGTTTTTATTGTTGAAGAGGGTGGGTCTCTTCTCACGACTCCTACTTGTGGAGGAAAAATATTTTAAAATAAAGATGAACTTAAGTCTAAGCAGGTAGTATTTGATGTCTTCGAGCTTAGACGTAAATACGTCAACTTTATAGGAATAATTGCTAAGCTTGTTGATTCCAAGACTTGCACATGTACAGACGCCTGCAGGTCAAGCTACCCGAAACTGTCAATTTTTCCCAATGAACCTTGAACCTAATATTTTAGAAATAAAGTCGAAAATCTATCAAAGAAATCTGACAGATTGTAGTAGCTTGATGTGCAGGCGTCTGTACATTATGTAAATCTACCATATGAAATCTCATTAAAATTTGCTTGTTGTTTTAAGATTTTGATTGGACAATATAACTCATACTCTCGCGATGTTAATAACGTGCTTTAACAACAAATAAATTAATTAATTTTATAATAAAGTTAAAGGGAAAAATATACAATTCCGTGAAAACTGTCGTACAGTATGGGTCACAATACTCACAATGCTTCGATGTGAACATGGATGAAAAACGATTGCATGTAGCGGAGACGAGAATGTTGAGATGCATGAGTAAAATGACAGAATGAATAAAGAAAGGAATGAAAATATTAGAGGGAGTTTGAAAATTGCACCTGCTACAGAAAAAATGCAAGGGAGTCGTTTGTCTTGGTAATGGACATGTAATGAGGAGGGAGAAAAAGGCCAAAGAAAAGATGGATGGATTGTGTAAGGAATGATATAAAAGGAGATACGCAACACAGAAAGGGTTAAGGGCAGGAAGATGATGATGAATTTTAGAATAAAAATAAAGCATTTGAAAACAGACACCATCTTGAATTTCGACCCTAGACTTGCAGCGCACGAACTAGGTAGCCTTACTCAACAACGATACTTGAAAAACGGCTTCTAACCGGATATAAACAAGTAGGCAAATAGAGCAATTACTGAACCCAACGTCAAGAACTTAGAGGAAGAAAAAAAAAACAAAAAAAAAACTGGTAATGCCAATAAGTGATCTGAACATTTGTTAAAAGTTGATGCGAAAGAAAACGGCGCAGATTGTAAAGCGGAACGGAAGTCCGGGGTCACGGCCATTCGAGAGTAAACTGGCAACTGGCCGTTTAATTAATTTATCAGGAAAGAGTCGGATAGACTCGATGAAATGTTAAAGGTATTTCTTCCTGACTGCGAGAACGGCACTTAATAGCAGTCGATTTTGTATTTTTTATTGTGAAGGCAGAATTGGAATTGTAATGATGTGTTTTTAAGATAATTTTATTGTGATGTTGGAGCTGTGCATTTGGCTTTTTACTTGGCGAACAAGATTTGAGCGAAAGGGACTGTAAAGGAAAAGAAGCCACTCTTTTGCGGTGGTCAATCAAACAACGAATTACAGCCTCCGTCCACTTATAGACCAAAGTTGCTCATAAGCCTCAAATTAAACTTCCTAAGACGACGTTCGATTTTTCTACATCCAGTACTGCAGCTACCTTATTATTTATAGTCGACAATCCAATCTCCCATAGGTCAACGCACCAAACAGAATAATTACACACACGTAATTAAAAACCAATTGGTTAACTGCTCATACATCAAGCAATCAAGATCATAATTCGTGACAGAACGCCTTCCAATTCAATGTCGGCCGTCTTCGGTCGTCGGCATAGTTTTCGTAAACCGATTTGAACTCATGACCCTTGCTTCCGCAGGCAAGACAAGCGTACACTACGCTACACTACTTGGCTATGCCGACCTCTGAACCTGAGTCAAGTCGACACAAAGCGGTGCGGATGTTAAAGTCTCCGAGTTCGCAGAAAGGATGTAGGCATATAGCAATAAGTTTATGATTCATTTGCAAGCGAACAGTTGGTCTGCATTCATGAATGATGATGTGATCTTAGATTTTTGTATGTACCCGTTTTTTATCAACAATTATATCATTTATCGCAGGAAATCGAGGAATGCAAGGTTTTGAGAAAAAAATATGTTAATGGTTAACGAATATTAGGATGTGACTAAGTGAAGCAATTTATCTTACTTTAGGAATCGATTTGTCATGCGGAGGCGCCAAGTGTATTTCTCCAACCCACACAGGACTTGTCCAATAAGGTTCTATCAAATTTATTTCAAATATCCTTCTTCCCGGCAATGCAGACATAGGAGCATTTCAAAACACCACCAAGATACTTAAACCTCCAAAACTTGCTCCAATCCAGTATCCGCAGACAAAAGGCCAAAAATTTGCAAGTAATTGTAAAATAAACAATATGACAAGGACGAACAAAGAAAACCCCTAAAAAGGCCTCGCTCACCATGAACATTAACTATATTTAGAGATACGGGCGACTGTGAAGCACTATAAAATTTTGATTGCTGCGTAGGTCTTGAGACGGCCTTGACAAGTATGTACTCCTAGTAGTTAAATGATTCATACGCCTACAGTCCTGGTAGCTTAAACCACTTCGTCACCAAATATGCAGAAGTGTCTGTTACTCTACGTGACAGAATTATTGTGTTTCACCTAAATGCTGCGTCATTGAATGTAAATTAAGCTGTTCTGAGTGAATTTACGAGATTATTTTCCTTGATCATGATTTTGGGCGTATGTTTTTGTAAGAGTCCATAAAATATTAGATGTACTGGACTGATTTATATTCTACACAAATTTTGCAAACTACAACCTTGAGGAATAGCATCAACATAAATTCACGATACGAATCAGAATACACTCTACTACTAGAAATACGAAGTGCTAAATGAAGAAACGTCATTAAATCCTAAAGAAGCGTTAAACAATTTCTCAGTTTAGAGTACATGAGAATCCTTTTACAAAAAGGTGGGAAATACATCATAACAGAGTAGCAGCTACTGTGCTTTTTAAATTAGAGCACGTCTATGTATTTCTCTTTTTGGTATGTCGATGTTTTTGGGCCACGGGAACTGGCTACAAGTCGATTTGATTTATTTTCGTTGGATCCCAGTTTTTGATCCCATTTTTTAGGTATTAACGATGGGTCCCATTTGATATTACCATTGAATCCCATTTTATGACAACATGTGTACATTTCAGAAGAAAAGTGATTTACTTTTATTAAATATTTCAAAAACACCGTGTGTGTATTTATTATTTAACAATCTCTTTTTTCTATAAATGCAAGTCGTTTGTGGCACTCGCCGGCCGCTGCCGCGGCACCGCTCGCTCCGCTCGCTCGGCTCGTGCGTAGGAGGTCACAGTTTTAACCTAACCAAACCTAGTTCCCGGTTCCTATAATTTGTTTGGGTAATGAAATCTTGTCCAAATCTTTTCGGAAAAACGGCAGGCACCCGTTATTCTAACATAACCTATCCACATACCCAAATTTCATCCAAATCAGTCTAGAAGTTTGGGCGTGTTGGAATAACAAACATAGTACATACAAAATTTCGCCCTTAAATATTATTGTGATTTTGTTGTTGGATGTACCCGCATTCAGATGTTTTTAAACATCTGGGATCCAACGGAAATAGTTTTTGGGATTCAGTGGCCATAAAACGTATTTTGTTAGTATTTTTCAAATTTGGGATTCAACGGAAATATATAATAATGTTTTGTGGGATCCAACGCCAAAAATATTAAAGTGGGATCAAAAACTGGGATCCAACGAAAATAAGCGGTCGATTTGATTCGGGAGGCGATGCTCATGTTTGTGAAGTAAATAAACATTGTCGACGCCGGGAGCGAAGGTGCGAACAAACAGGCGGACACACAAATTGCATATTTATTCTTCATGACGAACATAGGCGCCGAGCTTCTTAGACGAAATTATGCGATGAATGTGCTAACTCCAATTTTACACTCGAGGTTGTAAAAATGAGTAAAATGTTATGTCCTTTTCGTGTAAACAATTACATGCTAGTGTATGAGAATCGAAAAAGACACGTTTATTAATATTTTATTGGCAATTTTAGAAAGTCCATGTCTTTATAGAGTTGGCGATATATTCAATTAAACATTTGCCACCGGTTTATCAGACATGTTGAAATAATAGAATCTTTACTACTAAAGCAATTGACTAGTTCAGTTACATTAGAACTTTCTGTGCTGAAAACGGGAATTTAATATTGATGTTATTATGCTCATGTATTGTCTGCCCAATAAAGAAGTCTAGGCAAAATTAAAGATAAAACTAAGTAAATCACGTGACATATCTATATAAACACAAAATCTAATAAATAAATAAGATGTAATCATGAGCATCGGTCTCCGAGCGAGCCGGATGCCAAGATTCGTTCCAAACATGTCACAAGCGCGATGTCATGTTTACATGTTTTAGTCATCTATCTATGTGTCTGGGAGGGTATAGTTACGCAAACGCGCAAAAAGCGAAGTGTAACGACCGGCGAACCGCCCTTGAACCTGAGAACACGTGCACTGACAGGCAGACATGACGACAATATTTAACATTCAACACGTAAACTACTCCAAGAGGAAACTCCGCCACCGGCCAGTACACTGTTCGCTACGGAATGCATTATTATTAGATGAAATGACGGTCATGTTTCCATCCAAGCGATTCGCGATGAGCTCACGATGAGATTTTCGATATTTGTGCTTTTCATTCCTTGTCTATTAAAGCCAACTCTGATCAGAAACCTCGCAAACATCGCAATGTACGACGGCAAAATAAAATTGCTATTCTAGACTCATTTGATAGCTCTAAAAGATCACCAAAAGGACTCGTGCAGAATACATAAAATACTAGAGTAAATTCCAAATGCATAAAGCAATCGTAACAAGCTTTTAAGAGCACATTCGTTGCCCCGGCACGACTGCACTGTTTAGATATTTTTGGCATCCATTTTTATGATACGCAGTAATCCGGCAAGCCGTAACGGCTGAACGGACTTGGATACAATTTGGTACAGGGATTGAATGTATTCTGGAACAGCACAAAAGCGAAGTTTTATTCCGGGAAACTGAATATTTTCCTCAGTGAGGAGAACAAATAGCTTCACATACATGATGTATAACATTCGTATGCTCGCGTGTGGGTTCCGAGAATTTCTAAACTCAATCTTAATCCGCCTACAATCACATAAAAATCGCATGTATGATATCGGGGAGATTCACTAGTACTTACATCAGCTGAATGTTTTGACATGGCCGACCTTGAACCGGTATGATGGACAGTTGGCAAGGCATCCGACGCGATAAACCGGCGCTTTCGGAAGAAACGATCGTTTTTCATGGATTTTTTCGTAAAATCGCGATGGATTAGCGACCGGAACCGAGTAATGGTTTTTGACATTACGTAATATTGTTCGGAGTATAATGGGAGGTTGTTTGACTGAGGTAATGTTTTACTAATAAGTCTGTTGACTGATAACATGCTAATAGTGGAATTGAAAAAGACAACGTATCCATTAGGCGTGCTAGACCTAAGAAGTGTCTAGAAAACTGTCTGGCAAATAAATTTCTTGACCAATCTGACGCTTACGAGACTACAATGTCTAAGATAAAAAGATGATTATGGCGTAAATAATTACATCAGAGAGGTTCCTGATGCAATAGTTTACTATATATCATATACAAAGCTTTGCCAAAACCTACTTTATGATCCAGCACAACTTGTTTTAGATTTTTTCCAAATTCAACATCATAACCAACATGACGTAAGCCCTGTTTTGGATCACCTTGAGACTGTTTAGGAATTTCTAACTCAAGTAGGAATTTCGCTAAGAATTTACTGTGAAATTCCCTTAGTGACGGAAATCATCCTTCGTCACATTTCGTCTTAGTGTCGCTGAACTACGATGGCCTTAGTACCTACCTACCACCAACGTGTAAAGTCTTAGTTTTGCCAATGAACTCTCCAAGGTCAAGTGTACTTAAAGAATTATTAGATACGTAGACATGTCAAATACTTTATGTCATTACTGTAGGAGTTTCCAGAATTTGTTGATATGGCGAAACAAATATACTTACATGCAAATCTAGTATTTTCTGTGATAGCGGATGTAGTAGCTAAGCCTTATAATGAAGTACTTAAATAAAAAAAAAACAGGTAGTAACTGTATTTATTGGGTGTCTGCTATGCAGACTTGTTTTGGGCTTAGAATTTAAGACGCTGTTTTAGACTTAACAAAGCATTTTCAAGATTTTTCAAGTTTATGATAGCCAGCCCATTGATTCCACATTTCCTAGAGCCATTCACAAATATCAGTTCCGTGAGAACTTTTAAGACTCTCAAACGGGAAATTCGCGGGAGGATAGAATTTATAAACAATAAACACAAAGCAATCCTGTGTGTGTTCCAATCAACGCCTACGAGAGCCATCAAATCAAATCCTATCCCGGAAAGTACTGAATAAAACATTTACAAATGTCCATCAAAACCTTTCAAAGTATATCTAAATAGCAATCTTGATGATTGAGCACAGCCAGACATAGTAACACGACAAAAGGTTTATGAGAAATTCATCAGCGGAGTTGTAAACTTTGGAGATTTTCCGGACGACGAAATCCCGCGTGTACTTTGTTCCAAGCGATCATTATTCAAAAAGAAAAAGTACAAAGAAGTCTGAGGAGGCGAGTACGGCCTACCTTGAACCTCAGAGGATCGATACAGTGCCATAATAACCGTATTTATAATAGCTATCGATCCCACTGAAGCTACCAAAATTTTTCATGACCAAGGCTGTGTTGAAAATAGCTTGATAGATTTCTTTACACTGAATTTAAGTGGTGTGTTTAGTGATAGCTTATTGCGATCATCAATTTGGTATGGGACAATGCCCTGGAAGGGTTGTAGTGAATAGATATTTTTTTTTAATAAATGGGTATCTAGTTTTTAAGTTATTATGCCCAGGGGAACAGCTAACATTTCAACGATAATAGAAATCTTGCGTATTTTTAGATCTTTTGCCAACCTGGAAATAATGGAACATCGTATAATTAACCACCGGTTCGTTTCTCGCGGAAAGTTGAATGAACTGATTAGGTAATTAATGGTTGCGCAAACTATTGTCGGTCTTCTTGTGATTAGGGTTTCTTTTAAGCTCTTTAGGGGCAAAGAGTGAGTATCAAATTGGCTCTGTGGGTATACAATTCATCATTTACAAGAAACTCGTTTTTCGTCGACATCGTTTTGCATGAACAGACTCGTATAAATGAGAAATCTTTCAAGGCTTATAGCTACAATCATATTCTTGAGACCGCGCCTCGTTTTAGTCAAATTGTTTTAAGTGCATCTGGCAAAAGCAGGCTAAAACCCTCTCATAACGACAAAATTGTGATGAATGACCCGACCTAAAAACATTATTTTGGGTCCTATGCCGTTCTAAATCTACATTTTTGCATGTAATACGACATATACTTGTATGAAAAGATAATATCCCAGTGAGTTTTCTATGGCGTGTTGTGCAATAAAGACATAATAGTATCATCATGTTTCACTGATGCTTATCAATGCCGTCCACATTGTAGCGACAAAATTGTCTGCAAATTATAACGTGATATTAAAATATAGGTTTTGTTCTCGTAATTATATGGAGCACTGATAAACTTAAAACATGATTTATGTGCTGGAACTTAGTTGCATTGTGTGGTTGGTTCATTCATAAATGTTGAGGATGATAAAGCTTGGTTTTGTGAATAACTGGCGTTGATTATAACATCAAACAAAATGGCCTAACTGACGTTTATTCAGTTTTTAGTTTTGATATACCATTATAGCAAGACCAAAGAGGCGATGGATGGACTGTATGAAAAGATGATGGCAAGAAAGGAGGTGTCTGATGATGTAATAGAGAAGTATGAACCAGAAGTATCAACCCGAACCGTGCACCTTTTCTCGACGTTTTTTTAAGTGTCCCAGTAGGCCCATGTGAAATAAAAATATTTTGATTTGATTTGGAAGAAGACGACATGCTGCGCCGTTCAAAAATAAACTGGGATAAGGGCTGGAGAATAATTATAATATACCATTGCTTTGGTTTTTAATAGCGTTATAGGAACTTAGCAAGTGCCCATGATGTTTCTTACCCATTAATAATATAGGAGATGAGAGAAGATGTAAGTTTCAACTTTCTGACTGACTGTTAAAGTAATCGACTGTAAAAAAACGGCCAAGTGCGAGTTGGACTCAAGCACTGAGAGTTCCGTACAGACTAGCGACATAAATGGCCATATCTTCGACTACAGATTTAAGTATATGGTTTTAATTTCAACTCGATACCTCCACGCGTTCCTGAGATCATAGAGGTATTGACAGACTCAGATAGACAGACAAAGTGTTCCACTTGTTTTCCTTTTGAGGTACGGAACCCTAAAAATGGTTTTAACTGAGTAAGACAAAACTTCAGATGCATCTAGAGAACCATAACCATTATGAGTCACTGTACAACCATTCCAGGAGCACATTACCCTCAAAATGACCTATAAATCTCAATTGCACCATATTTCACAACCATCCACAGATAAACATCTAAAAGGAAACGATCCTGAGAACATTTTACGCAGAACTTTGGAGAACAAACAGGGTCTCGGTCAGAGCCGTGACCTTGGGAGGACGACGGACGTCGGTGTGACCTTGACCGCTTAGTGTCAGTCTACCCACGTACATCGCACACGCCATAAAGCACTCATTATGGTAAGCCAAATGTACTGGCACACAAAATTGTATTTGCCGCCGTCCGATATGCAAATTTCACTTGAACACTGCCAGAATCGTCTAGATTTCGGTTATGAACTGTATAATTAAGTTTGTTGAACGAACATTGCTCTTTTGTATTCAATTTTGACCTCTATATGAAGGGTGGTAAAGTTAGTGTTATAGCTTCTGTGTGTATTTCTGAGGACGGAAACTAACTTCCCTGACGTAATAGTGAAGTGTTTGATATGTCGGAAGTTATGACTAACTCAGTGGACTATGTAGGAGTTGGCTAGTCTGGCTGGATGTAACGACCTCCTTTGTGACGACCACGTGCGGGAAACGTGCATTATTTCATGTTTAGGCGAATAAGCTTCCTACTGAGAATCGAATGGCAATGCAATGTCCGCTTTATTGGAATGAGAACTGTATGAAAGAAATGATTGTACCCCGCGGATTGTAGACTGGTCTACATTACAGCTAACAATACAATAATTTAGGTAAGGTGATCAACGAGAAGCGATATCAAGCCATAGCAGTTTGGTCGGGCTCTTAATCAGTATAGTTCTTAATTGACCGATAAAAATTGTGCACTCTGCAGGGACTCTCAGGTTTGTATCATTAAAGCACTAAAAGCAGTGGTAATAAAAGCAATAACTTACGTGTCGAAGGTCATGGGTTCGCGCCCAGACAGACAATTTACTTTTGTATTAGTTACTTATTACAAGCTTTAACTTGCCTTTTTGGTTTGTTAGCATCTAGTGCTCTAATCATGCAACTGAAATTCAAAGTAGTTCCCCTAACAGATGGTGCTGCAATTTTGCACCTAACTTTGTTTCTGGAAACGATTCATTTCTCAATATTTGTGATGCTTTGTATGGTTAATGCTCGTCGGCATTTCGTCTAATAAATATTTTTTCCTTTTTTTTTTCAATGAGAGCTCCAGCCAGAGTCGCTTTCACACAAGAGAACTCTTCAACAATTAATAGCATAGACACGGAACTTTGTACCTCCATTCAATGCTGATATTAAGACCTATTTTTTTTTAACTTAATTCATCACAATTTCTACTAAAAAGGTAATAGAAAAAAAAACATAATGCAGTAATTGAGAACCTCTTCCTTAGTAGAAGTCGGTTAATTCGATATGTTTAAAAAATTATAGGTAATGCAGTAAGGTTCACTTTTGTACACCGAGGGAGGCCTATCATCCAGCAGACATAATGAATGTTAGCTGTAATTAATAGCATTTTGGATTTGCAGGAATTTACTTATGACTCGAAATAATTAGCTTTTTATGATCAACGGCTGATTAATCTTCTATAACGTCTATAATCGAGATTCTTGAGAAAACGTTATACGGCGCTAATAGCTAATGGTAATGACGACACTAATTTAGTGATTATTTTAAAGCACACACTAGTTACTTTAATAACAAACAACCTTGACACAAAAACTGTTAGTAGATTGTATGACTTTGATACTACAACTAGGTATCGTACTAATATTATAAATGCTAATGTTTGTGAGGATGGATGGATGGATGTATGGATGTTTGTTACTCTTTCACGTCAAAACGGTTGAACGAATCTTAATGAAATTTGGCACAGATGTGGATTAGTCTGGAATATCACATTCGATACTTTTTTTCGATGTCACGCGTGCGAAACCGCGGGCTAGTACTAAATAATATTATTATATAGCTGTGCCCAGCGATATTACCCACTGCTCAGGTAAGCAGCGGGTAAAATCGCTGAGAAAGAAAGAAAGTGATAAGGGTGGCGCTTATCACTTCGAGGTATGAAAATAGATTACGACCGTTTCTCAGACATTCTCGACAGACTGCTCTGCAGTTTGGCAGAATATATATAGTTTTTTTTTGTAAAAAAAAACGTTCGTATTTAATACTCGTATAAAATTTCATACGAATCGGCTAAGCCTGGAATTTTACATTAAGATAAGAGACACTTGGGTAGGTCTTCAGGTTAAGCCACGCTTGTCTAGGTTGGTCCGTGGATGGGTGACCACCAATTACATAGCGAGATTCCTCCATGCCTCGGAAAGCACGTAGTCGTTGCGTTTCTGTACTTGTTGACAAATTAACTTTGGCCGCGATTATCATTAGCCACTGTGTTTACAAAATCCGGGATATTTTCGAAGATACGTTGTTTTTCATTCCAAAACTTAATTTTTGTGAACCTAAGTATATTTTTGTACGTATCACCGCTAATCATGCTCCCCTGGGCCTCCGGTCCTCCAGATCAAACGCATCAAAACATGTTCTTACAAGATTATGGAAATGCACTAAAACCTGATCTGTCAGCGGCGTCCTCAAACAATATTGACTCTCACATCTAAAGAGGTCTCTGTCATTATTATCTTATAATACATTCTCCTCTTAATGGAGCTTCGGAGTAGGGTTTCCATATCATAATATGACATGTCCTGACCGAAAGGCGGACATATGCAAATGATTCCAGACGTTTTAAAAAATGTGTCAGCATTTTTTTTTTGTTTTTAAAAAGTTCTAAATGTGCACCACATGAACACCACACTCAGGCATAAAATGTACTGAACTATGTGGCAAACACCAGGTGTCCGAAGTCAGTCTTTAAAAACCCGTTTGTCTACTTTTACTTTGAGTAGTCCGGATATTTCGTGGCTGGACCGAAAGGATCAAAAAGCATTGTCTGGACAAACCCGGACGGATGGTAAACCTAGTCCAGTAAGTCCGGGGCACTCTGATGTCCGGACAAACGGATGCAGGAGCCAAACAGGACGACATCGTCTCATGCGACCGCCCGTAGTGTTTTTGCATTAGCTCCGTTACTAGGGCTGTCTAAATTACTCATTTGAACGTAATTTCATTTGCATAAAGTGAATTTTTATAAAGCATAGAACTGAGCTTTTGGCAGTAAAATGTATCAAATACGACTCTATTTCTGACCATGTACAACTTTATCGATTTGACAGATATGACGTCACACAACATGGCCGTGAGGTCAGTATTATTGTTTCTTGAAACGTGGCACAAAAGAAAGTTTTTGATGATTTCTCATCCGCAAAAAATAAATAAAAAAAGAGTGCTTGATTGACGTCTCGTGAAGGGCGTTCACACCTTGTAACTATACTCACAAAAAGTTACAGCAGACGGTACTTAACAAGGTCTTATTTAAACAAAAACAATTCCATTTTATTGCTCGTTCCACCTCAATCATTTTATTTCAAAGTCCAGACTAAAAGCGGCTATAAATTGTTAAGTACATAACTTACGGAGCTATCATAAACCTATCTTTATTAACGACTCACAAACTAAGTTAAACAATACTTTGATACTTAGAAGCTATATCGTAAGGGGTACTAAACATGTAAGTTAACGGGGAGTCCGATCAAAACAGCTATCTTGTACAAACTTTTTATTACTGACTTGTGTAACTTATTTCATCTTTGGCCAGTGTGTGGCACCCCTGGTCGAAGTTAAGCCTTCTTTCGGCCTTATTGTCCGTTCCGATATCTATCGAATCAATCGGAAAGGTCAATGCCACCGCTTTGATAGCCAAGTTTGCACGTGGAAAACTTTTTGCAACGAAACCGATGTTAATCAAGAGCTTTTAGCTATATATAAAAGCGAAAATCACTGACTCACTCACCATCACGAAACGTAGGTGTTCTAGTGAGCACCTACGTTTAAAAGAAGACGCGATTTTGAAAGTTCAACCCTTTGTCTCGCTGATAGTGGCGGGTGTGTCGGGTCATTTAGCTCCCTTCAAAATGGTCGAGCTGAATGGGGCTGATCCATACGTCATGTTCGTGAACGGGCGCTGTCAGTTGGGACTGGTAATTTTTTAACTACCACGGTCATTTTTTAACTTATTTAGATTTTAAATTGAATTTTGCTTTTTATTTACTCTGGATGCTCTTACTATGCACGTCTTTTTACATCGTTTTCACATATTTGTATGATCTCAACACGAATGATGTAAATAAATACGATTTTGTAAAAATATTATAATTTAAAAGAGTGTCCATGGAGTTTCTTGCCCATTCTTCTCCATAGAGATCAACGCTTTGGAATGGGCAACTACAGTACTTTCACAAGTTATTATGCCTTGTGACCGGGACTGTAGATTCATTTTGTTTCTTGACATTCAAAAGTGCCTGTAATGGTCTAATTGAAATAAATGATTTGATTTGATTTGAAATTAATAGACGAAATGGGGTAACCTTGATCCATCACAAACACAATTCCAGTGTGGTGTTCCTTTGCAGGATATGCTCCACCTCCTGTCCAACCCATCCTGCACAAGAACTTGCACGTATTAGGATTTAAACGAAGCCAATGTTAGAGCTCTGCTTGACTCAGATCCAGCCTGTCCCTTTGCTGTCCTCCCCCAGCGACGCCCTAAGCCGAGGCTCGAAACCCACAGGGGGTGCCCTTAGCGTGTAGTCGCTTAGTTTGTATGTTTTTCTTCCCTGGCTGGAGGACGTAATTTCAACGCATCCACAGGAATTGCCCGGTTAAGCAGACGACAACCTCCTAGGTTGAACTGTGCGATGCCATTCATAAAAAGAGCTGTGCAAGTGGCTACATACTGGCCGAACACAATATGCGTTTCATGAACATGAAAAGAAGAACGATCAAACAAAACTTCATAAAAACTTCAATTAATTTACAGCTGTCTTTCAGACAGCAACCATAAAGTTCGCATCACAAACTTGACTCCTCGATCGTACACTTAATATTTTAGGTTTTCCCAAAAAACTACTTACACTAACAAAAACAGTACCTACATTTCAACAAGACAATAATAAAATAGAACATAAAGATAAACCGGCCGACTCGAAAACCGGAAACAATAAAAAACGTAATATCATAACCGCATAAAAACCGACATTTAAACATATCACTGGAGGGAATCGTAAAACACCATCTTAATATCGGTACGTGTAGTTCTTAACTAGATAAAAAACCGAAACTTTATGTAAGTGAGTATTAAAAGGCATAACTATAAACCTCTACTAGAAACCCAATCTTAATTAAACTGATCATACAATTTTAATTACAGAGTAGTTTCATCCTTCGCGAATTTATAGCTTATTTTTTTGATTTATTGATATTAACTTCTTAAAAATAATTTGTGAGATGATTTATAAAATACTGAACGGAGTCGACGACTTCTAGCAAAAAAAGTAAGCTTAAAACAAAAGCTTATAAAAACTAGTTATCGCACAAAAAATCTAAAATTTCAAATCCATCTTATGACAAGCTTGTTAAAAGCATAAAAACTTGACAGTCCCTACATTATTATTGATACATTTATTTACAGTGCACTTAATCACACTATCTCCTAAGTGCGTTCATTTCCCGCGGCGCACGCGCGGACGCGAAAAACCTGCGCTTGAGCACCGATCTCAACAAAAACGCGTCTGCTCGCTAATGAAGAGTTGGAAGGGCATGTATTAATTAGTTGGCGCTCAGCGGCGCGTGCGCCAGCCAACATGGCCGACCGGCATTCCTTGTCAACTATTCTAGTCTTGATACGGTTCGAGTAGCTACAGATAGCTATTGTGGGCACAGTGGGCACAAAGGAATTAACTTAATGGAAACTTTAGTAGCGCATTTATAACATGTTGATGCACTTTGCGTCTATTTGGATTCCTCCGTCTGTCGTGTAGCTGATATAGACGTCATTAAATTCTGTTTCTTCGATTGTATCCATAAATAAATTTTAAACCATTGTGTTTTAATTACGCTTTAAGAATTCAAGTGTTGAACACGTGCCTATACGTGGCCCATTGACAAAAGTACTATAAAACAACATTCAGAACGCATAATGGTTGTCCAGTGGTCGACATCCTACATTATATTTAATTTGTATTCACGCGGTCGGATCCAGCGGGAAGCGGCACTGCCGGCGTTATCGTCACAATTACACGCCGAATCCAATCTTGAAATCTGTGTTACAAAAAGAGCTATCACACGTCAGATAAACACACCCACATCCTTTGATATTAACATCCACTTCTGTCTATCAAGATGACTAATGCGTCTTTCCAACAAGAGGAGCGTGTGGTGTCGTAACGTGCACAGTGCATGCTGTGTCACGACACTCGCGATCGGCGTCACCGGAGCGTGCACTGTGTCTGATATTCGCTAAACGCTATCAATTGTATCGGTATTACGCAATAGGAAGTCCACAGTAGTATATAGTATGGGCGGCGTGGATAGTACGGAATTAGACCGGCAACGACCCGGCCCGATTTAGAATTGTCCCCGGGACAAAAAGTACATAGGAACCGGCGCGCCTAAACGACTAACGTGCTCCATATTACACCGAACTGAGCTGTCAAAATGTGTTACCTGTATTTTTACTGAAAATGCAAAACAATAAATATCAACAACGTTAAAACAAAAATATTTTTCTAGAATTACCTAGCAGGCTTTTTAAAATAACCTCTAATAAAAAATTAAAAATCAGCGCACGAAAACACTTAAATTATTTTCCACTCTTTGAAAAAATCTTCTACGACTTAACACATAAAACATTCCTGAAGATAAGCAAGCAAAAAATGTTTACAGGCACAAAAGCAAAAAGTTTCAAGGTAGATTGGATCAAATCTTTGTTTAAGCGAACAACGAAGAAGCCGCAATGAGTAAACAAACGATTTTCAAAGTCATTATTGTAAATGGAAACGGTTTCACTTTTCACAATTCAAATCGTTTGTTAACATTTTCCTATTTAAAAAAGAAAGTAAAAGTTTTACGACGAAGACGGTTCGTACGCTTCAACTTTCTTGAGTCCTTAGGTCTTACGGTACGAGCTTTTTAAATAGAACATGATTTTAGCTCATTTCATGCTTCTTTCCAGATGAGTTTATTCCGAACATGCTGTTACAAGAAACGTGAGGATTTTACTAAGAGAATCGATCACTTATCTAATTGCTGAACAATATTCTTAAAATCAAATTCACATATAAAACTGCAGCACTAACTTCGGGTGACTGAACTCCCAAAATTACACGACGGTGTGAACGCGCACACCGCTAAATAGCCAGATATTTCTGGACACACGACACCCTCCGCTCACACCGTAATAGACACCGCTACAATGTCTCTAACATCATGACATATATGGTGTAGAAAGTTATGTCATCCGATCGTAACCCGAGCTCGCGGAAGCAACGTAAATCATTGTCGGCTAGGGAATACGTTTGAATCAATTTGAAGGCAGGAGTTATACGAGGATTTTCTTCTGTTGATTTACGATGTAGACCATTCATCTTGGAGGTTCACTTCAGTAGTAGTGTATGGATTGGTTTGAGTTCGTGTGACGTCAGTTTGAATGAAAGCAGTAATTAATAAAATGTGAAGCTTTTAAGTTTGAACTGTTAAGAACTTTATTGCTGCATTCAGTGAGATCGTTCAAAATATTATAATCATTCTCTTTCAGAAAGAGGTTATTCTAAGCAGAATTCGGTCTCTTTCCAAATTGATGTGCAAAAGAGACCCAGTAATTTTATACTGATCTGATTGATAGAAACTGTAACCTAACTGGGAGACATCAATTAGACTTATATTTAAACTGTCATTTACTTAATGTGACAGTTTTAATATAGTTAGAAACCGTGGAAGCTTCAACAATGATCAATAAGAACCTGTATCACTGATTTATCAAGAGAAAAAGCACCCGATCTAAGGGTTGCTAATCATCTTATTGTTCCAACGTTGGATAAAAAAGGCACGCGATTTTTATACCAGCGGAATAATCGTTTTTAAAAAGTTATTTTTTTACTTAAGATGAGACGGATATAGCTACATCTCAAAGTTCACAATGAAACCAATACACCACAAAGAGAAGTGAACAAGGAAGAAAGCACTCAATCCTCACAAGGAAACGACAATCTCAATCCACCATGAATCATGAGCAGAGTAACAAGTAACATTCACAGAGCATTTCACAATTAGAACCATGTCATCCGCAACGACTTTCTCTCCGTTGTCAGCTATATCATGGATGACCTTAATACCTTTCGCATTATCATAACTTGTTCATTACATAATTGCTTTGTATTTCGAATTAGAGAATGCAATCAATGATAAGTTGGCTGCAATATTAGATATTGAGATTAACTAACTGTACATGCATAACTTTGGTCGAGAGTTCCGGGTATATGACAACTTTGTTTGTTTCAATGAGTGTGTTATTGTTCAACTAGCTGAGTCCAACGGCGGCAATAAAATATGATTTTTTACCAAACCATATTCTATTCAGCTGATTGATCATCCTACAGGAACAGCAAAATTTTCCGGGATTAAAAGTAGCTTATACCTTAATCCAGGTTATAAGCTATCTTGTTACCAACCAAAGCGTGTAGAAGGAACAAACATACAGATACAAACTTTCGCCATTATAATATTAATATGATAATGAAAGGCATTACTCTAAGTGACATTTTGAAAAGATTCCTACATGTATGTTCACTTACCTTTCCTTATATTTGTTTAGACCATCCCCTAGTACTAAAACAAAACAATTACAAATGGGTATACCCTCGTTCATAATGTTTTTACCCTTGAAAAGCTTTCCTACCTTTCCCAGCCCATCAGAATCAACAAGTATCATTAACCCTTCACAAATGTCTAAGCAATCGACCCCAATCATCGTGAAACCTTCTAATTGATCCCGAACCAATTCCTCGCATTGCTTGTTAAATTGTCATATTAACCTTCAGACCGGGCGACTCCTAATCTGTGCAAGAGGCCTCTCAGATGTATTAGTTAATGAATGCAACCCGGCTTCACCTTGACACGATCTAAACGAGAACGTAGACTGTGAACGACCGACCTTTGCATTGGCAATGAAATGTGTTGCTGTCAATTTGGAACGATATTACAGCATTGCTTGAGTGTGTGTGTCAACGGAACGGGTCTATTCCAAAATATGACACGTGATTACTTTAAAAATAAAAAATAAACATGTATATTTCTCAATGTTCCAGTAATCTTCAATATTATCTTTAATGTTGGCGCATTACAGCATAAATTACTTACGGTAGACAAAAAGTTGTTAGATAAACTTAAGCTATGAAATTGCAAAAATTGTAAGTTAACTTTAAATTACCACTAATAGGCACAATAAAAAAAAACTTAAGCGAAAGATCGCGAGCGCTGAATTGTAAGATTTCTGAGCGTATAACGACCTCGGCTATCAAAACATCGTAACAAAGTTCTGGGAAGTAATTCTATCGTTTAAAAAGGGAGCGAGCCTGGCCTAAGGGTTGCTAATCATCTTATTGTTCCAACGTTGGATAAAAAAGGCACGCGATTTTTATACCAGCGGAATAATCGTTTATAAAAAGTTATTTTTTGTTCACCGAAATATCTTGAGGGGATGAACGGATAACAATCGGAGACCGAAATTATTACAGTAAATAAATTTGAGAGCGAAGTGTTTAAAACTGGGCTATTATAAAAAAAAATAGTGGAAATATGAACGCAATCATAAATGCCGTACACACGAATATTGCTGAAAGAATTCTGTATCACGATCTTAACGTCAAAAGCAAAATTCGTAATGAACATATCAAGAGAAAGCTTTAATAACTTTTTCACTTTCCCGAAATCAGTTAATAATGATATTGCGGTAATTATCGATGCCTTTTTAAGAAGCCGCCGATTGACTTGTACAAATGATGTCCAGGTGCATAGGTTGTAAAAATTCGTACTTCATTTCTGCACCATGCAATTATTTCGCCATCAATTTTCGATCAAAGAATCTTGTCGAAAAATATTCAACACTCGCGGGTTATCAATCAAAGTAATGAATGAATATAAATGAAAAGGACGTGCTCAAAACTTGTACAAACGATGTGAACAAAGCCAATTTAATATGAGAGAGTTTGAACGAAGTTTGTAGAAAGATTAGATTTGAATGTTCAGCAGAAGCTACAACGCAAGCGGGGTTTGATTTTTATTATGAGTAGGGTTGCTAGCTTCTTGTCAAAGATTACGTCGATAAAGATGGTGTTTATTTAATAGGTTTTAAAAAGGCAAATATGTATGAGCGTAATAGAATAAACAAAGATGTTAATTCTGAAGATTTATTCAAAGACGCATTACAGTGGAAAATTAAACTTAACCAAGACAAAACGCCTACTGTATTACCCAAAGTCTACCCACAAAGCAATAAGAACAATAGTTATAATACACCCTCTAGTTTATAAGTAACCACAGAAGGATTCCCAAGACACCGTGGGACGTCGCGGTAGACCACAAAGGAAATGGCGAAATGATCTTAGACTTCCCAAAAGAGAGCCCGGATGATGTGATGAAGATGAGAACGGACCCGGACTGTCCGTAAATGTAATAGATTGTGGACTGAACAATCATGACGTAAATTGTTTTGAAACTTGTTTTGATATTGATGAGCTGTTTCCGGAACTTAGTTTTGGGCGGCTTGGGGCTTACTATGACAAACAATGGTCAAGTAAAATAAAGATATGCTGCAATTCTTAAACTTTTGTTAGATAACAATGAGAAGCCCTAATCCTAACACCAGTTCATTTCCAAATAGTCAAAGCAGCCTGCCCGCTATCGGATTATCTCCCTCTTTTATTTCTTCGCGAAATCTTTATTTCCAGCCAAGCAATCAAACATCAAAGCGACATGACATTCCCGTAATTAAAGAGTTTCTAATCGCCACACTGATCCACTCAAACGCACAGATAAGGTGCACACAAAAAGCGGGCCAATTCTCCGTTTATCGTTAAATTGTTAAGCATCGGAGGGTTTTGGTCTTTGGCCCTTTGGTGCATCGGCACGTGAAACCGTTTGTCGGTGAGGCGCAACTTTAGTTTATGGTTTTTTTCATTCATTCTCGTTCTCAGAACTGGCGGCTTTTTGGCGCCTACCTAAAGCCCTCAGTTTTTTTGGAAGAAAAAAAAATTTGGCGCGAATGCGGTATCAGATTGAGGGAACTCGTTCCTATTAGCTGTCGGTGCAATACTGTTTCTTTTTAAATTCCTCGGAATTGATATGGATTTATGGGAATGCGAAAATTGTCTTTGTATTTCTGCTATGGACTTAAAATTATCCGTCCGAGCACTTAAAATGTCCAACTGAATGTTTTCTATGGGTATTTATAGCTAGCCAATTTGTTGGCGAAGGGAAAACCATAGTTCTTTAGTAATTATCGTAAAAAAGGCCATTCAAAAACCGTTGGTACTTGAAAAACAATTGGAAGAACACACCGGAGGCGTCCCTCAGCTGTGTTTTGTTGACGCTGACATTGTTCCCGTGAGGCAAATAAAAACGTATTCATCAGTTACAACAAAAACGAATCCTCTTACCGGGAAGAAGCGACCATTTCACCAGCCACCCTCGACAACAAAAGATGTACGGAATCCATTGTGATGGAGCCTTTTATGGTACTTGCGCTCATGAATCGAAATCTATGGGTGGTATGTTGGCAGAGATTATTTTTGTATGTAATAACTTTGTGTTGGAAAGTCCCAAGTATTGTCTTGTCATTGGCCATTGTAAAACAAACAATATCCGAGGCGTCATTTATGACACTTCCCTTTTTAATGATGGCAGCTGGTCCGCTACAAATGTAAAGGTGTTAGTAAGGTGGTCCGGTTTAATGTGGAGCTTTGTTTCATCCTACATCTGTATCTATCAGTAATTGCCATCACCTGCTGCACGTTTCCTTGTTACAAGTAATTTTTTCGCTTTGTGTTTGGAGTCCATTTCTTGCGGTGAACTCGATACCAAAATTAGTATTTATAATTGAACGATTGATTCGCATCCGGTGTTGGGCAATTCTGGACGGTTTTGAAGACCTGACTGATATTTATGAGTATCTAATGCATAATTTAATCAAATACCCCTTCATTAGTGGTGGGTTTTATGATTGATTGATAAACTGTGTTGGTATCAAAGAATATTATTTTAAATTGAATGTATAATAACGTATTTTCGCTAATGATTAAAAAGTGGGGTCTCCCAAGTCTTCAATTATCCTTCTGGCAGTAAATATAGAAAAGTTTTATTACTGAGACAATTCAATTCGTGAAGTTAACCTCACCCTTTTTACCGTAAACCTGAACCTGTCGTAGGCGATAATGAAACAAACACAATGTCACCCTGTGTAACGCCAACTTATTCCACTTGATAATTAGATGAAACTTCGCAGACGTCTAGAAAATTCGCTTTCAACAGTCTCAGCCAATCCCCGTCTTCGTTTAATTATGTATTTTGGCGCGGTTAAGTCTTTTATACTTTTAATCCTTGAGGGCTTAACGAATTTTAGGAGGTGTCAAGTTTGAGAGAGTTTCAATATTAATACAGCGTGTTTGAGTATAACATTTCAGTTTATAGAATGTATTTTGGTATTGAATGAAAGGAATCTATGAGAATGTATCAAAGGAGTTTGGCTAAACGTGTCTGCTTTTTGGGTAGTTCAATTGTTTGTAAACTGGGCCACATTAGATAGTCAAATATTCTGTGTAGTGCACTGATTGCAGAACTATAGTTGCATCTGGTAATTCGTTGATAAATGCTTGATTGACATCAGGCGTACCTTTTCGAAGATCTGCCATCTTCTTTTCTTTTCGTGTGGTTAATGCCTAAAACGTATTTTTTTACGGATGGTAAATTTAATAACTTCCCCGCCCTGGGCGGAGCGGAAGGGAGTGTAAAACTTGCACTGGCTATAACCCTTTCATGTTCTTTCTTTTACCCTTTATATTCCGGGGGCCGCAGTATTTCTTTCGAACCCTGGCGGACGGTGGCCCTGGCAGACGGTAGCCCTGACAGGCCCCTCTGTTTTGCTGACATCTTTTTGAGGCGCGTGGAACACGAACGCGCCATCAACACAGCAACTCAAGACCTATGACTTCGCAGTCAGGCGGTCACACCAAAGTTATTACACCTTAATTCTATTTAAGTATTTCTGTAGTGCAATGCACCTATGTGTCCTTTCGTTGATCAGCAATACAAGTTAAAGTGTCCGATAAATTGCAATGTGCAGTCTAAATATACTCAAGACATGCAACGCCTATAATATACTATCCTTAAACACCTTTCTCATAACTTGTAAAGAAAGTCCACCAATCAACCTGATAACTTTAACTCTACGACATTGTCATTTGGGTTTTTTTGCCAGACAGGTGCCTAGTGGTTGATGGTTATCTTGAGCAACCTTCCTACTCACCCCACTTCCCTTGCCGTAATGAGCCCTTAAAACTCCTAAACATTTGTTAATATCCCTACCGATGACTTTTTAATGTAGGTCCCGCGATTGTTAAAGTTTTTTTGATGTTGATTTCGATGTGTTTTTGTGTATGTTGTAAATCAGCGGCAGGTGCACCGGTTGGTGTCTTGTCGATCAATTAAAAGATTTTTGTTGTAAGTTTCTAATACTGATGAAGTGGATTGGTGGTGATAGTACTTCGTTTAACAGATCATTCTTCATACTTTCTTGTTTTCATAATTGAGAAACTTCATAGTTTTTTAGTTTTTGTATTTTTTTACCGACATCTTAATATCACTATGTCATACTAGCTGGCGCCCGCGACTTCGCCCGCGTGATATCTTAAAAAAGTATTCTATGTGTTAGGTACTCCAGACTATAATCTACCTCTGTGCCAAATTTCATCAAGATCCGTTCGGCCATTTTGACGTGAAAGACTAACAAACATCCATACATCCATCCATACATCTTCACAAACATTCGCATTTATAATATTAGTAAGAAGTAAAATAGTAGAATTACATACCAACGCGCCTGTAGTCCCCGAAACCTAATGGCGCATTTCGCCAGTCATATCTAAGTCCCATGTCACAGCCGGGGTTGCGAGTTGTTCGAAGTAGAAACCGCGCCCCAGAACACTAAAGCCCCGTTGCAATAAACAAAAACGACTCTCAAACGAGTCTCATAGAACTTATGTCAAAATACTACCATCCGTAAGCAAAACGAGTCGTTTTTGTTTATTGCAACGGGGCTTCAGAAGGAACATGGATGGGTTTTAATCAGTACAAATCTGATACAAGTAGTGACAAACTTGTAATGACCCGCTCAGTCCAGAGCGGGAGAAATCATAATTATGGTAACGTCGCGCCAAAAAAAAGTACCCCAGATTAAGGTAAATACGTAAGTATTCCTCAATTTGTCACCGCAATCGTTTATTTTCACTTTCTCATAACATAACAGAGGAAGGCCGCACTTTCCGTAATTATCCAAAAAAATGCTTTGCCTTCACAAACCCTAAATAAGAACAAATTAAGATCATTACACCATTCATACACACGTTTCCTTTCATTAAAAACAATTACAGACCGTGTAAGGTGTACGAAATTATTGTCTGTTTTCCAAATGTTTGTAAAAAAAGGTTAATAAAAAAAAACAATAATAAGCGACCACCCAACGGTTCTGTAATGACCAATTCAGTGAGTTCCGATCACTCGGACATCAATTGTTCACGTACACTAATTTAAACATGTTCAGTTTGTTTGTACACTGTGCGCGTGCCCTTAGGTAATTGACCTGTCGATCAAGACATTTATTGCCACCCAAATATTATATCCTCAACCTTGTGCTCATAGATTTATGACTCAAATTGGTTTACAATTTTGTAAAGAACGAGCAATATAATTTTGTTTAGAAATTAATTTCTGGTCAAAATTGGTGCACTTTTTATCTAAGATCGCTTCTAACAACCTTATCCTCTAGTTTTTAAGGTTCATATTTGTTAATTTTTTTTATATAGAGCACGATAATAACTTTTTCCAGGAACAAATTTTCCTGTTTCTATGTTTGGACATAATGATAAGTTCAGACGGCATTACAACTAGTAATTTAGTATAATTCGGTGCTTGTTTTAGTGAAAAAAAGTAACGCCTTTAATTATAAACAATTCTTGTAATTACGTCAGTTAAAGCACGTTAACTTTCAATTATGACAATTTGTTCGCCCTTTGTACTAGAGCCGAAGATTTTTAGGGGTGCGCGGGCAGATGCGGAAGCCTTTGCAACCCGAAGACTTTTTATTAAAGTCGAGATTCACCGTCTTAATGGATTAATTAGTTTGTGCAAGTTAATTATAGCTAAGAAAACAAGGAAATAGGGACGTAATTAATTTTGAGAAATATTGTTTTGAGTCTTTGGTTCACAGTAGCACAATATAATAGACGGATACAGTCCTGAAAGGACTTTTGATTGGTTTAAATTTGTGGACAGTCATATCGTCATCTACCAATTCCCGAGTATACTGGGTCCGGTAACCAGTTTAAAACTAGAAGGTGACGCCAGGATGCAGCTGAATACCATTATTTACAAAAGGAGTGTCTGCCCGTCTGACTTTTACAACCAAATTAGTATTGGATAATATAATATCTTACCAAGGGGGGTAAGAAAAGTTGTCAGACTTTCGGGTCACTGATTAAGTGATTACCTGTATCAAACATCTACAAATGACAACCGGGACCAACGGCTTAACGTGCTTCCGAAGTACGAAGAAAACTCGATATGTAATAGGTGGTCACCCATCCAAGGATCAACCTAAACAAGCGCGGCTTAAGCTGAAGATCGACTACTGCGGCTGGTATTTTTTAGCTACGAGTTGTTTTTTTGAAAAACCAAAATGGCGGCTTCAGTTCTAATGACGCCAAGATTACATGTAAGTGTGGCGAATAATTTATGATTGTTTTGTTTTTTTTGGTAGATTTAAGTACTTACTAACATTAGTTTTTTTTAAGTTGTACTAACCAAATGGATATAAATTTGTCTGAAATCAATAAAAGATTTTTTTTTTATTTAATGACAGCTACGGGCCCAAAATCTATGGAAGAATATAAGTTGCGGGTTGAATTACATTCTAGATTAAACCTCGTAAGATTACGCGCAAAACATACGGAGCCCCCACACTAAGTTTCCTTAATAATTGTTCAATTATTCAACAATTAAACATAACCTTAGTAGATCTCGAAGTCTCCACAAACCTGGTATTACGTACGATGCGATACCTTTAATAGTTGGGGATGGTTATCACAAATCATACTTAATAACATATTATGTAAGTTAAACAAATTTATTCAGATTATTTTTAGAACTTAATGTTTGAAGGCAACGGATACTGAGTAAGTATTGTGCGATGTACGCATGCATGCGAGAAATTTAATGTAAATACTCGTGGGGTGTGGATTGTTTTAATCAGATATAACAGAGTGTGTTTATTATGATCAAGTGCTTTAGATACATTTATAAGTGTCGTTCGTTTATTTTCTTTAACAAAATCTTAAAATTTAGCAACACTTTTCTGTGATCCTCGATGAGACCTATTACTTAATATAATAGTACACCCAAAATTCGGCAGTAATAATTAAGTCCTGTGTAATCTAATATATAAAATTCTCGGCTCGGCGTCTCTAAACGGCTGAACCAATTTGTATGAATATGAATTTTTTGAGCATATAGGGTAGGTCTGAGAATCGGCTAACATCTATTTTTAATACCCCTAAGTGATAAGAGAGACCGGAGCAGCGGCTGAAACCGCTGGGCACAGCCAGTAAATATATAATAGGAGGCAAGCCTATTGCCATCAGCTGAGCATAAATCTAGACTCCGTGGCTCTATGTGTGACAGTGATCTCTTGCCCAACCCGGAAAACACACCTAGGCCTTCCAAGTTCAGCAGCAAGCATTATTTTCTTTAAAAATATATTTTAACTACACATATTTTTCGAAGCTTTTATTATCTAACAATAACGAATCACAATCAACAAACAAAATATTATTTATTTTAGCTGGACGTGTACACAAAGATATCCCACGTATCAACAAAAATAACAAAACCTCAGAACTGATAGGACACGATCACAACCAAACTATGAAATGCAACAAAACAAAGAATGTTTCCCACAAAACCACCCGATAACATCAACTTCGGAAACACTTATCAAGTTCCCTTCAGGAAGTATGTATTTTAGTTTCCAATGTGCGGTACAAGCAATAACAAGGGCTTAGTGGACCAGTGTCTATGGATTTTAATCACGAAGCATTTAACAGAAACCATTTTGACAGCTGTCATTTTGACAGTCTTTAAAAGTGAGACAGGCGATCAGAACGCTCAATTTGGTTAGCCTCAGTGGCCTTGGCTAGATCTACAGAAATTAAAACAAGAGAAATAACTACCAAACAAATGATAGTTTTTCTCATGGGCCAAATCGGCAAGTATATCATTTCATGCCGATACAAACTTTACATTTTAAAACGAGTTTAAAACCGAAGTAAAAACCTACATGAGAAATTAAAAGGAGCAACGATTTAAAAACAATGTTTGTTTACTAAAACTGTCAAATACTTCTTCTACAAGGAAGTAAAAATTACGACTACATATTGTGCAATATGTTTGCAACGCTATGTCAATAACGACTGCGCTTTTACGGCTCAATGAATTGTACTAAGTTTTCCTTATTGCTAGTGTCTAGAAAACAGACTTATACTACCTATGATGACTTATCTCTTGGAATAACTTGGATCTCGTGGCTAAATAATACTAAGCTTAAGGTTAAGCTGCGTACCAAGGTCAATCTGTGGATGGGTGACCATCTAATATACCGAGTTTCCTTCGTGCCTCGGAAAGCACGTTAACCCGTTTCAGGGTATCGTACCCTGTCGGGGTTGCGGGTTGTTCGAAAGAGATGCCGCGGCCCCGGAACATAAAAGGCAATAGAAGGAACATGGGTGGGTTTTAGTCGGTACAAGCCTGATACCCCCCCCCCCCTCGCTCCGCCCAGAGCGGGGTACTAACTGGGTTGTGGAGATCAGGTTAGCAGCAGTCACACCATGTAAGATACTGATATTCAGCTGTATCCGGTTAGACTGGATGACGACCCTAATAGAGTTGGGAAAAGGTTCAACTAAGCTTTAGTTGGGTCTGGATCTCTTTAACGTTCGAGTGTATCCAGTTTCTTGTAGGCAGGCGTGTTCAACCTTAGGCCGCATTATCGCTTAACATCGGGCAAGTTCTCAGACGCACGCGAGCATGCAAGAATGACGGAAATCCACTAAACGCTGACGTTTAACGATGGTGAGTAAAAACAAAGAAGTGGCCATTTCTTTGTTTTTCAGTCATCAAACTCGTTTCAGATATAAATCATGATCCCTTCACCCTTCGCACCCCCTGTTGTTAACACGACCGGCATCGAACCAGCAACTGGTATTTATTCATAGTATACCAGAAATTAAAATATGCCTTTATTTGTTTTTCGCTATTTCCGATACTACAACAATAATAAATGAAGATCGCGAAGGGAGAAAATCTTAGGTTATATTAAATGTAAATATTTATTTTATATTATAATATTTGAAAACATTTGTATACTACTATTTACATAAGTTTCTGTTATTATAAAGAGGACAGATATTTTTGTTTGTTTGTACCGAAAAAAATGATTTAGATTTTAACCATTTGTGGTCAATAGAAAGCAATTTTTTTTAGGAAGTAACATAGGCTATTTAACATCAACAACGCTACGATACTTAGGAGTGGAGCAGTAGGGCACAGCCAGTGACAAGCTGAAGTAGAAGAGTTTTCTCTTTGTTTTTCGGGTTAGTTTATACTCTCGGCCGAAGCATGTGATCATGTACATCATCATCTGCCTAGCCTTTTCCCAACTATGTTGGGGTCGGCTTCCAGTCTAACCGGATGCAGCTGAATATCAGTATTTTACATGGAGCGACTGCCTATCTGACCTCCACAACCCAGTTAGTACTGGGTAATACGATACCCCTTGGTAAGACTGGTTGTCAGACTTTCAGGACACTGACTACCTGTAACGACTGTCAAAGATCTACAAATGACAGCCGGGACCAACGGCTTAACGTGCTTTTCATGTGCATGTGATCATGTACATGAATCTGAAAAATAAGAGATGCATGTTTTGGATTCGAACTCCAGGCATATCTACACCACTAAGCTATAACTGCTGTAGAAATAATGAAACTACTGCTCATTCGAAGACTCAAGCGTAACTCTTCCAATACTGTTTCCAGAGTAGAAGAACCTAACCCACATAGATCTATCGACGGTCCCTACGTACATAAGGTTAAGTCAAAAACCGAGGTTTACAGGAGAGCGTAGTTTGTGTTCAACACGCCTTAGAAATAGTTCTATGAGCAATAATAAATATTTTCTTAAACAAGGTAAATAAATTAAATAAAAATAAAAATCGTATGTCAGCATGTGCGCATAGATAATCTAAAGCCAATGACACAATAAAAAAAAATGCCATTTTCGACATGTCTTTATGTACGTAGGGACCGTCGCTATAAGTTTACCAGAAGCACCTAAAACCAAGAGATATTTAAAACCTTCATACACCGTTCAAAACAGAATATTTACTACCGTAATAATACTGGACTGAAAATATCAGCAAGTAAATTACTAGCAAGCTCGCAGTTTACTGATTGGCATACATATATACGACCTATAAAGTACTGCGAAACGGTTGGAAGTAATATTGGTATGACCGTGGAAATGATTCAGGGACGATACACTGTAACTGTAGGCCGGTTGCATCACTTACCGGGAGGTTAAGAGTTTAAAATGGCGGTAAACTGAGATCATGACAGGGTTAAAATTAACGTAAATCAATCAACGCAGACTATCGCCACTAGGCAAGTCTACTCTCACTACTGCTACCCTACCATGACGTCTTAAAGCAAAATTAATTCCACTGAGGGAAAGAGACAGAGCTATACAGGGTGTCTAGCACCATCTCTTTCCCTCAGTGGAATAAGTTCTGCTTTAAGACGTCATGGTAGGCCTACTGAGCTTTTTTTAAGTTGTCGGTCTAACGTTAAGTACGCCAAATACAATAATTCGTTAGAAAAACTAGAAATAACACGGTTTCTCGCATTTTTCTCAACAAACCCTGTATTATATTATACGAATGCATAAACATAAACAGTCCGTCATATTGAATTGAGTGTGAATTCAATTAGTTACAATGCATTGTCATCCAAAACTATACGAAACATTTGAGGTCAATCAAAAACCGGTAAAAATCAAATTTAACTTCTTAGATATTTTTTTACTTTTTTACAACAAAAAAAACTATTGTTAGCGTGCAATAAATTACTAAGTTTAAAATACGGTATTATTGTTTATCAAGTTACGATGAGTCCTGTTGAAATGTCCTGAGAAAGTTTAAAAATCTTTCTCACTAGCCGATTCAAACTCAAACCATTTATTTCAATTAGACCATTACAGGCACTTTTCGTTTATTTTCGTTGGATCCCAGTTTTTGATCCCACTTTAATATTTTTGGCGTTGGATCCCACAAAACATTATTATATATTTCCGTTGAATCCCAAATTTGAAAAATACTAAAAAAATACGTTTTATTGCCATTGAATCCCAAAAACTATTTCCGTTGGATCCCAGATGTTTAAAAACATCTGAATGCGGGTACATCCAACAACAAAATCACAACAATATTTTAAGGCGAAACTTTGTATGTATGTTTGTTATTCCAACACGCTCAAACTTCTAGACTGATTTGGATGAAATTTGGGTATGTGGATAGGTTATATTAGAATAACGGGTGCCTGCCGTTTTTCCGAAAAGATTTAGACAAAATTTCATTACCCAAACAAATAATAAGAACTGGGAACTAGGTTAGGTTAGGTTAAAACTGTGACCTCCTACGCACGAGCCGAGCGAGCGGAGCGAGCGGTGCCGCGGCAGCGGCCGGCGAGTGTCACAAATGACCTGCATTTATAGAAAAAAGAGATTGTTTTTAGTTGGTTACCCGGAACTGAACTATTTAGATTAGGATAATTACTTATTTACAAAAAAACAGTTAGGTTAAAACTGTGACCTGTGTGCCAGAAACGGCCACATTATATAAAAAAAATATGGAAAAATCATGACGGCAGTATTTTTTTTTGAGCTAAGAGGCGCTTGTTTATTCCCCAGTGGCAACAATCCTAAAAAATCCAAAATACACACGGTGTTTTTGAAATATTTAATAAAAGTAAATCACTTTTCTTCTGAAATGTACACATGTTGTCATAAAATGGGATTTAATGGTAATATCAAATGGGACCCATCGTTAATACCTATAAAATGGGATCAAAAACTGGGATCCAACGAAAATAAATCGCACTTTTGAATGTCGTCATAAAAACAAAAAAATGCTGTTACAGTCCCAGTCACAAGACATAAAAACTTGCGAAAGTACTGTAGTTGCCCATTCCAAAGCGTAGATCTCTATGGAGAAGAATGGGCAAGAAACTCCATGGACACTCTTTTAAATCATAATATTATTACATACTAGCTTTTGCCCGCGGCTTCGCTCGCGTTAAATTCGGTATAACACAGTAGGTACTTGCTACCTGCAGTTTTAGCCCTTGCGCCTTATTGATTTGTAATAGCAACTCTAAGTTTTCCCCTTTCTTCCCTCTTTCTCCCTCAAATCCCAAAAAATAGCCTATGTCCGTCTCCTGGGTCCCAACTATCTCTGTACCAAAATTCATCAAAATCGGTTTAGCCCTTAAAGCGTGAAGAGGTAACAAACAAACAAACAAACTCACTTTCACTTTTATAATAGTAAGGATTCATGGATACATCATACATATTGAGAATATACATACACGATTCTTTCACTATGTACTATTACAGAACAAGACGTAAGTTGCCATTCAAAATCTTAACTTGTTTCGTGCATAATCATAACGTACAACGGTTTGTTTCAAACGGCCCCCTAGTATTGTTCTAGTATTTCTCAAACACGTGTTACAAACCGATTTACACAAGTAGCTTTATAGTTCGGTAACAAAGTAAATGTATTTGTAAATATAGATAAGGTTACTACGCTTGCCATGCGTCATTACGCTAATGGTATTTTACGCCTTATACTACAACTACTCTTCACAACAATGAAAAAACGGGCAAGAGCTAGTTTGACTCGAACATTAAGGGTTCCGTACAAACTTACGACGTAAATGGCCATATCTTTAGACTTAACGATATGATTTCACAATTCAAAGGAACCAGAGACTTGAGTATATGGTTCAAATTTCAACTCAATACCTTCACGCGTTCCCGATATAAAAGCTCTTGAAAGACAGATAGACAGGCAGACGGACAACAAAGTGATTCGTTTTTCCTTTTTAGGTACGGAATCCTAAAAACTATAGGAAACTATTCTAACGAAACGCCAGAAACCAATAACTTTTTTCTAAGAAAATATTCAAGATATAATCTCAATAATATTCCGATTGAAGCTCGCATAGATAATACTGAATAATACAACAAGATTACCGCACTGTACGAACATAATCTTTAATTTATACCGCAGACGAACACAAGAAAACGCGTAAAAACAAAAGCTGAACGAGATCAAGCGAGTTCAGTTGTCAAAACCTCTGTGCTTCACTGACCAGCTGTTTATAGATTGCCTAGATATCGGCTATTAGATTTATTGCCAAGCTAAATCTTCCATATTAATGTATCCGAGAGTACGTTTCCGTGCACACGTAAAAACAGTGCTATTTCTTTAACAATAGACACGCAAGAATGTTTACGGTGTTTTTACGTTTTTTTTTATGGCTACGGCATTTGTAAATAAATAAATATCGTACTGGCCAGTGGGGCTTGGGGATACATTTTTATCTGTGTGTTAGTTCAACGTGTGTTGTACGTACTAAAATAACGCACACATAAGCGAGCTGTCAGTGAACCCCTCTCACGTCACGTGCCTGAGATCAAAGTAGATGAGCAACGTATAGATGGACATGATTGTATATAACGATAATGACCCTTAATGAACAAGGGTTCCGGTGAGACCCGTAGGTGTTACGTATAGAGTACTTGGCTATAGACACTACAGATTCTAGATGAGACGTCCAAGTAACAACTTGAAATTCCCTACCCAAAATAAGTATAAGACTATTTCACAACAAAAAAACCTAAATCAAGGTTGATTTAGGTTCGAAGGTTCGTGAAACTAGGTAGTTTCACGAACCTTCGAACAATGACTTAATTTTCGAATCACTCACGTTAATAAATAGATAGACAAATCATTTATTTAACGCAACAATAGACACAATACAGAAATCAACACAAAAAAACATCAAGGTGAGAGAAAAAAAACAACGATTAAAAAACAGAAGTTAGATTGATTCATAAATAACTAGAAACATCGTACATATTTGTATGACCTACAGATAATTGTTTCGGGTCTGGCTGTTTGTGTATGTGAGTTTCAATGTTTGTATACGCACCCACGATACAGGAGAAATTCCAAGTGTGGAGCAACGTTTTTTTTAAACTAAATAGAGTAAATTGCTTTATATATTTGCTATTGTAATGTATTTGGCACGATTTTCACATTTGCCTTAATAAAAATAACCATGAGCCTGCCCACTTAACTAGAAAGCCTCAATTATATTTCAACAAAAAAACTTAGCTCACTGTACAATTCAAACAGTCACCCAGAAAAATAACTCATACACATCATTTTCATAACAAAAACTTAGGGAACCGTTAAAAGTACGTTGGCCAAAGATGTATGGAATTTATTCACCCCATGAAAGGAGATCGCATTTCCATTCACACACGACAAAGTGAACAAGGGGAAAATTGTAAGTACTTGAAGTAAATTGTAATAGGGCTGGTGGCATATGATTTGATGGTGCAATAAATTGCCAAATAAAAGTCATAGGAACACAATCATCATTGATATGGTGGAGCAAATAAGTGTTTTTGTCAATTTGTTTTTTTTTTATATTGATCAACTACTCTGGCGCTTCCCCTTAATATCAATAGCTTTACTGATATTAAGGAGAAAGCGCCAAAGTAAAAATTCAAATTTACTAACTTTTTTGTAATTTCCAAGTAGTCATCATCTGTCTACCCTTTCCCAACTATTGAGGTCGGCTTTCAGTCTTTACCGGGAGCAGCTGAATACTAATGGAGCGACTGTCTACCTGACCTCCACAACTTAGTACTGGGTAATACGATACCCCTTGGTAAGACTGGTTGTCAGACTTTTGGGACACTGATGTCCTGTAACGACTGCCAAAGATCTACAAATGACAACCGGGACCAACAGCTTAACGTGCTTTCCGAGGCACGGAGGAAACTCGGTATGTAGGTGATCACCCATCCACAGACCTACCTAGGCAACCGCGGTTAAACCAAAAGATCGACCCGAGCGGCTGCTATTATTTAGCCGCGATTCATATTTCAATCAACGTAAAACTTCAAACTAACCTGCAAAATAGAAAAAAAAAACTTAAAAAAAATTGCGACCTACCCTGACACATTAATCTTAAAAAGTTTGTACAAGACACGAAATATTTCTAAAGCCTCTGTACTCTGTGCTTGAAATATTAAATAAATAAATAAAAATGTCATCAAATTTCTAACACAAGCAAGAGTCAGTAAAACCCATTAGTGGGAAACCAATCAATCAAAGCTGACAAAACCCGATCAATAAAGTCAATAACTAAACTTCATCGACACAGTATTGTAATTTCCCCACAACGCTATGTTCCCATCACCAATCAATGGAAACATAAGAATTAAACAGTGAGCGATGACGCGAGGAATTCTTCGAAGGCGGATGAGCTTCAAGCAATAAGCTTTTATATTACCAATGAATACATTATTCATAACCTTGTCAAGAAAAATAAGGTACGATAGTGCTGACAACGAGGGTTTACAAATACTTAATGATGATGTAATATTTCGTGTGGCTAGGCGGTCTTTGGGAGGTTTGTAACAGTTACACATGACTTTGTACTGGGAATCACTGTAAACAGATTCATATGACAGTATAGTTACAATTTTTTTTTTCGGGTGGGAAATCTTCAAATGACTTCCCCCGCTCTGGGCGGAGCGGGGGGGCATGTCAGACTTTTACTGACTAAAACCCACCCATGTTCCTTCTATTGCCCTTTACGTTCCGGGGCCGCGGTATCTCTTTCGAACAACCCGCAAGTAGTATAGTTACAATTAGATACGGTATAGAGTAAGAATTGCAGTCGCCATATTGCTAAAATTTCGCACACACAAAACGTTACGTGCAAAAACCGTTGGTGTTACCCCAAAGTGACAGTTCGGAAGGGAAACAATGCATCTGATACGTATCTATCGCGCCCCTACGCTTACCACACCTAGCTACAGCCGGATAACCGCTTCACAATATGTACTAGTGGAAATATCAAATAGATACAGGAACTGATTCTAATCATATTACTGAATCAGTTTCTCATGTTTCTCGAAACTGTTAAGGGACAAGTTCTTAAGGTACTGAGCGCTTTTGTTACAAGTTAAATTGAGAAATCAGAACTTTCATATTCAAGCCAAGTCGACGACGCGTTAGTGTTTCACGTGCGCCTCAAAGAGATGTCAGCAAAGCAAAGGGGCCTGCCAGGGCCACCGCCTGCAAGGATTGATACCGCGACCCCGGAACATAAAGGGGAAGGAACATGGATGGGTTTTAGTGAGTGCAAGTCTGACACTTCTCCCCAGCTCCACCCAGAGCGGGGGAACTTATTTGACGATGTAATGAACTTTCATATAGTCAGTTTAATATGCTACCGATTGGTAAGCCGTCTAGAAGCCGGATTATTTATTCAAACACATCGTGTATTAAAATCTGGAAAGCAACAATAACTGCAAAGACGAAAACGACGAGTTATCTAAAAATACCGCAGAAATAATACAAAAAAAACGACACCCGCCCGTTAACCCACTTGCTGAATTGAACATCGCACCCTCGATATAGAACAGCCCTTACGAATTGGCTCGTCCACAAAGGAGAACGTGCGGTGGTGTCATGTCGCGGCTATTAGCCACATAGCCATAGAGCCACATAGCCGCCGAGTGGCCGTTATCCGCGACATAGCTAGGTACGGCACGGCCCATAGGGTGGCTGAAGATACGATCTGCTGCATTGTTTGACTTTTTAGCTAGATTGCGGAGGGTGCAGTCTGTGTTTGGAGGAATATCATTTAATTTTTATCATGTAGAAATGTTTGACTAGTTATTGTGTATAATTAACATTAAAAACTAAATAGCGATATTTCGGCACTGTTGCAAGTATTATTATTATCACGGTTAAACTAAAGCATTTGCGGGTAAGTGTTTTTTCTCAAACGTTGCCCTGCATTAGGAATTTCTCCAGTATCGTGGGTGCGTTTACAAACATTTAAACACGCAAACAACCAGCCCAGAAACAACTACCTGTACCTGTGCGGGGATCGAACCGACAATCGTCACGCAGCGCAGATAGCAGCAGAGAGTCGATCACTGCGTCAATCGTGCCGTCCGTTTATGAGCAGACAAATCGGTTTACTCTCTTCCTTGAACGTTTTTTCGTTTGTTTCAGTTATGAGTGTTATTGATATCTCAGCTTAAAAACTTAGTTATGTAGTTACATAGAATTCGCTGAGGTCGCAAAAGTCACCTTAAATTAAGTTCGTGCGAAAAAGTAATTCTGTTAGGAATCCGCCTCATTTTTCCGTCAAATATAATGTGTGGAATATTTTTTAATGAGTAGTAGGTTCTAGAACTCTCCTAACGAACGATGAACGAAGAGTTTAATTAATATCCCGTAGCAAAAATAGACTCCAAAATACAATATTGATTACAACAACCGCAAACAAATTTACTCAAGTCAACGGAATTTTAAAACAAGCACAAACCTCTTGATTAGTTGTTCGAAATGGGAATCCCAGTGTAAGTTTCCTGTAGCCCCATCATGCCCCATTCTGCGCCACTGTGCCCCACGGTGGTCATCCATCATGCGCCACAATGGGCAGTTCTGCGAAAGGCTAAATTTGCAGCCCCGCCTGATTTATTGCATGCCGAGATAACGGTCCCAGATAACATCGGACTATGATTACTGAGAAAAAAGGCAATAATGCCAATTAAATTTATGGAATTTACGCGAAGGTATTTTGTAACTGTGGTAGGTTAGGGTTGATCTGATTACGAAATGTTACGTATTTTTATAGTGAAATTAGTTTAGGAGTAGGTACAGAATGGAACCATACATAAGTAAGGTGTGACATAATAACCGGTTAATTTGCCCTTTGTTTTCCGGGCCCGCAGTATTTATTTCGAATAACCTGCAACCCCGACAGGCAGTGGCCCTAGCGGGCTTCTCTGCTTTGCTGGTAACTCTTTGAAGCACGCGTGGAATACAAACGCGCCGTCGGTCGTCACTAGACGGACGGACAGTGAGCTACCAATTGCTCACCGTATACAGACCCGCGTCTCCCAACGCCCAGAGTGTCTCCTGCGGCGGCTGGGTTGGTTTGAGGTTCTCTCCCTCAAACGTCACCTTCGCTAGCACAACTGTTTCGCAGAAAGAGATGACCGACCATTCCCTCTCGCCCAGAATCTTGGACTGAACCAGGGCTGGAATACAAACTAGACCAACGCGGCAGTGACAAAATCAATTGAGCCCTAAGTTCTCCAAAAAGATTTTTCCACAGGGAATCGGTTTACAATCACGCCAGAATCCCTAATTAACTAATTAAAGTCCTTAACCCGCAATAACATCCAAAAGTTTAATCAAAATCTAATAAAAAAGAACACATAGAGAGTTGCCATGGTAACACATTGTTAGATAGTCCCATAGAAACGTGTTGGTAACTTTATCCCTTATTTAACTATTCAGTTTAGATTGGCTTATCAATAGCGGAAATTAACACCCAGACTATGATTTTAGCATGTGTTTCGTATTATATTTCTCACGGTATGCTACACGTTTATTTCACTACTTCAAATACGACGTATTGTTTGTGGTTCAAAAAATTAAGATTATTTTAAGAATGGCGACTTTTTTTTGCCAAATTCAAACATCGCAGTTGGCATCTATCATGTTTCTAAAAATATTTCGAGTTCACAACGAAAATTGTTTGTTTGTTTGTAAACTTATTAACTAAATAGACATGAGAAATATTTTGATAATTAGCTTTGTGAAATTATTTGAAAAAACACAACATTCGGACTACCTACAACGCGTAATTAATTCTGAATAAAAAGAGCATGTAGAACAACAAAATGCATTATTGTTTCACAATTAGCCACCAGCTCAAGAACTAGCCACACAAAAGAATCGAAAATCCGAAAGATTTTCATAACTACAAACGTTTGCAAAAATCGTTAGACTTGCCACTGCAAATCATCTGCTTAGCCTTGTGCCAACAATATTGGGGTCAGCTTCCAGTCTAACCGGATGCAGCTGAATACCAGATTTCTACATGGAGTGACTAATTATATTGACAATAGCAATTGCATTAGGACAGCAAGTACGTTACGCAATTACCCCACAAGTTTTAGACACAAATACAGTTCAGTTCGTCTCGGATGGACGAACTAATAATAGGTTATTTTTAACATCAGCGTATAATACGCATCAAATTATACACTACACTCTACTGGGTACACTATTTAGTATAATTTAGTTGTTGAAAAGAAAAGGGTTCGAATTTAAAGAAGAAACATCATGTATGGCTTTACAAATATTGTGATCTTTATGAATGAAGGAGACGAAGTACTTTAGTAGAACTGGAAAGACTTTTTGAGAAAGTATGGTTCTTTCACAAGTTATTATGCCTTCTGTCTGGGACTGTAGCTTCATGTTTTTGACATTTAAAAGCGCCTGCAACGGTCTAATAAATGCTTTGAGTTAAATTGAGGACCTTTATAATGTTATCAGGCAATGGTCACATAAGAATGATTTTACTGCAGTTTCATCATCACGTTCGCGTCTCATTCTCAAGTTTGAGGGGGAGAATGTAGTAAAATGACATGAAGTACAAACTTCAGTCCTGTCGATGTTATTGATCTGTAAAATTGCCAAGTAGCGCAGACAATCTTCAGATCAGAAGATGGTGATCTTAGAGTATCAGAGACTATATCAGCGAAAAGCAACGAAGAAGTTAAAAGTGTACTGATTTGTGTGTGTTAGAGTGATTTACGATAGCTTGTGTTAATTCATATTAAACTTCTCTCCTGTTAGAAGTCTCTTTAAAATACACAAATCTTTTTGCGCGAAATTTGCTTTGCCTATCAATTGTCAATTTGATGGTACCTCTTGGAGTGATACAGATTTTTCCTAGTTGTTTCTCATCAGCAATATATCCCTTAACCCAATGTATTTAGGGTCTGCAGAAGATCTTCTTCCTCCATACTTATGTTCTAGTAGTTTTTAATGTTATTAATTAATAGTTGTCCAACCATATTAGTAATACAGAAAGAGACAGTAGCATTGAACTTTTTTAGAATGAGTGACAAGTCAACCGACCAAACCTTAAAAGGCATGCTAAAATAAACTTTCAACGTACGATACTTATCACGATTCTTTAAATAAAACTAGGATCCGCCGTCTGAAAATGTCAAGACATGCCCGGATTATTGACCCCTCAACAGACTTATAGTTTGGAAAAGAGGTAACTTTCACAGGCCAAGTTATTTATTAGACGTTAGTGCCATATTTATTCTATGATACTAAGTTATGTAGCGGAGATGAGAATGTTGAGATGGATGTGTGGAGTGACAGGAATGGATAAAGTACCTTAGGAATATTAGAGGTATTTTAGAGGAAGTTTCAAAGTTGCGCCTGTTACCGAAAAAATTAAAGGAAGTTTGTCTTGGTATGGACATGTAATGAGGAGGGATGAAGCGCATGTGACTAAAAGAGTAATGGATCTGAATGTTGATGGACGGCGACGAGAGGAGGGCCAAATAAAAGATGGAAGGATTGTGTAAGGAATGATATGAAGGAGAAAGGAGTAAATGATGTCGTGATGTTTGATAGGGGAGAATGGAAGAAAAAAACATGTTGCACCGACCCCAAATAGAATGGGACAAGGGCAGGAAATGGTACTTAGTTATGTGATAGCATTTAGTAAATCTGGTTGTCAGACTTCCGGACTACTGACTACCTGTAACGACTGTCAAACATCTACAAATGACAGCCGGGACCAACGGCTTTGTAGTAACATGCCTTTAAGGCATGTATTCAGCTTTTTGTATGGACTTATACATTCGTAATGGCAACCCCTTATCGCACATCTATTAATAAAGCCAGCCGCATAGCAACAGTATGTCGCCAAAACTGTCGATAGGACAGAAAAATTTAATGATTAAAAAAAAACTCACATGTTATCACGGAAGGTTTATCGGTCATTGAACTCGATGAATCTGAAACAACCAAATGGAATATTACTGATCGATTGCGGATAGTTGTTGGTTATCTGGTTGGCAACCGCGGTGGATACAATACGGATATTCGGAGATTAAAAGGATTGTCTACGATGAACGATATAGACTGTTGTGCTTGTATCAAGTGATGGTGTACTGTAAGTTGAGCAATCCATTAACTTATTTAATATAATAAATGCGACTCTGTCTGTCTGTTACTTTTTCATGCCTTAGAGACTAAACAGATTTTGATGAAATATCTCTCATAGGCTCACTGATATATCAAATACCTTGGTTCCTGTTTCTTGATCACCATTAGTTCAAATAAAACCATATTGTGGATGAGAATGTTTCAACTTTAAATAATAAATAATAATAATATCTTGGGACAACTCACACACGGCTATCTGATCCCAAGCTAAGCAGAGCTTGTGTTATGGTAACCAGACAACTGATATACATACTTATATAATTTATAAATACATACATATTATAGATAAATCACACCCAAACACAGAACAAACAATCATGCTCATCACACAAAGTTTGTCCTGGGTGGGAATCGAACCCACGACCTCCGGCTCAGCAGTTAGGGCCACTAACCACTAGACCAACAGGCCCGTCAAACTTCAGTACGTCAGACTTTATTGTAAAAAAGGTAATATATTGAGATGGTTGCTTTACTAAGATTTGTATCCAAATATTATGTTCTTAATCTCATTAGATAACAATCACGCCTGTGATTTCCGGAAAAGAACGGCAGAGGAGCCCGAGGATCTATCTTATCAGTTGGGAATATCTGTACGATAAACATAAAATGTCTGTAACAAGGTAATAAAGCATTTTTTAGCTACTATGCACTTTGTCAGTTTGTTTTAAGTCCCATTTAACCAGACAAAAAAAAATCAAATAGCAAATCCTATTTACAGTACCCAATCTGGGAATCAAACCAAGTCGATTGCGACCCAAAACTCGTTTAAAAATACCGATTACGTTGTGAATAATTCAAGAAAACAATAATGAAAACAAAATCATGATAAATGTGATACAATGTCCCCTAATTTAATATTCAAATCGCGTAATTAAAAACTTGGAATTCTGGTTTCGGAGACCAAAGTCACGGGAACATTCCTAGTCCAGGAATTTATTCCAAAAATAACTCATAACTATTCATAAGTGACAATTATTTATTATCCAACATTAAAATAATAGCTTGCTAGTTAATTTTAATCACTCATTATATTAATTTTAGAAACCTGTGAACGTAAAAGCTAACAAAAAACCATGACATTATAGTTTTATTTGAATAACATTATAAAGAATAATGATAATTTTATGTCGAGAATATTACATTGAAGTTATTCACAGGAAACAAGTTAGTAAACCAAATATGTAAGTTAAACAAAAAAAAAAACGCCATTGCAAATTTTCATGTTCGGAATTCGACAAAAAAATATAATCGTTCATTCAAATTCCGTTCGGTAACCGGCCGATATGTTATCTTCCCATAAGCCGTTCACACAGTTCCATGATGGATGGCTGAAGTTTCCACGTATTTAAACACCAACCCAACCTGACCCGTGTTACTAAACCAAAACATAAACATTTGCATGAACAATAATAGGTCAACTTACACCAGTAGGATAATGACGAAATCAAAGCTCAAGTGATGGGCAAACATCAAGTGTACACCCAACACCTTCTATTACACTTTGTGACTAGGCATGACATGCAACAATCAACTTTAAATTAATTAATTAAAGTTTAAAATACAATCAAGAGTTTGTACAGAGTAGTTCAATTAGTGTTCTCATATGTACGTTGCTAACGCAGGTTTCCGTCAAGTGTGTCATGGTTTTAAAGACTTAATTGGACGTGAAGATTTAAGGCTAATTAAAAATAAATAATTACTATGGAAATTATATTATTAAGTAAGGGTTTATTAGCATAGCAATACAAATAAAAAAATATGGCTAACTAATAGTGTAAAGTACGATAAAACTTTTATCTAGTATCAAAAGAGTTTAATGACCTTTGTTTTTTACGATGTGTGCATATTAGTACACACATATGTCATGAGTGTACACAGACTAGGTGTGCCCTCCTACGTCACTTCACAGATGTCTAATCTAATGATACACAAATATTATATGTACGTGCATTGCATCATGCATCCTGTTTATTACGTCTCGTGTTTTCCAACTTGTTCAAAAACTTATCTGAGAATTTGGGATTAATTGCTCACAGTTATTTATAAACTCTAATTCCAGTACATTGAAAATATAAATTTCGATGATTAGCCAAGCTTATACATGTGTCATCTATTTTACGTAAACATAAAATTTAAATTGAGAAATGCAATCAACCCTCAAAATGCAACAGTGGCTTTAAAGTCTCTGTTCTAGCTTTCATTTTTTTAAGGAAACTGTCACTGAATAAGTAAACTCAGCTTTAAGTGCTCCAAATAAGCTGTTTGCAATCGGTTCTTCATCATAGCCTAGCCTTTTCCCAACTATGTTGAGGTTATCTTCCAGTCTAACCGAAAGCAGCTGAATATCAGTTTTGTACGTGGAGCGAGTGCCTACCTGACCTCCAAAGTTCTCGTTACTTCGTAATGCCTGGGGGCATTACGAAGTAACGATTCCCCTTGGTAAGACTGGTTGTCAGACTCTCAGGATCCAGACTACCTGTAACTACTGAGAAAGATTTACAAATGACAGCCGGGATCAACGGCTTAACGTACTTTCAGAGATACGGTGGAAACTCGAAAAACAACCTAAACAAAAGCGGTTTAGTCAAAAGATCGAATCAGAGCAGCTGTTATAATTTAGCCACGAGCACTTCATGCAAGCCGTCTATAATACACTTATATATATATATATCATCATTCATTTTCCTGCCCTTGTCCCATTCTATTTGGGGTCGGCGCAACACGTTTTCTTCTTCCATTCTCCCCTATCAGACGTCACGGTTTCATTTACTCCTTTCTCCTTCATATCATTTTCTTTGGCCTGCCTCTCGCTCTCCGTCCATCAACATTCAGATCCATCACTCTTTTAGTCACATATGCTTCGTCCCTCCTCATTACACGTCCATACCAAAACAAATGACTCCCGTTCAATTTTTACAAACATCCTCTAATATACTCATTCCTTACTTTATCCATTCTTGTCACTTCACACATCCATCTCAACATTCTCATCTCCGCTACATGCAATCGTTTTTCATCCACCTTTTTACAGTCCAGCATTCTGACCCATACAGTACAACAGGTCTAATCACGGACTTAATACACTTCAATCATAAAAATCTCTATGTCACTCAACCCTCAAATGCGACTGTAGCCGCAAAAATATCTAACCAAAGCCACCAATAGATAAACGGTTCAGTAAACAACTTCGCATCGGTAATGCCTCGTGATATAATTTCAGTAATAACCGCGGGGCGGCGCTGGTGGCGCATAAACAACAATTTTGCAGCGGGCAACCACCCACAGCTGCAATGCAGAATGCGGCGAGATTTTTAGCCGAATGCGGTCTTTTACGGTTACGTGGCTACCTCTAGTTTTTAAGGGTTAGACTTGCGAGTTTTTGTAGCATAGTTGAACTTAGTTGACTATTCGGAAATAAAATTACTAGTAATTGACTGCAGTGTGAATTATAATTATTGTTTTAGATATTAATATTTGGGGTTATAAATAAGATGTTTGGAAGACTGAACTTCAACAAACATTTCGATGTTACTGCACTGTAAGAATTTCTTATCAAATAATGAAGCCATTTTAATTCCTAGATTCAAAAACTAACTAGGTACATACTATAATTATCAACAAGCTCAATCTACTCGACGCTACTACACCCTAAATTCAAACATTCATAATTAAAACAACAGGCGACGAAATAAAAAAAGAAGTCGACAGGTTAAAACTAAGTTGCATGCAAAATGTAATAACAGACAATCCCCGAAACGCCTAACGGTCGTGGAGGCACGAACCGACACTTTATTTATAACGTAGAAGAAAGTTGAAAAATCTAATTTTCAACGCAGAGGGCACCCCAACGCGAGCGGTGCAATGAACTGGCTTTCTCAGAAAACTAGACAAAAACTGTTTGGCAAAGCTCGCGTGGCTGAAATTAGCGTGAGAAAATTGCGCCTAAAGTGGATTTGGATGGCGACTTGGCTAGACTGGAGGTGAAAAGAAAACATTCCGGCACTAGTGTATTTCATTTTCTTCGTATGTAAATCACAGAAAGTTTGTTGGTGCCTATAATTTAAATGCTTTTGCAAATCGTGTTAACAATAACTGTTCTGATCCTACTTCCAACTTATTATAAATGCGAATGTTTAAGTGGATGTTTGTTACTGTTTCACGTCAAAACGGCTGAGCGGATCTTGATGAAATTTGGCACAGAGCTAGATTATTGCAACATAAACGGCCTTATTGTTAGACTTTGTGGATTTAAAGATTCGATTCTTTCACAGCTCCAAGGCACCACAAGTAGAGTAGGTATATGACTTTTTTTTTCGATTTTTCTCGTCTTGAAACACAGACATATACAGAAAGACAGACAGACGAACAACAAAGTGATTTAAAAAAACGTTGCCCAACACTTGGAATTTCTCCTATGTTGTGAGTGCGTTAACAAACATTTAAACTCACATACACAAACAGCCAGACGCGGAACAAAAACCTGTAGGTCATACAACTTTATTTTTATTTATTTTTTAAACAAACTTTGACCCACACTTGGGAATTTCTCCTGTATCGTGGGTGCGTTTACAAACATTTAAACTCACATACACAAACAGCCAGACCCGGAACAACTATCTGTAGGTCAAACAAATACTTGTTCCGTGCTGGAATCAAACCCGCGACACGCATCGCAGCAGTTGATCGCTCAGACACTGCGCCAACCGTGCCGTCGTGATCTAATAAGTGTCCTGTATTTTCCTTTTGAGATACAGAACTCTATTAACTTTAAAATCTTGAATTTCGCAGGCTGCTTTAGAGCATCCTACTTGAAGTCTTATTCCAGACAAAATACTCTCACTGAGCAGACATGAATGAATAAACAAATCGTACTATATTGAAATGGGTCTTTAAATTATTTATAGACATTCATAAACATAAAGCCGTATTATTAGAAATAATTTGAAAGCAAAACATTTTTGTATAAACAACTAAAGCAATACAGAAATAGAATCGTTTCAATGTTTCAAATAGTACTTAACAACGTATCCAGAAATACCTTGACTGTAACTTTGAAACAAAACATAATAATTTACGTAATAAATATTAACGTAGGCAATATAGTACAATGTTTAGGTGAACCATGACAATAAACTACGGAGGAGATAAGGCACCATTAATGAAGGTCACTTTATGACGGTCGAGGTGCAGTTATCCTACCAAGTGGTACAAAATTGCAAATGGCCGACTTAGTTGCAAACTACATAAAGCTACAAGCGTTGTTACTAATCTCATACTTTATCTGTGGCAAAAAATCACCATCAAAATAACGAAGTACTTGAATGTTATTAGCATTTTTAAAGGCAAGCGTTTCGTGGTGTCGAAATATTCACGCATTGACGCACGAATTCAGCATATATTTTACACGCAAATTTCCTTTCAGTTTTCTGCATGATAACCCGAACGATCTTTAAGGCGAATTCCACCGACATGACATTAAACGCGATCATCACTTGTAAGTTTTAAACCATGTGCAAGAATATTACATGGCAAATATAACAACTCTTGGACGCCATTTTGGGAGTGTTGATCGCATTTAGTTTCATTGGCGAAATCTGCTTCTAAATCAATATTATACGTGGAGACATTTGATAAAACTAATCGATTTTCATCTCGTCTTCATGCGCAGAATGGATAAAATTTAAAGTCATTATGATCGACGAATTTGAATGATGAGACATTCTGCCACACACTTAACTCCGCTATAAAACAGACGTTAATAGATATTGTACACAATATCAATAATTTATTGCCAACATGACAATAGTTAAAACAACTGACTGTGACTTTGCATATCAACATATAATAAACTTGCCTTCAAGGTTCAATTCAGTAGAACTAAAGTAAAATATGTCGTTGTTGGCCTCACACCTCGACAATTGAATGATCATTGAAATTGTTCCCAAACAGTAAATGATTGCATTTCTATTGACAGTTTTATGTGGCTTGTTACACAGTGTACACACAGCCTTAAGGTCAATCGTATGCCGAGGATTGTGGGAACATGAGTATGTAACAAAGCATCAATACATATGTCAGATGAACGTGTCAAACGGAATTATGTCAATGTCATGCGTACAACGTTCGTTTTCATGCGAAACATTTAAATATTGTTTCGAATGAACTGGATGCGAATATGTCTTTGTTGTGGCAATTTAGAGATGACGTCAAAACCTCGGTCAGGCAATCACAAACCGCCCACAGAAATTACTCACTGCCTTTTATGGAGGGTTTTTTAAGAGTGCAGAATATTACCATATTGTGTGTTTTGGGTTGCAAACATTAACTTGAGCAATAAAAGTTTCAGCAAATCAAATTATATGTAAATTTTTAATCTGTCTGAAATCATAATTCGACAACAAGGTTTATACACGCAAACCGTTGTTTTTTAACGTGTAGACTACAGCAGACATTTTAATTAATAAAGTCTTTCACGTAGCGAAACCGCACTCCATTTAGTAATACTCGTATTTAGTTTATTTACCCTCAGCCCAAAGGCAAATAGAAGTGACATTGTCTGTTGCCCTTGGCATCGACCCGGCAACTTCAGACAAACCTGTTCATTTAGCAGATTTAAGAGATCAGAGGGTCCATACAACACGGTCGGGTTATCCTAAAGAGATTCAATGTAAATCTCTTTGCTTTATCGTGATTACTCTTCCGCCGAAAGGAAGATCAACATAACTTTGGCCCCTCGCTTTAGAATGCCAGGTCAATTTCGTTAATAAATGACAGCGTGTTCGCATCTCTTGTAGTATTCATGGAATCATGGGCTGTCAGACGATGCCCTCGTTAGACCTCGTACGCGTAGCCAGTTCTGTGTGAACCGCCGGATTACGTACCAGACATGTTTTACAATTAAAGATAAGTACTCAATTTAGAGGCTCACTGTTTGTTCTTTGTTGACGTCACAAGCTGTTCTTTTAGCTGCTTATCAAGTTCATTACTCTTGGGTGAAACGTGAATTGCGAGCGATGTCGTCAGCGTTTCGATTGCGAATCTCATCGCGTTTTATTGAGAACTTTTTATCGTAGGGCTGTGAATACTGTGATGTACCAAATCACTAGCAATTACGATGAAAAGACATTTGACCGGCTATCTTTAAAAATATTACGTGACACGTTAAATCAGTTGAATACCGAATAAAATGGATTCAAAGTAACGATGCTTTGCCTAAGCATCGTAATTTAGTTGAAGAAATTCACAAAACAGAATTAAGCCTTCAGACATTTTCTTGATGAAATACTTTTATAGGTTTCTTGCGACGACTGCCATTTTGATCTCAAAATTGGTATATTTAATAAGGCCCGTCAGTTTGTGCAAGTTGTACCTATTACTATCTACAATTTTCTTATTAAATAACTTTTAGCCAGTGTTACAGTTATATAAAGCATTATGCAAATGAGGGAAATAAATTCTAAAGGAAATTATAAAGCCTTTCAAGTTTTTGGTGTGGTAACATTTAGCTGGATGACATCCAAGTACCAAAGCTAGTTTAACTCAACATGCAGAACGAGAGAATTAAGAAACGCTGGAAATGTGGCATCTGGACAAGCCTTAAGCCAGTTATCCTTATCCTTACTATAATATTATAAAAGCGAAAGTGAGTTTGTTTGTTACCTCTTCACGCTTTAATGGCTAAACCGATTTTGATGAATTTTGGTACAGAGATAGTTGGGAACCAGGAGACGGACATAGGCTATTATTTTTTAAAAAGAGTGGGATATGAGGGAGAAAGAGGGAAGAAACGGGAAAACTTAGCGTTGCTATTACAAATCAATAAGGCGCTATAGAATTTAACGCGAGCGAAGCCGCGGGCAAAAGCTAGTTAAACAATAAAGGCCGACTGAGGCCGAAAATATGCAAAGTCTGATAGACCACTCGTACTAAAACTCTAATCCCATAAAAAGCCTGGCTTGTTACAAAAAGATAGCGTCCATACTAAAGGTCCTGTATCCATTTCTAAATGAGAAACAGTATAAATTTATTGGTTGTTACACAGCGCCACCGAGGCTCATAATTTTCTCTTTTATCTCTAAGTCAATCACGCAAATGGTACCTACATAGGGCACCCCTCGAACGTCATATAGCAGTAACACTGAATAAGTCATGCATAGCCTTTATTACAGTTATGGGTCCGATAATATATATTTTTTATCATGTCATTTTAAGTTTGGGTAGGTTTTATATCATCATATCCTGTGACCCTAGCATTTATGCATTTGTTACTATACTAAGAAGGTGCAGTTTTGAATGTATCCTACTATTGAGCGCATGAAAATCTAAATTAAGTCTACCCAGAATTCCGCGACGAGATTGGCGCCTTTACAAGCGTCCACCAGTTCTCATGAAGCAAATTGACACCTATGATTTTCCTTGCTTCGGCCAACCCATCTGTCAACTGAAGCCCTGATGATTTCCGTTGCCAGCACCGATGCTGACTGATTTCAAAGATAAGAGCATGCAGTACGGAAATAGTTACTTCGAAGTTGTTATATCTGTACTAGCTTTTGCCCGCGGCTTCGCTCAGTTATAATTGGCTGTTGCATTTTCTATTTAAGTTTATTTTTTCCGTAGTTTGTGATAGTGTGAATTTGTTTTGGACAATAGTTGTATTTTCTTTAAACTTGAATATCTACATGTTCTGGAAACACTTAAATAAAATATCAACCGATATGATTTTCTGAAAAAAAAATAGCTTTTGTCCGCTCGCGTTAAATTCGGGGTAACACAGTTCCCCTTTCCTGATTTGCAGGTACCTGCTGCCTGTATTTTGCCCTTGCGCCTTATTTATTGGAATAGCAAAGCTAAGTTTTCCCTTTTATTCCCTCTTTCTCCCTCATTTCTCACTTAAAAAAGTAGCCTATATAGGTACGTCTCTAGGGTCTCAACTTTCTCTGTAACAAAATTCATCAAAATTGGTTTAGCCATTTAGGCGTGAAGACGTAACAAACAAACAAACTCACTTTCGCTTTTATAATATTAGTAAGGATTGTATTGTTCTTCTTTATCGTGCGATTGGCGCCCATTGGCTTCTGACTTGGCTTAACATGCCATCGAGAAATATCCCTCAGGTATGCTGTTAAAAGTAAAACATCGTAAAGAAACTGTATTGTATTAAAAGTCTAATTGGAGATGACAACCATTACATTCCTCGAACTACAGCAACAGAACGCTAGACCTGATTTCGCGCGACAAAAACCTAGACAGTTTTTTTCTCCTAAAACTGGAGGAAGGCGCCTACAAATGAACCGTTAAAAATCATAAATCGTGCTGAAGACGCGAGCGGCGAGGAGTCTCAAGAGTTATCGGTCGTTGTCACATAACGCTATCGTTCAAGATAACAGTTATGGGAGGTCACGACATTTCATCGTCTTCGTTTCGTCAGCGGCCGCAATGGAAAACTACATAACCTTATCAGACAAGAATGTGAGAGTGACAAAAAAGTGATATTAGTATTTGAATTTTGTAACTCGACTCCATTTTGGTAATTCATAACACTTTGGTGTAAGTATGGAGCCCGATAAATGTGTTTGGATTCCGAGATAATGAAGTTTTGAGATTCTGTACCTCGAAAAGAAAAAACGGAACCCAATTTTTTTGGGGTGGGAAATCATCAAATAACTTCCCCCGCTCTGGGCGGAGCGGGGGGGAGTGTCAGACTTGTACTCACTAAAACCCACCTATGTTCCTTCTATTGCCCTTTGCGTTCCGGGGGCGCGGTATCTCTTTCGAACAACCCGCAACCCCGGCAGGCGGAGGCCCTGGCAAGCCCCTCTGCTTTGCTGACATCTCTTTAAAGCGCGCGTGAAACACAAACGCGCAGTCGACACGGCCTGTCGTCAATTGACGGACGGACGGTGAGCTACCCATTGCTCACCGTCCACAGGCCCGCAAAACGGAACCCTTATTGGATCACTTTGTTGTCCGTCTGTCTGTCAAGACTCTTTATCTCGGGAACGTGTGGAAGTATCGTATTGAAATTAAAACCATATACTCAACTCTGTAGTCCTTTTATGCTGTGAAAAGATCAACCCTCTATAGTTAAGCAGTCAAAAGATATGTCGTAAGTTTGTAAGACAACCTCGATTCGCGAGTCTGACTCGCTCCTGGGGGCTTAGACAAAGTAACAATTTAAAAACGATAACGAAGTTAGAAATCGTTATCGCTCAGCAGTCACTAAAACATTTTCAACTTTATACGCGTGTTTAATAAAGTTGAAAATCTATTGACGTTTACATATCGTTTTTGTTTGTTTCGCTCATTAGTCTTTAATAGATTTTCAACTTTATGCACTAGGGTATAAAGTTGAAAATGTATTAGTGACTGCTGAGCGATAACGATTTCTAACTTCGTTATCGTTTTTAAATTGTTACTTTGTCTAAGCCCCCTGGTCGGTTTTTAGACATTGCTTAACCGTAACTACAAAAAAAAAGCAAGTTAAATTACTTTTAGACTTTCTCATTAGACATCTTACAAAAGCTCTTTTGAGCGGTTTCCTAGTAATGTAATTCCCAGCTTCAATACACAAAAAACCCTAACTTAAATCTAGCAACTTTTAAATTAAATGGTCTGCATATAACAGTAAGCGCCTCTTCTAATAAATCTCTACTCGTTCAGAAACAAACTCAATTCCAAAAACGCAAAGTTGAAAATTCATTAAACAAGATGTTGTCAGGAGCAGTAAACCTTTTATGGGTGTTTTTATTTTACAGTGATTATTTGCTTAAGCCAAACTTTTTTTTTTTTTGTTGGAGCTTGGCTAATTGTAGTTTCGCAGAAGGACTCTGTTGACACTGGCACTATGGTTTCCGGTTTAACTTTTTTTATCTTAGGGTCTGTTTACATACGTCAGAAAACGTTTTGGCACGATCCTGTTGAGTGATTCCCATGGGGCGCATAAATTCCCCATAGTCGAAATAAAATAGATATAAATGTCTGATATAAGAAATATATCGTTTCAGAAATACTCTCAGTGGGTTTTAAGACGCGATAAAAATAATACTGAATGGATTCGAAGTGGGAACCCATTCAAGTCTACTTTTGAAATAAACATTTCAGAATATATTATGTCAATTTATGTTAAATAATGATAGAATAAACACTATCAACGTGAAATAAACGTCAGTTATAAATTAAATTAACCAATGAATTTACGGAAGCATAATTTCCTCTTTTAACAGCGGTTAACGTTTTCATTAAGTCTCTAAAATGAAGATATTTATATTGAGAAATTGGTAGAACTCCGTCCGAACCATAAACAACTTAGTGCAGCTTACCTACTAGCATTACAACGGGTGTAAAAGTACCCTTAGCGGAAAGGCACTGGTTCTGTCCATCATGGCTATTATTTTAATATTCTAGACCATACCTAGGAACTATCTAGTTACGGAGATTATCATCATTTTCCTGAACTTGCCCCATTCTATTTAGGGTCGGCGCAACACGTTTTCTTCTTCCATTATCCCCCGTCAGACGTGACGGTATAATTGACTCCTTTCTCCTTCATATCAATCCTTCCACAATCCATCCATCTTTTCTTTGGACTTCCTCTCCCTCTCCATCCACCAAATTTCAGATCCATCTTCTAGTTACGAAGATATTGATAATTAAAGTTCCAAATTTGACACGAGTTTATTTAATGTTATTTTATTTTAAATAGCTCCCTGACTCTCGTACTCTACAGTACATCCACCACCACAATGTAATATTGAGTCCTACCATAAAACGTGATTTTCCACCCCAAACAAAAAGTTCTTTACCAGCAATATTATTGACGAAGAGTTACACACAAGTACAAATTCCTCAGTTATTAATATTGAGCAAAAAATTCAATGGCCAACAACAGTTAATCCGTAGCCAAAACGTGCACGCAGTCAATTCTAAACGTCAGAAAAAAAATACAATAAGGGGTCCGATTCCAAAATTCATTAGTGGCGCGTGCGCCGATGCGGGTACCATTTTACAGACATACGTTACTGTGTATATTAATGACTTCATAATAATAATCGTCTACTCATTCTGTTTGGAATGATCCCGTATTGGAGGATTCGAGAATTTTCAATTGACTGCGACTTTTTTTTTGTTTACAAAGTATAAGATTAAAATGTGTATTGAACTACCCGCATGGTAACATTAACTATGAAGTTAAATACTCTCACAATCCATAAAATCAACAGTTAATGAACACAATTCTAAGTCTCGTAGGAGCCGCTGCGATATTTAATACTGATTTTATTCGAGAAGGTTGATCTCAAACTGGGTGAAGCTGACCATCTCGTGTCTTGTTTAGGCATGTGTAATCTTGTTAAAATTCTAAGATAATGTACCAGGAAGTGAATTAGACTTTCATATGGGAAGTTGGGAAATGGGTTGGGTGTTATTAACAGTTAACATGCAGAAGAACTGTGAGTATGTAATAAATATAGACAGAATTTAGAGACACAACGAAAGACTTCATTTGAATTGCCGTCAACCCGCTAAGAAGAACTACCTTTTGAACGCCATTGTCACATATATGTGACAAGCTCGTGCCCTGGACGCCACAGACACAAAATTGTAGGTAAAATGAGATTCTCGGCTTAGAGGGCACGAGCGTGCGTCTGTGCTAAAACTGAAACTTACTAAGTTGTGTCCTACATGAAAAAGAGTGTAACTACATACAGCAACTAGTGTGGTTTTAGAACAACTTTATATGTACTTACTACGTTATGATGGCACTAAAGCAATTTGACAAATATATACGAACTGAAAAATAAAATAAGTTCTGATAGGCCGTGATAAGTAGGAGTCCGAAGTCACCTGCGTGTATTTAACGAAGACTGCCGATCACAAATCGCGTGAAAGTTAATTTATATTGTTGACATGAAATGTTGTCAAGGGTTTATCCAGAGAACCGCAAGCAAACTGTACTGACAGACCCAAAAACAATGAATGATTCATAGATAAACACAAAGAAAAGCAATCTAGAGAATTATCAGACGGAAAACAAATTCAAGCCCAAGATAACGACAGCAGAAGAAAACTAAAGGAACATTGTAAACCCACCTCGACCTACATTTTCCCCAGCAACAGGGAATGAAAGAAAACAGTGTCAAACGCTTATCTCCCGCGCAAATTGTCTAAATAAACTGAGGGAGCCGGTTGCTATGCCGATCACAACGACAGCCGCTGACGAAATGTTATTTATCTATGAAGACACTACCGTAAACAGCGTTTTATGTTTTTATGAGGGAGCCGCCAATGGATTTATTAGCGGAGAATTATTACTGTAAACTATTCAGTAAATGTTTAAATAGTACACCGTACGTGACAGAATTTTCAAAATTAACATGACGCCGGTTATCCCAAAAAGGTTAGAAAGAGGTGGAGTGTCTTAGAATAAACACACATTACGCCAGATATTTTTAAATCCGAGTAATATGGTGAGTGCCTAAAGCCATTAATCGAGTAAGTACACATTAAGACTCCAAATTAAAATTCTTCAACTGAATGAAACGAAATTTAAATCTTGTATTAAACGCACAATATGTAGGCAAGCATATTATAAGTTGGGGGATTATATTGATGATAAAAATGCTTGGCTCAATGCTGGTCCTGCTCCACAAGCATAGGGGTTAACTCAGTATCCGAAGCTATAGTGGAAGCTGCAGAAAATTGTAAGACTATCTTTGCAATGTTTAGAATCAATTCTCTAGTATTGTATAATTATTAAGCCCATATGTGAGTGCTATGTATTATCATTGACTTGACGAAGCCCTGGTGGTTGATAGTGTCATGCTCACTTAAATGTCTCGCTGATGGTGGCGGGTGTGTCGGGTCATTTAGCTCCCTTCAAAATGGTCGAGCTGAATGGGGCTGATCCATACGTCATGTTCGTGAACGGGCGCTGTCAGTTGGGACTGGTAATTTTTTAGCTACCACGGTTCATTTTTAAACTTATTTAGATTTAAAATTAAATTTTGCTTTTTATTTACTCTGGACGCTCTTACTGTGCACGTCTTTCTACATCGTTCTCACATACACTTGGGAGCAAATAAATCGAGCCACTTCCTTTTTCACGCATTATGGTAATTATTTTTGGTATTAAGGAACGCATCGATTCGAAACATATATCGCCTAAAAGGGTATTTAATAACCTTTACAATGAGGGTAGTTAGTTGTCAAAATTTCATTTTTATTAAAGTTTAAAGGGTAGAATAAAATTATCGCATTTAATTTGCTTATGACATTTTTATTGTACTCTGTTAAGAAAAGATTAAATTTGAGGTTTTTGTTAATCATACCCATATTACTTGTTATTGTTGTCTTTATCTGTGTCTGTGTAATCAAAATAACCTGATAAAATGGATACTACACCGACGGAAGCTGCCCAAGTTGTAGCTTTACTTGAGGTTGGACACGGACAACGTGAAGTGGCACGCAGACTTCATTTGAGTCGTTCAAAGGTACAGCGGGTATACCGCAGGTATCTGGAGACTGGTGCTTTTGTTCGGCGACCTGGAACTGGCCGACCACGGGCAACAACAGAACGTGACGACCGCTTTATTGCAACCAATTCGTTGCGCGACCGTGGACTTAATGCTGTTCAGCTACAGCAAGCGTTACGTGACGTTCGAGGAGTCGCAATCAGTAGGTGGACAGTGAGACGAAGACTAAAAGAACGAAATTTAACATCACACAAACCAGCAACTGGCCCAAAATTGACTGTAGCTCATCGCCGACCTCGCTTGGAGTTTGCTCGAGAACACATTAATTGGACGTTAGAAGACTGGAGGTCAGTTTTGTTTTCTGACGAGTCAAGAATCTGTCTTTTTAGCAATGACGGGAGAAACCGAGTGTATAGACGTCCTGGTGAAAGATTTGCCCAATGTTGCATTCGAGAAACGGTGAGTTTTGGTGGTGGTTCTTGTATGGTGTGGGGAGGAATTTCTCTAGACGGAAAAACGGAACTTGTCTTCGTCGACCCCGCCAACGATGGCAGTGGTAGACGTGGATTAACAGCTGACCGATACATAACTGACATTCTTGAAAACCACGTAATGCCGTATGCTGGTTTTGTCGGAGAAAATTTCTTGTTTATGCATGACAATGCGAGACCTCATACCGCGCAGATCGTTACGGAATACTTGTCTGCGATCGGGATTCAACAAATGGTATGGCCAGCACGAAGTCCCGATTTGAACCCGATCGAACACCTATGGGACGAGCTAAAACGGAGAGTCCGAGCCAGGGTTCCCGCTGTTTCATCCATTCCCGAGCTTAAAGTCGCTGTGCTTGAAGAGTGGGAGAACATACCACAATATGTCATCGTAACGCTGATCAGATCGATGACTAATAGGCTACAAGAATGTATCAGGGCCCGGGGGGGTAATACCAGTTATTAAGAATATTTTTTTTGCAATAATTTTGTTTTTTATTGTTTTTATGGACTGTTTTAGCCCTACTAAATTTTCTATCAAAATTACCATTTTTCTTGCAGAGCCAATAATTTATCATTCAATAAGGTTATTATTCAATAATTTACCCTCATTGTAAAGGTTATTAACTAAACTTTTAGGCGATATATAGTTCGAATTGATACGTTCCATATTACCAAAAATATTTACCATTTTACGTGAAAAAAGGTAGTGGCTCGATTTATTTGCTCCCAAGTGTATTTGTATAATCTCAACATGAATGATGTAAATACGATTTTGTAAAAATATTATAATTTACAGAGTGTCCATGGAGTTTCTTGCCCATTCTTCTCCGTAGAGATCAACGCTTTGGAATGGGCAACTACAGTACTTTCACAAGTTATTATGCCTTGTGACCGGGACTGTAGATTCATTTTGTTTCTTGACATTCAAAAGTGCCTGTAATGGTCTAATTGAAATAAATGATTTGATTTGAAACTGCTACTGAGAAATTCCTGATGTTAAAACGCAATTACACTTTGCTCGACCCGGGATTCGTGTCTAGGGCCTCATGCTAAGCAATTGTGCTTACTACCACTAAACCACCGATGCAGTCATAATTAGAACATTTACAGTACCTCGAGAGGAGCTCCTGGCTAAATAATAGCAGCCGCTCTGGTCGATCTTTAGGTTAAGCCGCGCTTGCCTAGGTTGGTCTGTGGATGGGTGACCACCCGTTATATACTGAGTTTCCTCCGTGCCTCGGAAAGCACGTTAAGCTGTTGGTCCCGGCTGTCTTTTGTAGATCTTTGACAGTCGTTACAGATAGTCAGTGTCCCGAAAGTCTGACAACCAGTCTACCAAGAGGTATCGTATTACCCAGTACTAACTGGGTTATGGAGGTCAGATAGGCAGTCGCTCCATGTAAAGTACTGGTATTCAGCTGCATCCGGTAAGACTGGAAGCCGACCTGGGAAAAGGCTAGGCAGATGATGACAGTACCGCATAAGCCCAAAACAGCAAAACGTAGGTCCATACAAATTTGTGGTTCCACCTGAAATACCAAAGCAACACACTAAGGTAGGTGGCTGCCACCATAAAATTTACACCATCGCAAAAACATATCGCACACCGGCCCTAAAACGATACCATCTTCATTGTTAGCCTTATCATTTGAGTCAATTTTGACATCATTAAAATCATTTGAGTCGGCAGCCGCAATTACCTACATATGAGTCAGGGAGTCGGGCGAGTGATGCTCGATCCGATCCGAATCTTTCCAGTATCGATACAACAGGATACGATACACACATATTTTGAATCGACACAAACGAATGCGATAAGCTCGTGGCTAAATAATAGCAGCCGCTCGGGTCGATCTTTAGGTTAAGCCGCGCTTGCCTAGGTTGGTCTGTGGATGGGTGACCACCCGTTACATACCGAGTTTCCTCCGAGCCTCGGAAAGCACGTTAAGCCGTTGGTCCCGGCTGTCATTTGTAGATCTTTGACAGTCGTAACAGGTAGTCAGTGTTCCAAAAGTCTGACAACCAGTCTTACCAAGGGGTATCGTATTACCCAGTATTAACTGGTTGTGGAGGTCAGATAGGCAGTCGCTCCATGTAAAATACTGATATTCAGCTGCATCCGGTTAGACTGGAAGCCGACCCCAACATAGTTGGGAAAAGGCTAGGCAGATGATGATGACAAACGAATGCGATAAATACTTAGAATTTTGATTGATTTTGGTATCGGAATGAATAGATCGTATTGTAACTTTGATTTAAATTTCAGTGTCAAGCAATCAAAATAATACAAAAGGGTTACAAAATAACTCTTGGAACTTGACTTAGAGGTATAAAGAAGTAGGTACGATATTATATTTCCATCCGTATCGATCCAAGACATTGATTAGTGATACATATGATACGGGTCTGGCTGTTTGTGTATGTGAGTTTAAATGTTTGTAAAGGCACGTTTAAAAAAATAAATAGAGAATCGTATCTTTAAGTTGCGATCATTGTAAAGTATCGATACGAAAATGCACGTTTGGTACATCCCTACTTGGGGCCCTTATGACAAAATTGGCAACGAGCGTACGTTGCATGTGGCCCGCAAAATGTGGGCTCAAATTGCCAACATATTATTATGTGGGGGCTAGGGGCAAGATCTAAGATAACATTTTTAAATTATATTTGACGGCCCTACACGTAAATGTAAATGGCGACAATTAAAATTATCATTTAACAGAATATTCATTGTTACTTTTTGATAGGTGTTACATCGAGTTTAGGGTTGTCTAGTAATCTCTGTTTTAATAGGTGTTTAAGATAAATAGTCAACATGTATTTGTGTTATAAATTTTTTGATGTGTTCTTGTCTGCCTAACTAATAAAACTGGACAAAATAATCTTAACAAAGTTTTTGTTGTTTATTAGCGTATTGTGTCCCACTTCTAGGCAAGGCCTATCTTATTCCTTTCTATCTCTCACGATGTTGAGCCCTCCCTCTCTGGCAAATCAGTCAGGAATGAGTCCAAATCGTTTTTTGGTCCTTTATCGGTGACGACGACCGTCTTCAGGCACCCACTGTATAACGATTCTGGGCCATTTGACCTAGTCCTGATCCATCAAAATACAAAAGAAAATGGACACACATCCAATGTCCCATGCCAAAAAAAACTACATTATGGATCAAGTCGACATAGAAGCCGTATTACTTACAATAGTTGCTTTAGCTAATGATGTCAAAAACTGCATAAATAAATAGCTGCCGTACATATTTCCAAAGACAGGCTCCGTCAAGCTTGCACAGTTAGAAAAACGACTATTAATCATAAAACTAAAGGACAATATATATGGTAATAGTGTCGGTCTTTCTGAACGCCTATGAGGGTCACAAAAGATATCCTCTCATAATAAATTCATTTCGGCTTTTAAACAAAACTACAAAAAGAATTCTGGTGAATGCATCTTTAAACTAAGTCGAGTTTTTTGTTTGGTTCGTTGGTTAAGTAGCTTTGGTTGTTTTTGGTTTTCTTGTGTTATGTGGCTAGTAGCTACCATATTCATCGTTTGTTTATGTCTTCATACATACATACAAACAAACAAAGCCACGATCTTTTCATTGGCTACCCGGCTAGGACGATATTTAATCACAGATGAATGCAAATATTCATTTAATGCTGTGTATAAAAATCCTGTGCCCTGCCCTTACAGGGATCATGTCAAGCTCGGCTCATAATATTGTAATAGCTATACTTACCACATAAGAGCAATAAACACACTTTTGACTTGAAATGTCATCAAAACGTTGAAGGTACAGTTCCAGTCAGAAGGCACAATAACTTTGAATGTACCGTAGTTGGCCATTCCAAAGGGTAGATAGATCTCTATGAAGAAGGATTAGCAAGAAACACCATGGATAGGGGACACTCTTCGAGGTTCCCTTTGCTTCGACCAAGTTCTAGTTCATATAACTTGTCAAATACTGGAGTGACCACTGCAAGTAGAAACTACACAAATGCCCTATTGGACAATACCAATATTGGGTTAATCAAAAGTAAATTGTCATGTTTGAATCGAACAGAAAGAACCGGAAGCAAAATGTTTTTAATAAAATTGTCTGTGTCAATTTTGGAAAGTAATTGCTTTTAACTAGTTTTCACCCATTTAATGTTATTATTATAGAAATTGTCACAGTCGAACAATTTACATCGACATTAAATTGTTAAAAATTGACATTGACAATGAAATACAAAAAAAGACCTACCGTTTTTATAAACAACAACAAAAAAAACTTTTTCTATTTTATTGTCGATGATAATTTTGATGGTCATAAATGTAAATTTTTATTTGAGGATTTGGAGGAGCTCATGGCTAAATAATAACAACCGCTCGGATCGATATTTAGGTAAGGCGCGCTCGCCTAGATTTCCTCCGTGCCTCGGAAAGCACGTTAAGCAGTCGTTACAGATAATCAGGCTCTCGAAAGTCTGACAACCAGTACCAATGGATATCGTATTACCCAGTACTAACTGGGTTGTGGAGGTCAAATAGGCAGTCGCTTCATGTAAACTACAGGTTAGACTGGAAACCGACCCCAACATAGTTGGGAAAACGCTCGGCAGATGATGATGTATGTTATCATTGATAATGAGTTTTGTGCGACATTTCAAAACTTTTTGTGTATGCAAAGAGCTTTGACATAATAAATTTATGTCAATTTTTTCGCCGGTTATCATAGCGCGACAGCAGTTTTTTTTTTCTAAATACGTTGCCCCATACTAGAAATTTATCCAGAATCGTGGTTGCGTTAAACAAACAGTTAAACTCACATACACAAACAGATCCGGAACAACTATCTGTAGGCCACACACATTTGTTACGTGTGGGGATCGAACCCGCGGCACGCAGCGCAGAAATCGATCGCACAGGTACTGGGTCGGCCGTGTCGTAACTGGAAGAATGACGTGACTAGCTAGCCATGCATTGTCATCCAAACCAAACATGTACACAAAATGTTGTCTAAATCGTAAGTCGGTCAAAAACTTCTAAGATTTTCTTAATAGTTACTTACAGGTAACGTTAATAAAAACGTGTTAAAAATAATATTCCGTTGACGAAACAGACTAATAACGTAATATAAAGTGCCAATAAAAGAATATGTTTATGTGCGAAAATACACATAAAATAGCCCATTCAAATAAATAATATAGTGTTAAACGGGGTTTATAATATCAATTCATAACATTAATGGGACTTAAATGGAACGAATCGTTGTTTTTTACGTGAAAAAGTTTCTATAAATTGGTTCATAGTAAGATGTTATTCTATATTTACATAGGTATTTTATTAAATGAGAATAAGCTTAACGACCTGTTACGGGTTAAACAGAGGACGCAATTAGTGACCTAACATTGTTTTGGTTAAATACGAGGGTTTAAAACTTTAATCGTATGTATCCTACCCACAATGGAGGATAGAGGGAAATGGAAATGATGTTTTTCGTACTCCTCTGCTATAAATATCGTTAAGGGATCCAAGACAAGTGAATTGTTTTTCCGGGACTTTGTCAAGCTTCATTGTCTCTACGCTAATCTGATGGTCGCTACTGTTGACTGTAGCGCTCCAGAGTTAAAGTGATTTGACACTTTAAATCGTAAATGTAACGTAAATGCTGTTAAATGCTGAACCTACATCGAATAACTAAAGTACTAATTCATCTAATTTGATAAAATAAAATAGGTACGGAGAGTACCTAACTATTTTGCCGGGTCGGGTAAATTGTAATTGAGTTTTACTACCAGGAATTTTTCAGGAGCAACCAAGAAGCCAGGACATGTGCTCGGCTGATGGCTTTTTTTGCGGATGGGAAACCATCAAATAAATTCAGTGTGAACGGGAGTGTCAGACTTTACTGACGAAAGCCCACCCATGTTCCTTCTATTGCCCTTTATGTACCGGGGCCGCCGAAGGGCCCTCCTTCGGCGGCCCCGGTACATAAAGGACATAATGTGACTAAAAGAGTGATGGATCTGAATGTTGATGGATAGAGAGCGAGAGGAAGGCCAAAGAAACGCTGGATTGATTGTGTAAGGAATGATATGAAGGAGAAAGGAGTAAATGATGACGTGACGTCTGATAGCGGAAAATGGAAGAAGAAAACGTGTTGCGCCGACCCCAAATAATACATATATCTTTATTCAAAGTTTAAATTGGTAAAAAAATATACAATAAAACTTAATAGTAATGTAGGTAAAACAAAGTAAGATGCCTGTACTAGGATGAACCTGTATCACAGGCAAAGTAGAATGGGACAAGGGCAGGAAAATGGTGGTATCTCTTTAGAACAACTCGCAACACCGGCAGTTGATGGTTACGGCTACGGCTCGTGTCCTATTACTTGGGACTTTTTCATAACTGGTGAAATATACTGGTGTACTATTAGGAACACCTCTACCTTACCCTTCGAGGATTAGGTACAGGCGCGATGTTCTGTAAAAACTTATCAAACAAAAACTCAGCATACATTACAAACCAGTGCCAAAAAATATGGCCACTATTAAAAAAATGGCCGAAACAAGAGCAGTTTCTACAATCTTTGCATTCGTTCGCAAAACTAACCGTTAAACTATTAAAGAACAAACAAGTTATATTCGATTATGGCGACAGTGGTTAGGGTGCTTTTTTCCAATATTGTACATCATTTGTCACTAGTCCTCCTTTGAGGGTCGCAACTGGAATAAAGAATGATGGTGTGTGGTACATGGAATAGGAGACAGCGTTACCAGATATCTTGATTTATTACAAAAAAAAAAATAAGGAAAAAGGATAAATTATACTAGCTTCCGCCCGCGACTTCGTCTGCGTGGCATAGAACTTACTTTGGGCTATAGCAACATTAACCCGCGTGATGATCGAAAAAAAATATCTTTCTCTCCCCTTTTCTTTCCTCTTTCTCTCCCTTTTCTTACTTTTTTTAGCCCTTTGTCCGCCTCCAGGGTCCCAACTATCTCTGTACCAAAATTCATCAAAATCGGTTTGGTCATTTAGACGTGAAGACGTAACAAACAAACAAACTCACTTTCGCTTTTATAATATTAGTAAGGATACTACAGTTTCAGTTAGCGTCTTACTCCTTACTAAGAAAATGGCGGAAATTCTTAGCCGACAATGGCCCAGATAAGTATTTTTTTTTGCTATCACCAACCTACAACATTTGCGATACAAAAGAACATATGTTTTAAATATACCTTTATTACCCTTCTCAAACATTTTGATTGATTCTTTACACCCATAAATTACATAGTAGGTATGTATGTAATTGAACATCCCACGTGATGTTTTTGTCTACCTATATCCACATTATGTGACAGATCATTTATAAACGCTAATGTTTTAAGTTTTTATTACCTTCTATTACAATACGCCACTTTATAGATATTATCCAAGAATTTACATTGGATGATGTAATTGATTTCATGATATAACCATATTGGTACTGAAATTGATGTATTTATGTGACATCTTGGCAGAGTAATCATCACTACTTATACGGAATAGCAGTGTTTGTGTATATAAAGTTTATTATGACAGGGAATTAACTATTAATAAAACGTTTTATGCCTAACCGCTACAAAAATTCGCGTACGCGCATAATAATTCATCTTTCGTCAGACGTAACTGGCAGAGTATTTCACGCGGGAGGCGCCCCGCTTTCGCTCATCTCTCGTACCGCACTAAACTAGAGCAGCCGCCGACAAACCGTCCGCCGATAAGTAGTGGATTTAGCAACCATTATACCATTTTCCCGACGTTTACAATGATTAATGTAGCTACACACTACACGACAATCTGCCGCAATTTGTACCGAGTCCGCCACGCGTGAAAACTAAACAAAACAGTCTGTGTGAACCGGCGCCGACCATTGTCAAACCCGATATTACGATTGTAAACTTTTTAATGACAATCATGAATAATCGCCGGTTGCGTACGCGCATTTGTTACAATAATTTCTGTGTCGCCATTAAAATATTATGTTTATTTACGACGTCTTCATGTACACAACGGGTGGTAATTACGTGTTTTAAAAAGATTATCATCATTATATATGTTAAATAACTTGAGCTGTTGATATGGAAGCTAAATAAATCTGTTGTTTTATGTGTTTACGAAGAGTATTTATCACAACTTTCGCAAGATAGTTTAGCATTTTAGGAGCAATGAATTTGACAATTATGCATGCACAGGGACAGTCAGATTTCAACATCTTCGAATTACACATAAAATTAATAGCAGGTATATAAATATGAAACAATGACCACATGGACACAACAAAGAAATCGAACAATTAATAAAACAATAGGTTCAGTATAAACATGGTACCTATTTCCTAACCACTATAATACCTTACGTAAAACAAACTTAACATTCACTTTATTTGAAGAAAAAACTAATATCGTTCCTAACTGACAAAGCATATTATAACATTAATGAATTTCTGACAGAACCATTTACTGTGACATAGACAATTGACAAAATTATTATTATGTACTTTAACTTATATAATTTTGACATTATTACTAAACTCACTGACATTTTTACTTTTGCCATGTATAATTTTATCATTTCTTATCTTTTGCTAATTTCACTTAAAATTAATTATATTGGTATGTGATTATTTAATGACGATACAATTCTAACATTTTAAACATTTGCACGCCATAGTATATGGCAAACATGTCTGAACCATTTTTATTATTTTTTATATCATCATACATGCATTTTTTTTTCTGTATGTAAACACATGTTTGAGCAAATAAATATATCTTATCTTATCTTACATACCTATAATATAATATCACCTAAATAGTTAATCATTACTCACCGAATAGCCTGAAAAAAGGCTAAAATGTATAAAGACTAATTAGAAGGCTAGTTCAAACAATATCTTTGCAAACATTCCATCTAAACTAAAGGTATTTTTTTTTTTGTATATTTGTGTACGGGTAATTCTTTGGAACTACTGATCCGATTTCAAAACTTCTATTAATAATGGAAAGCTTAATTAATCTCGAGTGTTATTTATTTAATATATATAAAATTTCCGTGTCACAATGTTAGTTACCGTACTCCTCCGAAACGGCTCGACCGATTCTTATGAGATTTTGGGTGCATAATGGGTAGGTCTGAGAATCGGCTAACATCTATTTTTCATACCCCTAAACCTTAGCGGGTGAAACCGCTGGGCACAGCTAGTTTAATATATAAAATTTTCGCGCCACAACTAACTACAAACAACTAACCCTTAGTTACCATACTCCCCCGAAACGGCTGGACCGATTTGAACGATTTTTTGTGTGCATATCGGGTAGGTCTGAGAATCGGCCAACATCTGTTTTTCATACCCTTCTCTAGATAAGGAGCTGAGCTCCGGGTGAAACCGCTGGGCACAGCTAGTAAAGTAAAATATTTAAAAACCTTATTTCCATACCAATATGAACACTGACGGCTGAACGATGGAATCTCCATACGAGTAGACGATGACAAAATAAAAAGCTAAATATATTTCATGGAAGTATTACATAGACTGGATATAAGATACTTCTAATCTGGTAGCACGTTCCCGTGGGATAATTTCTGACCGAGTGCAGCCGCGGCCAAAAGCTAGTTAGTGTAAACAAATCCGATAGTAACACGTGACTGTATCAAGAGGAATGTGTAACTCAACTACTTAGTCTCCTTAAGCTCTGGTACTTTATAAGGAAGTAGACAATTTTCCTGCGACTGCGCTCGTCATTGCGGTTTTTGTTTTATTTAGACTACCACTGTTTTTATTATGAACCTTTGTGGTTCGCTCATTGTAGTATAATTTTAAATGGACAGATAATTGCTGATGATTAATGCATACCTAAGTAATAATTGCACATTTTTATGGATGGAGTGTGTAAAATTCGAGAAAGATCGAGGGAAGCAAACTTGTGATAGAACTAAGATGACCTCAAATAAATTGCCATAGAGCAACAAACATCATCAGTATTCGCCGCCCTTCTCCCAATTTATTTGGGGTAATGTCTTCTTCCTTACCTCTCTATTACTTATCAACACACCTTCATACTCCTCCTCCTTCTGGCTATATCATCTTTCGCACAAAGAATAGAGTGACTACCTAACATACTAGTATTAAATTACTTAATAGGGTCTCTTGATAGAGGAGTATTGATTTTCATGTAAACATTTAGAAATCTCACCTGTAATCTTTCTAGAAAAATCTTGACCACATCCATCGGCTATCCAAAAAACCGCAGGTAAGTTTAAATCAAATATTGATAACCCCCACAATGCGAGGCACATAAAGGGAAAGCTAACCCTGCTAAACGCTGCATGTTTCATGAGACCCCGTAGCGGTGTAAAATCAAAAGTTAACTTATTCATCAGGGTCAACAACGTGTTTACTCCGTGGCAATTGGTTGAATAGGATCAGTCCCATGAAGTCCCATCAGGCCCATGTTTGCGGAAAACAAACGACGATTTGTATTGTTTGGAATCGTTCGTCAATTTGGGGTGAGTTGAGGAAAATGTCCAGTATTGATGTCAGAGGAAATGTCAGTTTGTCATCTGATATTGGGGGATGAAGTTCCTTTACTGTGAGGATTTTTATACTGAAGGGAGTGAACAAGCAAGACAAGTTAGTATAGCGGCATGTTTTCACTAAGAGCACCGAATTAGACAGCGCATGAGCAAACAGCACCGACGCTATTATAATGAACTAGCTTTCGCCCGCGACTTCGTCTGCGTGGAATAGTTATTATGGGCTAACGCTAACTTTAACCCGCGTGATGATCGAAAAAAAATATCTTTCTCTCTCCTTTTCTTCCTTCTTTCTCCCCTTATCACACTTAAAAAAAAGTGTGTGTGTCAGCTCCGACGCACGACTGGAGTTTACTCCTTAAATACAAAAAAAAATATCATAAAAAAATAAAAAAGTGTCAGTGTCAGCTCCGACGCATGACTGGAGTTTACTCCTTAAGTACATTGTACTTAAGGAGTTACGTTTAAACGCGTACACCAAAAATGCCACCAAAAACGTAACGAGGTCAACGAGGTCATTCATCAGTAGATTTTACACCTCACATTTTTCTCATACCGGGCGCCTTATATATGAAAATCGATTCTTAAGGAGTAAACTCCTATAAACTCCAAAAAAAATGCCTGTCTCCAGGGTCCCAACTCTGTACCAAAATTCATCAAAATCGGTTTGGCCATTTAGGCGTGAAAACGTAACAAACCAAACAAACAAACTCACTTTCGTTTCTATAATATTAATAAAGAATTCCCAATGAAAAATATTTGTGTATATCCTGAACATCTCCGCCCAGCCTTCGGAGACTAGAAGCGTCATTTATGTGTAATATGTTTATCTTTGTATTTCATCCCTCAATGAACACAGATAATTTCAATTGTAAGACAAACAAGAATAGCAAACTGTATCAAAGAGAAATTAGACTTAAACAATGTAAGTCTATTTGGTGATAAACAAAGCATTTATCACTACATCGTATTTTCATCACTAACGTCAAATAGTAAAACTAAACACGTGGATCCGGCGATTAATTCTGGGCATGCGCAATGACCTAAGAACAATGAGAGCCAGAAACTGTTGCTACAATAATAGCTGGTCTGCCAAGAATCAGGAGTAGAATCCTCGTGGTTACGGCATGTCTAATTAACATGCGTGCAGAGGGTCATCAAATATACGTCTGCGCTACCACCAATGATGGTATGGAAGTGGCATAGTTTGGGTCAACAAAATTAGATGGTATTTCATGCTGACAACACGAGGAAGAGAAATAAAGGCACCGATTCACACGTTGTAAATTGTTGATGTTTCTTTAATTCATTTTCATAACGAACCGACATTCTTTGGAATTCATTGCCGGCCTCTCTGTTCCCCGATCATTACAATCTGATTATAAATATCAAAGTAAGTTCGAGTAAATCGAATATTTCGCATCAGCTATTCGCATCAGGCGAGTTGCGGCCAAAAGCAAGTCAGAATTAAAAAAATAAACCGTTGGGAAGAAACCGACAAAGTCTTAGTACCAAAAAATCTATGACGTCACATCCGTGGTGTACATACAGCCCACTTGACAGAAGACCTGCAGAAGGACAATAACAGGCTGATTACGCAAAGCTGTCAAGAAGCCAGCTCCATTGACGCTGGTTAACAAATGGCTACTTTCACTGCAAAGGACAGGGTAACTTTTACTTATTCAACCATGGGACGGTCCTCTGCCAAGATCCGCTTTGGTTAAGATACTGGTCATGTATTTTGTGATAATCGTATAAACAGATCCGTTATCTAGAATTTTGCAAGAGTTGCATCCATGACATGAGGATTTTCCTCAACATTTGCGAAGCATGGTGAATATTTTAGCAATATAATATGCAAGTTAATAGGCAGAACATCGGTAAGATAGTCAGACGTGATCCAAGGCTGTTAGGGGCAGCCTGTACCAGGCGGTTCACACAAGATCGCGTCAGCAGTGAGAAAACGACAAAGAAGAAGAATATTCTAGACGAAGCTGTACTCTCCTCTAACACCTCCAATCCCATTCACGAAAAAAATACCTATCCATTAACAGTTTTTTTGTCAAAAACGACATTCTAACTACTTGAAAACTAACCCAATAATCTCACAACACGAATCAACACGGAATCGAAAATAAATTCCCCCAACCCAACTGCCCATTTCAAGTTCTTTTGCCATTTCGTATCCAAACTCCCAACTACATACCTATAAACATCGCCGGACTCCGTTAAAGGGTTCCATTTGCAAATTCTCCCCGACGTAAGCCATTTTGTATGTGCTTATCCACATTTAAACCGTTGGTGAATCAACAGGGTATAGTTTGACCGGTAAGGGGATCTGTTATGGTATTATAAGGATCGGATCGGTCAGCATGTATTTCAGGATCCCAGTTTAGGTGATCATAAGGTAATCGGGACGGTAATGTTAGGCCTTCGAATTTACTGATGCAATTAATATTGCGTTAGTGTATTCTAAAGTTAGCATTTCATGTGGCATTCTAAATGACTTATATTATAAAAGCGAAAGTGAGTTTGTTTGTTTGTTACGTCTTCACGCCTAAATGGCTAAACCGATTTTGAATTTTGGTACAGAGATAGTTGGGACCCTGGAGACATAGGCTAAAAAAGTGAGGGAAGGATATTTTTTTTCGATCACCACGCGGGTTAAAGTTAGCGTTAGCCCAAAGTAACTATGCCACGCGGGCGAAAGCTAGTTTCAAATAATTACTTAAGCTTAAATGCCTCATAATTTTCGACTAGCAAAAATCAGTTCATTACGAAAAAAGATGGATGAACTTAAACATTTCTGTATCATTATTCTCCGGCACTTATTTTTAAATATTTTGGAGCTGCATGTATTCTAGACTCCTCCTTTCATGCCGTATCATCTTTCAGACAGTCTATCCTTCATTTTTTTGGTCTTTCCTCTATTTTTATACCCTACTTTTTTACGTTCCTCACGACATTATCCACAAACATTTCTGTATCTGCCCACGATATCCTGTGTACGTTAAAATCCAATCCAAAAACACCTTGAAGCGCAATAATGCTGAGTAAACAAACGGCAAGCGGTTGTAAATCAAACAGTTCAACACATTTCATGAATGATTTGTACTTGCTCCACAAAACTTGGGTTATTACTATCCTATTCTATATAATCATAAAAACAAGGAAATATGACTCATCACCCGCCAGAAATAAGATTGAAGGCGGGTGTACCGTTAGTTCAGCTTTGCGCTGAACAGTTGCATGTCAAGGCCTGCATGATCGTAGATTTCAAGTGAAGAGCTGGAAGCGACGGATTGAAATATTGTTTCAAGATGAAAAAAATCTCTTTTGTTTACGATTTTTTTATAAATTGTACACTAAATACTGTTTAGTTTGCAACTGTGTGTTGATTTAACGAACGGAGCAATATGAGAATTTCGTAAGCGGCCCACAATTGGTCTGGATATCGTCTTTGTTAATATTCCCACACAGCTGACAAAACGGTTGTCGGCAGAACATAATAAATTCCCTCGTTTTGTATTGCCAATGAAATTTATTCGTAAAACAATTCGGAAAAGTTTTGCGAAAAAGAAATTGTAGGTGAAACTAGGTCAATAGTTCTAATCTTAAATGATTGTTTGAAATAGCTGGGAATAGTTTCAAAATATTTACTATTCTGTTGCTAGCTGTCGTCTTTATACCGGAGATTTCCCGGTCATTTTCTAGTTTCGTCATAAAATTGCTTTATAGGGCGTGTGCTGATACAATTAAAAACTGCCTGTAAAAGGTCTATTTGAGATAAATGCTTTGGCTTTAAGTTTTATTTTGGTAACAACAATTTTCCGGAGATAACTATTTGAACAGTGAAAAAACCTTTTGTTTACATTATTTTAACCTATATTTAGCGAGCGACAGAGCTGCCCAGTCGCTCTAACACAGCTGGTTTTTTTCTATGCAACTAGATAAAACCACAGTCTCTTAGGTCTAGTGGTCCCAGTCGCGATTGCTGTGTATGAGGTCCTGAGTACTATTTCCGGTTCGGGCAAACCATCTTTGGGTTTTTCGGTCAAGCATTTCACAGTATCAGCCGCGGAGACTGGATGTATGCTCGGTTGATGACAATAAGCTCGGCCCATTTTAGATAGATAAATAAATCATTTATTTGATGCAGTAAAAGACACAATACAGGAATTAATACAAGAAAAAAAAAAACAAACAAAAAAAAAGAAACATAAAAAAAGTAATTTAGAAGTTAGATTGACCCATAGGCATTTAGACACATAACATCCTTACTAATATTATAATAGCGAAAGTGAGTTGGGTTGTTACCTCTTCCCGCTTTAATGGCTAAACCGATTTTGACGAATTTTGGTACAGAGATAGTTGGGAACCAGGATACGGACATAGGCTAATTTTTATTATAAAAAAGTGGGATATGAGGGAGCACGAGGGAAGAAAAGGCAAAACTCAGCGTTGCTATTGTTGTAACATCACTATTTAGTATGTTACTAATATGGTCTTCACTAGTAAATGTATTATCTGTGGTCTGCGGCACTCTGCCACACTTCATGTCATGATGTAGACTCATAACCATCTCCTGTGTCTCCTGCCAATAAACCAGTATCATACTTAATGGACATCTTTTATTAAGAATCCAACATAACATGGTGTCAGAAGTCATTTAAGAAAAAGTCATCTGAAAAAATCGAGGTCGTCGAAGAAAATGCCTAACCCAGCCGACGCGACCCGGCAAGTCGGCCATGACGGTGAGTCAACGTTCAACTCACATATCAAAAATTTCAACATATCGTCGGATCCAGCTCATAACAACGCTGAATCATGGAAAAAATGGTCGCAAGCATTTGAGCTATATTTACTAGCGACAGGCCTTGACAAAGCAACTGAGAAACGCAAAATCGCCATTCTGCTGCACTCAATCGGTGAGCGAGGACTGAACATTTTCAATACCTTTAACCTAACAATCAATGGCAGCACGCTTGAAGAGGTGAAAACAAAATTTGATAAATATTTCGAGCCGAGAAAAAATATCACGATGTGCAGATACCTATTCTTCACACGTAAGCAGGAAAAATCCGAAAGCATCGACGAATTCCTCATGGATTTGGAGAATAAAAGCAGAGAATGTGAGTTTGGCACGCTCAGGGAATCGCTAATCAAAGATATTTTCATTGCAAACCTCAATTTGGACTTGTCACATGTGCGTCAAAGGTTACTGCAAGAACATGACTTAACATATCAGAGAATGCAAGAGCTGGCGAGGACGCTCATACTCGCACAGCAGGATGCTGAGAAAATAGTCAAAGGGAGCAGCATCGCCAGTGAAAACGTCATGCATCTCAGTCGGAGGAGCCGTAGTCGAGGAGATGGTCGACAGCGAGCTTCCAGTCGCAAGTCAGCGTCAAGCAGTCGCAAGCCAGCTTCAGGCAGTCGCGAGTCACCTTCAGCTTCAGGCAGCTCGAAGACATGTAGCCGCTGTGGGCAGTCTCATCGCTACAAGTGTCCAGCTCAAGGAGTTCAATGCAGGTCATGTAAATCTTACAATCATTTTGCTAAATTTTGTCACAAAAATAAAAAAGTCAGTCAGTTGCAATCGTTTAATTCAGATAATGGTAGTCAAGATTATTTCGTAGGTATGCTGAATAGTCAAAGTCATAATGGTCAAAGTCATAAAAGTCAAATGTTGAGTCTAAATAATCACAATCAAACGTCGAGTCAAAGTCATAATAGTCATTCTCACAGTCAGTCACTTAGTCAGAGACACAGGAACACACAGACACACAGTAAGACATCACATCCATCCATCCATCCCTATGATGAGAAAAGTGACATGTCGGAGAGATTTATTATCCAGTCAAATACTCAGAGTCCCAATTCATATCACATGTATGAAAACAATTACATGTCGGATAGATTCTTTATCCAGTCAAATAGTCAGAGTCCCAATTCATATCACATGTATGAAAACAATTACATGTCGGATAGATTTTTTATCCAGTCAAATAGTCAGAGTCCCAATTCATATCACATGTATGAAAAAAATGTCATGTCTGAGAGATCCAATGTCCAGTCAAATAGTCAAAAGAAAAAATGTCAGAGTCTCAATGATGAAATCAGTCACATGTCTGAGGGATTTCACAATAAGGCACAGTCGTCCAGTCAGTCACAAAATGGATCATCAGTCGTCAATACTTTGAATCATTCAAAGCAGTCGTGGGAAATTAGCTTATTGGTAGGTGATACAAAGGTTAAATGTATCATAGACTCAGGAGCAGATGTCAACATAATGTCAAAACAAACATTTAAAAATGTTAAAAGTCAAAATAAGCTGTCAAAATTGTCACTTGTCAAATGTCAAGTAAATGTCACAGGATTTGGTGGAAAATCCATTCCGATTTTAGGCAAAGTCAACTTAAGTTGTAATTTTTGCTTAAACAATAAGAACATTGTTGAAAACATAATGTTTATTATACCAGATATAGAGTGTCCAAATGTCCTTGGTCTCCCAATTTGTGAAAAGTTAGGTATAATAAAACGTGTCTTTTCAGTGTCAAAACAAGACTTTTGTGAGCAAATTCATACACAATATAATGATGTATTCCAGGGTCTTGGCTGTCTGCCTCCAGTCTGTCATCTGAAACTCAAGCCTGATGCAGTACCATGTGTGGATCCGCCCAGGAAAGTCCCATTCGCATTACAAGGGAAACTGCGTGAGGAGTTGGATCGCATGGAGAAAATGCAAGTAGTTAAGAAAGTTACAAAGCCTACAGAGTGGGTTAATTCAGTCGTTGTAACAGTAAAAAGTTCAGGTCAGTTACGAATTTGTCTTGATCCTAGAAATTTAAATAAAAATATCATGAGGGAACATTATCCACTCAAGTCAATTGATGAGATTAGGTCTCAGCTCGAAGGGGCTGTATGTTTTTCTCACTTAGATGCATTTTCAGGATTTTGGATGCTACGTTTAGATGAATATAGTTCAGAATTATGTACTTTTCAAACACCATTTGGTAGATATAAGTATTTAAGATTACCCTATGGCATAAATGCCTCGTCTGAAATATTTCAAAGAGTCATGATGAATCTATTTGGTGACATAGAAGGCGTACTCATATTCATCGATGACATCTTAGTCTATGGACCAAATGAGTCAGTTCACAATGAAAGATTACATAAAGTCATGCAAAGAGCTCGTCAAGTCAATTTAAAATTTAACAAGTCAAAGTGTAAATTTTCACTGTCAGAAGTATGTTTTTTAGGTTATGTCTTCAGTAAAGACGGTGCAAGGGCAGATCTTGAGAAGGTCAAAGCAATTGTCAACATGCCCACACCACAAAATGTCAAAGAGTTACAGAGAATACTAGGTATGATAAACTACCTAGGACCTTTTATAAGTAACCTGTCAGAAAAAACACAAATGTTAAGAAATCTTTTAAAAAAAGATGCAGTCTGGACTTGGGATGAAAATCATAGTCAATGTCTGAGGAAACTGAAGGATGAAATTACAAATTCACCAGTTTTAGCTCATTATAATCCCAAGATTCCATTAGTCTTGTCAGTCGATTCGTCAAAGTCAGCGTTAGGTGCAGTCATTTTACAAAAAAATAAACCTATAGCATACAGTTCCAAAACTTTAACTCAAACCCAAGAAAGGTATGCTCAAATAGAGAAGGAGCTGCTAGCAATTCAATTTGGTTGTGAAAAATTTCACCAATATGTATATGGTAACAGAGTCACAGTTCACACTGATCATAAACCATTAGTCTATCTGTTTAAAAAACCATTACATGATGTCCCAGCTAGATTACAGCGTATGATGTTAACTTGTCAAAAATATGATTTAGAAGTTATACATGTCCCAGGCAAAGAAATGTTCATATCAGACACATTGTCAAGAGCAGCTTTGAAAGAACATTATAGGCCTGAAAATGAATCAGAAATGTCTTGTCATGTCAATCTAATGTATGCTAACTTAGCAATTACAGATGAATATAGCACAAAATTGGCTCAGGAAACTAAGAAAGATGAAACCCTGCAGCTATTAATAAAGTATTATAATGAAGGTTGGCCAAAAACCAAAAATAGTGTCAGTCCATTAATAAAACCATTCTGGAATATACAAGGAGAAATCCATAAAATTAGAGATTTAGTATTCAAAGGCTCAAAATTAATAGTACCACAGTCAATGCATAAAGAAATGTTAGTAAAAATTCACAAAGGTCACCAAGGTATAAATAAATGTCTAAACTTAGCTAAAGAATCTCTTTATTGGCCAAATATGTCTAGTGATATTAAGAATTTAGTAGAACAATGTCTAGTGTGTGCAAAATTCAAACCATGTAACCAAAAGGAACCACTACAGAATTATGAAATAAGCAAATATCCATGGCAACAAGTCGGTATTGATTTAATGCATTTCGATAGCTTAGTATATTTAATTGTCACTGATTATTATTCAAAATTTATAGAAATTGCATTATTAAATAACAACAGTACATCAAAAAATGTAATAACTCATTTAAAGTCCATATTTGCTCGTCATGGAATACCATTGTCACTGGTATCAGATGGTGGACCTCCTTTTCAGTCAGTTGATTTTAAAAATTTTATGGAAGAATGGGACATAGAACATATTGTAACTAGCCCATATCATTCACAGTCTAATGGACAAGCAGAGAGTTCAGTCAAAATCATAAAAAACATGCTAAGAAAATGCAAAGAAAATGGATCAGATCCATACATAGCATTGTTACAATACAGAAATACAGGTAAAAATAATTTTTCATCACCAGCACAGTTACTCATGTCTAGGAACTTAAGAGATAACATTCCAACATCATATAAGAAGTTGAAGCCAAAAGTGGTAACATTTAAAGATTACAAAGAGTCTGTCAAGAAAAATGATAAAAATAAGTCAAAATACTACAATAAAAATGCCAAGTCAATGTCTATGTTACATCATAATGATCATGTCTATTTTAAGAGAAACCCAAGTAGCAACTGGGAACAAGCTATTGTTAAGCAAAGATTGTCAAATAATAGATCATATGTTGTTGAGGATGTCAATGGAGTTAGGTATAGGAGGAATAGAATACACTTAAGACATAAATATTCTCATAATTGTGCTAACCCTCCCATGCAATCCAACTCGTCACAAAGGGGAGAGGAAGGTGACAGACAGGAGTCTAGGCATCAAGAATCCTCATCTCAGCAATCCTCAAATGTAACAACTAGGTCGGGTCGTATTGTAAAACCTACCAGAAGGTTAATTGAAGAAATGGATTAAGTTAAATTATAAATAGAGTCATAAGTAAAGTTTAAGTAACTATAAGTATAATTAAGCATGTTGTCTTGTATAAAATTAAGTAGCATGGCGCTTATATTAATTGTCAGTCGGGGGTCTAATTTGAACTCAACAAGGGGGATGTTGTAACATCACTATTTAGTATGTTACTAATATGGTCTTCACTAGTAAATGTATTATCTGTGGTCTGCGGCACTCTGCCACACTTCATGTCATGATGTAGACTCATAACCATCTCCTGTGTCTCCTGCCAATAAACCAGTATCATACTTAATGGACATCTTTTATTAAGAATCCAACATAACAGCTATTACAGATCAATAAGGCGCAAGGGAAAAATCTCCAGGTAGCAGGTACCTGCAAATCAGGAAAGGGAACTATGTTACCCCGAATTTAACGCGAGCGAAGCCGCGGGCAAAAGCTAGTACATTTATAAAGATCACCCACTATTGGGCGGTGTGTGTCTCAAGATTGCACCAAATAGGAATCCAGCTCAGCACAATGCCAGGAATCCCGCTACATGAGACTTCAACATACCTGACCAAATGTGGGTGTACTATTAGGTACAAGGTGTGCTAATTCTTCGGGAATTACAGGCGTTATGTTATGTATATAGATAGGTAAAAGCGCTTTCGTAGTTGTCGACATTGCAGATGTCATATTTACATAGAAACTGGGATAAGGTCTTTACTGCTGCGGTTGCCAGTTCACGTCACCTTCAGATTATACCTTAAACATCGCCTCCGAAGCCAACCCACAGTTAAGTAGGCTATTTAGATTTTTTACGACATAGGCAATAAATAAATACCATCCGAAACATTAATTGAAACCTTGCATTAAAATAAGAACAACATAGACGAGAACGAAAGACGTATTTATTTTACGATTTTGCAAAATACTACCGTATTGTTTGAAAACACGTGAGTTTGTACCTTGGGCCTGGTCTAAGAATAGTCTACATGCATGTTAATCATAGGATAGCGTCGTAACTGATGTGGACGGTGATAGTCCTATTCACGTATACATTTAGCGGACGCTTTGAACCTCCCACCGTAAAACGCTGGATATAAACTCGGTGATAGTAAAATTTACGCTCAAAACATAAATAAACAAACCTTATAACCCTCTCTTGAAAGTCGATACAAAACGTCATTGAATTAGCTGCTGTTGTTTCTCAAACGGACAACAACTAATGACTACTAATGCAGCCAATAAAAGTAAATATTACGAACACATAGACAAACACATAAAACTTCATGACCTTATTTAATTAACATAGTTATGTTAGTATGCTGCCAGTATCTGTATCTCTCAACTGTATTTTCCCATTAAAGTATGTGTGTGAGGTAAAATATTATAATTGGAGCCATTAATAGGTTTCCCGTGAGGAGTGAATGCACTCAGCGTCTGAACGAGGGCCATACAATGACTCAATAATGAGCTACTCTAATTTTAGATACTTTCCTAACAACGGTAATGGACGAATCATCATTTATTTATTGTTTATGGACCTATCAATTATGGCTATTATTAGCATTTGAGAGGAAGAGATTGCGGCAATCTGTCTAGCATATTTTGACGATTTCATAGTGTTTACTGGTTCTGATCTTTCTACGGTCGTGTCGGATTGCCGTCCCATCGGACTATGAGAGTGAAGGAATAGAGAGTGCACCTGCGCCTGCGCACACACGCCTGCACTATAATATCTCCCGCGCCGATGGCTTATCTCCTCTGAGATTGGCCGCCGCCACCGTGACGGAAAACGGTCAGGAGGACAATATCCATCCTGACAAACATTCGCATTTATAATCCTTATCCTTACTAATATTATAAAAGCGAAAGTGAGTTTGTTTGTTTGTTACCTCTTCACGCTTTAATGGCTAAACCGATTTTGATGAATTTTGGTACAGAGATAGTTGAGAACCAGGAGACGGACATAGGCTATGGGATATGAGGGAGAACGAGGGAAGAAAAGGGAAAACTTAGCGTTGCTATTACAAATCAATAAAGCGCAAGGGCAAAAACTGCAGGTAGCAGGTACTGTGTTATACCGAATTTACCGCGAGCGAAGCCGCGGGCAAAAGCTAGTATTATATATATAGTAGGATTCCTTACAAACAGGATGAAGAAAATTTATCATGCCACCAATTTATGCACAATCAAGGAAATTAATTACACTGACCAAATTTGCCCACTGCGTAGTGGGCAAATTTGTCTAGCTAATAGCCATTTCATACAACTGTCAAAAAACATTAAGAGACATGAACTTACTAAGACATACCTTGTCATGCTGAAAGGGAAGACCTTAAGTTTTGTAGTAGTACTCACCCTGCAACAAAAAGAAAAACATTCATTAGAACTAGGTTCACTAATTGTACTTACAAAGAAATTCATTAATTACCGAAAGTATACGGACAGACGGGACAAGAGGGGACGAAGTTTACGTCCACTCTTGTCTTGAAGTGCCCCAAAAGTCTAGACCGGATGGCTGTTCGACCATTAATTGTCCCATCTAGGGGCCACGTCTGTCCCATTCCCCTTACCGTTACCAAGTATATGATGGCATCGTAGGAGACTCATAACTGCATTATGGCCGCCATTTGGGGTTGGGTCATTTACTTGTTTTAAGTACCTATGTGAAAGAGTTTTGTGTTGCGGTTCGTTTTTTTTTTTTAAATACGTTTCCTCACACTAGGAATTTCTCCTGTGTCGTGGGTGCGTTTACAAACATTTAAATTCACATACAAAAACAGCCAGACCCGAAACAACAACCCGTAGGTCATACAAATATTTGCTCCGTGCGGGGATCGAACCCGCGACACGCAGCGCAGCAGTCGATCGCTCAGCCATTGCGCCAACCGTGTCGTCATTATGTTAGTTATTTAAAGACATTGCGAAATAGTTATTATTATTATTAGAAGGACGAGAATTTTCACCATTTTTTCCATTCCTTTTTTAAGATAAATATATTTTTTGCTATATAGTAAGTATTATTACATTTTGCAAAGGATCTTTTTTAGGATTCCATAACCAAAACGTAAAACGTGGCCCTATTACTAAGACTCCGCTGTCCGTCCGTCTGTCACAAGGCTTTGTCTCATGAACCGTGATAGTTAAACAGTTTAAATGTTCACAGATGACAACAAATACTAAAAAGAATAGAATAAAAACAATTTTAATGGGGGCTCCTATATAACAAACATTATTGTTTTGCCGTTTCTATAGATAATGGTACGGAATACTTCGCGCGCGAGTGACTCGCAGTTGGCCGTTTTTTTACCAGTTTTTCTAACATTCAACCCTCCAAGGAAAACCTGATACTAGAACACCACGGAAGTATTAAAAAAAAACATTTTCTTCATTAATTATCGTCAAACTGTTCAAAAACCTTTTAGCAAGAAGTCAAATAACAATACTAAACAAACTTCAGGGAACAATCCTTGTCCCAAGAAAATTCGCATTAGGAAACTTTCAAGCACAAGTTTCTCTAAGATCTGTAAACTGGATAAAGTTTATAATCGATAGGTATTATAAAGCTTCAAGTTCGTGGTTTCGGATATTATGTTAAGCCATAACGGATGCTGGGTAGATCAGGATGTTTAACGTTGTTAAAGCGATTATTTCGTGGAAAAATTGCGGATGGTATGATCGGTTTTGTAACCAATACGGGTGATTTGGTTGTTTCTTTCCTTTCATTCAACCGAGGTGGTCAAACCTCGGTTGAATCTTAAAATATTCGCACTTTCCATAGATTGGATAAGGAATTAGGAATAAGTGGAGATTTTGCGTCAAGTCCCGCAGAATCGAACAAGTAAATTAATCCTACTAATATTATAAATGCGAATGTTTGTGAGGATGGATGTATGGATGTTTGTTACTCTTTCACGTCAAAACGGCTGATCGGATCTTGATGAAAATTAGCACAGAGGTGGATTTGGTAGTCTGGAATAACACATAGGATATTTTTATTTTTCGATATCACGTGCACGAGATAGTGTACAATATAATATTTGAAGTGCGTTACATTAAGTTCTTACGTAAAACGTTATTTTACATCCCTAGAAAAAGTAGCAGTAGCTTCCCTTCCTATTAGGTACTGTACAGGTTACACTATTAGGGTGTTAGGTATGTTAAATTAAACAACAGTCTGTCTCCAATGAGCACGTCTTACTAGCACGGCGGACCAGAAGCGAGTGAGCGCTCAGTCCATTAATATGACTGCGCGCGCTCCCGCCACCGCTCGCCCTACCACTAAGCGTGTCGGTATTTATTATACGCTACATCTACCTTTTACAAAATTTTAAAAATAGCATAATTTCGTATAAATATAATAACATACAAATGAGTTTATTTCAAGAATAATCATCAAATAATTTTAATAATATTCCGTTAAACAATCACTTATTCATTTTCGTCACACACGTTGTTACAGGCGGTATCGCTATTCTCTGAAAGCTTATTATCCTTATTTGGTCCGCTGTCCACTATTTATTCACCAATGTGTGTCGTATCCTTGAATGTGGTGGATAACTTGTTTTCTTTATTGTATTCTCAACATATACTTTTTTCCCAATATCTTCCCTAGATTCTGTTGCTTTCCTCTTGCTATCTGCATTTTCTTTTCTTTTTTTCTATGTTTTTAGTCAAAATCAAAATATTTTTATGTCACATTGGCCTACATGGGCACTTATAAATAACATTCGAGAAAAGGTGCACGGTTCGGGTTGGTCGTTTCCTATGGAGAAGAACCGGCAAGAAACTCCATAGTCACTCTTTTAAAATCATTTGGTTTTACAATGTGGTTGTTACAGCGTTAGTACTTAGATATGAGAGGACAGCGTAGGCCAGGCAATAAGTCATTGCTTGCTTTATAAAACGCAAAATAAAATAATAAGTTAACAAGCGTCTAAGAATCTACAAGGCCAACAATGTCCACTCATTCACAATAAATTGCTTATAAAGAATCAAACAGTTCTGCCTCTTAACTTCGACATTTGGAAATTTCTGTTTGGAACAACTGGATACCAAATTCTTTACAAAAACTTTCAAATTGAACTAACAAACTGCCGACCATGATCAGCGGTAACGCTTACGGGTGCACCTAACCAAGAAAATACCTCTTTAAGCTTGGAGTGTGCAGAGTCTATGTTAAAGGTTTTCATTTGTTTATATCTACTACTAGCCTAATATATGTACTTTAATTTACTAATAATATTTGTACTTGAATAATAAATGTGAGTAACAGCATTATTTTAGGACGCTACTGTAAACTATATTGAATGTCTTTCCATTTGGTGCTGATAAATATAGATTTCGGGCACTGGACACTCGCGACCATGCTACATACAGCTGCCACACACATACTAGTGTTTACCCTTGCGCCTTATTTATTGTAATAGCAAAGCTAAACATTCCCTTTTCTTTCCCCCTCTTTTTTTACTGAGCTTTTCACATATCTTGTCAATATGACTAATCCAGGAACATTTATGATCTAGATCTGTCCCAAGAAAAGTCATACTATCTGATTGTTGTATACTTTTATCTTTATAATTGATGTTCAAATTTATTTTATTCCAATTATTGTTACAAAATTGGACATATTAGGTTTTTCTATGTTGGGTTTAACCTCTCAAGGACCCCCATTATTTACGTCAACTATCCGTCAAGCACCGCCGGGCGGATTCTTATCGTATGTGTAATCTGATTTTAAGACTTGTCTTTACTACAAATACAGTTTTCAATCGATCGAGGTTTGGTGGCACGAATTTGTGCCAGCGGGGCTCAACGGTAATACTTGTTTACTGGCACGTTTTTGTGCCGCTGGGGCTCTAGAGGTTAAAGTTTCTTTTTTTTTTTTCTTAGTTATTACTTTGCTCACATTACTATTGATTTCCTCATTTAAAGTTTACTTCATTTTTAGGAATGGTTACGGACATATCGTCTGCAAAGACTACGCAAGGATCATCAGTTACTTTTGTCAGGTCATTGATATATATAAAAAAGGGTGGGCCTAAAATATTGCCCTGTGAAACGCCTATGCAATTGTGACCTAATTTGAATTTGGATGTCAGTTCACCTTTTTGGTTTGGCTTATCCAAAGTAATCTCTACAATGTTCACCATCACTGTCCACTTTGGAACGTAGTCTCATTTTCATGGCTACAATGCCCGGGTGGCTTTGGCCACAAGAATGCGCCAATGGATAGCCATGCGTCCAATTTAATGGATAGCCAATGCGTCCAATTTAATGGATAGCCAATTTGTCCAATTTAATGGATATACAATTCGCCCAACTATTGTTCTATATTTCATTCCTGACTAACTTTAGCTCTGAATCTCCCTCACAGGCTTGCCTTTATTCACGCAAAGTAATTGCTACAGGATGATATTGATCAACTACCAAGTATAAATAATTGGGTAGCTGACACCATTAACCAATAATTTAAAGACACAATTTTTCTGAAAGAACACGTTATTCTAGACCTGAGAACTGCATTAATTCCAAAATAACTTTAAAATTCGATTTTTAGTTGCTTTTAAATCAATAAATAGTTGCGTCATTGACTTGACAACTTAGTGACGTCATCGTTTGCGAGTCCCATACAAAATCTATGGGGGAATCGCGTTGTGACAGCTCATAAAAGTATGTCAAATGATTGGTGGTGTCATCTACCCTATTATCATCATCAAAAGCTTGTGTTTGTGTATCGTGCCAATAAGAGATGATATCCGTATCTTTGCCTAGTTTTAGTCTTAAAAGTTCGCGCAAGGATTCGGTCTATGAAGCTGAATAAGGGATCCATTTTCCTACATAATATACTAGCCCTAAGAAGCTTTGTACCTTCCAATTACTGTTGGCACTCGCAACGATTCTATCAGTATCGGGTCATTTAGTTCCCTTCAAAATGGTTGAACGGGGCTGCCGTCATGTTTATGAACGGGCACTGACAGTCGACTATTAGCCGCCACGGTTTTGTTTAAATTAATTCGTTCATTCATCTATTAAACTCTTGTTTTTGCTTTTACTCTGGACGCTCTTAATGTGCTCGTTTTTGTACATCGTTCTCACATGTATGCATAATCTCAACATGAATGATATATCCATGATTTTGTAAAAATATTATGATTTAAAAGAGCGTTCACGGAGCCCTCTGCCCATTCATCTCCACAGAGATCTGCGCTTTGGAATGGCAACTACAGTATTTAATTTTTTCACAAGCTACTATGTCTCGTGATTGGGACTGTAGCACAATCCTTTTTATTTTCATGACATTAAATATGCCTGTAAAGGTCTAATCGTAATAAATGCTTTGAGTTTGACCTCTGCTTAACCCTCCAGAGATTATACGCGTGATTTTATGTCAACTAAAACAGTTTATTGACTAGACAATCAGCCATCTTACTTTACTTTGATAAAAACATAGCCTTCGCTTAGTAATTACCGACGCCATGTTTTCAAAGGAAAATACAATAAACAAAGTACATTTTTAAATTCCCACGACGTTCACATGCCTAGCGCATTATTTAAAACGTTAATTCAGTCATTAATTTTCCTTTTTCCTAATGCATGAAAGTTTCAAAATGAATAACGTTAAATTTGTGTATAATTCAGTTTGAACAATCCAGAGCTTTTATTTTAAAGGGTTTTTATTAAGCGCGTTTTGATTCGTTTAGCAGAACATTGTTATCTTTTAAAACCCGTAAGACATATTTTGTAAGCCTGTGCTATGTTCGGCCTCGTCGCTTCGTTCCATAGTGGGCAAAGGATGCTTTTCCCTAATGATAGCTCGATTGGCTCTCATATCATATGTACACAGATGCGAACATCGCAATCCGTTCCGTTTTTTTTTTTTTTTTTTGACGTTGCTACATTAGTAGCGATCAAGTACAACTCAGGCGCACGCTCGAGTCTAGTGGCGGTAGGTGTATTTCGACGGTTCCTACGTACATAGGTATTTTATTTTTCCACGTTTTTTTTTTTTTTTTTGAAAAACTTATAGATGACCATTTATACGACACTTATTCGTTGTATTTATAATACTTTTTATACGTCTTATACGATTTCTAAAACACGGTAAATAAGTTAAATAAAAATCGTATGTATTAATTATTTCAACTAAAAAGTAATTATTTTGTCACAAGTCTGCTACCATAAATAAAATAACATAGCGAGGAAGACTGTTCCACCGTAATACAGTTTATACTAGTACGGGGGGAACAGAGTGAATCAGTTCTGTGGTAACAACCATCTATAATGAGTACCTCTACTGCTTATTTGTAAGTAAGTTGAATTGTGCAAGGTTGTTAGTTTGCTTTATTGAATAAAAACAAGTTCAGCATGTAGGCATAGATAATTTATAATCTAAAGCCGATGATACAATAATAAAATGCCATTTTCGACATGTCCTCATGCACGCAGGGACCGTCGACATTGTTTTTTTTTTTTTTTTTTTTTTTTTTTTTTTTTTTTTTTTTTTTTTTTTTTTTTTTCGACGGAATTACTTCCATTATAGGTACCGTTCCGATTTTCATCGAACTTCCCTTGATCTTATTTCACAAGATCATTTAGGTACTGTTTGGTTACCCAAACTACCTCTCTAAGGAATTATTTCCTTTATAGGTACCGTTCCGATTTTCATCGAACTTCCCTTGATCTTATTTTACAAGACCATTTAGGTACTGTTTGGTTACCCAAACTACCTCTCTAAGGAATTACTTCCTTTATAGGTACCGTTCCGATTTTCATCGAACTTCCCTTGATCTTATTTTACAAGACCATTTAGGTACTGTTTGGTTACCCAAACTACCTCTATAAGGAATGACTTCCTTTATAGGTACCGTTCCGATTTTCATCGAACTTCCCATGATCTTATTTTACAAGACCATTTAGGTACTGTTTGGTTACCCAAACTACCTCTCTAAGGAATTACTTCCTTTATAGGTACCGTTCCGATTTTCATCGAACTACCTCTAATAACCACGTTTTTGTTGACAGAACAAAAGTAAAATAACATAATAAACTACAGTGAGTTATTTAATATCAGTTACACTCACACTTATCAAGTTATTGTAACTATATTACTATATTGTTGTGTATGTAAAAATTATATAAAAGAAAAACATATTTAGTGTTATACTGTATACAGGTAAGTAAGCCATAAGTTCTCATAAAGTTTGTCTAATGAATAAGATTTTATAATATAATACCCGGTGACCGGTGATACAGGTGTTTCAATACCCACCACAGGCACCAGTGATTCACAAATATGTATTAACTTGTTTATGCCAATAAATAATTTATTATTATTCATAATATTTATGAAATCGTGTATTGTAACAATAGCTACTTCGAAAACACTGACATTCAAATTATTAATTAACACCTTTGATAGTTTTGTTCTGTCAACGACTTTCATTTGTGGTATATTTTGATGTACAGGTACTTCGATTAGTCAATAACGACTATTTAGGTACCAACCAAGTAACAAAATCAGATTTATCTTGAAATATTCCTTTTGTGATCTCAAAGCACACAAATTACGTAAATTAATTAGAATGCTGGTTTCTAAAATAATAGCATACGTAAGCTAAATAAGCCAATCGTTTTAATTATTGTGTCATAACCAAAATTATATTTAAATTCGTTATTTTATTTCAATAATTACGTAACAATTTAATAATTACGTACCCAGATTAAAAGTAAGTAATTAATTCATTTTAAAACCCAGTTATGGGCTACATGGAACATCTCAATGAATAAAAACTGATTAGTCACTGATTTACCTCTTTATTCACAATATGTTTTGAATTTTGGTACATACCTTACACTTATGTAATCCTGGCAGGGTCGCCACTTGTACAGGTTACACTATTAGGGTGTTAGGTATGTTAAATTAAACAACAGTCTGTCTCCAATGAGCACGTCTTACTAGCACGGCGGACCAGAAGCGAGTGAGCGCTCAGTCCATTAATATGACTGCGCGCGCTCCCGCCACCGCTCGCCCTACCACTAAGCGTGTCGGTATTTATTATACGCTACATCTTAGGTTAATATACAGAATATTTGGTTGGAAATTAAATCCATAATACTATCCAAACAGTTCGGCTGTGTATACAGGCTGTTCCTGATACACAGCCACACCCACTTAAACCAACTTAAAAAAAGGTATCATCACGCTTACAAACGTTAACGATATGCAAATCTTCAGCCAACTGAATGACTTGCTTTTCATTAGAAACATGCGTCAATACCACATCATCACAGTAAACGTATGAGTAATTGTAATTAGTCTTATTAGCACAGCAGTGTGTATTTAAATACAAAAGGCCTTCAACGGCATTTTTGTTCAATGCGGGCTTGAAATACTGACTTCTAAAGGTTTGGTCACAATGAGAGCAAAGCCGCGCGGGATGCGGGCTGCTACTGCGAAGTCACGAGACTATTGGGGCTAGTACTCCTCGAATGTATGTTCCGCCTAGGGAACTATGTGGATGACCAAAGAGAAAAAAAAAGTCAATCAATTAGACTGCGTTTACACCCGAGGATGTTTAGCGGGATGTGTGTCATACTAACCAATCACATTGGTTACTTAGCTCAAGCTGTGAAAAAGGACTATTTACTATTGGTTAGTTTAGCTATCCTCGCTCATCTCGGGTGGAAATGCAGCCTTAACCTCAATACGAGATAGTTGACACAATTAACACCAGCAAATATCGTATGGAAGAAGAAGAACACATGTTGCGCTATTCTGAAACAAATTGGGATAATGACGGGACTAAACTAGCGCGGAATTCGCTTCAGTTTAACCAAAGCTTAATGTAACCAGACATAAAACTAAAACCATTGACATAACTATAAAATCTGGTGTTCCACTTGACAGCAATTTGTATGATGTAATCGTAGTAAAACTAGCATGTTTAATAATGTGGGTTATCGTAAAAATGTTTAGGAATAAAAGGGGACGAGATAAATAAATACAAGAGTATGCTATCAGGGTTTAACGCAGGGGAACAAATGGACTATTGCATAAACATAATACAATTGAATTGAATATACTTTATTGTATACCAAAAAAAAACATGCGTATAATGTTGATGTAATTTATAGATCTTTGATAGTCATTAAAGAAGTCAGTGGCCCGAAAGTCTAACACAGTCTTAGCCGTGTAGTTAGTTTCCTATTACTTAGTATTAACTGGGTTGTGGAGGTCAGATAGGCAGTCGCGTCATGTAAAATACTGGTATTCAGCTGCGGTAAGACTAGAAGCCGACCCCACCCAACACATTTGGGGAAAAGTCTAGGTGGATGATGAATCAGCGTACAATGGTCCCTCCCCTTTCCCTTTTCTCTATGAGAAGGTACTACATGACTACAGGGAGTGAGGATTAGAAGATGATTTCTGGTTCTAGGTGATCTATGTCACGGAATGGGGGGGCCTTTGCCCCGAAGTGTGACAAAACGGGATAAAAAACAATTGCGATGAGCAATGAATAAGAGTGAACCCGTGTACGGAGTAGTATTTACGTACCTTCACGGTAAATAATTAATGAGTTGAGCAGAAGTGACTCATCGGTTTCAAGTTATTCATTGTTGAGGTACTGTTGCAAATATAAATAAATAAATATCTTGGGACAACTCACACACGGCTATCTGATCCCAAGCTAAGCAGAGCTTGTGTTATGGTAACCAGACAACTGATATACATACTTATATAATTTATAAATACATACATATTATAGATAAATCACACCCAGACACAGAACAAACAATCATGCTCATCACACAAAGTTTGTCCTGGGTGGGAATCGAACCCACGACCTCCGGCTCAGCAGTCAGGGCCACTAACCACTAGACCAACAGGCCCGTCAAAATAAATAAATGAATAACTCCTTTGCGTGGAGCTCGAAAATCCCGATAAAAAGTGTCCTATGTGTTATAATCCAAGGTATAAACTACCGTGCAGTATTTTTTGCGTGAAAGAGTAACAAACATCCATCCATCTTCACATACATCCGCGTTTTTAATATACTAACTTTTGCCCGCGGCTTCGCTCGCGTTAAATTCGGGGTAACGCGGGGTTCCCTTTTCCTGATTTGCAGGTATTTTTCGTTGGTAACAAAGAGTGTGTGTACCGATTTTTAGCTTCCTACTTTGAAAACTGCGAAAAGTCTCATATAAAATTTCTCCCCCTTTTCTAACTTAAAAACGAAGACGACACGGACACACGACACGGAAGACGACACGGTTGGCGCAGTGGCTAAGCAATAGACTGCTGCGCTGCGTGTCGCGGGTACGATCCCCGCACGGAACAAATATTTGTATGACCTACAGATAATTGTTCCGGGTCTGGCTGTTTGTGTATGTGAGATTGAATGTTTGTAAACGCACCCACGATACAGGAGAAATTCCTAGTGTGGGGCAACGCTTAAAAAAATGATGAATTTGCAGGGATATTTGGGAAACTATCCCTGTACCAAAATTCATCAAAATCGATTTTGCCATTTAGGCGTAAAGACGTACTAAACTCACTTTCGCTTTTATAATATGTTCACGCGCGCTTTTAAAAGATGTCAGCAGAGGGACCTGCCAGGACCACCGCCTGCCGGGGTTGCGAGATGTTCGAAAGAGATACCGCAGCCCGAAACATAAAGGGTAAAAAAAGAAAGTCGGTTTTAGTCAGTAATAGTCTTACACCGCCCAAGCGGGGGAACTTTGTGATGGTTTCCCATCCGTAAAAAACCATATCTAGCATCGTTTACTTCTTCTCATCTACATTAATTAAAACATAATATAACCGCTTATGTAGACTTTGAGAACTGAGTATAAAATCTGTTGCTGGAAATGACATCATAATTTAGACGGTACAGTCCCATCTCAAGATGTTGGTATTTCCAGGTAGCGAGATATCAATTGTTTCTTGATAAAGCTGCCATTTAATTTAGTATTGGAGTTGTGGTTACATAGTAGGCATGTGTGAGACTTGAGAGTGGGGGGTGTTATTTGATAATTTCCCATCCGCAAAGAAAATCTCCGATTGACAAAGATACTATCAAAACAACCTTGCCTACAAAAACAGAAACCTAATATTATAAAGGCGAAAGTGAGTTTGTTTGTTTGTTTGTTACGTCTTCACGCCTAAATGGCTGAACCGATTTTGATAAATTTTGGTACAAAGATAGTTGGGACCCTAGAGACGGACATAGGCTAAAAGTGAGAAAGAGGGAAGAAAAGGGAAAACTTTGCTATTACAATAAATAAGGCGCAAGGGCAAAAACTACAGGTAGCAGGTACCTACAAATCAGGAAAAAGGAACTGTGTTACCCCGAATTTAACGCGAGCGAAGCCGCGGGCAAAAGCTAGTATCCCATAAACGAAAACAATACAAAAACCATACACATAGGTGCATTCGATTCGAAGAAATATATTCTAAGCACAATTTAGTGTACGTCTGCAACCATTAACTAAAGGGTATTATCGATGACATAAAGCAATTTGTAGTAGATTTATCAGTAGGAGGTATCTTGGTATCGACTGCTAATGACAGTGGGGGACCGGACGATACGATACAGATTATATTGGAAATTGTTATCGGTTTCAAATATAAATTTTGTGAGGAGGATGGATCTCGCTGATGGTGGCGGGTGTGTCGGATCATTTAGCTCCCTTCAAAATGGTCGAGCTGAATGGGGCTGATCCATACGTCATGTTCGTGAACGGGCGCTGTCAGTTGGGACAGGTCATTTTTAGCTGCCACGGTTCATTTTTAATTTATTTAGATTTTTATATTTACTCTGGACGCTCTTATTGTGCACGTCTTTCTACATCGTTCTCACATATTTGTATAATCTCAACACGAATGATGTAAATACGATTTTGTAATAATATTCTAATTTAAAAGAGTGTCCATGGAGTTTCTTGCCCATTCTTCTCCATAGAGATCAACGCTTTGGAATGGGCAACTACAGTACATTCACAAGTTATTATGTCTTGTGACCGGGACTGTAGCTTTAGCATTTTGTTTTTTTTTTGACATTCAAAAGTGCCTGTAATGGTCTAATGGAAATAAATGATTTTGATTTTGGAGGAGGAGGACGATAATGTACCTCTGGGTTTAGTTGGGATATCTATGTTACTAAAACTAGTATAAAAGGAAGGGAATTCTCGAATTGTTTGTCTGATTTATCATCATCGTCAATATCGTTATTGTTATAGTTTCATTTCTAGGATTCCGTACCACAAAAGGTCACAACGGAACCCTTATAGGAACACTTTGTTGTTTTGTCTATCAAGCCCCTTTATCTCGGGAACGCGTTGAGATATGGAGTTGAAATTAAAACCATATACTCAAGTCTGTAGCCTTTTGGAGCTGTAATCATGAAATATCAATCCTTTAAGTCTGCATAGTCAAAAGATATGACCGTTTATCGTTGATGTTCGAACACTCGGGACGCGAATCCGAGTAGCACTTGGCATGGGGTACTAGCTTTTGCCCGCGGCTTCGCTCGCTTTTTTATTCGGTGTAAAACAGATCCCCTTTCCTGCAGAAGGGCAGCATTTGCAGAAAGGCACCTGCTACCTGTAGTTTTTTGCCCTTGCGCCTTATTTATTGTAATATAAACAAAGCTAAGTCTTCCCTTTTCTTCCTTCCAAATTTTCATAAAAATCGGTTAAGCCATTTAGGCGTGAAGACGTAACAAACAAACTCATTTTCGCTTTTATAATTTTAGTAAGGTTTCAATAAAGTAAAGGGCAGTGATAGTCTAGTGGTGTGACTGTCCTACTGCCAAGTTATAATTTGTCAAGTTCAAAGTCAAACCAAAGACTTCTGATATATAATTATCACTTGCTTAAATAAATATCTTATATAAATAAATAAATATCTTGGGACAACTCACACACGGCTATCTGATCCCAAGCTAAGCAGAGCTTGTATTATGGTAACCAGACAACTGATATACATACTTATATAATTTATAAATACATACATATTATAGATAAATCACACCCAGACACAGAACAAACAATCATGCTCAAGGAATTCATCAAATTACTCTTCCTTCTCTGAGCGGAGCGCAAGGGAGTTTCAGACTTTTACTGACTAAACCCATCCATGTTTCTTCATTTGCCCTTCATGTTCCGGGGCCGCTGTATCTTTTTCAAACCAACCATCAGCAACAGAACCAGCATGCCTGAGAGAGATTTGTCAACGGCGGCATAAAAACTCTCGACACCACTAACTATATGATAAAGACGAATAAAGTAAACTAATTGTTTACTAATTACCCTATTAATAACATAAATCTAATAAGCAATCTGTATTTGATTGATTCCTTTGAAATATATTTCCTGTATTACGTCCCATTATTTTGCTCTCACATAAAGCGTAGCCCCATCTTTGGTATCAAACCTACGCACTATGGAGGTACCTTTCGACATGGAAAGTGAGTGGGGTACCATCCCGTAGGCAGCATTGAACCAGTTGATACGCCCATATAAAAGTAAAACGGCACAAATCTATCATCGTTTCGAAACCTACACAAAACATTTCCGATTGTGGTCATGAGAGTGCTTGTGCATCCGAAAATATGTGGCGCATACTGGCTGTACTTTATGTGTTCCATACATTCGATCCGAATTTGCTGACTTCATTGATTTCTATATGTATTACTGTTAGACTATTATATCATCACACTGTTATGACTTCCGGTATTTTTGACCCAAGCCTAGAACAGGCTTTACCCAAAGGTTGACTGGTAGAGAATGCCTTATTATGGCATTAAGTCCGCCTATGTACCACTATTGTACATGAAGTTTAAATAAATAAACAGGCCAGTGGTTGTTGGTACTATCCAGCTCGTCCCGCCATATGAGGTCCGCCCCGTCTCCTTCTGTCTTTATTATTTTACTAGCTTTTGGCCGCGGCTTCGCTCGCGTTAAATTCGGGGTAAAACAGTTCCCCTTTCCTGATTTGCAGGTACCTGCTACTTGTAGTTTTTGCCCTTGCGCCTTATTGATTGTAATAGCAAAGCTAAGTTTATCCTTATCTTCCCTCTTTCTCCCTCATTTCCCACTTTAAAAAAAAGCCCATGTCCGTCTCCAGGGTTCCAACTATCTCTGTATCAAAATTCATCAAAATCGGTTTAGCTATTAAGGCGTGAAAACGTAACAAACAAATAAACAGACAAACTCACTTTCGCTTTTATAATATTAGTAAGGAATTCGTTCAAAAACCGTCAAACCGAAACACTCTCTTGCGAAGAAAACTAAACTATTCAAAAAGCTTAGACCCATTGCAAATTGGCATGACGATACGGAAGCATCAACCTATACCCGCCTCTCATACAAAAATAAACAGCCCACTAGACTTCAACCCAGACATATGCGACCACCCATAAAGAAGACAAAACACCACATTCACACCCACACAATACCGCAAATTAATATCATAGCGATAAGTCAGAGAGGACGTCCATTTTTCTCTATTAACTATATTAATATAAAAGCAAGGGAATTCACAACACGTCATAAAGACGGCCCATACGGATCACTCATGGTGCCCTTTTTCGTGGTCGAGTATAATTTGGGACCACGGATATTAGATCTGCAAATTGGTCGTGTTATCTCCCGCCCTACCTAAGGGTGACCATTTGGAAATGGGACTATTAGGACAGTTGATAACGGTTATAAAATCTTTGATTTTTTTGTGAAGGATGTTTTTTCTGCCTTTCATGTTGTTTCTGATTTCATTTTAGTCACGACTACTCCCAGATTTACAAGCCCAGATTTTTATTCAGGATTAACTTTAGCCAGCGACCTTAATTCGTGTGAATTCATTATAAAAACTACATCCCTATTCGAATCTGATTGGGTTTGTTTTTTTTTGCACGGAATCCTAATCCTTTCTGTAAAATAAAAGTTACATAAGTTACTCCTTCAGCTATCTGCCAGTAAAGGTTTACAGCCGGAATAAACTTACAATTTTGATAAGAGGTTTTTTTTTTGTTTTAATATGCATTCAGTAAAAAGCTGTTATTATGAAATTCCAAACAGCCACTACCAGATTTCCGGTCATAATATTCAAATCGGTCGTTGTTAATACATTGTGTAAAATCTGCAAATTGGTCATCTAACAACCCTACTTTTCCATCAATCTTTTTTTAAGAATTGTCTGTTATTTTGCTTATTGAACTGACTGACATTCAAGCTGAGATATTAATGGTGTACCTCCGGTCGTAATTCAAAGTGGCCATCAACAACATATCTGTTTTTAAAACTACATCATATGCCCTGCACATGTTTGGCGTAAATAAAACTGGGAAACATCCAAACAGCTTCAAAACAAAGAGAAAAATACCCACAAGAATATTCCTAGATCTAGATATAAAAACAGTAGCCATTAAAGTAACATTTAAAAGTAAAAATAAAACGTAGCCGATGACAGATCGTCTGATCTTTTAAGCAAAGCCATAGATAATTAACATTCGCGTCAACACAGTATAGGTTGTTCGAAAGTCAAACTATAAATAGACGTTGAAAACGTATGTTTAACTTATTCGTATTGTCTCTGCCATTGAATACAGTATTCAAAGTATACATTACATACTTGCTTATACAAAATCTTAAAATTGACGTCAAAAATTGTCTAGCACTATGTGTAATTACTGTGTTGCTGTGTCTAGTAGATAAAGAAGACGTGGTTAATTTGGAGAAAGTAAACAGCGATCAATCAAATCTCAGTCGCTAAGTCTAATCTTGAAAGGTCTAGGCTAGCTAGACTTGCGGTTGCATCCACGTAGAATGGGAATTTATATATTCCTAGCTGTGCCCGGCGGTTTCACCCGCTACTCAGGTCCCCTTCTCACTTAGGGATTTGAAAGATAGATAGTAGCCGATTCTCAGACTTACTGAATATGCATAAAAAAAATCATAAGAATCGGTCGAGTCGTTTCGAAGGAGTATGGAAACGAACATTGTAACACGAGAATTTTATATATTAGAAGACTATATATAAAACTTCTTCTTGAATCACTCTATATATTGCTGGAAACTGCATTGAAATCCGTTGAGTAGTTTAAAACATCTAAACGAACAAACTGCGGAAGCGATTTCACTTTACATATACTTTGTCAAGATATTCTATTTTCAGAAGTTTCGATTCTATTTAAATTAAGATATTAACCACGACCATTGGCCATCGTCAAAGGTTGTCTTGAAAAGATCGCTTTTAGCGATAAGACACCCCATTGTGTCACCCTATTTATAAGTTGAGTAGTGTTATTCTTGTTACTTGTATGGTGTACATAATAAAGAATATTCTATCTATCGTCACTTCCAACAAATTCGTGCCAAATCCGCCATAAGTTTAACATAAAATATTCTCGGATACAGACAGCAAGTCATTCCACCCACCCAATACATTAGAACCATGGTCACTCTACACCGCTCCCTCCTTGGTCTGTAATGGCGTCCGCAGCGCCATCTAATAGCTATATTGACCCACGGCCTATCCGCAAAATTTACTAAGGACGCTATTTATATCAAACAAGTCTGATATGCGGATATTACGTCACTAGTGCGAAAAACCGAGTCAGTGAGATTCTGGGGACTATTAAACATGAACAGTCATTAATTATAATTATAGTTTAGTGCATTAGGCATGTGGCTGACTGCATGTTAGACAGAGACTGATGAAAATTCTCTCATTTCTAAAACAAAACTGCATGAAATCATTTACTCCTAAAAATAATTCACAAAAACCTGTAAACGATTTCATCATAGTCACAGGTAATTATATTTTACTAGCTGGCACCCGCGGCTACACCCGCGTGATGATCGAAAAAAAAAGATATCCTATGTGTTATTCCAGACTATAATCTACCTCTGTGCCAAATTTCATCAAGATCCGCCGTTTAGCCGTTTTGACGCGAAAGAGTAGATAACAAATATCCATAAATCCATCCATCCATCCATCCTCACAAACATTCGCATTTATTTATTTATTTAAACTTCATGTACAATAGTGGTACATAGGCGGACTTAATGCCATAAGGCATTCTCTACCAGTCAACCTTTGGGTAAAATACGACAACATTGTGATAGGGTACAAATACATAAAATATCTAAAACTATTTTTGCGAAAACATAATTATATTTTTATATTACGGATACTAATACTAATACACATATACATATCAAATAAACATATTTATAATATTAATAGGATTAGCGACCCACCCCGGCTTCGCTCGGATGCAATTTTGATACTAATATTATGTACATACAAACTTTCCTTTTGAATCACTCTACCTATTGCTGAAACTGCATTAAAATACGTTGCGGAGTTTAAAAGATCTAAGCGAACAGACAGACATGAATGAAGACGGACGGAGATATGAAGTTAAGGAACTGAACACCTACATTTCATATTTTCTATCGTAAACTATATGACACTGGCTTTACTCCAGTCTATAAATCGTCACCCAATAAAACTGTATTTCCTAGTACAAAAATAATTTGTATAGATACTCCCAGTATCAACTTGTCATGGATAAACTAAAACTGCATTTGCAACAAACGTTCACACGTAATCAAAGTGACATTCAAAAATGAAATATCTATTCGATAATTTAAAAAGAAAATTATATTCTGCCAGTTACATGTACTAATAAATAAATATCAAACTTTATGACAATAGTTATGAATCTTTTATCAGACTGTATAATACGTCATTGTTTTACTACTGCCATTTGTTCTTCTTTCTGCCCTAGTACTATGTTATATATATATGTTGTTTGGGGTCGGCGCAACACGTATTTTTCTTCTATTCTCCCCTATCAATCGTCACGCAATCATACGTAAACGTATTTGGACGACACGGTTGGCGCAGTGGCCGAGCGATCGACTGCTGCGCTGCGTGTCACGGTTTCGATCCCCGCACGTAACAAATATTTGTATGGCCTACAGATAATTTTTCCGGGTCTGGCTGTTTGTGTATGTAAGTTAAAATGTTTGTAAACGCACCCACGATACAGGAGAAATTCCTAGTGTTTAAAAAAATGTTTAAAAAAAAAAGAAAAGAAAAAAAGAGGCCGATGGACTGTATTTATTTATGAAGGGCACTTCAACGACTTACTAACAAATACCTAAGTACTCAAAAATCACAAACAATGAGTTATAGTGAGTTCGTCACTTATAGAAGTGCGCAGCATTTGCAGAATTATAAAAAATATAAATTTTATTTATTAAATGCATAGGCATAAAAACTTTGACACCAAGTTAGATACTAACCACACGATAAAGAAGAATAACTATTGAGAGTCTGGGACGAAATTCAATTGAAACCAATTGCAGATATAACTAGGTAAACATAATCAGAACTAATTGATCAGGCGGACTGATAAAAACTTCGTGATTCGTGATCAGATAATTGGAAAAAGGGATGGAACAGACGCAGACAGTGGGGAAGAATTCACTACGGAAAAATCTAGAACTACTCAAGTTAACATTACATTACGACTGTAATGTAATCCCCGAACGTGTACCTAATCCTTCCTATTAATATTATGAGGATGGATGTATGGATGTTTGTTACTCTTACGTCAAAAAGGCTGAACGGATCTTGATGAAATTTGGCACAGAGGTTGATTATAGTCTGGAATAACAAATAGTACACTTTTTTTTCGATCATCACGCGGGCGAAGCCGCGGGCGCCAGCTAGTAATATTATAAATGCGAATATTTGTGAGGCTGGATGGATGTATGAATGTTTGTTACTCTTTCAAGTCTAAACGGCTGAACGGATCTTGATGAAATTTGGCACAGAGGTAGATTATAGTCTGGAATAACACATAGGACTTCGGACTTTTTTTTGGATATCACGCAGGCGAAGCCGGGGGCGCCAGCTAGTATTACATTTTTGCCAGTTATGTTTAAGTTTTATGTAACAGAGGCTGAGCCTATTGCCATCAACCGGGCATAACTCAAGACTCCGTAGCTGCTACTGGGGAAATTCCTGTTAGAAAAACCCTATAACACTCTGCCAGTTTTGGGAATCGAACCCAGATCGTCATGCTCAGCATTCGTGCTTGTAACAACAAGGCAACCCTTTCGGTGCCCAATCCAAATTATACCATATATTTTGGACTCATACGCTGAGTTCTGGGCAGCGAAAGAGATTACTCAAGTTAATGAAAATGTTCAATCAAAGAAAAGAATGCTGATTTCAGAGGCCCCCATAGGCTTTCAGCTAGAATAATTTAAATAGCAAATATGTAGTTTATAAAATCACGATGCGGCCTTGCGATGGTGACGATGAGGAAGAATGGAAACGGAATGTATTTGCGAAAGTAATTCTAAACGATAAAAATGTTATAAAAGTATACTGTGATATAAAAAAACGCGCTCTTCTATGTAACTACAAATTGGCGGTACTGTACGAACGGCTTGAAACATTGGTTTGTTTTTTGACTGTTAAAAAAAGTCGTACTACTGAAATTATAATCTACTAGCTTTTGCCCGCGGCTTCGCTCGCGTTTTATTCGGTTTAACACAGTACCTGCTACCTGCAGTTTTTGCCCTAGCGCCTTATTGATTTTTAATAGCAACGCTAAGTTTTCCCTTTTCTTCCCTCTTTCTCCCTCATAACCCACTTTAAAAAAAAATAGCCTATGTCCGTCTCCTGGTTCCCAACTATATCTGTACCAAAATTCATCGAAATCGGTCTAGCCATTAAAGCGTGAAGAGGTAACAAACAAACAAATAAACAAACAAACTCACTTTCGCTTTTATAATATTAGTAAGGATTAAATCGATAAGATGTATTTTAGTTATTCATAAGCAGCCACAGGCGCCATTATACAGCGGTTACGTGTAAAATCTTTATGAAAATGCGTAATCTAGTGTGAATCTGTGTGCGCGTGACTAGGTGCGTGCGCGTGGCACAGTGACCGAGATGCGCGCGCGCCGCCGCCGGCGCCTACGACTCTATGACGCAACCATGTAGGGCACCTACTACGCTATCCGCAACTATATCTATCGTTGATGTCGGTCGCGATAAAAACCCGCATAGCAACAACATCTAACATTAGCATATCACCATTCATTTAAACACTGAATTTAGAACAGCTGAAAATTGTGGAAATGCATTCATTAACGTGACAACAGGTTAATCTCTGTTAAAACCGAACAAGAGAACATAAAACATTTGTAATACAAAAGCTAATTTCAAAATGCACAAGCATTTGTTTTACAAGATGACGCAAATGAAGCAGGAAATCTAAGAAAACTGTTCATGCGAATGTCGCGTGTATCTCGAGAATTTTTGAGATACGGAGACAACATTTTTCACCTCATAAATGTCTGTTTGGTTTAGCGAAATTACTTCACTATCCATGCAACTTTGCTACACTTTTATCGTTCCAGAATATTCCACGGAATCGTTTGAATGCAACAATTTACTGAGCATTCTTGACCTATTAATAGTGTTATCTAGCGACATCGCAATAGGTTGCAGGTCAACAAACATTGCAACCATTGCATTGGTCACGTGTTCCACAGAATACATCGAAACATAAGTAACATCGTTAATTACCTGAGGCCCGACATAATTCACAATGGACGAGGAAAATCACCGCTTGAATATTAACTAAGTAATTAGCAAATGGAATTGTTGTAGGGCGTAAATCCCTAAGTACTGGTAGCGACTTCATGTTTATTTCATAGGAAAATTTATCGCAGATTTCGTTTCGTCGATTTCGCAAATTCTTGGGTTCAGTGAACGGTGTGGTAGAAAAAGGTTGTTTTGTAAGGCGATCAAAAGAGTTAATCAATGATTTGGGCATTAAACACCATTAATTATAATATACTTGGCGCCCGCGGCTTCGCCCGCGTGATATCGAAAAACAAAGTATCCTATGTGTTATTCCAGACTATAATCTACCTATGTGTCAAATTTCATCAAGATCCGTTCAGCCGTTTTGACGTGAAAGAGTAACAAACATCCATACGTCCATACATCGTCACAAACATTCGCATTTATAATATTAATAGGATCGACAGATTAACAGCATAAAGACTAGGATGGTCTAAAAAATGTTGATCGTAATGCACGACCTAACAAATCTAGGAAATACTTATAGACCCAGATCAAAGCCTCAAAACCGTTTAATAAACCACATTTCCAAGAATACATTATGGAAAAGTAAATATTTTGAAAGATTTACGATTGCTAAACATGATTTTAGTTTTCAATTAGCTTTTGCGAAAGCTAATTCTTCAGAAAATGCTAAGCTTTCGAAGCAAATGCGTTGTCAAGCGGAACTTGCAGCGATCTAGGTTGGATCGCCTACGCCCTACAACTGCCAGACCAGTTCACTGACATCTTTCACTCTCCTCTTCAATGCCAAAATATTTATGCACATCTCTTTTCAAATTGCTTTGTTATAGGAAATAGTTCAGATACTAATGTTACAAAAATATACGGAGGCGGACACGGCATATCAAGATTTAACCAACTATGTTCTTTGTGAGGTCGAATTAGGATTCGTTTCGGTTTTAGAAATGGGCTTATGAAGTACAAAATAAGTCCTTTTTACGGAATGAGGCGAACCAATTATAATGGATTTGAAGAATTTCGTTTTTCTTTTTAAGATTTCGAACCCTTTAACCCAAACGAAGAGATATTGGACTCTCGACAATAATTCCTGAGTACATTGATGGCGAATTTCATCGATATACAAAATCTAAATCGCGTTAAAAAAAAACTTTAGTATCAGGTCCCCCTGATACGTAGATATTTTTCTCTACTCGCTAACTCCGTTAAGATACGGGTCCACCGAAAGTAGTCACAGTTCAAATTGAACCTTACGGCTAAGGGAAACTAATACAAAATGGGAAATGTCCGTAACTTCGACCAATGATTCGTGCTAACACCTGAACGCCGAGACTTGCTAATCGCGTTCAGTTTCTTTATCCAACTCCGCTATTATCCGTTACTCAAGAAATATTAGAACAGTCACCGTCATAATAAGCTCCATACCCACAAAACCCTTGACCGAAAACGATCTAAGATCTACCAAATCAGGACTTCAACATTTCCAACTAGCCTACATAACGAAAGTGGATGCAATTGCACAAGCTTTACAAAACCAGTTTATGTGGATCTCTTATTGTACAAGAAATCTATATAATGCGCGGCCATTTCATGCTGGAAATACTAAAGCTGGATGTGTCGGAGTGTGTACGCAATGAATCAAGATCTATTTCGAGCTGTCGCCATCGCATACATATCTTGGCACTCGTAAGAATGCACCACATTGAATGATTGTCAATTTATTTATAGAAGTATGCCGTTTACCTTTGCACGTGTGGAGCAGTTAGCTGATTTAACTAGGGTACTGAAATAGTTAACAGTCTGCGATTTGAACTAGGATAACTTTGTAAGTAACGGAGCAAAGTTTTATTTAATTTCTAAGATATTCTACATGGTTAAGGGCTGTTTTTTCAATAGTCAGATAACTTTCATGTGAGGAATAAAAATGGCGGTTTGACATATTTTCTATAGATGAGCTGTCAAACCGCCATTTCTATTCCTCAGATAAAAGTTATCTGACTATTAAAAAATTTGGCCTAAACTGTATTATATCTGAAGAATAAGTTAGGATTAAAAGAACGGTTTTTCAGAACGAAAGACCCGTTTCTATCACCAGGTCCATTTTAAAGTTGGAAAAGCTAGTTGCTATGGAGATGGATGGGTAAAGCATCAGCAAGTGGGTAGACCTGGGTTACTAGATCATGGCTCACCACTGTATTAGCACTATTAACCCATTTCTTTCAATTTTACTACATGCGTGGGTTAAAAAGCAGCTGATTCGCTAAATTTACATAATAATTCTCTCAACTTCATTGGAACCGGGAAATCGTTTTTTTTTTTTTGTTGCTAATATTTATTATATCGGCAACATCCCACCTGATTTTGTGAGAATTCCGTATCGTTTGGTGACGCAGAATGTTTTTATTATTATCACGGAGCTACTATATGGGGCCTGGCCTAGACATCCGCCTTTCACGGTATTTATCACCTGAAGATAATGGACTAGGATATTTTTTATGTATGTATGATCCATGTACTGTCTCAGTTAATGGAGTGGTTAGACAAAATATACAATACTAGCTGTCGACCGCGGCTTTGTACGCGTGATATCGAAAAAAAATGTATAATATGTGTTATTCCAGACCATAATCTACCTCTGTGCCAAATTTCATCAAGATCCGTTCAGCCGTTTTGACATGAAAAAGTAATAAATATCCATAAATCCTCACAAACATTCGCATTTATAATATTAAGTAAGAAGTGTGGTTGGACCTATCTACTTATAAACTTATTCAAATACATTGCCAAATTTTACACAACACGGTTGACGCAGTGGCTGAGCGATCGACTGCTGCACTGCATGTCGCAGATTCGATCCCAGGAAGGAACAAATATTTGTAAGGCCTACAGAAAGTTGTTCCGGATCTGGCGGTCTGTGTATGTGAGTTTAAATGTTTGTTAACGCACCCACGATATATTTCCGGTTCCGGAGGATTAGGCAAAAGTATCTGTAGATTCTCTAGATAGGTACCTCTAGTCATTCCAGCAATCGGTCAAAATCTAGACTTCTAGGCTTGATACTAAGAAATGTCGTTGGCTAATGAATGAGATTCTCATTCATAAATCATGATGATAATGTTACCTTATGTAATGCATAGTTAGCTGATAATTATGATAATCCTCTATGTACAGTCAGTAAAAGAGATAAGTGCCCAGGCCCATCAGAAACAGTTGAAATTATTTGATAGATAATAAAAATTTAGTAAATTAAATTAAAATATAAATAGTTTTGTTTAACATTACAAAAGACTGAGGAGAGTCAAAGACACCCGCGATACAGGAGAAATTCTTAGTGTGGGGTAACGTTTTTTTTATAAAATAAAAAGAAATTACATAATTTAAACAAACGAACTAGATAACTTCTGGAAAAACTTGAAGGCTGTTGGAACAGTTGGTTAAATAAATTAAACTTGAGTTGAAGACGTCTACCGATTTCTAAGAAAAAGTCATATATAACTGACGTACTTGATTACTTTTCTCTTTAGTTGACTGTACATAGTATATTAAAATCAAAGGATTTCCCCGACAGCAAGACAACCGGTATTCAAACATAAGATGCACGGAAAATATGTAGATTTTATGTCTTTCTACGTATTAAGGAAATATTTCGTATAAAATTGATATTTTCTTGGCTAAGATGAAACTATTCTAGGAATATTTTCGTTTAACGGACCGATTTCAAAAATGGTTTCGCCATTAGACAGCTACATTATCGCAGTGTAACATACGCTATATAACATCACGCTACTACCCACGGGAGCGGGGCAGTAACCAAAGACGAGGGTGAAACTCCGCAAGATACCTAGGTACTGATATTTTGCTACTGATTAAGTGGAAGGAATTCGAATGTGGTTACATATATTTATATTATTTACCTTTTTTCATTTCAGGAAACAGACATGTATCATCTAAACTCTCAAGAAATATGTTCTTTCTAAGGTATTTCTTTAATTTGATGAAAGCTTGAGAGTTTCAAGGAAATATGAGTACAACAGACTATGACTATCCCAGTTGGGCAAAGGCCCCTTCTCAAACAGAGAAACCAGGAAGAACGATCACCATGCCGAAGATGGGTTGGCGATTTCATATATCTTTCTGTTCTCTTCCACCGATGTCTGAAAGACCGATGTTAAAAAGTACATTGGTACTTGCATAGATTCGAACCCACTACGTCATGCATGAGAGACGAAGTCTTCTCTGAGCTACCACGACAGTTAAAGGAAACATAATCCTTACTAATATTATAAAAGCGAAAGTGAGTTTGTTTGTTTGTTACGTCTTCATGCCTAAATGGCTAATCCGATTTTGATGAATTTTGGTACAGAGTTGGGACCCTGGAGACGGACATAGGATATGATTTTTAAAAAAATGATTGAGATCTGAGGGAGAAAGAGGGAAAAAGGGAAAACTTAGCATTGCTACTACAATAAATAAGGCGCAAGGGCAAAAACTATAGGTAGCCGGTACCTGTAAATCAGGAAAGGGGAACTGTGTTACCCCAAATCTAACGCGAGCGAAGCCGCGGGCAAAAGCTAGTAAAGAATAAATCTTCGACTAGTCTAACAACGTAAACAAACGTTCCATAAGGTTATCACCCGATAGCCAACCTCTTCAATCAGTCCACATCGCTCGGGCACACAAAGGCGACTGTAATCAAAACCAATAGCTTCCCAGCGCACACAATGCGATATCTTCCGACGATCCTACTAACCTATATACACCCACTTATCTAACAACCTTGAGGCTACAGAAGAAATTGGCACGACCAACCTAAATACACGAACCACGCGTGGCATTGAAATCCGTAATTTGTGAATCCCATTCATTTTTATAAAGAAAATTATGCTAGAATTAAAAGTACGAAATGTCGTCTGGCCAGATAATTTACATTATGTATATGAGTGTCGCACGAGTGGCGGAAAAAAACCGCAATATTTTACAATGTATTTAAGGAACGGGTTACAGCGTAGTAAGAAGAATCTTCAGGGGCTACGGTGGCGTAGTAACAGATGTTTTAAGCATTTTTAGTAGTGGCGAACGTGTATTGTTTCCGCGATTTTGTCTGTACAAAAATAATTTAAGCATTCCTGCGAAAATATACAAAAATAGTGTAATGGCGTGACGTTTTTAAGGTATGGCGAGCCTCAAATAATGTGTCACCAGTAGTTATAATATCGCACACTTAGATCTACACTGGAATAACCCAAAAAGGTAATTTTTCAGAAGACGACAAAAGCGTACTATAAACTTATTGTATGGGAAGTTATAAACAGTCGCAAGTAATAACATGTATACAATTACTAAAATTCAAGAACAGTTTCCTTCTCCTATATATATCGTTTTGTTCTAGAGGAAATCGCCTTTGTCTTTGGTAAGTATACTGAACATTAAATTAATTTTAGATTACAAATAGGCTGCAAAATGTCACTGTAGAGAAGAGCATTCAAATACAAGGATAACTAAAAAAACACAATTTTAGAGTTGTCCCAATTTAGATCAGGTGTATGTGACCTTTTTTGTATTCCAACATTTAGTTTGCCCTCTGCTATTTAGCATATATTTATCCACGTGTTTACGATTTCCGTCTTTCCTCATTAAAATTAAATAATTCTCGAAGGTTAAGGTCGGTTCATAGGTGTGTTGCCTTGTAGGCAAGCTGTTTCTATTTATAAAAAAAAAACTATTGCAAGCAATGATGAAATGAAGCTATATTTAACAGACTGAGAAAGCCCATCATGTAGAATTGTAGATCAAGTAAATTAAAACTAGAATAAACATGAGGCCTTTAATCATACAATGACAGAAACTTGTGTAACATCAAAGACATAGCAGTCATTTGATTGGCCTTGAAGCTTCATGATGAAACAGTAGAATTAATTTTGTTCCCGCTAACGAGTAGGTATGTACGCATTTTCTAATATACCGAATAAAAGGGACTAGGCTACTCTATTTCTGTGTAAATTTTAAATATACCGGATTTTTAAATATAATTTAAATCTTCTTTCTTCTTCATCGTGTGGTTGGAGACTAACCTGGTCCGAGGTTGCGGGCTGTTCGATAGTGGCCCCGAAACGTAAAGGGCAATAGAAGGAACATGGGTGGGTTTTAGTCAGTACAAGTCTGACACTCCCGCTCCGCCCAAAACGGGGGAAGTTATTTGATGATTTAGTCAGTACAAGTCTGACACTCCCGCTCCGCCCAAAACGGGAGAAGTTATTTGATGATTTCCCATCCGCAAAAAAAAAGCATAAACGTTAGCAGAGAGACAGAATGTCGCGGAAATCTCCCAGTGCACGCTATAGAAATATCTACATCGCATCCATATTTTCTAGTCTACGAGACTGATAAGTGTGGCTAGACGGCGCAGTTGTCAGGACATTAGATACTCTTGCTTTTTTCTGACGTTTTTTAATCTCGAACTGTCCCTACATAGAACGAACTTCTCACAAATCAAATTTGAATTTAAACTGCATCATATGAACACAAACTGTTCTGGTCGGTTGGGTTTCCCGTATGATCCTGGTGACGTTTGCGCACGGTTGTCATACTTTTGTAATATATCATAGATGTGACAGAATTTCAAAAAGGAGATGATCATCAGATTTTCTTGAATCATATATATTAATAACCTCAATTAAAACACCTTTCAAACATAAAAAAAAACTTAATTAAAATCGGTTCATCCATTCAAGAGCTACACACTGATACACACTCCAAATTCAGAGCAACCCTCTTTTTTGTTCGGTGGTTAAAAAACTTCTTGGAGGTTCTTTGAAGTATTTCTAACACTAATATATACTATCAAGTAACTGAGACAGGAATAAGAATTTAACTGTATGACTAACATGAAGAGCTGACAACAGAACTTTAATCCAAATCAAAATAAACAAAAGAAACTCAAAACCTTTCATGTGAATTCCAAACCACCAAATCATCGTGATTTCTGGAAGAAACTGGGTTGAAGGACATGTGGTAAAACAGACAAGCTCAATGATATTTCCCGTTTATTTGAGAAGTAGGAAGTATATATCGGAATAATCGGAGGTATGCGAAGGTCTTGTGAAGAAGATGTGGAGTTACAGATGACGTAAGATTTCAACTGTTGAATGATGCCTGAACCCGATGACTCTTTGGCTTAACTATTAAAATACTATGGATATCGTCGTTCTGCCTTCATTCGAATTTACTTAAGGGCAGCGCAACAGGTTTTCTCCATAACTGACACATGCTTGCACTGACTGGACAGGCCCACTCAATCTGAGTGTCTTTAAAGGACGATTTCAGACACTAATCTGCATAGTCTTCATATAAGTTGACCAAGATTTTTGTCTGGACCGCAAAAGAGACTATGAACTCTGAGTTTGTTTCGGCTGTTTCTTCTCAGACTAGTCGGGTACGAAACACCGGCCTCATCTAGTTAAAAAAGACGTGTTAAAGTGTTTGTAAAAACCTACTTGCAAACATCATTTATCATTTAAGTCATCTTCTCAGTCGTGAACCTAGTCCCCCAAATATCAAATCTTCAGTTTGACCGGATGTAGATGAATATCAGTATAACAATAGCTTTTCCCGTTTTCTTCATAATTTACATGGAGCTACTGCCCATTTGATCTCCACGATCCAGTTAGATGGCATAGTAGAGTCTAAATACCGAAAATGGCATGTCTAAATTATCTTAAAAAACACAGTCATTGGTAATACGCGAAAAGCAAAAGACAATATATCGAATGTATCAGCTGGGTTCACATTGTAGGCAAACTGAAAGTGTACAGGCGGGTGGGCGTAGTCACGAGATCGTATGAATCAGCCGGTTATTCCCGACATCCTGCCCCAATTACATGTTACACTGGTTAAGGGGAAGCTGGGCTGGTTGGTACTGGATCGTGTCGGGGAAGATAGGTAAGTGCTTTAAGAGGTAAGGTTTTCTTAACTGGGGATTAGGTACGATGATGATTTAGTAGGACTACTCAATTATTATAATTTTTCAACCTATTTCTAGAAAGGAGGTGGTTCTCTATTTTTTTAAGTTTGCTACCTCATAGCTCAGTGATTACTGGCCCGATTTAATATTGTTTCGTTTATAAGAAACCTGCGGGGTGGTATCATATGTTGTTGCGGTGATTTTGGTTTGTTTCATTGACTTTATCGACTTCCAAAGTTATTTTCCATTTTTCAGTGTTTTTTTCTGGAAGTGGGGTTTTTTTGGCAAAAAAAGTTTTTCAATTATAGAATTACTAATTGGCGCCCGCGGCTTCGCCCGAGTGATGATAAAAAAGGATCCCATGTGTTATTCCAGACTATAATCTAACTCTGTGTCAAATTTCATCAAGATCCGTTCAGCCGTTTTGATACATCCATCCAAACACCAATATATCCATCCTCACACACATTCGCATTTATAATATTAGTAGGATATACATATATATATATATATATAAGTACTTCGTTTTCTTGGCTTAGTTAATGTCTAATCAGGAGTCAATGGCCTCTGACTTGGCTTTTACATGCATCCGAGAAATATCAGTCAGGTAATTCAGTTTTCTCACGATAGTTTCCTTCACCGAATCAAGTTATAATATATATATATATATATATTATCATTTTTGATTGATGAAAAAAACTGGATATTTATTCAAGGAAGTTTTATTTTCGTTGCTTATTTAAAAATAAAATTGTGTCTAATTACAAAAATAGGGATGAATGGAAAAGTATTGATGTGACGCGAATAGAGTAGCAAGAATCTTGTCAATAATTAGAATTTCTAGGCAAAGCAAAAATCGTCTGTATTTTTGTGGCTTCAATCGTCTAGGTTGAAAGGTTACAAAAATTAGACGTTGTTTAAGCACTAATTCAATGTAAGCCTATTTAAATAAAGCCCCAAGGTCTAAACAGGGAACAGACGATATTTATTTCAGTAGAAAAAAAACTTCAAAATCAACGTGTTTCAAATATTTTGTCAAGTGCACTAATTTCAGTGGAACGCAAAAAGAACGCACGCGCACTTTCACAAGCAAGTATCGTTGTTTATATTTATTTCCTCATGAATCTAAATAAATGCTAATTTGTTAGAAAATTAGCACGTTAAACAATTTTGCTAATTATAAGTGATTACTGAAAGAAGAACAGATTAGTGCTATTATGCCTCAAATAGTTATTCGAGGCATTTTAATTGTACTGCAGTTGTTTAATTAGCATTTATTTATTTTCAGTATTTCCCTGCGTCAACGAGTAGACTAAGTATCTTTGATTTATTTTCGTTGGATCCCAGTTTTTGATCCCATTTTATAGGTATTAACGATGGGTCCCATTTGATATTACCATTGAATCCTATTTTATGACAACATGTGTACATTTCAGAAGAAAAGTGATTTACTTTTATTAAATATTTCAAAAACACCGTGTGTGTATTTTGGATTTTTTAGGATTGTTGCCACTGGGGAATAAACAAGCGCCTCTTATCTCAAAAAAAAAATACTGCCGTGATGATTTTTCCATATTTTTTTTTTTATATAATGTGGCCGTTTCTGGCACACAGGTCACAGTTTTAACCTAACCTTTTTTTGTAAATAAGTAATTATCCTAATCTAAATAGTTCAGTTCCGGGTAACCAACTAAAACAATCTCTTTTTTCTAAAAAACTAAAAACAATCTCTTTTTCCTAAATGCAGGTCGTTTGTGGAGGTCATAGGAGGTCACCGTTTTAACCTAACCTAACCTAGTTCCCGGTTCCTATAATTTGTTTGGGTAATGACATTTTGTCAAAATCTTTTCGGAAAAACGGCAGGCACCCGTTATTCTAACATAACCTATCCACATACCCAAATTTCATCCTAATCAGTCTAGAAGTTTGAGCGTGTTGGAATAACAAACATACATACAAAGTTTCGCCTTAAAATATTATTGTGATTTTGTTGTTGGATGTACCCGCATTCAGATGTTTTTAAACATCTGGGATCCAACGGAAATAGTTTTTGGGATTCAATGGCAATAAAACGTATTTTTTTAGTATTTTTCAAATTTGGGATTCAACGGAAATATATAATAATGTTTTGTGGGATCCAACGCCAAAAATATTAAAGTGGGATCAAAAACTGGGATCCAACGAAAATAAACGGTATCTTTAATGCTTCAATATATTTATTATTGTATTTAGCAATTTATCGAAATAAATAAATTGAATAGACAAACATCCTTGAACACTTCGCCTTAACTGAGCAGCACGTGGGACGAAATGTAGACGATTAACTGAATCTTTATAGAGACAATCTCTAGGAATGCGGAATTCCAACTTGATGATATTCGCCTTAGCAACTGCTAGGGTTGTCATCCAGATTTGTTTGGACATTTCCGGCATTTTCGGGTCCCCGTTTGGGCTTTGTCCGACCATGTTATTTATCTGTATTCTCGTCAATCTATCGTCCTATTATTGAACATACTTCTATATTCTACCAGCCCTCTATAAATTGCGTCTTCAGCCAAACGGGCGATGTCCGAAGATTTTTTATTATTAGATAGGACTTTTCTTAAAATCCGGTAACCCTAGCGAACAGCTGAGTATGACACAAGTATTGAATTAATTCGCTGCGGCTGCGAACGTTTTACGACGAGACGCGACGGACGCTTCGAATTCCGTGTCATTGATGAAAGTGTGCGGTAATTATACGGCTTTTAAGATGGTTGCTAAGGTAAATATACTTTCGTTGTCTATTGTCTATTTAGTGCTTCATTTCCTCAACGGAAACGGATACTCGTGGCTAAATAATAAAAGCGGTAAGGGGATGTTCAAGGTTAAAGTAAGTGGATAAGTAACAGACATGGTTACCAATACCACTTGGTGTGTCGGAAAATATTATTCGTTATTTTCAGACCTACCATTGTTTGTCTCAGCATCACCCAATGGTGGACAGGTAGAAAATGTATTAAAGAGCATTTCTTGAAGTTGCCCGAAAATATGGTAACCAGTATTACCAAGGGGTAGTCCGGGGGGAGGGGTTAAATCGGAGTGAAAAGAGTCGCTGGATACACAGAATACAAACTCCATCCGGTTACACTTCCGAAGTCAACTCCAGGTAAGGCTAGGCAGATCCAGCCGAGGTTGCGGATTGTTCGAAAGAAATACCACGGCCCGGAACATGTCAAAAGAAGGAACTTGGATGGGTTTTGACATTCCCCCTCCCCCCGCTCCGCCCAGAGCAGGGGAAGTTATTCGATGATTTCCCATCCGCAAAAAAGAAGGCTAGGATGATAATGAGTTACCTACATCCTTTTTAATTACTTTTCTAGCCCTCAGACGTATCGCCGTGTCGACAATCCTTTCGAAATAAGTCTTCGTTTTATGTAAATAATACGACCAAAACATTACCTTCAGTTCACAACACACAATATGTTTCGTTTCAACAGAAGAAACAAACAATTGATCGACGAAAACTGCCTGGTTCCTGATTATACTTTGACCTAATAAATTATTGGTATGATTTATTACCGGGACTAACTAACTCGATTATCGAGAAACGCGATACACGCACAGCTCACATTTCATTTAAGAGAATCGAAAAGAAACATCCACAGAACATGAAATAATCAACGTTTAATTTTCCCCGTATGGCACACGTCTCAACGTTATGAGGAAGCGGCTAGCTATGAGCGATTTTCTCAATCAAGACTGCATGATTTTTCTCATGATATTTATTTTCATCATCATGCTACCACGTCCACCAGCACCTCGCCAAAGATATTCCTCGATGGCATGTTAGCCAAGTCAGAGGTTGGCGCAGTGGTTAAGCGATTAACTGCTACGCTGTGTCGCGGGTTCGAGCACTGCACTAATATTTGTGTGACCTACAGGTAGTTGTTTAGGTTCTAGCTGTTTGTGTATTTAAGTTGAAATGTCCACGAAAATGCATAGGTGGGCCAACGAATTTAAAAAAATGGGCAAAAAAACTGACACCAGATTAGGCATTTAGCTACGATAAATAAAGGACTACAAAATATTGTAGACCTTGGCTAAGTAAAAACAAAACTTGCGACATAAACAGTCATTATATATTTTGACTGCGTAGATTTGGAGGGTTGATTTTTTCACAGCATAAAAGTTGCCGAACCACAGAGTTGAGTATATGGTTTTAATATCAACTCGATACTTTCACGCGTTTCCGAGATAAATGATCTTCACAGACAGACAGACGGACAACAAAGTGATCAAATCTTTCGGATCCGGTCTTTCTTTTTGAGGTAAGGAACCCGAAAAAAAAAAAATATTATTTGAAAACACTGACTGCTCACAGCCGGCCAGTACTCGTTTGTCAAAGTGACAAGAGCTATCAAAGAAAGTACTGGATCAGCCACACTGGCTACGTGGGCAGAACCCTCGCCAAGAATCTCGCATACCAATGCAAGCGAGTAATCAGTCGATGCACCCACCAACTCGTTTTATAGTGAGATAGTTTGACTCCTTCTGACTCGCTTCTCGCTAATCGCCTGCAGTAGAACAAGTGCCTATAGAACAATGTTTCAATATTTATTTACTTCGGAGAACCCCCTACAGAACCCTAAAAACAAATAGAAAATCGTATAAAAATCGTACAAACACGTGCGTATTTTATTTTCTATTTTTATTAGTGATGTTTTTATTGGAAACTAGCACGCACGTCGGCCATATTGGATTGTTGATAAACAAACAATATGAGTGATATTGAATATGTTAATGAGTACAACATAATGTTTGATGAGGTATAACGTAATAAATGATCGGTTACTGGCACATTAGTAGTGTTTGTTGAAATTATTGGAATACTCGACATTTGTATGTAGATTGGCCCTTACTTGGAGGGCTCGATTGTCAGCTGTTTATCGTATTGTGAGAATTCAATGAGGAAAACTAGTTACGGCTCTTTAAAGTGCTTGATGAGTGGGATGAACCACTTTCGAAAAGAGTGATGAAATGAATCATGGGAGTGTAATTTTTAGAAGCCAAGTCATGTCAGCTGGTCATTATTTCGCCATTGTCCTTTATTTGAATTGAAATTCAAATAAATTTTCAAATGCATTGGTACCTACTTTAAAAATTTTAGTCATTGGATTGCGGAAACTCGGAACAAAAGTGATGAATTACCTCCAAAGCTTCCTTATTTATTATTTAATGCGATCAAGAAAACATGTTTAATTATACCTTATATTTACCGAAAATTTCTTCGAGACCAGTGTTATAAGAATTGGAAAAGACTTTCACCTAAGTATTTTCCAAATATTATAACACTTGTAGTACAATTCTGCTTTTCAACACTAGTTCAAAAAAACACGTTAGATACAATAACAAAAAAAAATGACACCTACCCAAAGTTGAAAAACTAAACTGCATTTCTTACCATTTAAACAACCGGAATTGGTATTTAAAAATGATTTACATAAACGGTATGCCGGAAACAGCCGCAGCTGGTATGATTCCCGCGCAAATTGTAAGTGTCAACTAAGGGCAATGAGTTGCCATGGTACTTGTGACAAGAGAAGTACTGTGGCACTAGTATTGGGTGCTTAGTCATCATTAGGTTTCATGATGTAATCCCGTGCCTAAGATATTTTTATTGAATGCAATAGTTACTAAGCAAGTCGTGATTAATTTTGCTATTAATTTATTTTAGCCAAGAGCATTTTTTCGAGCTTCAACACATAACATAACAATCATCACTTATTGTAATGCCCAAATCAAGAGGAATTTTGGTGGTAATAACAGAGCAATTTTCTGATATATTATATTTCCTTAAAAAAAACCATAAATGTTTTCAAATATAGTTAAATTTATTTGATAGAAAACAAACAGTTCATTAAATAAATTAAAATTAAGTTTTGCCCAGTTATATAATCTCTTTGCTAATTATACATTTGGTATTTACAAATATTAATAATATAAATCACGTGTCACGTTGTTTGTCCGCGATGGACTCCTAAACTACTTAACCGATTATAAATTAAATTTGCACACCGTGTGCAGTTTGATCCAACTTGAAAGATAGGGTAGGTAGCGTAGAAAGGTTAGGAAGTGTAGGTAGAAACTTAGAAAATTGCATTGCAACGCATGCCGGGGCACAGCTAGTTGTTTATAAAAACAACTTCTGGTAACATTACCTACGATTATTAAGTTTAACAACGCTGGGGTTTGTACTAAATAGACCAAACTAAACGCATATTAAATATTATAAGGTACTAAACTATCATGGAAGCGAAAAAAACTCGACGCTATCAAACTATATCTCAAACATTATGAAGCAACAAAAGTTAATAACACAGAAAGAGTCTACGTTCTTCACCACAACACAACACACCGCTTTTAATTCTTAATTAAAGCTATACGGAACATAACAGGCGATTAAGGTTCCGTATACACCAATAAAAGCCGTCGGCTACATCAGCCGGCATACAAAAGAACATTCTCAAAACGATAACCACTTCAGCGATCGCAATCACACGGCGATTCATTTAAAATTTATTGCCATTTCGAAAAAGATAACATACGGACTCGAGGGCCCCCCTCTAAAGTCGAACAATAACGTGCCCATCGAAAATAACCAATAACTCTTTAGAATACGACGCGAAAACGGCGCGCGAACAATAAATTCGTAAAGAAATCGCCTCCCGTTTACCCCCATACGTTCTATATTCGAATAATAGTGTATACTGTATAAGTAACACGGTATTATGGCGACACCCAATTTTTGAAGTTTATTGCTCGGTTTGCTATAATAAATTTCTTTGTGCATTCAAGATGGGGCGCATTGTATTGCAATATATTTCGCGTGATAGTTTAACCGTCTCCTGGAGTGTTTATAATAGCTTAGAGTTACCGTTGAATATTTAAGTGTTTTTATGTGCTGAGAAAATGCTATCAATTAAATGACATTTTAAATTGTTTGAGTGAAAAAGTGCAAGCGCAATGTTTGTAATATTTTACAAATAGTAAACGTTGTGCGTTTTATTTAATTATTTACACATAAGGCAGAATATAAGAAAACATCAGATCTTAACTTAGAGTACAAAAACCCAGCAGAATTGTAGATAAAAGTGTGTGAGAACAAGAACAGAATAAGATTTAGTACGAACTAGCTGCGCCCCGCGGTTTCACTCGCGTGTTGATAGAATATACGGTATATTTCTTTATGAATTGTAGCCTATGTGTTATTCTGATATGCGAGTTATATTTTTGTGAAGTTTCATCAAAAACCATTTGGTAGTTTTTGCGTTAAAGAGTTACAAACATCCATACTTACGAACTTTCGCGTTTATAATATTATATTAAGTAGAATGTCTTACCCTAAATATTAAATAAAAGTAAACATATTAACTTTATAATATTTTATACCTGTATAAAAACATAACGCTAAAATATATTTAAACGTCTAGTCGTGACGGTCCAGAGGTTTAGCGCCTAGCCTTTCATGCAAATTCCGGCAAGTACGTAAGTAATAAGAGCCTTAAGAACAATCATTAAAAGAGTCAACCCCTTAAAAACCAGGATTACGTACCGTTCCTATATATGTAATAATACTTTTTAACTTATTTATATTAGTAATATGACACGGCAATATGAGTTTAACAGCGCTATATAGTATCCTTTATTTGTGTGATCTCTAGCATAGAACCTAAATGCCTCATAAAAGTCATTAAAGGTCAAAGGACTATTAAAAAGTTATCAGCATGATTTCAAAACACGTATTACAGCTGTGCATCCAATAAAAACGGTTAATTCTTATTCATACCTCCTTTACGATGGGAAATTGTAATTTATTCAAAATATTACTCTGGTTATGGTCTACCGGGCCAGGCGGCCACGGACTGTGGGCTTTCTTTAATGTGCAGACAACTTTGTTAAACTTATTAACATATATCGCGATGCACATTTGATTTTAATGTTCGAAATTGCAAAAATCCATGTCAGCTTCACGCTCCAAGCGTCCACACACAGTAAGCTTTTGAATCTTAATCGTAATCTACTAAATGGATTTATTATTCCATGTTTTAAAGAAATATGTAAGAACTAGATGCTACTGTATAAACAATCAGTTTGTTCTTTCCTCTCGAGGTGTGAAAGACTGGAGTAGATTACATTAAATGGGCTGTTTAAAATTCTTATCCAGTCAACCTACGAGAAGGGTAACTTTTTGTTAATCTTGGGTTATTCTCGGTAACCAGAACAGGAAACGACAGATCTGTATCTCATGTAGATAGCATACAGTTTCAAGATTCTACGAATTCAAATTTGAATTACACAAAACTGTCAAAAGAAGTGCACCTAGAGACATATAGAAATCGCACACATAACTTAATCCTCCCCCACCGCATCTTTAAAAAGACACAGCACCATGATGATCACGGCCCACCTGCATCTACAGGATTGGCGATGCGTGCCCATAACTGCCGGAACTCTCTGTCGTCATAAAACTGATAAAGAAAAGGTTAAAGATACTATAAAACGCCACCAAAGATACCGCTGACCTTTTAAGGAGAATTTTTCTATGAAACGTGCAGCTCATAAAAGGTACCTGGTGTATAATAGTTAGTTTTTCGTTTATACACGTCAAGTACATGATGTGTTTATCTTTGCTTGCGGGGAAGAACTAGTGGCACTTGAGTTAAATGCTCGACACTTGATTTCAGTGTTCTTTCTACTATTATGATTGCGGTAAGAAGATTCTCGAATGGAAATAAAATGAGTCATGTTTTAAAACCACTCCTTAAGTAAAAAGTGTCTAACGAGAATACAATTAATTAGTTTAAAAATTAAGTAAGGCCATGAAAATAAGGGTTTTATTTTCGTGGCCTTACTTAATTTTCAATAGTTGTTAATGTCATTAATTATTTCTTATAAATCCTGTCACGCATTGACAGGTCGGGGATGTAGTTCTCGTTAAGGAATTCGACATGCCCCCTGCTTGTTGGTTTCTGGGTACAATTATTGAGAAACATCCAGGACCTGATGAAATCACACGAGTAGTAACGCTACGAACACGTTTGGCGCAGTGGCTAAGTGCTCGACTGCTGCGCTACGTGTCGCGCGGTCGATCCCCGCACGGAACAAATATTTGTATGACCTGCAGATACTTGTTCCGGGTCTGGCTGTTTGTGTATGTGAGTTTAAATGTTTGTAAGCGCACCCACGATACAGGAGAAATTCCTAGTACAATAAGGCAACGATTAAAAAAAATACAACCAATGATCTATGCAGTCGCAGTAGCAGTCGTGTGGCCAAAAATACGGTAAGGCCTAAGGGCAATCAGATTGCTCAGAAACCCTAAGATCATGAAGAGTTATATATTAGTTAGTTAATTAGATATGCATGTCTCGGGTTCGAACTCATCATGATCATCATCACTCATGTCTTCATCTATACGAAAGAAAATAAAGACCACAAACACGAAGACTCAAAGCTCTTTCCAGTTAATTTCCAACGACTAAATAAAACCCGTTCATGTCACCCACCAAAAAACCAATAAAACAATGCCATGTCAATACCAATTTACTTAATACACACCAATAAAACAGACAATGCGTTGTAATAACATTGTCCTGGGGTTCGTTTTACGATCAACGTACTCAGTTTAACGTTGCATCGTTGCAGTTATCAAATCAGTGGATGTATGGCGTTGCGTGTTTATTTTGACGGGCCGACGCTACAAAGTTACAGCGTACAGATCATAAACCCCGAGTAATTGTATATAACGTGTACATGTACATATAGATGTGATTTGTGGAGGTATCCGTGTCTGCACATGCATGTTTTTTGAAGCTTGTCTGTTCATTAAACAGTTTGTGGGGGAGAGTTTGATATATTTCTTTACTTTTATCAGTTAGTTTTTGTAATTAACATTATATAAAACGAGGATTTTTCCACCGGGGTTGAGGGTTGTTCGAAAGAGATACCCGGAATAAAAAAGGGAAAAAGAAGGAACATGGATGGGTTTTAGTCAGTCTGTCACTCCCTGCCGCATTGCCCAGAGCAGGAGAAGTTATTTGGAGAAGTTGTTTTTGGAACTTCTCCATCAATCATCAAATAACTTCACCCATCATCAAGCTTCCAGTTTAACAGGATTCAGCTGAAAACCAGGACTTTACAAAGAGCGACTTCCTTAAGTTTTATATATCTAGGACCTTCTTCCTTTCATGATACTGGTATTGTTTTATCAATCTGGGCCAATAATTGGCCACGCCAAAGCCAGGGTCAATGATGTTCATTACGTCATCGAAGGTTTTTTTTTTTTTTTAATCTTTATTGAAAAAAAGAGGATTTGATCATGCATGATCATGTCATCCCCATAGTTGCAGACAAATTAAACTTAAAATTAATCTTAATTATTCCTATTATCTTAATTATTTCCTTATCTACGTTTTAAAGCACAATCAACAATTTTATACATGAGTCTCGCTTCCCGCGATAAGGGGGAAGCAAGAATGGTATTACAGACACCGGTGTCGTGTAAGTTAATGCCGTAAGCAAGCCCAAAAGAAAACCTCTCAGCTTCGTTCCGGACACATTCCACTAAAATATGAAATGCATCTTCAATCTGATTACAGTCAGTACAATTCTTGGAAGTAACTTTACCCATTAGGAAAGCAAAACTATTCAGTGGGATATGTCCGGAGCGCAGCCTCATGGCAGTTACTATAGTATATCTAGATAAATCGGAATTCATAAACCAAGGAGACCGTGATAAATTATGTTGAATTGTTTTATACCAGATGCCTTTAACTAGAGAACGTTCATCAAAATATTCCTTCCATATGCTTCTACATTTAATCTTAAGTATATAAAAAACATCAGTATAATACGGCATACAAAACATAGGGATTCCATCCGAAAGGGCTTGTCTAGCGAGATAGTCTGCCTGTTCATTTCCTGCTAACCCTACGTGCGAAGGTATCCATTGTAATACTATTGTATAATTTTTGGTATCTAATGAGAAAAGTGACTTCAAGATGCTGTATGCTATCGGTGTGCCTCGACTATTCGAGGTGCATCGAGCAATGTGTTGTAGAGCACTCTTGGAGTCTGTTAGTACAACGTATTTGCCCGATTTAAAGGACTGAATATATGAAATTGCTTCTGATATTGCCATCAATTCTATTGACATTATCGAGGTGTTTGCATCAATACGTATTTTAACTGAACTACTAACTTGCGGGTCAAAAATAGCCAAACCGCCACAATTACTTTCCTTCGACCCATCTGTATAAATTTTATAATAATTTGGATACGTGTTGTTAATAAACCTATTACAAATTTGTTTTAACGTAAACGAATTATAAGTTCTTTTAGCGTTACTTACGGCATCTATGTTAAACTTAATAATATTTGAAATATTCACATTACTGACCCAGGTATTAAGTGTAAACATTTCTAATTGTGTGCTAACATGTACAGCAGTATCTTTAAGGTATCTATGAACTAAAATTAAAATGGGTTTTTTTTTGCATCTCCAATAAGAGTTTTGGTCAAACAGATTTAAATCGTCCAAAATTGCCATAATCTTGTGGTTAGAAAAGGATTTCGCTTTTAACCAGTACTTTCCGGCAAGGTAATGTCTTCGTACACTTAAAGGTGGTAGGTGTAACTCGCACTCCATGACGTGTACGGGAGTCGTTTTAATAAAACCGCCTATTACCCGCATACACTGATTCTGTATTTTATCCAGCTTACTTGTATGTGTCTTACAGCTACTGCCATAAAGGAAGCTTGCATAGTCTAGTCTGCTACGAATACACGATATGTATAAACGCCTTAAGTTATCCGGGTGAATTCCCCAACCTGTCCCCGCCAAAACTTTGAAAACATTAAGCACTTTTGAGGATTTTTCTTTTAATTCATTTATTTGTTTGGACCATCGTAACTTCCTGTCCAACCAAATACCTAAATATTTTATATTATCAACTACTTCTAAAGAAATACCCCTAACAACTAGAGATACAGGGTCCCTTATAAATTTATTTTGGAAAATACAAACTTTACTTTTGAGTGCTGAAATTTCTAAGCCGGCTAAAGAAATAATATTAACAAATTGATTTAAAGCTAATTGTAGTTGGTGTCTTCCTTCTTCTATATTACTACAGGTGACATAAAGCACGAAATCATCTGCGTATTGTGATATAGAGACATTATTTATGGACTTACAAATCTCCATTGTCAAGATATTAAATAACAGCGGCGAAAAGGGATCGCCTTGAGCCAAACCGAAACAACATTTCCTACGTATAACCGAGTTATTATCCGTCTCAATACTTAAGTACCTTTCTTTTAAAAAATTCCATAGATATCTACATATTCCATTACCCAACCCTATACTGTCCAAAATGTATAATAAACGTTCTAAATTTACATTGTTATATGCATTATCAAGATCCACAAAACAAGCGATCGTTGATTGTTTTTTAGAAAATCCTAATTGCACTCTCGACACTAAGGTAGACAAATTATCTAAAATAGAGCGTCCTTTGCGAAAACCAGTAGTATCTGCCGATAACATGTTATTATGCTCAATATACCATTCTACTCTTTTAATGAATACATTATGCAATAATTTACAAACACAGGAGATCATAGAAATAGGTCGCCATGACGAAATAGACTGAAGATCCCGGCCGGGCTTGGGTATAGGTATAATAGTGATATTACGCCACTGCTGTGGAACAAAACCCGCTGCAAAAAAAATATTATAGAGACTGGCCAAAACCACTTTTGCATTATTCGGTAAATTAAGCAGCATTGAATAGGAAATATTATCACTCCCAGGAGAAGTGTCTTTAGTGCGTAAACATTTTTCCAGTTCGTGTATAGAAATCTCTGTCTCAAGCTTAGGGTTATTGGAATTAAATATTGGGTCCTGAGTACAAACGAAGTCCGGCGCCAGGTTTTGTAATAAAATATAAGCCTTCTCTTCATTGATAGAAGATCGGGGTATGTAGCATCCTTTAAACCATTTCATTTTCTTCCATAGCTCATTATGAGATGTTGTTCCGTCTATTGAAGAACAGAAGTCTTGGAAACCCTTACTTTTTGCTATACGAATACACCTCTGACCTTCTCTGATTTTCTCCTGTAGCTTATTCAAATTAAAAGGAGTAGGGTTACGTCGAAATGTTGACAACGCTAATCGTCTTTCAGCCACTAATTTTGATAAGGAACTATTCCAGTATGGTTTCGGAGTGAAACTTTTCTCGGGGTCAGTATTAATTTTAATATATGGAATGTGAATATCTGCAGCTAAATTAATAAATTCAATAAATAAATCATATGATTTTTGTAAGTCTTCTGTGATATGAAATTCTTGCATAAGCGCTTGTAATAAGTTGCGATACTGAGGCCAATTAGCTTTTTTGTAATTCCTGCGCGCTGGAGGGATGGATAGACTATCAACCTGCATTGAAATTCTAATCAACAGATGATCGCTGCCAAACGTTTCATTAGTTGTGCACCAATCAAATTTGTGCGCTATATCTGTGGAGGTCAACGATATGTCTGGAGAAGACTGTTGTAATGAATTATTCACTAACTTAATACGAGTAGGGTTCCCATTATTCAATGTTACGAGTTCAGTGTCTAAAAGTGCGTCATAAATTTGGGTACCTCTTTGATCTAATTTATGGTCAGGATCGACGCATAACATACCAGAAGCTTTTAAAGTTTTAAACATAATTGATGTGATGATAAGATAGAATAGTTGGCAGAATTGTAACCGAACAAAAAATGAAACACTGAATGAAATAAAAATGACAATAAAGTCTTAAATTTGTCACCTACCCAATTGCAGGTAACAATAGAAACGCAAAATGCTTTCTCGAAAAAAAAAAACTAGAAAGTTTACTTTAAGGCGGATTCCTCAAAACATTTCTGTAACATCGTTGTTCAAAGAACCGCCGGTTAAAATGAATATAACAACAATATACGCAAGCGGTCAGGTAAAGGTGCAGGTAGAATATCGGAACCAATAACCACACAATACACCGGTCGAACCTTTGGGACATGCGGACAAACAAAATTAATAAGGTTTTTTGAGACTCAGTGATACGGAAAAGCTGGATAAACGCTCTATTTCATTGACAAAAGATAGTTGTTTTTTGCGGATGGGAATTCATCGAATAACTTTCCCTTCCCTTAGTGTCAGACTTGTACTGACTAAAACGCACCCATGCACCTTCTATTGGCATTTATGTTCCGGGGCCGCGGTATCTCTTTCGAACAACCCGCAACCCCGGCAGGCCCCTCTGCTAAGACAGAGAGTTTAGAGCCATTTTAACACCATATAATACAACATTAAATGTGCCAAGGCTAGAAGGCAGGTTAAGCCGCGCTTGCCTAAGGTAGTCTGTGGGTTACCAATCCATACCGAGTTTCCCTCGTTCTTCGGAAAGCACGTGAAACCGTAGTTCTTAATCATACTGTCATTTCTAGATCTATGAGACGTTATAGGTAGTCAGTGGCTTGAAAGTCTGACAACCAGTCTTGCCAAAGAGTATAGTTTACGGATAATTAACTGGGTTCTGGGGATCAGACAGGCATTCGCTCCATGTAAAATACTAGTATTTAGCTGCATCCAGTTCTGGAACCCGGACACCAACATGGTTGGGAAAAGGATATGCAGATGACCAACAACGCACGAACTCTCCACGAAATTATTCAAATTATTGCATAAAAACCCCTGACAAATTTCTATAAATATTTTCGTACGGAACCAGTTTCGATATTATTAACTAGAAGTCGAAATCCACATTAATGAAACAGCACCACCATCCCTTACCGTATCCAATCCTACACCCTTTTAAATATTAAGGGCTCGCCTCCCTTAGCACATCGTCCCAATTCTCGGTATGCGCTGAGCCAATATTTGTTCCGAACTTTAGATAAGCATGATCGACTGTTCGGTATGTTCACGATCGATTAATGTGTCACATTCATTCATATCATAAGAGACCTTGGGTTTAGGACTTTACGAGAGGAGAATCCTTAAAATAGAACTCTAAGTATAAAGGTATGTTTGGAAATTAAGGCTACGTTTCCAGCAGAGATGAGCGAGGATGCGTAGCCAAGGATGTGTGTGAAAGTAGCCAATAGTAAAGCTTTTTCGGCGGGCCTGTTGGTCTAGTGGTTAGTGGCCCTGACTGCTAAGCCGGAGGTCGTGGGTTCGATTCCCACCCAGGACAAACTTTGTGTGATGAGCATGATTGTTTGTTCTGTGTCTGGGTGTGATTTATCTATAATATGTATGTATTTATAAATTATATAAGTATGTATATCAGTTGTCTGGTTACCATAACACAAGCTCTGCTTAGCTTGGGATCAGGTGACCGTGTGTGAGTTGTCCCAAGATATTTATTTATTATTTATTTATTTATTTTTCACAGCTTCAGCCAAGTCAGCTATGTGATTGGTTAGTTTCACACACATGAACGCTTCGCATCTTCGCACATCTTCGGTGGAAATGTAGCGCTAAACCGGGCAATAACTACACGAAATGCGATAAAGTGCTGAATTTTCGCCGGAATTACCATTGCGATAAATCTGTCTGCGTCCAGTTATTTCCGGAACACATACGCGAGTGCCATTAAGGAGTTATGTACAAATAACATTAGTGCATCCCCCACGACATAAGAAGCAATTGAAGCTAGAAAATAAGTTATAAAAACAAAACGCATAAAGGCAAACAACGCCATTAAATTTGAATCCCCTATACCTAGACCTCTGATACATGTTTAAAGTCTAGACGAAAATATTGTTTATTACACAATAATAGGAAAGATTAAGACTACCCTTGGATGAGGGGGCGAAGGTGAAAAGTGCTATTTGCAATTCCATTCGGTATTAAGAGCACTTAATCTAATAAAACATAGGGGAAACTGAAATAATTCACTGAATAACGGATGACAAACAAGCAATTAAGGTCTCAGTACTTCAATAACAAAAACTAATACACATTACATATTGCCATAAAAGTTAAAATATGGCTTGATGTTAAGCAGTTCATTTAAACGAGAATTGCTTGCCATATAGACTATACATAAGTCAATAAAGAGGATTTTGTTTACAGGGCGTTTCTCTGTAAACTGGGCAACTCGCTCTAAGAAAGCTGTCTAGGCAACTTTTTTTGTTATATGTCTAATAAATGTTATTCGAGGGATAAATATTAGTCTATTTATCAATATACGGCAGGTGAACCAAAAATATTTCTATTACTTTGGAAAATATTGAGGATTTTCTGAAAAATCTACACAGGGGACTGTTAACTATGTCAGGGGACTGTGAATTAAAATTAAAAATATGATTTTAGTACCATATTAAATGTTTTTTATTATAATTCAATTTTGGAGATTAAGAATTAAGTAACCGAAAAATAGAAAACAGTACAAAATCATATTTTTTTGTAATATTGTATTTTTTGTAATATATTATATACTCGAATTTTCACTTAGAACTCCCAACATTTATTTATTTTAACCTGAATCGGACACACATTAAACATACACTTAGTACTTTGACTAGAATTAGTGTTATTAAAACGAAACATAATTAGTTATAACTTAAATATGTAATTTTTACTTAGATGTCACCTCTGAACTCTTAATATTTACTTAAATTAAATTCAAACAAAATCACATTTAAAGACGCGTTGTATTTTAAATCTCACATAATACAACCAGTCTCATTGAAATATAAAAAAAAGTTATTATTTAAATATAGCAGGGAGAGAGAGATAAAGGAATATTCCATGATTCTTATTGTTTTTCGATCTCTACAGATGAATCAAATTTGTAGAATACTCTATTGCCTTTTAAAACTAAATTTGGATTAGGCAACTTCTGTACCGTTGCAAAAGACGAAGCACTATTGTAACGTCTGCCACATCGGCTTGATCACATTTGAATAAGTGGCCTTTATCATCACAGAGCTTTAAGAATGTAACTCGGATTTTGTCGTCTTTTTCATCAGTCATGTCAATAACGCTCACATACCTTTAGTCTATATAATCTCAAGTAATTTTACAACTATATGATCTGCAGAATTATAAGCCTGTACTACAGCAGAGCTAGGTCCAGCATCATTCTCAGAATCTGATTCAGAGAACACATCTTCCACAATAAGTTTTAGCTTGTGTTCATAATTTATCTTTCCGATATATGAAAGTGTAGACAATCATTGTCGCAAAAATGTTTTGACTTTTTATCACTATTTCAGTACAATTTGATTCCCGATGAATTAAATAATTTTCCAGCGACTTGATGGTTTCTGAGCGTGCCAACAAAATGTTTAACTTCAGATACTCCTCGTCCTACTTCAGCGCTCATTTCTTTAATCGCTTCATCTGGTATAATGCTTAAATTTATTGCTGGACTTCTACAAATTTCACCAGATTTTCGACATCGCTTTCAGTGGCAACCACATCATCTGCAGTCCTCTTGCAATTAGCTTCAACGTCGTCCGGAGCGCCTTTACCGTGGCCACTTTCCGTATAGTTCCAAGTAATCTTTTGTATATCTGAAAATCACTTCGGATTTTTTGTTGCCATGATCTAAAACATGGGTTTTTTAGGTACTGCGTAACTGGTCCATCACTCAAGAAGTGCAGGTTTTTAATGAGCCTAAATAGCAGCAGGAGAAAGAGAAAAAAAATCTATTACTTAGTGAGTTTTTTCTTCTTCGGTGCCATATTCAAAACACAGATGTACCTAAAATAACAACAAATATACTTAAAAGTGAAGTGGGGGAAGAAGACTTATAGTGCCAACCGCACATAATGTGGTAAAAGAGCAGTAAGAAGAAGAAGTTACTTAAATTAGACAGTACCCTGCACATAGAAACAATCCCCTGTCGTGTTGATAAACAGGGGACTGTTCCCAGGGGAATGTTTAATTTGATTTCATTGAAGAGTAGCACAAAATGTAATTGATACATGATATTTTGGTGTACGTAGCAAGTAAGTTTCTATTGTAACAATTTTAAACTATTTAAAGAATCATTAAAATACATAAATAGAAATACAAATAATTCTTACCAGAGGACTGTGGGCGATCAGGTTACAATGCGTCTACTACGGAAGGACTCTCGCACAGTACTTAATAAGGTAGTGTCCAAGCCCCAATTGTGGCAACCATGTAAATTTCAGGTTGTTTTCGTTTCGTTACACGTACAAACGGAGTGGTTTAATCTTATGACTAGTTGGTACGTATTTTGAAATATAGACAGGGGGACTGTTCACAAAATCCGGAGACAAAGTTTCGATGACTTTTTTAAAATGAAAAAATAATAATTATAAAAAATAAATAAGTCTAAATAACAATTAAACAATATTGGTTGAATAATTAAATAATTTGGTTGATTCCGATGGATTCTGTCTTTAATTAATTTAATCTGAAGTGACTATTTTGCTTTGGTGACACGTCAGGGGACTGGTTTTTAAGGACTTTAAGAACGATTTTGATGTATAAAAATTATTATTTTTGGATTTTAAACGTTGAGCACAGGTAGATTAAGTTATTATCTTTTGAAATCATCTACGAAATATTTATGAAATGTTATTTTTCTAAACATTATTGGCTTGAGACAATGAGTTGCCCAGTTTACAGAGAAACGCCCTACAATATGTTTTTAATATGAGCACAAAACATTTCAGAGAAAAATTGACCATCTATTATGTTCAGTAATTGTCGAAGCAAACAAATTAAATAAAGCATTTTGACAAAGAAACTTCCCAAACAAAAAAAACTAAGTGCCTATTTAAGAAAATTAATTCATTGTACAAGTTCAGTGTAAAATCGAACATGAAGACAGATAGTCTCAAACGTTTATTTTTTCTGACAATAACGACCGCACTAAATTACCTAAATTATCGGCAAAAAGTGGCGTAAAATAAGAACGTACTACGGTCTACCTAGTTTACAAAAAAGGCGGTCTAGTAAAAATTAAAGCTTATCTACGGTAAAATATAATTGCTCATACATCAACCAACCAACCGTTCACTGACGCTCGACCGGCGCATTTGTACCGGCCCTGGACAATCCTCACACATACAAACATTTTCATAGCCAGTAAATACGTGACCTAGGCACCTCTATTGTCACCGATCCGCAAGTCAGACTTCCCAGAAATGTAATATAACCTCAATGGCCTTTCATTCCTAAGGTATATTGTAGTTTTAGGTATCCAGACGTACAAAAACAATCATCAATATAAAAATGCTGTATTTTGGAGGAGCAATCATGTTTTTTGGCAAATCTTATGATTAGCTTTTTCGAGAAACGGACATAAAAAGATCACTCTTTATTAAAAAAAAAAATAGAAAATATGATGAGTGTCGCAACAATAAAGTTCGTCGTAATTCAAATCAAATAAAAACATTAATTTCAGGAGGTATTTCTGAGCGTAGAGCGAATGCGAATAGCCGAGCTGAATATCTGACTAGACTACAGCGACTTCCTAATTTCGAGTCTCCGGAAGGATCCCATCTAGGCATGTACCTCATCAGGAAGGGGTTGACGCCGTCTCGTCGCGTAGTATTCAAATCCGTCGCGTTTATCGGTCCATAACTCAGAACTGGCGTTGTTATGAGCGTCCGACATTCCTCCGAGATTAAAGTCAGTCCCCGAACGCTGGATGCGCCTTAACTGTCCATACGTGACTTGAATCCGACCGTGACGACTAAAAAGTGCCCGCTAATTTTGTTAGGCACAAAATGGACAACTTGCGAATTTAAAATGAAGGTGCTGCGCAAGATTTATAACTCAATTTGGACATTTGGGCGGTGCTTACGTCATGAATGGAAAATACCATTGAAACTTTCTATGAAATGAGTGGACATTGACATTCCAACTCCAAGGCATAGCGAATAGTGATATCCGGGGAACATGTAATAAAAATGGAGCTTTAAAGAGATTATACACTGATTTAATGATGAGCAGTTTTATGATCTGTTTATTTACTTCAGTGAGCCGTTGACTCGTCCAGTTCGTTGGCTGCCGGGTAGGGGAAATACCGCTATTTGTGGGACAGCATAAATATTAGACGCAGCAGGAGTTACTTCGACAAGTATTGCAGGTAAAAATGTATGATCTCCTACATCAAGTAACACATCAGGATGTCTCAATAAACTTCCAAGTCCTACATTTACCTATCAGATGAAAAATTTTCCAACAACGAACTTCGAGTCAACCTTGTAAGACTCAAATACGGTTAAATGGGGACTTTGAAGGGTCCCAGAAGTGAAGCATGAACGCCATCGTTGCTACGTGTGTCGTTTGTTCGATACACTGGAATGGTTAAACACACAGGCCTTTTTTACTACCGAAAGTCATAAAAACGTAGTAGTACAAGAAGCTAAAGTTTTTGTGGCGAACTGGCACAAGTAGGTGAAGTAGGCCACTTGATACTGAGTGTTTAACTGAGAACTTGAGTGTTTGAGGCAGCGGGAGGGCCGCCGGTGACTATTGAAAGGGTAGGAGACCCTTTGAAGAAAAATAGAGGCGACGAATTTGTAATATTTAGCGGTGGACCACTAAAATAATGTTTTGGTAGATAAGGGTGTGGCTCTAAGGAATAGAGGAGCAGATGTTTGTGCACAACTCTTTGATTTATTCGCTTAACTTTAAGCGAAAAATTCGGTTCGGCTGCGCCGTGTAAACAGAGAACATAAACCGCATTACAATTTAAACGAACAATACGACTATTTATTCCAACAGTCATTCAATAAATCAATATTAGAACAGCTACTGAATAAATAATAACGAACAAGCTTCATTTTTGAAATTATGTACCCTCACAATAATACCAACATTAGCACCAAACGGGAGCTTTTAAAACTGTAACACAATACATCAAAATCAATGTCGTAATCGACATCTCACGATCGCAATCCCTATACATACCGGCATTACCCTCAATCCTAATCCCAAATTGCAAAATGGTTCCCACAGCATCAAAGAATTCATAGAAAAAGAAAATTTGCAAAACCTAAGAAACTAAGAATTTCACCGTAACAATGCCGTAGAACACAATGGAAGTTACAATAATAGTGATCACAATCAGTTTGGGGGCAAAAAAATGGGTGCTTGGTAGAGATGGGCAATTGAAAAGGGAACGTCTGAGCGAGCCATCTGCCGCACCCGGCGCTGCCTGCTCATGTACAATGTGACCAAACGATCTCATTCCCGTGGACTGTGCCGCTACGAACGCTAATTTAGACAATCGCTCAACAAAGAGGCCAGTCGTAAAAATTTAAGACCTTGTAAAGAAGGGTTATGATTTAAGCAAGTTTAGTCATAAATATGACGATTACAAGTTATTATTTGAAGCTAGGGTGAAAGTAAGACTGGTCTGAAAGATTATCTCTTGTTACATTCAACAAATTAACCCTTATTGTACCTACCATTCATGTGGATCATTTTAAAACGAGTCTCAGAACTTTCAATAATTCCTGAACAACACAAGTTTTAAGACACAAGTTTTCTCATAAAGAAAATTATTAACACCTGGCTTTCTTTAATTTAATATGTCATGCTTCACACAATGTGGAGGAGCTCGTGGCTAAATAATAACAGCCGGTCGGATCGATCTTTAGTTTAATCCGCGTATACTCTGTGCCTCGGAAAGCACGTTAACCCGTTGATCTCGGATGTCATAGATTGTAGATCTTTGACAGTCGTCATAGTTAGTGGCCCGAACATCTAACAACCAGTCTTACCAAGGGGTGCCGTGTTACCCAGTACTAACTGGGTTGTGGAGGTCAGATAGGCAGTCGCTCCATGTAAAATACTGGTGTTTAGCTGCATCCGGCCCCAACATTATTTGACAAAAGCTGATGATGATTTTAGAAAATAATAAATTAGTTAGCAAAAACACAGAAATCAAAAAGATTTTCTACAAAAACGGTTATTAACAACTCCTAAAATCTATCCACAAGTGACTAACACACACACACATAAACTCCGTCAGTCCCACGTACCCCAAAACGCATGGCCACCTCACAACACACCCTACTCCGTATCTAACTAAACTATATCGTACACGTCTGTAGAACCCGTAATTTCTTCAAGACAGCACGTGTTCCGATTCTATGGCGCAATTTGATAGTAAAAAAAAAACAAAGCGTCCCCTGCACAGATAAATAAGGGGATTAGATAGGATTTTAGTTTTTTTTTTTTATATACGGTGATTTGTGTCATAACAGCTCAGGTTTTATTAATAGCAATTCTGTTGTTGAAGTTAATTTTAAATATGGAAGAGATGGTGGGCTCCCTTCTTGTCGTTAAAAATCTGAACATAGGAATGTTATTTGGTAGCTTGTCGGTCTCGTGGTACCGTGACGGCTGAGTATGGGGTCCTGAGTTTGATTCTCGAGACAGGCATAGTGTTATTGGGTTTTCCATTAGGCATCTCTCAGTTGCAAGTACAAAGTCTAGAGTTGTTCTCATTTAATGGCCATAGACTCGCGCTCTTTACATGGGACTCACACGTAATATGCCTAACCCTTCTAGGATTACAGGCGGATGTTTGAGTCCTATAATGGTGGATAATTTTTTTATTTTTAACTTCGACGTCAAAATAGATGAACGCACAGCTTAAAGTAAACACAAATGGAAGTTTAGTTTAAAAAAGGTATGAAATGTTGTACTTGGTTCCTAATCAAACCAATTCGCTAAAATAATCACAAGATATTTTTTACCGCTTACAACATCCGTCAAGCGTGCTAAGAACAGTTCGTCGACACATGAGTCGGCTTGGCTGACCGCAAACATACTTTAATGTAGGTTGTTGACATGTAGGATAACTTATAAATTGATTTACAAGGTAAAATTAAATGTAGTTTTTCCTTATCACAACACAGCTAGAAAGTACTAACGAGTACTCGTATAACAAGCAAAAAACCTCGTTTCCAAGTTCTTTTTTTTTTCTTTTTTTAAAAGCCGTTCATTCACATTCCGAACGTCGTAATTCAAGACGAGCCGCGAGCGTTTTCTCACGCGTTCTCATTTCAAATTTAGGCGCGAAGTTGCTGCCAGACACCTAGGGATGGGCGGCCATGATGACTAATATCTTATAATGGATTATTTAGTTACTCGTGATATTATGATTAATTAAACTGTTGTAATACTTGTGTAACTGACGCTCGGTAAAAAATAACTACGCGATATTTAACAGGTTTGCGGTAGGTACTTCCTATCTTAATTAAAGATTTATTGGTAATAAGATAAGATACGACAAAAAGGCCAGTGTTATGGCAGACATAGGTAATTCATTAAGAAAAGAAACTCGGCAGGAAATAATCTAATTCAGCCGAAAAATATGTCTAGACATAAAACCAGGGCTTGATTAACCCATAGAGATAAGCTATAACAACCGTATCAGCATTCGTTTAATAAAATCAACCATTTTAATTTAATAAATCGATAATAGCTATTCGGAACTACATAGCGGATTAGTCGATTATGCAAATCTTTAATGGTTCATCACTAACATCACGGCTCGTCTGTCATGTCTTAACGAACACGACACGACTTTATTAACACACTAGCTTTTGCCCGCGGCTTCGCTCGCGTTGAATTCGGAGTAACACAGTTCCCCTTTCCTGATTTACAGGTACCTGCTACCTGAAGTTTTTGCCTTCGCGCCTTATTTATTGGAATAGCAATGCTAAGTTTTCCCTTTTCTTCCCTCTTTCTCCCTCATATCTCAATCTTTTTAAAAAAATAGCCTATGTCCGTTTCCAGGGTCCCAACTATATCTGTACCAAAATTCATCAAAATCGGTTTAGCCATTTAGGCGTGAAGACGTAACAAACAAACTCACTTTCGCTTTTATAATATTAGTTGGGATAACATCACGCTTGTAATTTTCAAAGAGTCAATAGGGGTGTACCTAGTAAACCCGCATTTCGCCAGCTACTGCCATGAACCGGGCCCAATTCTAGAAACCGTGGTTAGTACTGAGTAATGCTTGATGGAAAAATACAAGAACAAGTTACACAACTTCATAAGCACATTTCTGTTAATTTGATAAAAGAACCAAAAAGTTCGGCAATCGAGTTCTCAGACGTCACGCAGTCTGGTAAGTATTGCCGCCTACACAATAATCGAGGATGCGAAATTGATTTGCAGAAAAAAATCAAGGCTTGAAGAATCATAAATATGGTATCATAATAGAGGCATCTTGTCAATGAATGTTTGTTTATTACTTAATTTTTAACCACTGAATACCTATTTGGTCCTATTGATTAAATAGTGCTAAGAATGTATCAATTGGTTTAAAAAAAATGTAAAGAAACAAATAAACATGAAATCAGTTCTTTGGTATCATTTTCTACTTAGCTCTTTTTTATTTAAAACTAGGTGATGTCCGCGGCTTCGCCCGCGTGGCGGTTGATAAATGCCCCACGGAATCGTACTGCCGGGATAAAAAAGTATCCTGTGTTATAACAATAGGTATAATTTTATCCAAATATGTTCAGTGGTTTTCGCGTGAAAGAGTAACGACATGATCCATATTCATCCTCACAAACTTTCGCTTTATAAATTTATTATTTAATAAGAATATAATAATAGTATGATTTAACGAGACAATCGTATTGGTTGACGAGTTCTCAATTGGTTTAAATTGACTCGACTATTCGATAATCGAGTCCATAATAAGTCTCATCACTAAAACTCAATAAGCTATCGATTATAATTAGATTATCTCCTCTGTAAATAAATGATTTACATAGCATTAACGTCCGTCCGCCTACTAAGAATTTTTTACGTTTTCCTCGAAGGAAAATAGTACCAAAATATCGCTTAAGGGTATTTCCCTACGTGTTGGTAGGTACACACTTACTGATAAGCATTAATTTTAGACTAGGACGGTATCACGAGGTTTTTCCAACACCTACGAAATAAAAACATACCGTATAAGAAAATATGATTTGTGGTAAGGACAGATATGTAACCCATATTTGTGACGAACAAGGAAAATTTGTAAATAACGTAATTACTTCGATACCAAATAAGATTTTTACACACGAGTTCGAAAAAAAATGTTTTAAACCATACTTCAGTATAACCATATTTCAGTAAGCCTGCGTCATTTTTTAAAGTCCTGCTGGTAATCAATTAATTTAACATCGAAAACAAGTTGTCACCCTCGAGACGGACATATTGCACAGAGGGGCCGGCAATTCAAGTCAAGCTGCCGCGCCAGATTTTATTCAGTCCATAAAAAGCGACTTTACAACCTACTTCCCGACTAGACGCGGTCGCGTGTGAGCTAACGATCTCCCATTAATATTTAATACATACTAGTTAGTTACATACATATTTGAGTTAACACGAGCCGACTCCCTGTAATATCCCGTAAGCGTAGCGTAGAAACGCGAACGTAGTGGCCCCACACGCGAACTTAATGTGCTGAAACATTGAGTGGTTTTTATTTGTTAAATAAAGACGTTAAGTTTGAAATGAATTGCTTAAATTGTAACCACTGTTTTAGCTGGTAACATTTAGTGAGAGATTTTTAAATAGCGTAGAATCTGTGCTCACTATAAATAATAGTTAGTATGTTTGCAGCCATTTTATAATTAGAAGCAAAAAAAATGACAGTTCATTTTTGAATTTCTTTCGAATTTTGGGTTCGTTTGCGAATAAACTCTATTAGTGCCAGTAACAAGTAAGTTACTAAAACGATAAGACCCCCAAAAATAGCCCACTTCTAGAATGTTAGGCTTATCTAAAACTTCAGGTTTCAATATAATTCATGTAAAGGCTGTTTAATAGTCTCCAGTCGATTACCAAAGTTGTAAGACCTGAAATACTTCCCCTAACTATCAAAGTAACAACTTATCGAATTTGTCTAGACACTATAAAACATTGCAAAGACGCTCCACCCCAAAAAGGTTTAATATCCGTAGAATCCGTTCTTTTCAAAACTTTCTTAGTAAAGGGGCCTGTCTAAACAAGCTGGAGAGATGAAAACAAGTAAAAAAACTGGCAATTTTGTGAAAACGGCATTTTATACCTCGCCAGTTCACAGAGTCTATGATTGATTTTTATAGATCCCCTGCGCTAGTGTGGAATGCTCGATATTTGAAATTAAATGTCAATCGGCTGTCAATAAAATCGTCGAAAACCGTTACCGTAATAAATAATACTGGCCACTTAGAAACACAACCACAGTGCTGCGATCTTTTGGCACTGTCAGGAATGCGCTGTTCGTAAACATTCGTGTATTTTTTTCTCTTCGCGGAAACTGTGTTGAAAAATTAAAATGGCGGCGTCAGGTCCGATTATGGCCACGCTTAATAACTACTGTGTATACTCGGATGTTAATTACCCGTAAAGCGTAATGCAATGTTTACATCCAGCTGATTTTGAGGCAGCCGACTCGCTTCTCCGAAACTCTTTAAAAAAAACTAATAATAGTCCCGCAGATACTTCACAAAGTGCAATTACACAGTTTTTCCTGCGTATACATTACAGTGCTAAAAAGATGTCGGATTACAACACGAATTGTTTGAGCATCCACGCGCGCGCATGCAGGCGATGCCTCTCAAATATTCAAAGATCGCGCGCTTGCATCAATAGAGTAACGGTCTCGCATTCCAGACGAGGTTTACTGTGAAAAAGATGTTCGGATTCCTTCATACTGCAAACTGAGAACTTAGGAGAATAACAAAGACATAAATTAGATGGAAAGAATGTTATTTGTAATTAGTTTGGAACTTAGATAATTAAAGTGTACGATTACATGGAAATGGGAAATAGATTGTAAGGGCGAGAAAAACTGCTGTTAGACGTGAAATGCTTTATATTTAAGCATCGTAGAAGATGGAAAACCAACGACCTGTGTCGTAAGTAACAGCCAATGGCCTGATGGCCAAGAACCTCGCTGAAAACCTTTCGAACCTCTCCTTAAGCAGTTGGATCAAAGGCCTGATTAAGAAAGCAGTACTGACTCTGGAGCCCTAACCACAGGTAGCTTATTACACCCTCTATTTTACATATTAAAAAATGTGTCTATGTGCATCTGTATAGAAAATAAAACTCGAATGTACAAATAGCTGCGAACACAGGCTCGTTAAAGACTCCTTACATAATGCGACGTAATTAAGAGTATGATAATTGTTATCTGAATTTGCACTTCGGGTTTTATCTAGATCTGGCGCCAGTGGAACATTGATTAGTACGTTTTTATAGTCTTAAAACAAGTGCGGAACGTCCTTCTTCTCATTATTTAACGTCTTACTTGATTCATTCACGTTTTCTTTACATTCTGGATGTTTAATTTATTGTATTGAACACCATCAATGCGGAATTCTCTCATCATTTAAAAATTAACCAATCAAAAAACCATCAATAACCGTTTACCAAACCACAACAAATAAATACAAGTTTTTTTACGAAACTACATCATTCAAAATCACACAGCACAATAATATATTTATTTAATTTAGTCATATACACACGAGCACAAAGTCAGTCATCAGCCGCCCGCAGTGAGCCATTCATTCGTTCAATCATTCATCCCATAAAAGCGCGGGAACTATTGTTGAGGGGTATCAAACCGATTGACAGACTGTGTCAACTGTCAATTTTGTCAATGGCGGCGACAGCATTAAAAATATACTCCCACGCGTAGCCTGGTGCAATCTTACGAACTCGAAAGATAAAACTGAAACCCTGTAAAGCATAGACAACTAATCAATTTTGGTATTTTTAGAGTTTCATCTGTCAAGTAGCGTTAGAGAAAGAAGAATAACACGCATTTATCTTGTGTTTTGGTGGCAACGACCTTTGTTACGTTCATCGTTTTTGTGACTAATTGTTAGTAACGAAAATGGATGATGTTTTAAAGAATTTTACTGAAGCAATTTTTAATTGCTGTCGATCTATTTTCTTAAGATTTTTTCTGGATAAATCAGCAGGATATGAAGGAGACTTGAGTAGAAAACAATACGGCGTATTGACGTTAATCGAGTTCGTGAGCGCGTCAAGCTGCTCCTTCACCTGGGACCAACGCAAAAAAAAACTATTATTAAAAGCATCGCGGCACGCGACTACAGTCCAACGAACTAACGTTTGGACATTCTGCACAACCATAGTTTTTTCAACAACCCCCATTTTTACGCCGAGTTTTTGTGCAAATCTCGCATCCATTGTACTTTGAAACGAAACCGTCCACAATGCTATCAAGGAAAAAAGTACCACTCGCACCTGGCGGGAAGACGCCGCCGACAACAGCCACGAAACGTCGCAAACGACAAAACGGAACAGTCGTAAATCAATACTGTCCCACTATAAATAAGGGCTTAATTGCTTAATACGGAACTGGGGTTGCCCACGGCTAAATTCGCGCCAGACAATAGTCTTGAACACACAAAGGCACAAGACATTGAGTAACGAGACGCCAAATATATGGGGATCCATTTTTTTCACATACACCAGATGCAGGTGATGCCAATGTTATAGAAGAAGGTAAGATTCAATTATTCGTGTATTGACAATGAGAATTTGGAGCGTTTCTAATCCTGTTGCCATGCGGGGCGAGGAGCTCATTCAAAGTTTGGAAAGCTGCACCGCCCTGAGGCTGTACCAACGGAGCGTTAACGTCAGCCTATTATATCCCGTGAAAAGTTATAATAGCATCATATGTATGATAATACGGTAACGTTATAATTAAGTTCTATTTTATAATCTAGACTCCGCAAAAAATGGCGGTGTTCATTCGATAACGCTGTGTGGGGGATAATAATTTTGTTCTTTGTACATCCGTTGGAATAAGACCAAAAATTATAATTTCTTGTATGTAATGAACACAGCTTAACAGAGTCAGTAGCGGAACAGAGCAAGTCATCATATTCACGCGAACAAACCTGCGTGTAAAACTTAATTACTTAATTAAATTACGATAGCTACCGCGAAAAATTAATTTTACACGGATTTCACGACATTTTTACGTCGATTATGCTGCATCTATTTTGTGGTTAAGCGTTTTTTTAAAACGCCATTTGTGGTAAAAGAAAACAAACACATTTCTCTATGGTAGTGTATTTTCGTGCGGTTATTGAGACCGTACGACCGTCGATCCTCAAATATTAAATCTCAATTTTAACCAGTTATTATAATAAGACGGTTGATGTAAAAACGTCTTTGACAATCACAATTTACGAGCAGTCTTCGCAACCACAATCTGGGCATGGTCCCCTTCAGAGCTTAGCCGGTCTATACAGCATAAACACGACCCAACATAATGTCCCTGTAAGAGCGTCATAAACTAGCACTTTTGCAAATTGCTCGTAAATTATATATACGAGTGAATAATATGCAACCATTTAAACAACTAAGTCTATTATCATATACGTTCAGATGTAATAAAGTTTATTGTAAGTGGATTTACAAAAGTTTTGGCATTTGTTCGATTTTATAGCTCTTTATAATATTGTAGGGGAGTAATTTGAGGCGTCTCGTTGGTGCGTGTCTATGGTACAGATTATCTGTAGGATTTGTAATTGGTAGTAGTAGTTAATGCTATTAAACCACTACAGATACTAGTGTAACACACAGAGTAATTGATACATTTTATAGTAATATATAATATGTTTATAAAGTGTATTAGTATTTCAAAGTGCATGTGACTAAAAGACTGATAGATACAATTTTTATATCAATGTTGTTAGATGGAGAGGGAGAGAAAGGCCAAAGAAAGATAGATGGATTGTGTCAGGAATGATATGAAGGAGAAAGGAGCAAATGATGCCGTGACGTCTGAGAGGGGAGAATGGAAGAAGAAAACGTGTTGCGCCGACCCCAAATAGAATGGGACAAGGGCAGGAAAATGATAATGTTACTATATGTGTATCAATTACTGTCTTAATCTTTACTTCACTAGTGTTTTTCTGACCTTATGATGTTAATCATGAGCCTAGCTTATTCACAAATATGTTGGGGTCGGCTTTCAGTATTGACGGGTGCGTCTCAATACCAGTATATGCATGGATCGACTGCCTATCTGACCTCCATAACCCAGTTAGTACTGGGTAATACGATACCCCTTGGTAAAACTGGTTTATAACGTACTAATATTAATAATGCGAAAGTAACTCTATTTGTAAATTTCTCACACACCTCATTGTCGAACGGATTTCGATGTTATTTGACACATGGATATACCTACCAGAACTTTAGTTAGGACATAGGAAACAGCTTGTTCAATACGGACTGACCTTTCTGAGGGCCGCGATCAAAACATCGAAATAATCTTCATTTTAAAATGGAGTTTGAACCTAGAAGTGAAAATTCCCGATTGTCTCATGAGAGAAATTTCAGTAGACCCTCTTCTCCTTCTTCGAAAGGAAAGTAGAAACAACAGCTTGCAGGCAACACATCGCAAGTTTGCAAGGAAACATGTTTTGTGTTTTAAACTTAAACAAAACATCGAGTTTCGCAACATATTCGAAGAAACAATATCTTACACGTGGTTTCATTATTATGAATATATTTAGATAATAACTTTAGGTCTATTCAAATTTCTTATCATATCAGATTTGATAGTCAATTTGTGTTCAGCCGAGGTCTAATCGAATACTTACTTAGAAGTTTACATGATACTTGTATTTTCAAGAAGACTACCTACGTTACACTTGAACGATCTCAGGTATTCTATTATGATATTATTAAGGTAATTATAACCACATAACCCTTATACAACACACACAACCCTTATAACCACACAAAGTTTACCAACTTTGTGTGGTTTTAAGGGGTAATCTCTGGATTTACAGAATTGTTTTTGAAAATTATTTTACCAATACAGTTGTGAGTGTCATAATCAGGTCTTTTTTTAATCAAAGGTTTTCATACACCTCATATTCCGCCCTCTTCATAAGGGAATCAAAGCAGCGGGTGAAACCGCTAGGCATAGCTAGTGTAACAACAAAGTAAAATGTAGCAAGATTTGAATAAGTTAATCATGGCATTTATAAAGGAGTCTGCAATAAAGGACATTACGCAAAGCCTGCAGACATACCCATTAAATGATGACTTGTTAAGTATTACTTCAAATATACGCCCGCATTAATTATGAGGGAAGATTTAAAAGACTGGATGACTTTTAACGTTATTACTTTATAATTGATCATGACCAACCAGACCAGCCCTGTTCAATTTGGTTGCTTGAATCAAGCCAACCAGAGAATATAACATAACATCGCCTGTTATCTCCGAAGAATTGGGAAGAGGTGTCCATAATAGTACACCCACATTTCGCCAGTTATGAATATATCTTATGTAATAGGGCGAGCCTATTGCAATCAACTAGGAACAAATCCAGACACTTTGACTTGCTACTGAAACATTTCTGATGGTAAAATACATTAACACTGCCCGATCCAGGCATCAAACCCACGACGTCATGGTCAGCAGTCGCGATTGGGATCATTACACCAACGAGGCAGTCCAGAGAATAATTAGTAATATCATGATTGCATAACAAGGCTTAGGCAGAAGAGTCCAGCCACATTTTCGCCATTTATATTATTAAGGTAAGGCGAGTCTGCCTTCAACGAGGCACAGATCCTGAATTCAGAATTAATTATCATGGGTAATGATGTTATAGTTATGTCTGGAACATAACGGTTCTGATTTCCACAAGTTCCTCAAACGATGACGGCTAAAATTGATGAGGTTTCAACATCGTTACCACAGCAACCTGTTAAATTGGAATAGTTACGCTAAACAGAGCGTATAAATAATCAGCACGATTATATGATAACTTATTGCAATTATAAAAGAATCAAGGGAAAAATGATTTAACTTCGTCTGGAAAAAACGGGAGAGATGTCTATCATGTTTATTACTTGGAGAAGGAGCTCCCTAACTTAATATTGGAGTCGGATTCGGCTTATTGGACAACGGAACGACGTCAAATGAAAATCTACAACCGGATGCCGTCCAAATCTATTGAGAATACTCGATTGTCTATACCAGACATTTCCGACTACCAATTGATTCTAATAAGAAGCGTAACAAGAACTACTTATAATACCAACAATACACATAATGGTAAAAGAAAATGGCGCCACAAAATACACAATACAACATTTAATTTTAGAGTGATCAAAAGTCAACAACACTATAATCGTATGCCCGGATCGAATACGATTTTATCGATTATAAGTTCCGATTCACCCTTTTTATTTCATCCACATCCTTTGGAAGTGTTATATTCAATATCTGGACAAAACATCCGGCGCTGTGAACCCTCCAACTTGGCTTTGTTTGTAAATATAAAAACATTTAAAATGTAAAGCGCTACGTGAGTCACACGCACGGGATTAAGACGCATTTATACCGGTAGCTAAGCGACAGAAAGCGAAACGAATACTATTTTTAAAGCGCTGAGTTTTATAAACATAGGGAAGTTTCGTCCCACACTCGACGTAGGCGACTTTCTTAATACGACACTGTTTTCAGATCATCGAACTTTCGTTTGATGTTGCTAATTTTAGACTGTACGAAATTAACGTTTTTAAATGTACTCTCGATTGGGTTTGGTGGCGTAAAAACTACATTACTTGACACCTACTTTTATCTATATTGAGAACAGTGTATTTCTGCGCAATAATAATACAGATTCATCTTATTGGTTGTTGAAATTCTTACAAGACTTCACCATACTAATACAATCCTGAATTCCTACGATAATAATTAAGCCGTTTAAATGTATTTAAAGACAAAAAAAAACGTATCGAAGTTTTTAAATATTTTATTACATGCATGTCCTTACTAATATTACTTCACGCTTTAATGGCAAAACCGATTTTTATGAATTTTGGTACAGAGATAGTTGGTTTCCTTTGTTTAGATAGTTGAGACCCTGGAGACGGACATGGGCTTATTTTTTTTTTGGAAAACGTTTGAGAAAGAGGGAAGAAAAGGGAAAACTTTGCTTTGCTATTACAATAAATAAGGCGCAAGGGCAAAGACTACAGTTAGCAGGTACCTGCAAATCAAGAAAGGGGAACCGTGTTAGCCCAAATTTAATGCGAGCGAAGCCGCGGACAAAAGCTAGTTAAATATAAACTCACGCGTTTTTCTCACAGGGGTAGGCAGAAACTACAGAAAGCCACCCGCTACGAATGCTACGATACTTAATACATACTCCTTTTGCCTCGTCCACATTCCTACATCTATATAAACACAATCAGGGTAACGAATACTATGCACCTGGCTTTCCTAGGTCATAAATCCTTTTAGGGCGACCCCATCTGACATTTCCACTGCCATCTGCCTTGTAAATACCTTTTGTTAGCCGATTTTTACTCATCCTTTCCACATGACAAATCTCTCTAAACATACTCTTTTTAGGGTTATGTACCTCAAAAGGAAAAAAAGCGGACCTCTTATTGGATCACTGTCTCTGTCTGTCTAAACCCTTTATCTCGGGAACGCGTATCAAATTGAAATTAAAACTATATACTCAACTCTGTGGTCCCTTGAAAAAATCAACCGTCAAGTCTAGGCAGTCAAAAGATATGGCTGTTTATGTTACAATTGTGTACGGAACCCTTGCTGCGCTAGTCTGGCTCGCTCTTGGCCGGTTTTTTTTATAATCATTAAATAAAATCTCACATCAAGAATCGCACTTCACATTCAATGTGTACGCATCTTTACAAAGCACGGGTCAAAATGTCCCAAAAAAATAAACAAACAAAACTAATAAGTACATACTTTGTATTCTCTTAATACAGTAGAAATGTGGCACTTGTAAGATGGTAGATAACACGTTTTTTTAGCAGTTCATAAAGTATGCTGGGATTTATGAATTATTTATACTGGGCAACGAATTTATTATTCAAAGTATTAAACCTAGTTAAGGATGGGACTCCTTTTGCTACTGTTTTATTACCACAATATATTTAAACTAGCTTTTGCCCGCGGCTTCGCTCGCGTTAAATTCGGTAGCGCCTTATAGATTTGTAATAGCAACGCTAAGTTTTCCCGTTTCTTCCCTCTTTCTCCCTCATATCCCACTCTTTTTAAAAAAATAATAGCCTATGTCCGTCTCCTGGTTCCCAACTATCTCTGTACCAAAATTCATCAAAATCGGTGTAGCCATTAAAGCGTGAAGAGGTAACAAACAAACAAACAAACAAACTCACTTTCGCTTTTATAATATTAGTAAGGATTAATTTGATAATTAATCAACAACTGAAATGTTGACGATGAAGGTCATGATCGACGATACCGATACATCACCTGCATAGCCTTTTCCCAACTAAGTTGGGTTCGGCTTCCAGTCTCACCGAATTTAGCTGACTACCAGTATTTTACATGGAGCGACAGTCTATCTGACCTCCACAACCCATTGAACAAACTGGGTAATAAATACGATATTCTTTGATAAGACTAGTTGTCAACGTCGAGTCACTGACAAGCTGTAACGACTGTCAAAGACCTAGAATTTTCTATTCAACAATAATAATTACTGATAAAATCTCCAGCGTTTGATTGTCTACCATAGTACCTACGTGATATTGGCAAAATTGTGGTGTCTCCTTCCACAAACGCCATTAAATACAAAATTGAATTGAATTGAATAGACCTAGAATTGTTTTGCCGGGGTTGCGGTTTGTTCGAAAGAGATACCGCACCTCCGGAACATAAAGGGCAAAAGAAGGATTATGGGTGGGTTTTAGTCAGTAAAAGTTTGACATAAGAGTGGTGGAAGTTATTTGATGATTTCCCACCCGCAAAAAAGGTCTAGAATTGTTTTGCCGGGGTTGCGGATTGTTCGAAAGAAATACCGCGGCCCCGGAGCATAAAGTTATATAGAAGTGAGAACATAAAGTTATAACGTTTAATATTATAAACACAAAAGTAACTATGTCTGTATGTTATTCTTTATGTCAAACAAAATTAGAGTGAATACTCTAATATCCAAATTATAATGATAAAGAAACAGAGATGCTACAGTGAATTTCACCAAATGGCAATTCGCACAATAAATATGTATAAGCCTATAGTATTTTTTTTCGGTCCGTTTACGATTAAATTAGGCATACAGATAAATCAAGAGCTAGGTAAGAAGACGAGATTTTTTTTTGTATCCGACCAACTCCAGACTACACAGGGCCCGCCTGGCGGATTATAGCCCACTTCTCATACAGAGGAGGCCTGAGAGACAGCTATGATAGCAATAAACGCTGATAACGCGACGCGAGCGAAGTCGCAGGCAAAAGTTATACGGCAATGTTCTAAGAACACGGCGTAAATGCTAAAATGTGACGCGTACGGTTTAATTAATTCTAACCAAAGAATGCATGGTGCTCACGACTTTCTAGCCAGGAAACGTGTTGACTTCCACCAAGCCTGAATAGTTTAATATCCTCTTCATAGAAAGGCTATTCATGCGAACTACACTTCTGGACTCATCTATTGGCCCACCTTGTATTTTCAGTTTCGTTTGGTCCTAGCTAAAATTTTATATTAGGTCGAGCAAAAAGTTTTTATGCAGTTTTTAACCTGGCACATTCACAATTTCATTCAATAGTCTTTTTTTGAATTTCGAACACAGAATTTAAAGAAACAAAAGACAATTTGGAGCCTGTTTGTTGATATCAAACAATCGAATACTAAGAAAATCAGGTTTTATTGGTTTACTTGGATTTAATTCTTGAAAAAGTGATTGATATCTTTGGTTTTGCAACAAACATTACTTATTCTTAACATTAAGGTGAGGTTCTATCAATAATCTATGGATACTTCACCTGAAATTGCCGCCCTAGCTGTGGCACTTATTCAGGCCGGACACAGCCAAAGAAACGTGAGTGCTCAACTTAATTTAAGTCGATCTGCGGTCCGAAATGTTTATCGGAGGTACCTAGAGACTGGCGGCTTTGTTCGTCGCCAAGGAAGGCCACGATCTCGGGTCACAACTGAAAGGCAGGATCGATTCATCGTGACGACCAGCTTGAGAAATCGTCACCTTACCTCCATTGAGATACAAAACCAACTTCGCGACTTCCACGGAGTATCTGTAAGCGCTCGAACTGTTCGGAGAAGGTTAAAAGAACGCGATATGGTACCACACAAGCCAGCTAATGGGCCCAAACTAACGCGAGCCCACCGAACAGCGCGCCTTCATTTCGCACGCAGTCATTTAAATTGGACACAGCAAGATTGGAGCCGTGTACTCTTTTCTGATGAGTCTAAAATTGTGTTACATGGCAATGATGGAAGGAAGAAGGTCTACCGACGTAAGGGAGAGCGTTTCGCACAATGCTGCTTTGAAGAGAGGGTTGCTTATGGCGGTGGCTCATGGACTGTCTGGGGCGGTATATCCGCGAGCGGCAAAACTCAACTTGAGGTTGTTACAGGACCACGGCTGCCAACATTAAATGCTGAAAGGTACATTCGTAAGTGCTTAGAACCTCACGTGATGCCATACGCGGACTATGTGGGCCCAAATTTCCTTTTTATGCATGATAATGCAAGAGCCCATGCGGCCGGCATCGTCAGGGAATATCTTCGGGATGTGAACATCACAGTTATGGACTGGCCAGCCAGAAGCCCAGACATGAACCCTATTGAGCACATGTGGGACGAGCTAAAAAGACGTGTTAGGGCTCGTCAGCCAGTTGCCCAGACGATGCAGGAGTTGAAAACTGCCATAGAAGAGGAATGGGAGATGATCCCTCAAAATTTCATAGAGCGCTTGATAAACTCTATGCCTAATCGTATGAGAGCTGTGGTAGATGCCCATGGAGGCAACACGCGTTATTAAATTAAACCTGTATTTGATAAAACATGTTTTTTATTCAAAAATCAATTGCCTTTAACAAGGCGCATATCCGACTTGCTAGGCGTAGCTCCATGTCGTATGGTATTCTGAATTCAAATTTAAAACAATACGATCGAAAAAGATGGTAAAATGTATCAGGTTTAAAACTGCATCAACAGTTTTTGTTCAATCTAGCAATCATATTTCGGTAGGGGCCATCGAAACCTAAACTCTAAGGTGGGCCAATAGATGTGTCCAGAAGTGTATATGACGCTTTGAGCGACGAATAGCGACAAAACAAATGAAAGTAACAATGAATATATACGAATCAATCTTCAATTCCAACTATTATTTCATCGGAATATCATGATTTTTTCCCGTTGGAGTAAGGAGGTGTATTAAACAATGTAATTTCGCTAAATTAAGACCTAGAAATTGGTTTTTTCTTCGTCGCGAAACATCTCTCATTCATGCTGTTTTTTGGTTTCTCGCTATATTCTTCTTCACTATAGAAAGCGTTAATTAAACAAAATCAGAGGTTTGGGCTTAAACTCGAGACTTATGACTTGGCAGTCGAACGGTCACACCACTAAGCTATAAGTGCTGCTCAGTATTTTAAAAAACTAATATTTTTTTTCTACCAAGATCAGTCTAAGGCCAAATTCTTTACAAAATCATAAGATGAGTATTTAATAATCAAATATTTGTAAATTACGAATCACGAACCTAAAATTAGCTACACAAATCGTATTTATTTATGATAATGATGAAGGACCAATCGTAAAACACTGCCTTAATGGTCAACCATCAATAGTTATAGATGTAATTAATTTAATATTTGAATAAAATTATTTGTGGATGAAAAGATTTAAAAAAAAGTAGGTAAAGTACTGTCAACTTATCGGTTACTATGCCAGAAGTGTAATGCCGAGAAATGTATTCAAATTGACTGAATAAGAAAAGAATACAAAATAGCTTTACGTTCTAAACCTCAATGGAACCCGTAGCATTTAAATTACTTTTTCGAAAACCGAATTCCAAGTAGTTTGTCTATGCCAGGTTCAAGGTTGGCTTATTCAAATTGTCTATTCGAATTGCATAACCAGTTATTTCACAACATTTCACACGGCTTTAGTATTATGGAGCTAGACAGAGCTTGACCGTTGAAAGTGTTTAGGCGGATTAACGGACGTCAAATGTGGAGTGGAGTCACTCTAAGTAATGGATTTCCGCCATGTTCGAAAATGGTGTTGAATAAAGGCATGTATAAGTTCTTATTTGAATGTTTTAATTGATGTCGTATGACCGTGTTCAATAACTTTTCGAAAGTGTGTAACATACATAGGTAGACAGAACAATTACCCCTAGTATTTAGAAGTGGTTTTTTTTTTCTATTTGGTGTTCAGTATAAAAACAAAACATTTACTGAAATGTATTTCAAAAATACGCTCAGCACAATTCAATAAAAGAATCAACAAACCAGGTTAGTCGAATTTTTACATGATATGCAGCTTCATTCGGTACTATTTCAGTATTTTATTCCAGCCCTATTAGCAGTGACATGGTTTTAATTACTGAAATCTACTTGTCACCACACAATCGAAAATTAGTATAATTTCTAATTAATTTGATGTAAGTAGCGCCATCTACAACAGCACGAAACTAAATTAGTTTGTGCTACTCGCTACTAGATGGCGCTGAAAACAGCGACATCTAAATTTCCACTAGATGGCGCTGAAGACAGCGACATCTAACGATTGCATGGTGAATTGCATATTTTGTTATTACAAAACTTACCGACAACGCCATCTAGCGTGGAGTAGCCGAACAAGTATCCCACTTGCTTAGCAACAATCCGAACAGCGCCATCTAGCGAAGAACACTGCATCCAATGTGCACTTTATAATCACAATTCAAAAAAACTGTTGACACATTTCCATTATAATTTTTCTTTCACGTTATATATTGGTCGTTTGCACAATTTTTGTTTACAACGAAATTACTTTTAGCACATATTTTACACTGGCACATGTGGTATTTCATTTTTGGGTTATTTATCTGAAACAAAACAAAAAAACATATAATTTTTATAGACACATTTATTGTAGGAATCATTCACATTCACAATAAACTCAATACAATATTAAAATTTACAGTTCAATAGGAGAATTTTCATATCTTAGATGCTTAGTGTAAAAATATATTATGGGAAATGCAAATTTCCTAAAAAATTATAGCATTACTACAAAACCATCCAGATAAAGACACTATAACAATATGCAGACACTTTTTAGACAATGGATTTGTCAAAATAGATGATATTGACTACATTTGTCTGATGTTACTTGGATATCGAATCGGAAAACATGAACAAATCCAGTTACAAGAATCTTCTGTCCTTATTGTCAAGCTAATTATATTATGAACAAATAATAAGGAGGTTCCACTGATCTAAGTACATTACTTTATAATAGCAATCTCTTTTCGGTTTAAAAAATAAATTTTAGTCAGCACATTTCATGAGTCTGGCATATTCAAAATCATTTTTCTTAGACTTCTCAATATACTTTGTTACTTGTGATATGGTTATATTTTAAATGAAGTGGTTTATTACATAATGCACTTTTCTGCATAATTAAAAAAATCCTTAGATTTTTCCTAGCATTATTTTTAAGTTACTTCTGATTTAATTAGGGCTCCATGATGTATGATACTAAGCTTGCGTAGCAGCCAGGAAAACTGTTTTTCTTAAAGACATGTGATTGAATTTGATTGATGCATTTAGAAGTTAACAATGAAAGATTGCCTATGTGGCACTTGCACATGGTTAAAAATTATTTTACTAGTGGTAGATTTTTATACAGCTGTACTAAAGGACACAGATTTTAGCTTACTAATTTGTTTTGGTTGCATGAAACCCAAATTAAAATATTTTAAAATTAATGTTTATAATATTTATTAGACCACACACCTACTGTATTTTTAGGGCTATGAGTTGTTGTCATGTAATTTGGTATGATAACTACAGGTGGAATATAAATAGAATAAAAATAAAAACATTATGACCTTTCTAGAATGTCCTTCAAATGCAACTTGTTTTTATCTCAATTTCAGTAATCAAAATAACTATATTATTTAGTAATACGTACCACAGACACTTCATCCAACTGAATACTAATCCTGGATGTAGGATTCATGACGACACTGGTTCGTAATAAAACAACCAAAGTATTTTCCAACCTAAGATTTCAAACTTATTCTAACACTGTTGAACACACGTTTTCTAAAGGATAGACCGAAAAACTGGGCTCGGGCGGGGGCGGTCGCGTAAATAAGACAGCTCTTATTACTGTAAGGTCACCTTGCAGCACACTTTTAAACTGAAACTTTACAATTAGCCTGAAAAATGCAAGCACGTGCACATAGAAATGCACCTATTATGCACCACGTAATTTAGTCTCAAAATTTTATACATTCATACGCTAGATAGGCCTAATGAGCTTCAATATAGCACAACGAGCCGGTTATTGAGGGTTTACAGCCGATTTAACACGTGAACTTTATAACCAATTCGAATTACAGCGGCTGAAAAAACTACACAAAGAAAACATATGATCGATCGAAATTGAAGTGCACATGGACTTGTCTATGGTTCGTCTCCTGTCATCTGCGAGGAACGGGAAATGAAAACGAATACAGAGCCATAGAGGACTGTCCAAAGACGGAAAAATACTGAATTATTTTATTTTATGGGGAGAAAATGATTTATAAAATCGTTGTATTAATACCTTTGTACAATTTTTTGCCTTACAGTTGTTTCCATATCCTAAATAAGCGTTTATAAAAATGAAGTGCATGATACCCTGTGAAATGAAACAAAAATAATAAAACCCGTACTCACCTAAATAATGTTTTTACGTATATAGTATTTTACATTAATTGTGCAGTATAAATTATATTATCATCATGTCGTTGTCAGTAATGCCTGTAAAATATAAAAAAGTTTTATTGGAATAAATTATATCTTTTTAGTATGTAACTACACAATGGTAAATAGAAAATAAAAAATTACCGGTTCGTTTTCCACCCATAAACTTTCGAATTCCTTTTCGAACTTTCCGACTATATTCTGATGAGATGTAACTATAACACTTTCGTGATTTGAAACCATAGCCTGGGTAGACCAGTTTAATGAACCAGACATAACGAAACCTTTAATTTGCTTGGTTTTGGGTGCTTGTTTTATGTTTTTGGTAAATTGGGCATGAATGTTCAACTTTTCTGCATGTGCTTTTAACAAATTCTTCCTTTTAATGGCTTTGGGCCCGTCAATAATACAAAACTTGTGGTGCATCAAAATTGTTTTTTTATTAGTCTGCACTTGGATGAAACCTGGAAAATAAAAAGCATGCTGAATATAGTGACGACAAGCGCGACACGGCGCGTTTATTCACGGAGGGGCCCGATGCAATAACTATCATCAAATTAAGCCTAAATTTACAGCATACACAATGGAACTATACTCACTATATTCTTGTAACTTTTTAATTTGCGATGGTGGTGTGAACGCCATATCACTGTCAACAACAATTCTTACTAAAACATGTTTCTGTCCCAGCCGTATAATTTGTTCTGCTATTTCACTGCTTGTTATCAAATACATGCACACATCCAGAGTCTCACGTGCTGATTTTATGTATTTAATTAATTTGAAGCAGTTCAGCTCTCTACTTTCACAAATAGTAATGTCCTTGTTAGGTGGAACTCTTATTGTATGTCGGACCACGTCATCTGAGAATAGTATTACATCGTTTATTTCACGATTTTTAAAGCTTAAAACTTCGTTGCATGTTTCGTCACTAGGATTCTCGTGTTGAGTGGGCTTCTCGGAATCGAAGAGATACTTATAAACTTTTTTCACTATTTGTGTTGCGACATACATCGTCGCTGTAGACGCAAGTAGAATCTTTGCGTTTCTCCAATCCATCTTTATCACTTTACTGCATTCGTTACTAATTTAAAACTATTAAAATTAAAAAGAAACTTTTAGATATCAACAATCCACCATGTTGTCCACGCATCTGCTTGATTTTAGCATGTCGTGAGTAACTTTAACTTTTATTTGAATACCCTCAACTTCCAAAGTTATAAAAAAAAACTTTAAACAAAAGGAGACCTTTTATTTTAATTGCTTCGCCACTCCAGGTAGAACTAAAATTACATAATTGTTGATATTCATTTTCATTTTGATACTATTTTATATTCCACAGACTTAATTTCATTTAAAATTCAATGAATTAAAAACTAGGCCGAATGAGGTATGACTTTTGCTTGACATCTAATCTTTGACTATTAAAAAATACCAACAACAACAAACGGAGTTGAAAACGAATTTTTGATAAAATTTTAATAAGCAACGCCTTTGTTTTAATCATTTAAACTGCATTATTATGTCAAATATAAGTTAATTTATCCTCTAGCCGTAATTATAAAATCTATTTCTACTTAAGTTTACAAGGTTCGAAAATTAGATTCATGGATTCTCTGCGCTAAAAGAAAGAAAAATGCCAAAGATACCGTATAAATCTCCTGAATTGTTACATGAAGATGACGAGGATTACGAAATTGTGTCTTTTGAAGACTTCTGTGATAAGTCTCCTGGTTCCAAAACGGATTTATTGACTTTAAATGACAACATAAACTATCGTCTTTGTTACGAAGGTGATAAGAATTCTAAATTAGCTGAACCTGAAGGTGAGAGTTCGAGAAGTGCTGATAGACAATCTGAGACTTCATTAAATGGACCTAAGGGTGTTACTTTTAAAAGGAAATTGTCGAATTCATTCGCTCCTTTTGGGCGGTATAATAATGCCAAGGCGGGCAAGGCACCACTGTTCAGTGGTGTTATTCCTAAACCGAGAAATGAAGGAGAATCTGGTTCTAGAGAGCATAGGTAAGTTATGACAATTATATTTCTACCAAAATAGTAGCTGTCTGTTATATAGAAAAAAAGAAACTCCTTACCACCCAAGAGTTCTTATAAAAGCGCTTCCCCATACATGGCATTTCTCCTAAATTGTGGATGCGTCTACAAACGTTTAAACCCAGATACGAAACTTCATTAGAAATTTATGAAACTATAAATTAAATGGAGCTTTTGACATGTCCCCAAGAGTTAGTTCAAGATGGCACTGAAAAAGTGTTTTTGGTAGATTCAACCACTACACCAATAAGGCAGTCATGCACACTAATCCAAACAAATATGAATACCAGGCATCATATGGCTTTAAAATCAAAGAGGAGGCACCCAAAATATGTTTCACTTACAAGTTCCATTATTTCCATTTTACAAGTATGTTAAATGTTTGATGTTATTACAGCAACTTCAATATACAAGGTACAGTTTTGCATCTTCGTCATAGTTCAGGAGGTAGTCATAAAAGATATAAACATTTAATTTTGTCTGTGTTTTAGGTCAGAGATTCTTAGCACTAGGAAGAAGGAATTTGGTATAGGTATACATTATATCAATCATAGAGACTCTGAAGTTAATTAATATATACATAGAATCAAATAAACAGTGTCATTCTTAATCGGCAATTGTGACGTGCAAGTATTGTACCATACAATGCATCTGGCCCAATACGCACTTTGCCTGATTTTGATTGAAGGAGTGCAAATTGTGGTTCTTATAGTTTTTGCTTCTCATTTTCATTAATACAATAACCTATACAACAATAAAAAATAAATAGTAATTTTATTATATTTTATTGACATTTTCTAACAGAATTATAATAAATACAGTTGTTATTAAATACATATGAATTGTAGCACATGTAAAATTTTTATACTGCATTTAGTTGGCAGAATATGAAGAAAGTACTATGAATTGAATTATGCTTAGGAGATCTAAAAAGCAAGCACCATATTTAATGCAAACAAACAATTATTTATTTATTATATTACTCACATCTAAATAAATTACTTAATAGTACATAGTTACAAGGTTCAAAGTGAAACAACAGCTCAGCTTTCATTGTTTTGTGATTAATCATCCATTCAATTTGTTCGGTAAACATGAACTTTGAATGTAAAATAAATTGTCTCATATCAAACTGATATAAATAGAATCATATTTCTCTTCATTGTAACTAATTCTGTGGGTGAATAAACTTGTGTTAGAACCGTTTTGTGTTGATTGTAGAGTGGAATAATGGAAAAGTGAGTATTTTACTCAGTTTTTTTGTTGTATCATTTTACTAACATAGTTTTCAAGTAAGTAGTTAGTTAAAAAATGTTAGTAGAAGACTACTAACATTTTTTTTGTTCTTCCCTCTAATATCTGCAATTGACTAGGCTAGTCATAATCAGATGTGATTGTGTTGAGGAATATCTTTCTTTTTAAAAAATCGTTGCCCCACCATGAATTTCTCCTGTATCGTGGGTGCGTTTACAAACATTTAAAATCACATACACAAACAGCCAGCCCTTGCAGGGATCGAACCCGCGACACGCAGCGCAGCAGTCGATCGCTCAACCACTGCGCCAATTTGTTATTGTCTCTTGTCTATATCAAGAATGTTCCACGTCTTTAAACGTTGTCCTGCTGGTACATTGCCAGCTAGAGCTCTTGCAAGTACATTTTTTTTCTACTAACATAATTATTATTATATGGACTTGTAACTTTATGTGCCTGGTCTGAAATAAATATTTTCAATTTATTTAGGCGAAAATGAGGAAAATGTCGTGAGTAAAATTATGCATATGAATGTGTATGTATGTAAGAGTAAAGACGCCAACAACCCACCATCCCACCAATGGGTTGTTAGGGTCAACTGGGTTAAATAATAATAATAAAGCCGTTTATTTCCAACTTGTTAGCTTATTTTACAATGCAAATGTCGTTAGTAAGATTGTTAGTGGTCTTTTTAGGCTAGTTGTTAGTAATGTTAGTAAGTCAATTTTTAAGTTGGACCCCTCTTAGGGTGAAGGCCTCCTCCAGCTTGTCCCATTTTCCTCTGTCCTTTGCCTTGAGCAGCCAGTCTTTCCCTGCTGTTTCAACGATGTCGTCCTTCCATCTCTTGAACGGTCTCCCTATATTTCTTTTCCCTGTGGGACCTCTCCACCTGGTTGCTATTAGTGTCCATCTTTTATCATTGTAGCGTGCCACATGTCCGGCCCATTTCCATTTTAGTTTAAGGGCCTTGGTAAGTGCATCTTGAACTTTAGTCTGCTCTCGTATGGTTTCGCTTCTTATTTTTTGTACTTTTTTTATTTTAAGAATGCTTCTTTCCATGGCTCTTTGGGTGGTTCTTATTTTCCTTTTTATTTTGTCTGTGAGGGTCCAAGTTTGACAGCCATAGAGCAAGCTGGGCAGAATGCATGTATCAAGAACTATCTTTTTTAGGTTTATGTTATAGTTACCCTTAATGATTTCTTTCAGTGACCAGAATCTTCTCCATGTTAAGCCTACTCGTCTCTCTACCTCTTCCTCATTGTTCGACTTTGAAAATGACATTTGCTTTCCCAAGTATATGTATTGGTTGACATAGTCTATATTTTTTCCTTCTATCATGATTGGTACTTGGTGGCTGTTGGTCATGATTTTTGTTTTTGAGGCGTTCATATGTAGGCCAACCTTTGTGCTTTCATTGTTTAATTGTTGTATAAGCTCCTCAAGTTCTTTGGCAGTTTCGGCCACCAGGACTATGTCATCCGCAAAACGTAAATGATTGAGATTACAGCCTTCAAGGCTTATGCCCTTTCTTTCCCAGTTAAGATTTCGGAATATGCATTCTAGGACAGCAATAAAGATTTTGGGTGATAGGGGATCGCCCTGTCGGACCCCTCTCTCGATTTTTATTTCGTCGCCATTTGTTTCTAGCTTTACTCGACTCGTACTTTTTGCGTATATGTTTTTTATGATGTTGATGTATTTTTGTTCAACATTTAGCTGTGATAGGGCGTTCCATATTGCGCTGTGGCTGATGCTATCAAATGCCTTGCTGTAGTCGATGAAGGCGACATATAGGTTTCTGTTGAATTCTTTATATTTTTCCATAATTTGGTCCAATGTTTGAATGTGGTCGGTTGTGCTGAAACCTGCCCTGAATCCAGCCTGCTCCTTCGGTTGTGATTCATCTATTGTTTTAGCTATTCTATTTAATAGTATTGAAGAAAAGAGTTTGTAGATGCTCGCCAGTAGACTAATTGGTCTGTAGTTTCCGATGTCCATAGGATTGCCTTTTTTATAGAGCAATATGATGTCTGATGTACACCATTGTTCTGGAACAGTTTCTGAGTCTAGTATCATATTGAATAAGTGAGTTAGGTGGTGAAGTAGAATTGGTGCGCCTAGTTTAAGGGTTTCATTAGACAAACCGTCTGGGCCAGGGCTTTTTTCGGCTTTTAGCTGTCTTATATGTTCAAATACTTCTCTTTCTTCAATTGGCTTCGCTGTTGAGCTTGTGTTGAACGTCTCGTCTATAGTTTCTACTATATTGTTTCCATTTTTACTATATAATTTCTTGTAAAATTTGGTTGCGTGGTCTATTACGTTTTTTCTTGACTTTGTTTCTTCTTTGTTGATTTCTAGTTTTTGTATCCATGGTTTGCTTAGACTTAGTTCCTTTGTGGCTCTTTTGGTGCTTCTATATTTTCTTAAATTTCTTGTTATTATTTCATGTCTATGTTTACTGTAGTCTTTTTTAATAGAATTCCTTGTTTCTTTAAACAGGTTGCTAAGCTTCTTTTTCATTCCAGGGTCTTTTTTCTTTGTAAACATTAGTTCGGTACGTTCTTTGATTAGTCGTATTGTATTTTCACTGAAGATTTTGTTAGTTTTTTTGTGTTGCGACTCGGTTCTTTGTTTTATGCTGTTTTGTATTGATTCCTCTATTTTGTTGTAATATTCCTGAACATTTGATACTTCTGATTTACTTTCTAATTTCCTTGTCAAGCATCTGAGGTAGTTTTGTGCCTCTTCTTCGGACTTGATAGTTCTCGGCAGTGAAGTAAAGTTTTTTCTGCTTTTTATAGGGTGATTCAGGACGAAGGTTGCTCTCAGTAATCTATGGTCAGAAGGGAACATCACATTGCTCAGTACTTCGTAATTTGTAATCATTTTAGGATTATTGGTCATTATAAAGTCTATTTCATTCCTTGTTTTCTGATCTGGTGATATCCACGTCCATTTTCTGTTTGGCCTTTTCTTGAAGAAAGTATTCATTATAGATAGGTTGTATTCTAGTGCATAGTCAATTAATTCTTCTCCTCGTTCGTTGCGTTCTCCGTAGCCGTAGTTGCCCATGATAATCTTTTCTTCCTTCTTTGGATGTCCTATTTTTGCGTTAAAGTCCCCCATTACGATTACTTTGTTGTCAGCTATGTTGTGTGCTTCTTTAATGTCGTTGTAAAATTTCTGGACTTCTTCTTTATTTGATTTTTCGGTGGGCGCGTATGCTTGTATTATTGAGAAATCTATATCTTCAAACTTAAGTTGCAGAAGCGCTACTCTTTCTGAGATTCCTATGAAGTTCTTTATTTGATTTTTTAGCTTCTTTTTAATTAGGAATCCTACTCCGTACAGTCCCTTTGTTTGACCGATGTAGCAGAAGATATAGTTTTCATATTCCTCGATGTTACAACCCATCCTTCTGACTTCGCTTAATCCTATTATGTCATGATTAATGTATGCTAATGCGTTGCTTAGTTCTAGGTGCCTCTCTGTTGATGCCAGAGACCGTACGTTGTAGGTACAAATGTTCATTGTGGTTTTATTTCTAATGCATTCTTGTTGCTTTTGTTGTTGGTGTTGTTTCTGGTGTTGTTTTTCAAAAGGTTTATCATCAATCGGCAAGGCATATTTATCCAGCGAGCGAGCCAAAAAACAAGTTATGGCCTGTGTTTATGTATATATTTGTGTTTTATTCTATTCGTGTTCATTATGCGGCGTGGATAAAGCGGTTGGAAAATGACAGCTAAAACACGTTCTCTTCTTAACTCAAATTACTGTAATTTTCTCATTAATTCTTATTAATTTAAAATGGGTCTAATAACACAATAATCACAACTATTAAACGTTAACACAACACAAATTTTGGTTAAAGCAACTTAGATTAAGACGCTGGCTAGCGATTCACACGTGTTGCTCAGACGCCCGTCCTTTTCTTAATATGGCCGCCTGGCTACCATCGACGCGACGGCAACGCTGCGCTAGAGTGACAACCTGCCACTCTTAACGTTCTTGACATTGACATGCCATGACGTGCCGACATATTTATAGTATCTAGTTAAATTATTGGGTTGTTTTATTTTAGTTTTTGTCTATTTGATTTATTTTCTATAATTTTTTATTAATTTAAGTTTTTAAAACATTTATGTATGCTGTTTTGACTTCCGTACGTTTTACTCACGGGTTGACCACTGAAAACCAGCGCTGTGCTGTGGGCTCCCATGGTGCAGCATCATGCTGAGTGGTGACCGACCTGTCGCAGTCACGACGTGCAAGCTATTTTTATTTTGTCCCACATGTATTTGTAAATGTTTGTGATAAGTACTTTGCATGTTGAATGTTTATTTTATTTATTTTTTGTTATTTTGTTGCTCGTCGTAATTTGCGACTAATAAATGTTTTTTCTTTCTTCTTTCTTTCTTTCTTTTTGTTTCACTGGAGGGTGGTGGTCGTATTTCCCCACGGTGACCGCTGACCGGCTTGGGGAAAGATAGTTTTTGGTTGTTGTGGTCTTTTCTGTTTTGATGCGTTTCCGGGGGTCCCTTGTTGGTTGCTATTGTGTGCTTGTGGATGATTGTGACATTGTCCTTGGGCGATTCATAAATTCAAAAGCGTTCGTTTTGTTTATTTTGCTTGGTGCCTTCTGAGGTATGTTTTCGTTGGTGGTTGGATGTGTGGGTGTTTTAGAGGGTGACCTTTTCCTTTTCTCTTTTGTGACGTTTGAGTCAGCCTTCCCATTAATTATTAGTTGGTCATATCGAATCACAGCCTTGTTTCCCTTCTTTAGTTCTTCTTTCAGTTTGATTTTTAAATCTTCTCTGGTTTTCAGGACATCTTTTGGGTAATCTTCTGTGGCGTAAATACCGGTGGGTAATTGTTTGTTATGTTTTAAAATTTCCAATCGCCTCCATGAAAGCGTAAGTTTTACCAATATCGGTCTTTGTTTGTTGTCTTGTTTTTTGCCCAGTCTATAGGCGTCGCTTAGCTCCCACTTGTCGAAAGGATCTAAATTTGCAGTTTTGCTTACGACATTAAATGTGTCAATCACCAAAACTTGAAGGTCGTAACTGTTTCCCTCAGATTCTTTGATCCCGTGGAGGATAATATTATTCTTTCTTGCTTCCTTTTCTAGGCTTCGAACTTTGTTTTTAAGAGTTACTACTTCGTTTTTCAGCACTTTGTTTTCTTCTAGAATTGGTTTTAACTTTTTAACAATTGTAGAAGCTAAATCGTTCGTGATCTTCTCTGTTTGAGCATTTATTTGGCGTCTGAAATCTTCTTTCATATCGTTCATATTTGTATTTATGCTTTCCATTTTTTCTAGCAACAATTCTATTTGTTTCTCCATGGTCGTTAAAATTACTACCAATTCGTAGAATATTTTTGGTAGCAGCAACACTGGATTGCGGTTGGCAATTTTTATTGTCGTCTATGGTTATGGCAGCTCAATCAGCTAAGTGTCAAAAAGCCGGAAGTTTCATGTTGTGATGTTGGTTAACCTGTCCAATCCACAGTGTTGTCTGTATGTGCTTATGTTTATATATTGTTAGGTTAGATGGTGTTTTGCACTGTTTTAGATCACTTTGCACTGTTTTTTGCCACCGATTGCTCGTGATTTACTTGCCACTAGCGTTAGTCCACACTTTTGTGATGTTTTTGCGGTAAAGCAGATGATTTTTCACTCGATTTTTATTAAATCGCACGAGAGCTCGAATAACGGTTCGTCACTTGACAGATCCCCGGAAGTTCCTGCTGACTGACTGGGTTAAATAAAGGTAGCTTAAGTTACTCCATATCATCATCAACTATGTGTAGTAGTCTACAGTAAAAGTCTTGTCAAAAGCGTTCCAGCCTCTTCAGAGATTATCTGGATCCAACAGACACACATGCAAAATTTTAAACAAATCTGCTTTTGGTAAAAATACTGTAAAAAATAATAATAGAGAAGTATATACTTTTACGCTGTTTTGAAAATACAATCATACATTTCGATTTTATTTATTTCTATATAGTAAAGTAAGTAAGTATAGATAAACAAAATTAACATAAGTTGTGTAAACTTCGGTTGTAAAAACATCACAAAAGTTTTTTTTTTAAATAGTGTTCAGGAAAACCCAACCATTTCATTTTTCCAGATACCAGCGCTTTTCGGAGCGCCGGAACATATTCCAGCGCGCCTGGGAACACTTGCCCGGGCTAGGGTCGGGCATGTTGGGCGTGGCGCTGGTATGTGCGCTGTGTGTGGGCGCCTGGTGGGCCGTAGGGGGCGCTGTCGGCGGCACGTGGGGCGAGGAGCATTACAGGTAGATACTATGGCTTCTCAAAGAGCTCGTGAAGTATTGACGACAGGCCGTGTCGACGGCGCGTTCGTGTTTAAAGAGATGTCAGCAAAGCAGAGGGGCTTGCCAGGGCCTCCGCCTGCCGGGGTTGCGGGTTGTTCGAAAGAGATACCGCGGCCTCGGAACGTAAAGGGCAATAGAAGGAACATGGGTGGGTTTTAGTCAGTAAAAGTCTGACACCCCCCCCCGCTCCGCCCAGAGCGGGGGAAGTTATTTGATGATTTCCCACCCCAAAAAAAAAGTATTACAGCTAGTAATATAATAGCTTTGATACTAGAGACAAAAACTTTTCAACCGACTTTTAAAAATAAGAAGGTGAGGACCTCCTTATTTTTAAAAGTCGGTTGAAAAGTTAAAAGGTAAAATACGACTATTAAAAAAAAAGATCTTTTTTCAAAGTCAAAAGTCATTTATTCAAATTAGGCTGATAATCAGCACTTTTTGAACGTCACATTACAAGAGACAGTCCCACAAAAACGCCCTGCCCTTCGCCACTTCCTAGTGTTTTAGCTGGGAAGAAGAAGTGGCGGAACAAACTCCCCAGCAACACATCTGTCTGTCAGGTTAGAAGAACCAGATTTTATACAATTTATATTATGACAAAAAATTATATAAAAAAAAATAAGAAATTATTCATTCATTGTCACTTGTCAGCTAGCAAACACCAATTATATGTAAAAACAAAAAAATACCCAAGTCTAAATAATAAATTCACCAGTCTAAAGGGTGTGCCCGCTTACACGTGCAGTGAAGAAGTCACAGGTGATAAACTAGGACCATAGTGCAAAAGAAATAAGCTAAGCATAAAAAGATAAATATAAATAATTATATTCAGTCAATGCTCGAGGTCACCAGTTAACCACACGCCAATAAGTAAAAAACACACAAAATGAAACAAGTATATAAACAAAAAAAAAGTAAAATATAAAATTACATGACGAAGACATGTAACGTATCAATAAGCTAATTTGGCGAAAAAACATGAAGGAGAAAAAAAATAAAAATAATCGTCTTGAGTTCAACACAGTGACCAACTATGCTTATCATCTAAATAGTCGTTGATGGAATAGTAAGCTTTTAAACAAAGGTTAGATTTTACTTTAGCTTTAAATGCATTAAATGGCAAATCTAGAAAAGAAGCAGGTAGCTTGTTATAAAAAGTTATACCAAGCCCTACAAATGAATTATGAACCTTATGAAGCCGGTGGAAGGGAGCACGTAGTTTATGCTTATTTCTAGTGTTAATGTTGTGAATATCACTGTTTTTACTATATAGATGGATATTTTGCCTAATATATAATTTAATTTTGATGAACGCGGCTCATCATTGCTTTCCTCATTACAGAAAACTGTGGGAAAAGACCCATCCAGACACCATTAAGAAACCGCTGTCTCCAATGCCATATGAAAAGGTAATCTACTAATTTTTGTTAACTTATCTTATTTTACGTTTTGTAAAGTAAGCAATGACTTATTGTCGGACTTACGCTGTCCTCTCATACTTAAGTTCTAACGCTGTAACAACAACATTGTAAAAACAAATGTTTTTAAAAGAGTAACCATGGAGTTTCTTGCCGGTTCTTCTCCCTAGGAAAAGACCAACCCGAACTGTGCACGTTTTCTCGACGTTTTATAAGTGCCGATGTAGGCCTATACTACTAATATTATAAATACGAATGTTTGTAAGGAAGGATATATAGATGAAAGGATGTTTGGATATTTTTTACTCTTTCACGTCAAAACAGCTGAACGGATCTTGCTGAAATTTGGCACAGAGGTAGATTATAGTCTGGAATAACACATAGGATTTTTTTTTTTCGATTTTACACGGGCGAAGCCGCGGGCGCCAGCTAGTGTGAAATAAAAGTATTTTGATTTGATTGATTTGATCACAATATTCTTGTAAACAGTTCCCAATCCAGCAAGCCCCAGAATACCGCTACCACGACCACAACAACTTGAGTACAAAGAACAAGAGTAACGCCACAGAACGGAAGAAGACGGAACTTAACAAGAAGAATGTGTACCCTGAGAGGACGGTGGAGGTTCAGCAGGATATGTGCGCGAAGGTCGATGAGATCATGAAGTTTGACTGCTTCCCGCAAGGCACTGCTAATGAAAAGGATTGCGTTAAACGAGGTATGTACGGTTTCAAACTGCTATCCATCTGTGTTACAGAATCAGTTGTGTCAGACTTGTACTCTCTAAAACCAACTCATGTTCCTTCTATTGCCCTTTATGTTTCGAGGCCGTGGTATCTTTTTCGAAGAACCCGCAACCCCGGCAAAACGGAACCCTTAACAGGATCATCACTTTGTTAGTGTCTGTGTGTCAAGACCTTATATCTCGGGTCGAGAAAAAAGGTCGTTTTAGGTCGAGTTGGTATGGTATGGTTGGAGCTGTGAAAAAACCAACGCTCTAAGTCTACGCACTCAAAAGATATGGCCGTTTATGTCGCAAGTTTGAAACGGAACCATCGGTGCAGTCTCACTCGCACTTGGCCGCGTTTTAGGTACGGAATGCTAAAGAATATTATCTTTAATGAAGCAAATAGTTAATAGTTGCGAATGCCTTGAAATTCTTTCATCCGTGACCTTACTTATCAGAATACTTAAACAGGTTTCAACATTCAAGAGTTACGTAAAATAATAATGGCTACCTTCCGTTTCGAATTATTTTGTTTTGTATTCGGCGGGTCATGTGGAATTAATCGAGAACATCCGCACAGTGGAAATTTGTAGGGGAGACTTTTGCCTAGCAGTTGTTCGTATGTGTGCGTGTATTGTTAAGATAATGCAGGTATTCTATTATTTAGGGCTCCTGAATAAAATAAACTTGGTAATTAACTTGAGTATAATTTAAATTTAGGTACAGACAATCAATTTATACTTGATAATTAACCAGTAATAAAATGCAAATGTAAGCACAGCACAAGCGTACGCGTCGAGGTCGCTCGTTGAAAAGGGGCGATCATCACGCCATGTCCACCGGCATCAGCTCGGTCCCTCCTCCCTGACCGCCGCCCTCACTAGCTTCACTCGGTGTTGATAAATGACATTTAATAGGCTACTTTTTATGCCGGTCTACGCGTGTGAAACTGGGCGCATCTTCTTTTTCCTTCTTTTCTATAAAACGTTGCCCCACACTAGGAATTTCTCCTGTATCGTGAGTGTCAGACCCGGAACAACTACCTGTAGGTCATACGGGCGGGCGCCAGTTAAAGCTATTGCACAGTTAATAAAATAAACATAATATTAAGCACTGATAATGATTTATGTGTATGTGTGTTCTGGTAACCACAATGTATTGTATGTTTTGTTAACCTTCTTTGTTAGGCCTTGTTTTTTGCGGTTACGATGCATGCTTATAAATATACCTAATGAGCTACGTGATACCAGCAACCTAAGTACGCGTTAGGTTCGCGATTTGCCTTTCCCTATAGCTATTCCATTTTTATGTATATCATGACAGTTGCCAGTTGTCAAATGGTTGAGGAATCTGGATATATTGCTCACCCTGCTTTATTAGCGTGATAATATGTCCTTTCCCAAGTTGAAATGTATCTCCTTACCAAATAGCGTAGGATTAACCTGGAGATTGGCCCGAGCGGCTGCTATTATTTAGCCACATGGTTAGGTTTTGTCTAACTCAAAACAATGAAAAACTGACTTCCAAAAAAAAAACTAATAAGTGGAAAATAACTTTACTTCCGTTGGTTTCGTTGATTTTTTTTGACACCGACTTCCGGAACTAAGTAAAATTATTTTCCACTTTTAGTTTTTTTTTTTTTAAATTTGTTTTTTTTTTTCAAAACGATATTTATTTCAGCATTTTTAGTTATGGTATAATGATATATCACATTTTTTTATTGAGCATTAATTTTCCATTGTTACTAAAAACTTAGCAAATCATCCAAATAGACATAGACTTAGAATATGCATTATAGACGATAACTCATGAACTACCTAAGCTATATAAATAAAATTGATATGGACCACTTGGGAAGTATACCCTTTCAGACAAAAAAATAATTTAGCAAATCGGTCCAAGCGTCTTTGAGTAATCGGTGACATACATAAAAAAAAGATTCCGACGAATTGAGAACCTCGTTCTTTTTTAATCCTTACTATATAAGCGAAATTGAGTTTGTTTGTTACCTCTTCACGCTTTAATGGCTACACCGATTTTGATGAATTTTGGTACAGAGATAGTTGGGAACCAGGAGACGGACATAGGCTAATTATTTTTTGGGAAGAAAAGGGAAAACTTAGCGTTGCTATTACGAGTCAATAAGGCGCAAACCCGGAACTGTGTTACCCCGAATTTAACGCGAGCGAAGCCGCGGGCAAAAGCTAGTTTGGTTATAAAACTTACTATTCCAGGATGCTGTTGGAAATCCACCGACACCCAAGGAGTTCCGTACTGCTACTACCCCTCCCACTTCGACTCGTTCCGGTTTCTCAATATGACGGAGGACAAACACGGCATGAATGTGTACATGGAGAAGGTGCGTCCTTCGGGATATCCGGGGGACTTTGAAGTTGTTAGGATGGACTTCAAGTATTTGTCGGATGATGCGGTGCAGATTAAGGTAACATATTGTGTTTAACCTGTCTTCTTAGTATTGTGTGGTAATCGGTTAGATAGATAGATAAATCATATATTTCATCGTTAATCGTCGTTTCTTCTTCCTTCCTCTTCTACTACTTCTACCCATCCACATTCATGCTCAAAAGTTTCCATTTTCCTCATTCCTCATCACATGCCCGTACCAAGCCAACCAAAAAGCTAATTATCCATAGGTAAATCTAACTTCTATCTTATTTTTTAAATCTATGTATTTTTTTCTCAGTTTGATATATTTTGTGTTGATTCCTGTATCGTGTCTTATGTTGCATCAAATAAATGATTTATCTATCTATGTAGAAAACAAAATATGGTGTCCCAAAAGAAATAAGAGGATCTGCCATCAAATGACCTTATTTTGTTTCTACCTTCAGAGAAAGTTACTTTGTCATAACTTTAAGGGTAATATTTCCCCCATCAAACTAAAACCTTTCACACTTTTTTATTTTAAACTATGCTCCACACTAGTAATTTCTCCTGTATCGTTGGTGCGTTTACAAACATTTAAACTCACATACACAAACAGCCAGACCCGAAACAACTATCTGCAGGGCATACAAATATTTGTTCCGTGCGGGAATCGAACGCGCGACACGCAGCGCAGCAGTCGATCGCTCAGCCACTGCGCCAACCGTGCCGTCACACGTTTTCTATTTCGCTCGTCACATTGATTTAACATAGGTTTTATAACTAGGTAATAAAGGCCCGGTCTAAAAAAGTTCATGTGTTTATTTGTCATATCCATCCTAACTAATATTATAAAAGCGAAAGTGAGTTTGTTTGTTTGTTTATTTGTTTGTTACCTCTTCACGCTTTAATGGCTAAACCGATTTTGATAAATTTTGATACAGAGATAGTTGGGAACCAGGAGACGGATATAGGCTAATTTAAAAAAAAATTGAGATGTGAGTGAGAAAGAGGGAAGAAAAGGGAAACTTAGCGTTGCTATTACAAATCGATAAGGCGCAAGGGAAACTGTGTTACCCCGAATTTAACGCGAGCGAAGCCGCGGGCAAAAGCTAGTAAATAAATAAAAGCGCATGAATAAAATTCAATCTACCTACAAATATTACAGATCTATGACGCAGAACACAAGAGATTCGAGCCGATGCAGCCAGAAATAGCGTTGGTATCCAAACCTCTATCGAAGAAGAAATACCGAGTGCAAGTAGATGGATCACTTATCGGGTTCAAAATCATCAGGAACTCAGATAATGTTACTATGTAAGTTGTTCAATACAGGTACAATCTTTTTGGCGAGCACGTCCAGCTGCTAGTCACTGCATCTTGAGAAGCCTATAGCTATGGTGTTGGGGCGTCTTGCTGGGTTTATTTAAGCTCTTAAGGCCCGCCATTATTTACGTCAACTATCCGTCAAGCACCGCCAGGCGGGCTCTTATCGTAAGCCTAATCTGATTTTAAGACTTATCTTTACTACAAATACAGTTTTAAATCGGTCGGGGTCTTGGTACAAATTTGTGCCAGCGGGGCTCAACGGTAATACTTGTTTACTGTCACGTTTTTGTGCCGCTGGGGCTCTAGAGGTTAAATAAAAAACGAGAGGTTATTTCATCAACTCGTTGACTCCCTCAACACAAGAACGCTCATCTATCTATAATATAAAAATGAATCTCTGAATTTGTTGCTAAGCATAGATCTTGTGAACAGATTTTGCTAATTCTTTCTCTTCTTTTTTTCCCATTTCTAGTGTGAACACCCAAGACATAGGCGGTCTGATCCTGTCAGACAAGTTGCTGCAGATCTCGGCCGTGTTGCCGACCAGCCACGTGTTCGGGCTGGGAGAGAAGCGAGGCAGGTTCATGAACAACGTCAACTGGAACACTTTCGCTTTATTCAATAGAGATCGAGCGCCCACTGAAGGGGTAAGTGAAACCCAGCTTTTAGAATTGTAATCCTGGTAATCTTAAAACACTTTTCTGTACAGTTGCTGGATATGGTACTGTTTAGTTTCCTGAATAGTTAAGGCATTTTGTAAGCTGGGGTTGTGGGTTGTTCGAAAGAGATACTGCGGCCCCGGTGCATAAAGGGCAATAGAAGGAACATGGGTGGGTTTTAGTCGGTAAAACTCAACTCAACTCATCGCATTTATTTCAAACAGGCACTTTTGAATGTTATAAAAACAAAAAAGATGCTGCTACAATCCCAATCACAAGACATAATAATTTGCGAAAGTACTGTAGTTGCCCCTTCCAAAGCGTAGATCTCTATGGAGAAGAATGGACAAGAAACTCCATGGACACTAACACATAATATTTTTACAAAGTCATGGATTCATCATTCATATTTCATTCAAAAGTCTGACACCCCCCTGCTCCGCCTAGAGCGGGGGAAGTTATATATATATATGTATATATATTTAAAAAAGCCGGGCAAGTGCGAACCGGATTAGCACATCGAAGGTTCCGTACAAACTTGCGATATAAACAGCCATATCTATTGACTGCGTAGACATAGAGAGTTGATTTTTTGACAGCTCTAAAGGACCACAAACTTGAGTCAATGGTTTTTAATTTCAACTCGATACCTCCACGCGTTTCCGAGATAAAGGGTCTTGACAGACAGACGGACAACAATGTGATTTGATAAGGGTTCCATTACTTCCTTTGTTGTATAGAGCTATAAAAAAATTATGAATGATTTTTATTTTCTTTCTTTCTTTCTCTATGATCACGCCAACCTATCTCTAGGTGAATCTATACGGCTCGCACCCATTCTACCTGGCGGTGGAACACGACGGCAAGAGCCACGGGATGCTTCTGCTGAATTCTAACGCTATGGGTATGGTTATACACCTTGTAAATATGCACGTAGTTATTGGTACAAACATACAATCATTTAATTCAACTAAAAAAAACTCAAAAGCATTTATCTCAATTAGACCATTACAGGCACTTTTGAATCTCAAGAAACGAAATGTTGAAGCTACAGTCCCGGTCACAAGACATAATAACTTGTGAAAGTACTGTAGTTGCCCATTCCAAAGCGTTGATCTCTATGGAGAAGAATGGGCAAGAAACTCCATGGACACTCTTTTAAATTAGAATATTATTTCAAAATCGTATTTACATCATTCGTGTTGAGAATTCTTGTATTGAATAGGTGGTAAGTGTTGTTGAACTCGTGTTGCTTTGCAAAATGTGCCTGTGACCGATATTTTGAACTGAGACTTGTATACAGGCTGTAAACGTACCGTCATCTATACATGCTGTACATAAAACTAAGAAAAATCGTTTCCCAGCAACTATTTCTGGTGGGAATGTTTTTTTTTCCGTGAAATATCACTGTTTTAATACAGATTTTGATGTAACACACTCAAAATATTTTGCTGATGGATACATTGATTTAGTACGTAAAATTAATAAAATCTTGTGAAAAATAAAATTAATAAAATCTTGTGAAAAAGTTGTAACTTTGCCACTAATATTTCTGTAACAGGACTAATAAAAAAAAATATTTTTTTGGAAAAAAAAAAATTCTGAAACATAAAAGACGGATGAAAAGTTTACTAATTTGGAAATCGTAAATAAGCTCTTCTATAGCGGCCGGGCTCTGCAAGCGTAAATTGTCTTCTATCGATGCTCAGATTATGTTTTATACTTTTATATTTATACATATAAAATGACTATACAAAACCAGTTTATGGGGATATCTCATCGTACGGCAAATGTACAGTGCACGATCCGTAGTTGAGAGATCAGCATAAACTGGTGGATCACCAACTACTAAACTTTGGTCTGAAATACTTTACAAACATCTTACAGATATTGTCTTACAACCGACGCCCGCCATCACCTACAGAACAACAGGAGGAATTTTAAATCTCTTCGTGTTCCTGGGACCTTCTCCTAAAGACGTGGTCGCACAGTATACCGAGCTCGTTGGAAGACCATTCATGCCTCCCTATTGGTCGCTTGGATTCCATTTATGCAGGTAACTTTTATATAATTTTGTATGGTATAGTGAAATATTTTTTTTTTCTAAGCGGTACTATGTTCTAGAAGGCTCACGGCCACTATAGATGCGGGTCTGTGGACGGTGAGCAATGGGTAGCTCACCGTCCGTCCGTCTATTGATGACAGGCCGTGTCGACGGCGCGTTCGTGTTCCACGCGGGCCTCAAAGAGATGTCAGCAGAGCAGAGGGACGCCAGGGGGACTGCCGTTCGGGGTGAAGGGTTGTTTCAAAGAGTTACCGAGATAATCAAACATTACAAAATTTGTTTCAGGTTCAACTACACCACGGTAAATGATACCAGGAATGTGTGGAAAAGGAACAGGGATGCTGGTATACCATTTGTAAGTATATCATCTGTTAACTTAAAGTATTAGATTCACAAACTCTACTAGAATTTTTTTTTGTGATTATACAAATATTTGTTCCGTGCGGGGATCGAACCCGCGACCAGTCGATCGCCCAGCCACTGCGCCAACCGTGTCGTCAATTAGTATAATGTACCATTCCTCTCAATGTGGAATGTTACGTCGAATACTGATCATGACTAAAAGCCTTTAAGGCTTTACTCTGAACATCATAGCCGTATAGGACTACCTACAGACATGTTTAGTGATGGGATGTATTACTATGAAGCGCTAAACATATATTAGGTCCTTACATATGAAATTGGCGTTTTGTATGGAAGGAACAAAAAGTCGAATATTTTTTAATATAATATATTTAATTAATCAAAGTATGAACCATTGTTTTCAATGCACTTTTGCCATCTTATAGGTAGTTCATTGATCCCTTTACTAAAAAAACCAGTCGGACGGGAATCAATAAAATCTTTGAAGGCGATTTGGACTGCCCCATCGGAGTTGAATTTTTTCCCTTGCAAAAAGTTATCCAAATTGCGAAAAAAATGGTAATCTGTTGGAGCAAGGTCCGGGGAGTACGGAGGATGTCTAAGACATTCCAATTCAAGCTCTTCTAATTTGGTAGCCGTCTGTTGCGCAGTGTGTGGTCTGGCGTTGTCGTGAAGCAGCAGTGGCGTGGAGCGATTGACCAGCCTTGGTTGTTTAGCCGCTAGCTTTTCCATCATGGTTTGTAATTGCTGACAATAGACATCAGCTGTAATAGTCTGGCCAGATTTGAGAAAACTGTAATGAACAATACCGGCACTAGTCCACCAAACGCTTACAAGTAACTTTTTTGGGGTTAATTTTCGCTTGGGGCAGGATTTGGCTGGCTGGCCAGGATCCAACCATTGCGCTGAGCGCTTCCGATTATCGTAAAGAATCCATTTTTCATCACAGGTAATGATTCGGTTTAAAATACCTTCATTGTTGTGCCGGTTCAGTAATGTAACGCAGCAGTCGACGCGCGTTTGCCGGTTTGCTTCAGTCAATTCGTGAGGTACCCACCTTTCAAGCTTTTTAATCTTCCCAATTTGCTTCAAGTGAATTAAAACAGTTTTATCACTAACATCGAAGCCTGCAGCTAACTCGGACGTGGTTTGCGATGGGTCCGCTTCCACAATAGCCTTCAATTCTCCATTATCAACTTGGGTCTCAGGCCGTCCACGGGGCTTGTTCTGCAGGTCGAAATTTCCAGAACGAAAACGTTGGAACCAAAAACGAACTGTGTTTTCTTTTGCAACATGACCGCCATACACATCATTCACCCTTCGAGTCGTTTCCGCAGCACTAGTGCCACGGCGGAACTCGTACTCGTAAATAATGCGATATTTTAAATTTTCCATTTTGTAAAATGAGTGACGCAAACAGAAAAAACAGAAGAAAAAAAACAAATGAATGACGGTCATCGAAGCACAAATACATGAGTAAATAGCTGTACAAATTTGAATTTGGAATTCCTTACCAAAGAGGAGAAATTCGTGATTAAAGTGGCCAGTACGAAAAACGTCAATTTCATATGTAAGGACCTAATATTTTCATCTAATGTCACCCGTACCATGCTACAGGGAAAATAGTATAGGCACCTGAACTTTTTGAAGAAGATTAATAGTTGACTTATTAGTTCAATGTATTCTTTGGTGTTTTCACTTATATTTGACTCGTAAATAAATACCTTCAGTTAGTCATCTTTCGTTGGAAGTGTTCACAATCCTTACTAATATTATAAAAGCGAAATTGAGTTTCTTTGTTTAGATAGTTGTGACCCTGGAGAAGGACATAGGCTATTTTGTTTAAAAAAAAGTGAGAAATAAGGGAGAAAGAGGGAAAAAAAGGGAAAACTTAGCTTTGCTATTACATACAATAAATAAGGCGCAAGGGCAAAAACTACAGGTAGCAGATACCTACCTGCAAATTAGGAAACTATGTTACCCCGAATTAACGCGAGCGAAGCCGCAGGCAAAAGCTAGTAAAACATAAATTAATTTATTAATTTCAGGACGCACAATGGAACGATATAGACTACATGCGCGATCATAACGACTTCACGATCGACCCCGCTCGGTTCGCCGGCCTGGCTGACTTCGTGAAGGAAGTGCACGCCGCGGGGATGCACTACGTCATTATAATTGGTGAGTGTGGAGGGAACTGGGGGAACACGGACCCGAATGAACACACTCAAGCGTCGGGCACTCCTGCCGGGGTTGCGGGTTGTTCGAAAGAGATACCGCGGCCCCGGAACGTAAAGGGCAATAGAAGGAACATGGGTGGGTTTTAGTCAGTAAAAGTCTGACACCACGCCCCCCCCCCCCGCTCCGCCCAGAGCGGGGGAAATTATTTGATGATTTACTACCCCAAAAAAATTTTTTCGTGTCTGTTTGTGTTAAATGTATTTGTTTATCATTTATATACTCGTTTATTGTGTAATATGCTTTTTTAATCATTAGTATAGTCATAGTATTTGTTTAAGTTTATTTGTAAAAGTTGTGTCGCTAGTTTCATTGCATCTGGTAGTTTATTAAATATTTTTATAGACATTACGTAGGGGCTGTTTGAATGTAGTTTCATGCGCGAAGAGGGTAACATTAACATGTTTTTGTATCGAACAGAGCGGTTGCTATGTTTATCACCGCAGGTTGTCAAAAAGTTCGTGTATTTTCGGACAAATTTGCATATTTCCAGAATAAATATAGATGATAGTGTACACAACATAACCCAATGTTGTTTGCACTTTTGACATGTGTCAAATAAACTTATTTTCTTTTGTTGCAGATGCTGGTGTGGGTGTATCAGAAAAACCTGGTACATACCCACCGTACGAGCGTGGAGTAGAGATGGACATATTTGTCAAAAATTCGACCAACCAAATACTTATTGGACAGGTAAAAAAGAAATGTCCTAAAACATAAATACGATACATAAGATACATGCAAAATCAAAGGTCATTTATTTAAACTAGGCTGAATATCAGCATTTTTTAACCGACTTCAAACGAGGAGGTATTTTTAAGGTTCCGAACCTCAAAAGGAAAAAATGGATACCTTATAGGATCGCTTTGTCGTCCGTCTGCCTGTCACGACCCTTTATCTCGGGAACACGTAGAGGTGTCGAGTTGAAATTAAAACCATAAATTTTTCAGGTATGGAACACTGGCTACACTGTATTCCCCGACTTCACTCATCCGAACTCAAGCAGCTATTGGCTGGAGATGATGAGCAACTTCCATAAAGAAGTGCCTTACGATGGAGCCTGGATTGTGAGTATGTCTTAATTAAGCCAAGAGGCACTTGTTTTTCACGTCAGTGCAAATCAAAATATTTTTATTTCACATAGGCCTACATAGGCACTTATAAAACATCGAGAAAACATGCACGGTTCGGGTTCGTCGATTCTTATGGAGAAGAACCGGCAAGAAACTCCATGGTTACTCTTTTAAAATCATTTGGTTTTATAATGTTGTTACAGCGTTAGTGCTTAAGTATGAGAAGACAGCATAGGCCCGACAATAAGTCATTGCTTACTTTACAAAACATAAATTGAGATAAAATGTTAACAGAAGTTAACAAGCATCTAAAAATCTACAAGGCCAACAATGTCCACTCGTTTACAAAGAATTGGTAAAAAAGAATCTATACAAGAATCTGAAGCATCTATAGCAGAGTGCATTGTTTTTTTTTCACCTCCTTTCTTGCTATATCATCCTTCACACAGTCCAACCAACGTTTCTTTGGCCTTCCTCTTCTACTACTTCTAGCCATCTACATTCATACTTTTTTTTTTTTTTTCCGGGTGGGAAATCATCAAATGACTTCCCCCGCTCTGGGCGGAGCGGGGGGGCATGTCAGACTTGTACTGACTAAAACCCACCCATGTTCCTTCTATTGCCCTTTACGTTCCGAGGCCGCGGTATCTCTTTCGAACAACCCGCGACCCCGGCAGGCGGAGGCTCTGCAAGCCCCTCTGCTTTGCTGACTCTCTTTGAGGCGCGCGTGAAACACGAACGTGCCGTCGACACGGCCTGTCGTCAATCGACGGACGGACGGTGAGCTACCCATTGCTCACCGTCCACAGGCCCGCATCTACGGTGGCCGGAAGTCGTCTCGCGGCGCCCGGCGCCCGGGGCGACTCCCGCGGTGGCTGGGTTGGGCAGATGTTCTCTCCCTCAAACGCCCGGCCACCTCCTTTGCTAGCATTACTGCTTCGCAGAAGGTGGTGACCGCTTCCCATTCCCTCTCGCTCCGGACCATGGCCTGAACCAGGGCCGGACGCGAGAGATCGCCGCCGCCGATCGCCTCCACGAGGGCACGGCGGTGCTCCGCCCAAGCTGGGCAGACCGCCACTGTGTGCTCCACCGTGTCCTCCGGGCGATCGTCACAATGGTGACACCCGGGCGCTTCCTCCCGCCCGATGATGTGCAGGAACCTCCCGAAACTTCCGTGTCCGGTGAGGACCTGCGTCAGGCGGTAGGTGAGGACGCCATGACGCCTCTCCAGCCACTCCTCAAAGAGGGGACTTACCGCCGCTATTGTGGCGTGCCCTGCACGGGGTTGCGACAGTCGCTCTCTCCATGCCACCATGAGATCGCACCGGAGGTCTGCCCGCCGAGCGGCAACTTGCCGTGGCAGCGGGTTTTCCCCCCGGTGTAGTGCCTCCGCGCGCCACCAAACAGGCGCGCGAGGACTATCGCCTCCAGATCCCACGGTGGCAGTCCGGCAAGGAGGCTCGCTGCCTCGCCGAAGATCGTGCGGTAGCCCCGGACAAGCCGTATGGCCACCACCTTTTAGGGCGCGTTCAGGTAGTGGGCGGCGCGCCGCCCTAAGGAACGCGCCCATACCGGGGCCCCGTAAAGGGCCATGGACCGCACGACTCCGGCATAGAGCCTACGGCAGGAGGCGTTAGGCCCCCTCAGATTGGGCAGGAGCCGCTTGAAAGCAGCCCCCGTCCGCTCGAGCTTGGGAGCCAAACGTCGGAAATGTTCGACGAAATTCCACCGGCTGTCGAGGACGATTCCCAGGTACTTCATCGTCGACCCGACGCCGATGCGAACCCCTCCTACCGTCAACTGGGATCCCGACGGTGGCGTGTTTCCGCGGCCATGAAAGACCATGGCCTCGGATTTGTGCAAGGCCACCTCGAGACCCAGCAGCCGGATCCTCTCTGCGACTATCGCAACCCCGCGTGTCATGATGTCGGCCGCCGCCTGGTGCGACCCCCCCTGAGCCAGAACGAGCGTGTCGTCAGCGTAGCAAACTACACTGACGCCGCTGGGGAGGTCGGCGCGCAGCACCCAGTCGTAACCGATGTCCCACAGGAGCGGCCCCAAGACCGATCCCTGTGGGACACCGCACGACATCTCTCGCCGGTTCCACTCTCCAGAGCGACCGGGGTATATGACGGCCCTGTCCGTCAGATATGCCCCGACCACACGACGAAGATAGGTCGGCATCCGGTGGTATTGGAGTGCCTTCCTGATGCAGCCCCAAGGCATGGTGTTAAACGCGTTGGCGATGTCGAGAGACACCGCCACGACAACCCCACCCCTGGACACTGCAGCCCCCGTCGTGAGGGCTCTCACGCGCATGATGGCATCCACCGTCGAGCGCCCCTTGCGGAAACGATACTGGTGTTCCGCAAGATCCGGCCCCGTCCCCACAAGGTGCCCGACGAGGCGGTTTGCAATTACTCTTTCAAAGAGCTTGCCCACCTCGTCGAGCAGCACAATGGGCCGGAATGCGGACGGAGAGTCCGCAGGGCGCCCCGGCTTCTGTATGAGGACCAGTTTCCCCGTCTTCCAACGAAGTGGGAACTGGCCTCTCTCGAAGCACGCGCTTAGGAGCCCTAGTAGTCGGGGCCCGAGAGCCTCCAGGGCCAGGACCCAGGCTTTGCCATGCAAGCCATCGGGTCCCGGGGCGGTGTTTTTGGCTTTCAGCCTGCCCACCGCCGCTCTCAGATCTACCCCAGACACCTCCGGAACGTCGTCGTCGTCGTTGTCCTCGTGGTCCGCTTGTGGCACCGCAAGCGGCGGAGCCATGGGCGGAGGAGCATGCTCCCCTCGCGAAGGGAACAGAGCGCTCACCACATCCTCAACTAGTTGGGGCCGGAGACTCTGCGTCAGCGGGGGGGCCCTGGTGCGGAGTTTATCCCGCACCATCTTGTATGGGCGCCCCCACGGATCCCCGTCCAGAGCCTTTAGCATCTCCTCGCGGGCCAGATCCTTGGCCCGCAAGACACCTTCTAGGAGGGCGGTCTTCGCCGCTCTGTACCCCTCATACAGCTCCGCCTCGATGGCTGCCGCATCCGGTGCTCGAATGCGGAGCCTGCGGTGCCTGGCGTACAGGTGTCGCGCAGCGACGCATGCCTCAGTTTATTTGCAGTTTGAGAATTTGGTTCTCAACCGGCTCGGCATGACTCGTCCGCTGCTGTGGCCCCTTTTCACTTGCCGCCGGGGGACCGGCCCCACGCAGGCTGGCCAGGTCTGCCTACAGCTCGCGGTTCTGGTCCTGGAGCGCCTTCGTGGCAGCAGTTAATCGGGCCACCTCTGCCCGCAAATCCACCACGTCGTTCGACGGAGGCTCCGCGTAGATGGCCTCCGCTGCCGCAATAATGGCCTCCGAGGCGTCGCCTATGGCCTTTAGTTTGGTGGACCTCTTGAGCTTGAGGGCCACGTTCCGGACCGCGACCCCCACAGCCTCCGCGAATCTGGTCTTACGCTCCTGGTTGGAGCCGCCAACTGCACTCACCTCTACACTGGGGATGCCCGAACAGGCCTCATCAGGCCCGCTATCACCCGGGAGGCGCCCAGCCTCAGCAGCCCTCCGGGCAACAGGTCGCCCACCCTTGCCTCGCCCACGCACGCCACCACGCTTACTGGTGGGGATTTTCCGCGCCGAGACAAGCTCCCCTTCGGTGGTTGACCCCTGGTCGTCCACCTGCCTGGGCCGCTTGAGGAAGGACTTAGCGTCCGCCCTCCTAGCAGCCCCAGCCCTCTCGCGGCGGGAGCTCGCTGAGCTTCCCGCGCTCGCCACACTCGATGCGGTGTCGGACTCGCACCCCGCATTTATGTTCTCCCTCTCTTCGTCACCAGTCGTCAGGTATTCGAGAGACCGTGATCTAGTGGAGCCTCCTCGGCTCTTGTTGCCAATGGCAAGCGGAAGATGGTTGTTAGTCCCCCCAGAGTACGATGGGCTTGACGGCCCCGAAGGAACCGTGGCGGATTCCCCAGCTGCTAAGCAGCTGGTACCGCCCTGGGGTATTCGTTTGTCAATCATCTTTTTGTCCATGTTTTGTTTTCCTTTTAAGGGTGAGGTCCCTGTCTCCCGCTCTCGATAGCCTAAGAGTGGTCACCAGAGGTCGGCTAGTTCCCTGGCGCACTAACGACTGAAATACCCATCAGCCATTCATCTCGTCGCGGTGCGCCGGCGCTTCAGATTCGGGGTGACTTTTATAGAGGTTTTCTACCTCGCGGTCCGGGCGGTTAAGCCGAGACCCTCGGTCCCAACGCGAGTCGTGATCCACGACACTCCGGTTTGGGGTTACGATATCGACGGGGACAGAGAAGAAGTGCCTCCTCTGTCTGCTCGGGGCAGGGTGAGTGCACACCGAGCCCGCCCTTGCTCCTCCGCTGTGCCCTCTGCTTTTCAGAGCGTCACGCGGAGCAACGCACCGGTGGTCCGGGTTGGACCCCTCCCACGTCAGAATATTCGCCACGGACAGTGATCTTCCCCAAGGGATAGGAATTTCTTCCCATTACTCGGGGAATGCCACTGTCCGCGCCCAGGGTGCACCGGCCGAGCAACTGCTGCTCCCACTCGACGGATCGAGGAGAGCAGCAGCCACTAGGCACACGTGGAGGTTTTCTGACTTTGCACCCCATCTACATTTATACTCAATCCATATTTTGACATGTAGGACATGAACGAGCCTTCAAACTTCGCCGACGGTACAGCCGTCGGCAGCTGCGCTCCAGAAGCCCTCCCGTACGTGCCGCACACGCGGGACGCGCAGCTCCGCGCGCACACGCTGTGCATGGACGCGCGGCAGTACGCGGGCGAGCACCACGACGTGCACAACTTGTACTCGCTCACTGAGGCCATCGCTACATACTTGTGAGTATCCTTACTACTATTATAAAAGTGAAAGTGAGTTTGTTGACCGATTTTGATGAATTTTGGTACAGAGATAGTTGGGACCCTGGAGATGAACACAGGCAATTTTTTTTTAAATAAGAGTGAAAAATAAGGGAGAAAGAGGGAAAAAGAAAGAGAAAAAGGGGAGAAAAGCAAGTTAAAGTCGCGGGCGGAAGCTAGTTTATTTCTATATACAACATTAAACTCAAACTCAAAGCAATTATTTCAATTAGACCAGTACAGGCACTTTGAAATGTCAAGAAACAAAATGATGACGCTACAGTCGTAAACACAGTGGTGCATAATAACTTGTAAAAGTACTGTAAGCAAATATGTGAGTTTTATGTAAATTAGTGCTTCAAGTGATAAATAAATATGTTTTACAAAAGAGACTTTTACGAAAATATAAAATGTAACGTATTTCATTACTAAACATTAATTTTATATTCAACTCTAAAAACATCTAAAAGTAAAAATTGTTGAGTATTTTTTCTTTGTCTTCAAAATTGTCAGAAACGTCAGTAAAGGAAAATCACTATTTTTTTTCGTTCATTCTGTTTTTTTTTAAATTAAATTTTTCCGACACTAGAAATTTCTCCTGTATCGTGAGTGCGTTTACAAACATTTAAATTCACATACACAAACAACCAGAGACCAGACCCGGAACTACCTGTAAGTACAAATATTTGTTCCGTACGGGGATCGATACCGCGACACATAGAGTAGCAGTCAAATGCTTAGCCACTGCACCAACTGACTTATTTGTTATTTGTTATTGTCGGTATTTGTATTGACATTGGTATTTTCCCCACCAGTTCGCTAGCAGAGATCCGCGGAAAGCGTCCGTTTATAATAACGCGCTCGTCGTTCGTGGGTATGGGCAAGTACTCGGGACACTGGAGCGGAGACATCGCTAGTGAGTGGCATGACATGAAGATGACTGTGCCTGGTAAGTTTATCTGCAATCGGCGTCACAACAATCACACCTTTGAAAAAATCCTTCAATGCTAAAAGTATAACTATGGGATACCATTGGCATAGCAATTTATTTAGCGCGGGCGCATTAGGCGCGTCGCCCACAAGATCAACAGTCGAGGCGCGGGCGCATTAGGCGCGTCGCCCACACGACCAACAGTCGAGGCGCGGGCGCATTAGGCGCGTCGCCCACACGACCAACAGTCGAGGCGCGGGCGCATTAGGCGCGTCGCCCACAAGATCAACAGTCGAGGCGCGGGCGCATTAGGCGCGTCGCCCACACGACCAACAGTCGAGGCGCGGGCGCATTAGGCGCGTCGCCCACACGACCAACAGTCGAGGCGCGGGCGCATTAGGCGCGTCGCCCACACGACCAACAGTCGAGGCGCGGGCGCATTAGGCGCGTCGCCCACAAGATCAACAGTCGAGGCGCGGGCGCATTAGGCGCGTCGCCCACACGACCAACAGTCGAGGCGCGGGCGCATTAGGCGCGTCGCCCACACGACCAACAGTCGAGGCGCGGGCGCATTAGGCGCGTCGCCCACACGACCAACAGTCGAGGCGCGGGCGCATTAGGCGCGTCGCCCACAAGATCAACAGTCGAGGCGCGGGCGCATTAGGCGCGTCGCCCACACGACCAACAGTCGAGGCGCGGGCGCATTAGGCGCGTCGCCCACAAGATCAACAGTCGAGGCGCGGGCGCATTAGGCGCGTCGCCCACACGACCAACAGTCGAGGCGCGGGCGCATTAGGCGCGTCGCCCACACGACCAACAGTCGAGGCGCGGGCGCATTAGGCGCGTCGCCCACACGACCAACAGTCGAGGCGCGGGCGCATTAGGCGCGTCGCCCACACGACCAACAGTCGAGGCGCGGGCGCATTAGGCGCGTCGCCCACAAGATCAACAGTCGAGGCGCGGGCGCATTAGGCGCGTCGCCCACACGACCAACAGTCGAGGCGCGGGCGCATTAGGCGCGTCGCCCACAAGATCAACAGTCGAGGCGCGGGCGCATTAGGCGCGTCGCCCACACGACCAACAGTCGAGGCGCGGGCGCATTAGGCGCGTCGCCCACACGACCAACAGTCGAGGCGCGGGCGCATTAGGCGCGTCGCCCACAAGATCAACAGTCGAGGCGCGGGCGCATTAGGCGCGTCGCCCACACGACCAACAGTCGAGGCGCGGGCGCATTAGGCGCGTCGCCCACAAGATCAACAGTCGAGGCGCGGGCGCATTAGGCGCGTCGCCCACACGACCAACAGTCGAGGCGCGGGCGCATTAGGCGCGTCGCCCACAAGATCAACAGTCGAGGTGCAGTTGAGGCGCAGGCACATAAGAGGCACGCCGCAACGAGATTTTCTTTACAAATGTCGTGTGGGCGACGCGCCTAACGCGCACGCGCCTAACGCGCACGCGCCAGGACAGACGGACAACAAAGTGATCCTATAAGGGTTCTGTTTTTTCCTTTTGAGATACGGTACCCTAAAAATTACTTTTATTGCAACATGAAACAATTACCATCAAAAACACTTAAAAGTAACTTAAAACCTAGTGTCTCCTTGCCCTTAACAGCTTCCATGCGGTTCCATAGGGACCTAATTAATAAACTTAAGTGTTAAATAACAATAATAAATCATAAAATTTATTATTTTCTCTACACAAGTTACTTAATGCTAGCTTTACAGAAATGCATGGTCAAAACGTTAACTTTGTGAGAGACTGGTGCCTGAAGTAGGTTTCAGTAAAAAACCTGTATATGAAGGTTTTTAATCTTGTCCAGTCGTTAAGTAGGGAGGCTTCAATTTTTATTATGATCAGGCACACTACTGCGAAATTCCTGATGAAGAACCCAATAACACTGTCCGACCCGGCAAACAAACTCAAGACCTCATGGTCAGCAGTCGTGCTTGAGAACACTAGATCAACGAGATATGTCTGATATGATCATGTCTGATTGACTGAACTGGGTATGACAGGGGTATAAGATATACCCCTGTCATACCCAGTTCAGTCAATTTTACATAAAATAATCTAAACCATATAATTTACAGAACTGCTAAGCTTCAGTCTGTTCGGCATCCCTATGATGGGCGCCGACATCTGCGGCTTCCGCGGGGACACGACGGTGGAACTGTGCAAGCGATGGATGCAGCTCGGAGCCTTCTATCCCTTCTCTAGGAATCACAACTCTGATAGTTCTAAAGTAAGCAGACTATAAAAATAGTAAGCAGTACTTCTAGAAGCTGTGCGTATTGTTGTGTTCCACTCTGGAATTTATAATTTTTAATGTTTGGCTGTTTAGCACGTTTTTCTCCCTGAACCTGAGTAGCCAAAGCGCGGTGAAAAGAACAAATGAAATCATAGTTTCATATTGATTAATTAAAAAAATACTGGTTTCTCTGGAAGTGTATTGAAAAGCGTCGTTTGATTCACGTGAGAATTTGTCACTGCTATTCACGGCTCCATAACACCCTCGCCTGATGGCTTGTGTGTGAATTCCGCGTCGGTCGCAATGTCAAAATTTCCTCACTTACTATTTTTCAGTAATTAATCTGAGACATGGTAATTCTTAAGAAGAAAAAAAGAGAACCCATTTTTAACTTTGACTTTAAATTGAAGTTGATTGTCTTCTAGCCTCAAGACCCGGTATCGCTAGGCCCGGAGGTGGTGGAAGCGAGTCGCTCAGCACTCCGCCTGCGCTACACGCTGCTGCCGTACTACTACACGCTGTTCTGGAGGGCGCATGTGTTCGGGGAGACTGTCGTGAGGCCACTGTTCTTTGAGTAAGTTATTAGCATCATCAGTGTGTCTAGAGCCAGTATCTTTGGGCCCAGAGGTGTAATAGTTTTAGTATTTAAAAGAAAAAACACTCTCTGTCGTATTTTTTTAAGCATTTATTCCTTCTTTTGGGACTAATATCGTAGGAAAGCATAAATAATAATTAGTCCCCCATATTGGATTCAGATTGAAGTCACTTATAGGTGATTATGCATTGTTATCCAAACTTAACATGTTTTTGCCGGGGTTGTCGATTGTTCGAAAGAGATACCGCGGCCGCGAAACATAAGGGCAGTAGAAAGAACATGGGTGGGTTTTAGTCAGTACAAGTCTGACACTACCCCCCGCTCCGCCCAGAGCGGGGGAAGTAATTTAATGATTTCCCATCCGCAAAAAAAAACACAACATGTACCTACGAAAACCGAGATGAAAGTCAAATTTATCTTCAAAAATAGTTTTTAAGTGTGTGCACGCCATTTAACTCGATTCTTGGCCACTCTCAACGAATTTGTGACGATCTTGTCTTCTCAAATCAAGGAATCAATTCTGTAGTAAAGATTTTACCAAAGAAATATTACCATAATAATGAATCTACAAGGAAGCTCTCGTTAGGCACATGGATCAAGGGTTTGATACAGAAAGCGGTACTCCTGGACACAGTTCGTATTGTTAGGAGGTTCCTTGCTTTGGAGCCCTGACCACAGGTAGACTTGGACCCTGTCCCCGATACCGCTGGTCTACTATTTTTTGTATTGTTGTTTCAATAAGAACTTTGTAAAAATAAGTGTAAAATAAAAAAAAAATGTAAATGAATGTTTTCCCATCCCAGAGCCCCAGAACAAAGCAACCTCCACGAGATAGACACCCAGTTCATGGTGGGTCCGTACGTCATGGTGTGTCCCATCCTGGAGCAGGGCGCCGTAGTATCGCGCGCGGAGTTCCCCGGCCCGCACAGCTGGTACAACGTACTCGACGGGCAGTTCATCGCCAGCGACAAGTCCTACGAGCTCACTGACAACGAGACCGTGTCTGTCAAGGTGACCTATGAACACATAACATCACGCCTGGACTGCTCGAAGGTTTAGGCAGAGGTGTACCTAATATCACATTTCGCCAGTAATTGCCATTAACCTCAAAAAATCCAGACTTGGCTGCTGAAACCCAAACACATTTTTCCCGACCCAGAAATCAAACCAAGGACTTCATGCTGCTGCCGGGGTTGCGGGTTGTTCGAAAGAGATACCGCGGCCCGGAACGTAAAGGGCAACAGAAGGAACATGGGTGGGTTTTAGTCAGTACAAGTCTGATATGCCCCCCCGCTCCGCCCAGAGCGGGGGAAGTCATTGGATGATTTCACACCCGAAAAAAAAAAAAAAAAAAGGAATTCATGCTGAGCAGAGGGGTGTGCCAAGGCCACCGCCTGCCGGGGTTGTGCGTTGTTCAAAAGAAATACCGCGGCCCCGGAACATAAAAGGCAATAGAAGGAACATGGGTGGGTTTTAGTCAGCACAGCTCTGACACTCCCCCCCGATCCGCCCAGAGCGGAAGAAGTTATTTCATGATTTGCCGCCCGCAAAAAATAATAACCCCATGCTACATGCACCCTCAGCATTTGCGCTTTCGTCAGCCAGTCTAGCTTTCGTCTAGGCGAGCTTTACCACTATATGATAGTAAATGTAGCCTATGTCCCCCCCCCCCAGGGCGGCGGCATAGTCCCCCTGCAGGCGCCGCCCGCGCAGGGGCCCGTGAGCACCGCCGCCGCGCGCGGCCGCCCGCTGCAGCTGCTCGCCGTGCCCGACAGGCACCAGCGCGCTAAAGGCGAACTGTACTGGGATGATGGGGATAGCTTAAGTAAGTACTCCTGTATTATTTCAATGGGTCAGTAGACGCGTAGTACACTGCCAGTTAACTTCTAAGCTTCTTCTGCCTAGCTTTTTTTCCAATTATGTTGGAGTCGGCTTCTAGTGCCATGATGCAGCTGATTACCAGTTTATTACATGGAGTGACTCACTATGAAGTGGGTTCACTAGACACATTTCTGACCATTAAAAGAACGAGGAATTCACTCGATCTCTTCTACATTTTAAACTGATAATTTTATCATGCTGGGTGGTGACCTACTTGTCGTAGACACAGCGTGAAAGTTATCTTTTCTTGGTCCATATGTATTTTTAAATGATTGTGATGCTTTGTATGTTCAATATTTATTTTGTAGGGTTCCGAACCCCAAAAGGAAAAAGCTGAACCCTTATTGGGTCATTTTGTTGTCCGCCGTCAAAACCCTTTATCTCGAGAACGCGTAGAGGTCTGTGGTCCGTTTGTGCTGTGAAAAAAATCGACCCTCTAAGTGTAAGCAGTCAAAAGATATGGCTGTATAAGTCGCAAGTTTGTACGGAACCCTCGGTGTGCTAGTGGACTCGCTCTTTGCAGGTTTTTTTGTTATTATGTGTACTCGTCGTAATTGCGTCTAATATTTTTTTTTATTGTTAGCCTTCTCCTATATACATCAATAATTACAGCAACACCTTTTTTTCGTATTTTAACTCACCACTCTAACTTTTACCTAATTCCAGACACTTATGAGGAGCAAAAATACAGCCACATAGAATTCACCCTCGAAAACACAGAGATACGTAGCAACATACAATGGTGGGGATACGGAGTACCATCTCTCAACAAAATAACAGTTCTAAATCAACCGCTGATCAAGATGGTCGCCATCAACGACCAGCCTTGTGTTAAACCCTGCGAGTTCACCTACAACACACAGACGAAGGTACTGCAGATAACTACAAACCTCTCCCTAGATAAACCTTTTAACGTTAAATGGTATGTAACTATGACGCCATTTAATTGGATCAACTGGAGTGGAAGCAAAAATAATCCATGAAAAATCAGCAAAGTTATTTGAAGTTTATTGTAAGTTAATGTCATTGAAGATGATTTTGTCAATGGTAGTACTATGTGTACTCTCTGGTCCTGAAAAGTCCTGTTTGTCTATGGAACTTGTGTACCCTGATTATGTCGTAAGGATATTGAAGGGGAAAACGTTAGCTGGTATGGTATGAGAATGTAAAAATTAAAAGATTTTTTCAAAACTATGCAAAGTAACGCTGGTTCCTATGGAGGAATTTAATAGTTTTGTGAGTTGAGTGTCAGATAGCTGGGTCATAATGGTGAAGCTGAGCTATTAAAATAAAGATATTCTGTAAAAACTCATATTTTTGGTAAAATTTCTTAGCATAAGGAAGTGCATGATGTTATTGTGAATTATGGTCAAACTTTCATTAATTAAGAGATACCGTATATTTGCGGCTAATAGTCTTCTCTCATCTCATCACTAAAATGGCTTAGCAAGTAAGATATAAGTCACCATCACATCATTGGGCTAGCACTCTTGTAAAACCTTCAGTACGATTGATTATATTAGAATTTAAAAGAAAACTGAACCCCGTCTGATACATTTTCTTATCCACATTAAATTATCATATATCTAAATCGGGCAATACCTACACAAAATAAATACTAGACGTCGAGTTGCAGTCATAAAACATGGGAGCGAAACGACACGAACGTTATATTCACTGTCTTACTTACACGTATTGTGACCACGCCTGTAATAATTCGTATTATGTATATGATAAACCTACATAGAAAAATGTTTTAGTGCAACATGCAGTTCAACATTTTCCATAACCGTGTATACCACGTAGCTTATGCACAGTTGATAAGTGTGTTCGCGAACACATTACAATGTTGCATTGCATAACAAATACAGTACACGGTTTAACACGATATTCTCAGGCTATTTGACCAGACATATTCATAGCTACTAATATGTTACAATATAAGTATTATCACTTTACATTTATATTTCTATTGACTATCGATATAGGTACTTAAACTTTTTGGACGCCATTGTCACATATATGTAACAAGCAAGCGCGTGCCCTGGTCGCCAATGACACAAATATGTGACAAATATATAAGTAAAATATGTTTCTCGGCATAGAGGGCTCGCGCGTGCCTCTTTGCTGTTGCGTTCAAAAGGTTAGATCATTGAGGTGGGGACACAGTCCAAGGATGTAACGTTATTCTATGTCTATGATGTTAAACTATTGAAATCTATACTAGAAAACTATGGTAGTTGCTAAAGGCACTATACAGGTTGATACATTTTAGATTGGTCAGTAGGGAGACATTTGAAGCCAAGTCATTTTTACTATTATAAAATCCAGGTTTGGATAACTGTTGTTAGATTTAATAGTTTTTGATTTCTCATCACTTATTAATCTCTCTTTGTATCAACTTGTATATTAATGTATTTTTCCTGAGACCGCTTCTTTTTTCATGACATTTTCTTAAAACAGCTTAGTTTTCAAGTTAATTATTAGGTTTGTAATGCTTATTTTGTTTTTGATAGTTAAAATCTAGAATATTTGTATTAGTCATTGGTATTTTTCAGACTTTTTGTATTATGAAGCTTTATAGAATGAATTATGTATTTATTGTTTATTTTGACAGGGATTTGAATGCTTTTTTTTACTAATGATATTATTGTATCAAAAACCAGACAATTTGTTGTCAAGTTCAAAATTAAAAGGCATTATGATCATAAATGGAACCATTTGATTGCTTACTATAAAACCAAATGCTTGACAGTTTAAATTAACTTATATCATGCTTGGATGGCCTACTTTTTGGTACAATTTTGAACTTATCCACACAAATAAAATATTAATAGATAAAATTTACGCATACCTCTAGTCATAAGGTATACATTTATTTAATTAACATAATAAAAGCTCAAATTGCAATGTATTTGGTGGTACCCAAATTCCACAACACAAAAATTACCTAAATGATGTTCATTATTAATAAAACAAGATTTTGCATAAAATATATTGATGTGTATGTATGCATTTTTAAAATTAAATGTACATTAATGTAAGGATATTTGTCGTGTTTCCAAAATAAGTTAATTATTAACTTTGTTAAAATATAGCACCAATTACGATTTTAGGTACCATTTATCAATATTACTACTATAATCTGCATTTGTAAGAGAATTCTCAACATAATTTAATTTTGTATTTGGTAATCAATTTGTCATATCTTCTGTATGATATTTTTGTGATAATTTTGGAATATTTGTGATAATTATGTTACTTTGTCATTGTACAAAAGAAATATTGTGATAAAATATTAATTGCACTAACCGTGGGTGTAATTGATGCCAAAGTAGTAATGAATTGTGTTTACCATTGATTTGTAGATAAGAATGCACTAATAAAAATGATAACGCACAATATGTCTGTTTTCGTTCTTATTTTAACCTTTTCACCGCCAGCGTACACAGAACGCGATGCCTCGCCTCACGCCAAGCTATACATGTATAACGAAATGTATAGTAAACAGTAGTGATGAGGGTAGCGTCGATAGTCGTAGGTATCGATGAATGATAATTATACACGTTAAGTTATGTTTTATTTATAATTTTACGGATATAAATAAAAACAGATTAAATATTGCCATATTTGTTTTATTTCCCAGTATCCTTGATAAGAAAAACAATATAAATAACAAATATCAAAGAAACAAATACATAACTCAATTAGAGCCATAAGAAATGAGGCACATCACTAATTGTTTCATGTCGTCATCCTTTGACTTCATTTCAAGTCCTTGGCGCTCAGAACACGTTAAATTCAATTCTGATTAGGGATGTGGTCTATGGTCGTCTTTTTTCGATGTTTGTTTACCGCCGTGTTTTTTACACTACTTCTGTCAACATTTTTTACCGTACAAAACCGGCAGAACTTTTCATTGTAGATTGAGATGTGAATATAATTATCGATAAGGATTGTAAATAACTATTTAATTACGGTTCGGCACCTATCCGACGGACGAAATTCATCTATTTTCCCTTTGTTATAATGTAGTTATCTATGTTCATATTTTACTGACCTCAAATTGTTTTCGATAATAATGTTTTTAAATATTTCATCGGGTGAAATCAAACAGTGTTAACTTTCGCGTCACATCACTGGCCGACTATATATCAAGTCCTTGGCGTTCTGGGGATATCAAAAATGTTCGGAGTTTTTGTTTTTTCCAATTTTATGACAATTAATGGCTTCTTTTGTGTGGAAAAATAAAAAAAAACAGGGTATTAGACGGTGTTTTTAAATTATGAAATGAAAAAATCCTGTTAAATTCAGTAATTTTTTTTTTATAACATAGATAAAATGAAGGGCTTCTAATGTAGTCGTGGCGCTGGTGGCACGAAAATCCGGACCTTCTATTGATGTCCGTGGCGGTGAAAAGGTTAAATCATCATCATGTTACGCCCATAATCCAATTTATTTTGGTGTTGGTACTGCTTGTAACCTTCCATACTTCTCTATTAAACTTTTGAAAGCCAGAGCATAGAGGAAGGAGCGTGCCCTCCACACCAAGCATCTCATTTTACCTCAATTTTGGTCACATACTTAAGTTATTGACTTCCAGGGCACACGCTTGCTAGTTATATATCACCCCTTTTCTAGCCATATCATCTTGCAACCTGAAAATAAATTCTGTAATTTGTCATTCAAAAATCAAAATAAAAAACATAATTAACATAACATACTTTATTATTCTCTATAACATCTAATAAATAAAACAAATGTTAACATTAAAAAAGTGACTACTTTTCGATTTCTTTCTCCTGTTTTTCCACATCTGTTTTAAGGAAAGTCTCGTACTGTTCTTCTGTCATCAAAGTTTTCAATTCATCAGGTTTTGTCAACTTTAGTTTAAAAAGCCACCCTTTGTCATAGAAGTTAGTGTTTATAAGGGCTGGTTTGTTCTCTACTTCACTGTTTTTTTCTGTTACTACACCGGTAACTGGGGAATATATTTCACTGGCTGCTTTTACACTTTCTAGGGCTCCACACTCCTCTCCTTCGTGTACTAATGTTTTAGGTTCTGGAAGTTGTGCGAAAACAACATCCCCTAGAGATTCTTGTGCATACTGGCTGATACCAACGGTTCCTACATCGTTGTCAACCACAACCCATTCATGTCTGTCTGTAAATAGCCTGGATGCTTTGTTGCTGTACTGGTGGTGTAGCTCACAGTATGTTTGCTTAATGTTTGATTGGAGAAGGCAACTTCTTGATAGATATTGTTTTGAGAGTTGTAGGAAACATCTTTGGAATGCCATTTTGGTCTGAAAATTTTAAAAATATTTCATTACTATAGGTTTGTTAGCAATGCGTTTACACTGTTCTTAGAGTTTCATTGCCTAATGGCTAAAACTGAATCCTTATAGATTTGTCCTGTCCATATGTCTGTCCTTCTTTATAGTGTGTGAATATTGTTAATGTTAGCCAAATATCACAATAAAATCTTCTGTATGGTTAATTTAATAAATTAGTAAAAAAAAATACTAGTTTTCTACTTAATATAGGGATCACAGCAGGTGGTGCTCTGTGGTTTCTGCCTGCCCCGTAGAGGTGTGAGTTTATGTATATACATGCTTGTTTTCTTAGTTACAGTTAAGCTAGGTACCTATATTTGATAAGTAAATGCCAACAATGATAAGTTGAAGCAATAATTAATTGTTTACTCTGTATCTAGGGTCAAGAGACAAGATTTATCTCTCTTATTGAATGTGTGAGCAGTAATGAAAATGAAACTATTCTCTATATTTATTTGGTTGTAGCTAATGACAGAAGCATTATAGCTTGAGAACACTTAAATATATAGCAATATAAGGTGGCTAGGGAGAAGTTTTATGCGATAAGAGCTGGGGCGCAACTTTCTCCAAAATTGGACTTCATAGCAAGTTACTGGTCATACTAATGGATGTAGTCAGGCCCTTTATTGAGTCTTTTAATCTGTGCTATTAAGATAATTAAGTGATAGAGAATTTAAGTTTTGAACGCCGTCTTAGGCTGAAATCATGTTATAAATAAACTAAATACAGAACAATATTTAACAACTTACGAATTAATTTAATAGTGAGAAAATTCCCATCAGCGACGACCTGGTTTTCATTAAAATTCGCTTCACAACAAACCTGAAATGAAATTATGTTAAGTTAGGTTAAGAAATATTTTCGACTGACATGAAATGTCAATGTTACTTCATTATGGACATTTTGTTTTCTTTTTTTGGCTCTTGATATTTAATTGTTTTAGCCTGATTATTTAATTATTAATTAAAATAGCTAGGAAAATTGAGCGATCACAAAAATAACACAAGCAAATATATCTAAAGTTATACATACAAGATAAATAAAAGATCCCAAAAAAGGCTTTAATTCCATTTGGCTTTGTTTCTGAACGAAAGCAGTGTTACCATATTAAAACGAAATTCTCAGAGTAGTATTTTACCATTTTTTGATTAAATTTTGTCGTGTCGGGGGACCGCTCTAATTTATTAGCCTAACGTTAGAAGCACACATTAAGAAGTCCTCAATCCCATTGTCATTTTTCATACAAATTTTTTGAGTCGTTCGTAAGATTGGGGGTCAAAATTATTGTTTATCGTTTATTTAGATAGAGTACTTATAAAGTTTTTTTTTGATTTTTTGATAATTTAAATATTATTTTGTTTACTTATCTTCTTCTTTCTTTACAAGTAAATCTTGTGAGTCGTACTATTCGTCTGTTTTAATTTTTTGTCTAGTGTTATTGTATCATTTGGTGTAGTTGTGTACATATTTAGTTTTAAAATACGAATTTTGTGATTAGGTAGGAATCATTTGATTTAGGTAAGTATTTTTGAAGGTAAAAAGCGGTCCCCCGACACGACAAAATTTAATCAAAAATTTCATACGTACGGTCAACAGCAGGCCAAGATAACCATTTGCTGTTTAAAATTAGCGGTCACGCCTCCGACATAAAGGTGGCACAAAGTCCCGAGTAGATAGTCTGACATGCTTTAGTTGGTACTTACGTAGTGTCAAAAGTTATTTTTTTTGTTTTTATAGGGTTTAGCATTTTTAACCTTTTGTCATAATAATTGCGTACTTTTTGGGTCGGGGGTGTTTTTAAATTTTTTAATTTAATTTTTTATTTCATGCTTTTTGAAGGAGCTCTTTAGTTTTTTATTCTTTCTTTTATTTTTCTTGCCATTTAAGGGTAATTTTGTGTTTTATTTTTAAATTTTGGTCTTTCTAGATTTTCAGCAAAGATATAAATCGGTTTATCCGTTTCATTCGCCACATCCCATTTCCAGCTTCAGGTCCTCGTCAATTAGAAACATAAAGAGAACTAGTTAAGACAAATCCAACGAGCCCAAACTCGATGGGTTTACAAAAAGGCCGTCCAGGGTTACGTTTCCTACCTTCGAGCCCTATCACCAGACCAGCTCAGAGGTTCCAGATTTCCAGCACCAGGTCCTCGTCAATTAGAAACATAAAGAGAACAAGTTAAGACAAATTCAACGAGCCCAAACTCGATGGGTTTACTAAAAGGCAGTCCAGGGTTACGTCTCCTATCTTCGAGCCCTAACAGCAGACCAGCTCAGTGGTTCCAGAAGATATTATTGTTTCAAATGTCAGATCCTACATATGCTCGCGAGTAAACTGAGCGTGGAACATTCCTATCACACCTAACAAACGACCTGATGACCTTGAAGACCTGAACCGATTTCCACCAAACATAGCTAAGAACACTCTCGACTGATATACCTTTCAAACAAAAAAAACTGCATTAAAATCGGATCATCCGTTTGGGAGCTACGATGCCACAGACAGACACATACACATTTACACACATACACAGACACGTCAAACTTATAACACCCCGTCGTTTTAGCGTCGGGGGTTAAAAACGAAATTCTCAGAGTAGTATTTTACCATTTAGCAACAAAAAATATTTGGGACGTAATTAAAAAAACTCTTGACACGTTCTAAAGCTGATTCTCTTGATACAAGAGAATCGGCTTTTACTGTTATTGTATTGTATATTTCGTACAGTATATTTCCAGTCTATCTGTCCTACTATCCGTGAATTCCAAAATATGTTAAATTATTTTCTAGTTCCTGTTAATGTCATATTCAATTTGATGATAAATCGAAACCTATATTATGCAATTCGTTGCAATGAAAACACAACACAAGTCACAACAACGCTGTTTACCTCTATCTTCCTCTTTTTAGTAGAAATTTTCTATTACATCATGGTATCACTGCGCCGTCAATCTTGACAAAACTTTTTCAAAAACGTCACAACAAACGTCATTGTTCGCTTAGCCATGAGTGAAAGATGTCAAACGAAGTTAACAGAGAGATTTGATAATAAAAATTATATTATTTACTTCGGTATCCTATGCACGGCGATTGCAGTTTTATATTTTTACAGGTAGCATAATTAAATATCTACATTTCTGTGTACTTTGTGAATACTATCAACCTGAACGATTACTCTTTTTTTCAGATTTCACTTTGCCACAATAGCATTTAGCTATGTGTTGGGATGTGTGGCTTGTTATTACGGGCTCAACTCGAGTATTTTACACGATTATATTGATAAATTAAAGTGCCATTTCGTCGGTGAGACGTACAAAGATGAAGGAGATGCGACGATCCGAGTGAGTTGGCATACTTTCTTTGTTTATTGTTTACTTGTTATAGAAAACTCGTTATTTCGCGATTGAGGTCATGTACGCCTCCCTATTCATCATTTTTACTATTTGATAAGCAATTATTGCGAGGGCAATAATTATTATTCCAAGTAATCAAGAAAATATTCAATAGAGCTGTTGTATTTTTTCATTAGCTGGGTGACTTCACTAATCATTTTTATTACTTAGTTAAACATCGGTGTTATCTTTCAAGCCCGTTTATTCTGATAGATAGAGTAATGAGTGTTGAGGTAGACTTGGAACCAGTTTAACTATAACTTTCTCAGATAATCAAACTCTTGGCTTATCATGTACCTAACTACAGAGATCTTATCTTTTTGTGCTCAAATCCTCCAACAGAGTGTTTAAAAATAAGTTTTGCAGTTCTGGTTATGCCTTGTCCTTTTATGAATGAATAGTTTATTGAATTCATTACTTACATAATTTGTGTGAAACTAAAATTCTAATTACTTAGCAGTGACTCATAAAATCGATTTCATAATTAGTTTGCCTCAAGAATTGAATAAACAGTTTTAAAAATACTTTTGAAGCTTATATTCGTTTGAACAATAATTCTTTTAATATTTTTAAAGAATAAATATAAAACCATCCCCATTTATTTGGAACTGGCAACAGTATGTCTTCATTTCATGTTTGTTAATATATAATAATATTTATTTATGTATATTATCCAAGCTTTGTATTGTTAAATTACCTGTATTGCTACCAGATTTCTTAATATCATTATTAATATCAAATAAGATTAGATAAACTAATGACTTGAAATTCATAAAAATAAATCAAGCTGTACTCATAAATATGTGAAATGTATGAATTAAAAATCCTTGCCAACCCACTATCCCAAAAAGTGAATTCAACATTTTTTTTATGATGATATTAAAATAATTCATCTGTAGAGATTTAGGTAGAGCCTTAAAATAAAAACTAAAAAAAATAAAGTCACTCAGTGATCATTAATTTATTTTTTTGAATACGGAACAGAACACATATGAGTCATGATTTATCTTGAATTGTTTAAGAGTTGATTAGTAATCTCAACTCAGATTTGTTTTTGAATGAGTAATGTTATTGTTACTAAGATTATTTATCAGTACAAATTATCAGTTTGTCTACTAAATCTATCACAGACATGATCCATGGAAGAATTGTACATAGCATTGATTTGGCCACACAGATGCAAAATCCAACTGTGTGGGCTGGGCGGCAGTCTTCTTCTTCACACGGCCAAATTAAAAAAAATTATCACCTCTATAGGTACGAGCTAGTTGACATAGTCATCACGAGAGAATCCTGCGTGGTATTCGCTCCAGTGTAGCTGGAACTTAAAACAAAAATGTCGCTTTTATCTTGTATTGATGATGAAGTGTTATTTTCAGGGATGCGAGACCTGTGGGTCAAAGGATTGTGAAAGACATGACTCTAGCATGTCGGCGGACCCCTGGGTGGGGCTGCAGATACACAAACAATTGGATCAGGCCATAGAAGATGTGAGTATTCCTTCCTGCATTGTAAAAGATTTTATTATTCCAAGTAACTAAACATTATTTTTGTGTTCTTGTCTCATGTTATTTATGGTTGGTTCAACACATTTTTTACATTTTCCTGTCACCCATCATGCTATCAGTCACTCCTTTTTCTGGCATATTGTTCTCATGTAACAATCTAGTAACAATGGATGGATAGGTTCCATCTATTTTCTTTGGTCTGCCTCTGTACCTCCATTCATCCAAATATTTATTTTATTATTTAATAATTACTTCTTTTATTTATCTGTAAATGATGAGAACTATTCATTAAATCTAAAAAGCAAAACCAATGTCTAAAAACCAACATGAAATTGAAATAAGTACTAATAAAATGGTCAACCATATAAGTTTAAAAATCCAGGAAAAAAAAAACAATTATTCACAAAATCATTTATAACTTGATTGGTCGCCATGCGTACATCCTGTCATGTACTGGGTCTCTCCTTTGTCAACTGTCCCACAATAAATCATTCAATTAATATTTTTGCAATTAATTTAAAATTAAGGTAATTTTCGTCAACCATCAACTTCAAAATTCATAAAATATTAACATTATCTTATTCTAAAAAGACCAAGGTTAACTAATATCTAAGCAAAAACATCAAACAATGGGCGACACAAACCCAAAACAATTGATACTATGAGCATGTGAGATCACCTCTTATTCCAAGTGGTAAGATGGTTCATGCATTAGTTTATGTCTCACAATTCATTACGAATACCTATTTGCTGTTACATATAAACTGGAATGGACAGAAGGTTCACACTTGGCAAACCCGACTATAGGCTGACCGCTTAACTAAGACCGTGGCTGAGGTAGCTGGGCGGTGCGAAAAGGGTGTGGTGACGCAATGCGAAGGTTCAGTCATTTTCTCTGCGGTTGACCTATAGTTTTGATACTACTTGCATGTATCACACTAATGGTATTCATAGCACACTTATAAAACTGCTCGAGGTCTATCCCTTTATTGCTTACCAGCTGATTCGCCTCCAAAGCGACGCTGTTACAGTTTTTATAAGTGTGCGTTTCATAGACTTATGGGCGCTACTAAAAGCTTCAAACTCGTCGACCAATTCAGGGCTAACTTATACATCACTCATTTATTTCGTCAGCCACAATTTACTTCTTACTTCTCGTTAAGAGGTTTCGTAATGGCACCATTTGCTTTTCTCACATTTTCCGGAGGCATCAAAGATGATCGCAATTGTATTTAGTGCATTTTAGGGCTCGGTAACTCAAAACTGAAAAATGGAACACTTAAAATCATTTTCATCTGTCTGTCGAGACACTTTATCTCGAGAACGCGTGAATCAAAAGATATGGACGTTTTGCAATTCGAAAAGAATCAAAACCTTTCATTTGTAAGGGGCCCGTTTTTTTTTCATGAATTGTGCAGAGTAGATTTTCTGCACCCTTAACTTTCCAGTGTACTTTGAAATAGTGACGATAAAATTTTAATCACTTCCTTATTTTGCTTCGTTTCGGGATATAGCGAATGAATCTGAGATATTTTTTGGGATGACTCATAAAACTGGAAGTTATCAATGAGGGTTCCCCATTCTCTGATTACACATTGTAAATATTTATAGAAATACTAGCTGTGACCGGCGGCTTCACCCGCTGCTCAGGTAAAATAAAAATAAAATAGATGACGACCGATTGTCGGACCGGTAGGTCGATTCGGTAGAATATACATACAAAATGTCATAAAAATGGGTCAAGCCGTTTCGTAGGTATGGCAACTAAAACTGTGATACGAGAATTTTATGTATAAAACTGAATAGTGCAAATCAGAAACCTAAATATCGTTTATTCAAAATATAATAAAAATCTTAGGATATGACGCAATAGATGACCCTGAAAACGTATATTATCATTGGTTTATTTTCCAAGACTCTAGAATTCTTTGAATATCATTCAGCGTTTTCCGTTTCAATTTTTTATTTTTTCGCAATCTGTGAAATAAATAACCCATTTTTATTTGTGTAGTTTTGTTTGGAAAGCTATAAAAAGCCATTTTAATGTATCTAATTTTTACCAAAAATACTGGTAAAAGCTGCCAAGCAGGGTAACCCGCATAAAATACATTAATAGTGTCACATATTTACAGTTCAGAATAGCTTGCATAATATTATAATTTCATTATTCACCTTGAAAAGTCATCATAATGACTTTTAATAACATTCCAGACGAAACTTGTTCTTGTCACGTTGTGCAAATGTAAACTCTCAGGGGCCTTAGTCTGCTATTACAATGGTGTCAGAATGGTCGATCACTGATCGCATAATGGTTGATTTTGACAAGTTTAGTATGTAGTAGATGTCAAAATCAACCATTATGCGATCAGTGATCGACCATTCTGACACTATTGTAATAGCAGACTAAGGCCCCAGGTTGCATGACTTGACTCTCAAATGCTTAATAATATTAAAATCATAATTATATCTCATCTCTATCTTTTGGGACAGGATTTAGATCAAGAATAGGCCCACCTTATAATCCTACCCTACTAATATTATAAATGCGAATGTTTGTGAGGATGTATGGGTGGATGTTTGGATGGATGTATGGATGTTTGTTACTCTTTCACGTCAAAACGGCTGAACGGATCCTGATGAAATTTGGCACACAGGTAGATTATAGTCTGGAATAACACATAGAATAACACACTGATGTCGAATAAATTGACAACTTAAAAAATATGTACAGATACCGGCACGGATCTTGAGCGCTCGGCGGAAGGGTGGGGATCGCTTTGCGCATCGTACACATATGGCAAATAAAACGCACGCCCGTTGATTATTTTTTGATTAGTTATTTTTTCTAAGTTACCTACGTAATTTCTTACTGGTTCTATGGTTGAAAGAAAGATTAAATAATGATTCATTAAATTGAGAAATGGAAATTGAGATCAAAGAAGTAGATAATTAACAAGTATTTCTAAATTAAAATTATAACTTAGTTCTTTTAGTTTGTCAAAAATTACTAAAAAAAAAACTACTAAGTACGTTTTTTTTTGTTAGCATTTTTGACTTCGAATTTTATTTGTTGTAGATAAAAAAAATTATCTATTCAATATAGTACATTTCGATACAAGTACAAATAAAATAATTGAATGAAAAATAGTTTTGCTAATTACAAACTGACATTATTTTTTTCCCCGTTTTGCTTTCGATAAATATCACTCTATACTATAATTACAACGGTTTAATAAAAAATCACATAAAATATTTGAATAACATAATTTAAAAATGTTGTCTATTAAATTGGCCGGAATTGTACTCGTCGTCGTGAGGTACATGCAGCAGGAAAAGAACGAATCCCGAATGACGTCTATGACGCGATGCGCTACGGGCCAATCACTGCACTTTCCCCGCCCCCGCGCCTCACTTCATACCACCAAAGGGACCCAATAACTCACTTCTGCGCAAGTGAAGGTCAGCGCTCAAGAACCGTGCCGGTAACTATATGTATTTTATGGTCATGCATGTAGTTGTTTTAGTACCTGTTAATTGCAACAAACTAAAGGGCATTCCAAGAAAAACATAATTGCCCTCTGCTAATTAGTGTCCGAACAATAAGAATATTCTAGAATTTTTAAAATCGGTGACTTTATGTTGCATATATTATGTTGCATAGCATTCAATAGTATTGTTGGAGCTGCTGAAGATTGTACAACTATCTTTGCATTGTATAGATTCAATTTTTTAGCATTATATAATCGCATAGCCCAAATTGTGTGAGTACTATGTACTACAAAGCTATCATTCAATGGAAACCTACGTCTTTTCTTGACTAATTTGCTCTGGCAGTTGAGAGCATGTCATGCTCACTCAAATGTCTCGCTGATGGTGGCGCGTGTGTCGGATCATTTAGTTCCCTTCAAAATGGTTGAGTTGAATGGTGCTGATCTATGCGTCATGTTCGTGAACGGGCGCTGTCAGTTGTGACTGGTCATCTCTCAGTTGCCACAGCTTTTTTTTTTAAATTATGTATTTTTGAAATTCTTTTTCTTTTACTATGGACACTTTTAATGTGCACGTCTTGCTACATCGTTCTCACATAGTTTTCCACATTAACACGAATGATGTAACCAGGATTTTGTAACAATATTCTGATTTAAAAGAGTGTCCATGGAGTTTCTTGCCCATTCTTCTCCATAGAGATCTACGCTTTGGAATGGGCAACTACAGTACTTTCACAGTTATTATGCCTTGTGTCTGGGACTGTAGCTTCATTTTTATTGTTGTCAATGTTTCGACAGTTCAAAAGTGCCTGTAACTGGCCTACTTGAAATAAATGATTTTGACTTTGACTTTGACTATATTTTAATTGTAACTTAGGAACGAATTACCGTGCATAATTTGTAAACCGGTATAATTCGTGTTTGATAAGAGTTTGTGTATTTTTGATTCATGATTTTTGACTTGACTTTTGTGACCCATTCGTCTCGTGGTTTCAAGCGCCACTGCTGATTATGGGGCCCTGATTTCGTATCCCGGGTCGTGCATGTTTCAATCAGAAATATCTCAGTAGCAGCCTTTTTTGCCTTTTGACCTTAAAATACAGTAAGATGAGGAAAAATGACGGTAGTAATAAAGCCTACAGGAAAATGGCGGAGAGTAGCTGTGCTCTTGAACACGGCTCTTATTTCTAGAAGATATCTTTCTCTGGAACCCTGACTGCTGTTTGGACCTTGTTTGTGCTGCGGTACCAAAAAAGAAGGATCACTTTATTGTCCGTCTCTCTGTCTGTCAAGACCTTTTATCTCAAGAACGCGTGGAGATATATTATGATTATTTTAATATACTTAAGTTCATGGTCCCTTGAAGCTCTGAAAAATACCTTTAAGTCTACGCAGACAAAAGATATGGCGGTTTATGTCGCAAGTTTGTACGAAACCTTCGCTGCATGAGTCTGACTCACACTTGGCCGGATTTTTGGAACGAAGTTCCTTATCGCGCGTTGTGAAAGGGGGCTAGAGGGAAAAAAATCTCACGAAAAGTTGTAACGACACTTTTTGCTATAGTAAGCTATTGTAAGCTGTGCGGCGTGCGCATGTTTCTCTGTCTGTCTCTCTCTCTCTCTTATAAAAAGCAAGCCAGATATTTTCATTTTTGTTGAGTAGTATACAGGTTTTTTACATAATAAATAATAACTTCGATCCATCCGGGTGTCCTTTGACACCTCACAAGTTTTTTTATTTTTTATTTCGGTACACACACTGTTCCTCTAACCTCTAAACGAATGTCATATAAGTCTAAAAGATTTTTCTTTCTATTACAGTTTTACAACACGATACTGGATCAGTTCATAAACTCGTGGTACTGTAAGGTGACGTTGCAGCCGTTCTTCGTAGACGAGTTGCGGTACCAGCTAAGATACGCTTCTGCTTGCCTACTGCAGAGAGCTGTTAAGGTATGAACTAGAATAATTTATTTATTTTTAATAAGCACACCAATAGCACTGTCACATCATCATCATTTTCCTGCCCTTGTCCCACTCTATTTGGGATCGGCGCAACACGTTTTCTTTCTTCCATTCTCCCCTATCAGACGTCACGGCATCATTTACTACTTTCTCCTTCATATCATTCCTTAGACAATCCATCTATCTTTTCTTTGACCTTCCTCTCGCTCTCCGTTCATCAACATTCAGATCCATCTCTTTTAGTCGCATGTGCACTGTCACATACAAATTAACTGGCGTCGAAAAACGGCATTTCAGGGGCCTAAGTCTGCTATTACAATGGTGTCAGAATGGTCGATCACTGATCCCATATAGTGGTTGACTTTGACAAGTTTAGTATGTAGTAGATTACCAAAATGATCAATATCAACCATAATGCGTGATTATGTTGTAATAGCAGACTAAGGCCCCTGTAACCATGCAAATAATAGGAATGCATGACATTGACATGATGAATATTAGAGAAAAAAAATATAAAAAAAATTGTGTCAAGTACACCCAGTACACTAAAAACAAAAAAACAATAATAGTCAAATAGACAATCATGGTTCACACTGTTTATATAGGGAACGTCTGTATGCAGCGAAACTCGTTGATTTGATGCAGCATGTAAAACATATCTGTTGCTGTTGCTCAACGACCATACAGCCCGCTGTTGCTGCATCATGCAAGGGCTGCATGTAGGGTCCTTACCAATTTGTAGTAACTTCTGAGCTATAGTCTAGTTAGTAGGTGTGTGGAGCGTTCATAAAACCGTCATCCAAGCGATCTGTACATCGAATTAAGTGACTATGTAATTTTTTTTGCTGGGAAACCACTTTTTTTGATGAAATATCGTGTTAAGGGTGTTGGTAGGAGTCAACGTAACGCACTCAATATAGTGCAGAAAAATGCATTGAATATTACGGGGGCAAGAAAGTGTTTAAAGTGAAGTAACAATATAAAAAAATGAACTGAAAAAGTTGGAACTTAGGTTAAGTTCCAACTTTTTCAGCCAGCCAGTATCTCCCATCAGAAGATTTCAAGGTATGGTCCAGAGCAAAAAAACTATCGCAATAACGGGGAGAACAGTCTTTTTGGCTTCGTGGCAATTTTAATTATACCCGTTATATAGAGTGAAAGACGACTAACGGGTAGTCAGGGTCCCGAAAGTTTGACAACCAGTCTTACCAAGGGGTCCAACCAGTATTACCCAGTACTAAATGAGTTGTGGAGGTTAGATAGGCAGTCGCTTCATGTGAAATACTAGTATTTAGCTGCATCCGGTTAGACTGGTAGCCGACGCCAACAAAGTTATGAAAAGGCTGATGATGAATGCATTCAGTCATCTGTAAGGTGACTTACAGACTAACCCCCGAATACTGAAACGTCACTCAAAATTTAAGGGCTGCTTAACATTTGAGCAGCTCCCAAACTTTAGATTTTGTATTGTCAAATGTCACTTTTGAGTATCTGTTAAATATAAGTGCTACTTAAATTTTGAGTGACGTTTCAGTATTCGGGGGTTAGACTTATCAGTACTTTATGGTACATCATTTTAATTTCCATGTTGTGTTTCTTACCTTAATTTTTGTATCTTCTAGATAAACTACGCCCGTTTCATAACGTCCCGCCTAATTCCATGTGCGTTACGTCACTATACAGTATGTGCATCACGTCCGGGCGTATCACTAGATTCCAAGATGGCGCTGCATCCCGCCGCAGCCAATAGGAACGCAGAGCTGAAGTATTTGAGATGTATTACGAATGCCATCATGCCGTATTTGTTGAAGAATAATGAGTTGCAGAATCCGTGAGTATTCATCAGTTTATTACGAATCATAATTACGAAACATACAAACTTTTTTTTTTGCCTTAACAATAACTTCCTAATTAAGTTATTGTTAAGACGAAATTTTGTTTGTATGTTAGTTCCTCCTTGTCGCTCAAACGTCTGGACTGATTCATATGAAATTTGGTATATAGATAGCTTATTCCCTGGATTAACACATAGGCCTTTTTATCCCGGTCTACGTGGGTTAAACTGTGGGGCTCAATATTATAAAATGAATAGTAAAGAATTTCCAAAAGTCGTAGAATAGAAGTTGTTCAGTTTCATAGTCTGAAACACCACACGAGAGATCTTTTTTTTTCATTTTGCAAAGGAAAAGGAAAACATCAAATAACTTGCCTTAAATAACTTGACTCAGTCAGTGTCAGACTTTTACTGACTAAAACTCACCCATGTTCCTTCTTTTGACCTTTTTGTTTCGAGGCCGCGGTATCTGTTTCGAACAACACGAGAGGTCTTGCGTTTATGTAACCCCCTGTATAATGTTTCTTTTGGTTTTTTCGCCAGCATAGCGCAAAGTGCAGCTAGTGCAAAGGTTACTGTTCTAACATAAGTTGGAACAGTGTTAATAAATAAGGTACACACGACAGCACGTCAACTACAAAACCATTTGAACCTGATCTCTCTACTACGGATTGCACACCGTAGTAGAGAGATCACGTTAAAATGGTTTGTGTCTGGTTTGTGTTTGTGTCTGGTGTGTTCTGTCATGTGTACCTGGTGTCTTATTAACACATACATGCAATGTTTATGAGATTTACATTAGCACTACTTAACTGTATGTTGTTAGCTAAGTGCATTGGTAATATCTTGTCTTGCTTGCCATTATAAATTGCGAAACTTTGTGAGACGCATGGCTGTTTGTTACGTAAAACTACTGAACGGATTTGAATGAAATTTGACACACGAAAAGTTTAAAACCTGTATTAACATGGGTTAATTTGCATCTCAACGATCCCATTGGACAATAACCGAACTCCATGCGAGTGAATCAGTGGGCATAAGCTAGTATATCGTAACCGTCGGTTTAATAGCCCCGTGATAATATTTATCTAGGATATCTCATAGATATTTTTATGAGCTATCTGTATATTTATTGCCTACTAGTTTTTTCCCGTATCTTCGCTCGCCATATTTAAGAATGTGCTTATCAATTCGGGTTGTACTCTGCTTGCTCTTTCAATCATGATTCGAAAGACACGTGGCGCCATCTACTATCATAACTTATTCCGAATTCTTTCGGGAACATTACTTTTTTTGTCAGTGTTTTAAAGGAGTACCTTATTAGCTAGTACTGTGAGATTCGGTCGTGCCCTCCGACCGAGGCCGCAGTTAAATATGAAAGTTGGGTCAGGTGAACAAAGAATAGCCACTACAGGTTTTAAGTTCTCTTTAATAACCCCAATGGTGGACCCATTTAACAGGGGTAAATATCACAAATATAATGAAACAGCACTGTAAACTTTAGTAGTGGTTATTGAAGCACAAATTGATTTTAAGAGCATATGTATAGATAGATTTTGTAGATTTCAAGCAGCTTTTATAATAATAATTCAGCACTTGTGGCTGCTAGTCGTGATCAAAATGTAATGAGCCAAAAAATGATTGTTGAAGATGAAATGACAGAATGAAATTCGAAATATGAATATTTAAAAATTTATAAATCAATATTGATCTAAAAGGAAAGAGGTTGAGGCAACAGAGAGGGTGGAATACCCACTCTGTAACAGTACCAACTGAGTTGTAGAAGTCAGATAGGCCATCGCTCCCTGTAAGATACTGGTATTCAGCTGCATCCTGGAAGACAAGACAGGAAGCTGACTCCAACTCTTTGTGAATGAGTGGACATTGTTGGCCTTGTAGATTCTTAGACGCTTGTAAACTTTTGTTAACTTCTTATCTTACGTTTTGTAAAGTAAGCAATATCCTTTCATAATTAAGTACTAACGCTGTTACAACAAAATTGTAAAACGAAATGATTTTAAACATGAAGTTCCTTGCCGGTTCTTCTTCTAGAAAACGAATAACCCGAACCATGCACCTTTTCTCGATGTTTAATAAGTGCCCATGTAGGCTTATGTGAAATGAAAATATTTCGATTTTAAACATAGTTGGGGCAAAGCTAAGCAGATGCTAATAATTCACACATTGATATCATCCATTTTTCTTTCTTCCAGAGTATTCACCGTATTAGTAAGAGAGATATTCGCAGGCTGGGTGTTGTTGACACTGACGGACGTGTTAGCTGACCCGTACATATTGAACACTCTCATCATACTTGCCACTGGTGATGAAACTATGGCGCAGCTACCCAGCACACCTAATTATAAGGTAAATTGTATGTGGTTTATGAAGTTTACAATGAATATACTTACTTACATGCTTTTATATCTAATTAAAAAATAATTCAGTTCCGTTTACAATTTACTGATTTGAGGATCTTCCGTCTTTTTGTTGAAGTCCATTAAAAAAAAAGTCCAGTAGGCCTACCATGACGTCTTAAAGCAGAACTTATTCCACTGAGTGAAAGAAATGGAAGAAAAAAAAATATTACCCCACACTAGGATTTTTTTCTGTATCGTGGATGTAAAAAAACAAATAATATAAATACACTTTGTAAATTCATTTACTTTCGTTTATAATATGCTAGTTTAAGGATCAACACGATTTTTGAAAACAAAAGTAATGATGAAACTAAATATTGTTTTTGTGTGTTATATTTTTTAACTTAACTTAACTTCGGTGGTCGTACGAGAACCGGTGTATTCAACGTAGTATGGACGTCAGCATGAAACCAATGTTGTTGATGTGTTATTTTTTTTCTTAAACGATGATTTTGTCCTGTATCATAAGTGCATTTACAAACATTTAAACTTCCATACAAACAGGCAGACGCGGAACAACCTGTGGGCCATACAAGTATTTATTCCTTGTGATATTCGAAACCGCGATACTCAGATATCGAAAAAATTTTGAATGTAGATAATTTAATATGTGTTTTTATTTTATAAATTTTATGATTATTTTCGATTTTAAAATTTATTTTTGACTTTATTTATTTTATTATTTTTTGACTATAAATTTGTTTAAATTGTAATAGTGTATCTGAATTAATTGAATATTTGACTATAATTTGTTTTTACTTTAATTTATTTTTACTCTAATTTATAAATTGTGAAATATTTTGTACGTCGAAAATGACAAAACATGTTGAACCAACAATTTTAAACTCGTTCCATCCATATGTGCATATCCAATGTATCATGTTACACATGTTTATACAAATAAATGAATCTTTTATCTTTATCTTTATCAGCGCAACAGCCAATCGCTCAACCACTCCCACTTAACCCTACCTATTTCTCTTCCAGGTAGAATTTCTAGAAACATTCGTCCGTCAAACCGAATCGATCTACAGTCAACGTTGCAAATTAATGCGCGTTGAACTCGACGTATTCATCAGTGACCAACAGAATCATTACGCGTTCATGCAGTATATGAAGACGACTGGCCACCTACACTTACTGCAGTTTTACAATGATATTAGTAAGTTATGTTAATAGTATGTGTTGTAAACACTCAACCAATTTAGCTATGTGGTTTGTAGGTAGGTAATGTGTGCGCAGAGAAATCAAAGTTTGTACACGTACACAGGATAGGTTATAGTTTATTAGGCAGTATAATCCACAGCACAAGAAGAACACTAGCGAAATAAAGAGAAGGAGTAAACAGAAAGCGTCTTAGAATTATTGCGATCACAAGCATTAAGCGGTAAGCACAACTAGCAAGCGTGGCGCGATCGTGGGCGACACAGTGGTCGCTTACAAGGCATGGAGTTGCTTGTACCTCCTACGGAGGGGCCCGTTAAGGCCTCTGACTGCTGGGCATGCAGGTTGGGTCAAAAGAGATACAGCGGCCCCGGAACAAAGGGCAAAAGATGGAACATGGATGGGTTTTTAGTCAGTCGGAAGTCTGGATGGAGCGAAAGGGAGTGACAAATCTTTCTTTTCTTTTCTTTCTTTTTAATAAAACGCTGCTCCACACTAGGAATTAATCCTGTATCGTGGGTGCGTTTACAAACATTTAAACTCACATACACAAACAGCCAGACCCGAAACAACTGTCTGTAGGCCATACAAATATTTGTTCCGTGCGGGGATCGAGCCCGCGACACGCAGCGTAGCAGTCGATCGCTCAGCCACTGCGCCAACCGTGTCGTCAATCTGACAATTAGTTCCGTCCAACCCAGAGCGAGAGAAATGATTTGATTTGAAAAAAAAACCGGGCAAGTCCGAGAGTAAACGGCTATATCTTTTGACTGCGTAAATTTAGAGGGTTTATTTCACAACTTGAGTCCAATATGGTTTTAATTTCAACTCGATACCTCCACGCGTTTCCGAGATAAAGGGTCTTGACAGACAGACGGACAGACAGACTGGCAACAAAGTGTTCCTATAAAGGTCCCGTATTTTCTTGTTGAAGTACAGAATTAAGAAAAAATGACATTTTGTTTAGTTTTACTGCTCTAGGACCAGTCAGACACTCGACTAACCTGGATGTGTTGTCAATCTTCTCAATGCTCCTTGAGCCTTACTAGAGCAGCCAAAAGTTTAGTTTTTAGATAATATTCAGAATAATTTATGAGGGGCAAGCATGTAAGTAAATAGGGAAACTGGCAAATAATGTGGCATTGGCTTCTTTCCTACATTATTTTGCAAAGTCAATATTCTCTACCTACCCTTATCTTTAATGTTTTTAAAACAATATTAATATGTACTGTCTTTTTTTTTCAGAGTTATTTCAAACAAAAATCCTGAACCCAGACATGAACAGTTCTGAAGAAGAGTCTCTTCAGCGTCAGGCTAAGGCGATGTACTCCACGTACTTGTCAGTGGGTCACCCGCTGCCTATCTTCGGTGAGCTAGCAGTCGAGTTGCGGGCTCTGTTGCAGCAACATAGCAGTATCAACAAGTAATGTTGCTTATTATTATGTAATAATAATATAATATTCGTTCATAATACGTTCATATGAGAGTTCATAAAGGAGTTAGGGTAGCATGAGAACAATGGGTGGGTTTTAGTCAGTACAAGTCTGACACTCCCCCCCGCTCCGCCCAGAGCGGGGGAACATATTTGATGATTTCCCAACCCAAAAAAAAAGGGTAGCATGAGAGATGTTTAAGATAGGATTATCACCTTATGACACCTAATTTAATGCTTTGGGCCCGATCCCACCAACAATAAGCGACACCGAAATCAATGCCCAACGTGCACTTTCACCAACATTAAGTTACACTTAGTTGGTTGCCCAACGGCCGTTTTCTCCTCAATTAAGCGCAACCTAAATCAATGCCTAAGGCCCGTTTTCACTAACATAAAGCGACACCTATATCATTGCCTGAATCTCCTTTTCACCAACATTAAGCACATCCTAAATCAATGCCCAACAACCAGTTTCACCATCACTGAGCGACACTTAATTGGATACCCAGCGGTCATTTTTATCAACACTTAACGACACCTAATTGATTGTCTAACACCCGTTTTCACCAACATTAAGCGACATATTGTTTTGAAATTTATTTTGTTGAAATGTTTTTTGTTTGTTTTGTTTTAGATTCCAGACCAGTCGAGCACTTTATCAAGCAGCTAGAGAATCCCACTCCGTATTAGAAAAGTTGTGGCTGCCTAAGTTTTTACACAGTGAAGAGGTAATTTTAAATAAATAATAATACTATATAGAGGTAACTCAACTCAGACAGGAACTTTTGAATGCCCTCAAAATAAAAAATAAATGTATTTTAAATGAATGTGATATAATATTTTATATATATATTTTATTCTTTATTTAATTCTTTATTTCTTAAATAATTTCTTTCTTAAATAAAATATGTAGAAAAACATAAAAATAGGTTTCCGCCATGTATTAAGAAAAACCTACATACCTACTTAGTATGTATGTCCAAGATCATGGCTATACTATATTTTAAGTTCCATATGTTCTTAAGTAACTGAAGTCCTAGTAATTTCTTATTGAGAATTTCTTTAACTATACTTTGGATTTAGGCGGCAATCTTCGAAACTACTGATCTGAATGATAAATTATTTGCTAATGGTAATAATAAATAACATTACCCGTTTGTATTCCTCGGGGTGTAAAAGGCCAATGTGAGCGGAGCCCCGGACACAGATAGTCAATAAAATTAAAGCATTTTTTTTTAAATTGTTTACAGTTCTACAACTTACTTATTGGTAGTAGAATACCTGTGGGATATCAAAAACAACTGGTTAAAAAGTAAGTATTTTTTTAGTAATTTCTTTTTTTCATGAATATAAGAAAAAGGCTTTACGCCCGGTTCCAATAAACAAAAACGATTCGTTTTGCTTACGGATACTAGTTTTTGACATACGTCTTGTAGAAAATACTACTATCCGTAAGCAAAACGAATCGACAAACCGGGCGTTCGTTATGTAATATATGGGAAAAGATTCGTTTAAGTTTAATAAGCAAGACAGGTTTTTGTGCTTGTTGAATATTTGTAATAAGAATACAACGCGTACAATGCGTTTTTAAAACTTTGGGAGTCTTTTCAGTATTTACTTTTTATCATCATAATTTTTGGAGAAACTCGTGACTAAATAATAGCCGCGGCTCGGGTCTATCATTAGATTAAGCCACGCTTGCCTAGTTCGGGCTGTGGATGGGTGACCACCCTTACATACCAAGTTTTTTCCGTGCCTCGATAAGCACGTAAAGCCGTTGCTCCCGACTGTTATTTGTAGATCTTTGACAGTCGTTACAGGCAGTCAGTGTCCCGAAAGTCTGACAACCAGTCTTACCAAGGGGTATTGTATTACCCAGTATTAATACTGGGTTGTGGAGGTCAGATAGGCAGTCGCTCCATGTAAAATAATGGTTTTCAGCTGCATCCGGTTAGACTGGGAGCCGACCCCAACAAAGTTGGAAAAAGGCTAGGCAAATGATGATGATCCTGATTTGTAATCTTTGGGCCATAGATTTTATTTATTTTGCTTTTCAGACCACACGACAAACTTCTTAACTCAGCTCTAAAGCTGGGCCATAGACTAAAAGGCGCGCTCAAACCACAGACAGTAGACGGACAACTGCTGGACTGTTACACGAACTGCGACGAGTCCGAGGGCGACGGTGTGGACAATATGGACATATTGAAGTATTTGGATAACCTAGCGGTTGAGGACGCCGCGAGGGGACACGATTTGAGCACCTATAAAGTAGTGTTGACTAATGTTGAGACTAAGTTGGTGAGTTTTTTTTAAGAGTTCCGCCCGGATCACTTAGTTGTACGTCTGTTATTAAGACCCTTAATCTCAGGAACGCGTGGAGGTATGGAGTTGAAATAAATAACCATAATACGATATTATAAACAGAATGAGATAGGTTGGTTTTCGAATGATGTAAGTTGTTGTTCAATCACCTAAAACACTCACATACGTAGATGAACGCCGAAAACATGTACCTGAATTGTGTGCGTAAAAGGACCAAAAATTTAATATTTAGGCTCATAGTCAGTATGTCCTCTCCATTCACTTTGTAATAGACAAGAAATTAGCACTTTTCTGGTCAATACAAAAGTCTATACAGTAGTGTGTTTACATTTCATATGGATCAAGGTCTTACATATATTTTTAAAACTAGTAGCAATGATAGATGTTATTTTTTTTAAAACGTTGTCTCACTCCAGGAATTTCTCCTGTGTCGTGGGTGCGTTTACAAATATTTAAACTCACATACATAATCAGCCAGATCCGAAACAACTACCTGTAGGGCATACAAATATTTGTTCCGTGATGGAATCGAACCCGCGAGACGCAGCGCAGCAGTCGATCGCTCAGCCACTGCGCCAACCGTGCCGTCAAAACTCGATTCTCTCTCAGTTTGAGGGTACTCAGACTTAAATTCAGGGCAACATCATTCTGTTCAGGGTTAGTGCCTGAAAAAAGAAAACAGAAAGTCGACGTATCACCGTAAATAGACTCAACAGCATTCTATCCCCCCCCCTCCCCCAGCAAGTCCCTCCGCGTCGCGGCACCGTGCGCGTGTTCACGCTCACCGTGCACCGAGTGGACGCCGGCGCAGGAGCGACGCTGTGGAGCGTGGAGCGAAGCGAACATGACTTCCACCTGCTGAGGAGTAAGCTGCATGAGTTCCACGGAGACAGGCTACTGCTGGATCTATCGCTGCCTTCTAGAAGGTAAGCGTACGGTCGAACTGCAAAACCGATTGTAACAACATGGTATATAGAAAATATTATACAGTATGTGAGAAAAAATATATATTATACAGGTTGTGTAGATAGTGATTGAAGAAAACAAAAATTGGCCATAACTTTTGAACTGAAAAAAAAAAACTTCTAAACCGAAAAATAATTACCTACCGACATTATCAAAGGGTTAAACAATTTGGAAATTACCTTGCCCACGCCTACTCAATTTGATTCATACTTCCAGTGAAAGAACGAAACTTTACTACGTATGTAGATCAAAGATTTATGCGATCATAAATCCAAGATGATAATTACAATCATCAATTATTTTTTTAATTTAATATTTTTTGTTTGTACTTGTATTAGAGAAACCTTCTTATTATGAGCATTTTAAAAACGTCATAAGCCTTTTTTTATGCAGATAGGAAATCATCAAAAACATTCCCGCTCAGGGCGGAGCGGGGGGGAGTGTACTGACTAAAACCCGCCCATGTTCCTTCTATTGTCCTTTATGTTCTGGGGCCAGGGTATCTCTTTCGAACAACCCGCAACCCCGGAATGTCATAAGCCTTACAGCAAAATGTGATGTATAAGACTCTCATTCCTCAAATTCCAGAGACAACAGTCCCCTAGAGACTCTCCGTTACAAATACGAAGACTTTCTCCAGCGCCTTCTCCAGAAAAGTCTTCTCCAAACCAGCGAGCTTCTCCGCATATTCCTTACGGAAGACGGTGACTTCTCTATCGTGGTCCAGGCTTCAACGATGAACGCTAACAGCAATGACCTTGGGAATATATACCAGAGTGTAGCTCATAAGTTACGGAAGGAGAAGGGTCAGCACTTGGAGACCTTTCTCAGGAATCTATTGGTTTCTTCAGATATTGAGCGGTATCAGGCTTTGTGAGTATGTTTTATTGTTTTTTTTTCTCTTGTATATGGTTTTTTTTACATTTTGTGAAGAGCTATGATGGTGTCGATTCTGTTGTCACGAACGACACTAAAACTACTCTAAAAATCACTAAAATGTAGTTTATTTCTGTCAAACATCCTTTCCTATTCTGAAATTGATTAAAGTGACACAAGTTTTTAGTCCTTTTCTAAATTCTTTTTGTTTTTTTAATCTTAAAGTGGATCCCTGCCCGAAGGGCCCTGATACTTTTGTAGTATACTTTTAGCGATCGCTTATCACGCCCAACCTTCTCAGCTATCAGGTTTTTATGCTGAATTAGCTGTTACTTGCGAATTCGTCCACGTGGAATTTAACAAAAAAAAAAAGCATTCACTCATTTATTATTCATAATCTGCAAATTAAAAAAAAAAACGCCTTATAACTTCAGTAAACTGCCACTAAAAGTCCAGCCGTCAAAATCGGTTCAGTCCTTGCGGAGATTAGCAGACAGAATAAAAATATTTACCGTAATTTCTTTCAAATGCATTTAGTAAAAAGCTATTATTTTCAAATGGCTTATGTTTAACTTACCACCAGATATAGTAACAAATAGCAGACAAAAATAGTAAATGATCACCAAAATAAAACCCGCATTTTAATGTAAAATTATAACCAAAGTTTTAACACTTTGCTATCCTATTTAAGCAAAATGACTCCAAATAAATCGTGGTTAACCCAAAAATAGTAAATGATCACCAAAATTAAACCAGCATTTTAAAGTAAAATTATAACCAAAGTTTTTATTTCTGGGTGCTTTAAAAAAAAAACACGAAGGCTAAAGCGGGAGCTCCGCTCTGCTAACCTAACCTATCCGAGTCGGGGTACTCTGAGTAATGTCTGACTCTGATGGTATTAACCATAATGAGGTTATAATTCGATTAGATTTGGTGATCATTTACTACATTTGGTGGTCGAATACAAATTTAAAGTGCAGTCGTGACTAAAATAGCTGGTACTATTGTAATTTTAGACATTATTTTTCTGGTGTTAAGTACTTAGATATTTTTGGTTACATAACTAAGGGTATCAAAACATTTTATGGTGGTCATTATATTTAACCCCTTTTCAAATCACAAACAGACACTTCAACTCTATTCTGCATAGATATATTTGCTTCCACGAAGAAACAGAGCCCTACTTTGCTAGTAATCTCAAGACTGAAATGATCAAATGACAGGCCCAGCAACACACTGTCTATGATTGCCCCCAAGTGGCCTACCATGACATCTTAAAGTGTGAGAAAGAGATGGCGCTATACATCCTGTATTGCTCCGTCTCTTTCACACACTGGAATGTCATTATAACAAGAACAACTATTAATACTAGGGCTCTTTCTTCAATAAAACTGAGAAATTCCACTGAATTGTTATATTTTAAGTAATAAACGCTTGCACAGTAAGAACACAAGAAATCGAACCATAGACGGAGTAGCCATCAACAAAAACTTATATTTATGGGTAGCGATACCTTGGCTATTTAGCCTAAAGTACCCGTCACGAGAAGCTATAAATTATGTAAACAAACATCTTTTACTAAGTAAACATTTTATACTGCGAGAGAGAATAAATTGACCATATCCAATCGACATGAAATATAGACGGGTTATATGAAAGTAACAACCTATTTAATTTAGTCGGATCATATTTTATCGCTATCGTTTGTGTTTCTTGGTACCGGAACGCGTCGTCGCAGGGATTGTAAACTATCGGGACGCCAGTCTTGAAAGAATTCCTACTACTGCCTGGAAAAAAAAATGATATACAAAATTGGCTTGTAAGTAAGAATATTTCTTACGACGACAATAAAATTAAGACTGAATTACTGCTAAAAGTAAGAAATGTTAAAGACAATTTTAAAACTTATGTAGTGGACGAGCTCGCAAAAAAATATAAGGTGGAAGTATTGAGACTCCCGCCATATCATTGTGAGCTTAATCCAATTGAGCTAATTTGGGCCAACGTAAAAGGATATGTTGCTCGCAAAAATACAAATTTTAAATTTGACGAGGTAAAACAATTATTACAAGAGGGACTGCAGCAGATTACTTCGGAAAATTGGACGCGTTGTGTGGAGCATGTTATCAAGGAAGAAAATAATTTTTATTCCAAAATCGATGAGATGATTGATAAAACTGTAGACAGCTTCGTAATACATGTCACTGATTCTGACACAGAAATGGAAACATCTGAATCTGACGAATAATTATTCTTAAATAATATATGTTAATTAATATTTGTTACTTAATAATTTATTAAATCTTAAACAAATTCATTTTTTTTGTTGGTCCAAATGTTGTGAACTCCTGAACACTTGTTTACAAAATTTATAGCTTCTCGTGACGGGTACTTTAGATCAAAATTTTCACATTAGTTAACATGCTTTAAAACGTCATACTAAGCTCCTAATTGCCGTCTCTCCCTAACCGACTCTTCTCTCAACAGAAAGCAAGGCACAGCTCGCGATGTAGAAGAAGCACAAGAGATGAGCGAGGAAATAGCTGTAGAAGTAAGCGCGAAGCGACAACGACGCGTCCGTAATATACACACGAGCGTGTTCCAGAACAACTTCGACGTGACGCCTCATGTGCACGCCGTCGACAGGGAGCATCAGAACAGCGTGGTCGGGTTCACGCAGTGCGCGATGTATGCGTGTGAGTATGATGGGATACTGGTGTCCCACTGCTGGGCAGATGCGCATGAGCATTGATCATTATGCTTGGTTGAGGTAGATTGACGATTTTAGACTAGTGTATTTTACTAGCAATCTGTCAATACTTCTCTTAAGTGTTATGTATTGATGGGGTGGCATGTGTATAAAACACCTAAAAGTTTATCTAAGAAATCACTGAAACTTGAATGTGTTAACACATTCAAGTTTCATAAACCTTCTGGAATATAATGTTGAGATTATGGTAAAAATCGCTTCTTTTTGTGTAAAAATAAATGCAAAAAAGAACTTAATTTTTTACTTTGTATATTTCGACGCGCCCCTCTTTTAGCCTGTCTTATCAAAAAACTTACAAAAAAAACCTAAATGAAGTACACTACGTTTACTTCACTTACGTTTTTGGCTTAGAGGCAGTGTTCATTTTTAATAAATGAATGTTTTTGATTATCAAATAAAAATTTTAACATACAAAGGACCATGGGAAGAAACGTCCTCACCCACCAACAGATTAGAAACACGTGTCATTTGAAAGATCTACCAGAATAGAGAACTTTTTACTATGGCGACATATGTCAAATACGTGGGGTTTAGGTTTTATGATATATTGTTTTTTATATATATTTTTTCTATTTGACTAACACATTTCCTTAGTGTGAGATGAATAGGGTTAAAATATGGCTATCATAATAATGTTTTCAATTATTTTAAAGAAAACGTACGATGGTAGCGTTCATCGCAGGAAGATTATGTGCGGCGTTCCGCAGGGATCTGTTTTAGGACCTCTCTTACGATGTGGTTCCGCGTACTGATCTCCCCGTTGGCGTTAATATCGTTTGCTACGCGGATGCACCCAGCTTGCATAGCTGGGACTAGAAAAGGTCGTGGCGTCGATCCGTGAGGTGGGTATAGAGATAGCGCCACATAAAACTAAGGCGCTTCGGTTCCATAAGCTGCCAAGGACCAGAGAGCCACCCAGCTTGTCAGTCAGAGTTGGAGTTGCGCAAGTTCAAGTGGGACGATACATTAAGTACCTTGGCCTGACTTTGGACGGTCGGTGGGGATTCGAAGAGCACTTCCAATGCCCCGAGTTGGAAAGGTAGTATGCGCTTTGCACAGACTGTTGCCCAATCTTGGGGGGCCACGAGAAGAAGTTCGCCGCCTATACGCGAGGGTTGTGCAGTTGATGATTCTTTATGGGACGCCTGTTTGGTCAAATAGGCTGTCAGGCGTCCGTCCGAGATTTACAGCCGAATGTGCGCCATCAGCCATAGTAGTGATAATCTGCCAGGAATCACTGTGGCAAGGCTGAGGCGGCAGGAACGGCGACGCGCGCTAGAGCAGTGGCGTGAGCGGCTGCAACAGCCGCAATATTCACAGAAGCGTGTTGTCGAAGCCGTCCTGCCACACTTCGAAGCATGGCTGAAAAAAGGGGAGCGCATGTCCTTTAGACTAACTCAGGTGCTTACCGGGCACGGTTGCTTCGGTGAGTACCTGAATAGGATTGGAAGAGAGGCCACGGCAAGCTGTCATCATTGTGGAGGCGGTTTGGACTCTGCACAGCATACGTTTGAGGCACTCCTCGAACGTATGCTAACGAACGTACAAACGTATGCGTAGGACCCTTCGTTCCAAGTCGCTAGGATCGGGCAAGATCTGTCTCTGCTAACCGTATTTGGGGCTATGCTGGCGAACTCTGACAACTGGATAGGCGTAACCTCGTTCTGCGAGACAGTGATGGTCCAGAAGGAGGCTGCCGAACGGGATCGTGAGAGGTCAGATCGCAGTAGGAGAAGAAGTTGAGGAAGCAACTGTCTCGCCACTTAACACACCGAAACCCCACCTGTAACACTTAAAGCAGGTGGGACTTTGGGGTCACGGGCGTTCAGAGTGGGGACTCTGAGCGTTCAGTGAGAGACCTCAGAGATGACCGGCAGCACCGTGGTCACGTGCTGTCGTGCATACATGCACAGCTTGGCTCAGGGGTGACCTATGTGTAGTCGCCCCAGGGATGTGCCTTAACAGGCGTTGCACAGAGGAGGCCTTCGCCTTTTGAAGATTTTCCCCCGACAGCAAAAAAAAGGAACTTTCATATTAAGCTTACGATTGCCTACGATCAGTGCGATTGCCTGTACAATCGCACTATGGGAAGTTGTAGGCACATTATATCCATTGTATGGTGCATGGGGCAAGGGCGACATAATGACGGCACGGTTGGCGCAGTGGCTGAGCGATCGACTGCTGCGCTGCGTGTCGCGGGTTCGATTTCCGCACGGAACAAATATTTGTATGACCTGCAGATAGTTGTTTCGGATCTGGGTGTTTGTGTATGTGAGTTTAAATGTTTGTAAACGCACCCACGATACAGGAGAGTTCCTAGTGTAGGGCAAAGTTTTATTTAAAAAAAAAATTACTATCGCACCAGCACAAATGCATAATAGTATTTTAATAGATGAACTCGATATATAAAAATCAGAGCTTAACATAAGCTAGTAGTGTATCCCTAGCAGCGTCACAACACGCTTGTCCTGGTACAGGGGGGAGGTCGCACCGGGCGGCAGCCGAAGTAATGACCCGCAGGGTTGCGATGGTCGCGGAGAGGATCCAGCAACTGGGTCTCGAGGTGGCATTGCACAAATCCGAAGCCATTGTCTATCATGGCTGCGGGAATGCGCCACCTTCGGGATCCTAGCTGACGGCAGGAGGGGTTCGCATCGGCGTCGGGTCGACGTTTGAGGGAGAGAACCTCAAACCAACCCAGCCGCCGCGGGAGACTCCCCGGACGTCGGGCGCCGCGAGACGACTCCCGGCCACAGTAGATGCGGGCCTGTGGACGGTGAGCAATGGGTAGGTAGTTCACCGTCCGTCCGTCTATTGACGACAAACCGTGTCCACGGCGCGTTAGCGTTTCACGCGCGCCTCAAAGAAATGTCAGCAAAACAAAGGGGCCTGCCAGAGTCACCGCCTGCCGGGGTTGCGGGTTTTTAGAAAGAGATACCGAGGCAATAGAAGGAACATGGGTGGGTTTTAGTCAGTACAAGTCTGACACTGCCCCCCGCTCCGGCCAGAGCGGGGGAACGAAATCCCATCCGCAAAAAAAAAGTTAGTAGTTTATCGTTTGACATGCATTTCGATGTACTTACTAATAAGTTAAAATGTATATTAATTAACTGAATACTGTTATTATTATTCAAAGACTTTTCGTTTGAGAACCAAGTATTTTTTTTGTATAGAATCGTCATTTGTTTACGTGAAAATATGCTTTTTGTTTGTAGTTTTTTTTTTTTTTTTACATAAACCCAATTGATTTTGAAACTAACACTGGTACTTTAGACTTTTCTGGGTCCCAGTGAACAAATCGAGACGCATCTCAAGACTATTGAAGGGTGGGGACGGGGTCCATACAAAATCCCCCATGGTCCTTTACCATTTACTTTATATTTCCAGTAATAAAAGTAATTCGCGTCCGCGGCGTCATCGCGCACGTAGCTGGATCACTGATGGCGCTGGCCAAGGATCTCATCGACGATGCCTTCAATTGTCTGCTGAACAGAACCCTGAAGAACCTGCTGAATGAGAGACGACTCGCGCATCTTATTAGGTTAGGACATGGTGGGTAACATTTTATACTAATCTTTATATATATAATTCTTCTGTGAGTGTGTATGTCACTGAACTTCTCTCAAACGACTGGACCGATTTTGATGATTTTTTTTGTGTGTGTTCAAGGGGATCTGGGAATGGTTTAGATTCACAATTTTGTCCGCTGGACAATGTTTTTTTAATTAATTTTTAATTTATTAGTAGTTGTTGATTTTGGAATGTTTTACATTGGATCCGACAGACGGCGCTACCATCGCAGTGTCAAATTAGACAGCTTATTAGCTTATTAAAAAAAGTTTGAAATTTTCAAATTAAAGACGTGTAGACAGGACAACGTCTGGCGGGTCCGCTAGTGTTATATAAGATGTTGTTAGGGCTGCCACGCTTTTGTAGTGCCTCCGGTATGTTGGCAGAGGCCAGGGTAGATGGCTTCCATGTCATGCTCCTTTAATTCCATCGGCTTTCTTTATAAAAAAAACTACTATAATTCACCCTATCCACTCCTATTTCCAGGACTGTTATTCGGTAGAAGAACTTTAACCCCGCGCCATGACGCGTCGCAGCGCTCGCAGGCGCGTAGTCAGCTGCGCGCGTCGTGCGGGCGGGCGGGCGCGCTGGGCGGGCGGGCGGGCGCGCTGGGCGGGCGGGCGGGCGCGCTGGGCGGCGTGCGCGCGCTGGGCGGGCGGCGCCTCGCAGACGCACTCGATAGTGTCTTCGACATCATACAGGCGCCACAACTTAATAAGCAGGTATGGAACTTATCTGTAGCTTTTACCAGAGAGGAGATCGTAACTAAATTAGCAGCGTCTAAAATCTATCTTCATGTTATACGGCGTTTGCCTAGGCCGACCCAAGGATAAGTGACCATCCATTTTAAACCGATATTCCTCCGTGCTTCGATGATGTAAAGACGTTGTTCCCAGTTGTCAGATTGTAGATCTTTGACAGTCGTTACAAACAGTCAATGTCCCGAAGGTCTGGCAACCAGTCTTACCAAAGGGTATCGTATAATCCAGTACTCATTCAGATAGGCATTCATTCCATGATAAATGATGATAATTTTAAACCATCTTTATTTTGCAAGTAGTTTTTTATAAACACTTTTACACATCGTTTCTTTTTTTAATTAGATGAGGTCGATGTTTCGTACCCGACTACTCTGACAAGAAACAACCGAAACAAACTCAGAGGTCATAGTCTCTTTTAACGTCCAGACAAATATCTTGGTCAATTTACAAGAGGACTATGCAGACTAGTGTCAAATGGTCATGTAAAATGATGACAACTTCTGCTTCCTTCATATTCTGCCTGACCATATAAGGGTAACCAACCTGATCAGTTGATTGCAGTATTTCATATGGACTGACTGTCTATTAAAAGGACAAATTCTGATCTAAATGGAAACGTTTAGCAGCGTTGAATTGACGCGGAAATAAAAATCATACAACAGTAACAATTATACGTGTCACCAATCTTTTATTTCACTTTTTGTTTATCTTGGCACTATTATTGTTTGTAGTAAAAACAAAACAAACAAAAAACATTTAGTCTCTGCTTAACCCTTTGAAGATTACAGGCGTGATGTTATGAAAGTTTCTGCTAAAGTGGGCAATTTAGGCCCCGTAGTCTGACAAAAATTGTGTTTAATCAACACAAAATGAACATCTTAAAATATAGAGGTATGCACAGCTAGGCTTCTGGTATATTATCTTCTTTAATCTCAAAGATAGGAAAATCCTATGCGTGTTTCCATATCTGATACTGACTAGCTGATAAGGAGATGATTCACGCTAAATAATTAATTTACAACTGATAACAAAAGGATATGAATGACTGATATGTATATTAGAATAGGAGGTGACACAGATAATGAAATGCTTAAATTTATCTGTCTTAATATACTGATCTACTTTCTATTTACATGACTACCTATAAAATTCATTTCTGAAGCATTAGTGATTGTTTCCCGATTGTTATATTTGTCTGTGTGATGGCAAAGCATTTGCAAAAACTCTGTGGTGTCCCCTTTTTTATTTACAGCTGATATTTTCGGCTTGATGCAGGTCAAAAGCCTTTTGTTTTCTTAGCCTAAACTGTCCCACTGCCAGCCAAAGGCCTCCTCCGAGTCTCCGAGTCCGTAAATACTTGTCCCGCGCCACCTCGATTTCGGACGGTTATCGAACTCCCGCGGTACTCATTCAGGTCGTCACGCTACGTCTTTCTCGGTCGGCCTCAGCTGCGCCGTCCATCCATAGATAAAGAAAATCAGGCATTATTTTACGGAAATCCATTACAGTAAAAAAAAAGTCTTAGTCTTAGTTTAGGCGAAATATAAGATGCAGAATTCAACACCCGTCCGCGAAAATATTTCTCATGCTGGAGGTGCATTAACTGAAATACAAAATGCACCGCAATCTGAATACCTTTTTTTTTTGTTTCAGCTGGTCTACAATCTATTGGATCTGTGCGTCATGGAGTTATTCCCAGAACTGGGTGCAGTAGACAACAGCCCATTCAAAGAACCAAAGAGTTGAGGAACAGTATCCACATCTGAGAAACACTATTTATTTTATAAATTAAAAAAATCAGCTAGGCTTTTTCATTTTTGTAAATCGCCAAAAACGCACGGTTGTTTGATCTTTAGTTAATTTATATGCAACTTATTATGTAATTGTAAATATTTCTACTGTATTGTATAATAATGAATCTATTTTTATAATATTAGTTACATATTAAAGCAATATTCGTTCACTTAACCCTTCGAGGTTGTAATCGAAAAGACCACAGAGTATTTTGAAATGTTTTCAGTGTAGAAACGAAACACCAGAAATAAATTATTTTGATAATTTAAACAGTTTTATTTTTCATCTGTATTTTTCCATGCTTTCGCTTGTCCTTCTGATCATACTGAATGACTGCCGTTTGATTTGACCTCGGTCTGGACCCTCCATGCAGTATTTATGAGAAATAATTATTTATAGTAAACCAGTACTGCACATACCTATTTAAAGCATTTTTTTTCATGGGATTAGAGAAAACCTCAGAACACCATCTGCTACGATCCTTACATACTACTTGGCTTCGTCATCGTACCGTGTTGGATACAGCCACGGATCTAAATGGGTCCACATTAAAAAAAATATCAAAAAATATATTTCTACTGCTTCATACTAATGCTAACACCTGTGACTTAATAATCGGTAGTTAAAACGTTCACGAATTTTGATTAGTTTTCTTTTAGTCCTGTTACAAACTAATTACATTCCATTACAAAAAAAAAACAGATTTCCATGACTTATTTTTAGCAAAAGCAAAAGTGGCGTCTGAGAAGTAGAATTCGCTTGATATTTAGTCTATTTTATTTTGAGGAGAACGAATGAACACTGGATAGTATAACTACATTTAGTATTCGGTTAGTTGGAATTAATTATTTTGACTAGATATTTCTGAACGTTAAGCTGATTATCACTGATCGTCGCTAGTTTCTGAACGTCATGCGTAAACAATTCAATGTTGCCATATGTTTTCTCACTGCACTTATACTGGGAAAATCCCTAAGATCGTCTGTGAATCTGTGACTTTCTAAAAAATAAATAAGTTACTATTGTTTATCGTCACAAACTTCCTATCATAATATAAATGCTGTTTAAATCCTTACAAATATTATAAAAGCGAAAGTGAGTTTGTTTGTTTGTTACCTCTTCACGCTTTAATGGCTAAACCGATTTTGATGAATTTTGGTACAGAGATAGTTGGGAACCAGGAGACGGACATAGGCTATTATTTTTTTTAAGAGAGTGGGATATGAGGGAGAAAGAGGGAAGAAACGGGAATACTTAGCGTTGCTATTACAAATCAATAACGCGCTACCGAATATAACGCGAGCGAAGCCGCGGGCAAAAGCTAGTATTTCTTTATATCCAACTGTTAAACCAGTATAAATTTCTAAAATTGAACAAATGAAGCGCCTATTGGAAAAATATCGTTATAAATGATTAACAATTAATGTTAGAATATGGTGGGATCCGTTGTATGCATGGTGTATTCTATGATTTGATTCTAATTTAAACCAGCCACTAGAGATATAATATAACTCAAGTGTGTGAAAACAAAAAAAAGAAACAAATAAATTCCACGCTAACAACACTCCCCTAAAATTGAAATGGGGAATGCAAAGACTGTGTTGGCAACACTGATGTTATGTCAATCTTAATTTACAGTGGAAAGTAAAAGGCGATGGGTGTGTTGCTTTGTGTTTATTTCTTGTTTTAGATAGAAACGAATGAATAAGTTAAAAACAAAATGTAATTTTAGAAATTCAAACTTTATTTAACTCTGTCAGTTACTAGAATACACCATTGTAAATATCTCATAACAAAATCCTTGTTTTGATTTCATCAATGGTTGTGTTACTGATTGTAACAAAAACAAAATAGAAAAACAATTGAATAAATTAGTTAGTGTAATGTTTGTGCTAAGTGATGTCCAGTGTTTATGAGGTACAAAGTAAACACTCGTGTGCTTAATTAGCTGATAAAACTTAACGATAATGGCTTTCGTACATAAATATTGTGTACATAAACATGGATGTGGTTTTTGAACGTGCTAGTGTTCTTATTTCGAAATTGCGATGTCGTCGTCGCCGTGCCAAAAAGGCGGGATGCGCCTCAGTGAAGCGTTGGATAACATGCAACTTGCATACAACCCGATCACTAAACAGTTGCATTTCGTGAGTCCTAAAGTGGAAAAACATGTAGAAGATATATCAGATGATATTGACAAACTGTCTAAAAAGAGCAGTTTTAGTGATGAAGGTAACTTCTCTATATCAACATGTGAGAAGAGTGATACCAGTGATTCTCCCAAGAGTACGCTGCAGTGGGGCAGTGTGAGTGGTCACCACAGAGGCAAGGATGGTGGCTCCTTCTCTAGCACTGCGTCCAGTCTGTCAGAATGTTCTCTTGGGTCTGCTGCTTCCAAGGATGATGAGGTTCCTGATGTTACTTCTCAAGATCAGGAGCACTCTAAGTTGAAGAAGAAGGGGCTGTCTGGATTTTTCAGCAGGTAAGACTTTCTTTTATTAATTCATAAGAAAAACACAAACATGACTCTTCTTTCGGGATCTGATATAGTCTAGTTAAAAAAACTATAAACAATATTTATAAAATTTGTGTGAATACCCATCAAATGGCTGAAAAGCATACTGTGTGTGGTATGACTTAAAATAATTCATTAGGACTTTTGCATAACAAACATCATTATGAGTCAATCTATTTATTTAAACTCCATGTTTACATATTATGTATTATAAAATCGGGAAAAGGTTTAAATTACACTAATATCTCTTTGTTTAATTAAATTCCTGGCTGTTACATTTATACCCATTTATAAACTAAGAAAGACATAACTAAACAGTTTTGAAATAAGGCAACAATTAACAAACAAGCCAATTAACATTTTCCATGTAAATAAGCACTGATCAGCATTCTTGAATGCATCTATTAAGTAATGTATTGACATGTCTTTATGTAATACTATCTCATAACATTAGGAAGCATTTAGTCCCCACTTACTTAATAACTAGGAGAATAAATTAACTAGCCGTTCTAGAAAATGCTATTTTCTCTACTACTAGCTAAAACTTAGGTAAAAATTTCAAAATACGTCGCCATTTTAAGGGGTTGTGAGTGGTTGGGGGGATTAAGACTAACTCCCTTAAGCCCCCTACAACACCAATACCCTCAAATTCAGGCGACTCGTTTTAAAATCCAACCCAAAACTTATTCTAATTACTAGTGTTCCACTATGTATCCCATAGATGCAATATAATGATTATTAAGATGTGGCAAAATGCTATTAATTTCAGTGCTATTGTGAATGGAACAGATTCATGGTGAAAATGCCATCAAAATCGATTATAATTGTTTAAATGAACAAAACAGTCATACAGACAGTTATGAAAACCAACCTTATTTAAAAATATGTAATGATTTACTAATAGTACTCATTTAAATTCAACAGCAACAATAGCCATGTTTTGTCAATTATTTTGTAATTTTTCAATAATTTTTAAACTGATTTCCGAAGGCTACTTGATGTACCTATATCTTCCTTATGTATCTTTTTCTTTTGATATATGGCTGTTGATAGCAAACATCATTGCCATTCAAATAAGCCTACATTATAATATTTACAAGGAAAACCAATGAGTTTTTCCTTCTACGGAATGTCTATTATTTGTATCAGTACCAACACTGCATGGTACAGTACTTACTTGCTTAAAAACTTCATATAATGCTGTTCAAAAACTACTATTTGTTGTAATAACAGGGTAAAGAAACCATTGGAATTTCCCTCCGTCTTCATTTTACTACTCGGTATTCTTTTGTTTATTGTCCATTGTATTTTCTGTGATAATAGTCCACTTGAGTATAAAAAATATTCAGTATTAAGGTCTTTCAATGTATATGTATTGCACATAGAATACTAATTCAGGACAAAGACAGATTAAATTAAATGTATGCAGAAAATCAACATGAGCGATGGAATTAAAAATTTACATAAAGTTGTAATAAAAGACACACTAGAAGTAAGAAAATAATTTATTTTTGAATTTTATTCAAAGACAATCTTATTAAATATTATGCATCATAAAATAATTTTTATACTGTACTTAACATATAAGTCTTTTGCATTGGAATAATTCTGTTCAACTAAAATCTAGACTAGACTTATGCTTGACCAAAACTGGCTTTATCAACACCAACCAATTCACAAGACAATTTAAACAGTCTCTTTTGATGATCTAATTTCTTTGAGAAACTGTTACTAATTCCTTCTACACAATTACTAATGTATAAACCTCCTCTTTTCTCCAATTCTTTATCAAAACAAGCGTGAAGTATGGGAACAGCTCCTTTTGCTGGGGTCTTGAAAAACAGTTTCATTACCCAAGGGAAAGCTTTTTTGAACATCGTTTTTTCAAAGAGATCTGTGTCCACAATTCCTGGGTGAACTGAATAGCATTTCACTGCAGAACCCTCTTCCTCTAACGTCTTGTTTAGGAATCTGGCACTCATGAGCTGTAACAAACAAAATGCGTATTTAAAATACAAGTTCACATAACATTCTTAGAATTAATTTAAAGCAGAAAACTGGTTTCATTGAATACAGTTGCAAGTGGAAAGTAGAACATTTCTTTACCTGTGCTAGTTTAGCCTGCGCGTATGCAGCAATGGAATCATAATGCTCCTTCATATTGATATCTTCAAAGTAAATTTTGCCAGGATAGTGGGCGCATGACGTCACATTCACAACCCTAGCTGCCTCTCCGATAACGCCGCCCTTTTTTAGGGCTGGCAACAACAAGTGTGTCAAATAAAAGTGGCCCAGATGGTTTACCGCTAACTGGCTTTCAAACCCATCCTCTGTGAGCTCATAGTCACCATACATGATCCCAGCGTTGTTGACGAGAAGGTGAATAGCCGGGAATTGGTCCAGCACGTTCTCCGCAAATTGTTTGACAGATTTTAAAGATTGCAAGTCCAATGGGAAAGCCACAATGTTTTCTCCGTTCTCCAAATTATCAGCTAACTTCTTCATAGCTTCTGGTTTCCTCACACCGGCAATAACAAACATATTCGACTTCAGCAATCCTCGCACAACTTCGGATCCGATACCACGAGCCCCGCCGGTGACGACCGCAATTTTTCTCTTCGCATCTGGCAACACAATTTTGTTCCTCCATACGTTCACCCAGTCATCGATGAGGCCTCCGGCGCCTGCGCCCTGCATGTCTAGCGCGTATCGTAGTTCACTGAGGATGTACTTCAAGGGTTTGTGCCGATTGACGTACCAGTAGATGGCCGCAGCACCGGTGAGAATTAACGCTGATGCGATAGCGAGAGACATGTTGAGGTTATGTTATCGTCCGCTCGGCGCGACGCTACGGTTGCACTGGCGGCCGTGGCTTTCACTCCGTTGGAAATCCTCAACGCTTTCTCTCGATCCGGTGTTTGTTTGGTCTGGTACCGTTAGTCCTGAGGTCGCGCTGCTCATTTATTGATTAAATGACAGGGAGCTTATTATATCTGTAACAATACACATAATTAAACGTAAGTAAACAAATAATTAAAGCGACGCAGCAAAACGTTGCGAAGCGTGTTATCGATGCGTGGCCTCCAGCTGTACTGAAAACGATGACGCAACGCGAGTACTATTGATATTAGACTAGACGGAAGTCGTTGAAGCGTTAAAATCAAATACAAAGCCTGTTTAGGAATCTTATTGATTATTTTAACCTAGAAATGAAAACTAAATACCTAGTAGGTAGGTGGTACCTGGCTATCTCATGGCACTGATTTCACAATAATATTTACGGAATGAAATACCATCTGTTATGCGATATGCACGGGGCACCTGACGTTACTGACTTGTTTGTTTTGCAAATTCAATCGGGGCGCATGCGCTGTACGTGCCGGTATTTATCGGTGTACCGTCCGATTTCTAATTATGGCATTAACAGGTTGCGGTGCAGTGGTTATCGCGGTTTCGTTAATAATCTTTGTGCTAACTTTGGTAACTTGTTAAATGATATCCGATCGACGCCTCCGATTTCCTATTGGAGTTGGTTTTCTGTTGACTTCTTTGAATGTTGTTCTTAGAATTTTAATAACCGGTTTGGACTAGGCATGACAAAAATGTGACTAACCCAAAAGATCGCGCTAAGAGCGCAGCTAAGGCAGCTTCATTTGAATATTTCATGACTTCGCCCAGATGGTTTTACTATTTCTTGGTTTTCTTTTGACGGCACCGCAGAACTTTAAATGGGGCGTCGACTAATCAGCTATCTTAGTTAGGTAGATACGCCATTGCTTGTGCATGGTGAGCTTCATTTAAAGGCTCCATAATTTTAAAACATCTGTGTGCCAATATAAGCCACATTTGCTTGCGATTCCAAGTGACATAGGCAAATCCAAGACATTAGTTCACATGAACGCGTAACGAATCTGTCTCAAACAAATCACGGTTAAGGGTGCCTACGTAAAACGACCTCTTTCTATGCTCCCCTTATCCAACATCAATGTTTGACGCTGGGGACGACAGCAATACCTTTCCATCCCTCTCTAACGTTCTAGCGGTTCGGACTAGTTCCCGCTCCGAGATTTTAATTAAGGGTCTTTGAACTACTGAATGCTGATGGTGCGTGTCGTCTGCGAGCTACGGTATGACGCAACGCTAAACCGCTGTAAAAACGCCAATGCTTAATTTCTACTCAGTCCGGTCAGTGACGTCATTTTACCGTAAACGGTAGATTAAACAATACGGATCATAATAATGAAGGTGGATGTAATAGATGTTGTGTAATCGATGGTGTTTGCAAGGACTGTTACGAAATCTGATGGTGTCTTTATTTTACCTCTCGAAATGATGAAGACTCCTTTCCTATTACTTTAAAGACAAGCTTTTGATGAACCGACCCGCACCTACCGATGTACCTACTCATGAGTTGATAGCATTGAAAAACAAGAATTTATTTTACCACAAACTCTTACCGAGCAATATAAACAACCACAATCCTTACAAATGCTAACGAAGCCGAATTCTGATGGCGAGTGCATTCATGTAAGCATGACATCATTTAAAATGCGCCAGCTCAAAAGAAATGGACCTGTATTTAAAGGTTCATAAGGCAGTTTTTGAAACGACGCTGAACCTCGACAAGAAGAATTTGTGAATTACGGTTTGTCGCATTCATAAAATGCATTCCGGCCAAATATTAGGGCAACCACAACACAAAGACTCAGGCCGTGTGGGTTACTGTTCGGTTAGCAAACAACGCAGTCTTCCAGCCTAACATATTTTAACATGAACATAAGCCTATTATTCATATTTAATGCACACAAAGTCAGTACCAAAGTAATATTTACTTTAGTAGATAATTTAGAGTTCGTAAACAGTTTCTGTATTCTCCGTAAACAAAACAGAAATAAAACGAAGATGCACCTAATAAACACAAAACAATAAACAGTTCTGTTGATGCAAGTAGTAACGCATTTAATGCTGATGTCATCGACGCAGATAAAACTGCTGTATTAACAACACATTATAAAACACCGGGCGTTCAAACAACTAGCGAGAAAGCATATAAAATAAATGAGAAACACTGAAACAAATACAAGCCCTTCGAGATCCGGTTCGAGAAACAATACGGCATAAAGTTAAAGCGAACTCGCTGCATACGTAATAATGTACAATGGCCAATTCCATACACCCGATACTTGACCGGGGAAACCTGTTTTCAAAGGCGCTGTGCCCCTGGACTCAACTACTGCCACGACGCTTGACCTTGGATGCTTCAACACTAACCCTTTTAACCATCGCTGGTTTTCGCATCGTGGATTAAAAACATTCTTTCCCGAAGCTGCAATGGAGAGCGTGCACTTAGCTATTAACGAAAGCTTCTCGAAATCGCTGTTCTAGTGGTAGACGTCCAGCAGCAGTCTGCACTCAGCTCGGTCAAACGTTTGATAATAAAGATTGCCCAGCGTATTTTAAAAGTACTTTCGAATTAGCACTTAATTGAAAGCATGAATGGCTTTATCTACTGGAGTAAATTGACCGTACGGATGCGCACGCTTAGCATATGGCGCAAGCAAGATGCTCGCAACACCTGATACTTGAAACGAAAATAGAAATAAAAGCGACAGGCTTTTTGAGAAGCGGACATTTATGACAAAGTAAACCTTACCCGAAAAGTGTTCTTGGAGAGACCATTAAAGATACAATAAAATGGATTTAGCTTCCTACTTTTTACTCGCCCGGAAACTTAAGTAAGATTGGTACTCAAAAAACCGCGCGGCTTTTATTTAAAGGGCTACACGCTTCGTCTCTGCCATCATAGGTATGTATAATATATATGGTAATAATAACTGTATGTACAGCTGGTATCTTAAACCGGTTGTCCGGGTCATCCCTCATTAGACGCAATGTCCTCAAATTAACGAACAGCTAAATACGGAGACCTGTTTATCGTCTGTCTTTACAGTATTGTTGTTTCGCCTTGGAGTTTAAATGGCAATGCCGCATTAAAAAAAGTTGACATCAACTGTTTAACCAAGGTTTCATTCATGAGTTTGTTTTTAACTTGTAACGACGCGTGACTATGTGTCTTTGTGGTTTTCTAAGATATTGCTGCTCAAGTGAGAGTAGCCTAAACCAACTTGAGCGCAATAGTACCTTATATGCAAGGTTTTCTCTGTAAATACACCAGAGTAAGAATCCGGTTTCCACGCTTTATATGAACTATAATAGTTGTGGATGGAATGAGAATCTTGGGTGTTTTGCTAGTCATTAAATAGTACTGTTTTTTCTGGCAATTATGCAAATTATTCTCTCAGACTTGTTTTTGCCAGAATCTGTTTGGTCATAATCGTGAGTTAAATATTTTTAGAAATCATTATTGTTATTGCTTCGTTTACTGTTTTAACGCCTAGTGGCTTTCAACAAATTGTTTGAAATGTTTGGGATTATCAAACGTTTTCGTGACTCTCTTTGCAATCGTAAGTAAACCTTCTGTTTTCATAGATCCGAGATGGTTTAGTAGCTGATTTATCACAAATTGGCTTCAATATAATAATATAACGCTGTTTCTTAAGTTGAAATCAATTCTGTAAAGGTAATTTAACATTCGTGCGGCTTCTTTGGCTCATTCTTTATGTGTGGCCTTAAGACGAATTAATTTCCAAAGGAATTCACAATAAGGATGCCTTATAAGAACCAGCTTTCAATCAGTTCACAATATAATAATAACTGACACGGTTCACTGGTTTGAAAGATAACCATCCTGTTTTTTTACAACGTGAATGCGCATTTTGACCCGACTTCATTTGACCACAGGTTTACCATAAAGAAATTTCACGGTTGAGGGAGCATTGACAATGTTCTATTACGAGTTGGTCAAGTCTATACTTAAGCCTGAGTCATTGACGTCAGTACAATTTTATCATGCATTTTACCACGACTTAATTACTGCTATTGTTGTTCTTCTAATGACTAATCAGTATTGGACGTTGGAATTCCGTCGTTCGCCATTCCAACTACATAGCGTCGAGTCAACTTTAGTTATGCTTTTGGTTACGTCAGATTCTTACTCACATTTTAATGCATATGGAATTATAACACTGATGAATCCGACAAGTTTGTCATCTTCCTGAAGCAAACCGGAACTGAATTATCGACGATAAATGTTAATGCAATTTTAAGTGTTTGGTATTTAGAACTGGGTTAATCTATTTGTTGAGTCGTGAAAGTAAACATTGATAAGTTTCCTAGACTAAACAAATAGTGTTATTGTTAAAGGGTCAAGAGGTGAGTTAAAAACGTATAGATTAAATAAAAAACCTTCACCACATCTACCGCGAAAATGTACTGGAATTTACTGCGTAAGTATCATTCACACATCAATCACTAAAGGTAGGGAGGGCCCCTAACTGTCTAGCCAGAGGGGTGACTCCCCTAAATGTAAAGCCAATATTACCGATACCGAAAACAATGCGAATGAACACTGGGATAAATATAGCTCTTGGCATCACATTGCGTGATAAAAGTATTCTCCTCAACGAATTACGTTCTCTGAACAAGATCTTACAAAATAAAGCAAAATTAAAGTCCCATTCTGTTTATTCTTAGATATTTTTTCTTCAATGTAAAAAATAATACCTTCATATTTTTAGTAGAGAAAGATAAAAATAACAATAACCGAGGTTATGAAGTAAAGAATGATAAAAGCAACGTGAACTTTCCTGGTAAAGTGGTGACACAACACCTATTTATTTTGCTGGGTTTATAGTGCTGTGTTTCTTTGTGGAATCTGATTACGGCATGGAGGAAATATTTTTCACAGCGTATATTATTATGTTGGATACAGTGTTCTCGGAATTTTAAAAGGTGCACTGTTTGAATTACAAATTAGAAACAGTAACTACATACAGGGATTTAAAAGCTTTACGAAACTGTAGTGTAAAGCTTCTGAAGGCATACAATATTTTTAGATAGTTTGATCAAATATGGGCCATAAAACAATAACTATCTGAACTAGATCTATTCGACGGAATTCACAACAAATTTCACGATTTTATTTTAAACTAGCGTTATAAAAAATCATAGTGAATCATTTACAGATGATGATATTATTATACTGACTCAAAGTAAAATAAAAATATTTACACTTACTGTATTTATTTTGCTTTTTTCAGGCGATAATACTTTTACGTTTTTGTTTGTGATAGTGTCATATTGTAGGAAATTGATGAATCTACGTCTTTGTATACTCTCTCTGTCGCAGCACTATTATTTGCTACATTGTCTGTATGCAATTTGTAAGTTTTTGAAATAATTATGTATAATCTCTCATTCATTATAATTCTGTTTTTAATTAATTGTAATCCGCCTCGATCTTAACACTCTTTAGAAAACAGATTTTAATAAGACTTAACAAGATCTTATCAAGGCATCAAGATCTAGTTTGAATGTTATAGAATTTAATTAAAGTACTTAAAGAATGTTGAACTCGTCTGCTCTTTTGAAGACAGCTACATTCAGACTTGAACAACTATTTGGCTGTTGTTCAAGGCTTCTAATTCTTAGTTTGTTTGCTCGTCACCGCATCTTAGTCAACGCATATGTTTTACAGTACCACAAGATCAATTCCTCCAAATTATAAAAGCAAGATGCTGAAATAATAAAACCCAATATTTAGTAAAAGCATTATGCAAAATTGTATTTTGCCACACATTTGTACACACACATTCTGCATTCACTAATCATGTTTCATTACCAATTGTGGCCAGAACAAATGTGTCACTTGTACCCACGAGTATTGTTCAAGTTGATACAGAAACAATGATGTTGCCACAACACACTAATGTTTTTAATTTTGTCAACTTTGTGGCTCAAAGTTTTTAATACAATGACTATGAACAAGACAACAGAGTAACGAGTGATAAATTGCCCGCTGTTGAACTTTGTACGTCTAGTTGATGAGGATATTTTATTTGAACGTGTGAAAAAAGTGGTCTTATATTGTTATATTCTAAACAATTTGGCGGTAGTTTGTTCTTATGACCAGAAGACTGCTTTGTGTTCATTTGAAGCAATTTCAATCGGCCCAACTTGTTAAAAACACATCTTTGCCTCTGTTGTATAATTAAATACTTCAGTCAGTCAGAATGCTTTTCAGTCAAGTTCAGGTTTTGCTATTTCCATAATTAGATACGATCTTGGATCAACAAAATGTCAGTGCACTGGTATTTTTCAAGAGCGCTAGCCTGCGTAGGAAGGCAAAGCCTAACTGACGTCATCGCCTTTCACTGTACTATGTCTATTTGAGGAGTGTCACCTTTAAGGAACTTGTTGATTGGTCAGGGTGGTGTGCAAACATCTTGTTAATCACGTGTAGGTTTTAATAACTATTAACAAGGCTGACCTAAAGTGATATAAATATCTTGGAGCTAAAAGGTGAAAATGAAGTTAAATGAGAATTAATTGCGTCAGCAGGTGGGTATTATTACGCAGACTATATGTGTAATATGTTCGTATCAAAAGCCGAAAGGGCAAACGGTGTTAGCGGGGGAAATTGTGTAGGCAGATGTTCAAAATCAGAATAGAGACCCCAACATTGCGTTGGCTTCTAATAATAAAAAAATTGAAATTGAATATTACGAAGAAGAAGACTGTCATGAACTCATGAGATTATGACAATCAAATTTGATACATGCTGAAGCACCTGCCTGCCGGGGTCGATGACTCTTTTATAAACATTCAGATTGTGAAGCAACATTTTTTCTCATCGAATTAGAATATTTATAGAATACGTAGCGGTCGTTGTGGTTTTATACTTGCTTAATGAGTAAAAATAATACCGGTATAATCAATAGTATTATCACCAGCACCGAAATAATTGGGTTATGTCAGCGGGTGGCGAGGTGTACAGAGTTAGAACCATTATTTTATCGGCAGTATAGAATATGGGTAGATTATTGTGCTTTCATATTGCGCGCTACGTTCATTATCTCACTATTGTCACGTTTGATTGCTTTCTTATGCTTATTCTCCAATACTATAACAGCAGCCAGATCACATACAAGCCAGATGGCTAAACAGTGTTTAATGTTATGCTTATGGTTATTGGTTATGTTCAAATACGGTGTTGATATGAATCTACACCGTATTTGAATAGAGTAATTCATCATCTGCCTAGCCTTTTCCCAAGTATGTTGGGGTCGGCTTCCAGTCTAACCGGATGCAGCTGAATATCAGTATTTTATATGGAGCGACTGCCTATCTAACCTCCACAACCCAGTTAGTACTGGGTAATACGATACCCCTTGGTAAGACTGGTTGTCAGACTTTCGGGACACTGACTACCTGTAACGACTGTCAAAGATCTACAAATGACAGCCGGGACCAACGGCTTAACGTGCTTTCCGAGGCACGGAGGAAACTCGGTATCTAACGGGTGGTCACCCATCCACAGACCAACCTAGGCAAGCGCGGCTTAACCTAAAGATTGACCCGAGCGGCTGCTATTATTTAGCCACGAGCTCTTAATTGCTGGTATAGTAATTACCACACACGGTACACGTCAATTAAAAATCTGGTAAATCCTTTGATGACTAAGTGAAAAAAGTAATCTTATCGGATTTCAATTGTTAGCCGTAGCCTTTATCAAATCCTTCCTGTGACTAACTTCTTCCATCTTATTCATAGCAAACAATCTTTGTATTCATAAATAAGATATCACTTTCTTTATCTTCTTATGTACTCGACTCTTATCTTTCATGGTTACGTAAAAGATAGTGATGGTTATAGAGTTACCAAATATCTTCAAATGGCGTGAGAAGTACAAGTTATTGCTACACGATGATGTTTTGAAGTCCGTGACGAAATACTAAATAGTTTTTACCTGAAAATTGTACAGCGTCTTGAGTTGTAAGTTTTCCGAAATTGCCCGAGTGGTCGTTAATTTCAATGTGTCTACGATCTCTACGTATTTCGTATTATCCACTGGGTTATATTTAGAAATAGGTGCAGCAATAGTGTAGCAATAGAACGTAATAATGCATGACATTCATGAAGGATGCGTGTGTACATAAATACTTTTTGCTATCTCTATATTAAAACCTCTTTTCATAATAAAATGAATTTGTTTCACATGGGATCGTGTAACAAATAAAAGCGTGTTAAAAACGTCCACTGCATTTATGAATTATGATCTGAAAAAGTCATCCTACTTTACCGATAGATCAATATGGTAGCAACAATGATGGGAATGCCATTTGATTTGCAGATTCGTTTCGTAAAGTGAAGTCGTAATGTGTTTATGTCAATATCTGCGTATTATACGCTAGTTACTCACACAACCTTGTTGGCATTCGTAGAAATCGTGTCATTAATGAAACTTTAATTATTCATATTGCAAAAAATAATGGCGCCGTAACTATAGTTGGTATTAGGTGCGAAGCAGAAACTTGATTCACGCTTACCGATGCCATAATAACAATAGTAGTCATGGAATATCTGTCAGTGAAATTTAATAAAATCGCCCAGTGAAAGTACTGCACGGACAAGAGTAGCGATTACATACACCAGTTACTTAATTATTACGGAAGTCAGTTTATATTTTATACTTTCTTTAAAAGCAGTAAAATCTCATATGTAAATGTGTTTCCTTTGACTGTTCAAAGGAAACACCACGATTGTATGGCGGTTATGTTTTGCGGATCGATTCGGTTTTATGATCTCAGTAACGATAAAGAGATTTTATAGCCCTGAAACTTCGTAGGGTGACTAATAATGTATATCAAGCCAAAACTAAAGTTCTTAAAAAGGTAAAGCAATTAAAACTCCAACACATGAAAACGGAAAAGTCGTATGTTCGGGTAAAATCACCTAGGCAACAGAATTACGAACATTCGAACTATTAATATTTCTAATAATAGAAAGTAATCAAATGCGTATGAATAAATATTGATTGACTTGGGGTCCCTCAAGGGGCCTCTAAGAATCGAAGCCTACGTCAATAAAACGTCTGCGTCGATTCCATCCAACGTAATGACTTTCTGGATGTTCACTATTTCTGGATTCGATAACCTTTTAGATATTTTCGCTAGACGTGCTGTGTCATTAGTTTTCTTTTCGAGTGGTAGCAATGATGTTCATTTGTGTATTGATTAGATTTTCTGAGTAGTTTTAGTTACAAGTCATCTACCGTAAAAGCCGAATTACAAATAATATCAGCTTTATGAATAGAAACATCTATTTGTGCTTTAGCTTTCCTATGATTATGCGTTGTTACAGTAGTTTCCATGTCCAGCAGTACATTTATTGGTTGATGATAGAATAATGTTTTATATTACTCAAGTAACATAAGAAAGAAAGTTCAGTTTCACATTAATGATTGATCGTGTACAAACAGCTCCATCCGTACTTAATTTGGCATGACTTAAGCTTTTTATAGACAACAGGAAATTGTACCACGTAACCACTCGTGTTTTTATGGTTTTACTTTAACTACCAATAAATATGTTAGTCGTGTAGTAAAAATTAAAATATGTAATTAGTGGTTGCGCTCCACAGCTGAGGCTGCCGACGAAAATAGGTCTTGATTTTTTATCTGGAGTCTATAATGGAAATCTGTCTGGGTTTTACGATTATATCTGGATATAAAATTCTGAATGTATTTTCCGACATCTTTCTTACATGTTCAAGAAAGGATAGTATTTCTTGCCCATCTGCAGCATAATTCAGGCGTGATTTATTATCTGTTCCAAATACTTGCTTAGTAAGCTCAGTTTTCGAATGCTTCGGGGATTCTTGAAGAGTCTAAACGTCAAAGAGTACTTTGTACATCCAAAAAGGAAGTGAATCTCGAAATATGGGTCACCCAACATCAGAGACCAGTCTCGTATTTCAATAACAAAGTACCCTTATGCTCCGTCGTGACAATTAAAGCATTCAATTGATAAGGCCACAAGAATGCATGGACTATGAATGAATGCCGACTATTTATAGAGAGATAAAGTGGACTAGATTGGAACCATTACTTTTTGTGACACTGATGTAATGGTGAATGTCGTTGAGGACATTTTAATTGAAGCAATTGTGACGGTATTATTGGCAATTGATCTTTGATCAGACAAAATATCAATTGATTGGAAAGAGTTTAGTGTAATGGAATAAAAGAAAATGTACTATGATCATTAATTTAAAAGTACTTGAAAGAAAGGTCGATAGTCTACAGGTATTTCGTGATTTCTAAGATTTTTTCAGAAAAACAAAATTAGCTTCCATTTTGATCTCGAAATGGTTGCTAAGGAATTTTCATCCAACGTAATATAGGTGCGGATAAACTGAAACGACCTCTTGACATTTACGAAGCATTTGGGTTTGGTTGACGAACCGCTACCGTATAGCTTTTGCAGAATTATGCTGTGTGGTATTTCAATGATAAAAAAGGATAAAACTATAGCCATGACTGAAAATAAAATATTTAAAACTGACATTAGTCATTTTACTTAGTAGGTAATTGACTCATCGCCCCATAAAGAGGCCGTCCTTTATATTGGTTAATCAATTGTAGTAATCCACTTCCGTGCATGACCTACAAAATAAGCCAGACAAAGGCATTATCGATCTGGCTATATGAAATGCAAACAAATGATAGCAAATTAGTTTGGATATTAAATTATATTACTATAAATAAGTTATGAACAAAGTTTTTTATGGTTAGAATATCTTAAAATTAAGCATAATATATTCTCAAATCGATTATATTCGTACGTTTAGAATTAAAATCAATGAAAAGAATCAAGCTTTAAGCTGCAAAGACTCCACTGATTAAAAGGATGTCGCCAAAAGTTTTCAATTGGCCCGTAATAAATAAGCTCGAACCGTAATGTGATGTCATGGCACCATTAATCGACGTCCGTCTGATCCAGACACTCGAGACATCGAAACAGTTCAATAATACCGGAATTATTGAATGTACGACGTCACTACGACCTCCTCGAGGTATAAATACTAGCACATATATTGACGATGTCTACGTCATACGGCATTGACAAACTTTTAGTTGAATTACAGTTTCCAATCTGAAGAACTTGATCAGTCTAATCGAAGGCCGAAAACAAGAGTACGAATATTTTGAACATAAATCCGGTTTAAATGAATATTTATAACAAATAGTTCGCAGTTCGCGCCGATGTTACAGGTTAGATCGAGTATATCAAAACTTGGGAAATGAGGCCAGCTCTCTGCGTAGTCCATTGATCTTTACAAAACAAGATCATCGTTTCTTAGAGGCGATTAAATTAATCTGATTCGCGCGACTCGATTGGTCAGTAATGCACTTTTGAATAAGCATGATGTCATCACATTGCAGTAATGCCAGATTCGGTTCGAGTATGACCAGTGATTGTGTGTAAAGAATGTGTCAACTGTGGTCCGGATTTGAAGGAGGACAATGGTTCTTTCTTGGTTGAACTCTACGATTCTGATATAGATCCTAATGAAATAGAAGGGTATTTTACAGCTCCGTAGGATTTCGATGCTAAGCATGTTGCATGAGTCATTATAAAACAGACATCAGAAAAAGGCTTCAGTAGGTGTTAATCATTAGAACCAAAGTTGGATTTTACCGAAGTCATAGTGGAAAAGAACTGAAAGACAAATGTATGCATCGCTGACGCCGTATAACTGCGTTACTCATTTCTAATACGAATGAAACCATAGCTAATTTCAATTGTGATGCTAAATGTGTATCTAAATCTTGGCAATCAACACTGTTTAAAATTCCAACAAATGCTAGCACGATTCCCAAAACATTTGGAGTATAAAATGAGTATTACACTCGTATGTGCATGAACCATGTAAAAGTCTATTGTCGGTCGAATTTTTGCGTGTATTACGTAAACAGGTTTCTCGTATTCTTTCACAACTTTCATTCATTGTGACACATTATTTGCTATTGTGCGTGCTGCGGTGGTGTTTAAAAAACGAATTTCGATTGTTCGCAACCGCACGTGTTTGGGACGGAGTTACATCTTCGCTTGTACGTCATAGATGTTAGTAAACATTAATATTAAACCAGATTGAACATTTTGAGGCCAAAATCAACTTATAGTTGCAACAATGATTGCAGCAGCGAGATTAGATTGAACTACTATTTCATCCTTTGACTTATTACTAAGAAATGCTAAGCTGAGTTCATGGTCCCCTTTTTGTTAGGTTTTTAGTTCGTCACTATAATCCTTTAATCCCATTGCTTGAGAAAGGAACACAAGCTTGAAGAAATTAAGCTTGCAGCTTTATAACTTATAAAAACGTTAAGCTCAACAGATTTTGCGAACAAATATTGTCGGTAGTTTTACCAAATAAAATTATTTTTAATTTTATATTATAGAACGTTGGCGTCACTAAGAATAACATTCTTGAGAAGATAATATCATCCAATAAGTAGGTGCTCGCCATTCGTTAACTCGGGATAAGATCTTTTGAAATTTCTTTCAGAACTGTTGACCTTAAAATGAATCTTGATTAGAAGATGCCGTTACAATGAGGAGCTCTCTTTTTATCAGTTTAAGATCATTTTATGTTACGGAGTCAATAATTATTTTGATAACTCAATGAAAAGGCATTGCGTAAAATACTTGCTTATTATGTCTGACTTTTGTTTGTTGTTAAATAACCAATTTGGTAATAAATAGCAGTTTATACGTTTTGGTGTAAGTACCTTAAAATCTTTCCTACCTTCGGCTTGAAATTCGAGATGCATGGTATGCCTGAGTTAGGAGCCAGTCACGATTCTACCGTATCCAATGGAAATGTTTGATTTTAACTGGTTTCAACTACCAACTGTGGTATGTTACTTTACGTTGGCGATGCACGTATTGATATCGCTCTTAGTTGTGCTGCTCCCGGAAGGGAAAACATACTTGCAGATAACTGTTTAAATAAAATGTTTTATTTTAAATATAAACTTTGTTATTGTGTATCGATAACCCGTCTGTTTTTCAGTCACTATGTCTGTCTGGAAACAGTGTGTCGTGTCGAATATTTTAATATCCACCATTTATTTTGTTCTTTTTTAGCGTTGTGTGTTTCTAGTGGACATGTGCGCTAAAGCTGTGTGAGTACCATTCTTATTGACACGTATTTGTCTTCAATGAGCCTGCGACACGGTCGTGGCATTTCAGTATTGGTCTTATCTTATTTATAATTGAAAAAAAAAATTGTCTTAAGATTCGATGAGTAGGAACAATAATTTATTTGAGCTAGTGGTATGACATCAGTCGTTTTGTTAATAAACAACGATAAGCTGGTATACAACCACGAACAAACAATTCTAAACATTTTTTTTTACACATATGACTCATCGACATCTGCCTAACCTTTTCCCAACTTTATTGGAGTCGGTGTCCAGTCATAACGGTTGCTGCTGAATACCAGTATTTTACACGGAGCGACTATGACGATATGGTAATACGGCTGTACACCTTGGTTAGACTGGTTGTCAGAGTTTCGGGCCACTGACTACTTATAACGACTGTCATAGATGACAGCCGGGACCACAGGCTTTACGTGCTTTCCGAGGCACGGAGGAATCTCAAAGAAAAATGGAAGGTCACCCATCCACAGACCGAGCAGCTTAAAGTCAAAGTTCGACCCGTGCGACGGTTATTACTCAGCCACGAGCTCCTAAAACATTGGCGTTTGATTGGAGAAGCCTATCCTGCAGTTGAATATGCTCATCATGACACTCCACGCTGAGGGTCTTCTTAAACTTCAAACTCACCCTTAACATTTTCCCATTCACCCCATGTCCCATTTTTCATCAAATATTTATTCATCGCCACAAAAGAAAACCGTGCTCCATCATATTCCAATCCCATCCTCGAGAGCAAATGTTAGTTATTTACATTCCATTCCCTCGCATTCATCTCACACTACATGGGGTCGTCATTAGCCAGTTCGAAATGGGTCTCGGCCATCTATCCTCGGAGTGCCAAGCCAAGGCTACTATGATATGGATTGCCAAATTTTATTTTAATGCTCGTTTTACGGCTACTTTTTGTACTATGTGGGTTAAGGATGTTCATGCGGCATTTGTCAGTGACCCTCTAGTGATTTGAATCTCATCTGTAATGATTGTGGTTTTATTAATCATTCTTATGGGATCACTGATCTCAATGTATCTACTGCAAATGTTATGTTTTCTAGTTTATTAAACAAGACTTAGTTAGAATTTTCATATTATCTTTGTCTATATATTTCTTATTTTATGACAACATGATCGCTTTAAAGGCTGTCTTTGCCAGTTTCGTTCAGTAGCTTAGAGCTTAAAATTAGACCTCGTGTAAACCCACAAGCATCTGTAAAAATATCTGGTTACATATCATTGTGCTTATTGTTAGAGTCAATTGAAGAAAATGAGTTGAGAACGAGTTTTATCTGTTACTATTAATACACAGATGTCTCTATGACGGGCACGTTTTGTCTCCACGTGGTTCCAATTGGGGACGGACGTCATTGTTTGGAGTTACAGTTTGTTTGTTGCTATTGTAGGTTATGATGGGAGTATTCAATGGTATTGTGAAATGATGTTATAGGTTAGTTTTGTACATGGCCAACCCTGTCCTGGAACGAGACGGATAAATAAATAAATAAGTACCTACGTACCAGTTTTCAATCGATGTCGCTGGTACTTGACCTTGCTTTATTTGTTGTGTTTCTTTCAGAGAACTTTAGAATCTTTTCTACAGCTATATTGAGGTCAGCTTCTAGTCCAACTAGATGCAGCTGAATATCATTACATATTCCTTTTAACACGCACATGTGTACTACTTTAGTACGTGTTATGGCGCCATTGTATGCGAGTTGATTTACCTATATACACAGATATATTCTATTTTCCTTTTGAATTTATTATTCGGAGGCCGAAGGCATTGATTCTAATAGAACTAAACGTTCTTACAACTTATTGTATTACTTACAATATCATCATCTCAGTTATTTTAGTATCCTTGCCTTTGTCTGTATACTCAGCTTTTGTTTGCTATAGTTTACTTAGTCATGACAATATCTATTTAACCTTATTAATACTGCCATATAATTAAAAATCGCCAGCTTTGTATGTATAAAAGATTTTATAGCCATTACGTGTTGGTGGTCACTTTCCGAGACTGCGGCAAAAATCTTCGGACTTACCAAGTTACGTTGGTACCCCATAAGGCAAACACGTAAGGTTTTCCTTCCCCCTAGACTTTATTGTCAAGCCGTGGCTCATAATATCGTAACGCAATAGTGACTGATATGATCTGGTAATGAAAAGTTTCTATAGTGATAATGAATGTAATGTTGGTAGCATCATGCAATTGTGATATAACAATTAAGATAGACGTCATGACAGTTTATCATAAAATAATCATCCATTATTATCGCTATGATACTGAAAATTCGCATCGCTGAATACAGGATTGTTGCACTAACTATGAATTACATTTGTTTTATTACAGCAGATAAAAGTACAATAAAGCACATGTAGCTAAACGTGGCTTTATTATGACAACTCATATTTCGTAGTTCCCAGAGTTTAGCATAGGATTACATAGCCGTATATTAACAAATATACGAAATATCATTGATAACATTAACAGTTATTTTGCCAATCTTATCGAAAGAGTACCCAATCAACGGAAAATTATCAAAATCTACGTCATTAACAATACTGACGTTTTATTATTTATAACGATATGGCGAAGATTAAGATTTTCCTTCAAGCAATTGCTTCATTGCAGTTTAAAAATGTTCAATTACTACAAACCACTCCCTAGAAAAACAAACTTGTCATTAAACTTATGGCGTGAGCGAATTAACTCGACAATTAGTAACTAGACCTCATACTAAACCATTTGCTCTTTAATCAAAGTAAACTGTACCTTATTTGCTTACTTTAACGGTGTTAACACCTTTGATGTTAAGTTGGTTACTATCATCACTCACGTCTTCTTGCAACAGACCTTGCCGTTCTCACGGTTCACGTCGTGGTGTCGTCTTGAGGATCGAAACCGGAGGTTGGGCAAAATGTTGCAAAACTGTTTTGGTATGGTAACAACTCAGTGCCTACCTATGGGAACTGCTAGAGAATTTATAGCTGCGTTTAATGGAAGAATCCGTGAAAACAGACGTCCGTCATTAAAAATGTCATTGTAGACTTTACGTATTAGAATAAATAATGATGTCAGGGTTCCGGTCCATACTGTTGCTCATCTTGCAATCATCTTATAAGGTATATGTCATTGCTATTGAATGTATTATAAGGCCCATGACCCCTTACCGACTAGTACCTATAAAAGTTTATCTGACGAGGAACTTAGTAAGATCCCAAGTACAATGCGAGGAAAATCTGTAGGATGCTTAAACAAGCTATTCTCAAGATACTTGTAGGCGATAATACAGTGTAAATGAATGAAATCGCCTTATCTACTGTATCTAAAGCGCTACTAATCTGGCCGACACGATCTATTGCGTACGATTCATCTAGTCTAGATTACAAGGAGATTAGCCATCCATACGAAACTACTGTACGAGATGTTAAGCCATCTAATTCTTAGGAAATTTTGTCATCTGTTGCTACCACTAATCGTAATATGCGAGAAGTAGACGAGGAAACCATTTACACAATCCTTCGAGTTCAATAGTGGATATATCGGCGAGTAGGCAAAATGTGAAACAGCTTTTTTCTCGATGGGTGTTCCAAATGGTTTCGATGAGGATAAGTCTTTGACTTATAATAATTTGGATTTTCAGAGAAGCATTTTCTTGAACGACGTTTTCCTTGTAAAACTGGTATTTTTATTTATTGTAAACTTCGATCAAATATTGATCGAATATATATATATATATATATATATATTAGATATATATATATGTGTAAAGGGTAGGAAAGTAATTTGTGGTTACTTGCAATTGAAGACGTTTTAAGGATAGTTGTCAAGTAGGAGTATTAGAAGAGGAGGAAAAGAAAATGTTGTGGTTGATGACCTAAACTTGGGCAAACATTATGAAAAAAGAATAACCGCAAATAACAAACAGCACCACTTTGAAATAAACAAATACAAACTTTATTGCCAAAGCAGATATAAACATAATATCGGTGGCAATAGAAGATACGTATAATTATATCTTTAACATGAAACTGGTCCAGGATCATGAAGGTTAACGCCTAGCGTGTGAACTTTGGGGCGAGCCGCCATCTTTAATTACCTAATGAATATTTAACAACAATAAAGTAAATCGTCGACTTCGTATGGAATTTCCTGCAGAAATCACTAATTGTTTACAAACATGTTGTTGAACAAGGCTTTTTGTGTTTTAGATACTTGGAATTCTGTTTTTTACTCTTTTTTCTAAAAACAAATGCTGGGTATAGAAACTTAATTTTAACAAAATATGTTAACTATTTGCTTTTTAATTGAATGGTCTGAATTCAAACAAAAGGCTTTATCAGAGACTAAAGAATAACGAGTATGTCACAAACAAGCGTTCAGAGCATTGCCTTCTCTATCTGCCGACCTTCGTTTATAGCCTGAAGCACTTGAAATCAAACGTAAACATTACAATTTTTATTGTTGAAGTAGTAAAACAGGTGATGCTTTATCTTTTTAACAGATAAGTAAACATCATTCTAAGTGACATGGAACGTCGTTGGCAGACGAATCACATACACTTAGCGGTAGAAATTACTGCATCTAAAAAAGATTGCAATAACGCAATATGCAGTAGTTGCTAAGCCAATTACGAATACCAGGGCAAATAGCTTCCTACCTGATCTGTGTTATTGTTTAACAAATCATAGGATGCTGTGGTATCATGAGTAATCACGACAACCAGCAGAACAGACCAGCATATCGTCAATGTAGGTTGCATGTTAAATATTTCTAGTTACAAAGCCAATACTTAGCAACTGGTATCAGGAGATAGCAAGCCAATTGTTTCCGCAAAGATTCTTCCGTGATCAAACGAAGTCATTAAGTCTTTAAGCTGTATTTTACCCGTCATATATGTACTACCCCATTGCAACATGATAATAGTCTGCATGGATGTCAAGGCATAAAAATGATTACACACGATTTGTAAGTATCGACGTAAATAATATGTCGAGATCTTTAAACGTGTGAATACACGACACGGTAGGACAAATTGCGGATGTAATTTCCCTCCTAATGATAGCTGATGGCGATATCATATTTAGCAATATTGAAGGCCAAACTGGTGATCGAATTCGTGCACACTGGAGCGTTACGTTTTGTTTTAAAACTATCGCGTTACCGAATGTGCTACCAAGCAGAGCTTGCAGTAAGGCTTTGAAACCTTTTTCGTTTTCTTGAAAGGAATCTAATTTTATCACTTCTCTGTATTTTGATCTTTCGTGCGGTTCAAGACAACCTATAGTTCTGGGTTCTGGGCCAGACCGGTCGTTACAACTTTGTCTAATTTTTTTATAAAATTGTATTTGGCTTTGGGTCTTTACTGTGTTCACCAGGTTTTTCAAATGATCTTGAGGATTTTACTTTTAGTTTCGGTTAACAGGCGTTTATGGCAAATCGAACCCTCTTTTTTTCGGGTGGGAAATCATCAAATACCTTCTCCCGCTTTGGGCGGAGCGTGGAGGAGTGTCAGACTTGTACTGACTAAAACCCACCCATATTCTTTCTATCGCCCTTTACGTTCCGGGGCCGCGGTATCTCTTTCAAACAACCCGCAACCCCGGATAAATGAACCCTTGATGTCTATATTATAGTGTTTAGCTAAATATTTCTGTTGCTTAATTACTCACATACAAATGCTAGCATATCATGTTGCTTTCGCATTAATGCGAAAATAACGCACGGAAACAAATCAAATTAGGAACGTATAGGAATTCCGATGATGGTAAATTCAATGTAATTTGCAACACGCAGTTATGCACGTGCAAATAAAAACACTTGGTTGACGACGTGACCATTGGTCTAAAAACTAACTAAGATTCAATATTTACAACTTTGGAAAAATCGACGATGGTCGATTAAAATAACAAAAAAAGTCAACAACCTGTCTTAAGTCCGTTTAATGTTCAAATAACTTAGTTGAAAGCTTGCACATTTTACATGAGTTCTTACAATCGGCCAGTCACAAACTGCAGAGAATCCCACACTAAAACTGAGTGAACAGGTCCATCTACGCCTACTCTCAACCATAAATCTGACAAATACTCTATGACGCGAAGGTCACGGACCATACAATGGAATGTTGCGATCGCAACAATGGATGGGCCGGCCGCGGCTCGAATAAATTAGCTTTGCGATACGCTATTGATATTATTAGGACTATCGACTATTGTGCAGTTGTACGTGCCTGTACCCGAAAATTTGAATGTTTCGACACTCATAATGAAGGGTGTACATAAACACATGTTGGGAATCCAAGCATTGGCATTTCCTAGGTTGAAAATGGAATGTGATAGTTGTATAGAGTATTTTATCTAGATTGTGTGGTCTAGTACCAATACAATATTTTTACATTACCCAGTCTTACTACCACAGAAACCTCGTGTCTACCTGAACATTTCTGTAGACCCAGTGTAATTGCTTTCCATTTTCAAAAGGCACTCTAAACGTTGTTTATTTGCTGCACAAGCTTTAATGTTTCGGATAATTGTTTTATGATATATATTTCCATTCAGTTATTACGACTTCTATTTAATATTGTTTCGCATTCCTTGAACATATAAGATGATTTAATAGTTCTAATAATTACATCATTCCTTATAATGCTTTCTAATCTTCATTCCTAAATTGATGGTTTATTTTTATCTAAAGCTAAGTGTTTTAAATCCATCTCTATACTATAATTTACTCTCTAAAATAACATTTGAAACTTCTCTGTGCGCAAAGAAAGTTTTACCTCGGATATTCTAAAAGAATTTTGTTCATAAACTTACTCCGTTCAATCTTTGAATAAAATAAAAATTCTAAGCATAATACTATTCTCGGTATCTTAAGGGTCATATCGTGCTCCCTGACCTCAAATAATTGTAGTTCGTACCTCGCGCCACATACCACAAATGATGTGAGATTCTTGCTCATATACATCTAAGGAGGTTACATATTTCTTACATTAAATGGTCTGGATTGTTCGCAGACGCTCGGGTGTGGGCGTCCAAGATTAACTTTGATTTATTAGTCCTGTAATCCGGTTACTAACAGTTAGATTATGCGAAAATAGTCGTAATTAATTGCTGTTTGCTATTTTTAGTTTTGCTCGTTCCCATAGATGGGCTGGCACTTAGTTCTAGCTGTTCTGCTTAATGCATTAGATATTTTTTGTTTCGAGTGGGATTCTAACGGCAGTTCCAAGTTTACTGAATAAATCAGAAAGATAAATGGATCTCACTTTGCATTAACATTACTCGGGAGTACAACTTATTATTCTCAACATCCCTATTCCACAAAAGGATATTTTGCTTCGTAAATTGTTTGCGTAGAAATACAGAAAGCAATTTAACCCAACTCACAATCAGTTCTGCGTTCGTAATCAGAAACCTTGTGAATTGTGAACGTTCGCCTCAGTTTCAATTTAATAAGAAATTGGGAAGTTCCATGTAATTTGCTTCGGTATTTGCAATTTTGCAAGTAACCTGTAGTTGCCATTTCACTGCTGACATTATTGCGTTTCTACGTTTCAAGTGTTAACGCTGGCAGCAATTTTCATTTAAGACTGTCTTTTCTTAGAATTACAAAATTTTAGTTTCAGTTTTTATTACAAGGTTCTACAATGTTTCAGAGGTTTCCTCTGAAGACTTAGACATAAAAATAGTGATGAATCATAAAAATAGTATTGAAATGAATACCGTCATTGATGATTACTTGTTTCAAATATTTTTACCCACTGTTTTTATTTACCTAGTGGGTCAGTAAAGCAACGTATAACGAGCGCCATTGTTTCCATATTTTCCATTGTCGCGTTGAAAGATAAATATGAATTAAAACAAACCTTGCCGGTACACAGCATGTTTGCTAAAGTTATCCGTAATGTTTGAGAGCGCCAACGTCATTGTTACGTCCATGTTCTACACAAGCATTTAGTATATTATGTTCTTAATAAACAATTTCGTTTGCGTTGTACGCTGGGTTTCTCTGAACAGATTAAATTTGATTGACGGAATTAAACAGTGTATTTGAGTGTGCAATGTAATTATTTAGTCCTTCGGGGCAGGATCGTTGCCTTTCTCTTTCCTGACTTTTCACAGTGACTTGTTTCCTGATCATAAATAGTAGTTATGTATATAAACATAAACGCTATTTGATGTTTATTACCAAGCCTTTGCCTTCTCATCTAACAAATTCCGACAAAGATCACAAAGCACGAAACTTCGAACAATATACAATTAGTTAGAAAAACAAATTGATGAAAGCTAACAGGAGGAAGTTCTCACACAATTATTCTTTCATTATTACCTGCGTCCGCTGTATATTCAATTGATTCAAAAAATACTCCTTAAGTTTGATTGTTAAACGTCCATGTTAATTGAAATCTGTTAAAAATTACATTGTACACTTTATTACAGTTCTCAAGAATTTTAATTGTCTCTTCTATCCATTACTTCGTGCGATCTTCAAGATCAAAAATGCACTCATTATAATATTATAAACTTTATATCAGTTATAGTGATTATGTAACGGATATTATTATTATTAACGGGGTACTCGTGAGAACTTGTTTCTTTGATAATTGATTGTTCTCTGCCGGGTTAGATAACCTGGCTGCTGCTTGAAACACATCATCCGTGTATACGGAATTGCTTCGGAATGTAGTGCCGTTTCCGTTCGGGTCCTGCGACAGCTGTGCGGTTCTATTTTCGTCGTTTTATTTGATGTCATAACGAGCGGTTGTGGAGCAAATTGCCACATTTGTTGAATACTGTATTCATCTCTTTGGGCGGGATGTAGTTTAAACGATTTCGTTTAGGCTTCTACCGTTTTGTTATTTGCAAGTATAACGTTATCTATTGCTATAGTTGACTTCTTGACATTGGTTGTGACCTCTTCATCATCTCTTATATTCAAGTCTAATAGGACCTGTATCGTCTAACACATCAGTGCGATGTCGTCAATATTTCAATAATTTCTGAATTACTTATATGTTTGCATGTATAAGCTAGGTCTCAAGTCTCAGTTCGTCGACTAACAAGTGCGCCGGGTCGTCGTGATAATGTGTCGGCGCGAGCGCACGTTTCGTACCAAGGTGTACCAAGCGCCGCCCGGCACCGCCGCGCACACCACAGCTGTTTTTATTCCGCACAACTAACAGATTAGCTTTAAAACAATTGTAGGAAACTCGCATTTCTATGGTTGCGTAAAGCTTTTGTTTGTGGCGTTATGATTTTAAGTACCTTTGCGTAGCTTGCCACAGTACGTACTCAAGTTATTACCTCGGTGTTGCATACTTTGACCTTAGTATTTCAAAATGGTATGTATACACACTTCGCAAGTACGTAGTTATTACGCTGGTTACATCAAACTTTAAAATAGAAACGACCGAAATTTCATTTCTAAGCTATTTGCGGAGATTCTAAAATGGTCGAAATCTGCGGTTTGGTCAAAGGTTTCCAATTCGATGAAAATTCAAATATTCCGTTCTAAATATATTGCCCTTTATCCGGATTGGCTGTAAACTGTGTCTGTAGACAGTAATAGCATATAGATAGTAGTATACTTTCTTGAGCGAGGTCACAATGTGTGTTTGCGGTGATTCAATGTTTGCCTTGAATGGAGGGCGTAATCTCTTTGATGGTGTTTATTTTACGACGCTTCATTACTTCATGTCCAGCCGGATTTTTGTACCAATGTAAAAGTTAAGGGCTCTTAACAAGAATTTTTAAGACGCAATAAAATGCTTGTTGCTCAACTCGTAAAGCCGCTGCTCTGTGATTTTACTATCCACCTTTTTACGATAACTTTTATTAAGGATGAAAAGTTAAACAGGCATCTTTTTATGGCCCCTTCTGATTGTGATGCTGTAGCTCAGATATTAAACGAGGCATCATCCTGCGAATGGTTACTAATTGAAGTATCAGCTTTATTTCCTGTCTATTAGGTCTTATTTCGTTTGTGTGTGTGATAAACAATTTGATATTAATGTACTACGCAAATTGTACGAAGGCCGCACATGTGTTTGACGTTGATGCATGCTCATGCTTCGAATATAATTATTTTTTGTACTCCGTCAGTTTGGTTTCCTTATTTTGAACACTGATTTAGTACCTACTTAATTTGTTGTCATATCACGAACGTACTCAGGTTTTGTTCTTCTTTTTATTTTTGATCGTGAATAACGATAATGAGATCCGAAAATAAATGTATTGCTCTTCCATTCTAATTATATGTCAATTTGTTTTTGGATTTGGCCTGTGATTTTAACTCGTTGATTACAACCTTGGTGCAGGAAACAGCTCCACAACCTGACGTTGATCTGTATTAACAGTATCAAGTTATCTAATTACATTTGCAACTTTTCCCTTACTTAAGTCGTTGGGTAAGCAGTTTTACTAAACTACGTATTACTGTAGTATCGTATTACCTTTCCATAGGTTCTTAAGTATTCTATTAAATCACTTTCCTCATTGGTAACGTTTCCGTTTATGTTTAAAATGACTTCTCTACTCGTAAGTACTTCAAAATTTATTTCTCTGTTACTACTAAACCTAGAAAATCAAAGCTATTTGTTAAAGTTAGACAGTTTCTCCAAACGTTATATCGAAGCGTTAAGAAGAATTAGATATAGCACGAATTATAATACTCATGGAGATCAAACATTGGTAAACGTATAAAGAACACTCAACTACCTGTGTTGATACAGTATAAAAAATAAACCAACCACAATGCAAAAAGAATGCAACAAAAAAAATAAAAATAAACCATAGACTTTTTGTACAAATCAATACAAAAACTTGTACACCGCACATCTCTTATAACAGGAGCTCATAAACCGACCCAATTCAAGTAAATCCAAAGCATCTATTGATCGAAGTCAGCCATCCCACACGGGGTATAGAGCCGCGAATTATCACACAATGACATTCCGTTCGACGTTTACGCAGACAGTTTTGATGATTGATGTGTATTGTCACTGACAGTCTGTCATGTATTTGTTGTTGGTTACCGAGAAATGGGAAAGGTTAGGAGGTGGGAACTGTTATTGGTGATGTGGGTAGCTGTTACTGTACTTATGTTGATGTTAGTGTACTTGTTCAGTTGTTGTGTTGCTTTTGTAATGACTTTTTGTTTGTCAGCTGAACTAACTACTACGACTACTCCATACAATTTTTCGTTTTTTTTTGTAGGCTTAGTAAAACTGCAGAAAATATGCGTTAAATATTTTCAGGTTTCAACAATATTCATTGTGTTATTTAATCGAGAAGACCATTTTTTCAATGTTACTAGGTATTATGATTTTTCTTAAAAATCCTTCATGTAATAAAAACCTATTATCGGCTACCTCAATAAAAGCTAAATGGTCACCTTATAAAGCTAGCATCACGGGTTATTATTCAACATCCAGACTACCTAGTTTTAAAATTCTGTGCACTATTCCTTATATAGTCGCAAAAAGGCGGCTCGCTTTGTATAAAGTTAATTCTCGATGAAAGGAGCATTGAGTTCTCAAACATTCTGTGAGTTTGTAATGCGCACACCGTACGGTCTGTAAGAATCTGGGTTTCGTAAATATCTTTAACATTTGCCCTTTCTGGATTAAACTCACCCAAGAATATAATTCTGTAATTGGTTTCCTTTGCACAACATATGAAAATTCTACATCTTCCTTTATAAATTGTGACTGACGATATAGTGAAGTTATTATACTTCAGATTTTGATTAAGTGGTTAGATAATTGGATCCAGTTCCTTCAAAAATTTATTGAAGATACAATAACACACTAGGAATGCCCCCGTCTACAACTTATTACGATTGATATATATATATATCAATTTCTTCCATTAAATGTATCAGCTTTTCGTTCAACTTTAATTGTTCACTAAGATTAAGTTGTTTTTTTTTTACATACTGCTTAACTGGACTATCTTGCGGTAACCTTGCCCACTGGGTTGACTGCCCAGCCGTGGGACACCACGAAGGCCAATAAAAATACTATTCATTGTCATAGCGAGATACACTAATTTGACAGAAATCATATTTAAGAAACATGTTCTCACATTCATCAACGTTTGGTTTTCTTGTATAATATTGTGAATTTTTGTCACATCACCGATTATGTATTTTCAACAGATTATATAATGTCTTACCAGCTGCTCACTAATGACAGCCTCACTTCTACTCATCTTTTATTTATATTAACCACTTCTTATTTGTTATTCTCTTCAGGATCATGAGTAGTTTTCCATTTGTTTTAGGTATCGTTATTGTTATCTACAAGTATAAGCACTTCATTCAATTGTATCATCATAAAGATGGATGGCATGAGATTATTGAAACCACTTGATCAAACCACAAACACTTTTGAATTGCAAAAAGTTCCAAAGCGTACTTCTCTATAAAGAAATGGACAAAAATCTCCATGGAAAATCTAGTTTAAGAAAACTCTCATTGATTACACAAACTTGATGACTACCACTATTCATAAAGAAACTGCTACAGATATACAAGTTCTATGAATCTGACTAAAGTACCTTTCACAGCGCAGTGTGTAGCTGAAGTGAACGCATCCCACAGACCTTTTGTATAAGCTAAACGAGCCATAAATATGGGATAGTACTGGCACACAGTCATGCGGCAAATACGAGCAACAAACAGCAATATAAACTGCCACTTTATAGCTACATCAGTGAACATAGTTAGAAGATTATCTTGAGTGTACACTGACTGATGGTTTTCTCCTAATTGACATCCACAATTTGCAACGATAAGCCGTTGATCTACAACTTCCTCTCTATCAATCCTCAACGCAGCATGAAAACGTTAACTTTTACTTCCCTAATTAATCTTGAATTAACGAACAGCCCCGTAAAGGCGTTAAGTGTTTAATCAACATAATTAATTACCATTAAACTTCGTTTGGTCATCCCTCGTTAATTTTTAAAAGAAAGTTTATCCATTATTTTGGTATAACCATTAAAATTCAAAAAGGCTGTGTCAAGTAAACGCAATTTCGTAATGGTCATAATCATGCTAGGTATTACCATAAAAATTTGAATAGGAAAGTGTGATTCGTCTTAGTTAATAGAGAAGTTAGATTTTGCAAAAGACATGTCAAGATGACAATCTACAATTGCGAAATAGTAGAAACTTAAGAGAAACGTCCAGTACAGAAAGCAAACACATGAAACTCCAAATTTTAAAATTTCATAGCATATTTTGCGATTACTTCCTTTCCGAGTTCCCGATTAATGATTATTGTCTTATCCATCTAGGCTAATACACTATCATAACTCCATTACCTATGTTCATGCATCCGCATTCTCATCATTCGGTCAAAAGAGAGAGAGTTCACATAGGCCTCTGTGTCGCTACATAGACCCGGCCTTTCTGGCCTGGATTATCACAGAAATTTCTAATTTTCTTTGAACCTATTCGTACCATTACTACTAAAAAGCCCCAATCGTCCCGTCGTCATCGACTATATTCCAAATCCATCATAGAAAGATCTAATTAAACCATTACATCACTATAATCATCTAACTACCAACGAAATAAAAGTGGATGTCCGTGTCTACTGGCCATTATGCACTTCCTTGAGCCGCGTTGAGCCCACAAAAGAAGCGTCTGTCTGCTCGCATTAATCATAAGATTTTAATGGAACTTTCAATGAGATGCTATAGCTTTGTGATTTGTGAGTAACAAAAGTGAAAGAGGGCTCGTTGAATGAGTGTGCCATCTAAGTTTTAAAGGATTCTAAATATTAATTTCATCATTCTGACTGTCTTTGTTCCATTTTATTTAAAATGTTTGGTTGTTAGTTGACATGGTTGTCATCATTTAGTCCTTTTTCAATCATATCATCCCTTTCTCCGTCTATCAATAGTTTCTTTGGTCTTCCTTTCCCCCTTCATCTTTTATAATTTTATGCTCATTGCTTTCTCCGTCACATGTGTTTCATCCATTCTCATGCTCACACTACAACAAACGAATAGAATTGTTAATATTATTGTTTTTTTTGTTGTTTCAGAGGAGTGTTTCCATGGAAGAGCAATTCCTCAAAGACCCAGGACTCGCCATCAACAGCAGTGTCGTGGCGTCTCTTCGGCAGCAAATCCAGTGGGAACTTGGCTGCAAAAACCATCAACTCCGAAGCGCAGAAGACCTTGACACCGGCTTCTTCGGGAGCTAACACCCCTCATCATCATAAGAGGCAGGGCAGTTCTGCGAGTGAGAAGCAGTTTGAAGATCTGGTGGCCAGCTCCATTGCTCTTATACAGCATGATAGGTGAGTTTACCTTTTAACATTAAACTGTATTTTATTTATTAATTTAGTGTTGAAATTTATTAGTCCTGAGCTGAGAAAATACTATTTGAGGTAATTACCAAGAAGGAAATAGTTTTAATCGTACTTCTCTCATTCCTCTCATGCCTTGACTACTATTAAAACAGTTTACTCTGCCATCCTGGCGAATAGAATCTATCTGTTTTTCATGTCTAACTTTGACTGTAGTAAATGAGCCTAAAGCTGACGTGTGAAATTATATTAATTATCAATACATAATTATGGTATTATGAAAGTATTGTCGCTAAGTTCTCAAACAGCATTATGGTATATTTTATTATGATGTTACTTACAAATACACATAGAATACCGACTTAATTAACTATGAATTTGCTATCATAAACACTTTCAGGTTCAGTTGCTGATAGTTCTGTTTACCTTCACAAAGGTATAGTATCCACGTCAATTGATGACGTAGCCTACTCGTAAATGTTATTGTTTTGTCCCAATTACGCGGTAATTTGTTTGCGCAGCCGTATGGTCGTATCCACGCTTATTATCAGGACTATGGCTTGAACATACAAAGTCCATTAAAGTAGATTTGATTTCCAAGTTGAACCAAAAAAAAAATGTTTATGGTATGAAACCAAAACTCGTTTTCAAATACTCTTTCAATCATTTTCCAACGTGATGGAATTCAATTCGATCAGTAGGGTGTAACATTAATCATATAAAGTTCAAGAGGCTCACATCGTACCGAGTCATCGACACGATGAACTCACGCTTTCTTCGTAAAGTTCAAACCAATTTTAAGTTCATCAACATCATGTGCTACCTTATCGTCTACCGGGTTACCGTCCCTTCACCTAGTCTACTTCGTTTGATGTCAGATAAGACAAAGCTGGTATTTATTGCTTAAAAATTAACTCATAGATACTTAGTTTCAAATACTATTTCAATTATTTGTTATTTGGAATAGTAGAGCTTTACATTAATCATTTAAATATGATAAGGCTCACTTATTATGGAGTCATCAACACAATGAACTTAGGCTTTCCTCATAAAGTTCCTTTAACCATTATCATTTACCAGGTTACCGTTCCTTCACCTAGTCTACTTCATTTACTTTACATGAGACAAAGCACATGGAATATATTGTTTACAGAATTTACTCAAAGGTACTTATTTAAATGTATCAAACTCTTTTTCAAATACTCATACAATTATATTTGGTAATTGTAATAGTAGTTTCACAAAGAGGCTCACACATTCGTCAATCGTCGTAACCAAGTCATCAACTCAATGAACACAAGCTTTAGTAAAGTTCAAATCAATTTTAAGTTTATCAGCATGATCTGCTACCTTATCAAGCACTGGGTAACCGTCCATTTAACTCCCTACAAGTATGCCAGTTTCTACACAAATGGTATTTCTTTAGCTAATGGTGTCATCTACACTTCGTTTTAATAAGTCTCTGATAAATCTTTGAATGGTTCAAAGGGCTATAATTTAAGCGTGTCAGTGACTTTTTAATTAAAAATGCCTTCTTCGGGTAGTTAACGTTGTGGGATTATACTCTAACAAATTGTTGACCTTTCTTTTTTTCTTCTAAACGCAGCTAAGTCTGATTAATAAGTAACGGATTTGCAAACAAACTTACATAGCGGATGATAGCATTACTGAATCACAACACAGCACACACTTTTCAGTTATATAGTTCAATATGGTCAATTAATCAAGTCTTCAACATGGTTAACTAATTAAGTTCTCTTAACATCGTCTAAAAGTTCGGTTGTGTCCCTCGTTTAATCAACCCATCGACTCGATTAACTTAAATACACTCTACAAGTAGATCGTTAACATCATTCAACCTTTCAACTTTCTCACAGTGACTGTACAAAATGTTCTACTGATCCATCAGCGCACAATAGGCAGACCCGGTGACATTTCAGAGGTCATACAGTACAAGTGTTATTTGACCGCCATTGCCTGGCCTAATGATCTGTTTTCACGTTTTCACGTCACGCTTCGATGGAACTGTTGCCTAATTAACATTTGGACTGAATTGCTGAAACAGTGTTAGGCCTCGGTTTTGTATAGAACTGTTTGGTAAGCATAGCTTAGTCCACCTGCAATGTTTCCACTACTGCCATGCTGAGACATTGGCTTCTTCTCAATTAGAGGGAAATTGATACTTGTGTTTAGACTCTATAGGTCTCTTTGCTTTGTCAGTCTGTTTATGTTCCCGGTTGGTGGCAATAGGTCCCTATAACATTACTGCCGAAATATGGGTGTGTTATAGATATGTGCGCCTCTCGTTAACCATTCAGGGGTCACAGCCGTAATTTTATACTTATGAAAAGCGAAGCATCCGTGTAGAGAGACCGTAGTAATTTATATATTTTTTTTGTTTTTTTCTGTAATTATTTCACAGTTCAAGGTAGTTTTTCTGCGTGTTAACTGTGCGTGTTTTCTTCTATTATCTACAACCCTTAATTTTGTTACTGGTTTATGGTTATACTTTCAGTGCCAAAAACAAAACCTTTTTCGATTGCTATCATGATTGACGTGTGGCGTGTATAAAAAAGTCGTGTGGAATAGGTGGGTCGACAATCCCCAATAGTTTTGGTCGTTGCTCCAACGACATCGTTTTCCGTGCGTGTCAGGATATACTAATCCTTCAAATTACGTTGGCGCGGCTTCCAACACGGTGTACCAAATACATACTGAAGTATCATTTTGGGATGATAAGCCTTATCAAGCTAGTTTTACGTGACCACACAAGTATGGTTCTTGTCGGCGCCTAAATTAAATAGTTACATAGTTTTCCTGATTCATGTTATCATATCAATAATCTCCTTTACTATACTTAAGTGCATCCGGCACTTTCAGTTACCGCGTCCCTACCAGCATAGCTAATTTGTTAATGTTCCCACTTTACCAAGAGCTATTTTCTTGAAACTTGTTCTTATGCCTAAGTACTCACTTACTAAAACATGCTTTGTGTAGATCTCTCACAATTGCTGCTATTAGATCTGCTTATGTTCGATCTTCATCAGTCTAGCTTTTCCCAATTATGTTGGGGTCGGCTTCCAGTCTAACCGGATGCAGCGATCGCCTATCTGACCTCCACAAACCAGTTCGAGGATAATACTGTACTTATAATAATAATAATAATTTCGATCATCTTTTGTAAGATATTAAAAAATATAATAATATCCTTTAAGCACCGTTCATTGATAGCGTTTGTTTTGTTGCAATCGATATTCGCAGCGGGTTTTACCAAATAGCCTCACACGCAATTCTTCAATGACTAACTTGGCTTTAAAGCGGTGAAGTAAGTGTCAGCTTAGGTTTTTCCTTCTTACCTAAAAAAATGCTAAAAAAACTATGGAGGAGTAACCAGTTTGTATGTTAATCTAAATCTTTTAACATGTAGTATAGAAATACAAGTAGTTTAGTTCGCTAGTAACATTCAATCAAGGGGTAAAGTGAGTTCAAATGTCCCAATTATGTTTGAGTGGATTTCCAGTGTAACCAGATGCAGCTGAAAAGCAGTGTGTTACATGCAGCGACTGCCCAACAGACTTCTACAACCCAGTTAGTGAGTTCAAATGTGCATACATAAATCACAGAAACAGGGCAAATCTACAAGAGCTAATCATATTGGAACCAGTAATAAGATTACTAGAGCTTGAAGGCTGAAACTGATAATACTTCGATGTGCCCAATAAATGTCACGCGTGAAGCCTTTTTGGTTAATCAGCACGTGTGGCTTTAGTTATTTTGGTCCTCTAAACCTTTTCTATTATGTACCTACTACCTACCACGACTATTTAGAATATGCTTTGATATTCTAAATAGTCGTGGTGCCCAATGTTCCAGGCAACATTGCCTTAGGGCCTGGTCCTGTTGTTCCCGTACTCTTCCTACGGCCTTAAGCAGGTCATGGATCCACATTGTGGGGGCCTTCCAAAGCTGAGCCTACCGCTACATGGTTGCCACGGCGAAACCTTTTGGCACAATGAGCTAAAATGTTCTGCGAGCATTGTGCCGTCCCCGTAACGTACTCAGCTTATAACATGACGCCTGAAATCCCCGAAAGGTTACACGGTTACATATGTAACAGGAGCCGTGTCAAATCCAAACCTAATAACATTTTGAACGACTGACAGATCCTAATTTACAATATTGTCATTCAACTGGATCTCCGACCTCCCCTCTTGCCTAGAAATGGTGGAATTGGACATGCTTTCCATCACCGTTCTAGAACAAATCACCCATAACTTCGTATTGAATCTACAAGAGCTCAGCGCATTAACACTTGTATAACATAACAAGATTAGGCACTCATTCGAAGGCTACCAGTCTAGTGCTCCGCACTGATAAGACTGTTTCAATGTGCCTAACATTGCTGTCACGCGTAACGCGAAGCCATTGTTTATAAATCGTGTTAGCACGTGTAAGCATAGATTGTTGTGTTTCATATCCATACTAATATTATTAACTAGCTTTTGCCCGCGGCTTCGCTCGCGTTAAATTCGGGGTAACACAGTTCCCCTTTGCTGATTTACAGTTACATGCTACCTGTATTTTTGCCCTTGCGCCTTAATTATTGTAATAGCAATGCTAAGTTTTCCCTTTTCTTCCCTCTTTATCCCTCAAATCTGTTTTTTTTTTTTTTTTTAAATAGCCTATGTCCGTCTCCAGGGTCCCAACTATCTCTGTACCAAAATTCATCAAAATCGGTTTAGCCATTTAGGCGTGAAGACGTAACAAACAAACAAACGAACTCACTTTCGCTTTTATAATAATAAGTAAGGAAGTAAGGATGCGAAAGCAACGTTGTTTGTCTGTTACCTTTCACACGTCTTTTTATTGGTATGGGGGAATGAGTCATCGTCATGGGGAATCTATAAGGAATTCACGTTTTAATACTATTAGATTAAAATGGATGGATTCAGGATGAAACTTAAGTTTGTCCTTCTCCAGTTTTTAGGGTAGTTACCCTAAACCTACCTAGTTTCTAGAAAAACTCGAGAAGGACAAACTCAAGTTTCATCCTGAATCCATCCATTTTAATCTAATAGTATTAAAATGGATGAAATGCAAAATACACGCAGATGTAGTCGCAACCACACATTTTATGTTAGACTACATAAAATAATATGTGGTTTCACGTAATAATATACATATTATAATGGGCATGACAAAATATACCTAGTAATATTTACGGTCGATTTCAGATTTCTAAGAAAATGCATTTAAAATGCGTTATGGTAAATTAAATAAAAATATTAAAAAGCATTTGGATTTTATGCACGTGTTAAATAAGAAACAATAGGAATACAAAAATGTCTTAGTGCAATAAATTATGTCAAAACATCTCTTAAGTCGGGTAAGAAAATTTCACGACGGACGCCAAGTACATGCACATAAACTAATCAGCTAAAAGTCCTTCCGAAAACAATCAATAATTAAAATTTGAATAATCAATAGCAAACAGATAATAAATCGCTGTACAAAGTGCCCTTACATGCGGAAAACCCTATAAACAAATCAATATTTGCTATAGGATAGATACTTCTAGATAGATAGATGTCCCGATTGTAATTACTAGATTCATCGCTTGCTATTTTATTAATGTATCAGAATAAAATAATATAAGATTTTCTAGCTACTAAGTACTCAGTGGACCGTGCCTTTTGGCTCTGTGCGATTGCATGGGAAGACAAGGTGCGATTAAAGTTTTGTGAAGATGAGTGGCTTTTCAGGGGATCGTCTATCTTAAACGTATTTTATATGGACTAAGCATCTATCGCAAATATGGAATAGATGTCCCAAAAAGTAGAGGGCCGCAAAAATCGCTACTACTCTGGAAATATCAATGATAATGTTTTTTATTTTCATGAATTGGTATAAAAAACAAAAGTACTTTTCAGTTTTACAAATAAAATATTTTGGTTTTTGTAGTGAGAGTAAACAATTTCTTTTAAAAGTGTGGTATCTTTTCCGACTATTAGGGTATAGTCGAAAACAGGTGTTATTACGATTAATACGTCATAAAGAACGTAAGGAAATACCTGAGCAATTGAGTATTTTATAATACTGCAGATATTCAAAGCAGGTCAAGCAGTCATAAATAGTTGTTGTATTTGAAAAATATGTGAGTCTTGCCTTGCATTTAAATACCATTATCTAAGGTGTAACATCCTTTAGTGATTGCATTTTGTGCGTGGGACATATTGCATTCTAGATTGTTGGAGGTATTAATAACGTAGATATTTATTCGCATAGTTCTAAGCTTGCGAGAAAAAATCTCACACAATGGTTTTATTTTTGCAACCATGTTCTATGAACTAGTGACTGATGTATATTGCAATGTGAGATTTGATTATGATAATATAAAAGTCAAAATAGCTTTCCGATATTCGTGATGTTCTAAGTTTCTTTCTATTAAAACTCACACCAGAATCTTAAGTATTAAGATTCTGGTGTGAGTTTGTTCTTTGTTACTCCAAAACTGCTTTGTCAGCGTAATCAGAATACAAATTGCTGAATTTCAATTTGAACTGGCTCAAAAAGAAATGAACGGTTTTAAAAGGGCGCGATCAATGATCCTTCCTTTATGGCAGACGGCTTGTCATAATCCCATTAATTCTCCTTATATCTAGAGCGACCTTATTACGTGTCCGTGCTTACGAATTTAAATGGCCAAATTAATATTCGCTACACAATGCGAAAATTACCAGATTCACGCAACAACGTTGGCACTTGCGCTTAATTTTCATCATGTCCGGAGAAATTTGACCGTTAGCATGTAGTAAATAAGTCATATACTACATTATTTATTGCTTGCTTCCCCCACGGGTACGAGAGGGAATCGGTCGGACAATGGCCACATTTTGGACGTAAAATTAGCTTTACTTTATAAGTCAACTAAGTTATGCCCGCAGCCTCTCCCGCGTAGAGTTCGGTAATTTTGTTATCATACAGGATCGTCTATCGGGATAAAAATAATTCTATGTGTTAATCCAGGTTTTAAATTAACTGTGTGCCAAGTTTAATATAAATCCGTTTAGTAGTTTTTGCGTGTAATAGTATGAAACATCCCCACAAACTTTCGCATTTATATTTAGTAGGCATTGTGTTGATATTTTAAATGCGAAGTTTTAAGACTAACACGAAAGTTTACACCAAAGCGTTAGTATCTAATTTCATTCGATTTTAACAGCCAACAATATAATCCCCACAGCCTGTGCTAACCCCACATTATTATGGGAAAATAGCAGTGAACAGTTATAGGAGTCGTGCTTCAAGGTGGCTGTTTTACTTTTTCAAACTACAACAGAGGCACAGAAGCGGAAATACCAGTGTAATGACAGAGTTGCCCTCCGCAATTTGCTCGTTCGTGACCGCTCTAGGGCCCGCTGTAATAGCGAACTTTATTTAATCTGTGGCACTCATCTCGCTCCGGTACACGTCCCGGAATACTTTTGAGTGCTTTCCAAATATTCGCGGAGCAATTTTTATATTTTCCATATTCCGCTCCTGCCATCGAATTTCCGTCGACGGATTGCAATTTGTAATACCTACATGGGAATTTATTTACGTATCGTGTGACTGCGCAACTTGAGACCTCTCTAGCGTGCAATTTTCAATTATGATGCTAATTTAGCGAATTGCTCTTTGCCCTAACAATGTCTTCGGTGATTAGCCTAAATGCCTGTTTAGTTCAGCCCTTTTAATCGATTTAGCCTCGCTGGGTTTGTTCTCTCATGCGTTCCTTCATAATTATTGATTAAGCGTATTTATTTAGATTTTCACGGTATATTCGATGCGTGCGTTGCGCTTATAAGCTAATGCACTCTTAAGATTTAAAATGCATGCATAATGAAGTATACACACATTCGTGCATTATAAAAGGTGCAGACGCTTTTAAAGGAATGCTATATAATGAATTAAACATTCATTCGCAATTCGCTTTCTTAAATCAAAGTAAACATTTGAATAAATCATCTCGTATATCTTTGGATTAAATTTATCGGCAGTACATGTTAAATTATTACGCGTAAAAAAATTGGGAATACAGGGAGCGTGAAGCACGCAAGTTGTATTTTTTTAGGTTTTATTTTAATTGCGATTTTTTAAGCTGATTAGCGTGAACGTTGTTTAAAGGTAAGCGTCAATTACGGACGAAAATTAAAATTGCGTATCTACAAGATTTCGATGGATCGTGTCAGTCTTGTAAGATGTTAATTACTTCGGCATTTTGGCTTGTAGCTGTGAGAAATTAGGCATTTTCAATTTATGTTACGAAATGTTAATTTTGGGCTGTTGCTTGTTTGAGTGAGATAAGTTTTTTTTTAGCGAAGATGATCAACGTGGGCATCCATTGGTCCGCGCATTTTCAATCTCTGTCAATCACAAAACACAGAACTAAAATAGATGTAACAAGTTTGACGTATCGTATCCTTTTTTTTCTTGACAAGCAGCGACTACTTGAACTGCACATTTCATACTGTTCTACAATTTATCTTATTTGAAGCTCGATAGTCTGACAACCCTATAATCAGACTTCTACATAACTTAGAACTTGTTAATGATTAATGATTGTCCATACATCGAATTTGTACCCTTTTTTTGCGGATGGGTAATCAACCCAAACCCACCCATGTTCCTTCTATGCCCTTTACGTTCCGGGTCCGCGGTATCTCTCTCGAACAACCCGCAACCCCGGCAGGCGGTGGCCCTGGCAGGCCCTTCTGCTTTACTGACATCTCTGATAGTCAAATTATGACTGTTTAAAAGCAGTACATTGATGTTGGTGACTATTGATTTGTTTCTGAGTGGCGTCTCTGAGTGTGGAAATTGACCCCCAATTTCCCACCTGTAAAAACGATGTAATTTAATAAAAATAAACAAATAAGTACCAGAAGTGTAGACCTGGTACTTGTATGTAGAATTCTGATTATGTATTCTTTAAGCACATAGTCTGTAGTTTGGGCCCAAGTGACGGTCGTTTCCTACTCCGTATCACTTACTGGCATCAGATTGGGTAGGTGCCCGAACTAAAAATAAAAAGCAACCCGATTGGACAGTTGTTCCTACTTCCAATATATTTTCAAAACTCTTGAATCGGAATATAATAGAGAGTGGAGTTAATTTCGAAGTATCGATCTACTTTCGATTGGGCACGTATCTTTGTTGCCGGACTTAAAGAGACTTAGACCCATTGTTGTTGAAGGTCATATAGGCAGTCGAAATACCTGTTTTTAGCTGCATGCAAAAAATATGCAAAAAGGCAGGCAAATGGCAATGTTGATATGCATCTACGCCATTGCACAACTCAACATTTCGAAACAAAACCAATCATTGTTATCTTAATTCTCATTTAATTTAACGGAGGCAATAGCATAAAACTTTACGACTAAAACGAGGTATGAATGTGCAGATTCAACTGACATTTTCCTAAGCAATAGTAATTTGGATGAAAGGCCAAGGCTGAGAATGTTATTAAGAATGGAAGTTGTTTTGTCTATAACGAGAAAAGGGCAAATATCTTCATCCTTAAAAGATTAAAAAAGGTTTTTTAAACATTTTAAAACATCGGTGCAATAATTTGGTCTTCGGGGACGAAATATATCAATCAAACAATACCAACCTTATCCCAACAATGTTACGGTCGGCTTCCAGCCTTACTGGTGCAATTGAATACTAGTATTTTACATGGATTGCCTACCTATCTAAACACCACAACCCAGCTTGTACCGAATAATACCACGGAAATAATAGTACTAAAACGTAGTAATACGACACCCCTTGGTAAGACTGGTTATCCCTGTAACAGCCGGGACCAACAGCTTAACGTGGTTTCCGCGATACGGAAACTCGGTAACTATGGAATGGGTGGTAACCCATCCACGGACCAACCCAGGTAAGCGACTCGAACGGCTATTATTACTAAGCCACGAGCTTCAAACGTAACTGTAATGATAAAAGTCTCTCAGAATCAAAATCCTTACTATCCTTACTAATATTATAAAAGCGAAAGTGAGTTTGTTTGTAACCTCTTCACGCTTTAATGGCTAAACCGATTTTGATGAATTTTGGTACAGAGATAGTTGGGAACCAGGAGACGGACATAGGCTATTATTTTTTTTTAAAAAAGAATGGGATATGAGGGAGAAAGAGGGAAGAAACGGGAAAATTTAGCGTTGCTATTACAAATCAATAAGGCGCTACCGAATTTAACGCGAGCGAAGCCGCGGGCAAAAGCTAGTCAAGATATAAATTAATTAAACCAAACAATGTAACTCGGCTCGTTCTAGATCTACAAGCAGCTTTACTGCGTTTCCATACATTATGTATCGCACGCAAGCCCTGCACGATACCATTTGAATATTCAATCACTTCATATTACTATAACTACTTATAACATCACGACGAAGCCATCCTTTGTGTTATCTAATTGCGTATAATAACTGCATAATAAATAATAATGATGTTAATTGTAAATGGTTGCAATGAACCGGATTTTTCATCAATTATTTATCTGCTATTAATTTCTGAAGGTTTAATTAATTTTTCATGTGGTTTTAAGGTTATCTTAAGATGGGTAGAACAAAGCTTTATTACATTTTACTGCCAATAAAAATCAAAAATAGCTGGTAGATATTTTCCAATTTTGTATACACAAATTCGTACTGCTTAAGTGAAATATAGTTGGGCGCAATTAGTTCTATCTATCCAATTATAGGTTTACCGTAATTAATTCTGTGGGTAGATTTTCTTCATGCTCCTTAGGTCTACATCAGTAGTATTTATATTTGGCTGGTGACCGTAACTACATATCTACCGTGATTATATGCATTGCTAAGGAGTGAAATTCCCTGCTTGCATCTGTTCCCGAGTTCATATAGCCCGGATCTTTTGGGTTAGTTCGTCCCATCGCCGAACTCATTTGTAACAGCGTGGGTATACCACCCTCTCTGTAGCCTCAACCTCTTTCCATTCTGTTCCCAGGATGAGATTGAGGGCCCATTTAATATTAAAAAGAGACATACCCAAAACATCTTTTTTTCTAACGGAAAAACAAAATGCATTTTATACCTCAAAATTCTGTGTGTTTTTAATCCCTAAATAAAACTTAACCCATCTTCTTTCAGACCATCAAACCTACCCGCAAAATGCACCGAGGAGGCGCTGCGCCATAAAGCGGAGCACGCAAGAATGGTAGAGGCAGCAAGACGACGGGTAGAACGCGAGGCAGCTGCGAGACACGCGAGGATGCAAGAGTCGCTGCGACTGGAGGAGCGGCTTGCCAGGCACGCGAAGGAGTGGACGCAGAATATACTGCCGGAGTGGAATACCACGTTAGTATTATAAGCTTATCTTATATTTGTTAGATGAGAGCCTGCATGGCCGAGATGACCGGACGTAAGTACTTAAGTGTCTGTACACACTTTAGAGACCTTCCAGTCTAGACGTCTTAACGGCCCACGTAGGATAAATATGGCTTCAGGTTTGTTATAGAGAAAAGATTTCATATCTGCTTTGGTTTACTGGGTGATTCGTTAATCGTGTGGGTATTTAACTAAAGTTTTTTTTTCATTTTGTGGATAAATCCAATTAGTGTCATTATATTGCTGGGCAAAGTGCAAAGTTCGTATTTGTTAATTTAATAAATGAAGTAATTCCTCACCGCAAACGCGATAATTACAAATTCGTTTTAATGAATTGACGATAGGTATGTCGCCACGCTAATCACAAGATAATTAACCATTGCAATATGTGGTAATTATTTAGATAGTACATATTGGATAGCATACATACAAATGCGGGTCAAATGCGGAACAAATAAAATCAATTTAATTTAAAATAGGATTTAGGAAAATGTACCATATAATTTAAATAGGATGTGATGACAATGATTATTTACACACCTAAAATAATCCCAAAATTCACAATTTATAAAAAAACCTTTCAACTAAATATAAAACAGGAAATTCAACGCTTAATGAAAATTATTATGTTTACAGAAAAAACTCAAAACGCACGCTAGAACTTTGGTGGAGCGGGCTTCCGCCAGCAGTACGCGGGAAAGTATGGCAACTGGCTATAGAAAACAAACTCAGAATCACCCACGACATGTATCAAGATTACGTCGCGAGGGCGAAGCAAAGGCTACACGAAGCGCAACTCCGAAGAAAACGATTAAAAATCAACAGAAACGATAAATGCAGCTGTCAGAAAGAAAATAAAGATAAACCAACAGATCAGATAGCAAAACTAGACGATTTGTTAGCGAAAACTGATGATAGAATCAAACCTGAAGAAGAGAAACCTCGCTTAGGGATCCCTAGAAACTATAGCGAGCAGAATCTTAAGTCTCAAGCCACAGATGCGGGGCCTAAGAAGTGTTGTTCGAAATCAAACCCTAATCTGTTAGACTATAGTGATGAATGTTCGATGGAGTTGATACAGCTGGACATTGCGCGGACGTTCCCTCATCTGTGTATCTTCCAACCTGGAGGGCCGTACTTTGATGTGCTACATGAGCTGTTGGCGGCGTATGTTTGCTATAGACCTGATATTGGATATGTTCAGGTACGTTATTTTTACAAGCTTTTATTTTACTTGTATTTTTCGTATGTATGTTTGTTTAAATCATCTTTAACACCGTTATCCCCAACCGATTGAGCCGATATTTTGCTAACACGTTTGTAAAATATCAGCAGGTAAGCTGAAAATGGCGGATTAGTTCTTTTTTATGCACCTTCGTGGTTATACATTAAATAGGTTTGCTGAGAAATAAACAAAACCAGCAAAAACTAAAGATAATTTAATTAATAGTTAAAAGAAAACATCCTTACTTCCGTACTCCTTACTAATATTATAAAAGCCAAAGTGAATTTGTTTGTTACCTCTTCACGCTTTAATGGCTAAACCGATTGTGATGAATTTTGGTACAGAGATATTTGGGAACCAGGAGACGGACATAGGGTCTGTTAGGATTTGTGAGAGAAAGAGGGAAGAAAAGGGAAAACTTAGCGTTGCTATTACAAATCAATAAGGCGCAAGGGCAAAAACTGCAGGTAGCAGGTACCTGCAAATCAGGAAGGGGGAACTGTGTTATACCGTATGTAATTTAAAAAGCTAGTTTACTTGTAAAACAAAAAGAAAGAAATACATTTTTTTTTTCTCCCTAATCCATTTATTAGATTATACAATTTATATCTATTTATATCTAGCTTACCGCGAGATTAAACAATCAGGTAAACACTTTCATACAAGCCTAAAAGCCTGGCTTGCTCTCATAACCTACCAACTGTAGCCTGCTTGCCTTATGGGCTTGCCGAAATAATAACAGCCTCACGGGTCGATCTTAAAGGATAAGCTAAGAATCTGTCAAGCTTGATCTGTGGATGGATGACCATTTATTACATATCGAGTTTCCTCCGTACGTACCTCGGAAAGCAAGCTTAACGTTGTGGTAATTCGGAACTATTTGAAAATCACTGACAGTCGGTGCAAGTTATTACTGGCCCGAAAGTCTGACATCTAGGCTTATTAAGGGGTACTGTATTACCTAGTAGCAGCTGGCTTGTGGAGGTCAGATAGGCAGTCGCTCCATGTTACTGCTATTTACTAGTATTCAGCTGTATCCGGTAGGACTGGAAGCCGACCCTAATAAAGTTAGGAAAAGGCTAGGCAGATGATGAGGCACGCCATTGTACACGCCTAGCCAATTTTTTTTAAAAAAAACGTTCTCCACACTAGGAATTACTCCTGTATGGTGGGTGCGTTTACGAACATTTAAAGTCACGTACACAAACAGCCAGACCCGGAACAACCACCAAATATTTGATCCGTAAGAGAATCGAATCCGCGACACGCAGCGCAGCAGTCAATGGCTCAGCCACTGCGCCAACCGTGCCGCCTTTTAATAGATATCTCATTCCTAAGGCTTTTTTTTGGATGGATAATAATCAAATAACTTTCCACGGTCTAAGCGGAGTGGGGAGAATGTCAAACGTTTACGGTTTAAGAAAAAATATTTCGCTCAAAAAGAACACAATTATTCACTTCTATGAGGAAAAGCATAATAATTAAGATAGGCGACGGTTTCGCATGGTAATAAACTAAAATTAGGTTAAAACAAAAACGGTAAAATAAACATTATTCAGGTGGTGCTTTATTACTAACAAACTCAAACTGATAGGGGAGAATGGAAGAAGAGAACGTGTTGCTCCGACCCCAATTAAAATGGAATAAGGGCAGGAAAATGATGATGCTTTAGTACTTACTAACAAAATGGTTCCTTAAGTTGTTCCAAATAAAACAGCGAAGGGCAGGGCGTTTTTGTGGGACTGTCTCTTGTAATCTGACGTTCAAAAAGTGCTGATTATCAGCCTAATTTGAATAAATGACTTTTGATTTTGAACAAACAATACAAAAGTTTAGTAATCTTTTGAAAGTTGAGATGATTTTGATTCCTTAATTACTGTAAATATAGAGTTATAGATTTCAGCCCCCTCATAATATAACAGTGTTTCCACCGTAGTTTGTTCTCGATGCTCTTAGAATTATATCCTGCTTCGTCATGCGCTTTTGAATTTACTTTTACTGAAACAAAAACCCATCCCTGTTCCTTTTTTTGCCCTTTATGTTCCGGGGCCTTTCGACTCGCTTATTCCTGGGCCTTCACTCTGTAAGATGTATTCTGTGTTCGGATTGTGGTCATTTCATTGTATGAAATCGTAAATGTTTTTTAATTTCAATGACGAATTGATTCCCTTGAACTTGATATTATAAAAGAAAACTGCGGTTTTCTAATACATTTCCAACTTTATTTGTCATAATTTCTTTTTTTAAAACTGTGCCTTTTGTGGTAATGACCGGGGAAAATAGAGAAGTAATGCAATTTCGTTTAAATCAAGTTTGTCACGAATCCACGACTTGTAAACCACGTTGCCACGAAATTCAAACAGTGATCGTGACGAGATAGTTTACTTACTAATTATTTTAACTAAATGTTTGTAATAGTTTATTTTAAAGGGGCTCACGATTCTGTGGACTTCGCCTTTTTCTTCGACCCAAAGATCAAAGAAAAAAAAACGGTACCTTTATAGGATCACTTTGTTGTCCGTCTGTCTGTCACGACTCTTTATCTCGGAAACGCGAGGAGGTATCGAGTTGAAATTAAAACCACATACTCAAATCTGTAGTGCCCTAGAGCTGTGAAAAAATCAACCCCCAGAGGCTTATTTTCGACGATATTATTTTATCTTTGTGGAATCTCATCGCTAGAGGAATACTGCAAATATTCTTCACCCCATACATAACGCCGATTACAACGGTATCTAGCGTGACCCGCCCGCATGCAGCTATTTGCCGGTACTCGTTACGTGATAACAATGCACGCGTGATACTATGAGCTTGGTCTGTAGCGGTACTTCAGATCATTTTTAAACTATCACTTACGGGATATCTTCCGTGATTTGAACTAATTATGAGCTCCCGATATTAAACTTCAGATTATGTTCTCAACTCAGTAGTTGACAACATAATCACACCATCACATAGGTATCACATCACGAGGTAAAAGTACCCTTAACGAAGTTTCCGTTTCGTTATCCCCGTCTCTGCTACATTTTTTAAATTCTAGACCATACCTGGGAACCTTTTGGTTACGAAGATATTAGGGGCTAAAATTTTTACAAGTTTCATTTTAAATACAAGTTATAAATGTGATAACTTTTACTAAAAGGATTGGGCCCAAATACAAACGACAGGAAAAATTGAAGGAAGAGAGCTTTTGCCCTGCAGACTGGGACACATCTGGCTCATAATAAATAAATATAACTTTTTTTAATTACCTTCACGAGTGTTTGATTTAAAGCATCCATCGGCAGAATGTTTTGCGTGCATGACATATCTACTGTAGAACGTGATTTTACTTAGTTTGATGTATAGAATGCTTGATTGAAGGTTTCGTAAGGGTCTGTTAAGAGCCTGCCGGGGTTGCGGGTTGTTCGAAAGAGATACCGCGGCCTCGGAACGTAAAGGGCAATAGAAGGAACATGGGTGGGTTTTAGTCAGTACAAGTCTGACATGCCCCCCCGCTCCACCCAGAGCGGGGGAAGTCATTGGATGATTTCCCACCCGAAAAAAAAAAAAAAAAAAAGGGTCTGTTAAGACCTTGTAGCGTAAAATCTCTCTGAATTTTAGTGGTCTATTTTTTTCCAATTTACCACCATGCTTCTGCATCGCCATTTTTGATTGAAAATAACATATTTCTTTGCAGGGCATGTCATTTATAGCAGCTGTGCTGATTCTGAACATGGAGGCGCCTCAAGCGTTTGTCTGTTTCGCCAACTTATTGGATGGACCTGTGTTAAGGGCCGCTTTCACAAGAGATGGAGCTACCATGCAGGTATGATGAGTTAAATTGGTTGTTGACGTTCAGGCACCTTTACAATGAGCGTGGAATAAGGAAAGATTAACTTAAAAAAAATCGCCAGTTTAGTGTATCCAGTAAGACTGGAAGCCGACCCCAAAAAAAGTTGGGTATATAGGCTAGGCTGATGAGGCATGCCACTGTTTATTCCTAGCCTTTTAATAGGTATACCTATTCCTGAGCCTTTTTTTTTCGGATGGGAAATCATCTAATAACTCTTACTGCCCTGGGCGTAGCGGAAGGGAGCTTCAGACATACTGACTAAAAACCATCCATATTCCTTCTTTCGCCCTTTGTGCTCCGGGACTGGTATCTCTTTCGAGTCAACTACAGCCTCTAATTTTATACTTGGAATGCTTTTTTTCACGGTTTCGCTCTCTTTATAAAAGTAAATTAACCCATGGAAACGTTATAAATGTAGTCTGTGACACTGGTATAATGTGACGGCACGGTTGGCGCAGTGGCCGAGCGATCGACTGCTGCGCTGCGTGTCGCGGGTTCGATCCCCGTACGAAACAAATATTTGTATGACCTATAGGTAGTTGTTTCGGGCCTGGGTGTTTGTGAATGTGAATTTAAATGTTTGTAAACGCACCCACGATACAGGAGAAATTCCTAGTGTGGGGCAACGTTTTGAAAAAAAAATGTAGCTACTCGTTAGTGATAGAATTTTCGGAATTGGATCACCATCTACATAAAAACTTACAATCAAATTTTCTCTTTTAAATTTTATGGATAGCATTGTAATATACAAAGTGGTTATGACAAAACGACAATAAACAAAAACATGGACAATACTATCTAGTTCATAAGGATAATTCTTATCTATCATAAAACCCTAACTCCATAAATAAAAATTTCGAACAAACTAAATGGCATAAAAGTGTAAGCAAATTAGAAAACCCTTTATAATTTTTTTTTGGTAGCCTGAGAACGTCTTGAGGTATGCGTAGTTTAATTTATTGTCGTATTATCTTAACCAATTTGTACATAAAATACTAGCTGCTTTGCCTTGTCCTTTTTTAACAAATAAACTTTGGAATACAGTCAAAGAGAAATTGTACTCTTCATAATATGAATAATTATTACTTATTCTACATAGGTCTATCTCTTTCGCTTATTTCATCTAACATGGGGTGCCGTCAATTGTAAAATGATATAATTGAATAATATGTCCCCCGCAGCGTCTGTGGAAGGCGTACACGCGCCTGCTGCGTCACCACCTGGCGGCGCTGGCAGACACCGTGGCGCCCGAGCTGTACCTGCTGGAGTGGCTGTACACGGCCTTCGCCAAGGCCATGCCGCTGGACGCCGCCTGCCGCGTGTGGGACGTGTTCCTCAGGGACGGAGACACCTTCCTCTTCAACACGGCGCTGGGTAACTACTACTCACTCTGCTTAGGGTTACGGTGGCGCCCGAGCTGTACCTGCTGGAGTGGCTGTACACGGCCTTCGCCAAGGCCATGCCGCTGGACGCCGCCTGCCGCGTGTGGGACGTGTTCCTCAGGGACGGAGACACCTTCCTCTTCAACACGGCGCTGGGTAACTACTACTCACTCTGCTTAGGGTTACGGTGGCGCCCGAGCTGTACCTGCTGGAGTGGCTGTACACGGCCTTCGCCAAGGCCATGCCGCTGGACGCCGCCTGCCGCGTGTGGGACGTGTTCCTCAGGGACGGAGACACCTTCCTCTTCAACACGGCGCTGGGTAACTACTACTCACTCTGCTTAGGGTTACGGTGGCGCCCGAGCTGTACCTGCTGGAGTGGCTGTACACGGCCTTCGCCAAGGCCATGCCGCTGGACGCCGCCTGCCGCGTGTGGGACGTGTTCCTCAGGGACGGAGACACCTTCCTCTTCAACACGGCGCTGGGTAACTACTACTCACTCTGCTTAGGGTTACGGTGGCGCCCGAGCTGTACCTGCTGGAGTGGCTGTACACGGCCTTCGCCAAGGCCATGCCGCTGGACGCCGCCTGCCGCGTGTGGGACGTGTTCCTCAGGGACGGAGACACCTTCCTCTTCAACACGGCGCTGGGTAACTACTACTCACTCTGCTTAGGGTTACGGTGGCGCCCGAGCTGTACCTGCTGGAGTGGCTGTACACGGCCTTCGCCAAGGCCATGCCGCTGGACGCCGCCTGCCGCGTGTGGGACGTGTTCCTCAGGGACGGAGACACCTTCCTCTTCAACACGGCGCTGGGTAACTACTACTCACTCTGCTTAGGGTTACGGTGGCGCCCGAGCTGTACCTGCTGGAGTGGCTGTACACGGCCTTCGCCAAGGCCATGCCGCTGGACGCCGCCTGCCGCGTGTGGGACGTGTTCCTCAGGGACGGAGACACCTTCCTCTTCAACACGGCGCTGGGTAACTACTACTCACTCTGCTTAGGGTTACGGTGGCGCCCGAGCTGTACCTGCTGGAGTGGCTGTACACGGCCTTCGCCAAGGCCATGCCGCTGGACGCCGCCTGCCGCGTGTGGGACGTGTTCCTCAGGGACGGAGACACCTTCCTCTTCAACACGGCGCTGGGTAACTACTACTCACTCTGCTTAGGGTTACGGTGGCGCCCGAGCTGTACCTGCTGGAGTGGCTGTACACGGCCTTCGCCAAGGCCATGCCGCTGGACGCCGCCTGCCGCGTGTGGGACGTGTTCCTCAGGGACGGAGACACCTTCCTCTTCAACACGGCGCTGGGTAACTACTACTCACTCTGCTTAGGGTTACGGTGGCGCCCGAGCTGTACCTGCTGGAGTGGCTGTACACGGCCTTCGCCAAGGCCATGCCGCTGGACGCCGCCTGCCGCGTGTGGGACGTGTTCCTCAGGGACGGAGACACCTTCCTCTTCAACACGGCGCTGGGTAACTACTACTCACTCTGCTTAGGGTTACGGTGGCGCCCGAGCTGTACCTGCTGGAGTGGCTGTACACGGCCTTCGCCAAGGCCATGCCGCTGGACGCCGCCTGCCGCGTGTGGGACGTGTTCCTCAGGGACGGAGACACCTTCCTCTTCAACACGGCGCTGGGTAACTACTACTCACTCTGCTTAGGGTTACGGTGGCGCCCGAGCTGTACCTGCTGGAGTGGCTGTACACGGCCTTCGCCAAGGCCATGCCGCTGGACGCCGCCTGCCGCGTGTGGGACGTGTTCCTCAGGGACGGAGACACCTTCCTCTTCAACACGGCGCTGGGTAACTACTACTCACTCTGCTTAGGGTTACGGTGGCGCCCGAGCTGTACCTGCTGGAGTGGCTGTACACGGCCTTCGCCAAGGCCATGCCGCTGGACGCCGCCTGCCGCGTGTGGGACGTGTTCCTCAGGGACGGAGACACCTTCCTCTTCAACACGGCGCTGGGTAACTACTACTCACTCTGCTTAGGGTTACGGTGGCGCCCGAGCTGTACCTGCTGGAGTGGCTGTACACGGCCTTCGCCAAGGCCATGCCGCTGGACGCCGCCTGCCGCGTGTGGGACGTGTTCCTCAGGGACGGAGACACCTTCCTCTTCAACACGGCGCTGGGTAACTACTACTCACTCTGCTTAGGGTTACGGTGGCGCCCGAGCTGTACCTGCTGGAGTGGCTGTACACGGCCTTCGCCAAGGCCATGCCGCTGGACGCCGCCTGCCGCGTGTGGGACGTGTTCCTCAGGGACGGAGACACCTTCCTCTTCAACACGGCGCTGGGTAACTACTACTCACTCTGCTTAGGGTTACGGTGGCGCCCGAGCTGTACCTGCTGGAGTGGCTGTACACGGCCTTCGCCAAGGCCATGCCGCTGGACGCCGCCTGCCGCGTGTGGGACGTGTTCCTCAGGGACGGAGACACCTTCCTCTTCAACACGGCGCTGGGTAACTACTACTCACTCTGCTTAGGGTTACGGTGGCGCCCGAGCTGTACCTGCTGGAGTGGCTGTACACGGCCTTCGCCAAGGCCATGCCGCTGGACGCCGCCTGCCGCGTGTGGGACGTGTTCCTCAGGGACGGAGACACCTTCCTCTTCAACACGGCGCTGGGTAACTACTACTCACTCTGCTTAGGGTTACGGTGGCGCCCGAGCTGTACCTGCTGGAGTGGCTGTACACGGCCTTCGCCAAGGCCATGCCGCTGGACGCCGCCTGCCGCGTGTGGGACGTGTTCCTCAGGGACGGAGACACCTTCCTCTTCAACACGGCGCTGGGTAACTACTACTCACTCTGCTTAGGGTTACGGTGGCGCCCGAGCTGTACCTGCTGGAGTGGCTGTACACGGCCTTCGCCAAGGCCATGCCGCTGGACGCCGCCTGCCGCGTGTGGGACGTGTTCCTCAGGGACGGAGACACCTTCCTCTTCAACACGGCGCTGGGTAACTACTACTCACTCTGCTTAGGGTTACGGTGGCGCCCGAGCTGTACCTGCTGGAGTGGCTGTACACGGCCTTCGCCAAGGCCATGCCGCTGGACGCCGCCTGCCGCGTGTGGGACGTGTTCCTCAGGGACGGAGACACCTTCCTCTTCAACACGGCGCTGGGTAACTACTACTCACTCTGCTTAGGGTTACGGTGGCGCCCGAGCTGTACCTGCTGGAGTGGCTGTACACGGCCTTCGCCAAGGCCATGCCGCTGGACGCCGCCTGCCGCGTGTGGGACGTGTTCCTCAGGGACGGAGACACCTTCCTCTTCAACACGGCGCTGGGTAACTACTACTCACTCTGCTTAGGGTTACGGTGGCGCCCGAGCTGTACCTGCTGGAGTGGCTGTACACGGCCTTCGCCAAGGCCATGCCGCTGGACGCCGCCTGCCGCGTGTGGGACGTGTTCCTCAGGGACGGAGACACCTTCCTCTTCAACACGGCGCTGGGTAACTACTACTCACTCTGCTTAGGGTTACGGTGGCGCCCGAGCTGTACCTGCTGGAGTGGCTGTACACGGCCTTCGCCAAGGCCATGCCGCTGGACGCCGCCTGCCGCGTGTGGGACGTGTTCCTCAGGGACGGAGACACCTTCCTCTTCAACACGGCGCTGGGTAACTACTACTCACTCTGCTTAGGGTTACGGTGGCGCCCGAGCTGTACCTGCTGGAGTGGCTGTACACGGCCTTCGCCAAGGCCATGCCGCTGGACGCCGCCTGCCGCGTGTGGGACGTGTTCCTCAGGGACGGAGACACCTTCCTCTTCAACACGGCGCTGGGTAACTACTACTCACTCCCCTGCTTAGGGTTATGAAGGACAGGAAGTTCTTCATTCCTCTTTAAAAAAGGAAGGATCATTCGATCAGATTGCAATAAACTGACAGTTTTTCATTTGGGTAATAGATGGCGCTGTAGTACTTTTGTACTATACTATGTATATTTACAAAAGCAACAAAAGAATTGAAAACAAAGTTTTTCCCAAATGTCAAAATATTTTTCTTAATAAGATGACTCATTTTTGAGTCTATTCAACTGTCACTAAAATTACTTTTTTCTTCATCTTACAGGCGTCCTCCACCTCTACCAAGAAGAACTAAAAGATATGGACTTCATCTCCGCCGCCCAGTTCCTCACAAAGCTCCCCGAAGACCTCGACCCCGAGGCTCTGTTCAAGAGTATTTCGGCCGTCTCCCTAACCCTTGACGGTATGTCTTTCGAAGAACTAGCTTCTTGCTGCGAGGTAGACACTACCTTAGATGATGATGTCACTGTCAGGTTATGATATAAGAGAACTTTTAATTTTGATGGTTTTTGGGACATTGTTGATGCTTTGTCCTTTAGAGTTGGGTTATAGTGAAGTTTGAGTGGATGGATGTAAGAAAAAAAGTGGGTTTATGTGTGATAAATTACTACCGTTGTACTATACTAATTGCCTAAGTTCGAGGTAGTCGCGGTCATGAAAAGTTTGGGCGAGACAACACTATACTCAGAATAAAGTATTCGCCGTCTTGCTCGCACTTTTAATGTCCACAACTGTTGTTTTGGCATTTAGGAAAATAGTTTTTTTTTGCGCTGGCAAAACAATATATATTCTTGTCCAGTTTTAAAACTACTTAGCTGGCAACATTGAAAAACCATAAATATGCCAGCTTTGGTGCGACGGGGAATTTTGTAAGTGAATGTAAAGAGGTGTCGTAATACATGTCTGTCAGTCAGGTTTTCAATGATAAAAGTTTTCTCTTGTTAAATTATGTCGTAAGTAGGGGTTGTTTAGTGTCTATATCATTTTATATAGTTATTTTTAGAGAATGGTAAATGATTTGTATGATTGAATATTCGTTTTATACTGTGACATCATGTCCTTATTTATGAAACCATGTTTATATAAGTTATTTCTAAATATCTTATATAATTTCGAAATGTAAATAAAATGTAATTAGATATTATTTTCATGGATCGTTATTAAAATCGAATTCTTATATTTAATATTTTAATGATTTTATTTTAATGCGTATGATTCGAATTTATATTAAATAAATATATAAAAATTACTTACGACTGGTCGTAGTGAAGTGTAAATAAATTTAAAGTACTCAAGATTAATTATTATCAGCGATCCAGCATCGAGACTGCGTAGTACCTATCGTCTCCGAATTTATTCGTGATTTTGAAAAAATTAATCAAAATCACTGTATATAATGTTATTTGTGTGTAACAAACATATCATATACATTAATCTTGAATTAGTCATTTGAAGTTCTTAACATAAACGGTTGTGATGGAACTTTGGCTGAGTAATTTCGATATTTGACGCCATTATTTTGCTGATGGCAATGCATGCATGATATTTATATTGCGGTATGATTTTGTCTGCGACTAATATAACGATTTCTCGCGCATTTCTTTCCCTTATGATTTTAATTAAACCGTTGTCCATGGCCGTATCATAAATCATTGGCCGTATTGTCCTTGTTTAAAGGCACGACTCTGTCGTGAGCACGCGCGAGGCGACTCTTTCCACACGCGGATTTTCATATAATGTTCGACTTGAACCAATGTTACACTGTACAATGGTGTCTGACTACCCTTAGTAGACAATCCTCAGCATTCATTATATAACAACCTTATTGCTACAATAATAAAGCCTATTTGGAGAGCGGTGCAAAATCAAAGATTCATATCAAAATCAGAAAGGAGCTATATCATATAATGTACTATCAGCAAAATTTTGAGTTATTCATATTTGTTTTCACATTTGCGACATTTGACTTAGAAATACCAAGTGTTTTGTAGCAAATATGAAAATAATATATCGCTGTGGCTTTTCATGCTTAAACAATTTATGCAACACACCCAAATCAAAATCTGAAGTAAAATATCTTTGATAAAATTCACTTTTGTGTTTAAGTTGTTTTCTAATAGCTATTTTGTTTGTACATAAAAAATGCATCTTAAGCCACAGCTCATCGATACTATCCATCTTCGTACCTGTTTCTATAAAAATATTTAATAACACTAAAAGGTATCTCTAGGATTATTTAAGTATTCTAACTAATAATCATTAAACTAACATTTTGTACTACAATTTGAAATACAGCGAATGGAATTCGCGAGACTGCGATTTTCGCAATATTTCTCCATCGTTCTATGAATGTAGTTGATATTTTAGTTTTATATAAATTTCAAGTCCCTGATCTAAAAAATGTTTTATTAATAAAAAAAATATCTGAATAAAATTCGATCTATTTTAAAATCTTTCGCTGAAAATTAAAGTTTGATAGAAAAGGATGTTAAATATTATTATATTTATGACTTATGTATGTTTAGTGGTAATAACTAAATTGTACATTATTGTAAACGCGTTAAAGCAATACGATTTCATAGTGTAATTATAATATTGTCTGTGATTTTTTTTTAATACTGCTAAGGACGAGTAAAAGAGAAGTATATAAGAAAAATGCATGCTGGCGCCTCTAAATTAATCAGGCTATGGACAGTAGGATGACATTTTTTATATTTTCAACTATATTTGTTTTATATAGAAATATTTAAAAAAGTAAGAAAATATAATTATCGGTATTAAAATATTGTTAGTAAATATAAGTAGTTGTAACTATGAGTAACTGACTCTGGTATTTTTGTTATGCCAAGAGGAAACCTCAAGTATAGGAAAAAGTAATGGCAAAATTAACCAAAATTAAAATAACAAAAATCTAATTATCTTTTTGTGAGCATAGTTATTAAAAGATGAGATGACTCAACAGTAAATTTCAGTTCCATTATGTCCTACCAAATAATTTAATATGCATTATATTACGTTATCACGCATTTCAAACGTTTAAAGTCTAAAAGTAAGAAAATAACAATGTAAAAAAAAATTAACATATCCATGCTGATGATATTACAACATTTTTACATGAAAAAGTACTGCTTGGTTTATCTTTATAGTTTCACAAATCAGTTACAATCATCTAAATCTTTTACCTACAAAATACAATACAATAATATAATATAAAACTCCAGATATATGATAGTTATTTACTACTATTACTTTTACTATCTAATTACGCCCAGAATCAAAAGAAAAGTGCTCTCCATTTCTGTAACCTTAGATTCAAAACAAGCTATGCAACAACCGGCGCCATATCATCACCCGACACTTATCTTCTCATAAAATTTTATCCAAAACTTCAATAATATTATTAAAGATAAAACATCTTTAACATTATAACACGCTGCACTTTGGACCTGATTATAATACATAATATCAACTTATCCAGCGGGTAAGAAAACATAAACTTTATATAATATGATAATTACTATCAATTATTATAGTCTATGTCTATTATAATTTGATAAATCGTATCTTAATTATGTAGTGGCGGGCGGCAAAACTGTAGTAGATTAATCAGTTAATTACCTAAACCTAATTCTAATTAAAGTAAATAAAATGTTGAGTCAAATTAGCTGCTATACAAAACTAATGGTATGCATAACAAAATAAATGTTAGTTGTGCCAAGTTGTTGTGTATCATATAGAAATTTAATAAAACCTTAGCAGTTATTTTGCTACAATTTCGGGACACACTAACATTAATACCAAAAAAAAACTTAATTTTCTGCACGCCACTACAATATACTATTATTATGTAGTTCTACTATTAACTAATTTAATAAACGATCAACGAGTAGAAAACCGGCCTAATAATTAATGACAAGTATCGAAATCTTCGAGAAATAATTATAATTAATAATAAATTATTTAGTAAATGTATTATAAAATATATATTATCGAATGCTATGTCAAAACTGCTAACGCATGATTTATAGTTTTAGTGAAAGGGAGATAGGTCACGCATGTACGCAAGTTTATGTTTATCTCTATGTAAATAAGAATGGTTTTCCTTCTCTGTATACATTGTTTACAACATTTGGTTATAGAAAAACGCAGTTTTTTAGTCTTAATAGAATAACGCAATTTTTAAACAAATTTTTGACAACTTGACATCAACTATTTTTTCAGGATTTATTTTTCGGCTGTGCGTGCATGCATAAATTAGCTAATAATTACGTAACGATAAAATATATAAGTATGTATAAACTTATCTTAAAAATCAGATTGTAGAAAGCGGCAACACTGGTATAATTGTATTTTGTTAAACCTTAAATGTAATTTGATTTGGCTTTGCCTCCTTAGTTAACGTTAGACCGTCATCTGAGTCGGTAACATTTCTCTCTATTGCAATTATTTCGGTGGCAATTGGTGTATTCAAAACAAATCGTTTATTCTACAAAATTATTCAACAATTGTATAGCCGCTCTACAAGAATGGTTTAGTTTGTATTGTAATATATAATATATAGAAATATATTCGTGTAACTAGTAAATAAAGCTTTAAATTTTAACTTTGATGTAATATTGTCTTGCCACAATAACGGTATGAAATAAATTAGCTTGTACATAATTAAAAATATTTCAAGTTATTACCTATTCTGTAGAGTTTTATAAAAAATATAAAGTTAATATTAAAACAGACTTGTTTTGAGCATTTTCAGTATAAATTATACTTTTAAATTGTTTATTTATGTGGCACGTAAACTGCCTGTTGAAATTGTTTGATAGATATTATATAAACGATATTATTTTGAAAGATTTATTGGTGTTTTTTGTCAAAAACGCATGAAGATAAAATTATTTATTATCTAAAATAAATCTAAAATAAAAATTAACATTTTGCATGTTGATAAAGTTTGTGTAAAATGGTTTTATAACTAATCAGTCTTTTAAAGCAGACAAAAAAAAATTAGCTATAAAATATTATAATTATATTTAGGATTAATAATATTACATCCTTTTCTATCTATTTAATTTAAGAATCTCGCAGAAAATCATAATTTAATGTCTCCTAATTACATCCAATGAATCTAAAATAACTAAAATCAGATTTGATTAATTTTGTAGGTATTTTAAAGCAAAATTAAAATATCAATGATAATTTTAAATACGTTTGGGTACACACTAGTGACATCAACGTTTTAAAATCCAAAATTGCTATGTCAAGAATTGCCAAAACATTTTTTACTAACATCTTTGAAAACTCTCCTCTCTCTATAATACTTTAATAAAAGCTTAAAAAAATAAATGTGGTGTTACTAGTGTGTTCCTATATTAATTGTAAGGGTGGGGACTGATTTGTAACACGAACGATGCGTAACATGTTACACCTTGGCTTCAACTATGAGCGCACCAACAGAATAACTCAGATCATATAATTTATTTAAAGTCAGGAAAATTAATTGTTAAGCACCTTGAGTGCCGGGGTTGCGGGTTATTCGAAAGAGATACCGCGGCCCCGGAACATAAAGGGCAAAAGAAGGAACTTGGGTGGGTGTTAGCCAGTAAATTCTGTCACTCCCTGCCGCGCAGAGTGGGGGAAGTTATTTGATGATTTCCCATGCGCAAAAAAGGACCTTGTGGCTTTTGTAGTCTATTTCAACTAATCATACCTGTGATTATTTAGCAATCGTATGACATGGCTATTGACGTGGGGCCTAACAGATCTACTCCTGGCTACACACAGTTCGTCTAAATATATACCTTAGTATTGTTTTAAAAAATCAAAATATCCCTGGAAAGTCCTGCCCAAAATGAAAACTGTTCATTGCTGGGCAATTCTAGATGACTTCGGTCAACCAATTGTTACACAATCATCTCTATCTACAGTTCTAAAAAAGGAAGAGCTACTGTGTTTGCTCCAACCAGCCCCCAACCTAACCCAATTATGATTACAGTTGTGATGTGGACTGATATTACTAATTATAAATAATGCCATCTCAATAGTTTTTAAAAATATTGTTATTCGCAATGTAAATAAATTGTTAGCAAGTAATAATTCGGCCCCAATACAGTACGAAAGTAATTATCATGTAATTTAATTGTAAAATAAAACTTATATGAATCGTGAGATGTTTTTTAATTTACTCTATACCTGGGGTTATCTAGACTGTGAATTGAATTTCTATCTTAATCAGTTGCTCAAGTTGCTGGGCAGAGGAATCATGTACAGTCAACCGCATATTCTTTATTGCACACATAAATAACATAAAAATACAACTAATGTAAGTGGCGAGCTTAACATAGAATTGCGCCTTTGAAATTTCGACATTTCATCTAATTTGGTCCAGTCGTTTGAGCTCAAATGAGTAACAAGCACACACACATACACATTTTCGCCTTTATAATATTAGTGTGTTATTCATCTGTCACCGTGTCGGCAAGTCTTGATAATGATCCAATGTCAAGAGGCTATCACTTGGTTTGTGAAGCTCACGCAGAATAGCTGATAGGAGTAGAATAGTACACATTATAATGCAATGCGTTTGGGGTTCCGCATGATGAACTGATAAACCGAGACATTACAAGTAGCACAAACAAGTAATTTATCATCTGCTTAGCCTTTCTGAATTATTATATTGAGGTCGGATTCCAGTCTAACCGGATTCACCTATTTTAAATGGACCAACTATGTGACCTCCACAACCCAGTTAGTACTGGGTAATACGATACCCCTTGGTAAAACTGGTTTTCAAACTTTCGGGACACTGACTTGCTGTAACGACTGTCAAAGATCTATAAATGACAGCCGGGACCAACTTAACGTGCTTGCTGAGCTATGAAGGAAACTCGGTATTTACCGAGTCATCCACAGACTATCCTAGACAAGCATGGCTTAACCTAAAGATCAAAGAACAAACAAGTTCACAAATAGTGTAGTTATTTTTTATTTATTTCTTTCTTTAAAAAAAACGTTGCCCCACACTAGGACAACATTTAAACTCACATACACAAACAGCCAGACCCGGAACAACTATCTGTAGGCCATACAAATACTTATTCTGTGCGGAAATCCTACCCGCAACACGCAGCGCATCAGTCGATAGTTCAGTAGTCTTTTCAATTAATCTTTGTGAGAATTTTTAAAACATAAAGACAGATGGCGTGACGTCCTAGAGGCGTTTATCATGAGAGATCCGAACAGAGAGAACAGTGGAACATTATTGGGACAGCTCTGCCCATCACTAAGACAAAAAGATGCCACGGCCCCGGAAGATATAGGGCATAAGAAGGAACATGGGTCGGTTTAAGTCAGTAAAAGTCTGACGTTTCCCCCCGCGCAGAGCAGGGGAAGTTATTTGATGATTTCAAATCCGCAAAAAAAAGCTATCATGGGAGGGCCTTTTACCCAACTGTTTATGGCGAAAGGACTATAAAATTTTATTAGTACGTAAGTAAGTGTTTTCGCACAGGACAAATTCCTTCATTTATAGCATGCAAATTTAAAACAATTCGCCATAGGTATCTACAACTAACGCCATAGGTATCTAACTGGCATAATACCTACCAATAGGTACATACAATTTGGACAGTAAACATAATACCCTCTCCATAATATACATTTTAGGGGAATGAAGAATAGGGTGTATAGCTTTTCATCCCCTATAGAAAAGTGAGGATCCTCGAACCAGACGGGTGTCTTGTCTCACTGCCCGACAGTTGCCGTCGGGTGCGCGTATATGTATAGTTTTGACTCGCGGATAACTCTGCTTGCGAGATGTAGCAATTAGTTCTTCAGTGGTTGTATAGCTGGCGCTGAAGTACTTTTTGTCAAGTTCAGAGTTGTGTCGCTACACATAATAAACATTCAAACCATGAAAAACAATACTACTGAAACTCCTAACAAAAAATCATATACACATCTAAACAATCATTGAAACTATCTAAATCAAAGAACATAATAAAAAACACACTATAAACAATTGAGTTAATACTTTAACGATGCCGCGGATTCGTCGGTGTAGCGCGGAATTACTACTTGTGTGGTGTACTTTGACTAGCAGTCAATCACTCAGTCACTGCACTAGTTGTGGTGTCAAATTGTCGACGCTATTTGGTGAACGATTTTATTTAGGTTCATTAACACGCAAACCAACGGTAAATAACAATTTATTGAATCACTTACTTAAGTAGGAGCTTATTGTGCAAAATAAAATAATCATAAAGTTAATTAGGTAGGTACAACTTCTTACTAAGTACCTATAGGAAATAATGAACAGTCTTGTGTAGTGATATCGGAATATTAAGCAACTTTTAGGCGTGATTCTCTCCCAACAAATTGCTTTTTACTTTGTGTTACCAAAGTTTTACGAGCAAGCTATTTTGGTACCTAAACTATTGTAAAATTGGCATTTTCTAAGAGTTGCAATCGAGGACTATACTCCTCTGCCTAGCCCTAAGGTTATTATAGGCGTGATGTTATGATAATTATCCTCTCAATAAAATACGAAAATGGTATGTTTATGTTTTATTTTTATTGAAAAGTGATCGATAAGTACATTTTTTACAAACTAAAATACAAGTATCCCATATGAGGTCTACCCAAATTCCGTGGCATTACGGTCATCTGGTCTCATTCTGTATAATAATCAAAATTTTGTTTCCATGACAGCGGACACTTTCCCCATCGTACATTATTTTTCGATACGCTTCTGATACGGTTGCCGTCCGTTATGCTCAGATTAACACTCAATTAGTGCACTGGCTGGTGTTACAAGTTCGTTAGAATTCCCCATCAAATGTGCTGAAACAGTTAACATGACCTAATATGTAGATGCGGGCCTGTAGACGGTGAGCAATGGGTAGCTCACCGTACGTCCGTCTATTGACGACAGACCGTGTCGACGGCGCGCTAGTGTTCCACGCGCGCCTCAAAGAGATGTCAGCAAAGCAGAGGGGCCTGCCAGGGCTACCGCCTGCCGGGGTTGCGGGTTGTTCGAAAGAGATACCACGGCCCCGGAACATGAAGGGCAATAGAAGGAACATGGGTGGGTTTTAGTCAGTACAAGTCTGACACTCCCCCGCGCTCCGCCCAGAGCGGGGGAAGTTATTTGATGATTTCCCATCGGCAAAAAAAAGACACTGGGTCTTTTTTCCTCACCATGTAGGGGTAGATTGCCACTCATGCAGCTGAATACCAGTATTTTACATGGAGCAACGTTTTTTCCACCACACAATTCCCAAACCACTGCAACTACTGAAAGCCAAAATCAACAGTAGCGACCACACGAAAAGCGCAAAGACAATGAAGCTAGACGAAGTCCGTGAGAAACAATTTAAGTGTCTTAAATCCCGCAACGAAATTAATCGGATAAAAATAGTGGAGGTTGAGAAAAAAACTTGAAAGATAGAACGAAGTTATTATTTATTATGCACAAAAACCTTTATACAATCAACAAAAATAATCGTCGCAGCACCACATTGTTCAATGCGAAATATAAAGACGAAACGAAAATAACTGGGTTGCTTTCTATGAGAGAGAGAGAGACAGATAGAGTAACACGCACACGCCGTACGGCTTACAATTATAGCAAAAAGTGTCGTTACAACTTTAGGTCTTATTTTTCCGTCTAGCCCCCTTTCGCAACGCGCGATAAAGAACTTCGTTCCAACAATTTCCACTGTCATCCATCTGCGATCTGATCATCACAACCCGTTTGCTGGATAATAATGGTGGCTTACGCCTTGGTAAGACTGGTTGTCAGACTTTCGGGACTTCATCAGAAGCCCGTGAGGCTGTTACGTGTTCACTCCTGGAATGCGGGTCTTAATTTTCTCTGAGAGCCATGAGCGGGTGTGATCAGCTTCAACCCACATTGCGGGCCCATGCCAGCTTGATGAACAGCATATGCATTTCTAAACGTTTTTAATCTTTATTCAAAGAAGAGGTGATATGAGTTTGAAGTGTCTGTCTGTCTGTGGAATTATAACTCCTGTGCGGATAAATAGATCTTGGTTAAGGTTTTTTGCCACAATAGCTTCGTGTTAATATAAAAACGACTAATCCCTTGTATCGCCTTTTTATTAATGATTTAATTGATATAGTAGTTTAGCAACATCAACAACAAATTAGTGACAAGTATCTTATATTTTTTTTACCCTAACCTTTAGGAGGGATGAAACGCCCATATTGAATATTTATGACATGCTAAAAAATCCATTTGCTTATTAAATTAGTAGTTCTTGCAGATTACAGAAAAATCCATAGTATGAATAGTAGAGAAAGTCTGTCTGACCAAAAACTTACAACTATTGTTAAATTTTCTCAAAAGTTACACTTGTTTTCGTCAGAAGTATATCTAAGTAGCTTTCTACGAATAACCCTCCCCAGATTTCACAATAAGAAAATATATTTCCCTCATGATGAAATACTTGATACGGAACAGAGAAAAGCTAAGTAAGAAAAACCATTTCGGTATCTTCAAATCAGATTAAAGCTGACGCAAAAACGTGACGTCCTCTAACATGAATGAACGTACTATTAATCGTCTAACCCAGAAAAACGCAACAAAAAACGAACTCTAATCCCTAGCAGAAAAAGTATAAAATTGAGCAGAACCCACGTACAACGCGGGCCGTTGTCACTGACCACGCGAAATAGGGGTCCGGGAGCTAATCGCGCATGCGTCAACTGTGGGGTAACTGACAGTCTCTAGTCATCCACGCGACCGGCAACCAAACATTCCCCAAGAGGAATCACGAATAATAACTATAATAATTTCCCTGTGAGAAAATCACGAAAATGGCTGAAGTTAAAAAAGTGACGGAACCAGGCGAGACCATTGGGCTGTTGGAGAAAAAAGTAAGTGTTGTTTAAGTAATGTCAAGTAAAGGTCATAGGTTTTGGGGTATAGTATAGTGTGGTGTGACGCAAGTTGTATTTAAGGTTCAATTTCGGAAGTTCAGCGACGTCCCATGACGTAGGCAGGTTTGAAAGTTTGTGTTTTTAAACTGAAATGGAAAATTTAATTTACAGATTCACGTAATTCAAGTTGGTTCAAATTATAAATTGTACGCAATTCTACAAAAACAGAAAATGGTATTCGTTGCTAAAATAACTAAATTGTGTCAATTTTGTAATGCTGAATGCGTTTTCTATCAATATACCGCGTGATCGTTGCACGTTTTATGTTTATTGTTGCTTGTTATTTAATAGTAATTGTTGCATACAGCAATAGTTTGCTAAACAATAATTTACGACAAAAAATACCGAACAAGTTATGGACAATAGTGGCAAGTTTGCAAGATTGTAGAATGAATTTAAAGTCCCAAAAATCAAAGTAAGCAAGTGACAACAATTTAAGAGAACATAGGTATCGAAAATAGACATAGAGGCATTTAAAATTAACGAATAAACTTACCGCCAGGCGTGTGCAGGTAATGAATGTACCAACGTCAATATTATGTTCAGCAGACTCCAAAATTGTACAAATATTTGCACATTTTATATTGACATACCACCTGTAAATATGATGTGCTAATTCTACACTGGGAAATTCCCATCGAAAATATAAATATCAATAATGCATTTAATTAACATAGTTTCTTAAAAAACTGGCTAGATCCGCTTTGAAGACAAACAACTATTATTCGATAATATGACACCTTGATCAATATTATTTAAAACCGTAGTGATTTTGATGCGAGATCATTAATTGGTTGGATTTTAGCATAAGTTTGTTCGATTATCCTTTTCCCAACTTCAGTCGGGTCGGCTTCCAGTCTGCATCATAAATAGTAAGTTACTGAACTTACCAAATAACGAAAAACAACTTATTAGTTGTGACTGTCTGTTGTGTATTTGCCTATTTAATTTTTAATTAGCCAGGGTCTATTTGCCTGAAATATTAGTTCTGCTATTCGTAATGCAATGAGTATCCAAGTGTAGTTGCCCCAAACATGGCATAGTATTTCGGTAACCCAGGTACTCTCTGCGAGATTTTCAGCAACCCCAATTCATTCCTGGCCTTTCTCGGGGAGCTGGAGTGGATCGAATAATATTCCCACCGTAAACGCGCCTTGATGCGAAATTGCAGACACCTGCCCTTATACTATACTATATAATCCTTTAGGAGACAACAGACAGACCCTCGCGCTACGTATTTGTCGTAGATGAGTAAGACAGTGAAGGAATCGAATATTCATTTTGGACCTTCAAAAATACCGGATACATAATTTTAGAAGTTTTAAGAGTCGTATTAACTTTTTATCAGTCGTATGAACTTAAACGCTTTATTTCAATTGGTTTTGCGCCAAGTTTCTAACACATAAGGAGAAAGCTCTAATGGAGTGTTACTATATTCACACAAGGCATGAACCCCGCCTTTACAATTGCAAGATTACGCTTGCGTCTTATTTAAATCATTCAATGTCATTCATCCCAGCCACACAGACGCTACGTCTCCACTTCAATCATGCAGCTTGCATTTTATATGCGGTGTAAATGATGCAATTCATTAATTAAATAAGAGCACATGATTTTAGTCTAGTAGACCCATCAGTATAAATGTTGAATGATGGTACAACGTCGCCCAGTATCTAGGGCCAAATATTAACTTAACACTATCAAAAATTCCACTCTAAAAGTAACCTTTTGAACGCCATCGTCACATATATGTGACAAGAAAGCGCATACCCTGGACGCCAAAGACACACATATGTATGTTACAAAAATGTACGTAAAATGAGTTTCTCGATGTAGAGGGCACGCGGGTGCCTTCATGGCGTTAAAAAAATGCAAAATCATCATTACAATGTACTATCATAATAATGTTGTAATACGTTTTATTATCTTTCTGAGTATTTTATCAAAACTACTTAAATGTAAAGTAGTGCCCTGGCCTATAGGCAATAATCTGTAATTGCTGTCCCGTCAGAGATCATGGAGTCATAATCGTAGCGCGATAAAAGCTATCCTCAAAGAGATGTCAGCAAAACAGAGAGGCCCCGAAGGAGGAAAGAGATACCGCGGCCCACAAAGGGCAAAAGAAGGAACATGGATGAGTTTTAGTCAGCACAAGTCTGACACTCCCTTCGCATCCGAAAAAAAAGCGATATAAGCTTGGAAATCTGTCGATTAATGTACGCATACATAGTATTAATGTACGCATACATAGTATTAATAAACGCATACATGTTATTAATGTACGCATCCATAGTATTAATGTATGCATACATATTATTCCTATTTAAGGCCGTACCCTACGCAAATAACCTGAGTATTCGCTTCCCTCTTTTCCGCGCAGGAGTGAGCGAGTGAGAGCAGTAGTGAATAATGCCAATTTTTCGGAATAAAATCTATATAAAATTAAGTATTGGGTTTTTGGAAAAAATATTTCCACCAAAATGTTCATTATAGAATTGTGTATCCATTAGTGTCAGTAGCAAAATTAAACAATGTTTACTTTACGAGGAGATGCATTTTATTGATATTTTTTCTCATTTCGGGGGCTTTGTTGTAAGGAGATTTACTAAATAATGACTCAATAAAAATAAAAACTAAATCCACAATAATGGAATCAAGATTATAAAGAAATTTAATGTATTTTTTTTGTTACTTAGTTCGTTTTAAATAACAAGTAGATAGCTCTAGAAAACTGTACAAAAACGGCTTGCGCGGCGTTTTGGTCGGGGTGGCGCCTTAAGGCACAGTTGGATACAAAACCGGCCTCGTTGTTCTAATGGTCGCAAGTGCAATCGCATGACGTTCGTAGATCGGGCATCGTGTTATTGGGTTATTCCATGAGGAAATTTTTTAGTAGCATTCACGGAGTCTGGATTTGTGCCCGCTTGATGGCGATAGGCTCGCCTCCTATAACATGGGTCTTTAAGATAATTGGTTGGCGACATGTGCGAGTACTTTAGCCGTGATAAATAATAAATAAAATATTATAAATGCGAATGTTTGTGAGGATGGATGAAAGTGTGGATGTTTGGTACTCTTTTACGTCAAAATGGCTGAATGGATTTTGATGAAATTTGGCACACACATGGGATACTTTTTTTTCGATATCACACTGGCGTAGTCGCGTAATTGCAATACCGAAAGTCAAGTTATACTTGTAGTGCCGTCATTTCCATATGATACTACGACGTGCAGTTCTGCACATACGATAGCCTTTTAATTAAATGATTAAATCAACAAATTTCAAGAACACGTCGCCAATTGCGTCATGTTCAATTGACAGGTACCAAAAACGGTGTTACTGCGTTTTAAAACAGCATTCTGCGTTGGAGGTGTGTCAAACAAGTCGCGCACAATTCTGCGAAAATGACATCAGTTTAAACCACTTTCCAGCTGCCCTAATCAAGTCTTACGTACGGGGAGAATTACAGGTAATTTGCAAGGAGTACCCGGCTACAATTTTCAAGCGTTTCATCATGAGTGAACGGTACATGAATGATGTAATCGAGATCTTGTAAAAAAATAATGATTTATAAGAGTGTCCATGGAGTTACAGTGGAGCCACAAGATGTTCATTCAGTTTTGTTTCTTTTGATGAATAAACTTATTATTACACAAATGTCCTTTTTTTGGTAGGTATTGTTCGTCGTGTCGTTGAGCTCCTTGGACAAATGTTTGCACTGACTGGACAGGTCCGCTCAATCTGTGTGGTGCTTTCTTAAAAAGACCTTTTCAGACACTAATCTGCATAGTGCTTATGTAAGTTGACCAAGATTTTTGTCTGGACCTTAAAAGAGACTATAACCTCTGAGTTTGTTTCGGCTGTTTCTTCTCAGAGTAGTCGGGTACAAAACACCGGCCTCGTTTAGAGAAAGACGTGTAAAAGTGTTTGTGAAAAGCTACTTGCAAAATAAACATCATTTATTCATTCCTAATTAGTTTCTTGCCTACTCTTCTTCATAGAGAACGCTTTCGAATAGTTGTTAATACAGTAATTTCACAAGTTGGAGCTTCATTCTTTTGTTTTTGTCCTTCAAAAGTACCTCATTGAAATAAATAGTTTGTCTTTGTATATCACAGCTTTTGCTAGTACATTCTTATCAGTAACCTATGGAGTGTTTTGACCGCGCCCCCACCAGATAACAGGAAGAGTGAATCGTTATCTATATTGTTGGTTTTAATGTTATATAATTTTGGACTTTAATCTCCAAATGCTAAGGTTTATTTTGGGAAGAAATTGTTTCAGTGACGTCATTCCTGTTTTTGTTGTAACACCCACGTGTATTTCGTGAAGTGGGTGGGTGTAGGGTTTTAAAGGTCAAAGACGATATGTACGTTTCAGATAACTTTCTACTATGACAAGACCCACGTTTCACGTTTATTGTGAAACTCATGTTATAAAAGGGTACTCAAATTTGCATAAACCTGTAGTTTTCTCAAGTAAAGTTACCAAACCAAAACAGCTGCTTAGCCTTTTTCAAGTATGTTTGGGTCGGCTTCCAGTCTAACTGGATACAGCTGAATACTAGTATTTTTCACTAAGCAATTGCCCATCTGACCTCTACAATCCACATAACGATTCCAAGGAGTTTCTTGCCGGTTCTTCTCCATAGGGAACGACTAATCCGAACCGTGCACCTTTTCTCTACGTTTTATAAGTGCCCATGTGAAAAACTGGCTAAGTGCGAGTCGAACTCGCGCACCGAAGGTTCTGTACAAACTTGCGACATAACAGCCATATCTTTTTATTGCGTAGACTTAGAGAGTTGATTTTTCACGGCTCCAAGGGATCACAGACTTGAGTAAATGGGTTTCATTTCGATACCTCAACGCATTCTCTAGATAAAGGGCATTGACAGACAAACGGACAACATAGTAATCCTTTAAGGGTTCCGCTTTTTAACCGACTTCAAAAAAGGTGGAGGTTCTCAATTCGACTGTATTTTTTATTTTTTTTTGTGTTTGTTACCTCATAACTCTGGTCTGGGTGAACCGATTTTGATGATTCTTTTTTTATTCGAAAGCTGGTGGTTGTCGTTTGGTCCCATAAAAATATCAAGATCCGGCCAGTAGTTTTTGAGTTATCTTTAATAAAGCGTATTACAACATTTCGGAATTTTTCTCAGACAAATTGTAATGAAATGAATGAATGTGTTTTTTGACTTTGGTATTCATTTTGACCTAGTACTTATGTTATAAAATTCTATTCCGTTTGACATTCCACGTGACATTTTTGTATTATTTTCTTGTCCATTTATTGTTTTATATACATATAATTAAATTTTTAAATATTTCTTAAAAACCGAAAATAAAAAACATTTAAAAATATAAAAATAGTAGCCCACCGGTATCGGGAACAGGGTCCAAGCTACCGGCGGTCAGGGCTCCAGAGAAAGGAACCTCCTAACAATACGAGCCGTGTCCAGGAGTACCGCTTTCTGTATCAAGCCCTTGATCCAGCTGCCTAACGAGAGCCTCTTCAGGTGTTGGTCGAGGCTCTTGGCAATTAAGCCATTGGCAGATACGACTATCGGCACAATGATCGCTGAGTCCACATCCCACATGTCGACAACCTCGCGAGCCAAGTCAATATACTTGATTTGCTTATCTTTCTCGGCTTTCACGAGGTTCTCATCATGCGGGACTGCATGTTATGTCAACAATCATTGCGCGCCTCTCTGATCGATCCACCACCACTATATCAGGCTTGTTGGCAACAATAGTCCTGTCAGTGATGATGGATCGATCCCAGTACAATGTGATATTGCCATGTTCGAGAACTGGGTCGGGCTCATACCTGTAGTACGGCACTTCCGATTCCACAAGGCTATATTTTAGAGCAAGTTGCTGATGAATAATCCTGGCTACAAGGTTGTGTCTATGCAAGTACTCTCCGTTAGCTAGACGAGAACAACCGGAGATAATGTGTCGAATTGATTCACCCAGACGGTGGCATGCCCGACATATGTCAACCGTGCCGTCCTTCACAATGAATCTCCGGTAGTTATTCGTCATCATAACTTCATCCATAATTGCACAGACAAAACCTTCAGTTTCTCCAAAGAGATCCCCGGAACGTAGCCAGGCTACGGACGCTGGTTGATCTACATCAGGTCCATGTAGGGCCCGGAAAAAGCGTCCGTGAAGCTCCTTACTCTGCCATACCTCCCTGCGGTCGTTAGTGTCAAGCACTACAGGTTTGCGCCAGTTCTCTTTAGCCAAGGAGAGCGGGGTGAAGCCTTTGTCCACTGCAACCACATCCCGATGCATTCCCACGTCGGTTTCTAGGAAATATTCCCTGAGACTGCATATCTCGCGGTTGTGGAGAGTCTTGGCGTTTAAAAAGCCTCGACCTCCGCAACTCCGCGGGATATACAGTCTCATAACCGAAGAACGTGGGTGATGCATACGAAATGTCGTTAACAATGTACGGACCTTCCTATCCAGGGCGTCCAGTTCTGTTTGAGTCCATTTGAGTATGCCGAAAGAGTACATCAAAACCGGCATGACCCAACCGTTGAAAGCACGCACCTTGTTTCCGCCTGATAAAAGACTATTAAATACTTTTCTCAGGCGGCCAAAGAAGCGTTCCTTCAACGATTGCTTCATGTCAGCAACATTGATGCCCAGCGCTTCCGACATCCCCAAATACTTGTAGGTTTCGGTTGCTGAGAGGGATCTAAGGTTTATGGAATCTGAGAGCTGGGTTCCCACAGATTCCACAATTTCCCCTCGCTTTACATGCATGACCGCACATTTGTCCACACCAAATTCCATCCTGATAGAGCTACTGAAAGTTTCAGTTACCTTCAATAGCTCCATCAGTTGTAAATCGTTGGGGGCAAAGAGTTTCAGGTCATCCATGTAAAGAAGGTGAGATATAACCTGACCACCTCTCCTCAATCGATAGCCCAGACCTGAATTCTCCAGCAGCGTGCTTAGAGGATTCAAGGCTAAGCAGAACCAAAGTGGACTCAAACTATCGCCCTGGAAAATACCTCGCTAATTATTATTTTACTATTTTGTCGTTTATTCTATTTTTATTTTTTGATTTATTTTGGACATTATTTTATATTTTTTCTTTTGACATTTTTCATAGATTTTCTTTTTGACATTTTTATATTATTTCTATTTTTAATTCCATTAATTTAATTATTATGAATTTTGATGTCAATGACCTCTACAAATATTTGTACACCTCCGGGTATAACATGGCGAGCTTGTAATTTTTTATAACAACTATTTATTGTACCTGTGTTAACAAATGATTAAATGATTTATGATTTATTGACTTCGTCTACGTTGATGATATAATTTTAGAGGTTGTCGAAGACAAATGAACAAAAAAACTTTTTTGCAAAAAATAAAACCGACTTCCAAAAAAAACTAAAAAGTGGAAAATTACTTTATTTCCGGAAGTCGGTGGCTTTTGTTGGTTTCGTTGACTTTTTTGCCACCGACTTCCGGAAATAAAGTAATTTTCCACTTTTTAGTTTTTTTTGGAAGTCGGTTTTATTTTTTGCAAAAAAGTTTTTTATTTCCTTTTGAGGTAGGTACTGAACCACAAAAAATGCAACTGTACTCAGATGAGAATTGTTTTACACCAAACTGCATCACGGGGAAACCTGATTCCCATATAATCATACCCGTCAAGTTTTAAGTTGCCAAAAAGCCGGTCTTGCAACTGTTGATTGAGAAACACAAGTTGTGAAAGCTTCTCATATGTGCTTGTTATACATACAGGGTATTCACGATCTTGTAAACGAATTACTTTATACGCATAATCAGTTTTTAAAAGTCCTAGTGCTATTTCACTTCACTCTGAATCTATTCTGTTATACTGCGGCCCCGGTACATAAACGGCAAAAGAAGGAACGTGGATGGATTTTAGTCAGTACAAGTCTGACATTCCCTTCCATTTTGGAATCCTGGGAGCAGTTCCAGGATGCCATTGGCATTTTCTGTGATCTCTCGAAAGCGTTTGACTGCGTCGACCACAACACACTGCTTTGTAAATTACACCACTACGGAATTCGTGGACGAGCTGCTGATCTTGTTTTTTCACATTTATCAAACGGGCAGCAAAAAGTAAATGTCCCATTCAAATCGGGAGAATCATTTGATGATTGCCCATCCCAAGAATATAAAATAGTTTATATGAAGCTTGTTATTTACGTATTTTCATAATAATCTACAACTAGCTTTTGCCAGCGGCTTCGCTCGCGTTAAATTCGGGGTAACACAGTACCCCTTTCCTAATTTGCAGGTACCTGCTACCTGCAGTTTTTGCCCTTGCACCTTATTGATTTGTAATAGCAACGCTAAGTTTTCCCTTTTCTTCCCTCTTTCTCGCTCACATCCAACTTTAAAAAAAATTGCCTATGTCCGTCTCCTGATTCCCAACTATCTCTGTACCAAAGTTCATCAAAATCGGTTTGGCCATTAAAGCGTGAAGAGGTAACAAACTCACTTTCGCTTTTTTAATATTAGTAATTAAGGATATCATATAGTATTATCAAAAATGCACAAACCTAAATATAGATCAAGTTTATCACAGTTAGATAAACTGTAGATATGCAGGAATTACCGTGACGTCGGCATCTACGTCATAGCATTTCATTTGTTTTATTTTTAACTAGCTTCCGCCCGCGACTTCGTCCGCGTGGCATAGTTACTTTGTGCTAACGCTAACTTTAACCCGCGTGATGACCCGAAAAAATGTATCTTTCTCTCCCCTTTTCTTCCCTCATTCTTCCCCTTTCCTCACTTTAAAAAAACTTGCCTATTTCCGACACCAGGGCCCCAACTATCTCTGTACCAAAATGCATCAAAATCGGTTCGGTCATTTAGGCGTGAAGCCATAACAAACACGATACGGTTGGCGCAGTGGCTGAGCGATCGACTGCTGCGCTGTGTGTCGCGGGTTCGATTCCCGCACGGAACAAATATTTGTATGACCTACAGATAGTTGTTCCGGGTCTGGCTGTTTGTGTATGTGAGATTGAATGTTTGTAAACGCACCCACGATACAGGAGAAATTCCTAGTGTGGGGCAACTTTAAAAAAAAAAGAAAAAAAAAGAAAGAAAGAACAAACAAACAAACTCACTGTCGCTTTTATAATATTAGTAAGGATTTATGAAAATAACCGAAGGTAACTGAATGCCTATTCAGTTATTTAACGAAATAAGCTACGTTAGAGGTCCTAACTGTAGCTACCTTACACTTAAAAAATCCAAGTGCCTACTTAAATAATAAAACTGATCCTAAATACACTACAGCTACAACTAAATAAAACTACAGCTAAATAAATTAAAAAATAATAATTTGAATTTATAAGTATTTAACCTGAAAATAATTTAAGTACTAAATTATATATATAGTTTTTGTTTTTTTTTTAATATGTATATCTAATTATGCCTATTATCTATAAGAACCTATTAATTACCAAATAAAGTAGGTACTAAAACTAAATAATTCTAATAGAATTATACCCAGAAATATGTAGGTAAGTACAACTTGTAACAAAAAAAGAAATTAAAATAAAGCTAAAACGCCTGTCCAATACTGGGTCCACCCTTTATAGCAGAACTTTTTATGTCATAATTTTATTTTTCATAACAACGGATACCATAAACTTCATTTCGCAGAAAATTGTTTGGCAGACACTCATTTATCATACATTCAAAACTCATAATTTTGTTAGTCAGAATCATCTCTAGACATAAATGTCATATCCATAATATTCAAAAAGCAGAAACATCATTTCACAGAAAGTTCACAGTCAGAATCGTCTTTTGACATATATTTCATATCGATATCATTAAACGGCAGAATTGTCATATCGCAGAAAGTTTATAGTTAGAATCATCTTTATCATTATTTGTTGTCATTTATTTTAATTATTTATTTCTTTAAAATAATATCATTTATTATAACTATTATTTAATTGAATTTGTAATAATGTCATTTAATTCCATAAGTCATTATTATCCTAATGTAAATAGTTCAGTTCCGGGTAAACTACTAAAACAATCTCATTTTCTATTAATGCAAGTCGTTACTGGCACTCGCCGGCCGCGGATCTAACCTAACCTACCCATTTTTTTTACAAAAAATTAACCACGTAGCAGGTCACTGTTTTGACCTAACCTACCCTAGCCATTTCTGCCATCTGATGGTATGCCAGGTGAAATTATACCAAATAATAATAGCTCTAAATGAACATTATGCTAAACGATATTATGCGAAATTTGAATTCTGCCAATCGTAATTATACTAAATGTAATTCTGCAATCTTAAAACTATGCAATTGTAAATTCGGAATTTTAAACATTATGCCAAATGATAATTATATCAAATAATTTTTATGCCTTTAAAATGTTCGTTTAAAGAAAAATATGCTAAGTGTGTTATGCCAAATAAATTTCGGAGCATCAAGATTCTGCCAGATAGAGGGAACCCGTCCAATACTATCTACCTATGTATACCTACTTCACTTAAAAATAAAAACCTATAAATACTTTAATTAACCTATAACTATAATTAGTATAATTAACTACGCTTTTACCAATATAGTTTAAAAAAAACTGAACATAAATTAGCCGAAACTCGGTTTCTAAAAATCTATGCGTACCTATTACTACTTCACCTAAAAATAAATAAAATATAAACTATGAATAATTTGTAATTTGAACGAATATTTAAACACTACCAAAATAACTAATACCTATTTTATAAAATAACAATAGGTAAAATAAATCTAAAAAGAAATCATTTAAAGACTAAAATTCGGGCTGAAAGCATTGTCTGTCAATAAGGTCGAACACTCTAAACGTCTATTCGCATCAACAGCCAAATATTACACAAAAATAATCCTTATAGCATGATTCAGTATTCACGCGCGATGGCTTATTAGCGTATTTCATGCATAACTTTGGTGTTTGTATACCGATTTATATGATTCTTTTTTTATTGAATACGTAATAATGTTAACTGTTTTTAATTACAGATGAGTGGGAGTGTTATAAACGTAAGAGTAGACAAATATAATCAGAAAGCTTCGAACTGCTAAGTTATCGGGAGTTACACGTGTTATTGTGAGTCAACCATAAAAGATAGACCTATGCTGTTGTAGGATATTTTTTATATAATTTTAAGGAGAACATTTCCGTCATACATGATTTCTGTGTAGCTTTAACCAACTTCTCCCGATTACCCAACATTTTCCTTCACTGCTCTGCTCCTATTGATCGTAGCGTGATGAAAAGTATGCTATAACCTCCCCAGGAGTATGAAGAATAATTGTACCAAGTTTCGTTAAAATCCGTCGAGTAGTTTTTGTTTCTATAACGAACATACAGACATCCAGACAGACAGACAGACAGACAGACAGAAAGACAGACAGACAGACAAAAATTTTACTGATTGCATTTTTGGCATCAGTATCGATCACTAATCACCCCCTGATAGTTATTTTGGAAATATATTTCATGTACAGAATTGACCTCTCTACAGATTTATTATAAGTATATAGATATAGATATATAGATATAGATAATAGAATGCCTTTCATGTACAAGATGCTATAAGGAGGAACTTATTGCTTTTGCTTGCGTGTCTGATGAAAAGGATCGGATAGCTTACTTAAATAAACTGGTATTGTTTAAAGATTATACAGGAGACGGCTATCAATCTTCAAGTTAAGTCGCCCTTGCCTAGGTTGACACGTGAATGGTTGACCACCCGTTACATACTGTACCGAGTTTCCTCCTTGCCTCGGAAAGCGGCATTTGTATGTTTGACAGTCGTTACTGGTAGTCAGTGGCCCGTCTGACAACCAGTTTTATCATGGAGTTTAATATACTTAACCCAGTGCTAACTTGGTTGTGGGGGACAGCTAGGCAGTCGCTCCACGTAAAATATTGGTACACACAAATAGATAGTAAAAGATAGTTGTTTCGGGTCTGGCTGTTTGTGTATGTGAGTTTAAATGTTTGTGAACGCACCCACGATAAAGATAAATTCTTAGTCTGGGGAAGGTTTTTTTTTTTACAAGCTGTGTTCTTCTTGGGTTGTAATGCACCTTGTACTACCCTACCCACCTACCAACCGATAAAGTTAAAGATAATATAAAGCTTAATAATAAAAGCTTTATTGTGTATGCGAGAGTATTACACAAACTGAGAGATCACTAGCCTCCACACTAGGAGTCCTTGTGAATATCTTGCGACCGTCCCATTCGTTTAAACTCTACACGGGATTCAAATATTGTTTCACTATTGTACACACGACGACATATCAACCTATACAAAACCAGTTTATGCTGATCTCTCAACAACGGATCGTACACCGTGGATTTCCCGTACGATTTGAGATCCGCATAAACTGGTTTTGTACAGGTTGATGTGTCGTCGTGTGTACGAGAATATAATTCTAAAAATCTCATTGTTTTCTCGAAATTGGGAAACTCGACCGACAAGAACGAGTCGCTAGTTATAGTTTATAAGCAAATGTTTAATTATTAACTTTTGCTGAAAAGTTACTCACTTTTATTTATTTACTAGCTTTTGCCCGCGGCTTCGCTCGTGTTAAATTCGGGGTAACACAGTTCCCCTTGCGCCTTATTGATGTGTAATAGCAACGCTAAGTTTTCCCTTTTCTTCCCTCTTTCTCCCTAACATACCACTTTAAAAAATAAATAGCCTATATCCGTCTCCTGGTTCCCAACTATCTCTGTACCAAAATTCATCAAAATCGGTTTAGCCATTAAAGCGTGAAGAGGTAACAAACAAACAAACTCACTTATGCTTTTATAATATTAATAAGTAAGGATTAGTAAGTATTTCACTTACATCGTTTTTACAAGTGTGAAACCCAATACAACAATGTTGTCCCAATTTCCAAACTCAGAGATGCCGCCGCCGCGCCGCTTACAAACCAATCAGAGCTACGACTCCGAATATGGCAACACTTATAATTTATACAGAGGATAATAATTATGTTAAAAGTGTCACTTTCTGAAATAAATTATTTTACTTTGTATTCATTGTTTTTTCATTTCTTCACGAACCTTGCAAAAGCTATGAATATTAAAATAATTTGTGACAGAAGTGAGGAAAACTCGATTCTCTCTGAAAAATATTATGCAGTCTTCATTCAATGACGAAGCCAATGAAAATCAAAGCTAATGAAAACAAATTAATCACAGATAATGCAATTATGATTAACGACTTATTTATTTCAATAATCCACTGTTTAAAAGAAAATCTGATTACAGTCAAGTAAGCCGCTATCTTAACTAAGGTTCTAAGGCTCATGCAGGCTATTACTGATAAGTACTATCATCAATATTTACCGATAAATTAGTATCTTCGTTGAACCCCTACCGTTTGATCTTAAGGTTAAGTAATCAAGTCTTTTTGTTGATTTATTCTACATTTATCACAGCAATGGGGTAGTACCGTGTGCCGATTTGATACCTGATAGTATTTTTTTTGGTGGTAAATCATCAAATAACTTCCCCCGCTCTGGGCGGAGCGGGGGGAGTGTCAGACTTGTACTAACTAAAACCCACCCATGTTCCGGGGCCGCGGTACTTCTTTCGAACTTCCCGCAACCCCTTCAGGCAGTGGCCCTGGCAGGCCCCTCTGCTTTGCTTACATCTGTTTGAGGCGCGCGTGGAACACTAACGCGCCGTCGACACGGCCTGTCGTCAATAGACGGACGGACGGTGAGCTACCCATTGCTCACCGTCTACAGACCCGCATCTATAGTGGCCGAGAGCCTTCTAGGGACATAGTACCGCATAGAAAAAATATTTTACCAAAGCATACAAAATCATCCTTACTAATATTATAAAAGCGAAAGTGAGTTTGTTTGTTACCTCTTCACGCTTTAATGGCTAAACCGATTTTGATGAATTTTGGTACAGAGGTAGTTGGGAACCAGGAGACGCACATAGGCTATTTTTTTTTAAAAAAAGATTGTGATATGAGGGAGAAAGAGGGACGAAACGGGAAAACTTAGCGTTGCTATTACAAATCAATAACGTGCTACTGAATTTAACGCGAGCGAAGCCGCGGGCAAAAGCTAGTATAAAATAAAAGTAACCTGCATAATAGAATCCAAGCGACCAATAGGGAGGCATCAATGGTCTTCACTTGAACTGTTTTCAGTATATCTAGTTGGACTGGATCTCTTTCAGTGCCTAATTTGTATCTGCATCATCCAAAGGTAGTCATGGTAGTAAATTACATAACATTACGCTAATTGTAATCTCCAGAAGGTTAGACAGAGGTCTACCCAATTATAGTACACGAGTAATGTTTAAGTCCCACGTCTTAGGGGGCGAGCCTATTGACATCAACTGGGCCCCAACCCAGATTCCGTGGCTGCTACTGAGAAATTTCAATGTTAAAACCCAATAACACTTTGCCTGTCCCGGGAATCGAACCCAGGACACCATGCTTAGCAGTCGCGTTTGCGACCACTAAACCATCGAGGACCGAACTCAATCGTAGTCGAGGTAGAAAGTTACAATGGTACTAAAAGTCAGCCTCTGTACATACTACATACTTACTTCATACTTTTTAGGGCCTCAAAAAATCAAAACCTAGTGCAGCAGTTCTTTCAATTGCCTAATTGCCTAAAATTGCCAATCGCCTAATTGAAAAAGCTGCTAGGTTTTAGTTACAGGCTTTTGAACTGTCGAAATAAAGACAAAATAATTAAAATTTAATTTGCAAAAAAAACTACCCTCCAAAAATACTATTTACTTCCGCCTGATTCATAGATTTTTTGCCACCGACTTCCGGAAGGAAATTTATTTTCAGTGTTTTTGTTTTGGCCTTTTTAGCTGTTATGATAGTATCTTACACAAATTCTCATGGAGCATTCATTTTCCATTGCTACTAAGAGTTATTAGCATAACAACCACATACATTACAAATAAATAAAACATGGTTTTCTCATGGGTGTCATTTCAGAACTAAACCAACTTGAAATGGGACCACATACGACACACCAGTTTTCAAATAGAAAACCAAACAAAAGAATCAGTTAACAACACATAAAAAATAGTCGCATCGGGAACCTCCTCCTTTCTTTCTTTTGAAGTCGGTTAATAATGCTGCTCTACAGTTCCCGTCACAATGCTTAAGTCAAAGGGTAGACCTTTGACAATGACAGCCGGGTCCAACGGCATGACGTGCTTTCCGAGGAATAAGTGTGTTCACATAAAAATAAAAATAGCCTTTATTAACAATATTACACCTAGTTACACAGTAAAAATAGAAATACTTAAAAGAAAAAAAAAATAATCAATATCGGTTTCTAAAGATTGTTCTGCTTTCGCATAGAACTCCCCCATAATCTACCACGTTTCGCGGTTATGGGTTTGTCCTTTTTCACAGTGTGTTCACATCATCATCTGCCTAGCCTTTTCCCAAACTATGTTGGGGTCGGCTTCCAGTCTACCCGGACGAAGCTGAATATCAGTATTTTACATGGAGCGACTGCCTGTCTGACCTCCACAACCCAGTCAGTACTGGGTAATACGATACCCCTTGGTAAGACTGGTTGTCAGACTTTGGGAACACTGACTACCTGTGACGACTGTCAAAGATCTACAAATGACAGCCGGGACCAACGGCTTAACGTGCTTTCCGAGGCACGGAGGAAAATCGGTATGTAACGGGTGGTCACCCATCCACAGACCAACCTAGGCAAGCGCGGCTTAACCTAAGGATCGACCCGAGCGGCTGCTATTATTTAGCCACGAGCTCCTGAGTGTGTTCACATACCTTTGTGAAATACATGCATACCTGATAGTATTGCCTGTTCGAACGCATAACATCAATACCTGCTCAGGTCGTATTGATTTTTAATTACTCGTCGCCATGTGATGCATTACTCGATGCTTGCTTCATATCCAGTTGCTAGGGAATCTTGGGTTGACTATGAAACCCAATTAGGTGTTAATGAGATCTTTAGCTTAGGTAATTTTGATGACAGAAATTTCCAATAAAATAAAAATAAATACGGATTGATAACTTGCTCCTTTTTTTTTCGTTTGCAAATCATGGATTGAGATGGTCTGTTATTGTAGACGAATTTAATTTTTTACTTAATTCATTTATTTATTTTAGATCTCCAACAAAGGCTGCTCACAGATACATTATAATATACAATACAAAAGGTTATTTAAAGTGTTTTTCTTCAATTATAGAAGAACACAGCATGTACCTACATATAATTACGTAACACGTAATACAGAAATTTAAAGAAAGATAAATGAAATAAAAAAAAATAGAATGAAAGAATCATTATCACTATTAGTCGTTTTCAAATACGCTTTTAATTACCTTGTGTTGACAGCCTTTTTAAGGATATTGCTGAACGTTTAGTTGACATTTCCCGTGATCCAAGGGTTGGCTTTTACTTTGGCCAGTTGTTAGCAACTAAAAAACGTTTAGACGTTGCCATACAACGTGGCAACGTGGCCAGTCTTTTGGGGACATTACCAACAAGGACGATTCTTTTAGTTTATTTGTAAGTTAGTTTGAATAAGTTATATTAATTTATTTTTGTTTACATTAGAGTAGGACCCAATGTCTTACTTGGTTTCATTACTTTAAAATACTTTGCAAATAAGCTATGTGAAAAATCTTACAAGTTATATTTGACCACTTCCCGGCTTCCACTAGAGCTAAAATTTTGTTAACATGTTTTGTTTAGATCACAATGCTTGGTTAATCAAGTGACGTCATACTAAATCCAATAGGGGCGAACTCCCAAAGATGGCAGACTACTTATTTTTTATGCATTTCTATGATTTGGGTATTTGATGTAACAGTTTGCTGAAAAGAATACGAAAAATCGTGTTTATTTTAATTTTTAAATAAAAAAAACAAATTTCCATCAGGAAATATCTGTTTCTTCGTACACATGCGTTGATGGAGAGTTTACAAACAATGGAACCATACAATACTTAACTACATCATTCACCTCATCCGACTAGATCTATATTTAGAGTAACAATGCATCTTAAGCAGAGGAATGAGCAGCATCCGGTGTGACTAAGGTTGCTACGAAATTATGTATTTGTGGCAAAGACCACGACTTGCTATAGAATTCAGGTGTTTTAGTAAAATAATTGTTTGTTAGAAGAACTATCTACGTGTAGATTATAAAGTACGAAAATTTGTGCTCTGGTGGCCTACCATGACATCTCAAGCAGTATTATTTAAATTTCATTCCAGTGTGGGAAAGAGATGGCGCTAGATAACCTGTATAGCTCTATCTCTTTTCTACACTGGTATGGCTTGGAACATTCCTGTTTTTGGTAATGCGGTACTTTTATACAGGATTCAAAGATTGGCTTGCCCTAAAAACCTACTCTTCACGATTTAAGTTTTCTGTACAGTCTGCTTACCTTTTTCGCAGGCGATGGCCCTGGTAGGCTCCTCTGCTTTGCTGACATCTCTTTGAGGCGCGCGTGGAACACTAACGCACCGTTGACACGGCCTGTCGTCGGCGTCGTTTGGACGGTGAGCTACCCTACCCATTGCTCACCGTCCACAGGCATGCATCTACGGTGGCCGGGAGTCGTCTCGCGGCGCCCCACGCCCGGGGTGTCTCCCGCGGCGGCTGAGTTGGTTTGAGGTTCTATCCATCAAACGCCCGGCCACCTCTTTCGCTAGCATGACTGCTTCAGTCTGCTTACCTTATGGACTTTGTTTGCGGATGGGAAATCATCAGATAACTTAGGATTGTCAGACTTTTACTGACCCATCCATGTTCCTTTATTTTGCCCTTTATTTTCGGGGCATCTCTTTCTAACATCCCGCCACCCTGGCAGGAGGTGGCTTGCTCTAGCTTGCTGTAATATTAACCCATAGGTACTCCACTAGATTCTAGACGTAGTGGTAACCCCACCGGTTGACGTAGATTGTCGGAAAATAACTGTATTATAAATTGAGCAATGTTTTGTGATCATAAATGATGACTTAGATGTCTTGTCGCAAAGGAATCGTCGACCTTTGTATGATAGACCTAGTTTTATAGTCCGGTATGGATTAATAAAGTCGGTATCATATTGATCGTGGACTTATTCTGAGCAAACGAGTACTTGGGCCAACTGAGGCGTAGTAAATCCCCCACAGAACCAAAAGAATCCCTAAAACCTACCTACTTGCCGTAAATTAAAGTTCAAGTAAGCGGTAAATTGCAGGTTGACTTTAACTTTTAAGGAAATTAACTGCATTTCTTAGCAATTTGCGGTCATTGAACTGGCCGCGGGAAATTACCTATGCGTTGAAAAACCCGTCAAGTTAAGCATATACCTAGGTACCTATCGACTGTATAGGCGTTCTTGAATCTATGTAAATATTTTATCAATGGCTGACGTTTTTTTTTTGTTTTATTTTAGACTAAATATTTACATAATTACTCTACATTAATGAGCAAGTGTCAACATGAGAAATTAATTCATCAACATAGTTCGATGGCCCCACCGAATAAACGTGTAAGAGAAAAATGACAACTTTTCAGTAGAAAATAAAAACGTTTAAACTTCAATAACGCTCATTTCATTGTAAATAGGTATAGATAATGTATTATCGAATTATAGGTAAGAAAAAAAACTATAGACTTGTATATTTACTTTTTTTCAAACATCAACCAGATTCAGGAAATTCATGAAAAACTATTTAATATTTTTACTCTTGTGAAATTTGCATGACTAGGTCAAAGCAATATATCATTACACGTTTATTCGTGTAATAATACACAACGAATAAATCTTACTGTAATGTTACACTATTATTCTCCGTATATTAAGTTTATTTTTTAACCCAGCTATAACTATTTACACGCTTGTTTACAGTACATTGTTCGGCTATTATATGATTATAAAGACCGTATGCATTTATATTAGTGTTTATAAAATCAGTTTTCATTTATGTAATACAACTTTTTTAATGCATGGTATAATTATATAAATAATTTTGTAAAAGGATGAAATAAAATACAGCTATATATAGAATTAAAAATATAATTATGTATTTGTCTACGTGAACACAAGTCTTCTTAATAAAAAAATACGTTTTTATTGGTACAAAAAACACATACACAAGCTATTACAGCAACCACGAGTACAACGACGACGACGACGTTCCGGAGGTGGCTGGGGTAGACCTAAGGGTGGCGGTTGGCAGGCTGAAAGCCAAAAATACCGCCACGGGATCCGATGGCTTGCACGGCAAAGCCTGGGTCCTGGCCTTAGAGGCTCTCGGGCCCCGAATACTATGGCTTCTAAGCGCATGCTTGGAGAGAGGCCAGTTCTCACTTCGTTGGAAGACGGGGAAGCTGGTCCTCATACAGAAGCCGGGGCGCCCTGCGGACTCTCCGTCCGCATTTCGGCCCATCGTGCTGCTCGACGAGGTGGGCAAGTTCTTTGAAAGAGTAATTGCAAACCGCCTCGTCGGGCACCTCGTGGGGACGGGGCCGGATTTTGCGGAACACCAGTTTGGTTTCCGCAAGGAGCGCTCGACGGTGGACGCCAACATGCGCGTGAGAGCCCTCACGACGGCGGCTGCAGTGTCCAGGGGTGGGGTTGTCATGGCGGTGTCTCTCGACATCGCCAACGCGTTCAACACCATGCCTTGGAGCTTCACCAGGGAGGCACTCCGATACCACCGGATGCCGACCTACCTTCGTCGTGTGGTCGGGGCATATCTGACGGACAGGGCCGTCATCTACCCCGGTCGCTCTGGAGAGTGGAACCTGCGAGAGATGTCGTGCGGTGTCCCACAGGTCCATCGGTTACGACTGGGTGCTGCGCGCCGACCTCCCCAGCGGCGTCAGCGTAGTTTGTTACGCTGACAACACGCTCGTTCTGGCTCAGGGGGGGTTGCACCAGGCGGCGGCCGATATCATGACACGCAAGGTTGTGATAGTCGCAGAGAGGATCCGGCTACTGGGTCTCGAGGTGGCATTGCACAAATCCAAGGCAATGGTCTTTCATGGCCGCGGAAACACGCCACCGTCGGGATCCCAGTTGACGCTAGGAGGGGTTCGCATCGGCATCGGGTCGACGATGAAATACCTGGGAATCGTCCTCGACAGCCGATGGAATTTCGTGGAGCACTTTCGACGTTTGGCTCCCAAACTCGAGCGGGCGGGGGCTGCTTTCAAGCGGCTCCTGCACAATCTGAGGGTGCCCAACGCCTCCTGCCGTAGGCCCTATGCCGGGGTCGTGCGGTCCATGGCCCTTTACGAGGCCCCGGTATGGGCGCTTTCCTTAGGGCGGCGCGCCGCCCACTACCTGTACGCGCCCAAAAGGTGGTAGCCATACGGCTGATCCGGGGCTACCGCACGATCTCCGGCGAGGCAGCGAGCCTCCTTGCCGGATTGCCACCGTGGGATCTGGAGGCGATAGTTGTCGCGCGCCTGTTTGAGTGGCGCGCGGAAGCACTACACCGGGGGAAACTCTGCTACCGCGGCAAATTGCCGCTCAGCGGACTGACCTCCGGTGCGATCTCATGGTGCATGGAAAGGGCGACTGTCGCAACCCCGTGCAGGGCACGCCAAAATAGTGGCGGTAAGTCCCCTCTTTGAGGAGTGGCTGGAGAGGCGTCATGGCGTCCTCACCTACCGCCTGATGCAGGTCCTCAACGGACACGGAAGTTTCGGGAGGTTCCTGCACATAATCGGGCGGGAGGAAAAGCCCGGGTGTCACCATTGTGACGATCGCCCGGAGGACACGGTGGAGCACACAGTGGCGGTCTGCCCAGCGCGGGGCGGAGCGCCGCCGTGCCCTCGTATAGGCGATCGGCGGCGGCGATCTCTCGCGTCCGGTCCAGGTTCAGTCCATGGTCCGGAGCGAGAGGGAATGGGAAGCGGTCACCTCCTTCTGCGAAGCAGTCATGCTAGTGAAGGAGGAGGCCGGGCGTTTGAGGGAGAGAGCCTCAAACCAACCTAGCCACCGCAGGACACGCCCCGGGCACCGGCTTTTGACGACGGGCCGTGTCCACGGCGCGTTCGTGTTTCACGCGGGCCTCAAAGAGATGTCAGCAAACGAGAGGGGCTTGCCAGAGCCTCCGCCTGCCGGGGTTGCGGGTTGTTCGAAAGAGATACCGCGGCCCCGGAACGTAAAGGGCAATAGAAGGAACATGGGTGGGTTTTAGTCAGTGAAAATCTGACACGCCCCTCCGCTCCGCCCAGAGCGGGGGAAGTTATTTGATGATTTCCCACCCCAAAAAAAAAGCTATTACAGCAATAACTTGTGATTTGTAGTAATCTATTGAAAAGTACCGCTGTGTATATCCAGAGATTCCATCAGATCTTCACCCATGTAAATAGAAGCAACCTTATTTTATTTAGGTCATTAAAAACTGCATTTAAATCACATAATATACACAGACGAACAGTCACATAAGCCTTAAATTAGCAGCGGAGTATTTTTACATCGGTCTTAGCTAAAAATATTTGATAATATTTAGACTTACCTAATATTAAAGTTGATTCTTACCTTTATTTCGTAGACAGTTCGCTAATTCTAATATCCTTTTGCAGAGACTAGAAGCATCCCGAAACCTTCTCATTGTTACACTTAACTACAAAACAACAATTTGACTATAATAACAATTATAATCGAATGATGTTACGCGAAACAAAATCACGTAATAGCGCGCATAGAATCACAACAAGATAGAACGTACGATTGCAATAGAATTTATCGCGTAAACATTTGTTTATTTACCATTACTAGCTTTAAACTTAAACTAATATGCAAAGAATATTAATGTTTGAATCTTTAACACAGTTGTAAGAAAAAAAGATATTATAGTAAAAGACAATGCAACACTTTAATTTTAATAATCTATTTATATTCAAACTTCCATTTTGTGCAGTAAAACATTAGTAATGAAATTTGCATACATTTCTACACGAATAAACGTGTAAGAAGACATTACCCAAATTCGAAAACAATCACAAATCTTCTCAAACGTCTGTAGGTTTTAGCATGTTTATTCTTGTGTACTTGGCGACTCAAAAAGCATGTAATAAAAGCATAAACTATTATTCCTATAATTTTAAAATTATTTTTTTCCCTAGAATAAAGAAAAATACTATCATAAAACTCGTGTTTTGAGTCTAAAATTCATAAAAAAAATTAAGTAGGTGCAGGATAGGCAAAAGAAATGAAAAATGAAAAAAAAAAAAAAACGTGTAAGAACTCTTGCACGTTTATTCGGTGGGGCCATCGAGTTGTCCATGGATTCTTTGGCAAAAAATAAGGCCAAACCCGTGAAGCCAGTTATGAAGAGTCGACCTACGTTTGGCGATATCCCGATATTTCTTTTGAAACCTTATATTTTAATTCAATTTTCCAGGATTTAATCAAATCAATGTATTAAATTAGCAAAGTTCAAAGGGAAAATATCTTGGGAAAAACGATATCAACCCGAGGCCTCTACTGGGCTCGCGTGGTGTATATGGCCCACGAGTCACGACCATTCTTAAAGTTGAAGCTTGTGTCCCTGCTCTAGGAACGTTTTTTATTCGTTTATCGTTATTAGGTTGATTATGCTCACATGTTCAGATGGAAAGGTCACTTACAAACAAAGAAACACGATTTTTCTTGAATTCTTTAGCAAACCCTTTCTTGAATCCATATCATGGAAATATAATATGTAAAATAACTAGTCTGTACTCTTTTTTAGATTTTTATGGCGTTACTTAGCCAACGTCATTGTCATCCAAACCAAAAATGTATAAAAACAGCATAAACAGCCTAATCGAAGTGGGTCAAATTTAACTTCTAAGATTTTTCCAAATATTCGCAGGAAAAGAATCAATCAATCAATCATTTATTTTGTAAAACCTATAGTCCGGTCAAATTAATCAAAAAAATAATGAAGTATGAAAATAGAATCAAAACACATCATAATTATTCATAAATGGAATTTGAAAATTCCTCATCGATGCCTGTTTTTTTTGTTATAGTTCAAGGTTTACAAAAATATATGCACCAGTATTTTGTAAAAGATGGCGTACAAAATTAAGCAGCCCTAATGTATTGTTTGCAAGATAACAAAGAGAAGTATGATATGTGTTATGTGCTGCAGAATGTTGATCTGATAAACACGTCGAGTAATTCTTGTATCTGCATAGTGCACAATGAATACATTTTACGTAGATACACAAAAGACTTATCCAAATATCCATACCATTATTTTTATAAATACTGTTATCAAATAATTATTGATATATGTATTTAATTTAATCATAACGTGGCATCGCGGCCAGTCTTTTGGGGACATTACCAACTGGGGACGATTTTTTGGTTTATTTGTAACTAGCTCTTGCCCGCGGCTTCGCTCGTGTTAAATTCGGGGTAACACAGTTCCCCTTTCCTGAGTTACAGGTCCTGCTACCTGTAGTTTTAGCCCTTGCGCCTTATTTATTGTAATAGCAATGCTTAGATTTCCCTTCTCTTCCCTCTTTGTCCCTTATATCTCAATCTATTTAAAAATAGCCTATTCCCGGATCCAGGGTCCCAACTATCTCTGTACCAAAATTCATCCAAATTGGTATAGCCATTAGGCGTGAAGATGTAACAAACAAAGAAACTCACTTTCGCTTTTATAATATTAGTCTTTTTTTTTTAAAAAATTGCTTATGTCCGGCTCCAGGGTTCCAAGTTCCCAACTATATGGGTACCAAAATTCATCAAAATCGGTTTAGCCATTTAGGCGTGAAGACAAACAAACAAACTCACTTTCGCTTGTACAATATTAGTTAGGATACAATTTGCAAAGGAAAATATTATATTAGACAATTTAAAAAAATGTGAAATGATAGTTACAAATGATAAATTAGATAAATATAAATTAAACATTTTATACTCATTATAAATTGGACACTATTCCAATAAAATAAGAAAATTGATACAGAAGAAATATGTAGAAGGCTGATCATGAAGAGAATGAAAGCGAATGAAAGATTACCTGTAGGGTTACCATGACATCTTATAGCAGCTCTTATTCCTGATCTCGTCGTCTGGTCGTTGTTCCTTATACTCCGAGCTAGTTAAAAGTTTCATACGATATACACGGAAAGGGTTAGGTTATAAAATGCTCCATAAAATGGCCTGCAAACAATGGACTTGGGGAAGCCTGTTGTCCAAGCATATAGACCTGAGCTGGCGTCGCGTGGTGTTTCCGCGCGCCTCTCATATAGATTGACAGGGAAAAGAGTAGCGCGGAGTGCGCTACTCCTCCCTCTTTACCTGAGAAGGCGTTTGCCGCAAGCAAACCGTCACTGCTGGGGTAATTGTGTAGAATGCGCTTGTGTCCCCGCACCCCAGCCAGAAGTGACGAGAAGGAACACCGTGTGGTTTTGGTCAGTAGGAGTCTGACAGAGACCTACGCCATAGCGGAGGCCATCCATCGAGGATATCCACACGTAAAAAAAAACATGTCTATGCTACTGGTTCGGGGAGCGATTTTATTATAATTTTTAATTATTCAACAACTGCCAACACGATTGTTATAGTTATTCAATTATTTTTAGACCATCTTTTTAATACCGTAATCGCTGTTAGAATTTCACACAATTTTCCAAAGAATGATGAGTTTTATTCGATTTCCGATTAGACGGGGTTACGCGATTGTTTGATTTGAAAGTGCATACCTTACAGTCCGTTTCATGGGTAAGACAGGGACGGACTCTAACTTTCAAGAGATTTGATGTAGGGAGGTTTGTTGAAACAAACAGTTTTTGTAACAGATAATGCAATTTAATACTGGATTAAAGGTAGAGATTTTTTATAAAGAAGAGAAACTACAATTTAACCTCCTCGATTAAACAACTTCTTATTTAACCTCTGAAGGTCCGCCATTATTTACGTCAACTATCCGTCAAGCACCGCCGGGCGGGCTCTTATCGTAAGCGTAATCTGATTTTAAGACTTATCTTTACTACAAATGCAGTTTTAAATCGGTCGGGGTTTGGTGGCACAAATTTGTGCCAGCGGGGCTCAACAGTTATACTTGTTTACTGGCACGTTTTTGTGCCGCTGGGGCTCTAGAGGTTAAACTACTTCTTTCCTACTCAGAACGCTCTTAGATTATCTATTGTAGGTAGGGACTAGGTATTCGGCAAATTCCAAATCATAAAATGAAAACACACACATGATAAGCATTTAAATGCGGTTTTCCCAAATTAAAAGTCGATCAAAATGTCATTACGGAAAATCTGTATATTGTCAATATAGATAAAATTCTGATGTATATCTTTACTTCTAAGATAAGATTCGATAAATATGAGGAGAAAGTGAAAAGCGATGTGCCAATTACTACTGTCTTGATATTACTTTACAAACTGCCAAGGTCACTGACATTATTAATAACGTTTGAAACGGGATATTTATCTTTTTAATTGTGTTTAAGAAAACTTCGTGAGCATGCACGTTTGCGCTGTGGCAAACTCCAATAAACTGAAGTTTGTGCGGGTGTTTTTTTTTGGGTGGGAAATCATCAAATAACTTCCCCCGCTCTCGGCAGAGCGGGGGGGGAGTGTCAGACTTTTACTGACTACAACCCACCCATGTACCTTCTATTGCCCTTTGCGTTCCGGGGCCGCGGTATATCTTTCGAACAACCCGCAACCCCGGCAGGGTGCGGGTGGGTTTATAAGTTTTTATTGTATATACCAAACATTTATATGTTTATACCAAACGGTCCCAACGCCAAAAATGTACAAAGTCTTTCTTGTACATTTTTTGGCGCTCGATACTACTAACGCTCGATTTTGTGTCTGATTGAGGACTCTCGAAAATAAAACATACCGGGCAAATGCGAGTCGGATTCGCGCACTCGGTTCTGTACAAACTAGCGACATAAACGGCCATATCTTTTGACTGCGTAGCGGATTCAAGGGACTATAGACTTTATACTCAATACCTCCAAACTCAACTGACTGGTATTGCCAGATAGACTGACAGTAGAACAGCAAAGTGATCCTTTATGGGTTTCGTTTTTTTCCTTTTGAGGTATGGCTATGGAACCCTAAGAGTTCAGAGAACAGTTGGCAAGCAGACACGGTGCGTTTGAGTGGGTAATAATAGGATTGACTACCACAGACAACTGTTTTTTTTGCAGTTGGGAAATCATCAACAATAACTTCCCCCGCTGTCGCTCGCGGGGAGTTTCAGACTTATATCGACTAAAACCGACCCATGGGGCATGGGAAATCGTCAAATATCTTCTCCGGCTCTGGCCGGAGCGGAAGAGAGTGTCAGACTTTTATTGACAAAAACCCATCCATGTTCCTTCTATTGCCCTTTATGTTCCGGGGCCGCGGTATCTCTTTCGAATAACCCGCAACCCCGGCAGGCGGTGGCACTGGCCAGCCCTTCTGCTTTGCTGACATCTCTTTGAGACGCGCGTGGAACACTAACGCTCCGTCGACCCGGCCTGTCGTCAATAGACGGACGGACGGTGAGGGTGAGCTACCACAGACAACTTGCAGTATTCTTTCTCCCTACCCCTGTAATCGTCCAAGACCACCTTGAAAAGATTCCGCCCCTTTTGTAAAACGACTTCTTTTTCATACTCTGTTACTGTGTATGGTGTACAATCACGAGAGATAAAATGTACCACGTAGCAACATTTAAAAGTATTTTTTTCTTACAGAATCTCCTATCAAGGTCTTATCTCCGTTACTTTGCCAGCATATCGCTTTTGAATTTTGCTAAGTAAGTTTATTGCTCATGACTATACATTAAGTAAGTTTTTTTTTATTGTATGAAAGAGTACCTATTGTTTCTATCTATTCCAAATATTATACCAAGCTTGTGCTTATGACTAGCAATAACGCGCTTAGCTAACGGATTTTCATCATCATCTACCTAGCCTTTTCCCAACTATGTTGGGGTCGCCTTCCAGTCTTACCGGATCCAGCTGAATACCAGTATTTTAAATGGTAAAAATCCGTTAGTTAAGCAATATTATTATTGCTTAACTAACGGATTTTATAAGGGCAATATAAAAAAACTAAGATCTAATGAAACTTTAGTTGTTAATGATGATTAATTGCCTATTGATAAGGTGTAGTAATGATTATAATAGAGGGTTTAGTTTTTCTCAACCATATTTTGAATCGATTTAAAATAAATTCTTCATAATCTGCCTAACAGTTTCGGAGCATGTTAGGGACATCTACCAGTACAGCCGGATGCAGCTGAATACCAGTATTTTACATGGCGCGACAACCTATCTGACCTCCCCAGTTAGTACTGGTTAAAACCATCTATCTCAGCTCAATGCAAATCTTATAATTTAGTAGCGACTGAACCCTACCTGACCTCCACATCCCAGTTGGTAATACGATATTCTTTAGTAAAACTGGTTGTCAGACTATCAGGCTACTTTCTGATCTACAAATGACAACCGGGTTTCTGCATTAAAACTCTAAGCACATATCTACTGCTAATTCTTTATGTAAATATTTTCTAATCATTCACATTTTGAGGACAAATGCCTATTGTCTAGTGTTAAATCCGGTTAGAAATAAGTAGATAGAGTCCATTGGATATGTTTTACAGTTTCGTAACGGATAACTTTCTTTATCGTTGCTAATAGCAATGCGCCTGAAGTGTTTTTTAACCGATTTCAAAAAAAGGAGGACGTTTTACTGTATTTTTAAATTTAGAAGAATGTTACGCGATTTCTCCGTTGGGCCGATTTTCAAAGTGTTTTTTTTTTATAATTGAAGGGGTACACACCCGAAGGAGACCCATAATTATGAATTACATCTACATTGCTTGGGTAATTATTATTATTATTTTACACTTTTGCTTACAAACTTTCTCTATTCATTAGGAAATTAAGTAATTGGCTTGCTTGGGATGCGTCCTATGATACAACCGCTTACTCCAAAGCATAGAGCTATATTTGTCTAATAAAATCCTGTGGAATTTTGTGTTTTAGCCTTTGTTAAGGTAATTAATGAGTTATCTATATATATTTATAATACATATTTTTTCTTCTAATGTACAGACGCCTGCAGGTCAAGCTACCCGAAACTGTCAATTTCTCCCAATGAACCTTGAACCTTATAGTTTAGAAATAAAGTCGAAAATCTATCAAAGAAATCTGACAGATTGTAGTAGCTTGATGTGCAGGCGTCTGTACATGGACGAAATGCTAATATCTCTAAGTAACAATGAAAAACCTCTTTAATAATGTCGAGTTTAGGAGGGTGTTGCATCCTGCATCCTAACCGGAATCTTATTCTTAGAAAAAAAAATTAAATATTTGACTAGATCCTTCGTAAAATTATTTTTTTCGAAAAATATTAATAAGTCCAAAAACGCAAACATCACGGTTGTAATCTACGAGTCCCACATAGTCACAATAGAGGGCGAGTGTATCGCCATCAACCAAAAGAGAAATAACAAAATAAAAACCATCCTATTCTACGAAATATTATAAATGCGAATGTTTGTGAGGATGGATGGATAGATGTATAGATATTTGTTACTCACTTCAAAACGGCTGAACGGATCTTGATGAAATTGGCACAGAGTTAGATTATAGTTTGGTACACACATAGGTTACTTATTTTTTCGATCATCACGCGGGCGTAGCCGCGGGCGCCAGCTAGTACATAATAAATGTTATTTTGCTATTCCCTCAAAAATAAATTTTTCATTTTGTTTTACGATCTGAGTGTCCTGAATACATACCTGGATTAATCACAGTGCATTGACCACACTACAGATCTGCAGCGTAGCTCCTACTTTCTCGAGCATTGCACTCGCCCACTCGACCGGTCCAGCAAACCAGTGAACTGCTAGTAGCCAGTACTGTCCGCTGAATTGCACACTTATGATAGTTTTTTTTTTGTATTTATAAGCCTGGCGAGGCTAATCAGGTAGGCATTAATTAAGGACAGACAATTAAACGATTATGTAATGGAGTTGCATCGTTGTCTTGTTGTTTCCGATGTGGAAAGATTCACGTTTAATTATTTATTAATTTAAAAATTATGCACAAGTAAAAACTGTACGAAGGCGGACTTATTGCCTTAGGCATTTTCTACCAGTCTCCCTTAGGATGATGCAACACAGTTGGTGCAATAACAGAAAAACAGGATACTAGAAAATACTAGCTTTTGCCCGCGGCTTGGCTCGCGTTAAATTCGGGGTAACACATTTCCCCTTGCGCCTTATTGATTTGTAATAGCAACGCTAAGTTTTCCCTCTTTCTTCCCTCTTTCTCCCGTACATCCCACTTTAAAAAAAAAAAATTAGCCTATGTCCGTCTCCTGGTTCCCAACTATCTCTGTACCAAAATTCATCAAAATCGGTTTAGCCATTAAAGCGTGAAGAGGTAACAAACAAACAAACAAACTCACTTTCGCTTTTATAATATTAAGTAAGGACTATGTATTTGTTTAGATCTTTTTTTTATTTATTAGCGACTTTTATACATGCCAGTCCTAACCTTAACGAATAGATATTTAATGGTTCGCTATGGATTTTGATGCGGATTTTTAATAATAAAAAAAATATAGATAGAGTGATTTAAGAAGAAGGTTTATATGTTTATAATTAGTATGTTTACATTGCACACGTGCGAAAATAAATAATATAATTAAATGCGCTAACAATACTAATCGTATTACTTGTGATTCTAAAATAAAGTTCTTGTTTATGAATGACAGTTTATAAATAAATATAAATATCTTGGGACAACTCACACACGGCTATCTGATCCCAAGCTAAGCAGAGCTTGTGTTATGGTAATCAGACAACTGATATACATACTTATATAATTTATAGATACATACATATTATAGATAAATCACACCCAGACACAGAACAAACAATCATGCCCATCACACAAAGTTTGACCTGGGTGGGAATCGAACCCACGACCTCCGGCTCAGCAGTCAGGGCCATTAACCACTAGACCAACAGGCCCGTCACGTCAGTCAGTTTACTTTTATTGTGTAGTCAGCCAGTACTTGGAAGGATTATATTTTTTTTTTAAATTAAATTAATATTTCAACTTTTTTCAGCAGTTATGATGCGTTCAATAAGCGCGTGATTGTAGATCATAATAGCGCAGAAAAGGTTTAAAAAATAATAAAAAATCCTATTCCATACTTTTGACAGTATCGTGGTTCTAAAAGTTTGTATAAAAGTTGATTGTAAATATCTACGCTAGAGGTCTAGAATTACACTTAATACTAAATTCATGGAAACAACAGGTTGTCCATTGATGTCCCTCTGCGTTTCGTTATTTAACTGATTTAAACCAAGTCGGTTGTTCCATGTAGATTTTTTAGTAGCAGCCATTTAGTTTGGCTTTGTGCCCGGTTAATAGTAATAGGTTCGCACCATATTACATGGGGCTTAAACAAAACTGGCGAATTCTGGGCGTACTGGTAGGTACACCCCTGCCTAACCCTTGAGGATCAAGCGTGATGTTATATGTTAAACGAAATTAGGAGCTCAATTGATCTGCGTTACTTTAGTATTTTTCAAATCGAAGTTATTCCAAAGGCACTAATCAAATAGATTCAAGGCCAAGCAACAACAGACATCAATTGTATGTGATGACTGATGATGCAACGTGATTACAAATCAGTTAGTAGCGCATTATGTGCTCTCAATGGAACATTAAGAGTATCATCGTATTGCATACAAACTATTTAAACCAGATATTTATATTTGACTTGGTTGTAGTTTTGTATCGTATTACCCAGTACTATAAGAATTGTAGAGGAGAGTCGCTCCATGTAAAATACTGATATTCTAGCTTGCTGTATCTAGTTAGAATGGAAGCCAATTCCAATGGAGTTGGAAAAACATATAAACCTAAGACTTTTATGTAAATACCTATGTTTCACGAAAGACTGATGACGAAATACGACGATTACTGAATAGGCTAGGTAAATGATTCTGATGAGTTGTGGTACTACTTTCCCCTTGTGGTTATGTTAAAAGCCAGAATACGTGGAACATGGCGAGACCTCTTGGACAATACCAACGACCAGTGGCTCTCTTTAAACCTGGATCGAAGAAACTTGCTCAGCAGTGGGATGCTGTGGCCTAGAAGTAACAATTACAGTGTTTTATGGATAATTTAGTTATGACAGGCAATACAAACAAGGTGACCTAATTTTGACTTTGCTAAATAACTTAAATCTTAATGTTGTTTTTAGTGGCTTGTTTGTTGTGCTGACAAGTCATCAGTAGGTAAAATGCAAGGTTACACGCATGGGTTCATTAACCCCAAAAATATCCAATAATTTTTTTGTTTGTTTAGATACCGGGTTTCAATACTTCATTTGACATTGTATCTTTTGAGACTTGCAATTCAATCTTTTCCAGCGATCTAGATGCGTATAAAAATATAGAATGACAGAAAGATCCGCTTGCGAAGTAGGTCCGTTTAAATTGCTGTACCCAATATTTATTCATTACTTGATACAAGAAATACTACCTAATAAATCTGTTAAATAAGACCAGACAGGTGTTAGGACATAACTTAGATTTTTCATTGGAATGTCATTGTAATTGGCATCTTGTAATAATTATTATCAAGCGCATGCGTTCGGTTATAAAAGAAAAACAGTTTTACAATAAGGCCCAAATCGTTTTATAATAATTTCACGTTGGAAAATTTTATATTGAACACACATTAAGGATATGCAAACTACAGATTGCTTTGGTAAGTTAACAGAAATAAGGTTTATACATTTTTCTTGCTTTGCTTATTAGGCAGAACATTTCAGCGCCGCGGTCAGTATACTTCGAGACGGTTTCCCGCGCAGTGATCTGTCACGTTTGACAGCAGTTTCGGCGGGAAAGCATTTCTTAACCCTACACCTACGTCGCGTATCGAATAGATGCCGTTGCGCTTTACGATTCAGTTGCTTTCTTAAATGCATCACGTTCAAGGTTTTTAGCACACGTGTTCTTAGTTATTTTCATTTCATTCTTGGTATTGTGTGAATTTGATAAACTGATTAAGTAAATGCCATTTGTAAGTGAAAAAATGGACAAGGAAAAGTGTTGTTATGATAATTCAGCGTTTGTGTTGACTGAGAAAAATGTTTGGATGCAAAATGAGGTAGGTACATAATTACTTAAGAAATTTTACAATGTATTTTTTGGATACGAGAGGTAAGAAAAATCACCAGATTTATTCACTTTTTATTTTTAAAGAAACATCAAATCTACTTTTATTAAATCAAACTAAAAATAAATAACGATCTATTTTAAATCACTCAGTCGGCCATAAACAATGCTTTAACTATTTTAATGAAAATGTAAGTATCGCAAGGATGTTCCACGATCAAATTCTTTCAGCCTTGTGAGTAACCGAGTTACCGAGGCGTAACCACTTCCAACAATTTAAAAGTAGGTACATATTTGTAATTCTAGATATGTAAATTGAACTACTAATTTTCTACAAAACACAACTTCACGTTTGCAATGAAAGGAATGAATTAATCGATGATTTCACCCATAGCTGGGTATAGGCCTTCCTTTGTTTCGCCAGTCTCCACTTTTCTATGCCAGGTTCATCCAGGTTCCATTTCATCTGTCCATTTCGCTAGTCTTAGGTTTACAGGCATGGATAACTTCTACATAATTTCTGTTAAAACATTGTACGCTTATGGTAAAATGAGGCTCTTTGTTGCTATTATCGCCATCTTATATCGTCATAATAATAAAAAGTAGAGTTTATTATGATTGCTAGTTCAACTGGTATTTCTTGCACTAGGTGATAAGGTAATCGGAAACTGTAACTGCAGTAACAATGTGTTTTTTTTTATATTGATCGAGTAATCTTGTTGAAGAAAATCTATCAATGTCGCAATTAGATGATAATGATGCTTAAGTAACTGTTTTAGATAGCACTCATCAATATTCTACCGAATGTTTTTCTATTGAAATGGAACCAATCTTAGGTTTATGTTTTGCTATCTTGGAAAACTATCTAGGAGCCTTAAATTACCGCTTTAGCAGAATCGTAATAGGATAACAAGTAACAATTTATAATATCATACTTATTGTTCTGCATCTGAGACCATTTTAAGAATTTGAACGTGAGTATCGAATTTTCCTATTAAAATTCTGGTAAAGCAGTCTGATTAGATGTTCAAAAAAACCCTATCTTCTAAAGCAAAATTATTGTGTGAAATAACATTGCTAACACAGTCATACAATCGAAAATGGCTCTGAAAATGTAAGATATAAGACTCCTTTTTTTACAGTTTTCTTTTGAGATAAATTAATTTAATTCAATTAGTAGGAACGCCAAACGACAAAGGTAGTCTTATTATCAACGGTCTGTTATTTTTTTTATTAAAATTTAAAAGTATGGTACAAACAACAAATATTTCTACTACATTGAAGATTTTTTTTAGAACTCTCTAGAGTAGGTACTTACTAAAAAAAATGTAGTGTGTCTAGAGTCTAGATAATTTCATACTATTCGTGCAATAAACGAGTTTCTTCTTTTAATTGGGCGATTAATTATTCATTGAAACCTCGTTTGTATGAAATTGTGCTAGATAGTGACCCCGATACGCTCGTCAATAATCCCCATGGGAAACACGCATGAAGTGACAATTCTTAGATAGATTTTAAAACTGTTTTCTTTTCTTTATTGTTTTTCTACAAGGTGCATTTCAATCTCACATACACAAACAGCCAGACCCGGTACAACAATCTGTATGTCATACAAATACTTATTTGTTCCGACCCGACACGCATGTCGCGATTTCGATCCCCGCACGGAACAAATATTCGTACGCGCAGCACTCGATCAAACAAACATTGCGCCAACTGATTCAAATTATTTTCCTTTTTCCTCAAAAATAAACTCTCGATTTGTTTTACTGATCTAACTGTTGACCACACTACAGTTCTGCTTAGCCATCACATTTTGTGTACTAATTCTGTTACTTATACAACACATTAAAATGAAATTAACCGAGTCATACGCTCTTCAATGATCCCCGTGGGAAACATATGATGAAGTGAGTATAATATATATTTATTCTTTAGCGGGTGGGAAATCATCCAATAACTTAATAACTTTTGAGCGAGGCGGAGTGTTAGACTTGTACTGACTTAAACCCACCTATATTCCTTCTTTTGCCCTATAAGTTTCGGGCCCGCGATATCTCATTCGAACAACCCGCAACTCCGGGATGTGAACTTACGATTTTAAACGAATGGACGTGGGTGCAGCAAAAGAAGAAGATATTTAAAGAAATATGGCTTTCTGTGTTTTCTGAACTAAAAAAGAAAAATCATACAAAAACTTCTCTTTTCCGAAACAACATGTATAGTTGGGATTAGAATTCGATAATCAATCGCATGGAGGGGGTTAAATCGATGTATTTCTTTTCCGCCCAGTTGTGTACTAAATCTTACCAAATCGGCTTGACTAGATCAAGTGTTTAGCTCGCCTTACAAGCAATACAAAAAAAATAAACTAGATTTTGACCTAGTTCATTTTATATTCACCGGCAATCTAGACTCTGCAGGTAGTCTAAGTAGGCTAGGCTATCTGATAATAGGGATCATAATAATTAATAGATATTCTAGTTACCCTACATTCTAGATAGTAGTCTAGTGACTGTGTGTTCGTTAAGTAGGTACTGCTGCTTATTAAACAATTTCTTAACTTAACTTATTAAAGATTTTAGCTCGATATTTCAGTCTGGCATTGAATCTAGATTGTCAGATAAATACGTAGATAACTACAGATTAAGTAAGTTACATTCATAAAACATGGATAAATCTACAATTTTTCTTCTAATTTTATATAGGGTGTAAAAACACCCTTAACAAAGCCAAGGAATACTTTTTCTTCCCGTTTGTGATATTTTTTAGTTCTAGACAATACCTGTTCACAAAATAAATGAATTTGAATTTGGGAAATTTCTGGTTACGGAGATTTGGAAGGAAAAACTATAACACATTTAAAAGAAAACAAATCTTGATAATTAAGTAGTATTAATTTCTGCCGGGGTAGCGGGTTGTTCGAAAGAGATACCGCGGCCCCGGAACATAAAGGGCAAAAGGAGAGACGTGTGAGTTTTAGTCAGTAAAAGTCTGACAGTCAATGATTTCTCACACAAAAAAAACTTTTTTGCAAAAAATAAAACCGACTTCCAAAAAAAAAACTAAAAAGTGGAAAATAACTTTATTTCCGGAAGTCGGTGGAAAAAAAGTCAACGAAACCAACAAAAGCTTTCCAACAAAAAAAGAATTTTTGAAATCGGTTGGCATGCGACGGAGTTAAGCGCGAACAAACCTAAAAAAAAAACACACAAACATCCGAATTGAGAACCTCCTCCTTTTTTAGAAGTCGGTTAAAAAGTAGTATTAATTACAATACTCACGTCATAGCAACTATTCAGATAAGCTTCTGTTCTTTTTGTACATTAAAACTTCCTTAACAACATACAACTCTCCCACGGGAATATCTAAAACCCCTGTTATTAAAGACCAGTCTTGTTCTTGTTTCAAAATGAATGCGCATGCGACGACGACGCACGCAGGCTCGTCAACGCGAGTTTTAAACGTGCGCATGAAAAAAAGAGGTTGAAGCACATGTTTGTAAGTCGTAAAGACGTAATTCAAGATTTCATAATTTTAGGGTTTTTAATCTTATTGTATTTTCAAAAAAAATAAATAAAAGACATGATTTTGTAGTACAAATTTTTAAACTTACATAGTCACATTATTCGTCAGAAACGGGATATTAACCATGCATGTTTTCCAGATAACGTTTTGTTGTAACTATCTGTCTGTCAAGACTCTTTATCTCGCGAACGCGCGGAGGTATAAAGTTGAAATTAAAACTATAAACTCAAACCTGTGAACCCTTGAGGCTGTGTAAAAACAATCCCCTAAATCTATGCAGACAAGAGATATGGTCGTTTATGTCGACGCACTTGACCGGTTTTTAGGCTTAGTGTTACTTAAGTTTGTATACAGAATGCATGGTTGCATGGCTTCATGAAGGGTCTGTTACTCAAAATATATACTCTGGTATACAAAACATCGGCATCTAACGTATTAAACAAGACAGGTTGTTTAAGAGAAACTTATGTCAGCAAATATCTTTGTGCGAGCAATGTTTGTTTAAAGAGATTTCTCTGGAAATTTTCAATACACTATTGTGATAGATAGTTACTAAGATTTGCATTTTTCTAGATAAGACAATATTTTGTACTGAAAATTGCATTTCATTAGGGTTCTTTCCAGGGTCCCAACTATCTCTAATGGGGAGGTAATAGTTACTGTCTACTTAGTATGCGAAAGGAAATTTAAATGAGTTGAAGGCGAAATAGTTTGTCAATATTTATACTGAAATCACACAATCCTTTCAGCAACATTTTTATAAAAAAAGTTGCCCTACAATAAGAATTTCTCCTGTATCGTGGCTGCGTTTACGAACATTTAGGTAAACTCACATACACCAACAGCCAGACCCTGATCAACTATCTGTAGGCTATTCAAATTTTTGTTCCGTGCGGGGATAGAACCCGCGACACGCAGCGCTGCAGATCGCTCAGCCACACTAACCGTACCGTCAAATTATATTTTTATCTCAATCCGTTTCTGATACACTCTGGAATATAACATTGTAAGACAGCTTATTAGAAACCCATGTTCAATACAGGTACTGGGAACCCATTAATTCTAGAAACTTCGAGCTAACAGCTGATCGTTAAAGTTGTAAATGGGATGAGCTTAGTTAGTTTCACCGGCAACGTGCTGTATTTAGTTCCTCATTATCAACAATGAGGAACTAAATACGTTTACTGATTTAGAAACATGTACTTTAATTTTGTCGACATAAGCTGTTGTTATTTGCATTAGCTCCTGCAACACAGTTTCATTGAGAAGCTTGCAGGTGTCATCATGACATTCTTTTAATTTAATTGATAATAAAACATGATTTGAATTTTAAACAACATTAAAAGAATTAACTACCTAACTTATAAATAAATTAAAAAATAGCGTCAAAAAATTCGTCCTCAACGCTGTCAGTTGGCAATGTCCCCAAGAGACTGGCCGCCTTGCCACATTGTTGTTTCTTGAAATTAAAAAAAAACATTATATAATTAGTGTTCAAAGTTTTTTTTTAGAATTTTTAGTTATGGTATGATGAATTGATGAGTCTTTAAGACGTCATGGTAGGGTAGCTGATAACACTACCCGACCTGGCAATCGAAATCGAATCCCGAACCTCAAGCTAAGCAGTGGTTCTTACGGTTACCAGACCATCGAGGCAGACAAGGGTTTTCAGTTTATATTGTACACAAATGATATAGGTATTTAGGTAACGGAAAGATATGTTAGGTATCCTTTGTATGTTAAGTACAATGTTAAAGTTAAAATCGTGAGAAATGACTAATCCTGATGACGACGCCCGCAGTTCTGAAAAGGAACTATTACTATATTTTAATTATCCACAATTACTGTCGCGTTTAATTACAGTAGCATTGAGTTCTTTTAACTCTTTCTTCTAGGGCCCGATGTAATATAAATCTTTAGATATTTCTGTTCTTGAACACTTCTTTGCTTGCGCACATTTTAAAACGATTAGTTTGTTTCTGAAAGTTAGACAGTTTTCTTATTACGGGTGGGAAGTCATTAAATAACTTCCCCTGCTCCTGGGCAGAGCGAAAGGATGTGTCAGAATTTTACTGACTAAAACCCATGCGTGTTCCTTCTTTTACCCTTTGTGTTACGGGGCCGCGGTATCTCTTTCCCCGCAACCCCGGCAGACGTTAGCCCTGGCAGGCCTCTCTGCTTTGCTGACATCCCTTTGAGGCGCGCGTGGAACACTCGCGCCGTCGACACGGCCTGTCGTCAATAGACGGACGGACGGTGAGCTACCCATTGCTCACCACGTCTCCCGCGGCGGCTGAGTTCGTTTGAGGTTCTCTCCCTCAAACGCCCGGCCACCTCCTTCGCTAGCATGACTGCTTCGCAAAAGGAGGTGACCGCTTACCATTCCCTCGCGCTCCGGACTATGGACTGAAATAGGGCCGGACGCGAGAGATCGCCGCCGCCAATCGCCTCCGGGTGCTCCACCGTGTCCTCTGGGCGATCGCCACAAGCAATGGTGACACCGGGGCGTTTCCTCCCGCCCGATTATCTGCAGGAACCTCCCGAACCTTCCGTGTCCGGTGAGGACCTGCGTCAGGCGGTAGGTGAGGACGCCATGACGCCTCTCTAGCCACTCCTCAAAGAGGGGACTTATCGCCACTATTGTGGCGTGCCCTTGAGTCGACCATTTTATTTACTTAGTCAAATTAAAATTTATAATAGATTGGGAAATAATCTAAAAGTGATTATCATTATTCTTGATATGTAACACTTCCCCTCAGAGCGGCCAGCCCATCAAAAGACTAAAGACGATTATTAAAATTTTCCTTACATAATAAGTACCTAGCAATTACTTTAATACCTTTACATAGTGTCTCCTTATGTACTTAACATACTATATGTTATGTTAGTATAAGTATAAATATATGTAGAACACACTAATTTACATGATCACCGGTATACCGGTAGTTTTCCGTCTATTATTTACTTTTATGTTTATGTAAATCTATTACGTTGTTTTTATGTTCTAGAGTATTTGAATGAGGATCTATTGTATTCTTGTTTTTTATAATGCTAATACAATGTGGGTATTTGTACAAAATACTTGCTTAGTTACGTATATGTAAATTTGTAAACATATACAGTCAGTAAAGACACGTTTGCCGCGTTAGATACAGTTGTAATTTACTTAAAAATCTATGAATGACTTTGAATACAGATAAATTAATTTGATAGAAAACAAACAATAATAAAAATAAAACAAAAATCAAATTTAATTTAATAATAATTAAATTAAATTTGAGTTAAAATCGTCCATCGGTTTCTTAGAAAAAGTACATTACATAATTTTTTTTCAGGATTATACGTTTATACGTTATCTTTTTGTAAATAAATTAAAACTATTTTCCATCAGGAAAGTTTTAATGGCTCCGCGGAGTGTAGATTTCTGCGGTTGACATCTAATCATATGAGATTCAAACATAAAATGCGTAATATTATCTGTATGAACAGTAATTTATGACAAACATCAGAACGCAGATTTTATCTGGTCAACCATTGGCTCCGGTAATTCAGCAAAACGGTTTCCAAAAATAGCTTATATGTCTGACCTATTTAGTAAATCCTCTATTCATATAAAGAGTTACCTAACCACGATTTTTATATGTTTTTCCAATTACGACGTTTAACAATAACTAGAGTTTTGTTAGCGTAGCAATGCGAACAGTGACATTTTCGCCATCATCGTTCACACCGCGTTACAACTCTAATTGACGGAAAATGATGGTTGAAATCATTCATTTTTGTCGACCACTGTACCTTATCGTGCGATTATGGCCCGACAAAATATCGTCACAATTGAATTAGATTATTATTGTGTTCAAAGGAAATTGAAGATTTTTTCTCGTGTCAAAAAATGCAGAAAAACCATAATCAACCATAAAGTTAAGTAGCATTTAATTTTAACAACATATTGAATTATGAAAGATGCTCTCAACTCTTCCCCGGGTTGGCCTGTGGATAGGTAACCACCCATAACATACCGAGTTTCTTCCGTGCCTCGAAAAGCACGTTAAGCCGTTGGTCCCTGCAGACATTTATAAATCTTTGACAGTCGTTACAAGTAGTCATTGGCTCTAAAGTTTGACAACCAGTCTTACCAAGGGGTATTGTACTACCGAGTACAATCGCTCCATGTTTTTTTACTAGTATTCAGCTGCATCCTGCAGTCTGAAAGTCGATTCCAACATAGTTGAGAAACGGCTAGGAAGATGGTTGGACGTTTTGGAACGGACAACCATCGTTACATGATGGTGAATATATCAGCAAGGGCGAGAAAGAATACCATAACACACACTTTTGAATCGAACTCTGAGTCTCTGTTTGTTCACGACATAATGTGAACTTTTTAGATATAAGTATTTATCTTTGATTTGGATTTTATTTTTATTGTCTATTTTTGATGCTTTGCTGTTTTTTACACCTTTTGTCTGTCATTATAATTTTCTAGACCGAATGGCTGTTTTTCTTATACTTGAAATATTAAGAAATCTAACTTGTAGCCTACGAGTCGGTTATAGTGGTCCTTCTACCGTTATTTAGCAAAGTGAACTAGTACATTCCACAGTTTTCCATCTTAACAGCCAAATATAAATATGGTTATCACGAGGTCAAATACGAAACTCGCAAAAAGTACACCAAATTTATCTTCCGAACCGAACCACGAGGTGGTTTCAACGCCTGTTACGTCGACTACGAGGCAGGATATAGTACAGGTACCTATAATCAACACGCGCACATTTTCTGCTGCTACGCACACTAGCCGCTCATCTGCGACCGTCATTGCGCAAAAATTAGCAGCAGAAGCGCAACATGCTCGTCACCTCGCACAACTAGAAATAGTGGAGATGGAGGCGACGATGCGAGCACAGATTCAGGGTAAGCAGGCTGAGTTAGAGCGTAAAGCTGCCGAACTTGCTTACCAGGCTGAGCTTGCCGCAATAGACGCGGAAAGTAAGCATGGTTCTCGCAGTGCCAGGAGTCGCGCCAGCGTTGAGCGATGGTTGCACAGCACTCCTCGCCCTGCCAAGATGCCAATTCAACAGCGGGAAGAACCAGGTAATTATTATTCGCCATCCAACAACGGAAATGAGGCAAAGCCTATTAATAACGTTACATGTTCTCAGGCAATTCCACTTCATAATGACGTCGTCATTTCAACGAATGTCGCAGTACCGAACCCTACACAGTTGCCTCAGCACAAAATAAGCGGGGACGACGGGGTCACTGCCACCGACTTTTGTAGAGAGGACGGCTCCGTTGGCGTTACACAACTGGTGCAAGCCCTGCAGTTGTTAAAAGATAATAGCTCTAATAAAAAAAAACATAATTAAACTCCCCGTTTTTGACGGAAAAAACCCGTTAGATTGGCTTATGTTCAAGCGTGCCTTTCAGGACACTGTAGGAAGTTTTTCAGAGGCAGAAAACCTTGCGCGTTTGAACCAGGCACTGAAAGGTGCCCCGCGTGAGGCTGTGAGTATGCTTCTGGTGATGGCTCCTCGTGCATTTGACGTCATTGACGCTCTCGATCGGCGTTTTGGCAGGCCTGAGCAGATTGTACTGCAGGAGGTCAACGCAGTCAGAGCTCTGCCTAAGCTGGGTCAGGAGGTAAATGACTTGAATTTGTTTGCTTCTCGTGTGCGCAATTGTGTAGAAGTTGCTAAGTTACTGCAGCACAGCGATTATTTACGTTCGCCAGAATTGTTCGGGGCGCTGCTTAGCAAACTATCGCCATTGTTACGCACACGATGGCTAGATTTTGCTGCTAATCACGACAGTCTAGGTCAGGCCAGGGTGGAGTTGTTATCGAGTTCCTTGAACCGCGAGGTCGACTTGGTTATGAGGTTCGGCGCGGTTTCTGAGACGACGGCGACCCCATCTCAGCAACATCGGGCCCATACTATTTCAGAGTCAGGCGCGGGAGGAACCCCAAATGAAATTTCAAGGCCAAATCCTGAAAAATTAGGCAATCATCAACATCATCATAAAAATATTTGCTTATTTTGTGGACTGACACACCCACTGTCAATCTGTCAAAAATTTATTACTTTTTCAGTTGAGGAAAAATGGCGTTTTATCAAGGAGAATAAAATCTGTTTTCGGTGCCTCCAAAAAGTTCCGCATAACTTTAGATTTTGTAATAAAAATAAAACCAATTGCGCACATTGTAACCGAAAGCATCACACTTTGTTGCACAATGACAACTTTTCTGCGCATTTGAACGATCAGACCGAACAACCTGTGAATGCAACTGCAATAAATCGTGATCAGGTACTTTTAGCTACTAATAACTCTCCAGTTGATTCTACACTTTGTCCTTTATTAAAAGTAGTAGCAGTTACGGTTTCTGGGCCATCTGGGAGCCTTAACACGTTCGCTCTACTGGATGATGGATCAACAGCAACCTTTATAGACGCGGACATTGCCTCACAAATAGGAGCCGAAGGGCCAGAGGGCCGCCTACATTTAGATTGTATTGGAGGGTTGTCGAGGGAAAGCATGGTTCAGTATGTAGATTTTGAAATAAAAGGTCGGTCAGCTTTACAGAACTTTTTTATTAAAGGAGCAAGGTCTATCAAAAACTTAGGTTTACTATCACAGTCGGCTACTCGCGACAGCTTATGTACTTACTCGTACTTGTCAGATTTGGTTGAGGAGTTGTCTTACGACGTAGCTAAGCCTACGCTCATTATAGGAATCGATAATTGGCACCTTATCACTGCGTCTGAAGTTAGGAAAGGTACAAAGTCACAGCCTGTTGCTATTCGAACCCCTCTAGGGTGGGTATTATTTGGTTTTTCGAGTAGCAAAACTAGACCTGTGGAGAGTACCTACCATGTGACCCTGCGCGAGCGTAGCGAACTGGAAGCCCTCATTAAGGAACAATATAGGTTAGACGCGATAGGTATCACCAAGCATGAGCCTCGGAGCTCTGATGATGAGCGTGCTCTCCATATCCTGGAGCATTCAGCACGGCGCCTTCCCAATGGGCGCTTCCAGGTCGGCTTGCTATGGAAGGCTGATGACCTTGAGGTACCCAACAGTTATCCTTTGGCATTTTCCAGGTTTAAAAACCTTGAATTGAAAATGACAAGGGATCCTGGGTACGCCGAGCGTTACCGGTTCAATATTCAGAACATGATTACTAAGGGTTACGCTGAGGACTGCACAGGCGAATTACCTACATCAGTGTGTTGGTATTTGTCACATTTTGGTGTGGTAAATACTAACAAACCCGATAAACTTCGTGTTGTCCACGACGCGGCCGCTAAGGTACAGGGCGTCTCATTGAATTCTATGCTTCTGACGGGTCCTGATTTATTACAACCTTTGCTTGATATTTTGATGCGTTTTAAGGAAGGGAAAATTGCTTTGACTGCCGATATCAAAGAAATGTTCCCGCAGGTAAAAATACAAGAATGTGACCGGGATGCGCAACGTTTTCTTTGGCGCAATGAACCTGCGGAACCGATAAAAACTTATCGCATGTCTTCGATGATTTTTGGGGCTTGTTCCAGTCCATCGACTGCCATTTACATCATTAACCGAAACGCATCCGAGTTTCAAGCTGAGTTTCCAGAGGCCGTACACTTGATCAGATCCGATACGTATATGGACGATTTTATTGGTAGTGTTGACGTTTCGGTTGAGCAGGCCGCGCGCTTGGCTTCTGATATCGTTGAGGTCCATAAGCGTGGAGGTTTTGAGATGCGTGGTTGGATCTCGAATAAGCCTGAAACTTTAAATCAGTTACCTACGGACTTGCTATCTGACCTCTCAGTAGTCGATCAGAAAAGGAATTTGGAAATTTAGGAAAAACGGCATTTATGCGAGCGCATTCAGCCGTACGTATTTCGTCATACTGATGCATCAGTCCGAGCGAATGTAGTTTATATTCAGTTGAGCCGATCAAATAGCTCTCCGAAAAGATGATCTCATTCTCCATGTGCCTACAATCAATGGTGTTTGCAAAGAAATATAAGCCTTCGAGCTTCGCATTAATTAAAGCTCTTGAGTCGAAGACCATTGATGGGTACCGAAGCAATAAGTGGTGCTCGGGAAATTCGTACTCTTGATCTGTTAATCTACTTCTAGTGAAGAAACTACCCAGGAACTTTATCTCTGAATTATATATTCTATCAAAATACCTGGAAAGTTTCGCTTCAGGATTCCAATTCAGGGTAAATAGCGCTATTTCCCATTCTGGTTCTATTAGAGGTGGAGTTTCTACGTAATCGCAGCGCCTATAGATGCTGCACATAAAGTTTATGAATAATCTATATTCGTCGATTTGTCCACAATCAAGTTGTGCTTTTAACATGTGTGAATAATCCCTCACTTGTACTTGCATCTCTGTAGACAACGAGACAAGAGAGTAATCAGGACTCGTTATATGCCCAGTGATACGGAGCTCATAAACGTCCCTCGAAAGCGTGAAGGGCTGAGCATATATACACGCGTCCGAGGGCATCTCATATAAATCTAGATTGCTGGAGTTCATTTTCAATTGATAAATCTTGACATGATTTCTAAACCAAAGAGAATTGCATATTCCATTCAATAAGGATATCTCTGAGGCTATACACGTCATTCGCTCTTCTTCATTCATGTCATGGGCGCGTGAATGACGTACATCCCATATGAATATCACGTTGTTCATGTCGCCCAATCCCTCTCTATCTAAGAGTGACTGGATATCGTCAGACTCGTTAACCATCGCTTGTATCTGAATGAAATTACTGTTTATTTGTGGTATCTGAGATAATGGAAGCGGGTCGATTGAGACTATAGTTCCTTCGAAATTACGCATATGTAATGCGTGTAACCAAGCAACACCAGGAGAACCACCCACATATACGATGTTATAACCTACACGCGGCACTGCGTACATGATTAAACCCAACTTTCTTTGACCATCATCTTCGCTCAATTCAAGCATATTGATGAACAGTTCTCTTAAATGTTTCTCGTTCATGGTTTTCGGTAATTCCCCCTGTAACCCACCCAGTGGAGAGCAGTAGTATCCAATGATGGCATTACCGCATATTTCTACCGCATTGCGATAGATTTGTTCGTTAAAGACTGACTCGTGTTCAGCACCACACCAACGTATTTTTGGACGCGATGCTAAGATGTTACGGATTTCATTGCATCTGCCAATGAACGTTGACTTGCCGCTGAGTATCTCATGCATTAGATCATACATGGCTCCCTGTGATTCAGGTATCTCGAAGCCTCTCAGTAGTCGATAGTGGTGTAAATTTGGGTAGTTTACAATCATCTACTTTCACTCGAACCCTGGGTTTAATCTGGCAACCTTCCCAGGACGTTATTGGTTTCAACCCAGGGCTAAAAGATCATTCACCAGCCCATCTCACGAAGCGCGAAGTTTTGGCTCAGGTTATGCGGATATACGATCCATTAGGCTTGTTAGCCCCCATTGTAGTGAGAGGTCGGATTTTATTTCAGAATTTGTGGCGTAAAAATCTTGACTGGGACGAAAGGCTGTCCGAGTTGGACCAAATAATTTGGCTTGAATGGTTTGAATGCCTCAAATCTATTTGGGAATTACGAGTACCGAGGTGCTATAATCTAAGCGACTATTTTGATCTAGAGCTACACGTGTTTTGCGATGCTAGCGAGCTGGCTCATGTCGCTGTTGCTTATTGGAGATTTGCGCTACACAACGGTGAGGTAAAACTTGCGCTCATAGCTAGTAAAGCACGTGTAACTCCTCTGAAGCCAGTTTCAATTCCGCGTTTGGAGCTACAAGGCGCTCTAATAGCCTCTCGCCTCGCCACTAAGATTTGCGACGCTCATCGCCTCAAACCCAGTCGACGCTATTTTTGGTGCGACTCCATGACGGTTTTGGGGTGGTTGCGAAGCGACGCACGAAATTATAAGCCCTTTGTTGCGCACCGTATCGGAGAAATGCTAGAAAACACCAACATAGGTGAATGGCATTGGGTTCCAACTGAACATAACGTTGCTGACGATGCGACACGAGGAAAGTGCAGTATTGAGCAGCGCTGGTTATCAGGGCCAAATTTTCTCCTGTCGCCGGCCTCCGAGTGGCCGTCAGAGTCCAAAGTCTCAACGCCAACAACTCTCGGACAGGAAGAACTCAAGCCATCTCTTAACAATCCTAAATTATCAAAACATACATCATGCACTGTAGAAATCATGAATTTTACCAACTCACATCAGTTACCTTTACCAGTAGTAGCTGATATCATTCATTTTAGTTCTTGGATTAGACTGGTAAGGGCAACAGCTAGGACTCATCAATTCATTGCCTCCATTTTCAAAAATCGGGATCATACTTTTCAAAATTTTTGGGTTGGGGATATTTGTTTCTCTTTAAACAAGCCTGGGCACAATTTACGGCCTAATATCGCCTCCGCCACTGCTCCTGCGCCATTGGATGTGGAAGACATCATCCGCGCAGAACGGCACATTTTGAGGCAAAGCCAGCTCAATGCTTTCGGAGAAGAAATTCACTGTCTAACTTTTGGAAGGGAGATCCCTAAGAAAAGTCGATTGGCATTTTTATCACCAGTATTAAAAAACGGATTATTACATCTAGCTGGTAGAACCTCTGCTGTCTCCGACAAACAGCCCATCTTACTGGATGGAAAAGAACCAGCAGTGCGCCTTCTGATTCGTCACTACCACAACAAATTCGCTCACGCTAACACAGAAACAGTCCTAAATGAGCTACGACAGGAGTATTGGATCCTGAGGATACGGAACGCTGTGCGTTCAGTGGTGCGTGGATGCCAGCTGTGCAAACTATTAAAAGCGCCGAGACTGCAACCACCCATGGCCGACCTTCCCGATTCAAGACTCGCCCATCATCGGAGAGCCTTTACTTACACTGGCTTGGATTATTTTGGACCCATAGAAGTAGCAATTGGACGAAGACGAGAGAAGCGGTGGGTGGCGCTGTTTACGTGCATGGTGACTAGAGCTATCCACCTTGAAATTGTTGCCAGCTTATCTGCAGATTCTGCTCTTATGTGCCTGCGTTTCATTGCTCGTCGTGGTACTCCCAGCGAAATATTCTCTGACAATGGCACGTCGTTCGTGGGAGCAAACCGGCAACTGAGAGCCCTTTATGACGCTACAATTCCACAGTTTGCGGCGGAAAATAAAATTACTTGGCGTTTTGTGCCACCACTGGCACCCTTTATGGGTGGTGCCTGGGAAAGGCTCGTCCGTTCTGTGAAGACAGCCCTCAAGGTTACATTAAGAGAGCGGGCCCCGCGTGAGGAGGTTCTCGCCACCCTGTTGACAGAAACAGAGGCGATTGTCAACGCGCGTCCATTGACACACATTTCTCCCGATGCTGACTATCCGGAAGCGCTCACACCCAATCATTTTTTGCTCGGCGATTCATCTGGACACTCGTTTCCTAGCGAAGCCCTAACCGATGCGGCGTTGGTTGGTAGGAGCGGTTGGCGAAAGGCACTGCGACTTGCGGACTATTTTTGGCGGCGCTGGGTCCGTGAATACTTGCCTACTTTAGCTCCGCGGCGCGTTCCGGGTACAAACGTTGCAGTCAGGGTTGGGGACCCTGTGCTCATTGGAGACGGAGACTTACCAAGGAGCACCTGGCCACGAGGCGTGATCGCGGCTCTGTACCCGGGTCGTGACGACGTAGTGCGGGTGGTCGATGTTCGCACCGCAGGGGGCACGCTCAAGCGACCATTAAAAAATATTGTTCCCCTGTAAAAAGGGGAGGATGTTCACGACATAATGTGAACTTTTTAGATATAAGTATTTATCTTTGATTTGGATTTTATTTTTATTGTCTATTTTTGATGCTTTGCTGTTTTTTACACCTTTTGTCTGTCATTATAATTTTCTAGACCGAATGGCTGTTTTTCTTATACCTGAAATATTAAGAAATCTAACTTGTAGCCTACGAGTCGGTTATACTGTTATTGTTTCCCTTGATTCTCTCATTTTAATTTTTACTGTTTTTTCGTTCTTGGTTCATTCTATCTACACAAATATTATAAAGAGGAAAGGTTTGATTGTTTGTTTGTACTGAATAGGCTCCGAAACCACTGGACCCATCTAAAAATTGTTTCACCATTAGAAAGCTACATTTTTACTGAGTGACATAGGCTATATAACATCACGCTACTACCCACGGGAGCGCGGCAGTAACATAAACGCACAGAACAGCTAGTTGGTTTATAAGGACATACACTAGCTATAGTAGCTATAGTGAAGTAGGCACAGTCGCACACGTTTTGTTTTATGAATCAGTGTGCAATGCAGTGTTAGATTGCAGGTTCTACACAGTCGGACGATTTAATATAATCCACACTGCGAACATAGTTTATTTAGTTTTTCTCCGTTTGTATCCTATATCTTATAAATAAATGTATCTATCTTATTTGTGATGTGAGAATCTAAACTGTTTAAAATAAGTACCTACTTATTACTTCGTTTATGGACAAGTTAATGATTTAAAACGACAGACGTGTTTTGTCGTGTTTACTTCTAATACTGCGCTAACACCCGTATCTATAGTCAAGTTAAAGTAATTACTTGATCTGTGATCCGTTAACAAAGCAAAGCTATTCAGTTATTTATAACTTTTGACAGTTATAACTTCTCTGCAAGGTTATTGACATTATCACTACCAAGGTTGTCATACGCAGAGCAGTTACAAGAGTGTGCATCCTTCCAACAGAAGATGCAGAGATCCCAGGAGTTACGGATTCCAGGGTAGGGGGGGGTCAGCAAAGGATAGGGGCTTGCTAGAGCCATTACCTGCCAGGGTTGCGGGTTACCGAAAGAGATACCTCGGCCCGGGAACATATAGGGCAAAAGAAGGAACATGGGTAGCTTTTAGTCAGTACAAGTCTGTCACTCCCCCCCCCCTCCCCCGCTCCGCTAATTGTATTCCTATTTGGGACTTGTATGTACATATTTTAGTGACTTATATTTATATTTTTTTATATTTTAGCCTTTTTATTTCCACATCTTATTAATACATTTCAAATGATTGTTGAGTTAGTACTTTTAACTTAATATTCTAGTGTTAGTAGGGTTATTTTTGCTCTTGGGATGTGGATCCCATATGGGTAAAGGCCTCCTCTTTCTCCTTCCACACATCTCTTTCTTTAGCAATGGTCATCCAGTTGTGCCCTGCTATTTGGACAATGTCATCAGTCCACCGTTTAGAAGGTCTGCCGACCTTTCTTTTTCCTGATGGCCCTCTCCAACGTGTCACATTAATGGTCCATCTCTTATCTTTGAGCCTTGAGACATGGCCGGCCCATTGCCATTTTAATTTTAAAGCCTGTTTTACAGCGTCGGTTATTTTAGTTTTTCGTCTGATGGTTTCTGACCTAATTTTATGTATTTTCCTGATTTTCAGTACACTTCTCTCCATTGCCCTCTGTGTCGTTCTTAATTTTTCTTTTACTTTGCGTGTGTAGGTCCATGTCTGACAACCATACAATAAACTAGGCAAAAGACAGGTATCTATTACAGTTTTTTTCAAGTTTAGTGTGTAGTTTCCTTTTAGGATTTCCTTTAAGGACCAGAATTTATTCCAAGTTATTTGGCATCTTCTTTCTACTTCTTCTTCATTATTTGTTGCACTGAAAGATATCTGTTTACCCAGGTATATGTATTTGTCTACGTATTCTATGTTGTTGCTATTTGAGCTTACAGGAATTTTATGGCTGTTCGTCATAATTCTTGTCTTCGAGGCGTTCATCTGTAGTCCAACTTTAGCACTTTCATGATCTAGCAATTTTAACATTGTTTCTAGATCCTTAGGTGTTTCGGCAAGTAGTACGATATCATCCGCAAATCTCAAATGGCTCAGGCATGTGCCATCTACTCTCAGTCCCTTGGCTTTCCAGTCTAGTTTTTGAAATACGGTCTCTAGCACAGCGATAAATAGTTTAGGCGATAGAGGGTCACCTTGTCTTACTCCCCTTTTGATTCTAATTTCTTCACCTCTAGATTCAAGTTTTACTCTGCTTGTAGCATTGGTATACGTATACTTCAGGATATTTATATATTTCCTGTTGATGCTCAATGATGTTAATGTGTTCCATATCGAATTGTGACTTATGCTGTCGAAGGCCTTACTGTAATCTACAAACGCTATGTAGAGGGGTCTCTTAAATTCTTTATACTTCTCTATCATTTGACATAGAGAGTGCAGATGATCCGTCGTGCTATAGCCTGATCGAAATCCAGCCTGCTCTATTGGTTGTGCATCATCGATCACAGCTGATATTCTTTTTAGGATTATCGACGCAAAGAGCTTGTACAAGCATGCCAATAAACTTATAGGCCTGTAGTTACCTACGTCGAGAGGATTGCCTTTTTTGTATAATAGTATAATGTCTGAAGAGCACCATTGTTTTGGTACGGTTTCTGTTTCTAGTATGAGATTAAAAAGTTGTGTGAAGTGGTTTAGTAGGACAGGTGCAGCGTGTTTAATCATTTCATTACTGATCCCATCAGGTCCTGGGCTTTTTGCACTTTTTAACAGTTTGATATGTTCGTATACTTCATTTTTTTCTATTGGAGAAATATTTTCTATGTTTGGGATATACTCTGCTTCTTTAGTGTAATTTTCTTGGTTTCTATTTTTGTAGAGTTTATTATAGAAGTCAGTTGCTTGGTCTATTATGTCGGCTCTGGATTTTGTTTTCTTCGTCTTAGTTTCTAATTTTTGTATCCACTTTTTATGTAGACATAACTCTTTAAATGCTCTTTTAGTGCTTCTAAACTTGGTTATGTTTTGTGTTATAATTTGTTGCCTGTGGTTTTGGTAGTCTTTTCGAATCTCTCTGTTGGTTTGTTTAAACAGTTGTCCGAGTTCTTTTTTCATCCCTTTAGACTTGTTCTTTGTGCATATAAGTTCGGTACGTCTTTTTATTAATGCAATTGTGTTGTTGCTAAATATTTTGTGCTTTTTCTGTTTTTTTTCTATACAATTCAGATTTAAGCTTGAAGTTAGTGCTTGTTCTACAGTATCGTAATAGTGGTTCTTTTACTTTTTCATCAACTTTGTAGGCTCTTAGGTTGTATACATATGTGTTAATATCTTCATTCGATACTAGGGTGTTTGGAGTAGATTTGAAGTTTTTTCTGCTCCTTTTCGGAAGACATAACCTGACTGTAGCTCTTAAAATTCTATGATCAGAGGAAAATTGAACGTTGCTCAGTATTTCAAAGTTAGTCACCAATTTTGGGATATTTGTCATTATGAAGTCAATCTCATTCCTGTATTGATGGTCTGGGGATTCCCAAGTCCATTTTTTGTTTGTTTTCTTTTTGAAATATGTATTCATTATAAATAATTTGTATTCGAAGGCGTATTCTATTAATCTCATGCCTCTTTTATTTCTTGTACCATAGCTATATTTACCCATTATGAGGTTTTCTTCAGTTTTAGATTGGCCTATTTTGGCATTAAAGTCCCCGATTACTAGAATTTTTTCATCAGCTAATTCGTGTGCTTTTGTAAGGTCGTTGTAGAATTTTTCAATTTCTTCTTCGTTTGAATTATCTGTGGGTGCATAAGCTTGTATGATTGATAGGTTAAGATCTTCAAGCTTCAGTTGTAGTAGTGCCACCCTTTCTGAGATGCCAGTGAAATTGGTTATGTTGTTTTTTAATGACTTTTTTATCAAGAAACCGACTCCATATAACCCTTTTGTTTGCCCAATGAAGCATAAAATGCAGTCATTATATTCTTCAATGTTACAACCTAATCTTCTAACTTCTGAGAGCCCTATTATATCATAGTGTATTTTTTCCAGTGCATACGATAGTTCTAGATACTTTTCTGTTGTTGATAAGGACCTTACATTGTATGTACAAATTTTCAAAGTATTCTCTTCGTTGTTTTTTGACTTGTTATTTTTGGAAAGAGGGTGGTGGTCTAATTTCCCACGATGACCAGTCGGCTTGGGAAATTCTTTGATTTTATTGGTTGATTGTTGTTGATCTGTATTTTGTGTTTTGTTCCGGTGGCTGATGATGTTGTCCTATGTGTGGCTTTCAGTTGGTGGGGTGTATGCTGACAGAGAGTTGCTTCTGCCACGCATAACATCAAACGCGTTGACTCTGTTTGTTTTAGACGTTGCAATATACTGTTTTCGGGGCTGATGAAGGTTGTTTGGTGACTTTGATTCTTGTCTTTTGCGTTTTTCTGGGCCTGATGTTCCTTCCCCTTCCTTAACAATAAGCGTTTTAGTGACTTAGTTACTCTAAATTATTAAAGATTAGATATTTGTTTAATGAAATAGTAATTTCAGTAAACGTACATAATCACTTTGACTTGCCTATAGATACGGGTGTTAATGTCGCTTCTATGGAAGCGTAGTCAGTAATTAGTAATGATTGGTTTACTGTATTCACTATTGCACTGTTTCGTCACCGCTTTTACTCATCAATACTTATGAGTTGGCCACGGAAAACCACCATTATTGATTTTGCATCATAGTGATGGTGATGACAAACATAGGGTTCCCGCTGTGTTTCTACGTAATTAAGTATGATTTATAACACGTAATGAACACACTTGTTTGTCACCTGAACGAATACAGAAAAAAATTACACCGAATTAAAAACCTTTTTCTGAATTATCTAATCATCTTCAGCTTGCCTTTTAATAACCACGTTGACGTTGGCTGACAGACTCCATGTAAAATACTGGTACCCAGCTCAATTAACTGAATTCAGCTGGGTACCAGTATTTTACATAGCGTATAGTATTTTACTCTGCTTTGCTGACATCTCTTAAGCCGGGTCCAGACATGATCATTTGACCGATCCTATCACCGTATCCGATCACCGTATCCGTATCTGCGTATTGTATCAAGCCCCGTATCAAGTTGTGGACGCCTCCGATTTGCTCCGTATCCGTATCTTCACAATAGTCATGATCGCGTATCAAATTGCCCAGTTCAGTTTCTGCTCTCGATCAAACATGTCGTCGCAGTTGGTTGAAATGTACGAGAATTTAGCAATTTCATGTGACTGTTTTATTGTCATTCACAACATTCTAACCTCAAAACCAAAACAGAGACGATGGTGGCAAACGGAATTATTTAGAAACAGAAACAGACTTGGAGGAAGAGCTTTGATGACAGACCTTGACGCGTCCAGACTGACCCACGTCCGTATCTGTATCACCTTTGATGATCGGACAAAAACCGACACGACATGGGACGGGCCGTACCATAACGGCGTATCGAGATCCCGTATCATGATACGTATATCATTACCCGTCCACATATGCGATCATGATACGCGTCGTCGATACGGATACGATGATCGGATCGGGCAAATGATACATGTCTGGACCCGCCTTTAGAGGCGCGCGCGTGGAACACGAACGCGCCGTCGCGCGTCGGCGTCGGCGTCGACACAGACATAATATACAATATGAGTAAATAAGTAAGCTGTGAAAGCAAACAGAAGCCTTTCCCCACACCGCACACACACAGCTAACAGTTATTGCAATGTATATGTAGTTTGTAAACTTAGCTCTTCAAACACATCGATATTGTTTGAACAGCTCAGCGCTATGAATCATTGAAACTTTATTAGTTGACTTGATTGTATTTACTGGACATTACAATTATATGTCTATCTTGCTCTTATGTTTGTTATATCAGCATATGATGTTCTAATGGGGGCCTGATTTCGCTTGGAGAAGGGGTGTGTCACACATAATACGCCACGCGGGCACAATGGGTTTTATAGGCCTATGTTAATGGTAGATTAATTTGGTAGTCTAACTCTTAAGAATAGCCTTTGACATACAAACGCATTACTGAAAATAATCCTTGCTAATATTATAAATGCGAAAGTGAGTTTGTTTGTTTGTTACATCTTCACGCCTAAATGGCCAAATCGATTTTGATGAATTTTATTACAGAGATAGTTGGGACCCTGGAGACGTACATAGACTAAAAAAAGTGAGAAAAGGGGGAGAAAGAGGGAAGAAAAGGGGAATCCTAATTGAATCACTTTGTTGTTCGCTTGTCTGTCTATCTGCCAAGACCCTTTATCTCAGGAACACGTGAAGGTATCGAGTTAAAATTAAATTCATATAATCCGTATATAGTCCCTTTGTTCCGTGAAGTCTAAGTCTATGCAGTCAAAAGATATAGCTATTTATGTCGCAAGTTTGTATGAAACCCTCGCTGCAAACTTGGCAAGAGCAAATAATTTCACCCTGTATATATATAAGCCCCGACATGGAAACAATTTCAGAATTTACCAAAGTTACCAATTAATCAATACATTCCGCGCTTGTAAATAAACCTTGAAAGCCCGTCAAAACAATAAACTAGTCTCGTGCGTATCACATACCTGGCATACCGCGCAATACTTGAAAACGTGTGCTTTGTATGACGTCACTTATTATATGCGCCTGCGCCTCTGCGCGCTGACCTTGACATAGACACTGTAACAGCAGTATTGATGATAGTTTTGTATGTCTAGGTATATATTTTGTGGCTGAGTTGAAGAACGCAAAAATAACAGCATATTGATACCTACTGCTGGCAAATGGAAGGTCACAGAGAGGAGGAGGTCCCTAACTTGCGTGTTAAAGCTGACTGGGCCAGGACACCCTGCGAACTGTTTTTTTTAATGGAAACAAATGCTTTCAACTCGATTCCTCCACGCTTTCCCGAAATGAAGGGTCTTGACAGGCAGACACGCAGACAGACAGACGCACGGACAACAAAGTGATCCAATAAGGGTTCCGTTTATTCCTTTTGAGTTACGGAACTCTAAACACGAAGATTTTCGCTGGTTACCGCTTCCACCCGAAAATTAGGACTGAGAAACATTTATTTAGCGTGTGTTATTTGAAATGTTGCTGCTTAGATAGGTTATTATAGAAAACACATATATAACATTTAACAACAGTAAACAAAGTGAATAGTTAATTGACTACTTATAAATACATGAGTTAACCGCCAGATTAACTGCAACGTAAACTTATTTTCAAAAAAACACACAAAAAAGTTACCTATAAATCGATTTTAACCGACTTAAAAAAGAAAAAGGTTCTTAATTGTACTGAATTTAAAAAATATATTTTTTTACCTTAGTTATTTCGACGGGGTGAATCGAATTCATTATCCTTTTATAAAGCTCCTTTAAAGTCCCATTACAATTTGCTTTTGTTTTGATAGTGCCATCCATGAGAAAACTTTTTCTTTAAATGGAATATGGCTAAGCTAATACCTCTTAGTAGCAATGGCACAACTAAGAGGCTGAAATAAAATACTTACTGTTTTTACAAAAAAAAAACAACTTTCAAAAACACTAAAAATACACTTTTACTTTTCCAGGAATTAACAACAAAATAAATAATAACATTTCAAACAAATGATGATTCATTTATTTGTTGTGAATTTTATTGTCTTTCTAATTAATAATTCTCTTCAATCAAGGAGTTTGTACCTACCTCGCTATCAAACGAGGTTCAAATTCCTTGATTAAAGTGTTGTTGTTATTCATATTATACCTACAAGTAACTAGCTAGTAAGGATGAACCACTACAAGTCTTACCTAGACCAAACATACTCACACCTTTTAATCGTAGTTTATCGACAGAATTAGCAATCGATTGTATGATTATTAGAATGTAACCATAACGATGCCGAAAAGAATTTGTCCCTGTCATTGCGATCTTCCAGTTACGGAGAAATCGGGGGTAATATAATACTAGCTTCCGCCCGCGACTTCGTCCGCGTGGCATAGTTACTTTGGGCTACTCTAACTTTAAACCGCGTGATGATCGAAAAAAAAGTCTCTCTCCCGTTTTTTCCTCCTTCTCCACATTGAGGATGGAGGATTTTTTTTTTAAAGTTAGAATAAAAAAAATTGCTTATGTCCGTCTTCATCTACCTCAGTACCACAATTCATTAAAATCGGTTTGGCCATTTAGGCGTGAAGACGTAACAAACAAACTCACTTTCGCTTTTATAATATTAGTAAGGATTGGCATCAACCGGGCACAAGCTCTCCGTGGTGCTAGTGAGAAATTCCTGACGGAAAAAACTTAACAACATTTTGCCCGACTTGATAATCGAACCCAGGGTCTGTAGCTCAGCAGTAGTTCTTATGTCTACTATACCTATAAGTATGTCTCGCAGTAGTCACGTTGAATCGGAACGTTTAAAACATCGTAATACCCATAATTATGCATCATAACTAGAGACAGATTATACTAACAAGTTTCCGCTATTTATTTTATTTCATGTTACTGTTGCGATGTGCATTTATCATTATTTATTCTGTTGATAAATTGATAATTATGTAATTATACCTACGTATACTAAGTTTATTTTTAACCGACTTCAAAAAGAGAAGGTTTTCATTTTCAATTGACGACACGGTTTGCGCAGTGGCTAAGCGTTTGACAGCCGCGCTGTGTCGCGGTTTGATCCCCACACGGAACATATTTGTATAATCTACAGTTAGTTGTTCCGGGTCTGGCTGTGTTTGTGAGTTTAAATGTTTGTAAACGCACCCACAATACAGGAGAAATTCCTAGTGTATTTAAAAAGCAATGTTTAAAAATAAAATCATAACCACTGTATATTTTTTTTACGCAATTTCTCCTTCAATTGTGGGCTGATTTTAAAATTCTATATTTTATATTAAATTTTTAATAATCGAAAGGCTATACGAATACTACATATTTTTTATGTGTATGCTATGTATTTTAGTAGCAATGGAAAATGATGATGAATGATAAATCATCATAACAACTACAAATGACTTAAAACAGTGAAATAAAAAAAAACTGTTGTTGTCTATGACTTTTTGAAACTCGTACTTTTTTTGGAAAACAGTTTTTATAACCTACCTGAATTTGACTGACTAGATTATGAGCACCTAAGTGTTACTTTTTTCTTTCTCCTCGATTTTGTTTTTATTTTGCCTTTTAACAAATGACGTCAGGTTCACTTTATTTCTCTGAAGGTCTTGTGTCTGTATGTATGAGTCAACTATGATTAATAGGTATGGCTGAAGAGCATACGTCTTAGTGTTTTACCAGCATCGTATTCCATCCACTTCTGTAATGAAGTCTGGTCTCTTTTGTACCTAATTAATCCCTGGCCTGCGCGAATCACACCCAGGATTTGCAGTAATTTTCGGTGGGTCGTCCACCCATGTTTCAAATGTTATATAACCTTATAACTTTACTAACGGCTTAACGTGCTTTTCAAAATTTCAAGGCATGTAACCTGCAGAGGGGCCTGCCAGGGCCACCGCCTGCCGGGGTTGCGGGTTGTTCGAAAGAGATACCGTGGCTTCGTGTACTTCAAGCCTATTCAATCTCAAGACCTGAACAAGTCTTCTAGATTCATCTAGAGTCTTCTAGATTCATACCGATAGAATCGTACATAAATTTGTGTCATCATCAGTAATAGTACAGTAGTAGTCTGTGCGTCTGTCCAGTGACGACAGGCCCTGTAGACGGCTCGTGTGTTCCACGCGCGTCAAAGCAGAGGGGCCCGATAGGGACACCGCCTGGGGTGAAGGGTCGTTCGTAAGAGATACCGTGGCTTCGGGACATAAAGGGCAAAAGAAGGAACATGAATGGGTTTTAGTCTTACTCTCCCTCCCGCTCCGCCCAGATTGGGAAAAGTTATCTGATGATTTCCAATCCGTAAAAAAAAACAGTACATCACTAAGTTGTGTAAGTCCTCAACAACAAAAACCCTAAACACGATGTTGGGACATTTTAAAGGTACGAATATAACATTATTTAACAACCAAGCCGGATAGCCTGTTATGTATGTTACCAAAATGTTTATTTTTAAACGTGTTTGGTAAGATTTTAGTATGCCTGCATCAACCTGACGGGCCTGTTGGTCTAGTGGTTAGTGGCCCTGACTGCTAAGCCGGAGGTCGTGGGTTCGATTCCCACCCAGGACAAACTTTGTGTGATGAGCATGATTGTTTGTTCTGTGTCTGGGTGTGATTTTATCTATAATATGTATGTATTTATAAATTACATAAGTATGTATATCAGTTGCCTGGTTACCATAACACAAGCTCTGCTTAGCTTGGGATCAGATAGCCGTGTGTGAGTTGTCCCAAGATATTTATTTATTTATTTATTTAACCTAACTTACAAATATCTTGCGACAAAAACACGATGACGTCATTTCTCATAAAACATATTTTTAGTTTTTACTATTCAAAAGGATATCGCGAATTATAGTTTTTTTAGCAACGCTATTGTCATATATTTATGTTTACTTAATCTAAATAAAATAGCTTGTCTATTTCTATTTTATTTACTGTGTTTCCAAGTAAAAAAAGCGTGTTAATGGCCTAATATAGTATCTATTTCCAATACTATTATCCTAAAATAAAAAGCGTGTTTTGAAATAACAGTATACCTACGATTATTCATTGAGACTCATATGAGGATGGAATCTCCAGGAAATCACAACAAGTGCGTAATAAGTATATCGCATTTTCCTTTCAAACTACGTAATCTACGAGGAAAAATCTATGATATGCCAGCCGCGTTCTCTCTGTCACCGAAAATCGAATAACATGTTCGGAATCACGTAGTAGTGTTTGCAGGTAGAGAATTCCGTTTCCTAGTTTTAAAAAAAGAGTGACAGTATTTGACGGAAGATGTTTTTATTTTAAACTAGCTTTCACCCGCGGCTTCGCTCGCGTTAAATTCGGTATAACACACCAAGCAGACCTGCAGTTTTTGCTCTTGCGCCTGATTGATTTGTAATAGCAACGCTAAGTTTTCCCTTTTCTTCCCTCGTTCTCCCTCATATCCCACTTTTTTTTAATAAAAGTTAGCCTATGTCCGTCTCCTGGTTCCCAACTATCTCTGTACCAAAATTCATCAAAATCGGTTTAGCCATTAAAGCGTGAAGAGGTAACAAACAAACAAACAAACAAACTCACTTTCGCTTTTATAATATTAGTAAGGATAAGGATATCATTGTTCGTAAGTAGGCTCACGTTTGGCCACTATATGGCCAAATGGCATGTACCTAAGCCATGATGTTGATTTGGAGTTTTTTTTATTTATAACTGGTCTTTTGATGTTCCAAAACTGAGTTTGGTAGTCCTGGGTAAAAATATCTTCTTTTTTTTTAATTGTACGTTAAACCTAGTTACTATGAACATAGTTTTTATTGTTGATAGAATTGTAGTGATATTCGTCATTGACTACCGTGATTTAAAGTCCAGATAATAGTCCATTTTATATGGCTTGGAGCTGCGCCAAATATGTTGCTTTAAACTTGAAGGCCTGTTCAACCTGCAGAACCCATGTTCTGCAGGTTGAAAACACACTGTTTACGAAGAAGGCCGAATGTTTCCATAAACATTCGGCCTTCTTCGTAATCTTACTGGTAAGACTTTTCTTTAAACACTGCGCCCAACCATCTCTCAAAAAAGTAAACAACAATAATTGTACTGTGAGCTCATTTGTTAGGCTGGACGAAGACGAAATAACCCGCATAATTTTTGGCCTTAAAGATGACTGTGCAGTTACATGGGATAATATAAGCAATAAGATCCTTAAACTCTAAGAATATATTGGTACCTGATAAATTTCAACTGTTTTGACATAAGCTTTTCAGATAGAATGTCACTTCATCTACTAGGCCCATTTTTGCGGTTGGGAAATCATCAAATAACCTTCCGCTCTATGCGGAGCGGGTTGTCAAACTTGTACTGACTAAAACCCACCCATGTTCCTTCTATTGCCCTTTATGTTACGGGGCCGCGGTATCTCTTTTGAACTACCCGCAACTACAGGGGTGGCCCTGGGCCAGGGCCTAGAAGATAGAAGAGGGGCCTGCCAGGGCCCCTGGCAGGCCCCTCTTCTATCTTCTAGGCCCTTAGGTTACACAAGTCAGTCCATAAGAACTTCATTCGCGTGGAAATTGCGATGTACAGTCGGCAAATCAGATTGATTGAGTTGATTTTTTCTTAGAAACCGATGGACGTCATCAACTCAAAACAAAAAAAAACTTTTTGTTCAAAACAATTGGAACTCTTTTGTTGAGTTTAGGTACATACATACGTGCGAGAAAAAAGATATAAAAAAATAAGCTATTCACAGTGCCAAACTTCATGAAGCCGTGCTGGTATAATTGAGTAAAAAACTAAATCCATTCATGCATCTTTGATATTAAGATAGTATTCCATTAATCTCTTTAAACACCTATACCTACGCTAGATAATTTCAATAGTTTTACTTCTTTAGTTAGAGTGGCGAAACAAACAAAATTGAAATAACATTTCTTACATTATCCTTGTATGAGAGATATTTGATTTGCCCTCTTACGCAGACGGTAAAACCAATGCACTAAGTTAAGTTAACTTGCACTAATCTTTCCTGCTTCAACTTAGGTCATTTTATTACTTGCAACATTGCATCAACGTCATGACATTTTTATTATGTACTAGCTTTTGCCCGCGGCTTCGCTCGCGTTAAATTCGGGGTAACCCAGTTCCCCTTTCGCCTTATTGATTTGTAGTAGCAACGCTAAGTTTTCCCTTTTCTTCCCTCTTTCTCCCTCACATCCCACTTTTTTTTTAAAAAAAATTGCCTTTGTCCGTCTCCTGGTTCCCAACTATCTCTGTACCAATTCATCAAAATCGGTTTATCCATTAAAGCGTGAAGAGGTAACAAACAAACAAAATCACTTTCGCTTTTATAATATTAGTAAGGATAAGGATTCTGACGTATAACCATGTTTATTTTTCTATCTTATATATAAAATTATCGTGTTACACATTATCACAGTTTTAGTTGCCATACTCCTCTGAAACGTCTTGATCGATTTTTATGAAATTTTATATGAATATTTGGTGGGTCTGAGAATCGATCGTAACCTATTTTTCAAAGCTGGCTCTCTGCAGAAGGGCACTTAAGCAGCGGTTGAAACGGTTGGACACAGCAAGTCTATCTATTTAAATTAATTGCCAGATTTATGACGGAGAATTATGTGAGAACGGCTCGCCAAATTTGTGTTTGGCTGTGTTCGAATAATAATAGATGTTTTTTGGAAAAATCATCGCAAAAAAGCGGAAAGTTAAAAGGTACCTTTGTTTGGAAATAGCAATAAAATCCATTTTATTCATTGATGACTCGCTAGTTTCATACACTGAGTAATAAAATAATTATTAAAGTTAAGAAAAAAGTATTACAAACTTTTGTCATTTTTACTCAAAATCTCTTGATTATCCTTTATTATAATGTAGGTAATGTACCTAAATTTGTTGCAAAATGATGACCAGACTCTATAATCATTTAAACGAACATGAGTTAACACTGGTGAAGGTAAACTGCGCGTTTGATTTTATTAATTAAAATACATTGAAAAAGTCGCTATTAAATTGCACAATTGCAACAATATTTATCCAAATATTTAGAGGATATTTGCCAAGTCTCTTTTCTCACTTTTACGCCAAATATTTGCCAATTTGCAAACAAAAAAACTAAAATCCTGTATCATAATTTTAAATGTTTAGGAGACAAATATCTTAGACTTAAAAAAACTAAAATTATGAATTATTCGCAAATTTTGTTACCAAACTAACTTTACTTCTACAAGTCTTGGAGCTTACTTTGCTGCGAATAAACTTGCATCTCAAGGAAAATTACAATTATATCCCTGAGAGGATATATACGACGAAAAATGCATGAAGGAAATCAGTGCGACGTAGTCAGCCTTCAAGAAAAGGAAGGTCGGATTTAAGAAGATTTTTAACGTTTTGAATTTCGAATTGTGGATTTTATATCCTGCCAATAACTCGTTATTTAGTTCGTAGTGTTCTATTAGTGATTTGTGTTTGAATTTGGAAAGTGTTAAGAACTGTTACCTACTTTGAAAAAATAAAATAATGGTGGTTGACGGTGTTGTGTTGGTGTCTATGAAAAGGCTTACATCTTTGTACCATGAGGTTTGTACTAAAGTTTATTAGTTTTCTTATTCTAAAACAATTATTCAATCTTCCAAAAAGTATTAAGGTATTTGAAATGACTTGAAGTAATCAACATTAAGATAACATTGCGAATTTTAATTTTCATCATACCTAATGTTTTTCTTCCAATTAGTTACAAAAAACTGGTTTCTTTAGTAACGAAAATAACAACCACTCAATTTAATTAAAGTGATCGTAGATAATAAAGATGCAAGTACCTAATTGTTGATTAATACATTTTTCTTTATTTTTGCTCATAATGGTTTACGCTGCAGGACAAAGAATAATATTTTATTCTTTACATAAAGAGACTTTACCCATAATAAATAAAAACAATATAACCGTTGTTGTCCATTTAGATGGCGTAAGAAATGAGACAAAGGCGGTAAAAACAGCCATTAGGTTAAAATTACGATAACCACATAGTTTCCACATAGCACATAGACACAAGTACACAACTACTTTAAAAAAAGAAGTCTTGAAGAAAAGATCTTGATTGGTTAAAAAAGTATCTTGGTATTGCATAAATATAGTAAGTAACCTTATTTGTAACTGTATTTTTGATCCGTTTGGGGTTGATGCTCTGAAACCTCCTTTTGTTCACAGCCTTTATAAGGATATTTCCAAACGTTTAGTTGACACTTCCCATAACTCAAAGGCTGGCTTTTACTTTGGCTAGAGGCTAAGTGTTGCCATAAACCTGGTAATGCAGCCAGTCTCTTAGGAACATTACAAATGACAGCGTTGTGGACAAAAATTTTCATTTTATTTATAAGTTAATTTAGTTAAGTTATTTTAATTCATATAAAATTATTCAGAAATAAATATCCCTTTCATAGCTATTGCCTCATATTTATACTTAATTCTAAGCACATAACACAGCGGCTGGGTATTTCGATCGAGAATTCGCAGTACCCAGCTGATCAAGGAAGGAGAAAGAAGACTAAAGAAGACAGATACTTTACGATTAAGAAACAATTTAAAAAAAAAACATCCAAAAGCAAGTCAGACTCGCGTAACGAGGGTTCCGTACAAACTTGCGACATAAACAGCCATATCTTTTGACTGCGTAGACTTAGAGGGTTGATTTTTGATATGGTTTAATTTGGACCCGATACCTCTGCGCGTTCCCGCAGAGGACAATAATGTACGAGATTGCAATGACAGTAATGACAATAATGTCGCCTGCACATCAAGCTACTACAATCTGTCAGATTTCTTTGATAGATTTTCGACTTTATTTCTAAAGTATTAGGTTCAAGGTTCATTGGGAAAAATTTACAGTTTCGGGTAGCTTGACCTGCTGGCGTCTGTATCTGAGCATTATCAGTAACTTAGTGCCGTTGACGCAGTTCTCTTCCGTTATAGAAATAAAAGAAAATAACCTTATTCGTTTACTATCATCATCACATAATCTCGCCTTGTAATCCCCGATGGATGAGTTGTACTTAACAATAAATAAATAAAAATGTTCATTTAATTTTTTTTTTTTAAACTTTGCCCCACACTAGGAATTTCTCCTGTATCGTGGGTGCGTTTACAAACATTTAAACTCACATACACAAACAGCCAGACCCGAAACAACTATCTGCAGGTAATACAAATTTGTTCCGTGCGGGAATCGAACCCGCGACACGCAGCGCAGCAGTCGATCGCTCAGCCACTGCGCCAACCGTGTCGTCGAATTACATATTATTTTAACAGACATGTTTTGGAGATCAACTTTTAAGCAAGGAGATGCTTCTGTTTGGTGACTCCACTCTTCCACTTCACATTAAGCAGTGTATGCAATGGAAAACAAAACAAAGTTGAGGAAAAATACAAAAAAATAAATAAAATAAAAACAAAATTAAAAATACAAAAAGTAGCGCAATTTTGTGATGTATGCGAGTGTGATTATGAGTGTGGGTGAGTGTGTGAGTGCGTGTGCGTGAGTGTGTGTGTGTGTGTGTAATAGTGTGAGTGTATTATACAATATACCTATATTTCGCTACGCTTAAAGTTCTATGTACAAAAATAAATAGGTGCAAAAATATTACCATGTACTGGGTAACAAATTCACAGTCTGTAGCAGCTGTAGTAATTCCTGATCGTAAAACCCTATAACATTTTGCCGGAAATGAGAATCGAACCCAACAAGGCAGTTTTCAATGTAATGATTAGTTTTTTTTTTAAAAAAAAGTTAAACAGTGGATATTATATTGGTATTAGCATCAGTATAAGTATATAATATAAGTTTTTGAAAACATTTAGTATATTTTTTGTCCCTATCACAATGTTGTCGTATTTAACGGTTGACTGGTAAAGAAAGCCTTATGCATTAATTCCGCCTATGTAGCACTATTCTATGTACATAAAGTTTAAATAAATAAATACTGTTCAAACTCTCCAACGCCTCGTCAAGGTCCTCAAAATTAGACCAACCAAAAATGTAGGACAAACTATCAACTACGAAAACGTAGACTACAATATGTACCAATAGTTCGTTATTGAAACAAGTGAGTCAGTGAAAATTGAAACCACACCTATATGGTACCTTTTAATAGTCGAACGATCCTCTACAAATATTGGTCAGTCGATTGGTGGCAAATATTGGCCCCAAAATTGGAGCAGGGCAATATCTTTTGAGGATAATGTTGGTGTTATGATCCACTTGGTATAAAGGTTTATTGTTGGGTCCGCAAGTCCGTCTGTCATACTTTTTTTCTATTTTTAGTTCGAATAGGGTTGCCAGCGTTATTTTTATTGGTCGAGTCGTAGTTAGTAGGTTTTTCTTTCAAGCAGAACTAGTTTTTTAAAATGCCAGCGTTAAGTCGTCTAAAAAAGTCAAGATTGCATTAGTTTTTCTTTTTATTTCGTTAGCATTTGATGTAATGGTTTGCACTTTCGAAGGTCGCCGATATCTGCATCTATTTAAAAAAGACTTTAAATAAATTGGAGTAATACTACTGGAAGTCGGTGACTTTTGTAGGATTTATCGATTTTTGCGATCGGCTTACGGAAGTAAAGGACACGGCCAAAAAATGTATGAGGCTGTGCCCCAGAATGTACACATATAAAATTTATGTCATTTTATAGTAAAAATCTTCTATAACAAGAATACAGAAGAGGCATATTGATCAGCAGTCGTGAACAAAATTTATGAAGGTCTAAAGAAGTTGTTTTTGTAATTTTGTTATTATAATTTTTGGTAATACATTTATTTTTGTTCACTTTGGGGTACATTTTGTCCATCTCCTTTGTAAATTTATTTTTCTTCGTTTTTGGAATGTTTTTTTTTTGCATAATAGCTTTTTTTCCAGCCTTTGTTAGTTGTGATATGATGGTATCTCACACAAATTGTTTAGAGTACTTATTTAATTTTCCATTTGCTTCTAAGAGACTTTAGCATATCGCCCATTTACATTAGATGAAAAAATTAAGACTTATGTGGTTTTCTCAAGAATGCCATTGGCAGAACTGGATCAAATTGAAATGGAATCACACGGAACTCACCAGCATTCAAATAGAAAAAAGAATTGGTTCAGCCAGTCGCATATTCTGAGGTAACAAACTTTAAAAAACAAACAGTCGAATTGATAACCTCCTCCATTTTTTGAAGTCGGTTAAAAAACGTTATCAATGCAACTAAAACTACATATAAAAGTAAACTCTTGATAAATTTTGATAAGGCCAAAGATCCATCTTTATTGTCACGTCTCAAATGATACCGATGGAATGCTAGATAATAATAGAGGCTTTATTAAAACATTCGCTTATTAAATGATAAGTAGGTATTCTGATCATTTTGCAGTCATAAACAGTTGAGGACAGTTTTTATAGATTTTGATTACGAACCTTATACCCAGTCAAAATTGAAATGGGACCACACGGAAAGCACCAGCTTTCAAATAGAAAAAGAATCAGTTCACCCAGTCGAAACTAATAAAAAAGCTACTCCTTTTTTAAGTCGGTTAAAAAGTTTCGAAAACGATAGCCCTTAAACTGCCAATACTCTGCACGGTTTACATGACGGCTGATCTATTTTTATATTATACCTACGAGTAGTAAGAACAGTGAACAAATCGTTACAGCTTCATTAAGTATATTAGCATGAAACAACGATATAGGTGTATTGCTTAGCAAAACACGTGGCAACTCACATATAGGCATAATGTACGTACATAACTACTAAGTTCATTATATATTATGCCGGAAGCAATTAATGCTTTAATCACTGTAAAGTAAGGTTTCTATGAAAAACTAATGTCACAGGACTCACAGGCCGAGGACCCGAGGCTGTATTTAATAAAAACTTAAGTATTGTTTAATTGAGTGCTTTGTAGCTGCTCTAATAAAGCAACGCTAATGTTGAACATGAGATTTTGGTTTTGATTGCAAGGTTGGGCTAAATGTTATAAATATATCAAATTTTTCTATCGGGAATTTTTCAAATAACAGCCAGCCCAGCTTTGACATTAGTGCCCGTTTGATAGCAGTTGACTCGCTCCCTTTTATTTGCATGGGACAAAAACACAACCAGTGAAATTAAATGAGTAGCAGAAGATCAATCTCTACTAAACTAATTTATGGTCAGGGATCTAAGACATTAAAACTAAGGTGATGTCATGTAAACCGCGCTTAATTCCAACGTGACTAAATCATGGGTCAAGCTTTAGCGGTCGTTGAATCTAGTCTGGTACAAAAATATTTGACCCTATTATTATTACTATTATTACTAGACAAAATCGGAAGTAAATATTAATACCTAGAACATAATAGCGTTAGACAATGCTGGTCGTAAAATTATATGTAGGGTTTGTATGTTCCGGTGGCTATTATTTGCATATATATAAGGACTTCTTGCATACATAATAACTAAATAATATTAGTTATAACTACTACTGCATGATCTATTGTTATTTTAAATGCATCAGATTAATAGAGCATGTGAGATCAGCGTTGTACATATAATTATAGTGAGTACAATCACGAACAATCACTTACCAAAATTCAAAAGCAATTTTCTCTTATTGTATTGATTAAAAATTTCCGGTTTTATGAAAGTAGTGTTTTGGAAGATTATTACAAAATAAGCTTTATCTCAACGTAGAAACAGATATGAAAAAAATGCTTTTAGATTTTGGTAAGCGCTAAGTTATTAGCGAAAAAGAAACGTTATCGGTAACGAAAAGTTATTTTTGTACCTGGGAGAGCCTATCAAAATATAGCCAGTTATAGTTAGTATTTATATAGGTAAGCAAAGTGTGTAAATGCAAAAAAAGCAGCAATCTGATTGGACCATTAATTTATAATGCAATACAGGGTGTTTTTTATGCCATATAAAAATATAAAGAGAATTGATACGAATAAAAATATTATTTGATTTATTTTGTGACCCTTTTGAATTTAAGCAGGTCATGTTATTGCTCGTGACTGTACATGCATGGCATACTCAAACCAGCCACTAGCCACAATCTAGCGATCTGCAGGAACACAAGCGTCTTCTATGTAAGTTCATGAACGTTCATATAGATCCCATGCGGTTTTGGATGTCACTCCCACAGAACACGAGGGTCTCATAATACACCGCTGGCCCTGTGAGGGTTGGTGGTGGTGGATGTGACATCTAGGAATTTCGGTTCTAGGACATGTGGGTTCCCCACTGTGATGTATTCCTTCCCTACTTTCAGTGAGTTCGACAAATACAAAAATCTTGGATCAGATCCAAATTTTGCGGGCCTGTGGACGGTGAGCAATGGGTAGCTCACCGTCCGTCCGTCTATTGACGACAGGCCATGTCGACGGCGCGTTTGTTTTTCACGCGCGCCTTAACCACTCTGCACGACAGGATTTTGACATATGACACATCAGCTGAATCGGTGGGGTGACGCGAATTGTCATGAAATTCAAGATTTTTCATCAATTTACAGCATTCAATTTTGCTATTAAAAATAAATCACAGCGGCTGTTTCATACGATAGGTTTGAGGTTTATATTTCCAAAAACCTCATAAGGTCGATAAAACGGCGTCAATCTATTGCAAAATGTGTGTAAAATACATATTACTACACCCTTCCAAAAATTAGATACTTTAAAAACGCTGGAAATAATGTACATACACAAGATAACCATTTGATAATAAAGTCGGAAATCTAAAATAAAAACATTGACATTCCATTGCCATTCTTATTTTTGCCATTTTACATATAAATTAATAAAAAAACACGATACAAATCTCGACAAAAAATACTACAAAGTGTGTTGCAATATGACATTTCTTAGTGCTGACCGTAAAACTAAGTTTCATCATTACGATTAAAAAGTTGCATTCAACCTAATCGATAATCGTAATAGAGTAAACTTTAAAGAAAAGTTTTGGGACCACTGAGGAAATTACCTATGGAGATGGCATATCATTCTACTATAGATATTTTAGTTGTACATACAAATATCTATGATATCGATAATAAAAGAAAGACAACAACATTTTGTCACGTGCTTTTTTATTATGCTATAATTATTTTGTTAAGCGCCCAGATTTGATGTACATTTGCTGTCAAACGGTTTCGCGGTAAAAGATTTTGGCTGTTTTCTTGAATGACGATAAATGAAAATGGCGGCCAATTTTGTAGGTCATGCTAATTCTGTAGGTAGCCAGTCAGGCCGCCCAGCCGGCACAACAATACCGTACCGGACCTAGAAAGCCATGCCTCCGCAGTAGAGCCTATTAAGACACACAGGGACTCCGTACACAAGTACACATCGGGGTCTAAAATATTGACACTTAAAAGTATTGGTTGGATAAAAAAATTAGAAAGGTATAGGGAGACCTTTGCGTAACAGTAAGCGGTTCAGCCTATTAAAACAGACCGGCCAAATGCGAGTCGGACTCACGCACCAAAGGTTCCGTACAAACTGACGACATAAACGGTCATCTTTTATCTACGTAGACTTGGAGGGTTGTTTTTTTCACAGCTTCAAGGGACCACAGATTTGATATTTGGGTTATTTTTTATGAGGTACGGAACCCTAAAAAAAGTATTTTTAAATAGTGTATCTCTCTTTTATGGAATTTAAGGACTTCTTTAGGAATTTAAAGGAGGCCTTCTCATAAACTTCTTTAGGAATTTAAAGGTGGCCTACTTTAAATTCCGCCATTTATATCGGTCTTGCGCCACTTGGATGGGAAATCATCAAATATCCGCTCCTGTTAAACTTTTAACAAAAAGTCGTTGTCGTCTCGCGGCGCCCGACCCCTGTAGCGTCTCCCGCGGTGGCTGGCTTTGTTTGAGGTTCTCTCCTTCAAATATCACCATCTCCTCCGGGACAGAGCGGTGCTCCGCTCAAAAGAGCAGACTGCCAGTATGCTCCAACGTGTCCTCCGGGCGATAGTCACATTGGTGACACCTGGGTGTTTCCTCTCGCCCCATGATGTGCAGGAACGTCTCGAAACTTTCGTGTCCGGTGAGGATCTGCGTCAGGTGGTAGGTGAGGATGCCGTGGCGCCTCACTTCCCCCGCTCTGGGCGGAGCGGGGGGGAGTGTCAGACCCGCAACCCCGGTAGGGTCCTGCCGGGATTATGGGTTGTTCGAAAGAGATACCGCAGCCCCGAGTAAAAGAAGGAACATCGATCGGTGGACATTAGTCAGTAAAAGTCTGACACTCCCCCCCGCTTCGCCTAGAGCGGGGAAGTTATCTGATGATTTACCACCCCAAAAAAAAACCCGGTACACGACATCAAGAAAACTCCAAACTCCTTTTTACCCCAAGGCTTCCACTCCAAGAACACTTTGGCCTACGAGCCATGTTTTAGGAAAGAATGAAAACGCTTTCCAAATAACTAATCAAACCATACTACAAACAATTTTGTCGAACAAATATAATTTATCTAGGCTGATTTTTTTACTGTGCCTACCAAGATCATAATAAGGGCGTTCTATATTCAACCTTATTTATTTCTGTTTGCAATTCACATTCAAATAGTAGGTACAAAACCAAATTATTAATAGAATAGCAAATAAACATTTTAATATAAATTCGAACAGCGAGCGCATTCCTTATTTGAATTTTTATCTGAAAATAAAATTGGCGCGAATTTAGCCATAGATCAGATTCTACTGTTTGTTGTTGAGTCGGTTTTAGTGGCGTAAAAAATATTATTATCAATATTTATAGTATTTTACACGTATTACAAAATTATTCTTATTTTAATCTATCAATTTCTGATATTCCATAATTTAATTATTCGAGTTGATTGATTTACAAGAAAATAATCGATTGAAATAATCGCATTTACACATCACAACATAAAAAAAAAAAGAAATGGACGTCATTTTCGAAAGTGAATTTAGTAGTGGTTATGAATATTACGTGTTAATGGTCCTATTATTGCAAATTACGATAAGATCTGGGCATGTTCATGTTATTTATAATATTTGCAATGATATTTGTCTCATTTGTTATAGAATCTATTCGCGTCCGTGTGATATAATGTGGAATGAAAAATGTAAACAAGCACGATTGGCGCGAAACTTCGACTTTAGATTTCAAAATGTATCATTACCACTGCTAATTTAAGTTCAATTACGAATGATTTCTGCACGTAATAAAAGGACACGTTAATCAGGCCCAACAATGCGGAGCTTATATGTCCGAAAACCATTTTTTTTATGATTTTTAGCGTCGACCTACACTGCCATCAAAATGGCTATGATCGTAATTTACGCACATGGATTTTATAAAGGTTAATTAAGAAACTTGCTCAATAATTAAAGAACTTCTAACGACGTTTACATATGAGATTTTTATTCTACTATCTTAATGAATGCACACCCATATTATTTTTTAACCAGAAAATAAAATATTTACAAAAATAATGAGGAGGTCGTATGACTTAAATGTTCGACCCCTTTCGGGGCCAGTACCGAGCCAGCGGAGGTTTGAATGTCGAGCCCCCGAAGGGGTCCGTACCGAACTATACGGTTAAAGAGATGTCAGCATAGCAGAGGGGCTTGCCAGGGCCTCCGCCTGCCGGGGTTGTGGGTTGTTCGAAAGAGATACCGCGGCCCTGGAACGTAAAGGGCAATAGAAGAAACATGGGTGGGTTTTAGTCAGTAAAAGTCTGACACTCCCCCCCGCTCCGCCCAGAGCGGGGGAAGTTATTTGATGATTTCCTGCCCCAAAAAAAAAGATCCAAATTTTCCTTTTTTTTTCTTCAGGCGTTTTTTTTTTCTTTTTGGCATCTGAGCCGATGTCGAGTACTCTGCCAGCGTACTACAGAGTATACAGACATTTGCTGAGTCTGGCTGTTTGTATATACAGGAGAAATTCTGAATGCGAAGTGACAGATAAAAAAGAAAATGTCTATGATTCAGTGCAGTTCAAAACTCCGGATCGTCGGTCGAGATACTGTTTTATAACTTTTTAATTTGTTTATTTTTTCCGGTAATATTGACAACCATAAAAACTCTTTGTATCGATAACTGTTTAGTTATATTTTCTTTTGCATGCAACTTAATAAGAAACAATAAAACAGGTGGTGGTTTAGTCGTAAAATATTTACAACTTAGATATTTCAAAATAATTATTTTCAACAATTTGAGTACTTACATGACGTACGTACGTACTATGTACTCATTGCTAATTATTTCGTATTAAGAATTTAATTGACCTTCAAGTAGGGTAAATAATAAATAATTATTTAATAGATACATAATAATTATTATTTTAGAGGAAAGAAGACTTGAAGAGACTAAGAGAATAAATGAAAATTATATAATTATAGTAAAACAAAGTTATTTAATGAATTCCCATTCATAAAAAAAGCTGTATTATAGGTTCAATAACATTGAAAAATTGCGATAGCTATAAACAAGTGAAACACGTTCGAATACACAAGTTTACGTCAGACAGAGCTGCCCTTTGCCCTTGCAATTAAGAAACTGTAATTATTTAATTAACATTGCATGCTCGAATTCATTCTGGTCTGTGGGATCTCTTTGTTTTTAAAAATGTTAATATAGTGATGAGCCACACATAGTATATTATTTTATAAACAGATAAGTTTTTTCTGGTTGAACGCGCTAATCTCAGGAACTGCTGGGTTGAATTGAAAAAAGAATGTAGTGTTGGACAGCCCATTTATCTAGAAAGGCGGGGCGGGTGGTTTTCCGTATTAAAAGCACTATTATTTATATCGGTAAAATGTTACATATAATTAGTTAATTTAATATTGCTATAAACTAAGAAGCATTTACTTTCCTGTAATATTCCGGTTTTGTGATAATGTGTCTATCGTCCTCAATCAAACATTTTATTCAGGAAGAAAAAGTCAAGACTATCCGGAAAATATCATAAAATCAGCTATATAAAATCTTCTCCTACAACATTGTAATTTATCGGTAATTAAATTAGTAGGCAAGCGTGTTGATTTCTATCGATAATTATTTTTTAAGATAATTATCGTTAGATACATGTCTTATCTCGTAAACTGTAGTTTTATATCGATAAAACGCGTGTCTTTTAAGGAAATGTACTAGGCTGTGAACCGGTATGACCTTAGCCAATGCTGCGCTTACACTCGTAAAACGATCAATATTATCTCCTTTTTTAATATAGGAAAAAAAATATGTTTGTCTTAAGTTGTAGATATACTTTTTTTGTTATTGGTCTCAGACCCTCAGTCATTTTTCTGCCCTGGTCCCATTCTATTTGGGGTCGGCGCAACACGTTTTCTTCTTCCATTCTCCCTTGTCAGAAGTCATGGCATCATTTATTTCTTTCTTCTTCATATCACTCCTTATACAATCCATCCATCTTTTCTTTGGCCACAGACCCTCAGTACAAAATATTATTTTTTTCAGTCAAATTAATGGTTATGAAACCACCGCTCAATGTAATCGCTTCACATCATGCGAGGTGCTGTCCAACGCGAGCCTAATTCGCGTAAATAAAACGTACGATTGTCTTTTAAATTGTTGTACTGAACAAGAGTTTGAAAGTGACATTAGTTTGTAATAAGACACGAGCAATCTTCATTTGTCACCTGTGTAATGAACTAAAAAGTCACTTTAGGACAAATTTAAGGGTTCCGTACTAAAAGGGTAAAACGGGACCCTATTACTAAGATCCTGCTGTCCGTATGTCTGTCACCAGGCTGTTTCTCATGAACTGTGATAGTTAGACAGTTGAAATTTTTATAGATGATGTATTTTTGTTGCCGCTGTAACAACAACTCCTAAAAATAGAATAAAATACATATTTAAGTGGGCTCCCATACAACAAACATTTTTTTTGTCGATTTTATGGTACGGAACACTTCGTGCGCAAGTCCGCACTTGGCTGATTTTTATTATTGTTTGCCATCCTAAAAAACAATAAAAATCATTATAGTATAGTTATTAGGAACTCAATAACTATACATCACTGAATTATTTTCAAATACCTACCTAATAAGGAATACCAATGAAACAAATCCCCTTTAGAGTATTCGTGATTGTAATCACGCTATCAAATAATCTTTCAGTTATTTTTCCATACTTACGGCCACCTTACACCGATTTCTAGTAGGTACTTACTTCAACCATAATATTATATGAAATATCAACTATGCTTTGGATGTCGCGTACGTAAACAAAAACTTCGGGTGAAACCGGCGGCGAAACTACTCATACTGGTAGAACGCATGCGTCAGAATCGTACCTATAACAGATTCGCATGTTTCCTGTAAATGCAGCTTTGTACGAGTCAGCCAGTCGAGTTGACGTGCTGAGTCCCGCACTAGCCGTCAGTGCCGTGCTGATATTCAGAAAAATAGGCCGTTGACAAGTTTACGCGTGTGTGAAAAAAAATATCGAAAGTAATCTCTGAAATTAGTTCGATTAAAAAAAAAACACGCGGAATTTCGGCGGTTTATTTTGAATTTGGAACTGAAAATATTGTGCCCGCAAGAGACGCTGTTTTGTTTATTATTTTTCTTTAAGATTATCAAGTAAGTTTTTAATTAAAATATTATTTTATATTAGTTAATTACTTTAACTCTGGTAAAACCAAAAAAAAACCTGAAAACACAGCGTCTTGGAAAAATACTGACACAATGACTGAAATCGAACGTCGCGTATTTCTTTTTTTTAAATGGAAAGTACCGACTTTTGTTTTCACTTTTACAATCAGTTACTGCAAATATGCAGTTTTATGAATCACAGATGGGTACTAACTATTGTTATTTTCGTAATGAACGTGTATTTCTATATAGTTTCGAATGGAATTTAATTGATAAGTCTTTGAATCTAATCTTTAACAAATGTTAGGATTACTATTATGAAGAATGTTTTGATAATTTGAAGTCCGTTACTTAAGTCTTGGAATTTTCTTTTCATGGGTAGTCAACCTGTGGCCCGGCCTTCTATAAATTAAAAATTTTGAAACATATTGTAACGGAAAATTATTTGGGACAATTTTGGGACTCTGAACTGAATAAACGTGGTAAATGTAAAACAACACAGATATAATAATTAGTAGAATAATAATATGTTGGTTCTTAGTTTAGTCACGTTAGTTTATTTATGCTTTTTAATTTATATAATGTACACATATAGTTTACAAAACAAACTATAATCGTCAACTTGAAAAAAATAGGAAAAAGTTTTCATTTAACATTTGAATATTAGGTAGGGTAACACCGACATTATTTCATTGTGTTAGGACAACTCCAGGATTTATGGTTTTAATGGGGGAATATTTCCATCAACTATGAATGGACAATAACTAAGTCAACAGCACACTAAATACCAAGTGACCGAAATTAAATATAAGTATGTATTTAATAATTAACAAGGGCTTAACTAGATTATGATTAAGCTGAAATATGGCAGGCTGATAACAAATGAGCGATAGCTGTATTGGCGCACGGTACGGCTGTCTTTTGTATTTATACTATATGCATTATTGTATATAAGCTTGTTTTATTGATAAATAAAATTACTATACTATATTACATATTGAGAAAGATGTTTTTTTACCATTTTTTTCCCACAAGGAAACCTATCGTTCATATCGTTATAATGCCCCATGGGTGAATCTTGAAATCGGGTATATGCAGTTTATTGCCCTTTATTGCGGATGAGAAATCACCAAATAACTTCTCCCAGTCTGGGCAGAGCGGGGGGGAGTGCCAGACTTGTACCATGTACTGACTAAAACCCAGCCATGTTCCTTCGATTGCCCTTTAAGTTCCGGGCCGCGGTATCTCTTTCGAACAACCCGCAACCCCGGAGTTTATTCCCCTACCGGACTTCTGTTTTTGTAAAAATATTGTTCACTTTTATATGCATTCTATTTGATAAATGTCTTTATAATTATTTGTTGTTCAATCTTTTGTAAAGTCAACAAGATTTCAAGACAGAGACACTCTCATATCCTCATTTAAAGCATTTCAGAAATTCTCTGTTTTTGCATGTATTTTAGGTGTCATATTTCGTCAGTACCTGGATATTACCATTTTAACGCTGTAACAACAACATTGTAAAACCAAATGAATTTAAAAGAGTAACCATGCAGTTTTTTGCCGGTTCTTCTCCATAGGAAACGACCAACCCGAACTGTGCACCTTTTCTCAACGTTTAATAAGTGCCCATTATGTAGGCTTGTGTAAAATTCAAATAAGTATTTTGATTTGAGATATATTTTCTTTTACACATTTTCTTTAACATAGTTTTTTAAGTTTTCCTCTAAATGTTATACCTACTTCCAATTCCAATACCCATTTTGTATGTTAACTGCAATTTAGTGATAAAACCATCCAAATTCGACATTCCTCTATCTACCAAAATTTCGACATTTCGCGATAAAAAATATCTTGTGTTTTGACATGAGATGTTTTCAAGAATTGACTAAAAGTTAAATAAACCTCTTCATGTAAACCACTTGATCTGGCACGCGGATTAAATATTACGCTATTATCTGCCGTACGTACGTTCAGTGATAAGAATTTACGAGTTCTTTAGATAGATCTAATCTTTTGTTGTTAGGAGACTACATAGATACATATAATACAGTAGGTATCCTAGGTTACACATAAAATATTATGGTATGGGTTAAAAATGAACAAAAATTAACACCAGAAATAAATGTCTTGTTCTCTAAAAGTGTAGTATTGAAACCTAAGAACATGCCGTACCTACCTCCGGGTGTGGCAAAATTACCAACTTTTTTTTTTCGAAATGGCATCTCGCAGTTCAACCTAGGAGGTTGTCGCATTCTTTACCGGGCCATTTCTGTGGATGCCTTAAAAATTAAGACCTCCAGCCAGGGCAAAAGTCTTACAAACTAAGCGACTACACGCTAAGGGCACCGCCTAGCCTGTGGGGTACGAGCCTCGGGATAGGGCGTCGCTGAGGGAAGCCAGCAAAGGGACAGGTTGGATCTGAGTGATATTATTTGGGGACTGATTTGAACTTACTGGCTCAGCAGCGCGGGCTGGCTCTAGCAAGAGACGGGTGGAGCAGTTACCGGGACGCCGCGATGGGCCTCGTCGGCGAGGACGGAATGAATTACCAACTACAAACAGCACAGAATAAATAATAGTACTAACGAGCCAGTCCCAAATAGTCTACTCCCATGGTTCCTAAATGTACTGCTTTTGAGAAAAAATGTCACAAGTACCATTGCAAGACGTCTGGAGTTTTGTAACAAAAACTAGCTAATCTACATACTTAAACACTGCCATTTTATCTAAGAAAGTTGACATTTACTTTAGTACTTAACACTATACTTAGTCCACCTACTTGTGTAATAATTTGAGCAGTAGTAACACGTTGTTAGACCATGGCTAAGTGATGCAAATGCCAACTTGTTGCAAAATATATCTGGGCTAAGGGCTTATCTTATTTCTTATTAAAAAGACATTTGGCCAATTTGTATTTTCATCAATTTGATTGTCCTTCGGGAAAAAGTTGTTCGGAAACACTTAGGAAGTAGAAATGAGCATTACCAATCCCGCGCACTGTATGTAGGTTAAGCAATCTCTGACTGCCTGTCCAGGTTTCCTCTGAAAATTTCCCTTTCATCATGTCATTTCCTTTCATCAATCAGTGGTGTGGTGATGTCTGAGGCCATCGAATGATATGATGAGATGAGGATTTCAAGAAAGGGGGAGGGTCTATGTTCTACCGTATTTTTTTATGTATGTTCACCGATTACTCCAGAGCATGTGGCTAAATAATAGCAGCCACTCAGATCAATCTTTAGGTTAAGCCGCGCTTGCCTAGATTGGTCTGTGGATGGGTGACCACCCGTTACATACCGAGTTTCCTCCGTGCCTCAGAAAGCACGTTAAGCTGTTGGTCCTGGTTGTCATTTGTAGATCTTTGACAGTTGTTACAGATAGTCAGTGTCCCAAATGTCTGACAACCAGTCTTACCGAGGGGTATCGTATTACCCAGTACTAACTGGGTTATGGAGGTCAGATAGGCAGTCGCTCCATGTAAAATACTGGTATTCAGCTGCATCCGGTAAGACTGGAAGCCGACCCCAACATAGTTGGGTAAAGGCTAGGCAGATGATGATCACCGATTACTTCGCCAACTGTGGACCGATTTTCATAATTCTTTTTTTGTACGAAAGGGTATACTTCTGACGTGGTCCCATATCAGTTTTATTTATATTGCTTGGGCAGTTTAAAAAACCGACATCAAAAAAGAAGTGGAAAATAGCTTCATCAGTTCTAGGTTTCCTTTTCTTATGACCGTGATTTTCTGACAAATTCTTTCCTTATAAACGGTGTCTTATCCATCTTAACAGCATTCTCTTTGCTTTCTTAAGTTTCTTATATCCTTTCTAAGACCTTCTTCGTCTCTAATTGTAAGTCTTGTGTGCCTACAAGGACCTAATGATAGCGTAATGGAGCGTCTGTGCCGCAACGCAAAACAATACTGTTGATGTTTACAATAATCCGCACGTTTGGTCAACAGCGACGCCACACTTCATCCTGTATATCACGTCTATTAAAGTTTATGATTACTCTGTAGCTATTTTTGTCTCCGGTCTTTGTAAAAAAGCCTTTTTTATTTATTTCTTAATAAATGTTGTATTGTTGTTGTAAATTTATTTTATTGAAAACTTTTGGCACTAAACATTCTTTCACCATAATAATTTGTTTTGTAGTTGGAAAAGTGGCTTTGTCAGGTTCTTCATCATTCCCCTGGCCTTATCCCAATTTATTTGAGTCCGGCACATGTCCTCTTCTTCTTCACTTCTCTATTAATCGTCATCTGTATTAAGGTTGTGTTCCAAAAAAGTCCCGGTTTTCTCCTGTAGGCATTACTTAGTGCTTTCAGTACTTTACAAATAAATAAAATTGGAGTGTATGTCTATAATATTAAAATAACTGCTTTTTACTAAATGCATACACGGTACAAATATCAATTTTTGTCTCTCTGTCTATTTATTTCGGCTAATCGCTGAAGTAATCTCTTAAGTCCAAAAAAAAGACTATCACTGACAGATAGCTGACGTAATATCCGATTCAAATAGGGAAATTGTATACATGCATTATATTTTTTCTATATAAACTATAATGCTCTTTTCTTTCTAAATGAGTTAGGACTATTTGATGCCTACAACAAATCAATTACATGTAAATGTATGCGTGATTTCAGAACTAGGTCAACATACAAGTTTTTCAGTTTACTGTACATGACTGTACAGTAACCACCTATTAGTACTTAGGGAAAGTTCTAATGCCATAAACAAACTAGCCATAATGTGCCTAAAAAAATCTTCGTTCGTGTTGATCGGTCGAATATTGAAGGAAAAACCTGCCTCCTCGTTTACAGTTCTTTGACCTTAACACGGAAAAGGTTAAGTTCATTAAACTCTAGGTCGTGGCTTGCTACACTTGAAAACAGGAATCTGAAAACACTTTTATATCAAAAACCTGCTTAATAATTCTGAATCTATATAAAGCTTTATAATAGAATAATCAAATTATATAATAAAAATCAAAAGTTAATCATTCAAATTAGGCTGTGAATTGGTACCAGTTTTTGGACAGTTTCACCAAATTCCCGCCTTTTGCCACAAGTTTTTCACTGGAGAAGAATGAATGGCGAGTAAATATCTCCACCATTAACGTGATAGACAGTTTCATTATTAAAAAAAAAAACACAAAAGTCAGAAACACGGCTCTGAAAATTATTTCCTCTTACATCAAACAGCAAATTACTTTCAAATGGCGTCCACCATATTGACTTCCTGAAGCAAAACGCTATAAATCGCTAAATCGGACATTTACTCTTGGTTTTATAGTCAATTTTTAATTGAAACTATCGGTAGAAACTAAAAAGTTTAAAAGTTACAACTTGAGAAATTGACAACAATTAAATCATAAAATGTCCTCCATTCGATTGGACTTCGATATAACTAACTTCCTACAAAAAAATACTTTAGACGGAGTTAGGCAGAGTTAGGTATTACTTTACAGTATCTTTTTGTAAAACTTGGATGACACAGAAACGTTGAGATTGGGACAAGGAAAGAGAGGCCTATCTCCAGCATTCCAGCTGAGGGTGGAGTAACGATGTTAGTGAAATTATGACTCTTAGTCTTATATTTGGGTACATTACATTATAATATGTACATTTAGCCAACGATATCCTATTTATTCTCTAAAATTCATGTGTTTATTATATCCTATACTATTGCAATTTTGATGAAAGTTGTAATTTAGGGGTTTGTGGTGGCGTATCGATCTAGATGGTAGGTCTCATATCAGGGAAAAATCGCGGTAATTTGGATTTCCAAAACATTGAACGTTGTTACAGAAACTTAAACAGATTACGAAGCATATAGACAGCATCCTCCTCTTATCAAATTCCAAAACAATTTAATGACTACATAATGTTTTACCATTCAGCGCTTTATAGCAGTGGACGTCATTAGACGATTCACTTTGACCCATTTCTCTACGAGAAGCGCTTTATAGTCTGTATTATTTTATGTCAAGGTTACTAGTCTACTCTTGATAGGTCAAGGGAAAAATGAAGTTCTACCATCTTTATTATCTGTATGGAATGGAGTCTAGACCATAGTCTAACCCGCGATGCTTGGTCTGCATGGACGTATGCAGTGCCTGATGGGGGCCTTGATCTGCCAGAGAGGTTAGAACATCCCAAAAAAATATTTCGCCAACTTTGTTCAAAAATAATATTTATAATTAAGTCTAAAATATATTTATTACTGTTTAGCTTTTGATACGACAATCGATCGAAGTGGGCTCGTTTTGACACACGGGGCCTAATTTTAATATTTTTTTTTGGTAAAAGACAGCCTTACAGACAGATTTACTTTTGCGTCTATACTTATTATTAATAAACACTATGAATGATAGTTTAACATATTGTCTGCATTTTGTAAGTAATGTTTAATGTTTCGATTGTGTTGTGTATTTCCTTGTATTCATGTGATCCAACCAACTTACATATTTCATTTTATAAAAACAAAATATATAGTTGTTGTTTACTCGGACCTAAATTTGTCGTTTTGTTACAGTTTACTATCTTGGTATTTATTAGATAGTTTATCGTAATTATGCCTAACACGGGAAGGTATATGTTTGTGTGGAAAAACAGATTAGATGAATATATCAGTACTTTTTACACGTTTTACATGGCATATCTCTGTGAAATATCTATTATCAGTCGCTTAATTAGATCTTTAAAAAAAACTAGTTTGTATATTCCGATTCGACTTCTAGGCCGTTCAGAAGTACATCTGTCAAAACTGTCTGGACAATTGTGTGTGGACAGATCTTTTTCTTACTATTTTGGGGTTGGTTTCCAGTCCTACCGGATTCAGCTGATTACCAGCATTTTCCATGGAGCGACTGCCTACCTGACCTCCACAATCCTAACTGGATTGTGGAGGTAACTAACTTGTTTATTTATACGGTTGGTTGACGGTACGTTGAGCGATCGACTGCTGCGCCGCGTGACGTGGGTTCGATCCCAACCAAGGAACATATTTACTCTAGGGTCATACACATATTTAATCCCAACACGGATTAAATATGTGTTTGACCTACAGGTAGTTGTTTCGGGTCTGGCTGTTTGGGTTAAATGTTTGTAAACGAACCCACCAATCACGATACAGGAAAATTCCTAGTGTGGGGCAACGTTTATTTAAAAAAAAGAATACGATACTCCTTGGTAAGACTGGTTGGTCAGGCTTTCGAAGGGCTTGGACAGTGTTTTTTTATATTAGAGGGCCTACTCTTGATCTAAATTTTGTTAAAAATGGAACGGCTTAGCCCAAGAAGCCCATTGACTCGTGACTTGAATTTGCGTGAAATTGCGGACGCTTTGTCAGACACGAACTCCTTTATAGGAGTTCGTGTCTGACAAAGCGTCCGCAATTTGTTACCAATTTGATGGTTTACCGAATCGATATTAAATGTTAGTGTTGAAATTTGAAAAGATTCTAAATATAGTTAATCACCCTTATTAATTAGTCTACAAGTTTTTTTAACCATTGTCCAACAAGTATTGTTAGAGTATGGATCGAATTGCTCATTATTATTGGACCATTTGTTAGTAGGTACCTGGACTTGTTTACGTCTGTGACTTTGCGACCACAGAGGGCAATGAACGAACATACTGGAAACAAGTACCCATATACATACATACCTAATATACTTTATCTCTAAATGATATTTAATATCGTCATTTACAACGGATAGGATTATAAAGATAGTTTAGATAGGCTATATATATTCGCGGGGCTCTGAAATTATCTTACGATATGTAGGTACCTATTTGATATGGCAACAATAAAATCTACCTATCGATATATCTTGTTCACGATCGCACTGTAATCATAGCCGTTATATCGCAAAAAAATGGCATTTATGATAGTAAAAGATGGTGCATGACAATCCAATCAACATACTGTACCTATAGCATAACATTCATAATATAACATGCCTTTTTTCCCAATATAAACACTATAGTCTTTGGAAGGGAAAAATCCCTTATATAGACTATAGTGTTTATATTGTCTATGGGACACCCACATTCCCCGAGACAAATACAGCAATCAACCTATATGTTGTATATATATATACCTACTGCAAGACAAGAGCCTTTCTCATAGACATGGAACGCCAAGAACAACGTTCAATGAATAATGTTAAACTCATCGTTTAGTGTTTTTTTGTTAACTGGGACAGTTTGAGAAAATCTGAATGTATGAGGATAAGTAAGCGAAAACTTTTCAAGGAAATAGGTGAGTATTTTAAATTTAAATCGTAAAATTGGCCATTTCTTTTTATGTCGTTTGACGCTCTTGCTTTTATGGATTATTTCATTGCATGGGAAGAAAACAATCGGGACGAAGGAAGTTGGTCAAATTTTTGATCTATTTTTTCGAGTCAATCGAGATGAGATCGAGGTACCTAGTTAGGTAATTTTATCATATTTAAATAATAAATCGAACTTATAAAAATGATATCGAAAAGCAAATATTAAAAAGCAATAAGTAGGTACACATTACATACTGCATAATGAAGATAAGCACTTTCAATTAATATTATTTTTGCCCTGTTCCTCGTTATCTTCAGAGCCATGATGTTTGTTGCGGTTTGGAACGTATTAATTGTTTTATGACCTTGACCCCGAGTAAATTTTTTTGCTCGTGATCGATGAGGACTTTTCACATTTCCTTTATAATAGTGTATTAAACAATCCTACCAATATTCAGCCAAGTGGGAGTTAATGTAACCTCACCCCTACTTATAGGTCTAATTTGACCGGACTATAAATATTTACATAGAAATTGAGGCTAAGACTTAGGGTATTTGTGTGCTAGAAACTAAGTAGGTTTATTGTTATTGCTTTAAGATTTTTAATCGTCTACCTACAAACATTTTATGGCCCTTCTTTCTTAAGTTCATGAACTTTGGTTTAGTCAAGTATCAGTAGCGTAGGTCAAACAAGGTATTTGTGCGAGCGGGAAAACACAGAACTAAAATAATTGTAAAGACATATCGATGCATTTTTGCTTAATAAACCGTGCCGCCTTGAACTTACAGTTTTTCTAGTTGACATACCTATAAAGCTGTATGAATTTCGGTAGCTTGAGTCAACTTGATCATCATTATTTTCCTGCCCTTGTCCCATTCTATTTGGGGTCGGCGCAACACGTTCTCTTCTTTCATTCTCCCCATCGGACGTCACGGCATCATTTACTCCTTTCTCCTTCATATCATTTTTTACATAATCCATCCAACTTAATACATTATTGAAATTTCCGGCTTTCAGACTTCAAGAAGTATATGCGAATGGATCCCTCATGAAACCGGCAATATGGGATTTTTTTAACCAATCAAAAATAGACCTGGTTCTGTAGTTAGAACGTGCATGTGTCCGACAATGTAACAGGACTGACTCGCCTTGCCATTGATCAGGAATTATAGTCCACATTTTAGTCTGTTACTGAATGTTTGAGCTAATTAAACTCATAACATTTCAGGACACCTAATTGTCACCTGTTTTTAAGGTTAGATTACTATTCACCAGTCAATAAGCGGTTAAGCCGATTAACCAACAAAACCTATAATAAATCTATTGTTCTCTTTGTTAAAGCAATTTCAAAAACAATAAATTTCACGTGCATAAATGCGGACGTATTCTACATCCGTGCGGAAACGGATATCGAGAAAGGTCGACTGCTACACTTACGTAAACCAGAGACAGCGCATAAAATTCTTTACCTACCGTCATTTGACGTTAATATGCAAATGTTTCGCTACTTTATATAGTATGCAGACGACACTTCCTAATGTAATTAGCAAGTAAATATGACGTCTTCATTGACTAGCAAGTAAGTAACTAGTTTTCCTTTGAAAACCTTTCGTTACCTACTGTTCTTTATTTTAACACGAAGTTGACTGAATCTGAAAATCTAGAGAAAGTTCTTGTCAGTGACTATATAACTATATCATACTTACCCTAATTTAAAAAAAAACACTTGGGACTATGCGACGCTCTACGGAACGAACCAAATATTATTTATAGTCAGGAATAATTAATTTAAAAAAAATGGTAACAGGTAAATATGTACTACATAACATTTTACTGGTGTTTAATAAAACAATCGTTTGAATGATTGCTTAGTTTTAAACAATAAAACAGGAACAGGATATTACAAACTAAATGACGGACAGGAACATTACTAATATCAAAACGAATGAAACTTATCTTTACATCAATCAGTAATATCAGTAGTAGACGAAGGTGAATGCACAGACAACGCTGAGTTGCAAACATCTCAAATTTTTTATAACAAACTTAATGTAATTCCACATGAACGATGAAAACAAGATATTAAAAAAGGACACTCTATTTACTCAAAATATTTTGGAGTTGGTTTAGAATGAGCATACTACATTACTTATTACCTAAATCTACAAGTTATTTAATTGTGTAGATGCAATTTGCTCGCCATCTTTTCAACCCGAAAAAATAAGTGTGTCCGTATGTCATATCTGCACACACACAGATTTCATCATCTTCTCAAAATATTTATTTTTGTATCATTTCATCATTCTTAAATCCCTGTCTACAACTATCTCTGTCAGATCATGCCTATTATTGATCCGAAATTCTGAAGATATCACAATCATTATCTCAAAGATTTCTCTCTTCAAGATATATTTCGATAACACCCCGTTCGAAAAACATGTCAAGATCGTTTTGCACATGCAAAACACAGTTTTTGTAATTCAATTGTTTTCACTTCAACATTTTTAAAGTACAGTTTTCTTAATTCACTTATTTTTAAATAAAATACAATGTTCGGGTCAGGCTTTGGCCCTGGGGCTTTTACATTGTTGACTGTACCAGCTCTTGGACCCGCTTTTATCACGGGAGCCATCGTGGCTAATACTGTGACCTCAGTTGCCAGTTCTGCTGGAAGATCTTCAGGATATCGTTCGAGTTTTCCTACTGGATCTTATGGGGGTGGAGGTGGATATGCAAAAAGGGTATTTATTTATTTTTATTTGTAAATTTCTTTAAAAGGGATTACTCTTCTCTTTGCTAGGTGCGTTATAATTAATTTTCCATGATTGCTACTATCTGGTTTATTATGAAGTCCATTATTCATTGGTGAATATTGTAGAGTTGAAAATTCCAAATGCACCACGCCCAAAAAAAATCTCCGTGTAAAATTGATTTAAGTTAAATAACTTAACGTTTAAAAATGAAAAAGACATCATGGTTGATGTCTTTTATAATTATCTGTTATAATTATGTAGTTAGCACTATACTACACGTTAGACTACTTAGTGATTTCTGAATTTTGTAATGCCAGTGGGCCGCTGTGGGCCATAGTCTTTCCATCTGTTTATTCTATAAAATTTCCATTGTTAACTTGCAATGTTGTCTTCAGAATTTACTTTTGTTAACAGTTCTTGAGATAAAGTAGTTTATCCCTGTCACTATTTAATTTCAAAACTTTGAGCTGAGATTACGTACGTATTTGTTCAGTCTTATCGTCCAGCAAAGTCCAAATTCTTGAGATTTATCACTGACAACTGAAACTACTATCAATATTTTGAAATCTCTGAGATGTTGTTACAATATGCAGAGCTTACAACGAACTTAGATCGTCACTTGTTTTACATTATGCATTGTGGTCTTCATAAAGGCAGGTTAGTGAATTGGACATTGCTTAGATTCTTCTTCCATACAAAACCATGATCCATGTGAAGTATTGTTTGCGCTATATTGCAGATTCGGAATACCTAATTAAAATTTCAATGAAATAGATATCTTTGTACATACATGTATATGTTTGTTAGGTACGTTAGTAGGTACTATTTTTATTCTGCGCCTATGTTACCGACTGACGTTATTAAGATAACCAATAAAAGATTTCCGAGAGAAATGAGTGAGCATAAATTCGTTCATGTCAGTAGATAGATAATCCGCAATAACACATTGAGTACTGATTACTCAAGAAGCATGTAGGTATCTATCAACTGTTACTCGAGTTTTCCATGAATCTTAGCTTTGAGCTAATAATTATGGAAGTAATTTGTGCGGTGTTTACTAGAATCACCTGTTAGATTTTTTGGGGTTTAGTCAGATTAAAACCATGGAATTGATTGGAAGTAGAGAGGGACATGAAGGGACAGCCTACTAGCCAGAAGGGCCGTTGAGTTCCGTCACTTGTTGCTTGCGACGTTTCTGTTTGGAACCTTGATTGTGTCAACTTCTAGCTTCAAATTATATAAAACGCTATAAAGAAAAAAATTAGTCCCCCGAAACGCTTTTACCACTTGCCAGTGTTTTACAAGGGGAAAAGGGCTGCCGCGCTAACTAAAAGTAGGTACAGTAAGGAGGTTATTTGTAGTTTTGAGTAAATGGCACCTAAAAATTTTAACTTTTATTTTGACTTAGCTTTTTCTAAGCTTTATTTTAACCAAATTCTCTCTAAGTTTAATAAAACTATTTTAAACTAGGTACTAGTTTTATTAAACTTATAAGTAGAGAATTTGGTTAAAATAAAGCTCCTTGATTAGGGGCAAAACTCTTCAGCAACACTTGTATGTAGTCAGTCGGCATAAATCTGGCGATATTGGTTTTGGCTGGACAAAACTTTACCTACCTTATAGATACTTTGTAACAAAAAACTTGTAAATGATCTGAGTACCAAAGTATGTGTCGTAACGAATAGCAAAATATAAAATATTTTAAACAAATGTGACTATTGTTTTCACAATATTATTACCAGTTCGCTGCTGTAACGAATTCAAATGAATACGAGTACTTGCAGCCAAACCCGTTAGTATTTAGCGCGAAAAATAGCTATACATATACCTACCTAGATAGTTTTAATAAATCGTTCATCGTCATATGTGATAAATTAATTCACGATCTCTCAAGATTAAAATTAGTAGGTACCTAATTCTACTATTAAAAAACAAAAAGGTTATGTATGCAACTGCATATTGCATTATTCTCGTTGGTTTCACGAACGTACATACCTACCTAGGTATTTGGTACACACGCATAAACGTCATATTATTTATTACATATCGTATTACATATTATATATGCTATGCTATGCTCATTATACATAAGTACCTATATACTATCTGGCATCCAACGTTGGCCATTAAATAATAACTGATAAATTAAAATATTTACAACATTATTAATTCGTTTCATAGAAAGTAATCATGAATTTATTTTCATATTATAAATATTTGTTTTACTATAGTTGTTTTCGTCATCTATTCCACCCTGTACGTTTCGGTTAGGATTTAGTATCCAGCAGTAGGCATCCATCTATTTTAAGGTATCGGTACTAAGGAAATAAAACTGCGCAGTCCGGCCGTCTGTCCATCCATTTATGTCTGTCCGTCTGTCACCAGGCTTTATCTCATGAACCGTGATAGTTAGACAGATATTTACACAGACCATGTATGTCTGTTGCCTGCCGCTATAACTACAAATACTAAAAAAACAGAATAAAATACACATTTAAGGGGATTCCCATACAACAAACATGATTTTTATAGATAATGGTAAGGAACCCTTCGTGCGTGAGTCCGAATTGCACTTGTTTTATTATTTAAATACAGGAACAGACTAACGAAGTGTAATATTTGCTACTACCTACATAGAAATCAAGTTCCACGAAATTATGGAGAAATCTTTTTCTCCAGTATTCTTCAAAATGCACGAAGAACACCTATCATTATTCACAAACTTTTCACAATAAAGTTACTTACATAAACATTTTCATTTTGTACTAAAGTCTAGAAAAAACAGTTGAACGCCCTTTTCGAGCATAGAGTCAAGTAGGGATAGTAAAACAAATTACTAGACTAGCTATAAAATAGGTGCTTGGAACACGGGTTTTTAATCCCAACATAACGACCCTCCTATTTACAGCTGCATAAAAATGTTATTGCTTTTCTGCTAGATTATTTTATTGCTAATTAATAGTAATTAAGCTGTTGCTCATGTGGTAGAGAAAGGATTTTAATATGCTTCGTTTTATAGATAGGCCAGCGAGATTTTTCTTAATAAGTTTAGTATGTTTGTATGTATAGTAATAAACTTTGCATACTGCACTTTTCGTAAAACACGTCTTTTAGGAAGTAAATTGCAATAATAGTAAATTGTTATGTGGTGGTGGTGTCCCAGTTACGTTACAATTTTTCTATTTCCAATATTCCCACTCCGCGGGATTTTTGAGGAAATTCTGAAAACATTGTTTCATGTTTGTTTATTCTCAGCTCAACAAGCAAAACATGCTAGGAATGTCATTAAAATGTCAAAAAAAGCATTATTGGATATATGCGAGTATGTTCCGTAATCACCCCGGTGATATTTATCGCCTTTTTGTAGGTATACTCATCTATTTGTCAACAACTGTAGGTAGATATAATTTGCTACTAAAATATGACTTGTCATGCTGCTGTTGTGTTATTATTTCAGTCATATCCACTTACATTGCTGCTAAGTCACACAAACTGGTGGTTATTGTCACGAAATTGCTCTATGTACCCATGACTGACTACTTACTAACTACGACTATCGTAATTATTAGTAGATTTGGTTTTAAACCTACAACATAAAACCACACAAACTGATGAATAAACCTAGTAACATTTCCAAAATGTCACATGCTGCTATGATGTTTTATTGCAAATTTGACATTTTCAGCTCATCATTCTTACTTTGTGCAACTCGCAGGTACGATGTGGCTAACTTTTCATTCGCACTGGAATTTCTCTATGTAGCAAGTTAGGGCTACTGAATTCAATATGGCATGTTTAGGTTCAAACTTTATAACCGCTCGGAAAACAGCTGCGAGTGTCTGCGCAGTTTTATGACGTTTAGACGGAGTTGCAGAGGGCGCATCGCCTTGACTGCCCTAAAATGCGCAAACCATAACTTTCAACTAAATTCGCAGTCGCCATAAAGTCTGAATTAAAGCTGGGTATGAAAAAAGGAACAGACATACGTAGGTATGAAAATAAACACCTAAACACAAGACCCTCCGCCAGTCGATATTTTTTGATTTAATCATCGCAAGTGCAATTGCTGAGCACAATTCTTCGATTTCAACCTTAATAAATAAAATAGAAGTCTTCAAATTGACTGTGGCTTAGGCACACCTGGGTAAGGGTTCCTATGGGATAAATTTTATCCCGGTATTACCCACCTACATGTCCCCGTAGCATAATTTCCGAACACGAGCCCAAAGCTAGAGTTTAATATGAATACATAAAGTAGTTCCTCTAAATTATGCCATGCAGCGTTGTGTGGATAATTCTAATTGACCAAGAGTCATGGGCGAATTGCTTTGACAATGTCAAGTATGGTGGTGCACATCATACACAGTACTAAAGTCACAATCGAATTATCTGATAGGCATAATGTATCGTCGTATGTATGTATCATGTATCGACGAAACATGTACTGACATTCAGAAAATCAAATCATACCGTTTATTTGCCCAGCACAGGTTGAAGAGATGTTACAAAAAGGTTAATAAAGTACACTGTATAACCTACCGAGGTGTGCACGTGCAAATATAATATTATCTACTCGTATTAGTTGTTTTCATATCAGATATCATCAACATCCGGTTAGACTGGAAGTCGATCCAAGCCATGGAAGCAAATGATGATGTAGCCATGTAGATTGTTACTTATTAGATGCCATAGATGAGAGGACACAAAAGTCATAACAGCACAAATAATAGAGCCGTCCTAAACTAACAACCTGCAATTCAACATTCACTTTATGCCCACACTGCTGCTTCAAACAAAGAATCGTTATTTTATTATGTATGAGAAACATATCTGGGTACCATAATGTAACTACCGGCACACCAAGAAAGATATAAATTACGCTTGTTATTCCATCACAAACGTACTTACATAATTGCATGTCTTTTAGAAGAGTATTCATCAGTCATTACGCTGTGAAGGATTATGATTAACGAGCTATCTAAGTATATTGCCCATTAAGTGAATTAATTTGCTTAGGTACACTTTCTAATAGATTGCACTCTTGCTTTAGAAAGTTATAAATATACAACGCCTGTAACTTTGTCAGGAGCAATTTGGTACGAAAGTACTTATTACCGCGATATATCGCTAAGTGGCTTGCGATTTGGACACGAACGTTTATAGATAAAATGAATTTAAAAACAAAAATTGGTTGTTTGTAAAGTAGGTTTACGATCGAGATGTTTACGTGATAAGTTGATAATGTCTTATTGGTGATATAAGTTATCACCAGTAGTGACATCTAAAATGAAATTAAGTACTAATATAAAGTTTTTTTTCGAGCCAAGTAACAGATGGCGCTACCATCTTTATGAAATGTCGCTCGTGAGGTTTTGGTTTGACACAAGTTTCTGAACATGTCACCCGACTAAAACGATTTTAAAGACGTTATCACGTCAAAAATGCCGATGGCACAAATCTGCTTTGTTCATGCAGATTTTGATTAAAAAAAACAACTTAAAGAATGAAATGGATATTTTATCTGTGCTTATTTATCTTGCAACACTGATATCAAGTGTCACTTCGTCTGTCAACATGATACGTCAGCTGTTTTGTGAGAGTTCCGTAAATTCTGTAAACAAATACAATCATTTCATACTGAATAGGCTTGATACGTGGTAGTCTCTGTGTTAAATAGTAATCAAATTCCGTCCGAAATGAGGTCTTCACTGTATAGACGTAGAGGTAGCGATCCGGAGAGAGAACCATTATTGGCAGCAATTCCCGCCTCTGGACTAAATAATAGCTTTCGAGCTGAGGTAATGCGCGTTTTTTTATTGTTTTCAGATTTGCGTTTCTATATGGCCTGTTCCATAATGATTCCTTTGATTCATAAACTGTAATTGGGTTACGTTTCTGCGCAAAGTAATATCCTCCTTTGCGTTGGTATTTTTTTTCTGTATACCTTCACTTCTCAAAGTTTTAAGGTCGTCTTCGCTACCGTAGCCATCTATTTTTCTACGATTCTGTCTAAAAATAACATAATAATTGATTACTGACAAGGTTTTGCGCAGTTGTGCCGGTAATTGCTCATTTGAATACTTAATTTCTGTTTGTACCTGTATTTACTGAGGCTATAAACACTTTAATTTGCTTTCTTATCAAAGTTTTTTGTTTGCGTCTTTTAATACATATTACCATGATAGCTTTTTTTTAGTAGTGGATTAATAATAAATCCCTTTTGAAAGATGAATACCCACATTTTATTCTAACTATACCTACATGAGAAAGTTTTGTTCATGATACTAAGTAATTGATATTGATGATATAAGAATCATCAATTACCAAAGATAACAATATTGTCCATTTATTAATCTTTTAGGTATAAAAACACACACACATAAGACTGGCAGAAAGAATGAAACATGAAATTTTGTTGGAATTTTAACAGCCTAAATAAAACCATTACTTCTCTTTATTTCCAGCGTCCAGAGGGCAACGGCACAATGGCAGATATGGGAGTATCACAAGCGGAGCTAGTGGAGCCGCGAGGGGACTCCGGACGCAAGCTGCCACAGTATCTTGCAGCTCTAGCAGGTAATTTCACACTACACTATTTTATACAGAAACTAGCGATCTGCCTTGGCTTCGCACATTGCAATATAGTTACTAATATATATACATTTAAACCTTTCTCTTGAATCACTACCTCTTGCAAGACAGCAAACAGAAGTGGCTTCATTTTTGTAAACAACTATCTGACATTCGAAACAATCACAAGAATTTATGCTTTAGAATAGGTAGGTAGTAGTAGCTGCAACGTTTTTGCTTACTTGACAATGTATTTAAAATGCCTGTTTTTATTTGTTATTCGCCTCTTTCCATCATGCAATATCAGCTTTCTTAATCATTTGGAGCCTTTCAGTTAAGCATAAGTGCCTGTAAATGGTCGCCCCACACTAGGAATTAGGATTCTCCTGTATCATAGGTGTGTTTACAAACATTTAAACTCACATACACAAACAGCCAGACCCGAAACAACTATCTGTAGGCCATACAAATATCTTTTCCGTGCAGGGATCGAACCTGCAAAACTACAATACACAATTACAATAACACACAATTGAAATAAATGCTTTTAGATTGACCATGTAAAACACTAACAATCCCTTTATTTTTAATTTTCTTATCATTATTCATTATGCTATGTATGTTTATGAGAAGAAAGAGAATCATTGAAGAGATTCATTTTTCATTCAGACTTGAGACAATGAATTTCCTTTAGATTGTATTAGAAACTGTTTTCTGCTATTTCACAAAGACAAATTGGATAACATGATAACATCATATTAAATATTCAGCTGTCCTTAATTGCTTTTATATTTCTATTTTTCGTTTGTATTTTTCAGACAGTTTCATAGTTTGAATGCAAATGCATTTTAAAACTAAAATGTACATTCAAATATTCGTACAGCAGTGTAATTTCGACTGCAGTATTTGTTCAAGTGTAGACGGAAGTGTCCTATCATGTTACAAAAAAATGTTACGATAATGGCGATATTATTATTATTTGACGGGCCTGTTGGTCTAGTGGTTAGTGGCCCTGACTGCTGAGCCGGAGGTCGTGGGTTCGATTCCCACCCAGGACAAACTTTGTGTGATGAGCATGATTGTTTGTTCTGTGTCTGGGTGTGATTTATCTATAATATGTATGTATGTATTTATAAAATTATATAAGTATGTATATCAGTTGTCTGGTTACCATAACACAAGCTCTGCTTAGCTTGGGATCAGATAGCCGTGTGTGAGTTGTCCCAAGATAAAAAAAATAAAGATTATTTCCGACATAGCGATATAACAAGTATATGACATCAAAAATATTGACCGAATTACTACTCCGTGTTTTATCCTTCCCTAGTTGCTAAAATAACCTTACTTGGAAGACACTGGGGAGGTTAACAAAGCGCTCAGAACAATGTTAAGTCCAATAAGGTATTTTTTTTTTCAATATTTGGCCTTACGAATATCAAAAGAATTGCTAATGATACGCTGAAAATTCAGGAAAAGATTCAAGGAATTACTTAAAGTTTTATTATGAGACCCCAAGCCACTTAACGTACAAATTCGCAAAATCGAAAAAATCTATACCACAAAGTGGCAAGCCTATGAGTTCCTATTCAGTACTGCGTCATTCAATACTTAGGTACGTGTTAGCACAAGTAGTTATAGTTATGCTAATTACCGGCATGTGTTGTCATGCTCAACCTCCGACTCACACATGTGTGGCTGTCCGTTGAGCGCCTTCATTTTTAAGGTTCCGTACCCGAAGGGTAAAACGGGACCCTCTTACTAAAACTCCGCTGTCCGTCCGTCTATCCGTCTGTCATCAGGCTGTATCTCAAAAACCGTGACAGTTAGACAGTTGAAATTTTCACAGATGATGTACCTATTTCAGTTGTCGCTATAAGGCTCCTATACAACATACTTGATTTTTTTGCCGTTTTTATAGATAATGGTACGGAAAATTGTGTGTGCGAACACTAAACGTGCGCTAGTCCGAATCGCACTTGGCTGGTATTTAAATGTAGTTGTAACTTCACTTCCACTAATTACAAACATTATACTTTTAATAATTAATTGAAGATCGTCAGAATACCTTTAAACTTGCTTCTACATTTCATAACGTAAACAACTTACGTGGCGTAATCTAGCGTTCCAAAAAACTGTTAAACAACCTGATGGTCCACCACAGGACCTTTCTCAACAGAAAGGTCCTGTGGTGAACCATCAGGTTGTTTAATTACTGGTAGTGGCCTGTAACTAAACAACAAACAAATGGCAATATACTCGCACCCATTACGTCATGGCGAAACATAAACTAATACCTGCTATACACTGCAGAGGTGACCGTTCCAGCAAACACGAGTATCTCATGTTTTCGACGCAACATTAATAAGTATTTTTTCTTCATTCCAGCTACATTGGGAGCGCTTGCTGCCGGTTCCATGCTGGGTTGGTCAGCCCCCGTGATGGTCCATCTAACTGCTCCTCCAGAAAACAACACAAGTGGCTACGATTTCGAAGTGTCACAGGCCCAGGGTGACTGGATCTCCTCCATCATCAACCTCGGAGCGGCTTTCATATGCTTCCCTATAGGCTTGGTAATGGACATCATAGGACGTAAAAAGACCATGTTGCTTCTCGTCATACCGTTCACCTTAGGCTGGTTGCTGATTACCTTCGGAACCAGTGTAGGCATGCTTATAGCCGGCAGGTTCATTACTGGTATTGCCGGAGGAGCTTTCTGCGTCACAGCCCCAGCTTACACCAGCGAAATAGCCCAAGACTCCATCCGAGGAACATTAGGAAGCTACTTCCAACTTATGATCACCATGGGTATCCTCTTCGCTTATGTGGTTGGAGGTTATGCCTCAGTGTTCGTCTTCAACATCCTCTGCACCTGTATTCCCATCGTCTTCGGCGTCATATTCTTCTTCATGCCCGAAAGTCCCAGCTTCTTGGTAGTGAAGGGCAGGAACGACGAGGCAAGGGAAGCTTTGATCAGACTTCGCGGCCAGAGTTACGATGTCGACCACGAGCTGAACGACTTAAAATACAAACATGAAGAATCTCAAAGGAACAAGGTCTCTTATCTCTCCGCTATTAAGAAGAAGACCGCTTTGAAAGCCCTCCTTATCTGCTACGCGCTGATGTTGTTCCAGCAGCTGTCTGGTATCAACGCCGTCATCTTCAACGCTTCTCAGATCTTCCTCGACGCTGGAGCTACAATCCCTTCAACTATTTCAACCATTATTATTGGTGTTATCCAAGTAATTGCGACATTCATCTCCAGTTTGGTTGTGGACAAGCTTGGCAGGCGTATCTTGTTACTTCTTTCTGCGCTGGTGATGTGTCTGTGCTCCACTGCACTGGGCGTGTACTTCTTCCTTCAGCAGACGCACGGACCTGATGCAGCCATTGTCCAGAACATCGCTTGGTTGCCTCTCGTGGCACTCTCAGTGTTTATCATCGCGTTCTCGCTCGGTTTCGGTCCCATCCCCTGGATGATGGCTGGTGAGCTCTGCCGTATCGACATCAAGGCTTTCGTGGGCTCCACGGCCGGAACCTTCAACTGGCTCCTCAGTTTCACGGTCACCAGTACTTTCAACTCGCTGAACGCCGCGATAGGAGCTGGGCAAGTGTTCTGGCTGTTCGCTGGTATCATGCTGCTAGGCTTCGTGTTCATCTTCTTCGTCGTCCCCGAAACGAAAGGCAAGAGCGTCGACGAGATCCAAGTCATGTTAGGTGGTGAACCACAATCGAGACCCGAAGAGAAGAAATAAACCACACAGACAGACTGACAGACATCACATAGTATTTTTGTACTGAGACTTACACTTGAAGTTTCTTTGATGTCGCAGTGCTTCGGTAAAGCAATATTATAATTTTATAGAACCAAAGAATTATGATGTATCTTCTAGATGTACCGTTGTGTTTTACGCTGCGCTATAAACTATTTATTTAAATTTGTTATTGAATTTATGATAATATCCAGTCACTGAGGCAGCTTGTACGAATTTTTATTAGGTGCATATTATTATGAATTCAGTTGTAGGTAGAACGAATTTCCCAGATGGAATTTTATCGCGATTAACATGGTAACAATAATATAGTTTTAACGTTTAGGCTGAATAGTTAAGTGGTTTTAACATGATATGTATCTATTTATAGGGTTTCGTACCCAACAAGGTCCACTGCGTATCGTCGTCCCTAAAAAAAAGGATAAATATTCTATCTTTACACTAAAATCCAGTTTTGTAACTATTTACTGTAATATGAACATGCAGTGTCGATGTATTTGTCATATCTAGATGTCTTAAGCAACGGTGAATTGAAACTGCTAAGGTGCAATGATTGGAACTCTCATATTACTCACTTTCTATATTATCGAGTTGAGTAACTGAAGTACCTTGCATGTTTGTTTGTAGTCGTTCTAGTAAGCATAAGATAATTTTGCTTGCATTTTAATCAATTGAGAAACCAGTACTTTGAATCTCTTTATTTCGAGAGATTGTTATATATTCTTTAAGAAATAATGGATTGTCAGAGCTTTTGATTCTAGATTTGTTTATGTGTTCAGCAAAATTATCTTGTGTAGAATATAGATGTTGGATATTTTATATCAAAACCCCAGTTGCCTCCATATAAAGGGACTTAATGTGTGTGTGTAAGTAGTCAATAAATATGATTAGTGAATTTGTTACGGAACCGTAGGCCGAAACAGAATTCGCCGTGTCGCCATTACAGACGTCTCTCATATCTAAATGCCATAATGTTGATATTATTATATAAACTTTTATATGAAACGCATGTATTTGCTAATATAATATTATATACCTGTAATTATGCAATTTTATTGTAAAATTAACGCAGGTTTTGCGAAATTTTACTTGTAAAAATATTTATTTAATTTAATAAAGAAAATAGAAATGAACAGTTTTATTGTCAATTTTTGCTCAAATGTCATCATTAACGATTTAAATATTTAAAATTATTCAGAATTCAATATTTATCAGATTTAATTAATTGTAAGTGAATTAACGAATGCATTTATTTATTGGCTTAAAATTGTTTTGTTATGATAACATTAATCTTTTAAAATATAGAGTGCACTTGCCTATGCGCGCGACTCCATTGCCATATTGCAGGCCAGTAATTGGACACGAAGTGTATTAAATACCATAGTTTTTAAATAATGCATTATTATTTTAAAATGTTCCTAAAGTCAACAAAAGTTTTTCGAAAGGACTATAGATTCAGAAAGTTGCAGTGAACATCTAACTGTGTTACGCATATAGTAAGAATAATGTGCTTGTATATATTGTTACTAGAAATAAGTTTTATAGTGATAATAAATGTGAAAAATATTTATTTAATTTATTTTTTTAATATCCTAATTGAAGAGCAAAGTAAGTAACGATAGGTAGACTGTGTGAAGGATGACATGGTTAGAAAGAACATGATAGCTGAGATGACTAGGAATAGACCGTATGGAAGAAGACACCAAATAAATTTGGATAAGCGCGGGAGATGATGAAGGGGATGAGTACTAGATGTGTGGACAGAAATTTGAGGTTTGTAAGAATATAAATTATTTTTGCAAGTAAATGTGTAATAAATAAGCTTGTAATTTGAATGCCTCAAGGTTTAAAATGGTTTGACAGTGCTAAATATGTCTTTGTTAACAACTTTATGTAATTACCCACTAGAAAATTAAGGGTCCACCCTTTATAGCAGAACTTTTTATGTCATAATTTTATTTTGCATAACAACGGATGGCATAAACTTCACTTCGCAGAAAATTGTTTAGCAGACACTCATTTATCATACATTCTAAACTCATAATTTTGTAAGTCAGAATCATCTCTAGGCATAAACTTTATATCCATAATATTTAAAAAGTAGAAACATCATATCGCAGAAAGTTCACAGTCAGAATCGTCTTTTGGCATATATTTTATATATCGCAGAAAGTTTATAGTTAGGATCATCTTTGTCATTTATTTTAATTACCTAATTATTTCTTTAAAATAATGTCATTTATTTTAGTTATTATTTAATTGAATTTGCAATAATGTCATTGAATTTAATAAGTAATTATCCTAATCTAAATAGTTCAGTTCCGGGTAACCTACTTAAAACAATCTCTTTTTTCTATTAATGCAAGTCGTTTCTGGCGTAGGAGGTCACAGTTTTAACCTAACCTAACCTAGCCATTACTGCCGTCTGCATAATATGCCAAGTGAAATTATACCAAATAATATATTATGCAAAATTTGAACTCTGCCAATCGTAATTATACTAAATGTAATTCTGCCATCTTAAAAGTATGCCATTGTAAATTCGAAGTTTTAAACATTATGCCAAACGATAATTATACCAAATAATTTTTAAGCCTTTAAAATGTTCGTTTAAAGAAAATTATGCTAAGTGTGTTATGCCAAATAAATTTCGGAGCATCAAGATTCTGCCAGATAGAGGGAACCCGAAAATTAATGATTATGAATTAAGAAGTTGTAAATTAAGACCAAAACGTCGTTGCTCCAGCAAGATACACGATTGCTGAGGCGTGAGGTTTCTTTCGAGTACGATTTTAGAAACCGTTTTTCTTTAGTCTCGGACCTTGGACGTTCTGCGGCGAGTTGGGCAGACGACAGTGCTGCCATTGCGGGAATTCCTCGGATGAGGCTAGTAGGTACAAGAACGTGGAGCTTGCGCACACACACACTTGGCACATGCAAAGAGGCCTATGTCCAGCAGTGGAGTGCCACAGGCTGACAATGATGAGTTTATCAAAACCTGGAGTTACGGATATTACTTGCACTTGTTTTCTACATCCCAAAATCAGTGTATATTACTCAAGGCCACCACTTGCCCGCCGCCCTACGCAGATCGATCCTCCATCTGGCCAGGGGGTGTCCCTGTCCTACACCATGCTTGCTTAATCTTCACTGCTAAACACTGACCCCAGCTGTTAGCAGGGCCGGATTAACCATCTCGGGGCCCCTAGGCACAGGTGGTTTCACCCCGGAAATATTTACTGTTTACATTACGAAATAGAATGAAGGTACCATCGTCATCAACAACAGACTTCAGTCATCACATTGCAAAGGTATGGTGTATTGCCTTCCTTCAAGTGAAAAGACTTTCGCCACAATCTACAGGACGAAGTATCGGAGTCATTGAAAAATGAAACAAAGAGTAGGAAAATCTTGCGTATTTTTATCACAATCCCCTATTTTTTTTTTTTTTTTATGGGCAGTGCTGGGCCCCTAGGCACTGGCCTAAAGTGGATAATACGGCACTGGCTGTTAGCAGTTTTGCGAGAAATGTGACCGGCTCACTGCCACTTCACTTTTGATACCCTATCATTAGTTATTAGAAACTTAAAATATTGTGGAATTGGTTGATAAGTAGGAACCTAGTGTAAATTTTTATTCTGCATGAATTGATTACAGTTTTTTTTGCGACTTACCGTAGGTACATTATACAATTTCAATTGCGACGCAATTTTGGCGGAGACAAGGATGACTCGTACGACCCTATATTTTTTTACATATCACGATTGAGTGCCATGTGTACAGAATATATACCTACATACTTAAAAATGAAGTACCTACCTTAACAGGTAAACAGATACCTGTAGGCAACTGAATTATGGTTTACTGTAGAGCATCTTCCCAGCAACCCCAAGATGCTAACTTATCAGGCAAATAAGTGGTAGATCATTGATGTGCTGCTAACCGTAGATAATTATAGTAAATTTCCAAGTACAACCCTTGGCGAAGCCTTAGGTACTTATCTTGCCCGTCATTGCGATCATTTGTTTATTCTAAATCATACCTGGGACTCTTCTGGTTACGGAGATATTGCGGGTGAAAGTTCCACTACTGCCTGCTAACTTTATCACATTTTTTTTAAAATACCTAGGTTCTTAGTAACAAGTTTCTAATGGCATAGGTTTGCCTACTATAAAAACCTCCCCGACCTCTTACTATTCAGTGCATCCATCAGCACACTGTTTTTAGTGCATTAGATTGGGTCCTTCCGTACAACTTGACGTTCACCCCAAAGAAAAAGTGGTTTCACATCAATCATTTTTGCGTGGACGCACTTTAGTTTCACATAAGAATTCATGGTTGACAGCTTCGTGAAAGTCGACCTTGTTATCTACAGCAAACAGCTTGTATTAATAATAAGTTTTTATTCAGTTTTCGATTCTGACGACATGAAAATAATATTATTGATTCCTGGTGTAGGTAGGCTCTTGTATCTTAGCTACGATATAAGCTAAAGTAAATACCAACAGGCACGACGTCACACTGCGGAGAAACGCCCACAAAATACCAGTAATAAGTACTTATGTACCACTGTTATATTGTAGGTTGGTACCTATGCTTCAACTCGATGGGTGTCCGAAGATGTAATGACGTCGAAGAGGCCGGCCAAAAAAAGGTGGCGAGACGATCCGGACAGGTATCATGTACCTAGGCTGGTTCGAGGTGGTGCAGAAGATTACCTTGGAAAGATTTGGATTTGGATGGATTTATTTATTTATTATATGGAGGAGGCCTTGGCTCAGCTGTTGGACATACAGAACTACAAAAAATACCTGCTCTAAAATTTAGGTAATATCGTAATGCGGTTTAGTAGTTTCTCACGTGATATGTCGCATTGAATCATTCAGTTTAGGGAGCGTCCGTGATACATTGCTACAATTTTTTTGTCAGGCGTAAAGTAGTACAAGCGGGGTTGGCTGTTCCCAATCCTGTAGGCGCGTTGAGGGGCAATTTACCTAATTATAATCTTGAAAACTGTTTATGTCGAGTTGCTGAGCACAAAATCTGAACGCATTGCAATATGCCCTACACTGCACTAAACGAAATAAAGATAGGTACTTTTGTACATTTAAATTAGATTCAGTGCAGAAATACAATGAACATCTGTTGATAACAAGAGCATAATTGTATGTACTTTGGCACCGAAGTCATATAAATATACCTAGAACTGCAAAAATATTAAAATTGTAATAATCAATTTTATTTTCTTGCGGTCGGTAGTACAGAAAACTGAATAAAAACATTGTGGGTACCTAGTACAATATTGCACTTTGAATGTATTTATCTACACTAGGTATTTTATATGTTTGTTTTTTTTATTAGTAGACGTTAGTAAAACATGATACAAACTAAGTAGGTATACCTACTTAATCATTTATTTATGTTGGTCAAAAAACGAAATTCAATATTAATATTTAGTTGCGGTTAAAAAAGGTTGAATAGAAAGTGATTCATAAGCCATCGGTGATCAATCAAAGGGTCGTGCGTCAGCTCGTCCCAAAACAAACTCGGACTATTGGGCCGAGTTGACGAATTTCAAAATTAATATTTATTTCGTTCATCATCTCGTCCCACTTTATTTTTCTTAAATATTTTAAGTTGTTTTGGTACAGTCCAAACCAAAACTTTTCACTATTATTATATACGAGTAAATAAAAGCCAAGAATTTAGTAAATCAACATTTATATAAGTCATAATAAAAATCAAAGTTAGTACCTAGGTACATTTTAATTGCGTTTTATAAATCTAAGTTATCTATCACATAATCAGTTCTATTCATAATAATTAAGTACAGACATACTTAGTTTAATATTGCGATATTAAGGCGATATAGACACTTACCTGCGCCCCCATTGGAAAAAAAATCATCACTCATCTATCACATAATCAGTCTTACTTACTAACAATGCCATTACCAACATGCAAGCAGTGTCATATACTACTCAAAACAAAATAAGGACCACGAGGTATTTTGTCTGTATCTACCATGAAAATAATAAAACCAAAATGTATATTTTTTTGTCTCCATAACGACAACTAATGTTGTTTTTACCATGTAGACCAATAAATTTATTCAAATAATAATGATTAAAAAGTTTATTTGCTTTTGAAAGAAAAAACACATTTTAGGTTAAAAATAAAAACAATGTAAAGTTACTGAAAACAAAAGAAAATACTCCATGCTCATCTTTTAGTAACGGGTATGCCCCCCTCGTTTAGCTACGCACTCCTGAAGCCTGGAGTGCATGCTCTCAATCAAATGCCTGACATTTTCCATTGGAATCTCTCTCTTCCACCAAGGCCCTTTTAACAGCGTTGATGAGTTGCTGTTGGTTGTGGATTTCCTGATCACCGTCTCTAACTCTTCGTTTCAACTGATCCCACATGTGCTCTATTGGATTTAAGTCCGGACTGTTCGCCGGCCACGGCAAGACTTGAATTTGAGAGGCTTTTTTTTTCGGATGGGAAATCATCCAATGACTTCCCCCGCTCTGGGCGGAGCGGGGGGGCATGTCAGACTTGTACTGACTAAAACCCACCCATGTTCCCTCTATTGCCCTTTACGTTCCGGGGCCGCGGTATCTCTTTCGAACAACCCGCAACCCCGGCAGGCAATTTGAGAGGCTTCCAGTACAAACCGATTCGCTTGAGCCGTGTGTGCACGAGTACGCTATTCGCTGGGTAGAGAGAGCTTGACCTTCACCTCTCTCCTTAGTTTGACGTCCTCTCATTGGATTCCCGATAACCATTTGTCCAATAACGACGCTTCACTGTCATTGTGCATGGTTGACTTTGACCAATAGTATGACATCAGTACAGTGTAACATACTAGCGCTCAGACGTGATTTTCAAAATTTTTCGTTTTATTAAAGAAGTTTAAAAAAAATCACAGACACTTTTCTTCCTGACTGTTTTTGTCGTTAAGCTATTGTTAATATTTAACAGAATTTAGAATGGGACGAGATAACGAACGAAAAGAATATTAATTTTGAAATTCGTCAACTCGGCCCAATGGTCCGAGTTTGTTTTGGGACGAGCTGACGCACGAGCCCAATCAAATCAAACCAACAGTTGGTTACGATTGATCACCGTTTTTCAACCTTTGATTTATCAACTTTGATTGTGTCCGTTACCCTGGCCAGAAGTTGTCGATAATGGTCATTTGAATCTTATAGATAATTAGTTTTGCGGCTTCTATAATTGTTGCGCACATTTTTAAATTTGTTGCGCTTATAGTTTTTTAATTATTTCACAAAAACATTTCCTGCTGGCGTAACGTTACGCCAGCCAGACCTTTTTCTTTCTAATGGGAATATTTAAATAAATATTAGCTATAAAATTAGTTGTCTAGATAAAGTAAATGTTGTGCCTTATTTTGTATTTGTTCTTTCTTCGGTTGCGAAGTTATTCGAGATTTTGCTGGGGTAACGTTTTTGGTTTTGCTAGATCTTTGAAATGGTTAAGCGGATTCTTATCCTATTTTGTACACGACTTCCTAGGACTTAGTTAAAATTTGTTCTGCAATAACAAAACCAAAATAATGCATATCTTAAAGGTTATTTCATTAAATAGAAAAACACTTCAATTGGTCCCAGCACTCTCAATAAGAAGTCTAAAGACTTACTTTAAACGTTATTTTAAAGCTTGTAACTGCCTTCAAATGTATGTGAAGTTTCATTAGTATCCTGTAAGTATTTAACAAGTTATGATGATATCCAGTTCTTCACGAGCACGGTCTTGATGCGCGCGGTGTTATTTGGCCACTGGATTGGATATATGAACTGAATGTTATGTCAATTATTAGTTTTTTAGATCAGTTGTATATCAGTAAAATTTCAGCTCAGTACATTGGATAATTAATGAGATAATACGATTAAAGTCATTAGGAAGTGAATGACTGTGGTAACCCGACCAAGTTTAGGTGGTTACGAAAAAGCGAAAACGCAGAACATTATACTATCTTTTGAAATGTTTAGTATAATACACCTTACAATTTCGGTACAGACGCGTACACTGTTACCTATATAATAATAATATAATATTATCTGTACTATGAAAACATTATTATTATCTTCCAGTTGCACAAACTTATCAAAAATCACCGCTAGAGCATGCCGTTCGGTGGGACGCGGGAGGGGTGGGGTGAAGGGGTAATACATTGTTTGCATAACGCACTAAACATGCTCCATAAACACATAATTCATCTTGTAGAGTGACTAGATCTCTGTTTATGACAACTTTTGTTTCACAAAGTTACTTACGTATTTGTATACTCATTTTACAAAATAATCTGTGATTTTTTATACAAAAACTAACAAAGTTTTAGAATGTACCTCACGTTGACTTTTTGAGTTTTGAGAATGTTACTTAATTTTATTATTTTTGATCTGTGATTTTTAGTTAGTTTAAGTTCATTTTATGTGTATAAACTTAGGAATGTAATATTTGAAATAAGACAACAAAACAGTAGAACTGTGAGCATTTTAGTACATTGTGATGTCATATAATATTACCATTGATCTGTGATTTTAATTGATATAAGTAAGTATTAGTAGACATACGTAAGTTTAGAGTTAACTGAAAAAAACCATTGTATATTATTTATTGTCTGTGATCATTACACATTCCAATATGTGTATATTTAAATAAAAACTGTAACTGTGTACTGCGTATACTGAAATCTATAATTTAAATAAAAATAATAGAATATTTTAAAAAAAAGCTAAATTTCTATCTGTAATTATAATCTGTGATTGTTTTTAAGTATAAGTATAATAATACTTAAACCCCCTAACTTATAAACACTGATAAAACGTTACTTATCTTTAATAGCTCTTATGTCACTTGCCATCTCTATTCATTGAAATAGAAATGACCATGACAGGTGATGTTTAATCGGTTGTTAAGCAACACAAGTTTTTATAAGTAAAGTTCAATTGAAATGATTATTTTTACCTTTCAATAAAAAATCTTTAATAATCATGTAGTTTTTTTAAAAACTTTTGTACATGTCTGTACTAAATTTATAACACTATCCTACATATTTTAGAAGGTACCATAATGTTCTGCGTTTTCGCTTTTTCGTAACCACCTAAACTTGGTCGGGTTACCACGGTCATTCACTTCCTAATGACTTTAATCGTATTATCTCATTAATTATCCAATGTACTGAGCTGAAATTTTACTGATATACAACTGATCTAAAAAACTAATAATTGACATAACATTCAGTTCATATATCCAATCCAGAAGCCAAATAACACCGCGCGCATCAAGACCGTGCTCGTGAAGAACTGGATATCATCATAACTTGTTAAATACTTACATGATACTAATGAAACTTCACATACATTTGAAGGCAGTTACAAGCTTTAAAATAACGTTTAAAGTAAGTCTTTAGACTTCTTATTGAGAGTGCTGGGACCAATTGAAGTGTTTTTCTATTTAATGAAATAACCTTTAAGATATGCATTATTTTGGTTTTGTTATTGCAGAACAAATTTTAACTAAGTCCTAGGAAGTCGTGTACAAAATAGGATAAGAATCCGCTTAACCATTTCAAAGATCTAGCAAAACCAAAAACGTTACCCCAGCAAAATCTCGAATAACTTCGCAACCGAAGAAAGAACAAATACAAAATAAGGCACAACATTTACTTTATCTAGACAACTAATTTTATAGCTAATATTTATTTAAATATTCCCATTAGAAAGAAAAAGGTCTGGCTGGCGTAACGTTACGCCAGCAGGAAAGGTTTTTGTGAAATAATTAAAAAACTATAAGCGCAACAAATTTAAAAATGTGCGCAACAATTATAGAAGCCGCAAAACTAATTATCTATAAGATTCAAATGACCATTATCGACAACTTCTGGCCAGGGTAACGGACACCTTTGATTGATCAACCTTTGAGTTGGCAACTCAAAGGTCACCAATTATTTTTCCTTAAGATTCCTAGTAAGTAGATAGAAATAAAACACAGCTAGAACCACGATTACGTAATATTTTCCTCAAGGTTTTATCAATACTAACTAGTACCTAGTCAAGTAAACGCCAAACAGCTAAACCGATTAGTTACCTATGCACCTGCTTGACTACTTAAGGAATACGAAAATGAGCAGAATTGTGTCACTGCAATGTTTCATTCCACAGACCGTTTTCTTAAATAACTTTTTAGTATTACCGCAATAAGCAAGCAATGTACTATTTCTAAGTAGCTCCGTGAGATATGATACTCAGTTATCGGAGAACAGGCGCATTCGGCCTCGATATAATACCTTGTAATGCATTGTGCATTACCAATATTTCTGATTGCGGTGAAATGTGATCAAAACAACAACAATGTAATAAAAATAATGTATTTGTTACATTTTATACACTTCAGTACTAAAATATACATAATTATTCACACTTATGGTGACTTTTAAGCTACACATATGAGACTAAAATTAATTAATAATTAGTATTAACATTGCCCGGCGTTATTCAAGACCGTTTTTTTTAATATTAATAACCGGGGAATGTCGATACTTTACAGGCCGATTTTACCCGTTTTTTTTTTCTAATAAATAACATTTTCTAAGGTTCCACAGCCAACTGGCAAGAAATGGAACCTTGAATTTTTTAATTTCATTGTTTGGTAAATTTATCTTTGGTGCGTTAGTAGGTAATATGAGGATAAAATATAAACGTGATTAGTATGATAACTCTTACGCGCAGACCAAACACAATGTACATCAAAGTGAACTCTTCATGGGTACTTAAAGAGTTTTAAGTTGATGGCCTAAAAAATATATAATTTACATGCATCACCCATTTCAACAGGGCCATATAAAAGGGACTTGTGTGAGCAATAACAATAGAATTTTGAGTCAGAATGTGATTTTATTTTCCATGTTTTATGAAAGATTTCATAGGTCAATAACAAGACAAGGTGATACAAGATTTTTAACTGGGAAGTAATAATTATAATAAAATACAAATCAATTACAATAAAATTCAATTCAAAAAACCCTGTTATGCCAATATTACCTTGATGATACATGGCCCTGGTAAAAATGGGACACATACAATCAAACCTGGTAACACCCATGCTTCTAGTGTAAATAAAATACAATATTGAGCTCTATTACTGCATTTATAAGGCTTATGCTGCTATAAATAAGCTGCCTATCACTATTATGAAAGAGATAAAACATAATTTATCTAATACACACAAATGATAATGATGAGTTGATTAAATATTTACAACATGGTATGTTTACACCATTAAAATAACAAATGAGCTACAAGTTTAAGCTTGAACTTCCTCCCCCTATCTTAGAATATGCACTTCTGTAGAAATTACAACAGAATAGAGAATTCATCATTGCATTTAGAGATGATGAACTGTGGGTTCTGTATAGGCCTGAGGAAACCTCTTCAATATTTGCTTCACCTATAAACTGTTGCAAGTCACTCTTTGGGAAACCATCCTTATAGTATTGCTTAATTGTATCATAAGCATCCATAATAACTGATATGAACAAACTGAGCACTACGTAAATGTACAAACTTATGAATGAATATAAGTACACACGGCTGAACCACCAAAGCATTGGCGATTTCTGCGACATGATAGAGAACGTCGCGAACATGTCATCTCCGTTTATCAAAGAGAAGAGGCATTCGGAGGTTGTCGCTAGTGACCTGAACTTCATGTGGTATGGACCCAGGATTAACCAACCGCAGAACATGAAGCCAGCATAGATAAGCAATGCGCATATTGAGAACCTAAAGATCTTTGGAGCTGCTTTCTTCAATGTCAATATAACTACATTATATGTCTTGAAGAATCCAAGATATCTCAAGACTCCAAACCATACAAGAAGGTTTCCAGTGCCCAAGAATAGGGAACATACATTCCACTCATCGTTCGTGAACTGGTTTCGTTCAATCTGTTCCTTTATTGCTGATCCCATGATGATTAGTATGTCATTGACTATAATCATGATGTACCAAATATTTAGGAATTCTAATCTTCCATCCATGCTCAACTCTTTTTCATAAGTTTGCCTGAAGAACTGTGCTGTTAGCTCTTTCAATAACTGAGCTCTGTAAATGGCCCTACTACACAAAATAAATGATACGGCACATATCAGGATTACAAGGATATTCAATATGCTTCTTAGAACTTGGTCTATCTTGTTATCCGTAATGTATGCCGTGTCTCCTTTGCAAGTCAATTTGTACGGCTCCGCCTCCAAATATAGAGACATTTGTCCATCATGGTCTTCATTATCAAAAACAACTTCTATATCGAATCTGTAACAGTCTGGTGGTGTGATTGGCCCTGCAGCTCTAAAGTTAATTGTTTTTAACGAGAACATCAGTTTCGCCCGCACCAATGATGCAAAAGTTATATTTAATCCAGCATCTTTTATGAATGATTTAGAATGGAACATTTCGTCATTCTTCTTTGTAAAGTTTATGCAGGTCTCAATAATCTCCGAGTTAAACTCATAACTTTCATTGAATCCATTAATTACTCCTTGTTTGTAATTAAATTGACAAAATACTGGAGGCGGTTGGTTATTATTTTCATCATTGTATGAGTATGGACCTATTGCACTAGTTACGACATTTGAGTATCCTTCATATGCATAGTCTAGTGTGCTATAGAAATCTTCTTTTTTGTATATTGCAAGAGGTCCAGCACCAGGAGGATATGCATTTATCTCTCTTGTTGAGTCCCAACCAAGGAGGAAGAGATGAGAAAACGTGATACGATTATCCCACGTGTAGTTGACGTGATTATATCTGTTATGTGCAAACAAGCACAGTTGGAACGTAACTAGAACAATCTTGATCACTTGAACTACGAATTTGTACGGAAACTTCCGTTTAGCCTTCCATTTCTCGATCGGATTCATAAAGAAAAACTGTAGCTTACGTCGCATCTTCTCTTCCATCTGAGTGAGCTCGTTTAAGGAAGCAGTGCGTTGTGGGGAAGGACCTTGTGGATTTTGATTTCCGTGGTTCATCTCGTCTCTCGTCGTTCTCGGTACTGTCGGGTCATCCTCCCCTTCTGAACACGTCGTCTCTTCCGGAGATGTGATACTTTCCATTGTTATTGATTCTACAATAATTTTCGTTGATAAACAAAGGTCAGGTGATTTACATACCTTTATTTTTGGCTTATAAAACTTTACCTTCGTTTATGTAGTTGCCGTTTTCAAATTGCAACAATAACAAGAATTGAAAACACTTCGGCAAAGATTGCACATTAAATTGTAAACCCAGATTCTTTGTTCCAAGATATTTGTTTTCCGATGACACAAAACTCTCCACACACAACCACAAACTCGACTGACCTGACATTCCTGACCATAGACTACTATATAGACTACTATATATATACTGAGATAGACTGGCAACTTAAAGATTTCGTAGGCAGCGCCATCTAGTTACGAGGACATACACTATACTTCTGTGAACGTGGGTAGGTAGGTAGGTACCTATATGTATCTATAGCTGTATTGTACCAAGTAAAATAATGTAGATTGGTTGAAAATTCTGTTGTAGTAAAATCAACCCAAAAATTTTTTTCAAACTAGATTCTAGACTTGATTATAGAATCTAAATTTGAATGTTTTAGGTTGATTATAATTACAGCAGAATTTTCAACCAATCTACATTATTCTACTTGGTACAATGCAAAGCTAATTGGCTAGTACACTAATCTTGTTGTTTTCAGGATAATAAAACAAGTATAAATCTTTAATGTTCATATTTATTGGGTAAAACAAAACTTTACACAGCTTATACAACTAAACACTAACTGCAATGCCAGTTTGCCTTAGTCGTTTCCGACCTCTATTGTTTTTATAGTGATCATGGGCTTTTTTTTTAAATTGGTCATCCTTATCATACTCTAAAGCCTTGCCAGTGAGGAGGTGGTTGACTTCTTTGCACCAAATATTTATAAAAAAAGAAATGCTTTTATTAATCAAATATTCGATTAAACGATCTTTGTGCGTCTCGCACGTCACAAAATTAACATCAATATTAATTGTTACTACCAATTTTATATATTCAGCTATATTAATTTTTAAAGGTGATGCTTTTAAAATGCTAAAAGTTATGTTTTCCACTTATGCAAAAAAGTCAAACAAACACCTTGTAGGATAGCACAGCCATCTTTTGCTATCATATTCTTTTACTTTTATAAATCCATGGAAATTTTCAGTATAATCAGTTTCCATGGATTTGAAGCATGTTTGACATTTTTTGTAAACTTTGCTTTTCGCTTGGCGTGCTAACCACCCACTGCAATAGCCTATTGCTGCGCATTTTTCTATATTTCCTTTATCTTTTTTATTGATCACTGACGTTGTGTCTACGTGCTCTATGTACATATGCTCATAATCCACAACATTGATGCCCTCGTTGCTAATTTGCACGTCCTCGTCAAGTAAAAAATATTTTAAAGAATCTAAACAAAAGTCATTGTCAGCCTCGCAATTTGCACCTACAGAGTGTTTTGATGTTAAATTATTTAATAATAATGTCTTATACGAGGCTTCAAAGGACGCGCAATTTGGCATGATATTTGCATACCCATGGGCTCTTATGGCTCCAAAGAAATTTTCGAGGGCATCTTGATTTAATCTACGCAACAATATGGCTTTCATACCTTTTTCATGAAGGAATTTGACCAATTTCCTAATATTTTCTATGGTTTTTACCCAACCCATCAATGATGGCACATATCTTGGAGTATCAAATTTCATTGATTTTAAGACAGGCAAACTGACATTCCAGAGCTCATGATGAGCCGAATTATCTTTAACAGCGGATCTAAATGGTTTTCCTGGTACAAATTCGAAACTCCCACAATTCATACTATCAAATAATTTGTCGAAGAATAATAGTAAATCTGCAGTTTGAGTGCATTCTTCTGGCATTACTCCCATTTCTGAAAATTAAGAAACATTCCATTTGTAGTTATGGTTTGTTGTTCACAAAAGCTATCAGACTATTCTGGGTTGAAAGTTTTAATGGGTCCTGGAAGAAAATATTTTAAATCGTTAAGACTATTTACCTTAAAACAAACATTTCTTTATTTTTAATATAAATAAAACTGCATTCAAAGATTTTAGAAATATATCACACCCTAGAATCGAACTGGCTAAAAACGGAAAAAACAACATCCTGCACTTTTATGACATCTATTGATAGGGTCATTCATAGGGATCAAATCTTTCAAACATAGTAGGTAAATTAAATTAGAGGAAAACCATGAAGTTTTTTTACTTTTGATATCAAAGGGCGAATTTAATCGTCGTTTAATTGGAATAATATTCTTCAGATAAATTGTTTTCCTTTAATTTACTTAACCATGTTTGTTAGAGAGATTTGGTCCTTCTGAATGACCCAAACGTCTGACGGCGTAAAAATACAGTGTTACTTTTTCGGATTTAAGCCTCTTCGATTCCTGAGTGTAGCAAGCGAAATTAAAAAAAATCATTGAATGCCAATTTGTTTCCTTTTAAAAATAAAGAAATTTTCCCCTTAAGTAAAATCATTTATCGAAACGATTTAAAGTAGTTTTCTTATGACCCATTGAAACTTTCAACCCTGTATTAAAAGAAAATGGATAGGCATCTATTTTTTATAATAAATTATCACTAAAAAGGTGTCTAATAAGTAATTCACAAAATTTACTTTCAAAACAATGGTAAGGGTACATACCAGTCATAAATCCCAACGCAGTTCCAACAGAATGGCTGAACACTTGTGCACAGTGCTTAACCCTCATTTTCGGTATGTGGTTGGGCATAACGTGCTGGGATGTTAATTTTTGCACTATTTTAGACCCTTTGTAGTTAGGTGGCCTCTCAAATAATTTTTGGATATGGCTCCATTTTGCGGTTTGTGCTTTGCCGTCCATAACATAATTTAAATTTTTGCAAAGCAAATTATTCCTAATGCACTTCAAGAGATGTGGAGGATCATGTAGGAAATAAATTTTTTCTTCATTAACTTCGAAGAAGCCTTCTTTATATTCGACATCTTTTCTTAAATATGAGGATTTAGTGTCTTTAATTAAACTATTAATTGCAGCAACGTTGGTTGTACCTTGGTCACAAATAGTGGCTACAACTTTAAGACCAGCTTCTTGTAGTCTTGTGATGACATCTATGATTTGTTTTTTTAAGGATAATGTCTTAGTTGTACCAGCAGAATAGGTGTAATAGACAGGTTGTTTATATGTCTTGACAATACCTCTTATCATAAATACTAACACATGGTCACAAAACTTGTCTTCTTTTTGGTCACCATCATCTACAAAGCCTTCAATACTATCTCTGGTTTTGTTGTAGGAACATGATGGGGCAATGGCCATTTCATCAAACACCAACGAACAGTATCTCTGTATCTGGGGCATTTTTTCGACAACCTCTTTCAGGTGATTAAAAATCCTTTGATTGTAACCAGGACCCAGTTTCACTTTATATAATACATTCTGCAAAGTTCGTCTGCTGGGTAAAATGCAAAACTTGCGCATAATCCTGTAGGCTTTAGGTGACGGCTTATATAAAGACAGAGCCAATACTTTCTCCTCTGTGGTAAATCTTCTTCCTCTCTCATGACGTTTCCCAGCTTGCTTGACTTGCATAAGAAAAAAAGTTTTTGCATTCTCATCTTTTAAGTTTCTAGCTACAATCTGGAAAGCTTTTGTCTTCGTGATCCTTTTGGGGGTCATTCTCATGTTGTAAGACTGAATTTGTTTTGGATTTTTGCAATGTTTCTTGCATTTTGAAGTTCCAGGCAGTCTGGTAAACTCTGAAATTACAATAATAAAATGTTTAATATAATTATAAATATACAAACAACAGATGTACAGATGATGATGAAAACTTTAACAGACATTCGAACAGCCTTGTTAGTGTACCATAGTCATGTTTGTTCTGTTTTAAGATATGGAATAATTATATGGGGGAATTCAACAGATGCCACTGCCCAGAGGGCATTCGTAGCCCAAAAGAAGTGTGTAAGGTCAATTTTCAAACTCAAGTGGACAGACTCTAGTAAACCTGTATTTATTAAACAAAAGCTATTGACCCGCCCATCTCTGTATATATTTGAAATCTGCAAATTTGTAAGAAATAATTACTCGCTTTTTGAAAAAGATAAAAAGACCAAGACAAAAGGGAAAATAGTACAAAAACCACTAATAGTCCCGCATAATAGACTAAAAGTTTGCAACAAGAATTTCTATACCATGGCTGTGAAAATATATAACCACCTAGCTGAAAAATTTAGAAGTGCTACAGATTTGGAATTTAATAGAAAGCTATTAGAATATTTTGAATATAAAATGTAAAACCTTTATTATAATTATTATGACATTCATATTGACTTTAACTTTAATATTGAAACATTTTTATTATTTAATATTTTATTGTCTGAATTGTGTTATTTAGATCTAAATGATGTAATTATTATTAAAAACTAATATTAACTGTATGCCTTAACTAAAATGTAAAAACTAAATATTTGTACGGCTGAAATGCCGAATATAGATCATAAGAACTTGTAAACTGCCTATATTCTTGCAAATAAATATATCATTCGATGTATTAATGTAAACTCAAAGAAATATGTTTGTAGCAGGTGGCGTTTAGTAGTTTCTGCCTACTCACATGAGAAGGCGTCAGTTTATATACATATGTGTATGATAATTTAATCTATATATGTGAAAGAAAGCTGCATTAGTTACACTATTAACACTAACCAAAGACTAACATAACGCTGATGAAGAAACTGTGGGGAACAGCTAGTTACTGATAAAATAACCGAAAACTGCTACCCAAATTCTTGGTGCTGCCTGTGAAAATGTAATACAACAACTTTAAGTATTATGCAAGATCTTACCTATGCTAGTATGATGTAGGCGAGGTCTAGTTACTGGGATTAGATCAACACTTATAACATTGGATTGTACAGAAGATGTTGAAGCCGTTGAAGGATGGTTTTCTCGTATTCCATGTTGATCCATTTGTATATCTACATCCATAATTACTTGAGCCTGCGATGCAGATGTGGATGGAACGTTTTCAGGTACTTTTTCTTGTTCCTGAGCTGTAAGCAATAAATGAATAAATTAAAAAACCGGCCCAGTGCGAGTCGGACTCGCGCACCGAGGGTTCCGTACATACTATTTGTAGGTAAAGAAATCTTGTTACAGTTTATGACGTGTTTGTTTTATCATTCTCTTATGTTAGAAGTTACAGGGGGGGGGGGGGGGCACATTTTACCACTTTGGAAGTGTCTCTCGCGCAAACTATTCAGTTTAGAAAAAAATTACATAAGAGAAACCTCAATATTATTTTTAAAGACCTATCCATAGATACCCCACACGTATGAGTTTGATGAAAAAAAAATTTTGGAGTTTCAGTTCTAAGTATGGGGAACCCCAAAATTTATTGTTTTTTTTTCTGTTTGTGTAAAAATCTTAATGCGGTTCACAGAATACATCTACTGACCAAGTTTCAACAGTATAGCTCTTATAGTTTCGGAAAAAATTGGCTGTGAAATACGGACGGACGGACTAAGCAGGGCTTGTGTTATGGTAACCAGACAACTGATAAACATACTTATACAATTTATAAATATGTAAGCACATTATTATATACAACCTTATTTTTTGTTGTTTATGCGAAAGCCGATGTCCAGTATTTTTATTTAAAAAAAAATTAAAAAGCGTTTATTTTTGTTTTTACAACTGTTATGGTACAGTCGAACTGTACAGTTAAATCGTTACGTGTGTTGGCTTACAGTTCAACTGTTCAGTTTTCAGTTTTGCCTACACACGTAACAATTTAACTGTATAGTTCGACTGTACAGTTAAATCTCACTGTTAAAACTGTACGTCTGTAGCCACCATTACAATAAAAATATTACCTCTGCCAAACTGTAAAGTAGTTTGTTGGCAGATGCAGCTTCCGTATTACATTTATATTTCTACTAAACATTAGTGACTTCTCCATAAAAAACATTAAAAAAAAAAGTAACCAATATAAACAAAGAATCTGTGTGCAAAATTACAAAACTGTATCATGAAAAAGTTGTCCGTTCAAAAACACCACTCCAGCGTCGCGAAGGGAAAATATAATATGGTGTAATAATATTGGAATTGATTCAGTTCCTTATTTAGACAAACTATATTCAGATTTCGCATAAACAAAAACTAACCTTGTATAAATTATACCCAGACAGAACAAACAATCATGCTCATCACTCAGTTTGTTCTGGGTCAGAAATTGAACCCGCGACCAAACCTTATGGGATACACGAGATATTATGGCCATCGGAATAACAATTTCTAAAAATCTGTGACGAGAATAACAATTTACCTGATAGTTGTAGTTCTGGAATTGCTAATTTACAAAGCTGGTGGTTTGGGTAGAGGTAGACCGCTCTGAAATGTTTACGGCATACTCTCAGATTGTTGTAAACATATTTCTCATCCTGCAGCAGATGTAGACCGCCAATCTTTGAAACCCATATCATGTATTTCTCAAGATTGGATTTTGGATTTGGAAAGCGATGTAGAGGAATACCTGAAATAGAACAAAAATTGTTTTATTATGACATTTATTTAAAATATAAAATGAATACTTATAACTTAATTGTTGCATATCACTAAAAATGTTCTACAGCCATTGTCAAGTGATAATCTTTATCAATTTTTTTTTGTATGTAGGTACCTAGTACAATGTTTCCCTATTATTAGCTATAAGTAGTGTCCGACCGAAACTAGTTTTACGACCGAAACAGATAGATTCAGTTAGGTGAATAGATATGAGTTCATTATTCATCCCACAAAGGTGATAGTGTGATAATACATATAATATATAGATTATGTGCTGACCCAACAACTTAGCAATATCCATGCAAAATTTGAATGATATCTTTGCAGTACTTTTTGAATTTAGCCCGGACAAACAAACAAAAATCTAAAAACTATATTTTTGAACAGGACTATTGGCATTGCTTTGAACCACGCAAAGAGTATCATGTTCTTTACCCATACACAAATGTCTAACAAAAAATAGTAAAGACGTTAAAATTGTACATTGAATATTTCAAACGGCACGATTTACTTACCGTCATTTTTGACGACTTGGCAGCCGGGCACACAACACTTGTTTCGAGACATTGTTATTGATACACAAAACACTTAAATAATATGGTCCAAACTCCTATTTACGGAGGGCCTAAGCTGTTTTGTTGAATAAATCACGGAGGAACACAGGGGGCTCAACTCGACGTGATTTAGAAAGTAGATACACGATAGGAACGTTTATCTTCTCAGATTTGTAGTAAATACGGAGTAAACTAAACTCGACGTAAATTACACTCAAAATTAGGAAGCAAACGAAATAATTACAAAAACATGCGCAACCGCAGATATTTTTGCAATGAAATGTCATTGTCACCCTGTCTGGTCACATAATATTTGTAAATTCTACTAATTGTTTCTTTTTTGAACAATATGAACAAAATATTATAAAAAAATATGATCAGACCACTTTTAAAAATTAAACAAAAAACTATAATTAATAAATAACTCGCAATAGATCAAAATTCAAGATGATACGCTTAAATTTCTACTAAACTATACTACCAATTGCTTCATGGGGTATTTGCTGGCAACACTGTTCATTTTTAGTTTATGTGCCCGTAGATAGGTGGCGTTGAAAAGCAAGAAATTAAAATGTATAGCAGTTGCCACCCCCTGATTCCTGACAAACTAGCTAAATGTCAGGTATTGTCACTTCACTTATTTACTTAGTGGCGATAGGTATTGTCAATTTGTCATTTCATCCTTGACTTTGACGTTTCTTTCCTCTTTCATTTACAGCCAAATTTTACCACAGGCTAAAAATGACTGACCATAGGAAAAAAAAGGAAGAAGGTAGTTTACTATGTCTGTGTATAAGTCTTTAAACTGACATATCACTAACATTATCGTTCATTTATTGTTTTTTTTACATATAATTATCATTTATTGGTTTTTTACATATAATTACATTTTTAAATATTTCTTAATAAAAAAAGCATTAAAAAAAACATTTAAAAATAAAAAAAATAGTAGCCCACCGGTATCGGGAACAGGATCCAAGCTACCGGCGGTCAGGGCTCCAGAGAAAGGAACCTCCTAACAATACGAGCCGTGTCCAGGAGTACCGCTTTCTGTATCAAGCCCTTGATCCAGCTGCCTAACGAGAGCCTTCTCAGGTGTTGGTCGAGGCTTTTGGCAATTAAGCCATTGGCTGTAACGACTATCGGCACAATGATCGCTGAGTCCACGTCCCACATGTCGACAACCTCGAGAGCCAAGTCAATATGCTTGATTTGTTTATCTTTTTCGGCTTTCACAAGGTTCTCGTCATGTCAACAATCATTGCGCGCCGCTCTGATCGATCCATCACCACTATGTCAGGTTTATTTGCAACAAAAGTCCTGTCAGTAATGATGGATCGATCCCAGTACAATGTGATATTGCCATGTTCGAGAACTGGGTCGGGCACATACCTATAGTACGGCACTTCCGATTCCACAAGGCTGTATTTTAGAGCAAGTTGCTGATGGATAATCCTGGCTACAAGGTTCTGTCTATGCAAGTACTCTCCGTCAGCAAGGCGAGAACAACCAAAGATAATGTGACGAATTGATTCACCCGGACGGTGGCATGCCCGACATATGTCAACCGTGCCATCCTTCACAATAAATCTCCGGTAGTTATTCGTCATCATAACTTCATCCATGATTGCACAGACAAAACCTTCGGTTTCTCCAAAGAGGTCCCCGGAACGTAGCCAGGCTACGGCCGCTGATTGATCTACATCGGGTCCATGTAGGGCCCGGAAAAAGCGTCCGTGAAGCTTCTTACTCTGCCATACCTCCTTGCGGTCGTTAGTGTCAAGCACTACAGGTTTGCGCCAGTTCTCTTTAGCCAAGGAGAGCGGGGTGAGGCCTTTGACCACTGCAACCACATCTCGATCTCGATGCATTCCCACGTCTATTTCTAGGAAATATTCCCTGAGACTGCATATCTCGCGATTATCTCGTCTTGGCGTTTAAAAAGCCTCGACCTTCACAACTCCGTGGAATATACAGTCTCATAATTGAAGAACGCGGGTGATGCATACGAAATGCCGTTAACAATGTACGTACCTTCCTATCCAGGGCGTCCAGTTCTGTTTGAGTCCATTTGAGTATGCCGAAAGAGTACATCAAAACCAGCATGATCCAACCGTTGAAAGTACGCACCTTGTTTCCGCCTGATAAAAGACTACATGATAAATACTTTTCTCAGGCGGCCAAAGAAGCGTTCCTTCAACGATTGCTTCATGTCAGCAACATTGATGCCCAGCGCTTCCGACATTCCCAAATACTTGTAGGTTTCGGTTGCTAAGAGGGATCTAAGGTTTATGGAATCTGAGAGCTGGGTTCCCACAGATTCCACAATTTCCGCTCGCTTTACATGCATGACCGCACATTTGTCCACACCAAATTCCATCCTGATAGCGCTACTGAAAGTTTCAGTTACCTTCAGTAGCTCCATCAGCTGCAAATCGTTGGGGGCAAAGAGTTTCAGGTCATCCATGTACAGTACGACACAAAAGAGTTGAAAATAAATGAGGGCGCCACTTTCGTACATGTAGCAACCCAGCTAGTACGGCTCAATCCGTCTTGATACTTAATATTATTTAAAAGCTTATAATATTTCAAGGTAACGAACGCAAGTGTTTATCTTATCCTAGTAATACATATTATAAATGCGTAAGTTTCTTAGGATGGAAGTATGGACGTTTGTTACTCTCACCTACCATCAGGTAAAATTTATGCTCATTATGTTACCTGAGTACAAATAAAATCAGCTATCACATTTATGGTATGATTTATTTAAAATAGGGTATGATATATTGAAATAAAAAACTGGCATGTACAACACATGCAAAACTTATTTATTTAAAAATAGGCTGAAAAAAAAAAAATAAAAAAAATAAAAAATAAATCAAAACTAAATTTCTCTTCATATGGCAGGAAAATCAGAAAGTACTGTCCGACGCATAGTTAATGAAGGCAGTAAAAACGAAGGTAAATTTATAACACCAGCCAAGCATAGAAAAGGCCGTCCAAAAATAGACCTGGATGACTTTAATCTCTGTGCAATTCGCCAGAAAATACAATTTTCTTACACTGTGCAGAAAGTAGCACCAACTTTGCGGAAGCTGTTGGCTGTGGCAAAAGAAGAATTAGACTATAAAGGAGGCCGTGAGAAATTAAGACAAATATTACATGCATTAGGATTTTCTTACAAAAAATGTTCTACAAATAGAGAATCACTAATAGAAAAAACTAATATAGCAGCAAAGAGAGAAAAATATTTGGAAATAATAAAACGTAATCGGGATTTGCCTGTTGAACTACAAAAACAAATTGTTTACTTAGATGAAAGTTATATCCACAGTTCATATAAATTAAGAAAATGCTGGCAATCTATTAAAATCAAAGGCATAAAGCATGACATTTCAAAAGGAAAGAGATGGATAATTGTCCATGCAGGAACTGCCAACGGATTTGTACCCAACGCTTTATTAATATTTAGTGGTACCAATAAAATGGAGGATTATCATTCAGAAATGAATTCTCACAATTTTACCAAATGGGTAACAGAAAAATTAGTTCCAAATCTCACTGAAGCATCTATAATAGTCATGGATAATGCGCCTTATCACAGTGTGGTGCAGAATAAGGCTCCAACATCAGCTTCCAGAGTTGATGAAATAAAACTGTGGCTGTTAGAAAATAATATCCCATTCGAACCAACTACAAGAAAACCAGCATTATTAATGCTTGTTAAAAAGCACAAACCTGAACCCGTGTACGAAATAGATGAGTTGTTGGGAGAACATGGTCATGAAGTGGTACGGCTTCCTCCGTACCACTGTGATTTAAACCCCATAGAGCTCATCTGGGGCATCGCAAAGCAAAAAGTTGCTGCGTGTAATATAGGAGCAATAGATATAAAAAAAGCAACTGAGGAAGCTTTTAATAGCATTGGTCCCGAAACGTGGAATAATTGTGTTGAACATGTAAAAAAAATTGAACAAGATTACTATGAGAGGGGTAGAACACTTTATGAAGATATAGACCGACTAGTAATTCATGTTGGAGAGGACAGCAGTGACAGCGGCTCAGATTCTGAAGATTATCAAGAGCTGGGATCGGACATGTCAGGCGTAGAACATTTCGATAGTGATTAGAAAATGTTATTTTATTCTAATAGATCAAAATCTAAATATTCGACACCTTCAATTCCCTCAGAGTGTGACGTGCTTGCACCTTGGTTTGTATCGTCTACTTGCTCCGACATTGATTCGTCACTGGACTCTATATAAGAGTCATCGTCACTGCTGTCTGCACCAACCTGGATAATTAAACTGTCTATGTCATTGTACAATGTTTTACCACGATTATAATATTCTAACTCGATTTTCTTGACATGTTCGCAGCAGTTTTTCCAATCCTCTACTGTAATGGAATTGAATGCCTCTTCGGTTAGTTTTTTAACATCACTTGCACCCACATTACGCGAAGCAACCTTTCGTTTGGCTAGTGCCCAAATTAATTCTATAGGATTAAGATCGCAGTGGTATGGTGGCAGCCTTACCACTGTGTGACCGTGTTGACCTAGAATCACATCAATCTCATATTCTGGCTCAGGTTTGTGTTTCTTAACCAGCTCCAAAAGAGAAGGTTTCCTTAAATCTACATCAAAAGGCACATTATTTTCTAAAAGCCATAATCGTATTTCATTGACTTTACTTGCTGATGTTGGAGCTTTATTCAGAACAACGGAATGATAAGGTGCATTGTCCATCACTATGATTGAGGGTTCTGTGACATTAGGGATAAGTTTTTCCTTCACCCATTTGGTAAAATTATGCTGGTTCATTTCGGAGTGATAATCTTCTTGTTTATTTACACCGCTAAAAATTAAAAGAGCATTAGGTACAAAGCCCTTTGCAGTACCAGCATGAACTATAATCCATCTCTTTCCTTTTGATATGTCTGTCGTAAAACCTTGAGTTTGAAGTGACTGCCAGCATTTTTTAAGTTTATAGCTGGAGTGGATGTAGCTTTCATCTAAATAAATTATGTCTTTTTGAAGCTCTTCAGGTAAATTTCTATTATCCATTATTATTTTTAGATACCGTTCTCTCTTATGAGCAATAACAGGTTTTTCCATCAAAGCTTGTCTGTTAGTTTTGCATTTTTTGTATAGAAATCCAATCTTTTTAAGGAGTTTTCGCAAGTGTTCTCGACTTCCGTCATAGTCTATATCTTTCTTTAATTGAGCTAGTAATTTCCCTATGGTTGGTACTTCTTTCTTAACAGTATAAAAAAAATGAACTTTTTGTCTTATAGCACATACGTCAAAGTCATCTAAAACCTTTGAAGGACGACCCTTTCTGTGTTTAGCTGGCGTCGAGAATTTTCCACCACTTGCGGCGCCATGCTGCACAATTCTTCGCACTGTGCTTACAGAAACACCTAGAACCAACAAGATAAAACAAAAAAGTTAAATAAGGCCCTTGAATGAAAGTATTTCTCATAATTTTATCTTCACTACTATCAGAACTGTGTGACTAAGTCTCATAGAAAATATGTTTAATACAAAATTAAAAAAAGAAAAACAAATAATTTGGTCTCATTAACACAAATTGTTGTATTGTTGTTATAGGGATTAAATACGTAACATTTTAGCTTTACATAATTCAAGATTGTTTAGTCGCACTATAAATACAGTGCCTTTGTTTATCATAGCATAACCTCAAAAACGATAAACAATAACTATTGTAACTAATAGTTAGCTTGAAAAATAAGCTCTCTGAATGTAACAATGACTTGTAATAGCTGTTTGATGAAACTTTTTTAGTTACTTACCAGTAAAATCAGCTGTGCGGTTATAAACATCGTCCAAATCGGTTAGCAGTTTCCCAGCTTGGAATTCTGCCATACATCGCATGAAAACTTTATATATCATTTCACGTGCACCACCACGAATCACCTTAGGCATGATTATTCTTCTTTCGCCTTCACAAATAAGAAAAACTACTCAAAAAACAGAATTATCGCGTAATAACAAATTATGATTGAAGAGTTTGACAGCTCACGTACTCACTTTAAGTGTTGCCAGAAAAATCAATATGTTAGTTCCAAAATATTTAATTTCTTCTCTTTTATGTCGTGTAAAGAAGGTGAGATATAACCTGACCACCTCTCCTCAATCCATAGCCTAGACCTGAATTCTCCAGTAGCGTGCTTAGAGAATTCAAGGCTAAGCAGAACCAAAGTGGACTCAAACTATCGCCCTGGAATATACCTCGCTCTATCCATAACGGTGTACTATTTCTCTGAATCTGCCGACATCCCGGATAGCGGATCAGGAAGGTGCGCAGAGTTGCATCAATTTTATACAACTCTAGCACCCTCATGAGCCATGTATGTGGAACGGAGTCATAGGCCTTCTTATAGTATATCCAACATGTCGACAGATGCCTTCGGGAACGGCGAAACTGTTACTGACTAATGGCCATATCAATGAGGAGCAGCTCTTTAGTTCCGCGGGACCCGTTCCTACATCCATTTTGAGAAGCAGACATGATAGAATTGTCATCAATGTGTTTAGTGATTTTAGCTCTCAAAATGGATGTAAGAACTTTATAAAGTGTCGGAAGACACATAATTGGTCTATAATTTTTGGGTTCCGCCGTACTACCCGATTTATGGAGCAGGTGGATTATACCAGTAGTCAGGAACTTGGGTAGCGACCCTGAGTCTAAGGCCGTCTGGAATAGGGTAGCCAAACAGGCGTGAGACCTCTGAATGTACTTTATCCAGAAGTTGTGCAGTCCGTCCGGCCCTGGAGATTTCCAATTAGGCAACGGACGGACCGCACATTCGCACAAGCTACATCTTGGGGGCTGATTGTTAAGGCCCCCATTTCTAGTATGGGATCACACGCTCGCTCGACTTCCCGAGTATTCGGTATGACTGACAGGCACCGACCAGATGCTGCGCCAAAACAAACACATGGCGTCATCATCCGATAGGTGTGTGTCAGACACCTTGGTCCGGTCGCTCCCATGCTCTACTCATGCTATACACCCACCTTTCATCACTTTGGAATGTGCGATTCTGAGTGTACCGTTCCACCCGCCGCTTATACCTACGAATACGGTTTGCCCATGCATACATTTTCTGCTTCAGGAAGTCGATGCGCTGTGATGTGGGACATGTAATCTGAAGGACTAATATCAGTCCCTGTAAATGCCCGCCTCACAAAGCGCACCACTCGAGGTCGAGTGTTACCCTCCCTGAAACAGATAAGTTTGCCGATGAGCGCTCTGACCACACCAATACGCCGCTCAATCCTGCACTGCCAAAATGGTATAGCTGGTTTCAGTCGTGTAGCTCTGTCATCAGGAAATTTGACGTGAGCTACATGACACACCGCTACAGCCGCACAAAACAGGATTGAGTGAGCATCAGTGAGGTCCTCGCAGTTGTCAAAATAGTTTGTCAACTGCGAATCCAGAGCAGCCACCAGCGCCCTATTTTTATTATGCATGGGCAAACAAGGTAAGCGTGGTCTAAGTTCGGGTGACATGTACCGATATTCTCGAATCGCACCCTCCAAAGTACTCCTCATTTCCTCACTGCACTGGGTACTTACATTAGTAGCCATGTCATTACTTACCTCGTTAGCGCGAATAGCTGGTTGGTGGGGCTATGGTGGTACCACAGCCTGCGACGAAGATGTAAAGACCTGGCTACTCTGTATTTCAGTTCGTAAGCGATCAAGTACGGTGTCATCCAACATACGATTACGCTGGATAACCCGCACCTGATCCGACAGTCGTTGCGCCGACACGTTGATAGCTGGCTCAAGCATCTGAAACAGAGAGAGCATCCGAACACGGTACGCGGTCAGGTTGTTTCCTCTCTCTGTAGCCCCTTAATATGAGCGTATGACGTTTTCATTGATGGAACTAGTCCATCGCATGCGCTGCACACTTCCGCCGGGAGCTGGGACCCTATCAGAGGCCGGTGGGCCTCGAAGTCCTAAGCCGTCCGGCAGCCGGCGTCCTCCCCGTCGACGAGCAAATTTTAAAATACATGAGCACTGATGATGTAATACATTTTTTGTTTTTCACAAAAACTACATATTTAAAAGAAAAATCGTTTTAGCATTAAAAACTTCAAGTTTAATTAAAAATCTATTTGTTTTCATCTTCATTCAGTTGTAAAATACAGAAAATAAATAAACAAAATATGTTTTTTTGAATAAAATGCAGCCCAATTTGTAATAAAAGGTAGCAATTTTATAAATAGATTTTAATTTATTTATAAAAAAAAATATTTATAAAATTTTATTTGTTTATAAAATTGTAAGGTACATACAATTGTACCTAAAGCAAAAAAACAGAAACTAGTGAAAAATTTTATTACAAATAATTATACGATCATCAGCTATGGACCACTATTTACGCCACAACCTATATATTATTTATTCCATTTGAATGGATTTCATTTGCACGATTTTGGTCTTACATAAGATACGAATAAATAAATGGTTCCAAAACGTCTATGGGTTGACAGCTTGCGTGTGTTGTGCTGTCAAAATTTTCTCATGTAGTCTATGGTCAATGTCGTAGAAACACATCACGGTATTGGAGAAAAGTTCGAAATTTTTAATTTTATGCAGTCAAAAATAGCACAAGAAGCATTATAAAAGTTTATTTTCAATACACAGACCGCTATGGCTTTAACAGTGGACAAATTGATGAACGACGAAAGGTATAATGTGCATTTTATTATCGCATACCTACGTGTTTGCTAATTTTTCAAGGGAAAGTTTGCTTTATACTTTTTATGTATAACATACAAGTTCGAATTAATTTTTGTTGTGATCCTAGCGAGTATGTGGAGCAGAATCGTGACGTAACTGATTATTGTACTGCGAGTAAAGTCGATAGTCGCATAAAGGAAATTGCAAGTCAAATGTTAATATAAACTTTTCCTATGTCTACACATTTAATCTTTATCCAAGTGGCACACAATGTAGGCAAGTGCCTGGACTGTGTGGAAATAGAATGTTTAGCAACACAAGAACTGTTTCCCATCAGGATTAAAAGCATAATAATTGGCAGGAAGTTTGTCCTATGGATTTGACCATGACCTGGGAATTCATTGAAATAAAATTCTAATCTCTATGAAGGATAAAAAACGGTGGTCATGTATAAATATCACCTTGTCAGAATGCCAGCAATGTTGTTTTATTTCATTTTAAAATATTTGTCAACATCTTTGTTATGCTAAGATTTGATTCTTAAAATAACATGAAGGGTATCTTAGAGAAACAAAATAACCTTAACTGCAATGTAGTACAATAATTCAACATCAGTTGTATGACAGTAGGTTGTTAGACCTGTTTGTTTTTTTTTGGTCTGTTACATTTTTAAGTAATTTGTTCATATTGTATCTTTTGTTTATGCTAATCAGCATTATTATTGGAAAACAAACATTTAATAATAATTATGGAACATGACATTGCATTCAATATTAAAACATACAAAATGTTAAGAATGTATTGTAATGAAGAAGAGTGACAATTGTGGCCAGGAAATATTTGCTGATGAGTTTTCTATGCTAGGTGATTGACTTCAATTTACTCTTTTTCTTTAATGATATAAATTGATGATTATCTTGAGCAACAGTAATTGCAATTAATAATTACTAATTAATTAGTAATAGTAATTGCAGTAATTAATTTTTTACTGTTGCTCAAGATAGTCATCAATTTATCACTCTCCTGCCCAAATCCCAATTTATTTGGGGTCGGTACAGCATTTCTTCTTCCCTATTAAAAATTAATCATCTCTTAAGACACGTTTCTTGCCTATTATAAACATCCTTCACACACTTTTTCATGGTTTTTGGGTCTGATGGGAAAATAATATCAGCCACTTTTATCAACCAAGAAAAGTTTTAAACAGGCTCATACATGTTTGTTTATTTATTCATTTAGAAAGACTTTTACTTTACAGGCTATTAACTAAGCAAATGTCATATAGACTGTAAAGCCTTGTTATTGTGGAATCTTAAATGCGATTCTTTTGAACTCTGTCAATCAAAATAGTAGAGTTTTATTGAGATTGAAATCTAAATACCCTTCTCCACATTATATAATGATCTGTGATATTCCCAGCACTGGGACCAAATAGTGTGGGTTGGTGGTAGAAGTGACACTATGAAATGAAAAAGCTTTAAAAATAAATTAGGACATCTTAGTCCTTGTTGTCAAACACGTTTAAGCCATCTCAGCTCATGATTTTATTATCTTAGCTCATGGCAAAATGAGACTGAAAACCTACACAATTTCTTCTTCTTCCAGATTTAGCGGCGACAATGTCCTCCAGTTCCTCTTATACCTACCGTTTGGTATATTACTGTTGATATTCAGAGTATTCCTGGCATTGATATTGTGGATTGCATCAATTATATTGCCAAATAAATCGGCTGTACGGCAAATGCTATCTACGCTAGCTTGCTGGACATTTGGTAAGAAAGGCAACAGCAACTTAAAAACCGTTTATATTTTTCATTGTATTTTATGAAATACCGTTTTAAGAAACGTAACAGTTTTAAACCATGAACACATTTTGATTACAATTATGAGGGACTGCTACTGTGAACACGATTTGTGGCAAACAGAATATCATTAATTGAAACCAGATTGTAACTGATATTTTTAATATAATGCAATTCCAAAATAGGCATAATTATTGTGCACTTATTGGGCATGTGACCTCGTACTCGGTTTTCGAAAATAAAATCTCGTTGAAAATGTAGTAAATTAAAATGAAAAATTTGACACTTTGTTGCATATTTTGACGGTTCCTACGTTCGAGGTTTACAGGAGAGTGTAATTTGTGTCCAACACGCTCCAGAAATAATTCTATGAGCAATAATAAATATTTTCTTTCTACAATATTTTAACAGTTTTAAGAGCTTTATAATTCTATTTACACTTTACTTTTTCACGTTTTCTTGGAAAAACTGATAGGTAGATGTCCGTTTCTACGACACTTATTCGTTGTATTTATAATACTTGTTCTCTTATACGATTTCTAAAACAAGGTACCTAAATAAATTAAATAAAAATGTATGTCAGCATGTGCGCATATATAATCTAAAGCCAATGATACAATAAAAAAATGCCATTTTCGACACGTCGATTTGCATGCAATTTTCGAGTTTTTAGTCAGGTGTAGTCCGAGCAAGAGGCTTTGTCATCCGGTCTGCAGTTAGGGGAATTACACCTCAATTGATTTTCCTTTAACAGTAGTTATTATTATTTGATATGCCTGGTGTAGACATGTTTATTTATATTTAATTCGTGTGGGTTTTCCTTATTCTGTATGATATCAAATTATTAACAATGACGTGAATTATTTGCTAATTATTTACTTCCATCCATTATATAAATGTATTTCTATGTCGGAATCAAAATTGTTTTGTTAGTCAACAAAAGGTATAAATAACCAGCTTGTCAGATACAAAATCCAATTCATGTTTTCTAAAAAAAATAGTTGATAAAAAAAAACAAACAGTTCATGAAATAAATTAAATCATAGTTTAATTTCTTAAAGAAGCTTGCCTTACACAAGTAATTACTCCTGTATCGTGGGTGCTTTTACAAACATTTAACAAAATTTTAATAAACGTATATAAACAGCCACATTTGGAACAACTAGCTGTAGGTCATGCAAATATGTGTTCTGTGGGGGGATCGAACCCGCGACACGTAGCGCAGAGGTCAAACGTTTAGCCACTAAAATGTCTATTGGTTTCTAAGAAAAAATCTACTATACGTATATGAAGTTACTTATCTCTATTGTTGACCATATACAGGGTGGAATTTTGTAAGGCCACCTGAAGGGGAAGTCGGCAAGACGACCATGTGCGGCAAGCGAATTTTTAAAAATCTTTGAATGCCGTTTTCTTTCTTTTCAAAAATAAAGGAATGTTTTCTTTGAGCAAAATTTTCTATCTAAAGTATTAAGAGTACTTCCCCTTCAGGTGGCATTACAAAATTCCACTCTGATGTATAATTGTGGGCTCATAGCTAAACTGCGGCATTGCTTACATGTTTTTTTTGTCCTTTTTCAGGAGTATACGTAAAGTTAAAGGGGACTAGAGACCCGCGCTGTAGTGTCATGGTGGCGAACTACGTATCGTGTTTAGACTCGCTCGCCGCTTCCCATGTTCTCGGTACTATTAGTGTGAGTATACAACCCTTAACCCTTACAGGATCACTTTTATGTCCGTCTGTTAAGACTCTTTGTCTCAGGAACGCGTGGAGGTATGGAGTTAAAATTAAAACCATGTACTTACGTCTGTAGTCCCTTGGAGCTGTTAAAGAATCAACCCTCTAACTCTACGCAGTCAATATACAGGGTTATTTGTAAAACACTGGCAACGTCTCAGGACCATGTTACTAACATCATAATCAACAACTTTTGTTCTAGGACATTTAAACATTTATCATATTTTAGTTCATCAGATTTTCATACAAAAATAAATATATTGAAATTGAACGCTCTAAATGTTACGAAATCTATGCGAAGCAAACGTACCTACAAGCGGCGGTGTAGGTATGTAGGTACAGCAAAATACGGAGTTGAAATGTGTTAGATAGGACAACGAAATCTTGAAGATTTGTTTTTGGTAAATGTATAAAATTTTGTAAAAAATCATAGAACAAAAGTTGTTGTTTATGATGATTGTAATACAGTCCTGCAAGGTTGTCGGTGTTTTACAAATAACCCTGTATATGGCCGTATATGTCGCAAGCTTGTACGGAAACTTCGGTGCGCGAGTCCGGCTGGCACTTGTTTTAAACTTTGAAGTATTCCCACAACTGAGAAGAATTCAAAGACACCTCATATGTCGAATTATTTTAAACGGTTTAGGCTGTGGAGCGTGCCAAAGAATTAGAGATTCATACATACATACGCTTGAAAAACATAACCCTCCTCCTTTCGGCAGTCTGGTAAAAACTACTTACCATTTCATTTAATGACCAACCATTCATTTCATTTAATGATTCACCAATTTAATGTAATTTGTAATTTTATGTGTCGCTCGCGTTAATTTCGGGATAACACCCCGTTCCCCTTTCCTGATTTGCAGGTACCTGCTACCTGTAGTTTTTGCCCTTGCGCCTTATTGATTGTAATAGCAAAGCTAGTTTTCCCTTTTCTTCCCTCTTTCTCTCTCAATTCTCAGTATGTTTTAAAAAAAAATGTCTCCAGGGTCCCAACTATCTCTGTACCAAAATTCATCAAAATTAAGGCTTGAAGAGGTAATAAACAAACTCACTTTCGCTTTTATAATATTAGTAAGGATTTGGTATAGATAGTTTGTAAACTGGATTAACACAAGAATCGAACTTCACTTGAATAACGCCGGGGGCGTGAGCATAAGGTATAGGTAATGATTATAATTTAGTCCTAGACTGAAACTAATCCTTTCTTACAAAATGATATAATCCATACTACGGCACGACAGCGACTTTCGCCGCAGATGCTTCAACCGGGAAGAAACCGGCCGTCCGACCAGTTTTTTTTCAATATGCGATGGTCATGCAAAGTCGTAGACCATGAGGTCCCAATAATAAATCAATCGCCATTGAAATTAACATAAAACGCTCGCCCTTCGCCGCTTCCTAGTGAGTGAAAGTTACGTTGTCTGTCGTGTGACCTTTTCATGTCTTAAACTGGTGAACGAATTTCGATGAATAAGTATAAAAGCCTACCTTGTTTTGGACTTTTTTTTGCGGATGGGAAATCATCAAACAACTTCCTCCACTCTGGGTGGAGCGGGGGGAGTGTCAGACTTGTACTGACTAAAACCTACCCATATTCCTTCTATTGCCCTTTACGTTCCGGGGCCGCGGTATCTCTTTCGAACAACCCGCAACCCCGGCAGGCGGAGGCCCTGGCAAGCCCCTCTGCTTTGCTGACTCTCTTTGAGGCGCGCGTGAAACACGAACGCGCCGTCGACACGGCCTGTCGTCAATAAACGGGCGGACGGTGAGCTACCCATTGCTCACCGTCCACAGGCCCGCATCTACGGTGGCCGGGAGTCGTCTCGCGGCGCCCGGCGCCCTGGGCGTCTCCCGCGGCGGCTGGGTTGGGCAGATGTTCTCTCCCTCAAACGCCCGGCCACCTCCTTTGCTAGCATTACTGCTTCGCAGAAGGTGGTGACCGCTTCCCATTCCCTCTCGCTCCGGAAACCCGCAACCCTGGGCCTTGGTTTGGGCTTAGATACTTTTTTCTCTGGTACGATCCCGTGGGGTAATATCTGACTGCCATGCGAGCAAAGTGTCAGGTAAAAGCTAGCGATATATATTTTTTTCTTTTTCGTAATTATACTGCACTAGCCGTGGTTTCACTTGCTGCACAGCTCTTAAGTGTGCATGCAGCGTGATGTTGTAGAGCCTGCATCCTTTCTAGATAAATAGGTTATCAGACAATACAGGTTTTTTTAAAATTCGAAACAGTTTTTCCTGAGAATTACGCGTTCAACCAAATAAATTCTTCAGTTTTATTGTGTGGCTATCAAAAGCTTGTACTAGTCTAACTCCTAATCTTGTCGACGGCGCGTTCGTGTTCCACGCGCGCTTCAAAAAGATGTCAGCAAAGCAGAGGGGCCTGCCAGGGCCACCGCCTGCGGGGTTGCGGGCTGTTCGAGATACCGTGGCCTTGAAACACACAGGGCAAAAGAAGGAACATGGATGGTATTTAGTCAGTACAAGCCTGATAGAATAAATGAAGCTCTTAACAGAGCGGGAGAATTTTTTTAATGATTCCTCATCCAAAAAAATACTACTAAGTTCCTAATAAAATCAAAACACTCGTCCTCGTCATAAAAAGGAATGCCTAATCATGACAACACTTGACATACAACAGCCACCATGACGTAATTGAAAAAGAAAACAAAATAAGTAAGATAAGGATACTTCTCACGACACATGAATGATAAAAAAAACATTATAATTTATATAAAACATTATCACGCGTTTTTTAGTGCTGTTTACAATACATATATAAAATAATCTCAGGTTAATAAACTTACATACATTATAATATGTAGGCATATTGCATTTTTATAGGTGCAATGTTCTTTAGGAATCCTTATCCTTGCTAATATTATAAAAGCGAAAGTGAGTTTGTTTGTTTGTTACCCGGCTAAACCGATTTTTATGAATTTTGGTACCGAGGTAGTTGGGACCCTGGATACGGAGATAGGCTAAAAAAAGTGGGAAAAGGGGAAGAAAAGGGGAGAAAAAGTTTTTTTTTTATCATTACGCGGGTTAAAGTTAGCCCAAAGTAACTGTGCCACGCGAACGAAGTCGCGGGCGTAAGCTAGTTTATTAATAAAAATGAATCCTTACTAGGTGAAAGTATATTACCTTATCACGCCGTTTTTTTCGGATGGGAAATCATCAAAAACTTCCCTCGCTCTGGGCGGAGCGTGGAGGAGTGTCAGACTTTTACTGACTAAAACCCATCCATGTTCCTTCTTTTGCCCTTCATGTTTCATCTCTTTCGAACAACCCGCAACTCCGGCAGACTGGCCCTGGTAGCCCCCTCTGCTTTGCCTGATCTTGTCACGTCTTAACCACTGAACCGATCATCCTTATTTTTTGCAAATACGTTGTCAGGTGTACAGAAACGGACATGTCATCCCGAAAAAAATACTGTTCCCAAGGGAATTTGAAATTAGATGGCACCAAGTGTCTTTCGAATCATGATGAGTACAACCGGAATTAAACGATTGTCACGTTCTAAATTAACGAGTGAAGCTGCGGACAAAAGCTAGTAATATTATATACTTATACTTTAAAGAGGTAAATTTTATTTGTTAGTTTATGAGCAGGGGTTAATCTTCGGAGCTGCTGATTCGAATCTAATAATTCTTTCACTAGCGGGAAGCTACATTTATTATTCTAAAGCGTACATAAATGGGGAAAGCGTGAGAAAAAAGCCTAGTACTTAAAAAAAAATTGGCTAGCGCTTCGCCCCGGTTTCACCTTCAACAACAGGGTTAAAAACTATTCTTTCTTTTAAGGTGGAAGCTACCACACACAACAAAATTTCGTAATCACACCCAGCCCGTCTCTAACTACCCCCTTCCTTCAATGACGCCCTAAGCAGAAGTCCCACAGAGCGTGCCCTTTGCGAGCGGTCATTTAGTTTTACTTAGTTTATAAACCCTGGCGGCCTTAAATTCATTTGAGGTCACCACAAGACAGACCGGTTGAGCAGTATTACAACCAACGTGTTGAAATCCCATCTGAAAAAAGAAACTAGTTGAACTGCGGATGACCCTAAAAAAAATGCTACTTGTGATTTTTATATGTACAGAATGTAAATACTGAATACATACGACACGGCAGTGATTTCTTAGCGTGCAATCGATTTTCAACTCTCCGTAATTTACAAAGCATTGATTACCCAAAAGATCAGCTTATCAACGCGTCAAATAAACACATTGTTGGATTTTCAACTTTGAGAGCGAGGCAGTGCGTTGAAAATTTATAATGCGATGGAAAATCGCCCTTGTGAACGAAGGCTCAGTGACACATGTTTTATTGTTTTTCTTGACTGCCTTTATTCTGGTTTTATAAGTAATAAAAGGTCTCGATTAATATTCCAAATCTGACTTGTTTTTGTGACAGTGGATGAGGAAAATATTTATAAAATGTCTGGTCATTAACCTTGTTCCTGCTAGTGACTCACCGTCATTACATAACTTCACGCATTTTAGTAAGGGTTGGGCAGTAATATATAGCACACCCACATTTCGCTGACTATGTTAACATCCTATCAGCGTTTCTTACTGATGTAAAAAAAAAAAACTTGGATAATTTGCAAGTTCCTCATCGTCATCTTCCTGCCCTTGTCCCTTTCTATTTGTGGTCGGCGCAACACGATTACTTCTTCCATTCTCCCCTCTTAGACATTACGGCATCATTTATTTTTATATTTAAGAAACAACGAAATCATCTAGGTAGATTTTAAAATTCAAAATAAGTACTCGATGTTTATTCATATCTATGCATGATACTGAGTATGCTTCTTAGAAACAAATTAACTAAAATTCTGTAATTAGTGGAGCCGGCAAACCTTGTCCTACCCCTAGTACAACCATTTTGGTGACACACCGACTGCAGCGTCATCTACCAGGTCCAATTATGTTGTCAAACCATCCAGAAACACATTGAAATATACACAAAAAAATCTTACAAATCGCTGCAGCCGTTTAGGAGGAGTTAGGTGACAAACACAAGTACAGAAGAATTATATATAAATTAAGATTAAGATTGTTATTTCGATTCAAAGATCGACGTATTGACATGTTAAAACCGCGCGCTCGTACTTAGGTCTCAGGTTAATAAACCCTGCACTCTATGGTAATAAGGATTGATGTTATTTTTGTTTTATTTACAGCTCAGAAAATGGAAAGTACCGCCATTTTTTGCATCAACTCTTGGCATTAGAAATGCAGCACAGTTTATAAGAAAGTAAGTTATTTTGAAAATCAATAAAAAAAAACTGTATTTGTACTGTGTTTTGCACTAATAAATGTTTTCCAGATTATATTTGACTCATTAAATAGTCATTCAACTGAAGCGTATTTCCATAAATTCATTTAAAATGCTTTATTTGTTTTTCGTGTGGTTAGTGCCTTAACTGTTTTTATGCCAGCCATAGGCCTCTGAATTGCCTTAACGTGCCATTGAGAAATCTGAGATCTGCCAAGAGAGTTGAGATTTCATCACGATGAGTTTCCTTCAACGAGA